>OY725198.1:10000-1340514 GCA_963241965.1 Tortrix viridana | reverse complement strand
TCAATATGGCTTCAGCAACAGTGACCGACCTTTTATCACCTGAATTCGACGCACAATGCATAACTTGCTATCTCAAACACTCGCCAAAGACAGATTGTTATAACAATAACGTAGAGACAAAACATAAAAACAATGAAAAAGATGGCGTCCATTTGAAGAATCGCCTTTCCATTTTGAAGGCGTGGGAGAAGAGGATGGGTTTTGAAAATGACCTCATCTGGAGCAACATTATATTAATATCACTGTTCCATATCATCGCTGTCTCGTGGCTCGTGTACAAACTTACTGTCGGAGACTACCCGAAGTGGCAGAGTATTTTATACCGTAAGAAAGAACAGGGGATAATTTTTATCATTGTTCATTTTGTCGCTTTTCTATAAGATACGTATGTGTGCCAAATTTGAAATCCGTTCACCTTTATAAAATATTCCTTCCTAGGAAAGGAACAATTTTATTAGGGGTTGAGATACGTTACCGCCAAAAGCGAGAAAAATTTATAGGTACTCGATGAAATTTTTTGGCATACATGACAATGAACGTCGTCGACGTCCATTGTACAGTCAAGGGCATAAATATATATACGTTCCCAAGATCTCAAAAATATCTATACGCCTATATGCCACTTGCAATAAGGTCCATGTATACTTATATTTGACGCGATGGCTGTATAGATTTTAATGCCCTTGACTGTACGCAGAAGTCAACTCGAAACTGCTTTGTGGCAAGCCGGCAAGCCGGGCAGTAATACAGTCATTTTACGGTTTTTAAAACATTAATTTATAATAGCCTGATTTTTTTTACTCCATTTTTATAAGATATTCTAAGACACTATATTCAAGAATCCTACAAACTTTCCACCCGGAAGTAGGTATATAAATATACTGTCAAATAAATGCCTTTTTTGTAATTAAAAATCGCAATAGTAATTTTTGTGCCTAAGCATAATAATAATAATTTTGTCTATAATGAGTAGAAGGTGAAATCGAACAAAAAAATTACACGGAAAGCCACTAAATCAGCAAAATACATGCTTCCGGTTATATATGTATACCCTTAAATGATAGAAAAAGTTAGTTATAAGTAGTGCATTGATAAAAATGACATAAAACTATTTAAAAGTGTTAAAAAACACTGATCAATTTATATTTTTTTATAAGGAATTTTTATTTACCACCATAAAATCCACCTTCCAGTATAATTTCGTATATGAACTGCTTGCAACGTTTATATTTATTGTAATCAACAAGGAATGGAGAGAACTATAGCCAATTACGATTTTTAAATACGGAAATATCCAAAATGAAAACATTATTCTAGCTAACTGAATATAAATGAACCATTCTTAATTATTTTTTGTGCGATTCATCTTGAATATTATAGATCAAATAGGTATTAAGTAAGCAATATAAAAAAAACATGTTTATAATTATTTTTAACACAATTTTCAGGATTTTTTTTTTTTTTTTTTTTTAATAACTTATTGACTTACATTTAGTTGGATTATGTTTTTACCTAATTACTAGAATTATAATATATCCGATACACAAGAAAAATCAGCTATTATAAATTATTTCCGTTTCACCATACTAGCGTCCGTGGATTTCCTGGAGTACAGCGGTAAATCGACGGTAACGACGGTGGTGTTCACATAAGGCCGGATCGGCAGCTTATAGTATGAACAGCAAGACTCGACAGACAACCAACGACAAAACTGTCGGTCCGACTTAATGTGAACCCGCTCTTTTACAATCATCTTAACCAGTAGGTCGTCACCTATTCGTGGATTTAAATGTTTCAGTGTTTTTGGTGGGCAAAGTGGCCGGTTTCGGCGTGACGGCCGGCGTGCACCGCTACTGGACCCATCGCTCCTACAAAGCCACGCTGCCGCTGCAGTGGCTCCTCGCGATCTGCTTCTCCGTGGCTGGACAGGTACATGTGAGAGGAATATATAAAGAAAAAAACCGGGCGAGAGCATTTCGGAATATCCATGCGCAGTGTAGGGTTCTGACGCCATTACTACAAATAAAAAAATACGTCTTAAAAAACCATAAATATTGGCAATTTAAAAAAAAAATTATAAAACGAAGTTTGTATTCGGATTGGTTAATTCGAAATGATATAGGCAACAACCCACAATTTTTTTTATCGATACAAAGCGACAGTATCGCTTCTGTAGCGTGTTGCAAATGCGACAAGCGGCGATATGTCGCGATGCAGTCGCGCGACTCGCGCGTTCGCGAAACGCGCTATCTATACATATAATAAAATCGTTAAGACCAAAAAGTCTGTACATTGAAGATTTAAAAAAAAAACCGATCAGGGCGACTTATAATAAGTAACTGAACATATAAAAAGCATTTTAAATTTTTTTGTTTGTTTGTTTGTTTGTTTGACTGAGCATCACGTAAAAACTACTGAACGGATAATGATGAAATTTTCATAAATCTATTTATATAAAATCAGAATAACATTAAGGCTATATAAATTTTGAGAAATGTTAGAAGAAGGGGGTAAAAAGAGGGGGTAAAGTTTGTATGGAAAAAACCATTTAGATTGTTCTAGGATCATGAAACTCAGAAAAAATACTTATTATTAAAAATAAAGATATACCTGTTTCATAGTTTTTTTTAAATCTCATCCAAAAACGCAAAAAAGAGGGTTTTATGTTTCAAATTACTGGAATTCATACAACTATAAAATAAAAACCAATGAAGTTTGACCTTTGAAACTTGCTACATATACTTAAAATAACAAATAAAAAAAACTACTTTCGGCGATTTTGGATAAACAACCTCTAAGGGGTGGAAAGGGGGGGTTAAAGTTTGTATGGGAGTTTGGTCGTTTTTCAAGTTAGAAACGTGGAAATTGCTATAGGAATACTGTTATCAAATAAAAAACACTAATGTTAGTGATTTTAGATAAACTACCCCAAAGGGGATGAAATGGGGGGGTTAAAGTTTGTATGGGAGTTTGGTCATTTTCAAGTTAGAAACGTGGAAATTGCTATAGGAATACTGTTATCAAATAAAAAACACTACTAACGGTGATTTTGGATAAACTACCCCTAAGGGGATGAAATGGGGGGTTAAAGTTTGTATAGTAGTTTGGTCGTTTTTCAAGTTAGACACGCGGAAATAATTATAGGCTACTGTTAAGTGGTAACAAATGAAAAAAAATAACGTACGGCGATTTTGGATAAACTACCCCTGAGGGGATGAAATGGGGGGTGGTAATTTGTATGGGAGTATGGTCAATTTTGAAGTTAGAAACGTGGAGATTAGTATATAGCCTACTGTTAAATAACAAAACAATACTTCTGGCGATTTTGGAAAAACTACCCCTAAGTGGGTGAAATGGGGGGTGAAAATTAGTATGGGAGTTAAGTCAATTTTAAAGTAAGATTTTGGATAAACTACCCCTAAGGTAATAAAATGGGGGCTAATATTTTTATGGGAGTATGGTCATTCTTGAAGTTAGAAACGTGGAATTTGGTATATAAATAAATAAATAAATAAAATACTTTATTTCATGTAACCATTTTGACACATATTTTGTTAGTGAGAAAACTTAATGTAAGGTGTTAGTCGTATTAACCTAAAATAAAATTACACTGTTAGGGGAATGCAGTACTCCGCAGTGATTTAAATACGGGCAGTCCACTCTACCCGCTATCATGCGCAGGATGGTGTTGGGGCTGTCGCGCACCCTGCGCACCAGGGATGCGCCGCGCTTGCGCATGGCCGTGTAAAAACAGTCCACGCGCGCCGCCGCGAACATCCTCGATGCGCTACAGGAGCGAGGCAGCCCCACCAACACCCGGAACGCATTATTATATTGGACCCGGAGGGCCCCATAGGCCCGTTGCGTATAACGCTCCCACAGGCTGCCGGAGTAGAGAGAGGTACAATAAGCTCTAAACAGTGTAATTTTCGTCTCTCTCGAGCACCCGGCAAACCTGCGCGCGATCATGTTTGCTCGGACCGACAAGGCCCTCCGCTCCCTCTCAATGTCCATATTGTCTTTGAGATCAGCTGTAACCACATGACCCAAATATTTAAAATGGTCCACTCTCTCCATAGGAGTGCCGTTAAGGCAGACCTGGGGAACCTCAACTGTCTTAGTGCGACCTATTTCAAACACCATATATTGGCTCTTCTTAATATTATAGATTATGCCGTGGCTGGCCGCATAGACTTCGCACATCTGAAGCAACCTCCGCAACCCACAGACCGACGCGCTCAGCAGCACCATGTCGTCCGCGTAACTTATATTATTAATACACGTGTTATCAATATGATATCCTACACGGGTGTTGCTGAGCGCGTCGATCAGTCCATTCACGTACAAGTTAAAAAGAGTTGGAGAAGACAACCCTCCCTGTCTGACCCCACACTCCAAGCTATACGAGTCAGAAAGCTCGTTTGCCCATCTAACACTATTGACCTGGTTTCCGTACCAGTACCTGAAAATACGTAGGGTCTCCGGAGGAAGGTTAGTACCCTTAAGTTTTTCCCACAGTATATCGTAGGAAACCAGGTCAAAAGCCCTAGATAGATCCAAGAAGCAAGCGATCACTGGAGTCTTCCTGTTTACGTAATATCTGACAGTATGCTTCAAACCCAGTATTGCAGACTCTGTAGATAGTTGCTGTCGGAAACCAAACTGGTTATCATGTAATCTATCTAAATATATAAAAGAAGAAACTGACTGACTGACTGACATATCAACGCACAGCCCAAACCGCTGGGTCTAGAGGTTCCAAATTTGGCACGTAAGTTCCTTATGAGGTCTAGGGGTGCACTAAGAAAGGATTTTTCAAAATTCATCCCCTAAGGGGGTAAAAAGGGGGTTGGAAGTTTGTATGAAAGTCATCCATTTTTGAAGATAGAAACGTGGAAATTGGTATAAAAGCTACTATTTACAAATAAAAAATACTAAATTCAGCGATTTTGGATAAACTACCCCTAAGGGGTTAAAATGGGGGGTTAAAGTTTGTATAGGGGTTTGGACATTTTTGAAGTTAGGAACGTGAAAATTGGTTTATAGGCTACTGTTTACAAATAAAAAAGTACGACCGGCAATTTTGGAAAAACTACCCCTAAGGGAATGAAATGGGAGGGTGGTAGTTCCTTTTGGAGTGGTGGTTGGTCCTTTTTGAAGTTCGAAACTCGAAAATTGCTATAAACAATACTGTTAACAAATAAAAAACTACTTAAGGCAATTTTGGATAACTACCCCTAAGAGAATGAAATGGGGGGTGGTAGTTTGCATGGGAGTTAAGTCATTTTTGAAGTTGGAAACATAGAAATTTGTATATAGGCTACTGTTAACAAATAAAAATACTACTGTAGGCGATTTTGAAAAACTACCCCTATGGAAATGAAACGGGGGGGGGTGAATGTGTGTATGGAAGTTTGGTCAATTTTGAAGTTAGAAACGCGGAAATTGTTATAAAGACTACTGTTAACAAATAAAAACCAACTTTCGGTGATTTCGGATAACTACCCCTAAGGGAATGAAATTGGGGGTTGAAGTTTGCATGGGAGTTTGGTCATTTTTGTAGTTAGAAACATAGAAATTTATGTACAGGCTACTGTTAACAAATAAAAAATACTACTGTAGGCGATTTTGAAAAAACTACCCCTATGGAAATGAAACGGGGGGGGGGGTGAATGTGTGTATGGGAGTTTGGTCAATTTTGAAGTTAGAAACGTGAAAATCGTCATAAAGACTACTGTTAACAAATAAAAAACAACTTTCGGTAATTTCGGATAACTACCCCTAAGGGAATGAAATTGGGGGTGGTAGTTTGCATGGGAGTTGGGTCATTTTTGAAGTTGGAAACATGGAAATTTGTGTACAGGATACTGTGAACAAATAGAAAATACTACTTTAGGCGATTTTGGAAAAACTACCCCTATGGAAATGAAACGGGGGGGTGAATGTGTGTATGGAAGTTTGGTCAATTTTGAAGTTAGAAACGTGAAAATTGTTATAAAGACTAATCTTAACAGATTGAAACAACTTCCAGTGATTTTGAATAACTACCCCTAAGAAGATGAAATGGGGGGTTAAACTTTGTATGGGAGGGAATCAACCCATTTTGAAGTTAGAAATATGGAAATTTGTGTATAGGCTAAATGAACAAATAAAAAATACCACTTAGGGTGATTTTGGAAAAACTACACCTAAGGGAGTGAAACGGGAAGGGTGAAAGTTTGTATTGGCGTTTGGTCATTTTTAATTTAGAAACGTGGAAATAGGTATATAGGCTACTGTTAACAAATAAAGTAATACAATTTTCGGTGATTTTGGATAACTACCCCTAAGGGGATGAAATGGGGGTAATGTTTGGTCAATTTTGAAGTTAGGAACGTGAAAATTTGTTTTGGCTACTGCTTACAAACTAAAAGTATTACGTTCGATGATGTTGGAAATACTACCATAAGGGGGTAAAATTGGGGGTGTAGATTTGTCCTATCCCATCATGCATGATACGTACGATAATGAAAACTTTATCTGTACTTTTTAACAAAGGTACTGGACTTTCCGCAGACGAAGTCGCGGGTGGAAGAATTGCATATATTTGTACTCAGTTCACGTTCTCGAAAACGGCTCCAACGATTTTGATCAAGATGGCGACATGGGGGTTTACGGGGGCGAAAATTCGATCTAGCTAGGTCTCATGTCTGGGAAAATTCGTTTTCCCCGTATTTTCACGCAAAAAGAATTCTCGCGCAATGGTTCGTAATTACGGGGCGGCTGCTTCCGTCTGAATAGGCTGATGGTTAGAGCGTTGGCCCACTACGCAAAGACTGCGGGTTCGAACCCCAGCTATAGACCGTTTTTTTTGTTTTTGTATAGAAATTCGATGAAAAATCGGTTTCGACCCCAGCGACGACGCTAAATAAAGTTTGTATGGATGTTGGGATGTTTTTTTCAGTCACGCCTTGAATAGTTGAATGGATTCAGATGAAATTGTCACACAGATAGTTGTTATCCTGGATTGGCACCTTTTTTTATCCCAGACAATTTGATAGTGTCCAGGGTAAAAACGATAAACTACTTACTTAAGAAGAGGAAAAAGGGGTACTTAAGGTAATAAGTTTGGATGTAGGGGGTAATCTCCGAAATTACCCATCCGATTTCTAAAATTCCTTCAGTGATATTCAGAATGAGGTTTCAGGGTGGACATAGGCTATATTTTAACTTATAACCGAAGCTAAGCGAGGGCGGGTTGCTATACTTAATATTATAAACACGAAAGTAGACATACTTTTGCGTCTGTCTGTCTGTAAAGCTTTCACGGCTAATTCGCTTAAGCGATTTCGATGAAATTTGGTATGGAGATAGCCTGAGTTCCGAGGAAGGACATAGGCTACTTTTTATCTCAGAAAATTGAACAGTTCCCGAGAGAGCAGTGATAAACGACTTCTACGCGGACGAAGTCGCGGGCAAAAGCTATTTTACATATGTGCTCAACTGCGAATTCAGCATACTATCAAATACTTTAGCTACGATCGTCGCTAAAGATATGGGTCTGTAGTTATTTTTGTCTGCTAAGTCCCCAGTTCTATTTTTGATCACAGGGACCACAATCGTACGCATAAAATCATCCAGCAGGTACGAATGTCTCATACATAACGTATAAAACATTGCCAGCACTCTTGATATATGCGGGCCATCATGCTGCAGGTGCTCGATGCTGAGACCGTCGTGACCTGGAGATTTACCCCTAGACATTGCCTTAATGGCTTTATCCACCTCCTTAGCAGTAAGTCTAGGACCGATTCTCACTACTGGTCTCACCACCGAGCCCCCCCACCTGAGCCGGACCTAGCGGAGACTTTATAACGAAGTGGTCCTTAAAGAGATTGGCCACACTTTTGGGATCACTCACTCCATTGACTCCACCCGGGTCGCCAGCCAAGGGTTTCAATTTGTTCGCAGTTTTCCAAAAGGCACGAAAGTCCTTTCTGTAGTGGTGAGAGGTGTCAGGTGATGACGTCCAGTTTGATCTGTCTTTGGTGATCTTGACACCATTTTAATCGGGCCTTAAAGATCTTTCGACTCTCACACATCTCACGGAACAGAATACCGCCTGAGGGCCTACCGAACATCGTCCATTCCTGAAACCTTTGTCTAGCCACCCAGTGAGCGTCTCTTACATGTTTGTTCCATCCCATTATCCGCTTCTTGCCCCTTGACTTTTGGTTAACTCTTCCGTGTGACGCTGCTTCCCTGAGAGCCCCGACTATGTCATCATACAACTTGTCTAACACACTTTTATGACTATGATCATTACAATATCTGTCCACACAGGGCAGCAGGTCAACGGGAAAGTCAATCAAACGAAGTCTTTGATGACATTCCTTGCTGTACACTGAAATTTGCTCCGCAGGTATAAAAAAAAACATTTTTGGCGATTTTGGATAAATTACCCCTAAGAGGATAAAATGGGGGGGTTAAAGTTTATAATGAAGTTTGGTTGGTGTTATGGGAGGTGTTAATTTGTATGAGAGTTTCGTCAATTTTGAAGTGAGAAACGTGGAAATTGGTATTTAGGTTACTTTCAACCAATAAAAAATATTACTCTTGGCGTGTTTGGAAACATCTATCCCTAAAAAGGTGAAATGGGGGGTAGAAATTTGTATAGGAGTTCGGTCAATTTTTTAAGTTAGAAACGTGGAAATTGGTATATTCGCTACTATTAAGGAATAATGAAAAAACACTTTTAGTTATTTTGGATTTACTTCCCCTAAGGGGCTAAAATGGAGGGTTAAAATTTGTATGGGGGTTTGGTCATTCTTGAAGTTAGAAACGTGGAAAATGGTATAAAAGGCTCTGTTAACAAATAAAAAATAAAACGTTTGGTGATTTCCGAAAAACTATCCCTAAGTGGGTGAAATGGGAGGTGAAAGTTTTAATGGGAATGAAGACATTTTTGAAGTTAATGGAGTTAGTTTTAAAGCTATTGCTTACAAACCAAGAGTACTTTCGGTGATTTTGGAAACACTACCCCTAAGGGGATGAAAATGGGGGTGGCAATTTTTAAGAGTTTTGTTATTTTTGAAGTTAGATATATGAAAATTGGTTTCTAGACTACTAAATATAAAATACGAGTTTTCTTACAATGGAATCCCAGGTAAATTGACGGCACCCTACAAACATTTAAAGGACTCATACAGCGATTTTCAAACTTCTGTACTGAACATTTACATTCCAAAAGCACCATTTGGTAAAGTGAAATTAATGACCAGACATGACCATCGGAACTCCTTAATAATAAGTATTTCACAACACGCTACTTTTGCCCATCATTTGTAAGGGGCTGTTTATTTATTACTACGTAACACGATTTGGGGGGAGGGTGTCTGAACAAGTCTTATTTTTTCTTACATGGGGGTAGGATGTTTTTACGTAAGATCACAAAAGCAAGCACAAATTAAAGCGTTTATATATTTTTGCTACTTTTTCTTTGCAATTTTGGTAGATACTGATCTTACATAAGATTAAAAAAGGAGGGAGGGGTTTCATCCAAGTCTTATTATTTCATACGTAGGGGGAGGGGGGTCAGAAATTGGTTAAAATTGTCTTACGTAATATATGAACAGCCCCTAATGAATGTGATGAAATTGAAGTTTCGCAAAGTACCAGGAGAGTTCTTCAACGATTAATGTCCCTGCATATTGGATAGCCCCATTTTGTCAAGAGTGATGAAGAATTGGCAATAAGCATTAATGGCATGAATGTAGTGTATATGTGCTGAATGTAATACATAATCACATAATAATTAATCAAACACTAAAAACGCGAACAAATGTTAGGAAAAATTACTATTTTTTGGAAAGTCTGTCCCTTTATGATACGTACTTAATGAAAATTTTATTTGTAACTACCTACTTTTTAACGAAATTACTGACTCTCCGCAGACGAAGTCGCGGGCGGAAAGCTAGTATACAATATATATATATATATATTGTGCTGCATCGCTACAGCTCGCGTCACGTAAAAAGGCCGATCCGAAGTTGCTGCATTCGCTACGCATTATAATCCAGTCATTTTACGGTTTGTAAAACATTAATTTATATAAAATAATAGCCTGATTTTTTTTTACTCCATTTTTATAAGATATTCTAAGACACTAAATTCATGAATCCTACAAACTTTCCACCCGGAAGTAGGTATATAAACATACTGTCAAATAAATGCCCTTTTTTAAATTAAAAATCGTAATTGTAATTTTTGTGTCTTAGCATAATAATATTTTTGTCTATAATGAGTAGAAGGTGAAATCTAACAAAATATTTACACGGAAAGCCACTAAAGCAGCAAAATACATAGCTCCGCTTATACCCTTGCTTCGTCATACAGCCAGCGCGGCGCGTTCTTAGCTTGGCAATTAACAAGGAGTTGTATGCAGGCCGTCACACAGAATCACGTCGCGCCGCGATGAGCAGCAAACGCGCCGCGCGCCGCTGCAGGCCCGCCACGCCAGTACAACTCGGTCGCGCTGTGCAGCGCGGCACGGCGTGATTTCACAGCCGGGCGCGGCGCGATCGCGCCATGCAGCGCTGCACGGCGTGTTCTTAGCGCGACGCGTTCCAAAGAGTAAAGTAACTATAGAGGGAAAGAGTGGCGACTCGCTGCACGGCGTGTTCTTAGCGCGACGCGTTCCAAAGAGTAAAGTAACTATAGAGGGAAAGAGTGGCGACTCTATGGTCAAGTTTGCTTGTATGACAAGTGCTGTATCTAGAAAGTGCAGGTTGAACACTACACACAGCCAAAACTAGAAATACTAAAAATGTGAAAAATATTTTAAATGAAAGCGCATAATTATAATGAATTTAAAAGGAAAACTATCACGACTAAGTAGACTTTATTGGTTCTTGAGTTACAGACGATTAAAATATTTATACCTACCGAAAATCAGCTAAGATAAGTTTGAATAGAAAATTAGCTAACATTTATATTTATAGAGTCGCCACTCTATAGTTACTTTACTCTTTGGAATACGCCGTGCCGCGCGGCTTGGCGTGATCACGCCGTGCCGCGCTGCATGGCGCGATCGCGCCGTGCCGCGCTGCATGGCGTTTTCTGCTGCCTGCATTGTGACTGCCACGCCGCGCTGGCGTCACGCTAAGAACGCGCCGGGCGCCGCTGCAGGCGTGACGCGCTGGCTGTATGACGTAGCCTATGATGAAAAAGTTAGTAATAAGTAGTGCTTTGATAAAAATGACATAAAACTATATAATTATAAGTGTTAAAATACACTGATCAATTTGTATTTTTTTATAAGGAATTATTATTTTTTGTATGATTTGCTTGCCACGTTTATATTTATTGTAATCAACAAGGAATGAAGAAAAGCCAATTACAATTTTTAAACAGGGAAATATGCAAAATGCAAACAATATTATAGCTAATTGAATATAAATACAACATTCTTAGTTATTTTTTGTGCGATTCATCTTGAATATTATAGATCAAATATTAAGTAAGCTAAGTATATGAAAAAAAAATGTTTATAATATAATTATTTTTAACAAAATTTTCAGGATTTTTTAAATTTATTATTATTTTTTAAATAACTTATTGACTCATATTTAGTTGGATTATTTTTTACGTAATTACTACAATTATAATAATAGGTCGGGGCAAAAGTATTTTCGTATTTGGACCGTATAAGTTGTAGTCAAACCTCTTCGTCTATACTAAATGTACCTGGCTGGTTTTAATACCATTAAAAGTCAACATTCTGAAGTACAATAAAATTAAAAAAAAACTGGTTTGCGGCATTTTTCAATTGTTTTTGAGCTATCAAAATGGACGTGTGTGACGAAGAAATTCGGTACATTTTAAAGTTTTATTACAAAAAAGGCAAAAATGCGACTAATGCCGCGAATAAAATTTGTGCGGTTTATGGACCTAATGCGGTATCAATAAGAGTAGCACAATTGTGGTTTAAGCGTTTTAAGTCTGGAAATTTTAGTGTGAAAGATGAGGTTGGCTCTGGACGCCCTGTTACTGATAAAATCAATGCCATCTATGAAAAAGTGGAGCAAGATCGACATATTAGTAGTTACGACATTGCTGAAGAACTGGATATTGATCACAAAACAGTGTTACGTCATTTACAAAAGTCTGGGTACAAGAAAAAGCTCGATATTTGGGTGCCACACAATCTCACTAAAAGAAACCTAATGCAACGTGTTTCAATTTGCGATTTATTGTTAAAACGAAATAAATCCGAACTATTTCTAAAACGGTTGATTACGGGTGATGAAAAATGGATTACTTACGATAAGAACGTCAGAAAAAGACCGTGGTCGCAGCATGGACAAGCTCCACAGACAGTGGCAAAGCCCGGCTTAACTCGGAACAAAGTGATGCTGTGTGTATGGTGGGATTGGAAAGGAATTGTCCACTATGAGCTTTTGCCGCCGGGTAAAACTATCGATTCTGACCTCTACTGCCAGCAACTCATGAGATTAAAAGAAGCCGTTGAGAAAAATCGGCCGGAGTTAATAAACAGAAAGGGCGTAGTCTTTCATCATGATAACGCCAGACCGCACTCATCTATAGCCACCCAGCAAAAATTGAGAGAGCTTGGCTGGGATGTGTTGATGCATCCACCGTATAGCCCCGACCTTGCTCCATCGGATTTCCACCTGTTTCGGTCACTTCAGAATTCTTTAGGAAGCATAAAGTTAATATCAAGAGAACACTGTCAAAACTACCTGTCAGATTTTTTTTATCAAAAATCTCAGAATTTCTACAGCAATGGAATCATGGCACTACCCACAAGATGGCAACAAGTCATCGATCAAAACGGCATGTACATATTATAAAAAAATAAAAAACTATAACTTAAAAAATTGTTTTTCCTTTGTACGAAAAATACGAAAATACTTTTGCCCCGACCTAATATATCCGATACACAAGAAAAATCAGCTATTATAAATTATTTCCATTTCACCATACTTGCGTCCGTAAAATTACTGGAGTATCAGCAAAATATCGGTATCACCGGAAAGAAGGCGAGGGACGGGCGGGTTTTGCAGCCAACTTCAGACTGGCCTTTTTACGTGACGCGAACTGGGACAAAAAGTCGCTACCTCCAAAAATGTTGAACTGGCTACCTAACCGAATGTATACCCGTTTTCCTTTGTTTGTCTAAATTCCGATATTCCGATATTCCAGTGCGCAGCAAGAAAAATTCCAGCTGTTTACTTAATAAAAAAAACACATATGGAACTTGGCAGGCGCAGTGGCGACCGGGAGCCCTTTCAGGGAGTTCCCTCGACTTCTCATGGATCCCATCATAATATTCTAACTTGGTGACAGTGGGGTCACTTCAGGAGTACATACGCTTTACTCAAGCATACGGCTCGTACCCAAACAAAAAAAGAATTTTCTAAATAGGTCTACAATTGACGGAGAAATCGGTGAACAACATAAAAAAACATACATACAGCCGAACATAGAACCTCTTCCTTTTTTGACGTCGGTTAAACACACATTAACACAAGACGCAACAAAACAAAAGAAACAACCCCCACTACCAGCGGAGAGCTCAGAAATAGTTACATGTCGATATTGTCGATCAACAGCTGTGTGTGTATTATAAAAAAAATATTCGTAGTGAAACGTGACTGAAGGAAAAAAAACCGGTCAAGTGTGAGTCGGGCTCGCGCACCAAGGATTCCGTATTCGCGTCCGTACTTCAAAAATAAATTTTTGTATACTTGAATTCGTATTCAATAAGGTCTATTCTGAGTTATCTAAATTTAACACAAATTTTCAAAGTTTTTTGTCAATTTCTTTCAGTAAGTTATACAGCTATGCCAAATTTCAAGTTGATAGCTTATGTATACGTAGTTGCTGAGAAAAACTGCCAAGACATATATACAGACAGACAGACAGACAACGAGGTCTCACCATAAGGGTTCCTTTTTTACCATTTAGGTAGGGAACCCTAAAAAGGCGGTGGTAACAATCCGAACCGGACCGTGACCCTGTACAAGGTCCTAGCACCACTAAATGTATTCAGTTAACTCACCTATTTGTCCAGAACACGATATACGACTGGGTCCGCGACCACCGCCTGCACCACAAGTGCTCGGACACCGCGGGGGACCCGCACGACGCGAGCCGCGGCGTCTTCTTCTCCCACGTGGGCTGGCTGATGATGAAGAAGCGCCCCGAGGTCATGCGGCACGGCTGCAAGATCGACATGAGCGACATCGCCAACAACCCTGTCGTTCAGTTTCACACTAGGTAAGTAAGAAAGAGTTTCTGACGAAATTTTCATTTTTGGGACAAGCTAGCCTTCATGACTTGCTGATGTATTTCCGAGTGCATACAATCTGAACCTATTTAAAGCTAGGGTGAATAGGCATCTTCTGGGTGAGCTCGCTACATCGTAGACTGAATATTCGTCCTCCAAGGGCAAGAGTTAGTCAAGAGCAAACCCATTATCAGTAAAAAAAATTACGCGGTTAGTTCGTTCCCTTTGTTCTTATTTTGTAAATTGTATTAATGGTAATGCACATTCTTGATCTTAATCATTAATCATTGATCATCCATGACTGCCCAAAGCGGAAATACACTGGAGACTCCCTGGACTTGCTCTCTCCTGACGCAGCCCAATGGGTGAAGGATTTAGATATATGTCTATAAGCATTAGTTATATACTCGTAGTTTAATTATTATTATTTAAGATTAGTAAGTGACTCTGAATAAAAATGCCATACGAATAAAAAAATACCTGATCTACATGCAGCCACTGCCGCTGCTGCTCGCGCTGTTCCGTTCATATACTCGCGCTGCCCGCTTCCATGCTCACTGTGGCTGCATTTAACTTTATAAAACCAGATACATTGTTCCAGGCACTTCAAGCTATTCAAGCTGTTGTTCTGCTTCGTGCTGCCGACCCTGGTGCCTCCTCTAGCGTGGGGCGAGAGCTGGTCGCATGCCGTGCTGTCGCAGGTGTTCCTGCGCTACATGATAAGCCTCAATTTCACCTTTGCCGTCAACAGCTTCGCGCACATCTGGGGCAACAAGCCTTACGACCCGTGAGTACCGAGCAGCAAGCCCATGCATGTTCACCCCACAGCAGCTGCTGCTGCGTGCACCATTCGCGGCGCCGAGCGTTTTGTGTTTCTGGCTTTATAGACATAAGAAAACTTCAAGACCGTAGACCGTAGACCGTGGGGCCGTAGTTATTAATAAATTTTATCTTGACTAGATAGCCATACACGCACAGATCTGCCCGTCAGATCCGTCGCCTGCGGCGGGTGGTTGGGGAATCCAGCGTCTTACACCCGCCGTAAAACGAACTCCCTCCAAAATAAAAATGCAGTGCAGCTAGGTGTACGGAAGTTGATATACTCATACATTTATCTGCTATTAACCTTACATTTGGCAGGACATTTTTTTCTGAAATGTTCTTGTTTTTTTTATATAATTTCGTCTTTTTGGGTCTGTAACAAAAAATCTATCGTGTTTTTTGGGTTCAATCGAATGTACCTTTAAATGCACCCTGTGATACACTATCACTAATTCACATACAAATTGATATGTTTCCAGACACACCAAAGTCCATGTAGTCAAAAATAAGTCTAATTGACTAATCACAAATAAATAAATAGAATAGGTGCTTCTTTAAATAATAACCTAACCTTAAAACATTCATTTTTATTAACACAGTTATGTTGGCGACTTCTAACATTGATTATAATATTATAAACTCGCTATAAAAATTCGAGTGAGTCGAATTTAAAAGTTTTTTGTATAAGTAGGTACTCAAGGTGTTTCCTTCTTAGTTTAGAAAGGCTTGGTTTTATTATTAGAAGATACATTGTTTTATCACATTTGTGTTATTTATACATTAATCTGAAATTATCCATTAAAAATAATAATAATTATTATTATTTATTTACTGAACATAATTTGTGTCGCAGCTGGATACGCCCAACTCAGGACAAAGAGGTAATAGGTACTTAGTCTATATTCAAACAGGAAAGAACTTATGTTATGAAAAAAAAGGAGAAAAAATCCTTAAGTTGGTAATTATAAAGGCTGAGTACTGGGTAGGCACACTGAGGCTGTCACCTGAATTTTTGAGGCTGATAGATTTTTTGAAAGGGTAATGTGCATACGAATACACAATGTCAAGTATAGGGTTAATACCCTTTTTTCTAGCAATATGATGCCAGCGGAAAACTGGGTCGTGTCTGCCGTCGCGATGGGCGAGGGCTGGCACAACTACCACCACACGTTTCCGTGGGACTACAAGGCGGCGGAGCTGGCCTACTCCATCAACCTGACCACCATGCTCCTGGACGCATTCGCTGCCGTCGGCTGGGCGTACGACTTGAAGCAGGCTTCACCGCAACTTGTGCAAACGGTGTCGAGAAAAAGAAACGAACTAAAGTAGAACATGTATAATTTAGTTCGTTCCTGTTTCTCGACATATCGTTAGCGATGTACCGATGTATGCTATAGGTACTTGAGAATTGGAGTACGAGTATATTTAATAAAATGAGAAAATTACATTATTAGACGAGTTTGTCGCCCGGGAGAAGGTAAGATGGCGGCCGGAAGTCCCCGCCGTCTCACGCGCAGCTGGCAATTGGTTGTGGTGCCAGTGCGCAGTGGAAACAGTAGTTTTGCACATTGTAATTATAGTGGAGGTCCAGTGGACGTAGTTCCTATGTGTGCAGTCTAGTATATAAGGTTACCATACTAATAAAGCTGAATTTATCCATGTTTTTGGTGTTATTACTTGTCTCCAACTCTCGTCCCTACAAGGTGACCCTGTCTGCAGCAGCGATGGGGCGCGCGCGGGTATCATTTTAGGGTTCCGTAGTCAACAAGGAACCCTTATACTCTCGCCATGTCTATCTGTTCGTCTGTCCGCGGCTTAACTCAGAGACTCTTGGTCCTACAAAGCTGTAATTTTGCATGGTTGTACCTACATATTAATCACGCCGAAAAAGTTGTAAAATAAAATCTGAACAAAAATTTTTTTTTAGCTTTGTGAAGAACATTTTTCGAGTCAGGGATCCGTTTGCGAACAGCCAAACTACAAGTACTAAAAATCTGGAAAATATCTTAAATGAAAGCACATACCACATATAGATTTAAAAGGTAAACTAAGTATCACGACTAAGTAGACTTTATTGGTTCTTGATTTACAGACGACTAAAATGTTTATACCGAAAATCGGCCAAGATAACTTTCAACAGAAAATTAACTAGATTGTATTTTTGTATTTATTGGTAGTAATGGTGACGGAACCTTCTTGTCCGGATTTTACATTTACCTATAGAGGTGTGTAATACTTAATTACGAAAATGTGCGGTAATAAGTGGTAGGGATGAAGACTAATTTGTTTTTCTTTGTCTATCCGAGGGCCTAGTCTAAGTTTTGCAACGTTTTACGTCTCGATTGCGTTTGCGTAAAAGTGTCACTTTGTATGGAACTGTCAAATGTTTCGAATACGCGCCGCAAGGTAGATTTTCGCATATTGGACACGTATTTTTTCTTTATTTACATGCTTAATCAAAAAATTACGGAGATATATTGAGTTGAAATGTCGCATGACGTCGTCTTGGTAATTTTTACACAGAATTGACGTCACGAGTGAGCCCCCACTCCCGAAATTTGACGCTTTATCTTTGTCATTTTTTGTTTGATTGACAAAACTAAAACTATACCTACGTGTCCAATATTTTTTAATAATCTAACTGACGGACTAAATAGAATTTCGTTTTCTTTACCCAGACCAGAGTTGGGCGTTATTTAGATAATTTCTTATCTAGATAATTATTTCAAATAAAATAATTTCAAATAAATTTATTCAAAGATAAATTCAATCACAAATAGTGCGTTGACAACTTTTTTATTTAGATAAATTATCTAGATGAAGATAACCGACCTCGTTTGTTATTATAATAATAAATGTATACAGAATGTCACGTCGGGTCAAACCGTCACACTGACTGTACTACTGACATTCATCTTTTTTTTTTTTTTATAAGAGAGGGAGGCAAACGAGCATGCGGGTTACCTGATGGGAAGTAATCACCACCGCCCATGAATACCGACAACTCAAGAAGAGTTGTCGGTACGTTGCCGGCCTTTTAGGGAGATGAACGCTCTTTTCTTGAAGGCCCCCATGTCACAACTGTGTGTGTGTGTGTGTGTGTGTGTGTTTAAAATCCCAACTAATTTATCTAGATAAAAATGAAACTGATCTAGATAAATTCAATATAACAAATGACGGATTATTTAGTTATTTCAAATAAAAGATGATTTAGTTATCTTCCCAGTTTTTCGTAAATAGATAATTTTTGCCCAACTCTGACCCAGACATCATCCCTACAGTTACGTTTCGGTCTAGACGGAAAGGCTAGCAGCTCTGATACATCAATATAAGTCATTTTCGTATTGTAACGTACGTGTCTGTTAGCACGTTTCGCGTGTGAGCAATACTGCCGGGCCACAGACCATTTAGAGCCCCTTCACATCTAGCGTCTTTTAAGCGGCGGTGTCCTTGCCACGCTTGCGGTAGCGGGTAGCGGGGCGAGGGGATTGCATTATGCACTAGACGCTGGCAGGACGCCGACGCAAAAGACGCTAGATGTGAAGGAGCTCTTCTATCAGGACCCGCCATAAGCAAGCACTTCACGCTCGGGCACCTTGTCTATCAACTAAATGACTCCGGACGAGGAACATGCTTTCAATTTTAGTTATTAGATTCGATAAAATGAAGAAAATAGCGTCGCTTTCAAGTCACACCCCATCTACAGCGGCGAAATTTTAACATTTATCAATTAAAATTAGAAAATCACATTGACAGATGACAGATGAGGGCAAAAACGCGCTGGAGTCCCGGCTTAACCCATTCAGCGCCACTCACGAGTCGTGAGTCACGACACGTTGACGTTCTCTGTTCGTAGAGGATTTTCGCTTCATACGAGGAATACACGGCTACGCGCTACGAGTGTAGCGGCGTAGCACTCGTGGCGCTGAATGGGTACTACGCGCTAGCGTGTGGAGGGGCGCTCGCGCTGCCACTCGCCGCTTTGATCTTTGTCAAACGCCGACGAGAGCGAGCGGCGGCGCACGAGTCGACTCGAGCGGGCCTACTTCACACCCGCCTTCACTCGCCCACCGTGAAGTCGTAGCATAACTATAAATCGAATTCACTCAAATAAAACAACAACAATTGAATCAATGTATATTTTGACCAGAAATATACCAGAGTTACTAAACCTACACAAAAACAAATCCTAGGGCCGACTAATTTTAAATGCCATCGCATATCAATGGCCAATCTTATAACTATATTTACAAAACAATTCACATGATATTAACTAACTACAATAATAGTAATATGATGATATTTACAATGCTGTAAGAAATACAAAACTAGAAAATGACTATGACACAATATTGGTAAATTCATGGACGTATAATATAAAGAGTTAGCTTCTATACTATACATTTAGAGGCAAAGGAGCATTGTTTAAATCATTAAACTTCGAGCCCGTTTTAACATTACGTAAGCAGAGTAGTCATGTGCTTACTTGCATTGGAATATTTTTTATAAATACTGTTTCAGTTTCTAAAAGGCTTCGTCAAACAGCCGGCTTGGCGCGGCGCGACGTAGCGTGGCGCGCTCGTAGCGTGGAAATTAACAAGGATTTGTATGCAGGCCGTCACACATAGTCACGCTTGGCGTGATCGCGCCGCGCCCGGCGTGGCGTGATTGTCACGTTGTATTTGTTTACAAAGTGTCTAGCAGGCTAAGCTAACAAGATTGAGAGAATCAAAACCAAGATATTTGAAAATGTTTTTATAGTCGACAATAGTGGCTAGTGACGTAATTTTTTTGGTAGGTGTACCTTCGCGAAACGAGCAAAAAAAATTAAGTGAAAAACATTTTTTTTTTCATCTAAGTTTAAAGTCAGGAATGTCTGTAAAAATATGCATTATTAACCCCATTCTATTATCATCAAGTGATTTTATTTGGTTAGTTTCGCTTGCACGGTTTAGCTAAAGGAACAGTTTACAAATTACCTTGATTTTACGATTACCTTGATATTATTTTAATTTTTTTTACGTTAATGTAAACATTTTCGTGAATAAATCAGAAACAAAAAGAAGATCGAAGCCTGATATTAGGCATGCAGTGTTCTTAGGTCCTGCCACTACTCGTAAAAGTATAACCAAATCCCTCGTGGGGGCCAACCTTGTTAGCTTAGCCTGCTAAACCCTTTACATGTAACAGTTTATATGTAATTTTATAATATTGTGTTAGAGAACGTCCAGTTCTATATGATTTGGGCCATAAAAACTACAAAAATCGACTAACTGTCTAACTTGGATCGAGATTGCAAGAGACCGCGTCGCTCTGGGAACGCGCTGCGCGCCGCGATTGGCGCGACGCTAACGGCCTGGCTACGACATCGAGCGGCGGCGAGCGAATTCTCTCTTCATCACTCGCTCGAGACGCTCACCGCGCAGCGGTTAGTTGACGTTACACGCAATTTATTAGAAAATTCGTCCGCCGTGCCACGCTGTCTGTTTGACGAAGCCTTTATCGTTATTCGCAAATACCTATCATAGTTGTTACAAAAAAAAAATCTGACGTCGCCATCCCCCCCATGTCATCAAAAGTAAGTAAAAATTCGGTGCGTACGCAATACTTGAATAGCCCGTTACGCGACCAAACGGAATGTGTCAGTTCAAATCAGGTAGTTTTTACCAGATTGCCAAAGGAGGAAAATGTTTCCGACCTGTATAAAAAAATTCTCGCGAGCGTCACTGGGTACTTTATCCTGCTGAGGCCTAACGTCCTACATATAGGACAATTGTCCAAATGACTTTCTACTTTTGTTGACTGACGATAAGATTCTGTTTCGAACTAGCGGAATTTTGACATAGGCCTCAGGAGGTTATACTGGGTACTTTATGATTAATAACCTAACCTAACCGAGTTAAAAAACCCCGACATCAGCGCCTAATAAACCCTCTGAGCAATGAGCAAAAACTTCAACGTACATTTTCACTGGAGGGATTCGTCACTAGAAGATTTCAAGATTCAAGTATTAAAAAAATCCCGACGTAATCGTAATCAGAGCTCATAACTTTTAAACGGATTAACGGATTTTCATCAAACCAAGCTAAAATACTCTTGATTAAGTCACCTTTCTAATAAAATAAAATGAAATCAAAATCGGTCCATCCGTTTAGGAGCTACGATGCCACAGACATACACGTGTGAAACTTATAACACCCCCATTTTTGCGTCGGGGGTTAAAAATATAATGTGCATCAGGGTAATTCCGTCTGCGGGGCAATACCGCACACAGGCGTTTGTGCCTTGTGCCCATTTGTAATGGCGTCACGCCGCCATCTGGTAAAGTAGTCAAAGCCATCAGAGGCTAACTACGTAGGTTCCCTCTAGGTCTTTATTAAAAACGTAGAACTAAAAAAACCGGGCAAGTGAGGGTCGGACTCGCGCTCTGAGGGTTCCGTACACATTTGGCTGGTTTTTAGTATTTGTTTTTTTTTTGTTATTCTATAATGGATTCTATTGCCCCGCAGACGGAATTACCCCAACGCACTATACGCAATTATATCGTGTTATAGATTTGACCAGAAAATGTTTTTATAACACCAAAGCAAATACTCTTAAGTTCTTTTTTTATATAATACCTCCACAATCAAACTGCATAACACAAATTTACGTTTTAGGGAATGCAAACCGGTTTACCGCTAAACCGGTTTTATGTGAGGTCGCCAATAAACCGTTATTTCATTAGCCAGAATCGGTGTTTTACCGAAGCATAAATCGTAAAAATATTTCGAAAAATTACAATTTCAGTACACTGATAAGATACAAACACACCTAAAATCAAAATTTTATTGTTTACAGTGATTATTGATACCAAAGTATGCAATTTTTAATATTTTTTTGTTAACACTAAAAACCGGAAATTTATCTATAAACCGGTTTTTATCGGTTAAAATATGCACGACAACTGCATTCCCTATAGCGCCATAGCGCGCACCGGCGTCCTCTAAAAAAAACAGGATTTATTTCTAATTCAAAACTACAACCCGTTATTTTCTTAAAAATTAATTAATATAACGAAAGAATTAACCGTCAGCGAGGAAATACAATAGACGGTTCTTAAAACTACATTTATATACATAATTCACAACTCTCATTTCTTACTCAGCTGGGTAATTCATTAAATAATTATTTAAATTAGAGTAAATAACTTAAAAATAGCAGACAATGTATTAAAGCATTAAAAAACAACGAATCAAATGGGAAAATCGGTGGAACTGGTTTCTTGATGTCTATTTTTTTTGTTGGTGTGTATCAATTAATTTATTAGGCTGGACTCAATATTTGACGTTGTTATTATTTGTATATCCCAGTTGATTCAATTGAATAATTATGTATGTGTTTATCTATATGTATTAAACATCTATCCCTTTCAGACCAGTATGTAGGTGCGAGTGACGGATGCTAGATCGGCTCAGAATCATAAAACACACTTTCCCTAAAAGTGCACATTCTCAAAAAGCTCACTTTCCCAAAAAGTGTATACCCAAAACTAACATTTTCTCAATTAGCGCACTTTCCCATAATGTATACATTCCCCATTAAAGACACTTTGCCACAACACAAAATTCCCTCGCATAAGCTATGTCCACACCTGTGCGCTTTCATGTTCAACTTGCGCTTTCAAGATTTCAATTCGTCTTGCATCAAGCGCATGCAATACGAGGGTGACACTGAATCTTCAATAAAATCCAATGTTTTGACTTTATCTTCCGCCATTTTATTTGCAAAATGTTGCACGTCGACCCAACGGTGACGGATCAGCGTGCGCTACGGGCATGCGCTGATATCAAACCAGTTTGAGCGCATGCATTATTGCATTCGCTGTGGTTGCAGAGGCATGCGTCAGAGGAAAGCGCAATTTGACCATTTATTTACTTACAACAAAGAACACGTAACATTACAGGTTTAATACCTAATTCATTACCGGTTCACATACACACACAACAACATAACTAATAAATTTCAAATGTCAGTACAGTATTGTTATTAAAATTACTATTATATAAAGATTATTCTTATTACTATTACATTTTAAGATATTTATAATAATATTACCCTTACGCACGTATAACCTAACACAGTCTCTCGCAAAGCTTCATACATTCCCTTTCAACCGCCGCCCAGCCGTCAGCAAACAAGTCGCAGGATTTCTCACCATGAAAGCGCACAGGTGTAGACATAGCTATAGTCCCACACTTACCCCCTTACTAATAAACGTTGAGTAACGGCTGAGTAGTTATACAATGCTTTGTCCTTATCTGTCGAATTCAAATGTCACAATGACAGATAAGGACAAAGCATTGTATAACTACTCAGCCGTTACTCAACGTTTATTAGTAAGGGGGTTAGTGTGGGACTATAGCTATGTCTACACCTGTGCGCTTTCATGGTCAAATTGCGCTTTCCTCTGACGCATGCCTCTGCAACCACAGCTCATGCAATAACACATACGCTCAAACTGGTTTGATATCAGCGCATGCCCGTAGCGCACGCTGATCCGTCACCGTTGGGTCGACGTGCAACATTTTGCAAATAAAATGGCCGAAGATAAAGTCAAAACATTGGATTTTATTCCCAAATTATAACTCATAACTATAGGGTTAGTTCATTACTGCTGTTTTAAGACATATTTAGTAATGTTCGTTTAAATTAAAAAAAAATGATTACTGTTTTTTTTTAAAGCATGCTGTGTCTACTTTTTTAAGGATGTACGTAATATGTTACATAGCCCGTACTCACTTGTCATAATCCAGTTTGTAGACCTAATAAACGAAAAAAAACCATAGTTTTCCAATGTGGGCACTTTTCCAAAACGCACACTTTCTCGGAATGTACACTTTCACAGTATGACCCTTGACATACTATTTACACAGAAACCGAATTGCGAAATTGTCTACCTCTCACCGCCACTTGACAATCGTCACTTGATATTTGTGGAAATGTCAGCAGACATAGTCAATGACAAAGTCATTTCTAGGGGCCAGAACATAAACATTGGACATTTTAACTCTGCGACATATTTTTACTTGTGCTTACAAGACCTGCCATATCTAAAAAAGTGCTCATTTTGGTTTGGAAAGTTTATTTTCTGAGAAAGTGTACATATTGAGAGGTGTACTTTCTGAGAAAGTGCGCTTTTAGGAATAGTGTGTTTTGTGGTTCTGAGCCGCTTGATACGCCGCGATGAAGGCGATCATGTATCGCAGTTACATTGCGCGCTCTGTGAGAACGCATATCGGAGAATGCGTGTATTACGACCAATGTAACGGCGATGCCGCGACCGACGCGCGCCCGCGCTGTTTTACGCTTAATACGGACGCTGTGGTAACGTACTCGTCTAAATATTACAATAAGTCATTTATTTCGCAAATCAAAAGATTGCGCCTTGAAATCGGCATATAAGTTATCTAGCCTTGAAATAAGACTTTTTGTATGTAAATATTAGTAAGTAAATTAAAAAAATATATGTTTTAACTTTTCAACACTGACACCTGTTATTGTATAAGAACTATTATGTAAATAAAAAAAAGTTACTTCATATTTATTATAATTAATGAGTTATGACGCATATATACTAATGTTCGCACAACAATAAATACTGCGTCTTTCGGGTCGGGTGAAGCCGGTGAGACGAGCTAAGAGCATATATGAGCGAGTGAGAGAGAAGTACAAACCCGAAGGGGTTAGTATCATCTAGTCTAAAACGCAACTGGCCTACGGCAGTAACTGGTCTAAAACGCAACTGGTCTAAACAAAGTATTATCAAGTCATCCAAATTGCAAATGGTCTAATTAACAAGTGGTCTAAAACGCAGCTGGTCTAAGTAGCAAGTGGTCTAAAACGAAGGTGGTCTAAGTAGCATTAAGTCTAAATTTATTGCAAGATGCCCGATGTGCAGTTTAAAACACACGCACACATAGTAGGTAGGTTAGATTCGTTTGGTAGCTTCAAATGCCCGAAGGGCACGCCCAGAAATTGAAGCCCCGCTATTAGCGGGGCTCCGTCAACTTATAAGGTAAGAAAGGAATTTTGAAAATACATATGCGAACTTAGACCACTTGCTACATAAGACTAGCTGCGTTTTAGACCGCTTGCTACTAAGACCAGCTGCGTTTTAGACCGTTTGCTACTAAGACCAGCTGCGTTTTAGACTGCTTGCTACTAAGACCAGCTGCGTTTTAGACCGCTTACTACTTAGACCAGCTGCGTTTTAGACCACTTGCTACTTAGACCAGCTGCGTTTTAGACCGCTTGCTACTTAGACCAGCTGCGTTTTAGACCACTTGCTGCTTTGACCAGCAGCTACGAACAGCTGCGAAGATTGTTTTAACAGCTATCACACTTTATATTTCTTACATTACATTCCACTTGCGAAAAAAAAAACTCAAAAGGCCGTGTGTCCGACGCCCGCGGGCGGCGCGGCCGAGGCGGCAGCGGCGAGTACATTGCGCGTAACGTCAATTAACCGCTGCGCGGTGAGCGTCTCCGACCTGCAATGAAGGGAGAACTCGCTCGCCGCCGCCGGCACCGCGCGGCCCGCGGGCGGCGATTCCGCGGCCTAAAACAATTATATAAAAAAAAAACACAAAAAGCAAAACGAAACGCCGACGCTAAATAGAGTTTCACATCTGGCGCTATGATAGCTAACTTAAAAAGAAACTTTCGAGTGGCAAGATTTTAAGATTACTTCAAATTCGCATGAAAATCAAGTTTAAAAAAATAAGTTTTTAAATGTAAATTATGCAACCAAACGCTGAGCTCATTATTCGTCTTAATATATCACATGTATATATATCGGTTATCCTGTTTTGGAAAACACCGGAGTAAAATTGTAGCATAACGTAAATAAATAACAGGGATGACTTTTCAGCTCAATCGGTCGCCGGGAAAATTGTACCTTACTCAAATTTAGAAGTTTTTTTGCGTATTATACGTAGAAACTAATAGGAAATATGCATAAAGTGAAATTATTATTAAAATCGGCCAAAAATACGGATAATATAAGCATTTTAAAACTACTAATTAGAGAGAGAGACATGAACTGTGACGTCAGCGTGTACAACGGCCATAACTCCACGTTTTTATTGGAAAAATTGGAAAAGTTATTTTTATAATTATTGGAAAAATATTTCACCTCTACTGTTTGTTAGTGGCTTTTTATTAAAGGATAAAAAAAATCCATATTTCCTATTACATGGTAAAATCTTCGTCGTTATCGTCTACAGAATGCCTCCTCCTCCGATGCCGCTTCAAGTCACTCCTGCGCTTGGTGGTGTAATTACACAAGTCGCACAAATACCTGCCGTCGTCGCACGACTTGATATGACTCAAGCCCTCACTCTTGACGTCGGAAAAGAAGCCGCATTTGTCGCACGTGAACTTCGGAATTCTCTCAGCAGGAGAGTTGTGAGACTTCAAATGATACATCAGACTCATGTTGTGCCTCGCTTTATAATTACACAGATGACATTTATAATTGCGCTCGTCTTTATGCTTTCTCCGGTGACGAGCGAATTGAGCTTTGCTAGCTGTGGTGTAATTGCAATTCGGACATACTTGTATGGTAGTTGAATGGTCTAATTCTAAATTATGCTTCTTAAAGTTGGTTTCGTCGTCGGTTTTGTAATTACACTGTACGCAGCAGTATTGGTACATACCCCAAACGGTTTTCGGTTTATCCACGGGCTTCGGTTTCGTTTTCGGTTTTTTTACTAGAGCCAGGAGCGGGCGGTCGTCTTCATCCGTCTCATCAGAGACCTCGACGGTGTCTATTTTCGGCTCTTGGATTATCACTTCGTCTTCGTCACTCGATGTTAACAAGGATATAGGGTCCGGTTTTCTGGAAAAAAAAAAGTATTCTTAGGGTTCCGTACACAAAGGGTCCAAACGGAGCCCTGTTCAACGACGCGTTTAGCCTAATTGGTAGTGACCCTGCCTACGAAGCTAGCGGTCCCTGGTTCGAATCCCGGTATGGGCAAATATTTGAGTGATGAGCGCGAGTATTTGATCCTGAGTCATGGATGTTTCTATATATTTAAGTATGTATTTCTCTATAAACGTATGTATATCGTTGCCTGGTACCCATAGTACAAGTCTAGAGCTTAGTTTGGGACTAGGTCAATTTGTGCGAGATTGTCCGATATTTATTTATTTATTGCTGTCACTCACGTGTCCGTCTGTCACACAGCTTTTACAGCCAAACGGTTGGAGCTACAGTCTACAGATTTTTACAGTATAAGCATCTTGTCGATACCAAAGCCATAAAAATTGTCAAAAAATATTTTTTAACGTTGCATACATAACTTTTTCAATGTACTTCCTCGTTTATTCTTTTCATGGTAATAATAATAAGTGAGCGGGACTCACTTGTGGTCCGCGATGTCGACGATCTCCATGTCGCTCTCGGAGTCGGGCTCCGGCTCCAGCATGAGCGCGGTGGGGTCGACGTCGCACTGCACGCTCTCCAGCAGCATGAGGCAGTCCTGCGGGCTGGCGGCGCGCGACCCGCCACCTGGGGGCACCGTACAAGTTTACACTGATGCCTGTCACAAAGGTTTAGGTGCGGGATTCGTACAAACCGAAATAATAAAAGAGGCTATGTTTCTATCTAAACTAAACCTCACTATAAAATAAAAGTAAATGCATAATCTTACACAAATTGACCTAGTCCCAAACTAAGCTTGTTATATGTACCAGTAATAATATATTGTTAACATTAGGCTCAAAAATATGTGACATATCTCAAACACACTAACCATTTAACTTTAAAGCATTTAATTTTCATATAAGAATGCTTTTATTTAGAATAGCTTCCCGCCCGCGACTTTGTCTGCCTATGTCCACCCTGAAAGTCCGTTCTAAACGTTGGTGAAAGAATGTTTAAATCGGTCCAGTAGTTTTTGAGTTTATTCGTTACAAACATACAAATATTTCCTCTTTATAATATTAGTGTAGAAAAATAATAATATACTATCAAACACTAACCAAAATTATAAATAAAACTCACTTCTTTCCACAGGAACTTCAATAAACACCGGAGCGGAATCCGCTCCCGTCGCATTCGTCAACCCGTAGCCCAACTGATCGTCCAACTTGCTTGCGAGCCTGCTCGCGATCTGGCTCACGGTTGCACTATCCAATCGACCAGCTTGGTCATCTTGACCCTTGGTATTTACCATGCCATCATGGCCATGCTTGTGTATGGTTTGATCGCTGATTGAATGACTATCTTTGGATTTGTGGTCTGCCATGATGGCGGGGATCAGGTCTTCTAAAGGCTCTGGGTTGAGGATATCCGCGGGGGTCTTCGTTTGCTTGATTTGGTAGTTGGTTATCATGTCTTCGATGTCTTTCTCTTCGGTTTGAACGCTGAAATTAATTTACGTTTCACTACATAGTTGAAAACAGTCGCTTCCCGCCGTCTGTACCTTTGTATGTACGACGCAACGGATTGTAATGCGGTTTTCACCATCAGTTAGATAATTTTTCGCCGGAGTCGCTAGTTATTATTATACAAATCAGTTTTACTCTCTAGTTTTCGTAAAATATGGGCTACTAACTGCTGCCCGCGACTTCGGCCGCGTAGAATCAGAGACTTAGCCATCCCGCAGGAACGGTGTTTTTTTACGGGATAAAATGTAGCCTATGTGTTATACGGTATAATCATCTTCAGTCTAAATTTAAACCAAATCTGTCCAGCCGTGTAAGCGTGAGGGAAGAAGTAACAAATACACAAACTTTCGCATTTATAATATTAGAGTTAACCCATATTTTTTGTACAGGGAATTTGCAATTTTTGGGGAAATGATTCGTTAGATTAGATAAGCTTAGTTGGCAAAAAAACATTTTTTTTTTGTCAGAAACTGAAGCTTAACTTATGGTTAATTTGTAAACTTTTAAAAACTATAAGTGTGAGTAGAATTTTAACATTTTCAACACAATGTCAAATAAAAACTTGAGCTAATGTCAACCTTAATTCATACATACTCAGGTTTATTTTGCGTTGTCAATACGGATGTATTATCTAAATAAACTAATCATATTACGACATTTTGAACAATAATAATAAATAAAGTTGTAGGGTACAGACTGCCCCGCTAAGGTAAAAGGCAGTATTATACAAAACTATTGTAATAATTGCAGCCTCATTACTGGGTAATAAGGTTGCAATTGCTACAGTAGTTTTGTTTAAAATACTGCCTTTTACCTTAGCAGGGCAGCATCTACATAATCCGTGGCCTCCACACTAGACTGGGCCTATCTCGTGGGACCGTTACAAACATCCTTTACCCATCTATGCGCTTAACCCCCTTGTAATGCTAACCTTCACAATATTGACATGTTACATTAAATTCTAAATGAATTTTTACGAAAAGTTTAATAAATAAATAAATAAATAAATATCAGGGGACAATCTCACACAAATTGACCTAGTCGCAAACTAAGCTCTAGGCTTGTACTATGGGTACTAGACAACGATAAACATACTTATATAGAGAAATACATACTTAAATACATAGAAAACATCCATGACTCAGGAACAAATACTCGCGCTCATCACACAAATATTTGTCCATACCGGGATTCGAACCCGTGACCGCTAGCTTCGTTCGTAGGCAGGTTCACTACCAACTAGGCTAACCGCGTATCGTAATAATTACGATATTTGATTATCACCTTTTATATATTTATTATGTAGTTAGCGACAATACGGTATTTGACTATATGTCAAAATAAAATATTTAACACGATCACTAAATCGAGCTTCCGAAAATACGCCGAAAAAAAAAGCATTTACTTTTTTTTTTGGAATGTCAACAATTTTTAAAATTAAACAAAAACGAAAAAAAGGAAGTAATTTGATCACTGAGAATTGTGACGTCACAAGCAAGTATCTCCTTACAAACTTCATAACAGTGAATCGTTTTTGACGTTTCAATAAAAGTTGCTGATTTGATATCAGTCAAATACCGTATCATGACTTTTTTTAACTTATAACTCACCTTTCTGTAATATCATCAACCACGCCATTTTCTTTTACGCGTGTCGCCCCCTGTGTATTATCTATTTCTTTACTTTCTATTTTCTTTAATCTCCCTTTTTCTACAGCTGACTTATTACCCGCTTTCTTTAATATTACCTTATCTATGGCTTCTTCTATGTCTGTGGTTTCTAATTGTTCTTCTTTCTTTCTTTTATTTTTTTTATTTCTCCCATCTTTTTTGTTACTTTTAGCGTTTTTTTCTGTACAGTTTGTCTGTGCGGATTCGGCGGGGTCAGTGGATTTTTCGGCTGGAGGCGGAGGTTTCTGTAATAAAAAAAAAACTTGATGCTGCAGAGGTTATATTGTCATTGGCTACTGTGACGAGAACTAAAGGTTCATCTTATCTTATACCAAGCAGAAGTGTTCGGATTAAAGTGATTATCATTGCCATATTATTCAGGTGAGTCTTGATAAAATGCACCATATTGAAATGAGGGACATTCAATTCAATATTATCTATGAAAAAAATGTTTTTTTTTTTAATTTTTAGTGTTTATATGTTGCGAATATTTTTTTTTTCAATGTCATTAAAACTAATAAAAATTAAAATAACATTTTTCCGTCGATAAAATTGAATTTAATGTCCCTCATTTTAATATGCACCCCTGTATATATTAACACGTTTTAGTTTTTTTCAGCTACCTGAAAACCGGTTATTTATCAGTTTACCGGTTTCGACCGACATTGGTCAGTAATTTTCCGGTTTTTCGATATATCCGGTAGTGCTTGGCTTGCATTCTCCACCACCATGGCCAACAGTGGGTGGACAGTACCTGAGCCAGCCCAACGCTGGGAACGGCCGTGGCGCGAAGCCGCCGCGCCCCGCGCGCGCTCTTGTAGTCGCCGTCCGCGAAGTGCGCCGCGCACACCGCGTCCCCCGCCGCGCCGCACGCCGCCAGCCACGCGGCGCGGAGCGTCCTGGACACTGGAAACCTTGAGACATACAGAACATTAGGAGTTTTCTGATTAATAAATCCCTACTTATATTAAAAAATGCGAAAGTAACTAGTGTGTGTTACCTCTTCACGCTTAAACTGCTGAACCGATTTAGATGAAATTTGGTATATAGATAGCCAGAGTTCCAGGGAGGGAGATAGGCCACTTTTTATCCCGAAAAAGTGTTAGTACGTAATAACCTTAATTCAATAATATAAAATCCTGTCTGGGCAGGCCTGTCAGCTCGGGGTGTGGTTTTAATTGGTTTGGTTCTGTGGTCTGGCTAGATAACGCAGATAGGTTATTAGGCTACGACCACAGAATAAATAAACCGCTACACCATGCCGCGCCACAGGCTTTCACAGTCGCTTTTTGTTCGCCGTTTGTATGTTTTAAATGCTGTGTAAGTTCTTGTGTGATCATTTTGGGTTTTCTGTTCTTTTATGTTTTTTTTTAATTTGTGTTGGCTGTGTGGCCTGCCGTGGTGTCACCAAATGGTTCCGGCGTAAAACCAGCTCCGGCCTCAAAACCAGTATCACGCTGAGCCGGAACCGTTTTGCGTCATCTGGCATTAGTGCAGTTTTTATTATTTTTGTCCATTTGTTTATTTATGTTCTGTACTTTTGTTAGATGTATGTAAATAAACGTTTTTCCTTTCTTTCTTAAAAATCACAGTGTCGTGACGGCCACTAACTATTCATTAACTGGACATTTATTTTGTTACGTTTGACGAAACATTACAACTTACTTGAAATACTCTACTCCATCACCAAACGCATTGCAGCCTTCTATGCAGCAGGACTTCACCATGATTACGGTAAATGCATCTGGAAAATATAGGTCAATTTTAACGTTGGTTTTAAGTGGTACAAATAAGCTGATATTGGCCGAGATGCCCGAGATACGTCTTAGGGTTGTATTAATACTGATACTGGTCTCAAGATATGAAACTGAAGTAAAAAGAATCAAATCAAATCAAAATGTTTATTGCCATCTTGTTGTATGGTCTTATGTTATATTACATCAAGAACCCTGCTAGGGCACAGCAATCTTAAAAATAGTGTAGTAGACTTATATATAATGTTATCTTACAATCTGAACTTAATAATTACATATGTTCTAATATTTTTATTGAAGATGTCATCTCAGTTAAGAACCGTATATTAAAATGGTTCTGAGTGTGAAGTTCACCAACATTGAAATAAATATTTCTATTGAAATTCTCAATTTCTTAATTTAGCTTAAGCTTCTTTGTGCAAAAAATATGTTGAATTAATTTCAATACAGAAAACATATACACATAAAGTACCTATACTTCTTGTTATTAATTTGAATATTTTTTATTTTATTAATTTTTTAAAACTCCAACTCACTTTAAGATCTCATTGAATTTGTCATAAAATATAATTATCATTTTTCCAAAAACCAAACAAAATTAACTTTAACAGATTATAAATTAACTAAATTAAAAAAAAAACTTTTTTTTTAATTGGACGCATAACAGCCACGGCCGAAGCAATAACTTGTCCAGCGTCCGTATTCTGTAATCGCTACATTGCACCTCGGTCAAAAATTTAAAAAGGACATTTCGACTTTATATCACCTACGTACAAGGTCCAAAATGCAACCGAAACTAATCAAACAAATACAGCAAGATGCGATGCGATTTACCGAATAAGACGCTTTAATTACCATGGACAATGGTTAAAATATCGATCGGCAAACATAAAGATGATATTAAAATTGTATTAGTAACGAAAGTATAGCATTTAAAAGCCGATTTACGCGCGAAAACAGTCAAAACAATGGTACGCGGAGCTCGCAAAATATCAGTACTTACCAAGGTATTTCAACAATTACGGCAAGTTTACACATTACAATTACATTATAAACACACTAGTTGTTTTTCTATGTCACATCACAAATACAATTCGCTATTTATCACGAGAAAATTACAAAATAAAATACTTATTAGGAATTACGCTTCCTTCGGAATTTTGACAGTTGGGTTTGTTTTTAAACCGCCATAGGTCGTATGTGTGATGATAGATTATGTCATACAGCCGCAATGTTTAAGAGCGACATAAATACTCAAAGAGAAGCTAGCGTTTAAAGTACAGGTTGTAACCGACGATTGCAAAATGTATCAAAGAAATAAAATTATACGGAAAATATATTATAGTAATATGTAATATACGTAACTTTACAACTCTCTTTAGAACTTTCTTGCTTTGAGATTAGTTAAATTACACTCTTTGAAAGCATCCACCTTTATTACTCAAGAGGCGAGTGAGAGAGATAGACTGTTTAAGTGCAAATGAGACAACGAAACGATAGAATGATGCGAATAGGCATGAATCCTTGGCATGAATAAAGTCATCAGCCAAGGCATTTTATTTGTGTAGCTTTTCTAACTTTAAAAAACAATGCGTGTGGCAGTTCAAGCTAAGACCATTTACATAATTTCTATTTAAATGTATATTTACTTTCTCTAAGAGTTCAAGTGACTTAGCAGAGTGCAGTAGTGCATGAAACGACCTTCGGGTTAGTATTTCTGTCTCACTCGTTCTTATGAGAGTCTAACCGACTCCCGAACCAGAAGACTTTTTTTAAGACCTTTTGCACTGTACTTGGTACTAAAGTCGCCGCTGCCTCACTTGACCGTGCAGTGCAGTGCAGGAAGCATTTTGTATGGAAATACCGCGTGCGGTAAAGAATATCCTACTAACATTATAAATGCGAAAATTTGTGTGTGTTAGTTTGTTACTCTTTCACGCTGCAACGGCTGGACAGATTTGGATGAAATTTGGAATGGAGATAGCTTATCCCTGGATTAACACAGGCTACTTTTCATTTCGGAAAATTTAAAATTTCCCGAGTGAGCAGCGATAAACGAGTCGCGGGCAGACGATAGCATATTATAATCATTGATTTAGTATATATAGATACACAATCAGCAGGAAAAAATAGCAAGTCAAAACTACTGCCTAATCGACTTGGGCAGTAGTTTGGCTATTAGTCTTGTTCCAACCACAGACAGTGGCAGTTGTCAATCATGACGAAATGTGCAGTGAAAAACTGCAAAAATAATAACAAAAATACAAATAAAAAGGATGGAATGTCTTATTTTACGTAAGTTCTATTTATTTATAAACAGATTCTAGTTACAATTATAATGCTTTCATGATTTTTAGGAATTTATTTTGTACATACAAATTATGACTTATCACGGAACAAAAATATATGGAGTAGCTATTACTTTTATTAATTTTAATAAATCGTGTTGGTTTATTTTGACTTATGACAAAAAATATTTATAATAATATTTCATATATTGGGTATCGCGAGGATACCGAAAGAGAAATCAATGACCAATCACACCCAGAATCAGCAATAGAAACAAATATTCAAGCAAACTGTGACATTTTGTCTTCAGATCTTGATGAGTCTGGAAACTGTTGTGATTACATCAAACAAGTCATAGGATATATTGCCGGATACGTAGTTCGGAAATTAACAAAATCAATTCGGTGCAACATATACACAAATTCTCTTTTAGCTAAGGCTTTCCTTAATCGCACGATTTTCATAAATTAATTGACATCTAAAACTTAGGTGGGATTTTTTACGCATCTAAAGATGTATTTGCTTTGTGCAAGAAAACAGAAGCTTTCATTAGAAATAACATACGAACGGGAGAAACACAGAAACATACTAAAATAATATCAAATGTTCTAAAAACTTTTATGCAAGTAGATATTTTTAATGAGACTACGGAAGAAGACCACAATAATAGTCATAGAATTCTGTTAATTAAATCTATTACCGATCGATATTTAACCGTCCGTTTACATTACATTGCAAAAAAAGAAAGTATCTTAAGTAAATGTAGGTCTAAAAGACAATTATATAATAAATTAAACTTACTTCAAGGAAACTAGGTTTTACTTTACGTTGAGCTAGTAAGGATAAGATCTTGTTTTGTTTGGAGTAAAGGAGTGTAATCTAAATGCTTTCAGGGTTCATGTGTGTAGTTTTTTTTTATAATTTATCATGTCGTTAAAATTAATATAATATAAAAATGTGAAATGCGACTCCATTCGTCCGATGTTCACTTTTGTCGTAAATATGGCGATGGTGGATATAATGGCGATTTGACTAAAAAGTTTTCAATATTTTGAAACGTTCGTTTGCAAATTTGACACTTGACAGCTAGTTTTTTTTTGCATGAATGTTTAAGGTAAAAATAGCGATGTTAGCATGTATCTGAATACAGTTGTCAATGTCATTTAGTTTGGGACATTTTTGTGCGGGATTGTGTATCTAGTGCGCAAACCGGCGGAGCGCAGCGCAGATCACTTTAAATTTGTCAATGTATATTCTTCCCTATTTTAATTACAATAAGGTATAAATTTTAATGCTCTGAGACCGACCTCGGAGCGAAATTTAAAGTGATCTGCGCTGCGCTCCGCCGGTTTGCGCAGGCCCTAAATCAATGATTATAATATATTAATATGATGCTGACTGTATCTTTGAAATATATAAACAACCATTTGTTTCGTAAAAACTGTATTTTTCTATTTACATTTAATGTGTTTACATAAGATATCTCTGCTTAATATAAGTACATAATATACAATTTGTTGAAAGAAAATGAAGATTAAAGTAAAACATAAAGAACCTCTTTCAAGAATATTTATGTTGGTGCTACAAATAATACAAACTTGTATATTATTTAAGATCAAAGAAATAAGAACAAGTGGTGCTACCACAGAACCACCGAAATTAAAAAAAAATAATTAAAAAACTAACAATGGAGAAAACAAAACTTATGCTAGGAGTACATTTACTATTGTTTTTATATTTTTTTTACAGTCTTTTGTAATCTATTTAATACTTAATTACTTATAAGAGTTATAAGGCAAAGTAGATACATATTTTTACATATCGCATTATACATATTATAGGCTCCAGCGGGTCAATTATGGTTGAGTTTATCAATGTGGATAATCTGCAAGCGACGTATTCCTGTGTTAGATTTTTGCGATAATGAAAACGGTCTCAAAAAATAGTAACCTTCTAATTTTCCCCATCATAAATATAGCAAAACGTGTCGTTGATCAATCCTGTTTTAAACCATACGTTTCCTTAAACATTCGATATTAGAATATGGAGGAAACATGCCTTGAAGGGGTAGCATTCACTTTATCTAAACTCCTTTCATCGAACGTATCATTTCATCGAATTTCATTTCATCGGAAGCTAATTTCCACGTGCAGGAGTTATAATTTTTTGGTGGTGTCAGGTCTAACCTAACCTAACCTACGTAACCCATGCTTAACATAACCTGAAAACAATAAGGTTTCAGCAGAAATTAGCTTTCGATGAAATGAAATTCAATTAAATGATACGTTCGATGAAAGGTGTTTCGATAAAGTGATGAAATACCGCCTTGAAGACATGTCTTAATTAGGGTCCCAGGAAAATTCAATGACTTTCAATGAAAACATTTTGTGCAGTACTATATTTGGGAACAGAGTAAATCAAGCTAATAAGCGGGTAATATCATCAGAATCAGAAGACCCCTTAAAATTTTAGACATGTTTTTAATACCAAAAAGTTGATTTTTCCACCAAAACTGTCATAGAAAACAACTCTCTGTGAAGATTAAATATCAAAAAATGTTCGTAATAAAATTTGTTTTATTTATTATTTATTTATTTGTTTTATGAATGTATCAACAAAAAAATCAAATTACGATTAATATTGGCACAGCCAGTACAGTAAAAACTTTCGGAATAGCCCTCTAAGAGTGAGAGGGACGGATGCTTTATCCATCTTTATCACTGCACTAACCACATCTTCAGATGCTCCCTTTCACACGTAAGACTAAATCGGGAGAGCGACACGGAAATTATTTAACTTATCAAAGGACTCTTGTCACTGTTTATATTTAAAAAAATAATATGCTATACATCACCTTCTGAGCGCTATTTCCCGTTCTTCGTCGGGGTACGCCCATGATCCAGATTCGGCCAGTCTGGTTATTACAGCGGAGCAACTGCCATCTGACCTCCGTAACCCTTGTGACAGGGGAACCAAACCAACTGAATCATGGTTACACATTTTGCCACCGAAGTTTTCCCTCACCGTAACAGCATCGGTTACCGTGCAGGTAAAGTACATAAGTTAAACACGAGTCATCACCGCTAGCCACTAGGCCACCGACGCTTGATGTTATACATATTTATATATTTATTTAGTCGGTACAAAATATCATACTCTTTTATCTCTCATTTGACATATTGAATGAAAGAGATGCAACAAAAATGTTTGACCATAAATAACCAAGTGTAGTGCCACCATAAAATCAAATACGGCAGTACAATTGACACAATATAATAAAATGAAAAAAAAAAACGCCTTTGGCACTTTGGCGCGATATTCGGCAATCTAATCCGCCATATTGGCGGATATAAACTATCCTTTTAAAATTAAATTTATTGCAAAAATTTCATTTGTACACTAAAATCGTTCGAATCTTTCCGACATTAATTTTACATTCCTAATTTTATTGTTCTTTATTATTTCAAAAAGAGGGCGAATCATTTGATGTAATTTACAAAGATGTGAAGAAACTTTCACATAATTGTAAGTTTGTTGATGGGGATAATATAATCCGAGATATTGATTTTGGGAACTACGGACAAGGTGGAACAGGAGAAGTTATTATGCTTGGGAGATATAGAACTAGCTCGGGCTGTTAAAAGACTCCGCCTCTCGGAGATCTCAAGAGTCTCAGACTAAACAGGTTCAAGGTAAAACAGCAGTTGTTGATGTTATTATAGTTAACATAAAGGAATCAACAAGCCAACAATGTTAATCAGTGCAAATGGCAATTTGGTACTAGACAGGGAAAAAATCACAGCTGTCTTAGAATATGATGATCCAATTGACAAACAAAGTTTGCAAAGATTTTTGGGATGTGTCAATTATTTCAGGGAATACATTCCCTATGTCGGAAATAACTAGTCCATTAAGACAGTTATTGAAGAACAATGCTGAATTTGTTTGGAATGATAGCTACACAGAGTGTATAAATGATATAAAAAATATTAAGTCCACCAGTGCTTACTTTTGATCCCAAAAAACAAATTGTGATTCAAACTGACAGTTCTAAAGACGCTATTGGTTGTGTACTTATGCAAGAAGGTCATCCAATTTCATTCGCATTCTAAGAGTATTTCTAATTGTGAGTCACGAGTGTGGTCAAATAGATAGAATTTTTAGCTATACTGTTTGCATGTAAAAAAAAATCATTATTACATATATGGTAGAAATGTAATTGTTCAAACAGATCACCAACCATTAGTGGCTAATATGAAAAAAGAGATTAATAACATAAATTCCCAACGTTTAAGAAAAGTAAGATTAAGTTAAATATTTATGATATAGATGTTCAGTACATTTCGGATTCAAAAATGCATGTAGCCGACGCTTTGAGTCGTGCTTCTAGTAATGCTGTCTTAGACAGCTCCCTAACTAAAATTATACAAACTACAAGAACTGTTACATTTACCTTGGACGCTTATAAATAAAAAAACACTTGAAACGCCGACTTTTGCCGCGTAAATTCATAACCTCAAAAATGAAAGATAACCTAAAAGACGGTTACGTTAGGATGTATAAAGTCCCATTTGCAAAACGTCCCTTTCGGTTAATTCTTAATTACTTAAATAAAACGCAGGAGCAACGTTAATCTTTTCAAATACGTAAGCTAGCTTTCGCAAGAACGTCGTATTTTTTTATATCAGTGTATGTCGTCAATACTTCTGCTGATTGGATTTCACTGATGGACGACGTTTTGTGAAAGGGACATTTTGCAGAAGGGACTTTCTGCGAAAGGTATGGGGCGTTTTGCGAATGGAATATTTTGCAGAGGGGACGTTTCGCGAAAATAACGTTTCGCGAATGGGAGGGTGAAGTTCAAAAAAAGTCTACACAGTTAAGGACTGTCAAGGACTTAAGAAACTAACTTTCTCAGTTTCGTAACGAAAATTAACGATACAAATGTCCGACTAATTTTCGTTATGAAACTGAGGAAGTTAAGGAATGTTAGCGACTGACGCTAGGAAATTCGAATCGGCTGTTACTGAACCAGTGAGCTACATCTTTTGCCTCATCTGCACTATCCATCAGGCGCGATCGGGTTCAATCACTGTTCAGTCTTATATAAAAAAAAGAGCAAACCCATTATCAATAATAAAAGAAAAACACAAAAAGTTGGAGGTGTGAGTGGGGCTCAGAAGACGCGGTCCTGGTAGCCGGAGTCCTGCACGGCGGGCGGCGGCTTGGGCGCGGCGGCGTGGTGGTGGTGGCGCAGATGCGCGCCGCGGCGCGGCGGCGCCAGGTACTCGAACATGCTCTGCGTGTGCTGCGCCAGCATGTTCGCCAGCTCGCACGGCATCGGGTCCGTCCAGAAGAAGTCGTGGTTCAGAGCCGTGTCCGCGTCGTACCTGATACCGTACCAAATACACATCAAATCTGTTTTCTTCTAAATTGTCTAATGTTTTGTCGAGCTAAAGATGTATACGTACCTCTTTGCGGGATCCAATTGGAGAAGTTTATCCAAGAGGTCACAGCCATATGGGTCCTTAACGTAGGGCTTCAGTCTTTCCTGAAAATTAAAGAAATATTGTGGAGAATTCATCATCATTGCGTATGGCAATCATCCTGCATGGATCAAACGTCAATGTCCAGGTGTTTCAGCCAGTTTACTCCGGCGGGCGTAAATTTATGCAGCTCCTCCATGCCTCCAGGAAAACAGCGAAGTGGACAATCATTCACCACGTGGGAGAGGGTCTGACAAACTGCCTGGCTCCTGTGCCGACCGAAAACCCTGGACTCGCTTAAATCGGTTTCGGTCTAACCACGGGAAGACAAATCACCTGCGCAAGTGGGGATTGAGGGAGTCACCACAATGCGACTGCGTATCCGTTCCACTCAGCTGGGCCAAAGGTTGCCGAACCAGGTTAGCAACCTTTGGCCAGCAGCTTTGGCAGCATTCCGACCCAGTGTGACCGTGCCCTTAGTCCTACTTTGCAACGCACTTGTATTCTCAAAATTGAATTGCCGATATTGGCACTGCGCTGCTCAAGAAGAACTCGTGCGCAATAGAGATATAGCCAGTTGACAGACAGATGGACGGATGGACAGCGGAGGCTTAATAATAAGAGTTGGCACACTTGTTGGAACCCTAAAAATTTATCTACAGAAACATTTGGTCACCGACTTGAGGCTCTTTTATAAGCTATGTCTACACCTGTGCGCTTTCATGTTCAACTTGCGCTTTCAACTTTTAATTCGTCTTGCGTCAAGCGAATGCAATACGAAGGTGACACTGAATCTTCAATAAAATCCAATGTTTTGACTTTATCTTCCGCCATTTTATTTGCAAAATGTTCCACGTCAACCCATCGGTGATGGATCAGGTGCGCTACGGGTATGCGCTGCTATCAAACCAGTTTGAGCGCACGCGTTATTGCATGCGCTGTGGTTGCAGAGGCATGCGTCAGAGGAAAGCGCACAGGTGTAGACATAGCTATAGAATTACTTGCAATTCTTTGGCAAAATACATGGATAACTAGGTAATTTATTTGTTTTTCAACAAGCTTTTGTTTAACTTGTGTAGTAGTAGACGACGGACGCGGTTAGCCTAGTTGGTAGTGAACCTGCCTACGAAGCTAGCGGTCCCGGGTTCGAATCCCGGTATGGGCAAATATTTGTGTGACGAGCGCGAGTATTTGTTCCTGAGTCATGGATGTTTTCTATATATTTAAGTATGTATATCGTTGCCTTGTACCCATAGTACAAGCCTAGAGCTTAGTTTGGTACTAGGTCAATTTGTGTGAGATTGTCCCCGGATATTTATTTATTTATTTAGTTATCTCGCCAATGGAGGTTATGTCCGGAAGTCGAATCCAAAACAGCTAAGTGTCGAAACTCGGCGTAACAGTGAACGAGATCGTAGTAGAGGAAGAATAAGCAAAGCAGGAGCGATATAAAAAGATAACAAAAGATAATAAATTAATTACAAACCCGAGCTTAACGTTCGAGCGTTATATAATACAAGTGCATGTGCGCGCGCGTACAAGCCGGCGAACGGTAAGGGAATGACGCTGCGCGGGCGCACGGGCCGCCGCGCGCTAGACAAAAGACGCACGATGCAGCGCAATGTTCTTTTGTTGGTTTAGGTCTAATCTTGCAACAAAATCAAAATCAAAATATTTATTCAGTAAATTGGCCACATACGGGCTCTTTTACACGTCGGTAATATATAGAGTGAATCTACCAGGTGTCCGATCGAGTTGAAATTCGGTGACATTGCGATAGTATGATATCACGGAGCTGGTCTGGGCTCGATGGAATTGTTTTGATAAGCCTGACCCCCATCTCCGGCTAACTAAAGCCCCCACCAGTCCCGTGGCTCCGAGCCACACGTACCTTGACCTTCCTCTTCTGTCCCTTGGGCAGCTCCATCTTGTTGTACAAGTCCAGGGCCTCCACGCCGGGCCACGTTTCCGGGGTGCACGAGCCGCACAGCTGCGAGATCAGGATCAGCTGCTGCTGTTCCGTTGCACCCTGTAATAAGTTATTGCAAATGATGTATCACTTGCTACAAAACCTACCAGTACCAGTTTAATCTTCATCTTTAACCCAAAGGTTAACTGGAAGTGATGCTGTAGACTGTATTATTTTACCTGCATGATAGGTGAACGCGTCCACATTTCCGCCATGATGCAGCCTGCGCCCCACATGTCTACCGGAGGGCCATAGTTCCGATCACCTGAGATACATACTCGGTGATTAACAGTTGTTATAATATTTGACTGGTAGAGAAAGCCATTGGGCACTAACTGCCGCACTTAGAGACGTCAATTAATTTTCAGGTTTGATTAAAGTTGAAAGTGACAGCAGTAACTTTAATCAAACTTAAAACTTAATTGACGTCTCTGAGTGCGGCCGTAAGTTATTTGTATGTTATGTTAATAGTGCAATTAAATAAATAAAGTACGTATCTTGAGCTAAATAAGAAAAGATAAATATTAAAATATGTTATGATAAGTGTCAAAGATTTAGCTATATGAGATTTAGGGATGATTTCCACCAATCGGCTCGCATCGCATCAGATCGGAAAGGATACGACCGGATACGGTGACAGCCGATCGCGTCCGGCAGGATGACGACGCATAAAACGGCTCCGTACCGTCGCATGCGAAACGTATATTTCAGAAGCGGGATAAACCAGAGAAGATACAAGATAACAAGGCACGTTTTTATTTTATTTTACAAATGTATATTGCTGTTTCTTTGTGAACGTCTATTAATTATGTTCACGCCGATGCCGTTTTTAGGGTTGCGTACCTCAAATGAAAAAAAACGGAACCCTTATAGGATCACTTTGCCGTCTGTCTGTGTGTGTCTGTCAAGACCCTTTTTCTCAGGAACACGTGAAGGTATCAAGTTGAAATTCATATCAAATACTTAGGTCTGGATCAGTGAAAAAATCAAACATCTAAGTCAACGAAATCAAAAGATACGGCCGTTTATGCCGCATATTGAAGGGAATCTCAAGGGAATCAAAACCTATAGTTCCCATTGACTTAGAATCATGAAATTTGGCAAGAACCAATGTCTTATAGCACAAGTACAGGAAAATATCCGAAAACCGTTAATTTGTGGTTACATCACATTAAAAAAATTCAGTATAAACTGACACTCGCTAAGTACAAGTGCATACTTATTGCTTGCCAGTTTATACTGGACAATGTTTATATTTTATTGTTTGTTTGTATTGTATTCATTATATTGTATTATTGTATTGTTTGTTTATTTTATTGTATTGTATTGTAACCCATTATCAACAAAAAAAAAATCCCATGATTTAGTTAGTGCGGAACCCTCGGTGCGCGAGTCCGACTCACACTTGACCGGTTTTTTTAACGTATTTTTTATCCTTTTTATTAAAAGATATGGAGAAATAGCTCGTCCTTTGACTGTGATGTTAAAAAAAGAAACCTCATGGCGCTGGTCAGGTGAACAAGAAAAAGTATTTTGCCTTTTAAAGGAAATGCTTGTTAGTCGGCCTGTTCTGGTCCTCTACGACCCGAACCTTGAGACAGAGCTACACACAGACGCCAGTTCCCTGGGCATAGGAGGAATACGCAGTGGCAAAGAGATACGCATGTCTTAAAACCTGTCGCATATTTTAGCAGACAGACTATGCAAGAAGAAAAGCATCTGCACTCCTATGAGCTAGAGACTGGCTATCATGTGTTCGCTCAAAAAGTTTAGTCATCTTTTAGGCATTAATAAATGTAATGTCAATACTAGATTATAATTACAATTTAAATATGAAAGTATAGATACTTATGTTCATACATTTGATGTAGTTAGGATGCTAATTAAACTTGTTAGTAATGGTTTAGTTAATAAGACTTTGTTTTAAGTATCTATAGGTACAGTCAAAGGCATAAATGTCTATAGAACAGTCATGTAGAAATTACCTTATTGTTAGTAGCATAAACAAGTGTAGTTATTTATGGCATCTTGGGAATGTATATATATTCATGACTTTTACTGTACTGTACTCATAATGCAAATGGAACTGGGTAACTTTGTACTGCTTTTTTTTTTAATTTGTTTTATTTTTTGTTACTCTTTATCACTTTTGTGTTATAGGTACATTTACTTAAAACATGATTGACATAGAAACTCACCAAGAAGTAACTCAGGAGGTCTGTACCAAAGTGTCACTACTCTGTTAGTATATTTATTAACTGTTCCAGACTTAGCCACACTGAAGGCCCTCGCTAAACCAAAGTCTGCCAGCTTGAGTATACCATTTTTAGTAATGAGCACATTTGCTGCTTTCATATCTCTATGCAGTATTTTATTGCTATGAATATAGTATAAACCATTCAATAACTGTTGCATGACCTTTTTGATCTCTCCTAAACTAAATTTCACGTTCATATTCGACAGCAAACCAGCCAAATCGTGTTCACAAAAATCAAAAACAAGGTAGAATGTTGACCTATATTTATTATGCAATGTCGCTTTAGTCCTGCAAATTTCTATCAAATTCACCACGTTCTCGTGTTTTAGAAGCTGTAAGATCTTTATTTCTCGCAAAGCTGTGATAGGGAAGCCTTCCTTTTCGTTGTCCATGAGAACTTTTTTCATGGCAACGAACTTTTTTGACGAATTCCGTGCACGCGCTTTAAAGACTTCTCCAAACGTTCCCTGGCCGATTTTAGCTACTTTTTCATATTTCGAAGACTCATCACAGAAGGAAAAGTCAAAGTCTTCGATGTATTTCTCCTTTTCCCTCATACTGAGGATGGTAGAGCTGGTGCTAATCACTGGAGGCCCGGGCAGAGGCTGCTCCCGCGGAGCGCTAACACCTTGCATTTTGGCATTAATCTTGATAGCTTTTTGTAACTTCCCTGTGAAATAACGTTTAAATGCACGTAGTGGGTCTTTTGTCTAACATTTACGATGTAATCGACGATTATGAACAAAGACCACTTGCCACATTCACGAATTAGAAGAGTGACAATTTTGTTTTCACTTGTCAAAATGGTGAAATTCCGAGTAAGCTATTTAAGTAGTCAATAAAAACGCTCAAAAACTTGAAGTCGTGAATGGAAGTTTTATAATGTTTCGTTTTACGGTAAGCTGCAACATTAAAATTATTCGAAATTATTGTCTCCGCTCCGTTCAACGCCGTGTAAAGAAACGTAATTCTTCTGTCATTCGTTCCTATGTTTCCTGTCCTTTATTGTTGTTTAAATTATAATAATTAGAAGATAAATAATATTTAAAGTGATAACAGGTAAATGTAAACAAACGGAACCTAACAAAAATATAATTGTCTACGGCTCATTACGTGGCAAAAATATTTTTGCAACGTATTATCGACCCGCCGACCCACTTAAAGTGGGACAAAATGTTTGTGTCTGTTTAAACGCGTTATCGTGCAGTCATACTGTAATTTATATTGAGTTAACGCCCTTTTTTCATGCTAATCAACACACATAACAAAGTCACTTTTGTATAATTCAAGAAATAAATATTTAAAAAGGTAATCGCGACGCCTTTTTTTGCTGTTTACTAAAAGTTGTATTTTAATTAGTTAGCTGTTTTAATTAGTCCAGGCCGCTAAAGCCAATTAATTTTAAATTGATCGTTTGCGTTCGCCACTGTATTATGGATTTTGTGAACAAGGGAAATAAAGAAAAATTGTCTGGAAATGAAAACTTTGTAAGGTTGTGTTAAATATTGTTGTTTGGTCCTAGGGGCGTTTTCACGCGTTTGAGCATCATAGTGGATTGTTAAAAAGTGAAATTTAATTGTACTTATTTGATATGACAGTTACAAAGCAAATTTATTATTAACAATTGTGTCCTTTATTCCACAGTAGCTTTTGCCCATAACTCTATAAAGTTCTTATTATGTCCATTAAAACACTTTAATATCGTAATTAACTTTATTGAGCTAAGCAGCAAGACATGATGTTAATCATATGAGAATATACATGTACCCTACTTCAAACACTTTTTATTACAAAAAGCAAAGGAGGCTACCCACCTAATTATTTTGTATATGACAGTTCTTAATTCCAGAATGGCGAGTGAAAGCAGCTCTGCAGTGCTGGACCTCAACGATGACCCGACAGAGGACACGGACGCCCTCAGCGTCACAGACTGCACGCAAGACGCTTCCCCGCTCATCATGGAACACGGCCATGACATAGCTGTTAAGGTACAGTATGACTGCTTAAATTTTGGGACTTGAAATTAGTCATTTGCAGACAACGGAATTTTTGGCGCAAAGTTGAGTGACAAGTAGTCTTGGATTATTCTGGTTTATTGCGTCCACCTGTGATGATCCGATACAATAGCTTGGATGTTTAGATGGAACACAGGACTACATATAATAAATAATAGAAAATAATAGGTATTTGGGGAATGAACGACGCAATTAGCTAGATTAGATCACAAGTTCAGTCTCCGATAAGAAAAAAATATTTTTGAGCACAACTATTTCACAACTTATTATAATATCAAAAGCCGTATTAAATCTGATGTTTCTGATGTCAGTAGATATGCCTTGGTATGTAGACAACACATGTTATGTGGGTCATTTTCAAATTTTGTGCAGGTAAACTTGTCCCATCCTAAAAAAGTCATTTCCGTTTACATTATCCATTTTCTACAGTTATTTGAGTGAAATGATGAATGATTTCCAGTCAGCTATTTACCACAGATAATTATTGATTATCGGAATAGAAAACAGATGCTTAGTATTTATGTAATATTTGTAATAATGTATGGTAACAGAGTGGTAGCTCCATACAAATAGTAACAGAGTGTTCTGCGCAAAATTTGAAAATTACCCATGTAGTAGTTAGGTACCTATTGCAACCCATTGAATATTCGCGGCATAAATTTTAGGTTTGTCACATTTGAACTTTTACAGCATTGTGAAACAGGGTGAAAATGTTACGAACCTTTTTCATACCGCGATTTCGTACCACTTGTACTACAAGCCTAAAAGTTAGCTTGGGTCTAAGTAGTCACATAGTACCTAGTGCACCATTACTGCTGCATTAATAAACCTCTTTCTCCGTTTTCTCCTATTTGGCCTACTTTTGCTTAAAAACTCTTGTCTTTTCAGAGGTTCACATTTTATTTTGAATTTTTCAAAAATTGAAAAATTCTGACAGTTCCTGGACTTTCGATTTTTTACTTCATTACTTGTGCTGTTTCGAAAAGAATATCTCAATGAACAGACTTTCTCAAAAGACATTATCTCTGTCGTGGTATCCGAAGCTTGGTTTGGGACTAAGTAAATTTCTGTGAAATTGCTCCCCGATTTTTTTTATGTATAGCCCGTTGTCATCAGGTGGACGCCCCCATGAAGCAGCTGTCGACGCTGGAGACGTTCGTGACGTACCGCGTGCGCTGCGTGTGCGCACGCTGGTCCGCGCCGCCCGCCGTGCGCCGCCGGTACAACCACTTCAAGGTAACCGCACCTTCAATTAACCGGTTAACCGATAAAGCGGTTTATCGGTTAACCGGACTTACTTAAATGCATTGAATATATGGTGAAATTAAATTCAGTGTCGAAATTTTGGGGGTTCAATCAGTAAGTCATAATAACCAACTTTCACTATGGGACCAATCCCGAAATCTCGAAAAAAAATCCTTTTTTTATTTTGCGTGACTGCTTACTGTGACTTTATATTTTTTTTATAGGTATTTATTTTTAAAATGATTAAAGAGGCAAAAATCCCTACTAATATTATAAATGCGAAAGTAACTCTGTCTGTCTGTCTGTTACCTCTTCACGCTTAAACCGCTGAACGAATTTAGATGAAATTTGGTATGGAGATAGTTTTAGTCCCGGGGAAGGACGGAGGATAGTTTTTACCCCGGAAATTTTATATTTCCCATGGGATACACGGAGTCGCAGTCGCAGTCGCAGGCACAATTTAGTATTCAATATAACAACATTTATTTAGTTAACTTTTTGATTAAATTAAAAATATTTATCGGTTAACCGGTTTGGCAGAGTAATTTTCCGGTTTTGACCGGTGTATTAGGAATATCAGACTGATTAGCGTGCAGTGTACTGCAGTGTGTTTTGGGCGCGTGCGCAGGTGCTGCACGCGCGGCTGGCGGCGGCGCACGCGTGGCTGGCGCCGCCGCCGCTGCCGCCGCTGCACTCGGCGCGCCAGCAGCTGGACCGCTACGAGCCCGGCTTCGTGCTCGTGCGCGCGCGAGCGCTCGACAGCTTCCTCAGTGAGTTCACGACCGACGAATATCTCGGGCTTATAAAAAGGTTTGGGATTTCTGGGAAAAGCTACTACTAATATTAGAAATGTGAATAATATTTATCTATATATAAATAAAAATCAATTGCTGCATGTATCACGAGATCATCACCTGAGAATATTTTTTTTGTTGTATTCGTAATTGTCGGACCAAGGGTTTTTACAATTGTAGCCGTGGCGGGCTGGTTTATTATAAATGTTTGAATGAGTTTATATGACGTTTGGCACACAAATTGTCCTTGTCCTGGATTGACACGTAGGATACTTTTTATCCCGGTAATAAACTTGATGGTTCCCGAAGGTAAAGTAATAAACGATTGCTACGTAAGATAGCAAAAGCGTTGCCAATAGGGAACATGCATGAAACATTTTTATCGCATTTCTTTACAAAATATGATAATACCGTAAAAGAGAGGACAAAAAGTGAAATTAAAATTAAAATCGGACAAAAATTTTAAAACTACTAATTGGGTCATTCTCACGAGCGTTTCAGCCGCCGTCACAATCGTGGTCGCATTATTGACGGCTTTGGGCTTCCATGTAGATTCGAATGTCATTTGCGGCTATTCTGTAGAATTCAGAGCAGCCGCTTACAATTTTTATCAATAGTTTTTCCTTAGAAAATCGTCAATTTTGCAGCCACGGCTGTGACGGGTGGTTGAAACGATATGAGAATTATCCAATTAGACAGAGAGATCCTACATGTACTGCGACGTCAGTGAACACTACGACCGTATAAACTACATGTTAAATTCTGTTTTGCTACAAAGAGATAGAAACAACTCTTTAATGGCTTACATCTTAGTTATTTTTATAGTTATTCGAAAAATATTTTTTCTCTACTGTTTGTTACATGAATGACTTTTTAATAAACCAAAAAATAAATTCATGCATATGAGCATTAAGATGGAATGCGACTATGCAAGACAGGCGTCTTACCACTACATAGGAACACAATGCAAACACTGCTGGTGGTGGTAAATGGTTATTCGATTAGAGAAATACAACAACTTTTATTTTATTCTGCAGCTTGTTTAGAGTTCAAATATCAAAGTCTTGCACCAGAGACGCTAGGTTTCTACCGGATAGAAAAAAAGAAAATCCCAGTTCAAATTATATTCCAGATCGAATCGCAAAGCATCCAATCCTGACCCACAGCGATGACTTCAGGTTATTTCTCACCACACCAGACGATGATTTGGACAAGGTAAACTCAAATATCCTATTTTTCATAGTTGTCCAATGAATGAACCAATTAACCAATATAAACTCAGTTACTCAGATACTCAGTTACTCAGATACTCAGTTACTCAGATACTCAGTTACTCAGATACTCAGTTACTCAGATACTCAGTTACTCAGATACTCAGTTACTCAGATACTCAGTTACTCAGTTACTCAGATACTCAGTTACTCAGATACTCAGTTACTCAGTTACTCAGATACTCAGATACTCAGTTACTCAGTTACTCAGTTACTCAGATACTCAGTTACTCAGTTACTCAGTTACTCAGATACTCAGTTACTCAGATACTCAGTTACTCAGATACTCAGTTACTCAGATACTCAGATACTCAGTTACTCAGATACTCAGTTACTCAGATACTCAGTTACTCAGATACTCAGTTACTCAGATACTCCGTTACTCAGATACTCAGTTACTCAGATACTCAGTTACTCAGATACTCAGTTACTCAGATACTCACTTACTCAGATACTCAGTTACTCAGATACTCAGTTACTCAGATACTCAGTTACTCAGTTACTCAGTTACTCAGATACTCAGTTACTCAGTTACTCAGTTACTCAGTTACTCAGATACTCAGTTACTCAGATACTCAGTTACTCAGATACTCAGTTACTCAGATACTCAGTTACTCAGATACTCAGTTACTCAGATACTCAGTTACTCAGATACTCAGTTACTCAGTTACTCAGATACTCAGTTACTCAGATACTCAGTTACTCAGTTACTCAGATCAAGTACCATCAAAACACAGATACTATTAACCAAATCAATAATAAATATCAGGGATCTCACGTAAACCGACCTAGTCCCGAACTAAACTAGGCTTGTACTATGGGTACTAAGTAGGCAACGATAAACACATACTTATATAGACATATACATATTGACGCGGTTAGCCTAGTTGGTAATGAACCCGCCTACGAAGGTAGCGGTCCCGGGTTCGAATCCCGGTATGGTCAAATATTTGTGTGATGAGCGTGAGTATTTGTTCCTGAGTCATGGATGTTTTCTATGTATAAGTATGTATTTCTCTATATAAGTATGTTTATCGTTGTCTAGTACCCATAGTACAAGCCTAGAGCTTAGTTTGGGACTAGGTCAATTTGTGTGAGATTGTCCCCTGATATTTATTATTATTATATGATACTTAAATACATAGAAAACATCGATGACTCGGGAACAAATACTCGCGCTCATCACACAAATATTCGCCCATACTGGGATTTGAAACAAACACCCCAACGTTCCCGATTGCTGAAGTTTATACGCCACATTGTTTTGAAAGCGAAGTTATAAAGACCTGATGGAGTAGGTACCAGCAAAACACTACTACGAGAAGAAACACGAAAAGCTACATTTGAAAAGGTTGTTTAACTTCGGCGGAACGTGTAGCAGGTTGTGTACATTGGTACAGTCAGCATCAAATAGATAGGTGCAGCGAATGTGGCCAAATATATCGCAACACATCTTTATTACTATAGGAATAAGGATGTGTTGCGATATATTTGGCCATTTTTTACTCCTGTCTATTTGACGCTGACTGTACAGTCACCACGGGATTGTTGGGCCACATGCTAACATTCTTAATTCGCCGGGTTGTCATATCGTACACGGTATTACTATTGGAATTTGACGATTTGACAACCCGACCGAATTAAGAATGTTACCAAGTGCCTCAGCAATCCCGCGGCGTGACTGTACGATGTTCTACAGGTATTAAAGAGTGAAAGCAGTGCCCTGAACCTCTGGGGCCTGAGCTCCTTGTACAGCGGAGAAGCTAAACCAGCCAATGGCGCAAGGTGAGAGAGAACTGACAGACGCACAAAAACTATGTACTTTATAGAAAAACTTGAATTAATTGGACTAGTAAATTAAAACCGGTTTTCCGGTAAATCTGCCTTATTTACTTTTACTTTCACCTTTCACCTTACTACCTTAGTTAATCTCAGTCCGGTTACTATTGCTATAAACCGGTAATTTATCGGTCAACCGGTTTTAACCGATTCCAATCCAAAATTTACTAGTTTTAAAATATTGTTCCCAATATTTATTAATTTAATTCCATTTGTAACTTACAGTTAAGTACCATTGATATTTGACATAGCTGTTCTAAAATGACCCTTAATGTTACCTTGTGTGGGCCAGGGTGAAGGACCCGGAGTTCGCTGCGGCCGGGGACTACCTGCAGTCTCTGCAGCAGAAGTTGACGTCGCTCTGCGCCCTCACCACCAAGTTGTACAAGGGTTCGACGTCGCTTGGGACGGAGTTGATTGGGTACGTGTAATAATCTAACTCTAGACGGATACATAGGCATTTGTATCTTTAAATATGATAAATAAGTTTAAAAAACTAAAACCCGACTGCAAATCTTTTGCCACTAACCGATAGATGTCAATAGTATCGTTTTTTTAGGGCTTTATAATTACATTAAACTATTAATAATTGTACATTTATGTCCAAGCGTTTATTAGTCACCAATATTGACGGCTAAATGAATAATGAAAACATATTTTATGTTTCGTCCCCTAGTTTTTTTATTTTCCAGCTGCTATGTTTAATTACCATCGCAAAATCAATCTTTGCTTCGCCGTAGTCGGGTAAAAATTGGATTTAGTTCCAGATATAAGAATAACCTTCTGATAAAAAAATCTACTTTGTAACATCCTTTTGTTGCGATCTTTACTTTTTTTAACGAGTCTAATCAGGGCTTGTAACCGGTTACAAATAAATCGGTATTTATTTAGGTTAAACCTAAATAAGGTTACCTTAGAATGAAGTTATTTGGGGTATTTCGAGTATTTCGAAGCGCTTCCTAACCGGTTACTCGGTGTTTAAATACGGGATCAATGACCACTGTCGCGCCAGTGGCGCTGTCAATCAAATCCTGCAAACTAATCCTGTATTCTTAAGCGAACCAATCCCCTGTATTCTTAAGCGAGCGGTCATTCACCCTAGTCTCCGCTCACACGGAGGAAGCGCTCTCTAACCGGTAAATGGATTTCGTTCCCTGTTTGCGCTCCGAGATATTAACCGGTTAGAGAGATGTTTTTATTTATTTTATTTATTTATTTATTTTCAGGCTACTAGGCCCATAGATAAATACCTTACTGACTAAAATACATATAGTTATAACAATATCTTAAACTATTTACCGAGCGTAACCTTTATTATGGGTTAGGCTCTCAATGTGTGGCTCTAACCGGTACGGAAAATAAACCGGTTTTCAAAACCCTGAGTCTGATCTCGGTTGGTCTGTGTTAAGTATAGCAGAAATCCTGTTGCCACGATGGCTCCGATTCTAGCGTCAGATCAACTCTTACGGTCGTATCAATAAATCGATCTCGGCCGTGATGCACATTTCAAGGCATGTTAGACATAACAGTTTTCTATGACTTATGTTTACATTGACGTATTCTGAGTTGAGCATCTTAGCCGAGATCATATTATTAATAAATAAATAAATATCAGGCACTATCTCACACAAATTGATCTAGTCCCAAACTAATTTCTAGGCTTGTACTATGGGTACCAGGCAACGATATACATACTTATATACGTAGATAAATACATACTTGAATATATAGAAAACATTCATGACTCAGGAACAAATACTCGCACTCATCACACAAATATTTGCCTATTTGAACCCGGGGCCTTCGTGGACAGGGTCACCACCAACTAGGCTAACTGCGTGGTCATAACGGTTGAGGATTTAAGTTTTGAATTTTTGCAAATGTCTATGTATTTTCGATCACATTAGGATACCTGTTCTGTTTGCCATCTCCAAAATGTATGAATAATTAATTTCATATCGTATGTATAGCCTGAAGCGCGCGTGCGACGCGTGGTCGGTGCGCGAGCGCGGGCGGCTGGCGCGCGCGGCGGGCGCGGCGGGCGCGGGCGGGGGCGGCGCGGGGGCTGCGCGCGCGCCCCGCGGGCCGGGGGCGGGGGCGGGCGCGGGGGCGGCGCTGCCCGCGCTGGCCGCCTACGCCGCGGCGCACAGCGAGAAGATCAGGCAGCGGGATGCTTTGCATGGTCAGTGGGATATTTTGCCTATTTTATTTTTATTTTTTTCTATAACATTTTTTTTATAGGCACATTCTAATACGAAAGAAAGTTTAATATTTGAAATTAACATTTCATTTAGTGACATTGGGTATTTTTAACGAGCTAATTTAGAGGTTATTAATCAATTATATTTCCTTTTACAGCAACATTTGTGGCAGGCAACAACTCTGACGAATTACACAACAGGTAAATTTCCTATTTGTTTGTATTTTATTATTATTCATTTATTTCAGACATTGTCCATAGTGTTAGTATTACAGAAACTTACAACTATGTTAGTAAGACAACCAATTATTAAAATACAAATGTTGCATCTGGACTCCAGGTGAACGGAGTTCCAGTGCACTGAAATTCTACTGGTCGGGTCAGACATCACAGCGGCCAGGAGACTGTTCGGACTGTCACGCCCTCGGCGCATCAGGGAGGCAACTCTCTTCCGTACAATGGCCTTGAAGCCATCGGTGTGTGCCTCAGCAAACATTGCCGATGCGCTGCAGTAACGCGGCAATCCCAACAACATCCTAAACCCGTTGTTATACTGGACTCGTAAGGCGTTGACAGTCCTCTGCGTATATCTAGTCCACAGGCTACACGTGTAAAAGGTCTGACAATATGCTCTGAACAGAGTCACTTTGACATTCCTGTCACAGCGTGCGAACCTGCGTGCCAGCATATTACAACGCACTGCCAACATTTTAAAATTACATTTTAAAATTATTCATTAAAATTATTAGATAGATAGGTACCTAAGTTTCATTCGAACCTTTTTAAATGATTTTCGCATTCAAAGAGGATTGTGATTGTGAAGCAAAAAATATTCACCCTAATGGTGGCTTTTCATCGTTTGTCATCACTTAAATTAAGTCTGATTTTTAAGATTTTTTAATATGTTGAAGTTGTAATGGAAAAAAATAGGTACAGTACAGAACACGACTCTATTGTCAAGGCGTTAGAGTGCATGTACAGATATTTTTGACCACTCTGATATGTACAGATATATTTGATGGCGAACTGTACGTTTTTATTTCCAAGCCAACATTTCTTGGAAAGTAACAATTAAAATAAAAACGGAAGCATACGTACATAGTTTTTTATAATTACCACAACATTTTCAAACAACGAGGAAAGGTTACCGCCCGAAGCAAATGTATCGAATTTTGACAGCCACGCGATTTAAGCGTCGTCTCACAATCATCTTGAGAATTTTATGGTAATTTCTAATGTATTTTTACTCGTTTCGTGAAATAGGAACCAGATTAAATGTATCTATGCAAAGCAATACAAAAAAATCCATTGTTACAGGTTAGAACAAGCCTCCGAAGCCATCCGTTCCGAACTATCCGACTGGATACCAAAAACGCGTTCCGAAATCAAATCCATACTCCTAGAGCTTGCAGACAGGCAGGTAACCATGCACGCTCAGACCTTGCAAGCTTGGGAGCACGCTCTCAAACTCTCAACCGAAGCAAACTTGGAAGAGGTCTTCAAAACCGTCTCAAAAACCGCTGTCCAAAACCTGTCTCCTTCAAAGTGTCACTCATTAACCCCAACCGAGACAGAAAAGGACTTCGATGACTTGGATATTGAAAATTTCAGCAACGACTCTGACGACAAGCAAGACGTAGCTTCAGAGAGCTCTAAATCTCATAGTGATCCGTTACAGGAGTTCGCCGAGATCAACTTGTCGTGATATGACTCGTTGTTTCTCAATGTTGTTAAGGAGATGCGGAATGATTGAGTACCTGATTTTTTTCGCTACCGATAATTATGATGTGGTTTTTCACTAGGGCATGCGAACCGGTTAACCGGTAAACCGGTTTTTATGGTCCGTATAAAACCGGTAAAATGATAAACAAAAAATGAACCGCGAATAAGAACACAATATTCGGAATTTTAATGTGAATCTTCGTAGGCTGCAAATACTAGTGTTTGCAGCCTACGAAACCCCGCCCCACTTCTTAACTCTGCGTACGACGCAACCGTGCAACATCGATTTGAGTGGCGGGGCGCGCCGTCGTAGATGGAAATGACTTTCCCACCACGATTATAAATTCTCAAAGTGGTGGTAACTACTGGGTAAAAAAAATCCTAACTGTTACCACTAAAATAAATTAACTGGTAACTGTTGAAAAATTATATTCCCAATAGTTACTTGGGGTAACAAGTGGGAAGAGCCCGTAGTGTAATAACGTTAAATAAAAACTGTTTAATATTTGAAAATATTAGCCAAAACAAAAGGTTACTTGATAAACGTCCTGTTATATCAACTTTTAAATAATTACTTAAACTTAATTTAAAATTAGAATACTTTTATACAAATTGTCCAAAACATCAAAATTATCACTAGATAGTCATATTTTTGGTATTTCATCGAACGTACCATTTCATCTAATTTCATTTCATCGAAAGCTAATTTCTGCTGAAACCTTATTGTTTTCAGGTTATCTTAAGCATGGGTTACGTAGGTTACGTTAGAACTGTCACCGCCAAAAAATTATAACTCCTGCACGTGGAAATTACCTTCCGTTGAAAGGTGTTTCGATAAAGTGATAGCTACCCCATATTTTTACTCGTGCATTTGATTATTTACTCAAAGTAATACACATTTACAGAAAAACTGATAGAGGTTATGTTTTAGAACATACACAATAGTATTATTTAAATTAAGATTTTCCTAGCATGCAATAATATATGCACCCACAACCCAATATTTATAATCAACGAATCAATCAAATGAATTTATATAATTTATTTATGCTTCTTTTTATAGTGGCTAGTGCGCTAGTCTCGTTTCATAAACGTCCTTTCAGATTTAAAAAAAAACATGAAATTCATGTCACTTAATTTATGAATGACTTAAATTTTTCGTCGACGTATTTTATGTCTCAATCAAATCAGACAACCTGGTTGATCGCTATATGTTAAAAATAAACTTGGTTTAATAAAACTTTGTGCGTATGACAAGTTTTTGTCTGTACCCTAAAAACTCGTAAATCTTAAGGCTTCGGCACACCAGACGCGTGTCAGGCGTGACGCGGTTCAACGGCGGGTCCGCGTGTGTTGTAATACAACAAAGCTAATTGAACCCGGCACACCAAAAAGTAACGCGTGCCGCACACCAAAAAGTAATGTTGTGAGCGGGATGCTTAAAAAGCAAGATGCCTATCGAGTAGGATGTCTAAAAAGCAAGATGTCTGTCAAGCAGGATGTCTAAAAAGCAAGATGCCCAGCAAGCGGGATGCTTAAAAAGCAAGATGCCTATCGAACAGGATGTCTAAAAAGCAAGATGTCTGTCAAGCAGGATGTCTAAAAAGCAAGATGCCCAGCAAGCGGGATGCTTAAAAAGCAAGATGCTTATCGAGTAGGATGTTTAAAAAGCAAGATGCCTATCGAGTAGGATGTCTAAAAAGCAAGATGTCTGTCAAGCAGGATGTCTAAAAAGCAAGATGCCCAGCAAGCGGGATGCTTAAAAAGCAAGATGCCTATCGAACAGGATGTCTAAAAAGCAAGATGTCTGTCAAGCAGGATGTCTAAAAAGCAAGATGCCCAGCAAGCGGGATGCTTAAAAAGCAAGATGCTTATCGAGTAGGATGTTTAAAAAGCAAGATGCCTATCGAGTAGGATGTCTAAAAAGCAAGATGTCTGTCAAGCAGGGTGTCTAAAAAGCAAGAAATTTGTAACTAGGCCGGAAAAGGCAGGTAGTTTTAGGTTAAATATGTTAGTTTTGCAGCAGGCCCGAAGCACCCAGAAATGGGAGCTCCGTAGAAATTCTCCTATTAAGAAATAACGATTTTAGAAAATTCATCTAACAAATCATTATACTCCTCAGGCATCTTCCTTTTCAGGCAACTCGCTTGGTAGTCATTATACTTCAATATTGATTTTTCAAATATAACTTATGACGATTATACTATTATTCTAGCATTATATAAAACTGCAAAAATAATGTTAAATATCTGAGTAGTTCCGCAGGAAAACATGTCAGATTATTACGAGATTTTTTTTTATACAATTACCTATCTATATACATATATCTACACGTATTATACCTACATGTAACTATATAAAAGAGTTTCGATATGTTTTTCTGCATGAACCGTGTCCCCTAGACAAGATACAGCGTTTACGGGTGAATCAACTTTTAAGGTACTCCTTTTCTTTTGCGGCACTAAAACTTTCCCGGTGACTTGTGATTAATAATAATTTATGAATATTAAAATCAGACCATCAAATTTACAGATCCCACATGTTACACACCTCAAATATTTCTTAATTTTCGGAAAATCCCGGTAACTCAGGGGAAAATGCACATTTTTCATACAAAACCTGGGGGCAACATCGCCCCCTGCGTTATCAACTATATTATTATTTAAAATTGTACCTTTTTGGAACAACATTTTTTAAATGTTAGCCTATATGTCCGATTTTATAAATGTGTAAGCCACGACGTTAGCAAATAAATAGTTTTTCTAAAAAAAAAAAAATTGTGAAACATCTCGAAAAATGGAGAGTACCTTAAAAGTTGATTCACCCTTACATGATTTATATGAGTTATTTATGAGGTAGTAAGCTATTAGTTAATTTTCTAATTTTCTCGTTTAGGCCAAGCATTTTGTGTGTTAGCTAGTCCTCGACTAGTACTCAACTAGTACAACTGGTGCGCTTTAGACATCACCGACTTTTTCAAGTAACTTGTAAAATATAAAATAATAATATATAAGATTTATGATGAAATCCATGCAATGTATACAGAATTGTCACATGCCACCTGTAAACGTCAACTGGTGTCGGGCTGGTGATGTTGTATTGTATTTAACGTGATTTGTTTTCTAATTATCTTTTCAAGTCTTCAAGTCGTCAAGTATTCTTTTAATATAAATATAGCTCATTGTAAACTTAAAAATATTTGTAAATAAAGCAATAATGTGTATATCAGAACTAGATTAGTTATTTATTGAAATAAAATCTGTGGATAGTGTTTTTTTATTTATACATATTTGAATTGTTTTTACTGATTCAACCACTCCAAATCTGATCCAAGCAGAGTCTTTGGTATGCGCTTATGAAATCTATAGCTAGTATAGTATGAACTCGGCTCCCGTGTTCTCGGTATGTTGGGAATATCACAGTAAACACGGTAGCCGTGTTCTTGGTCGTGAAGGTACCGAAAGGCCATAGTTAGTAGGTAACTATGAAATTCTTTAAATTTTTTTGATCATAGACGCGGGCAAGCAACTTACCTATACAATCAAGTTGATAGCTTCTGTAGTTGCTGAGAAAAACTGCTGTGACATTCAGACATATCTCACCTTATGAAGTCTCTATCTCACCTTATGGTGAACCCAATGGGGAACTCTTACGGGTTCCTTTTTACCATTTTGGTACGGAACCCTAAAAAACCAGCGTAGACGTCTTGACATGATGATGAAAAAAAGGTTCCTATATATGTATACATAACAAAAAAAATAACGAGGTAGATATAACATTATTTATTAACATCACATAGTTCATAAGATTCACTAGGTATTTACAATAAATTGACCCAAAAGGTCGTAGGTGATCATAAGATTTCATCGTAAGATCACGTCACACTGGCAACATTATTGACAAAAAACCTATAAATAAATATATAAAAGCCGTTTAACTGATTACGTACCTTGACCTGGAGTCAAGGGTCAGGTTTTTCTGCTTCTATTTGAGATAATAATTTTAATTGCCTAGTTAAATTTTAATTCGTTGTCAATATTTTTGTCAATTTACGTCAGTCATAAGAATGTTTCGAGCAAATAAAAAAATATAACATAATACTGAAAAAAAAAAATATTATCTTTTATATTTGTTAAACAACCTTCTAATTGAGATTTCGTAAATCATCTCTTTCATAATGGAAAAGAGATACACAGTTTTCAACTTAATTTATATTCTTTCGCCATTTTTTTTATTAAAAATAAAAAAGGTACCTCTCTGTTTAAAAAACACATTTGGACATTTCATATGCAACCACTGCGGTCTACACATCCTCGTCGATTGACAACATGGAAAGTTTATCTCCGGAGAGACTGCTTGTTAAGAAAATATTTCACCATTCGAAAAGTACATTATTCCAGTCGGATATGGGCTATTTTACCTTAAATTAACCGAAGCGAATCGTCGCTACTTCAAGAATAAAATTGTTGTTTCAGCAGTTGGGATAAAATCCTATTTGTTATCAACGTTAACAAAGTGGTGGTAACAGGTAGGAATTGGCCGGTGATTGGATGAAAATCCGATCACTTTTAATCAGTTTTTTGCAGGGCTTGTTAACGTTACTAGATATCATAATAAATAACGTTACTTAACGGTAATTTCATAAAAATACTTTGGTAACGGTATACATTTTAATGTTATTTGGTACAGTAATTTTATTATAATGTTAAGTCACTAACGTTAATTTTACCGTTAATTTTAACAATAGCCCGAGGTTTGTTAATTACTAGATGATAACATAATAAATAAGTCGTGGTTAACGGTGTTGATCATACATATATAAATTCGTCATGCTTGGACAGTATTGCTATGTCTCGTGTAGTGATTGTTTGTTACCCCAAATAAATAAATAAAAAAAAATAACGTTACTTCACGGTAATTTCATAAAAATACCTTTAAATTAAAGTTAAATACCGTTAAAAATAACCTTAAATCCAGCTGATATTGTATGTGGATAACGTTAATAAAATAACAATACTATATATTAACAATACTTTGCTTTTAACGTTACCTCAATTTACCGGTAAAAATAAAGCTAAAATATATTTAAAAAAAATTTAACGATATATTTTGCTAACGTTAACTGTCGATCAGCGGGTAACGTTAGCAACTTTTTAACGTTAAATCTAGCCCTGGTTTTTTCAAGATAAATTAAATTAAGGGTTTCTAAAGCATTTTTTTTTGTTTAAACGGCCTGTATTTTTCATACACTTCCAAAGAACCGAAATCTACAGATTTTGCTGCCACTCGTGTATTTTTATATATTTTTAATAAAAACGTAATATTTTTTATTAGCAAAATTCACGTTTTCAGGGTACTTTTCAACGCGATTTAATTTATAATTTCGACTGAGAGGACCTAACCTAACGCAACAGCCTCTGTCCGCCGGCCGCGGCAATCCTGCCGCAGCTGATAGGCTCGCATCCTACTAGTTACGATGAACTGACAGGCTGAGATTGCTGGACTCCAGCTTAGCTTCCATGCAGATACAATTTTACAGGTTCTAGGGAAATGTATTTATTCCATATTCTAACGTAATATTTCACGCTTAAGGTTTAAAATAAAGGTGTCTCGTCCTGACTTTTATTGCATTTTAGCGATTTTCACATTTTATAGTGATTTTATCAAGACGGGACACTTTTATTTTAAACCTTAAGCGTTAAGTCTTACGTTAGAATATGGAATGGATGTATTCATTTCCCTAGCACCTGTAAAATTTGTGACTGTCTCAATATAAAGGGACCTTATGGAGGCAGGCGGTTACGCCGTTTTTAGAACTGTTACCATAGTATTCGTATAGTTACAAGAATAAGAACAGCGTAACTGCCTTCCTCCATAAGGTCCCTTTATATTGAGAACGTCACATTTTATCCCTTGACGCGCGCTTACTCGGCCGAGTTGCCCGGGAGCAGCTCCTCGAGGATGGTGTCGCAGGAGTCCCACGGGACCACTTTGGCCTTGATGGGGGGGGTGGGGGACGCCAGGGCCTTCTTTATTAGGTCGTCTAGGGGATAGCCTTTGCGGGGGAAGACTGTGGCCTGAAAAAAAAAACAACGTTTATGAAAGGCCGTTTGTTGCAGACTGTACTATTTTACAGTCATCATTTGATTATCGAGGCCAAAAAAACGAGTGCAAAGTTGGTGGGTTGCGTGTATTTATAGGTGACTGTGTGCGTGCGTGGGTGCGCTTGCACGTGTGCGTATGTGCGCGTGCGTGTGTGTGTGTGTATGTGTGTGTGTGTGTGTGCGTGCGTGCGTGCGTGCGTGTTTGTGTGAGCGTGTGTGTGAGTGTGTGTGTGAGTGTGTGTGTAAGTGTGTGCGTGTGTGTGTGTGCGTGTGTGTGTGTGTTTTGTGTGTGTGTGTGTGTGTGCGTGCGTGCGTGCGTGTTTGTGTGTGTGCGTGTGAGCGTGTGAGCGTGTGTGTGAGTGAGTGTGTGTGTGAGTGAGTGTGTGTGTAAGTGTGTGTGTGCGTGTGTAAGTGTGTGTGTGTGTGTGTGTGTGTGTGTGTGTGTGCGTGTGTGTTTGTGTGTGTGCGTGTGTGTTTGTGTGTGTGCGTGTGTGTTTGTGTAAGCGTGCTTGTGTGTGTGTGTGGGTAGCGAGATTGCAGCCGGCACTCACGTGCGGCGGCAGGTTGGTGGCGGGGCAGTAGTCGTTCCGGCCGTCGCCGGTGTAGCAGACGCGCGCGTACTGGCGGCGCGCGCACCACTGCGCGAGCGCGACGCTCTTGCACAGGTTGGACGGGCAGCGCGCGCACGCCGTCTGCCGCATGCACGGCTCGATGTACAGCCGCCCGTGCTCCCAGAACGCGCGGTTCGTGATCACGGCCGTCACGCAGTCCTGGAAAAAAAATTAAAATATAACTTCGCTTCGCTCCGGGTACTATTATACTGGGTGTTTTTTATTCGTCTTAAACATTTTGGGGGTTAAATCAGTAAGTCATACTGACCAACTTTCACTATGGGACCAACCCCGAAATCGCGAAAAAAAATTTGACCCTCCCATACAAAACATCGTCAGCTGACTAGCCAAAATGTATGGGATGGTCAATTTTTTTTTTCGTGATTTCCGGATTGGTCCCATAGTGAAAGTTGATCAGTATGACTTACCGATTTAACCCCCAGAATGTTTAAGACGAATAAAAAACACCCAGTATATATGAACATTCCGTGAAATATTATCTAACTGATGGTGAGAACCGCATCAAAATCCGTCGCGTGGTTTAGGAGTTACCGGATAAACAGACAGACAGACAGACGTAAGGTTTAAATGATTCCACCTTTCTAGAAAAATTAAAAACTGGCGAGCCACCATTGCCGCGCTTTTTACTAAATTAAAGTGAAGTTAAATTAAATGAATTATAGCCTATATTACTACTGGATAATGTAGCTTTCTAATGGTGAAAGAATTATTAAAATCGGTCCAGTAGTTTAAAAGTTTACCGATTATAATTTAGAGTGGACGTGGGTGTCCAGGAATAAAGTGCAAAACGAATAAGGGTAAAACTACATGTGATTTTATCACGGAAAAAATGCATAGGGTTTACAATAGTTAGAAAAAATGCATAAAGAAACGCAAAAAATACAGGTTTTTTTTTTTTCATTTTATTCCGTGATAAAATCACGTGTAGTATCACTCTTATTCGTCGTGCATTTTAGGTAGGTAGGCATTTATTTCATACTGGAAATAACATAATTATATGTCACATAATAACAATGAATTGACAATAAGATCTTTAGTATAAATATAATAATCATAATAATAATAATAATAATCCAGCCTATATACGTCCCACAGCTGGGCACAGGCCTCCACTCACAATGAGAGGGGGTTAGGGCTATAGTTCCCACGCGGGCCCAGTGCGGATTGGGAACTTGGGTACTTCGCACACACCGTCACATTGCTTTGCAGGTGTGTGCAGGTTTCCTCACGATGTTTTCCTTCACCGAAAAGCTCATGGTAAATCATAAAACAAATAAAATTAAATAATTTATCCCTGGACACCCTATATAAACAAACGAATATTTCCTCTTAATAAATTGCTATTATAAACTTCTTGTTTGTAAGGCGTGCTAATCGTAATGGGGCCATTAGGGGTAAAAAATTCAAGACCCTAGAACTATAGACGACGCGGTGAGTCTAGTTGGTAGTGACCCTGCCCACGAAGCTAGCGGTCCTGGGTTCGAATCCCGGTATGGGCAAATATTTGTGTGTGGCATCTGTATTTCCGAGTGCATCCAACCTGAACCTATTTAAAGCTAGGGTGAATAGGCTTCTGGGTGAGCCCGCTACATGGTGGACTGAATCTTCGGCCTCCAAGGGCGAGAGTTTATTTATTTATTTAAGGATCACCAACAAAAAAAGATAAAACAAAAAGAGGAAAAAGAAAAGAAAAAGAAGAAAAGAGGATACATGTTTTTTTTTAGTTAATACATAATTGATATCCCACTTAGGTACCTACAGGTAATCACAACATGGAAATGAAACAATACATTACAATTAAGTAGACATTATACGCGTAACTCCTCGTATAAGTTAAACAATACACAAAAGTTACCAAAAAAAAGAACGAAACGAAACTAAAAATAGTCAAGGTCACCAACAGATAAAACTACTCTTATATTGAGACTAGCGACCTGCCCTCGCTTCGATCCGGGTTCTATTATATACAAAAACCTTCCGTGAAGAATTATCTAACTGATGGTGAAAACCGCATCAAAATCCGTTGCGTAGTTTTAAAGATCTAAGCGTACATAGGGACAGACAGACGCGGAGGGCGACTTCATTTTATACTATGTATTGATTGAAGCCAAGTCGTGATAAATTTCTAGGGACTTTAACTGACTGGACAGCTTGTTGTACAGAGACAGACAAAAGTTAGTCAAGAGCAAATAAAAAAAAAATTGTATACCTGCTTAACCCTGATTGGCTGTATTTTTCAAACAGGAAGCAGCTCAATCATAGATAAAATAAACACGAAACGAGTTTTAAAGATAAATTGCTCACCTTTTGCTCGCTATTACCAGCACACACCATAAATCGTAGAATTATGTAGATAGGTCGTTTAACGCGGCTTCTCTAATTGTGTTAGAGCCTTTGTTTCAATGTTTTTCTACTCGGTAATCGATTCGTCACAACCGCGTGATCAGATACACGAGATACGTAGGTGATACGTAGTTACAGAGTATGTTTTTAGGGTTCCGTTCCTCAAAAGGAAAAAACGGAACCCTAATAGGATCACTCGTCTGTCTGTCCGTCTGTCACAGCCAAACTACTGGACCGATTGAGTTAAAAATCTGTACACATATGTACGTCGGTCGCCCCAACAGGGACATGTATAAAACCACTGTCGGGTGCTCCATTGACGGCCAGATGGTCAATAACATCAGTTACGCCGATGACATGGCACTGCTGGGCCCATCGATCGGATCCCTCGAGGTGTTGATAGGTATCTGCGAGAGGTACGCGGTGTCCCACGGTCTCAGATATAACTCTAAAAAGAGTGAACTACTCGTGTTCAAAGCTGCTAACAAAAAGCCTAGGTATGTTCCCCCACTTAAACTTGACGGAGTGGAACTTAGTGTTGTTACTAAGTTTAAATATCTGGGACATTGGATCACTGAGGACCTTTCTGATGATCTTGACGTAGAACGGGAGCGTAGGGCGTTGGCAGTGAGGAGCAACATGCTGGCTCGCAGATTTGCGCGTTGTACGAAGGATGTTAAAATAACCCTTTTTAAGGCATTTTGTCAGACTTTTTACACGTGCAGTCTGTGGGTCAGCTGTACTCAGAGATCTGTCAACGCCATACGCGTCCAGTATAATAATGGGTTTAGGATGTTGTTGGGACTGCCTCGATTCTGCAGTGCATCAGGCATGTTTGCCGAGGCTCGTGTCGATGGCTTTCAGGCCATAATGCGCAAAAGAGTTGCCTCCCTGATGCATCGAATACGTGGCAGTTCCAGCAGCCTCCTGAACAAGATACTTGACAGGTTGCACTGTCCCATAGTTCGCCACTGGAACTCAGTCCATGTGGAGTCCAGAGGGGACATTTTACCCTAATTGTGCATTTTTTTTTTTTTTTTTACTAACATAGTTTTAAGATTTTTATTATTAATCATCTATGAACTGTAAGTTTCGAAATAAATAAATAAATAAAATAAAATAAATACTTTTGGGGGGTAAATTAGAAAATTCAAATAAAAGTTTTGCAAACTATATCGTGTGACATATCAAATGAAAGCGCTCGTTGTGAAAATTTCAAAAATATATTTTTATATAATTTTAAACTAAATAGTTTTGAAGTTATTTAATAAAATAGGCGAAAATTGACCATTCTCCCCCCTTATCTCCGAAATTAATAGGCCTCAAATTTTGAAAAAAATACAGAAAATAGTTCTTTACTTATACATTACAGGAAAACCTATAAGAAGTCTATGGTATTTGGTTACCACAAAGAAATTTGAGTCAGATTAAAAAAAAAAACTTATGAACTTAGATAATCGTGTACTTACGGAAAACGCGAGTTTAACTCACACTTTTCGGGTTTTATTAATGTTGTCGCCAGAAGGGCCAAATACGAAAGTTCTTGTTTTTGTTTGCAAATTAATTAGATTAGATTGGGGCAGAGGTGGAAATCCCCTGCGGACAGGTGCCCCTGCGCACGGACCGGAACTGCTTTCGGGTTTTTAGGGTTTTCGATAGGGTATTTGATAGACTTGTGTTTACAAACCCCAAGGATGCCCTAATGCGAATGATAGCGGGCAGAGTGGACGCTCCATATTTAAATCACTGCGGGGGACTGCATTCCCATAACAGTGTAATATTATTTTAGATTAATACAACTAACATCTTAGATTAATTTTTCTCACTAACATGTGTCACAAATACGTGTCAAATTATCTTACATGAAATAAACTATTTTATTTTAATTTTAATTTAAGCCTATCTTCGACTTAGTCCAATGAGAGGGCAACCAAATGATACAGTCAATTCGTCTAAAAGACTTATTACACTTTCCTAAATTAATTAATAACGAGAGGGACACTGCAATACGTTGGAATGAGTACGTACATACGTAACTAACCTATTGCGGCGTCCCTCTCGTTAGTAACTAACTAATTTAGGGAGGTGTAATAAGCCTGTAAGCGCTGACCCAATCCCCTGTTCTGTTGCTCTTTTTAAACTTAATCGTACGGTTTTAATCTCTACGCGCAAGTGTTTCGACTTATTATTGCACTACCTAACAATTGAATGGGTAGCGGCTAGACAGAGATCGCCCGAATGCGCAAAACACGAGGCGATCAATAGGGTAATTTAATACCCAGCTAATACTAAGTACCTAAATATTAAACTACCGAAACCCTAATGAACTTGATAAGCTCTATGGAAGCGGTTAACTAAGGTAGTTCAAAGGGTTTCCCCTAACGTTAAGGTAACACAATCACAGGGTAACCACATCGATTTGGTAACCAAATGATATAGCTGACTGACCTGCAGCTGGTGCGCCGTCAGCCAGTGGTGCACGAACACCGAGTTGGCGTCGGTCAGCAGCACGACGTGCCAGCCGGCGCGGCGCAGCGCGGTCAGCAGACGCGCGGCGCCCGGCGTGGCGCGCATCGACGCTATGGCGTCCAGCACGTCAGATTCCCGTAGACCAGCGGAGTACGCGTGCTGGAAGACCTGGGGACAAGGGTGTTAGGATTAGAGGAGATCTGATGACGACGCGATTAGTAACCCTGCTTAAGAAGTTAGCGGTCAGATATTTGTGATGTATGTATTTATCTGACTTTTTATTTCTCTAGATATATATACGTAAGTGTCTGTCGTGTCCACTGCCCATAGTACAAGCCTAGAGTTCAGTTTATGATAATATTAATTTGTCCCCTTGTATCACTCATCATCGTCATCATCATCATCATCAGCTGCAAGACGTCCACTGCTGGACAAAGGCCTTCCCCAAGGTTTTCCACAACGATCGGTCCTCTGCTGTTGTCATCCAGCGTTTTCCCGCGATCTTTATCAGATCGTCGGTCCACCTTGTGTAAGGCCTGCCGACACTTCGTCTTCCGGTTCGCGGTCGCCAATCTAGAACCTTTCCGCTCCAACGGCCATCGGTTCTACGAGCAACGTTCAATGTTCTTGTATCACTACATATTATTAATTGGGACGTTCTCAATATAAAGGGACCTTATGGAGGAAGGCAGTTACGCTCTTCTTATTCTTGTAACTATACGAATACTATGGAAACAGTTCTAAAAACGGCGTAACCGCCTGCCTCCATTAGGTCCCTTTATATTGAGAACGTCACATTTGACCGTCCCCTTACACAACAGTGAACCTTAAGTTTCCGTGAAAAATAAATAACAGTTCAGTATAAACATTTCCGAAATATTTTTTTTTATTATTATTATGATAATGGAGATACATCCTGTATTCGAATACCAGTTTGGAGTAGTCTAGATACGTGGCAAGTGTGATTAAAATAGTGAACCAATACAGTATTATGTATATATATATAGTGCTAAATGGTCCACAAACACGTCCGCCAAATTACGAGGAATCTGAACAAGATACGCGGTTTTGTTAGTGTTGCGTATTACGTCAGGGAGTGGTGCAAGTCATAACATTCTGCATGCCTTACCTATTGACCACCGTAGTCTGATAAGACACCACACCATAGCTAATGTCAACCTTCCTCAAATACACTTAGGTCTATTTTACTCTGTCAACCATGACGGCTATAGCCAATGGCGTTTAAAAGGTACATATTTAACACTATATCACGGCACTCACCAACGACAGCTAAAAAACAGTGCTAATGCCAACTATGCCTAGTAGGTTAGGTACTCATCGGCCCTGGATAAGACACATTTCCATGCATTTGTTGCTGCCCTAACGTCGCACTTAGTCGTACCTATATAGGTCGTACTCATTTTTTTTAATTGTGACTTTTTACTGTTAGTTAACTGTTAACAGCTTCGCAGTGATCGGTGGGTGGTGCCGAACCCCGTGCAGTCATGGCCGCTCCTTTACGTCAACTTATGTTAAACTGTTTGAAATTCACGTCAAATCATTCATTCCGCGCTCGCTTCAGCTAGTACCCCGCAATGAAGTCTCTGTAGTCTCGAGTCAATGCTATTCGTTTTGCCAAGGTTACACTTGCTATGACATAGCGCTGAAGCAGTAACAATGTTTTTCAAGAAAATTAGCCCCTAGAATACAAAAATCTTAGACCTTCCATTCAAATCCGCTCTCGCTTCAGTCTGTGTCCCGCACCGAGCCCCGCTCTGTCATTTAGCATGTTGTATGTCAAGCAATAGCACCAAGGTTCCACATATTATGACGTACTAGCTTTGCCCGCGACTCCGTCCGCGTAGTAGTCGTTTATGGCGTTTCCCGCGGGAACTATCACATTTCTCGAGAAGAAAAGTAGCCCGTGTGTTAATCCATGGTATAAGCTATCTCTATTACAAATTTCATCTAAATCCGTCCAGCCGTTGCAGCGTGAAGGAGGAACAAACCAACACACAAACTTCCGCATTTAAACTAAACATTAAACATTTAAACTTTATTTATTTAACAGTACACAAAATAAGTAGGTACAAATGGCGGACTTAATGCCTTAACGTATTCTCTACCAGTCAACCAATAGGCCAAACAGAGACAATTTTAAGGTTGGTGCTAAGAAAGATATGATAAAAAATAGAAATTATGGCCTTGTCGCAATTATCAAGTCTTGACCAAATGTAGTCTCAAAAAAACCTTTGACATCAGAAAATTCTCAGATCCTAGAAGCTCCTTCAATTTCGCGCCCGCTTCAGCTCGTGGTCTGCAGCACCCCGCTGTAGCGTAGAGTCAATGCCAGCGGTCGCGGAAAGGTCACGCGCGTTGGCCGGCAGCCAGAGGGTTTACCTATGGCTTACACTTTTTCATAATTGTTACGTAAGATAACTCACAGCCGTCTACCCTTTATAAAACAAATATAAAATCTGGTAAAAAAAACGGTCAAGTGCGAGTCGGGGGTCCATATTGTCCCGCCGAAAAATTTGTAGTCTGAATGTATCGTTATTCATAATCATCGCAAGTCCTAAAGTGAATTTTACTGAAACCGTTTTGTATTTAGGATTCTTTTTAAATCCCGTCCCGTCTTGATAAAATCGCTTTATAAATGTGAAAATAGCAATGTTCGCTTAATAATAAAAGGTAATAAAAGTACGAGACACTTTCATTTTAAACCTTAAGCGTTGTCTTACGTTAGAATATGGAATAGATGTATTCATTTCCCTAGCGCCTGTGCCGCCTGTCAAATTTTATCTCGTGCAAGCATGTTAAGCCCGCTTGTGGCCTGGGTGCTCGTCTGCAACATTTTAACAGGATATTTGCTCGGCTAATCTCGGCTCCTGCGTTATCCGTTATCGTTATCTATGCCCTTGATCTTATTGTGGTGGTATAATCACGCAGTATTTATGACCATGGTTTATAGAGAAGTTCATTAGCTATGGTGTTTGTGTTTGGTATGATTGATCGTATATCAGGGACAATCTCACACAAATTCACAGAGTGTCCAAACCATGGAACAAACTATCGGAACATGTAGTATCAGCACTGAATGTCAATCAGTTTAAAAACCGACTAGACCAACACATTAGAAGTACAAAGAATACTTGACCAACGAATAGCCGGATACAGGCGTCTATCAGTTGTCACAACTGCCTGCCTGATAAATAATAATAATAAATTGACCTAGTCCCAAACTAAGCTCTAGGCTTGTACTATGGGTACTATAGGCAATGATAAACATACTTATATACTCGTAGAGAAATACATACTTAAATATATAGAAAACATCCATGACTCAGGAACAAATACTCGCGCTCATCACTCAAATATTTTTCCATACCGGGATTCAAACCCGGGACCGCTAGCTTCGTAAGCAGGGACACTACCAACTAGGCTAACCGCGTCGTCATCAAATAACAACGTCATAAATTAACATCGTAAGAAATATTAACTAGGTACCTACTACATTTTACCCGCCATTTTATCCAAACTCACTCATCCTTTTTCGGGAAATGAGTAACATTTCAATTACAATATCAACACTGAATGTTAGGAAAGTGTTAATTTTAGTTTAGACGAACTAAATTGACCGATAATTCATCTTATTCAAGTTTTTCCATTAATAAAGACAACTTTTAGTAAGCGCTGTAAATTACCGATGCTTCTAACGACGGCTTCGGTGCAAAACTATCACAAAGCTTGCGCGAACGTACTTATATAATAATAATCATTAAAATAATGTAAAATGCCTAGCTGTAAGAAAATGACATGAAAAATTTTATATTTTATCAATAAATGATTGAATTGAATTGAATTGAACGTATTCGTTTATTCCCTGGAAAAAATCAAAGTGAAATATCTTGGTGGCGTGCTCAGGCGTGATACATATCAACGATTGCAAATAACTATAAGGGTGATTCCACGAGCTTTTCAACCGCCGTTAGTCGCTTGATCGCATTAAATTCGAAATTTCTGTAGCTTTGGATGCCATTTTCGGTTATTTTGTAGAAGTCACTTTATAAAATAACCGAAAATGGCATCCAAACCTACAGAAATTTCGACTTTAATGCGATCAAGGGACTAACCGCGGTTAAAACGCTCGTGGAATGACCAATATTAGACAAGTTCGCCATCGAGAGGGGAATTAGAGGCAGGAAGACGAGACATCCGGGAATGGACAGGATCTGCGTGTCTGTATATCTGCGTATGTCTGTGGCGTCGTAGCTCCCAAATGGATGAACCGATTTTGATGTAGTTTTTTTTTGTTGGAAAGGTGACTTAATCGAGAGTGTTCTCAGCTAAGTTTGATGAAAATCTGTTGGGCCGTTTAAGAGTTATGAGCTCTGACACCTACTTGGTGTCCCAATTTTATCAGAGGTTTTATCTAACATTTAATTTAATACTTTAATTTGAATAACCTAACCTAGTTAAAAACCCCCGACATCAGCGCCTAAAAAGCCTTCGAGCAATGAGGAAAAACTTCAACGGGCTCCGACCGAGCACGTACATTTTCACTGGAAGGACTTCGTCACTAGAAGATTTCCAGTATTAAAAAACTTCCGACAAAATCGTGATCAGAGCTCATAACTTTTAAACGGCTTAACGGATTTTCATCAAACCAAGCTAAGAACACTCTCGATTAAGTCACCTTTCTAATAAAAAAAATTAAATCAAAATCGGTCCATCCGTTTAGGAGCTACGATGCCACAGACAGATACACAGATATGCACATCAAACTTATAACACCCCTCTTTTTTGCATCGGGGGTTATAAATACGGTACTATCGATTTAAAGAGGCAGACCATATATTTGGCTGACTGGACATTGAGCTTCATAGTAACCAAAAAGTCAATGGACACATCTTATTGCCATGAACTGCAATAAAAACGAATATGGTTTGGCAGTTAACGCAATAAATAAGAATGACGTAATAGAAAACTTCCTACGTGCAATAGGTAGAGGAAAGACAAAGCCGGCATAGGCGTAATGAAAACGGAAGGCCCGTGTAATTTGGCCATACCTACGGCCGGCTATTCTTACATGTAATATAATAACACAATTAATCAAAATTCAGTCAAAATTATTTTTGAACTGGTTGACACTTTTAGAGTTCACAACGTCAGAGGGTAAATTTGTTCCACACTTTTATTATATGGTTCGCTATAAAGTATTTGTGCAATAAAGTATTTAAATAATTAAGTAAGGTAGAGGAAAGCCGTATGCATGGGAGTAATGAAAACGGAAGGCCCGTGTAATTTGGCCATACCTACGGCCGGCTATTCTTAGATGTAATATAATAACACAATTAATCAAAATTCAGTCAAACTTATTTTTGAACTGGTTGACACTTAGAGTTCACAACGTCAGAGGGTAATTTGTTCCACACTTTTATTATACGGTTCGCTATAAAGTATTTGTGCAATAAAGTATTTAAATAATTAAGTAAGGTAGAGGAAAGCCGTATGCATGGGAGTAATGAAAACGGAAGGCCCGTGTAATTCAGGCCATACAACCGGCAGTGCTTACATGTAATAGCACCATTACCGAGCTTGTTTATTATAAGTGAAAAAGGTATGTGATTCAACATGGGAGCTCCGGAAACATGTTATTGTGCAAAATATAAACACGAGGCAAAACGAATAAGACACAATAGCCATCAATGTTAATATTTACTAAATATCTACATGTGATTGGTTCAGTGATAAATTATTTTTATAGGGGCATTGTAAAGCTTGTTTTACCAACCCAAAAAGAAGGGTAGTTAAATGTTTTTCGGGTATGTATAAGAAGGTGGGGCACAGTGGATCATTGCCTGTTTCTATGAGAAAATGGAGTTTTAAATGTCTGTCTCGTTCGCCCTCTGATAACATATTAGACATGCCTACAACTGATCTAGGTGCCAAAGATATAAGTTTATTATTTCCATAAAATAGGCAGTAAATCACTGTTCCCCACCGATTCACTGTGCCCCACCCTCCCTTATCCATGAATCTTTATGACGTCCTGTAGGCTTAACGCCTTGACGGATTTAAAAGTGCGGAGTATCGTTGGATTGGTAATTATCCAAGGAGTGTCATAGCATAGGCTACCCTCTATCAGGGTCCATTTGAATCTAAATGTACCTTATCAACGCCATTGACGGATATATCCGCATCACTGGGTCAACGCCAACGACGGATATATCCGCACTACTGGGTCAACGCCAACGACGGATATATCCGCACCACTGGGTCAACGCCAACGACGGATATAGCCGCACCACTGGGTCAACGCCAACGACGGATATATCCGGCACGGTTGACAGCGAAAAATAGACCTGAGTGTCTATGACGTCAGGTTGAAATTGGCTCTGGTTTTTAGCTGTCATTGGCGTATGAGTGACTTCTGTATTTGACATGGCTTAGATAAGGTACAATTATAGTTTGTAAATGCTATGACTATGAACGTTGACTAGAACCGTGTTTCTATACTTACCTCATTCTGAACGTTGACTAGAACCGTGTTTCTATACTTACCTCATTCTGAATGTTGACTAGAACCGTGTTTCTATACTTACCTCATTCTGAACGTTGACTAGAACCGTGTTTCTATACTTACCTCATTCTGAATGTTGACTAGAACCGTGTTTCTATACTTACCTCATTCTGAACTTTGACTAGAACCGTGTTTCTATACTTACCTCATTCTGAATGTTGACTAGAACCGTGTTTCTATACTTACCTCATTCTGAACTTTGACTAGAACCGTGTTTCTATACTTACCTCATTCAACAGCTAGTAAACTAGACATACATTTATTTTTCAAAATCCAGTTGAAATAATCAAAATTTTAAATCCCACTGGTATTATAGATGTTAGTTTGTATGTTTGTGTTCCAATGACGCGTAAACGGCTGTACAGATTTGGATGACATTTGGAACACAACGGTCCTTATCGATTGACACAAAACGTTGACTGGTAGAGAATGCTTGTAGCATTAATTAGCTTGTATTATTATTATTACTAGGATGAATTTCAGGACGTTTCAACCGCCGTCATTAGTGTCACCAAATATATTGACGAAATCAATGACACCCACAAGCAACTCCTGATGTAAACAGAAGCAGAACCGGGGATGTAGTTTCTATCAGCATCAGAAGATGTAGCGTCATTGATTTCGTCAATATATTTGGTGACACTAATGACGGCGGTTGAAACGCCCTGAAATTCACCCATTATTTTATTTTAGACAGGCAGTTGACACCGATATGTCTAAATCACTGTTCACTAAACAAAAAGTCACGCTATTTTGGAATGTTTATTTGTCACACTCTCTGTCCACACAAAGTCACACTATTTGAAAATAACTGGATAATCTGATCCCAGAAAACTTTATGTCCTGATCCCTTCCACCTAGGTAGGGAGAAAAACGACTTCCACCTAGGTGGACAGTCCGGGCAAAAGCAATTTTTTTTAAATTTAATGTTACACGTTTTCAGAGTTCCCATACACTAGCTTTAGCCCTCGACTCCATCCGCGTTGTTTATCGCTGCTCCCTCGGGAACTGTTCATTTTTTCGGGACAAAAATCAGCCTATTGTGCTATTCCAGATTATAATCTATATCTGTGCCAAAGTTCATCCAGATCCGTTCAGCCGTTCTTCACAAATCACAAAAAGCTTTTTTCATAAAAATTTGCAGAGAAAATAAAAAAGGAAAACAAGTAAAACTTTTTGTATTTAGGCACCAAAACTATAACACTTTGTAGTTTCTGCAGTTAAGTCTTAAAAACAATTTTTGACTTAAAATAATCGTATCCCAAATTAATTAACATATCACACACTTTTTGCAAGGTACCAGCAATAAGCCTAAGCCTACCTGAACAGCTGTTAAAGAAGGATGTAATACTCACATCGCTCATGTAGGGCGTCCAGTCTCTGTTCTCGGACTCCCATTCGGGCGGAGGCTGCTTTTCTCTCAATTTTTCTATCACTACCCCGTCAGAATCATCGTCGACTATCGTACGATCAAAATCAAACACTGCAAGGGAAGCCATTTTATAATATGCGTGCGCACGCTACTGCGATCGCGAGAAGACTGCGGAAAAATCAAGTCCTTCGCTTATATAAAGCGCGCGCAGCTTTTCGCATCATGATTGTATTTCGCATTTTCATTTTTCTGTCTTGTATTTTGGATGAGGTTAGGTTTGGTGGTGACATTGACAGTTAATGACTTTTGTGACGTCAGAACAGCTGATGTTAAGGCGTATTTTAGCTGCTAAAGATTATATATAAGAGTAAAAAAGTCTGGTATAAAGACAGAAAATAATCAATAGGTACATGAAGCTTTGTAGATGAATAACACAAAATTAAAATCGATACAATTGGAAGGAATGGAATGAAAATAATAAATAGTATTTTTCTTAATGGCATTGAAAAAAGTATGTTGGTATTAAAAAAAACTTGACAGATAGATTAGACAGATAGGTAGGAATTTTGACATAACCTCTCATGCGCGTTTTTGCGGAGAAAATTAACAAAAAGTTATATTTTTTTTGATACAAATGGCTTCGTTAGCAGCGTATTCGGCGGGCCGATTGGCGAAATACGTGACAGAGTCTACATTCCGGAATTTACGCTCAAATGTGTACAGGTACCAGTTGCGCAACCAAACTACGTCTAACCTACAATACCAATTCTATTTTTCAACGATTTTCCGTTTAAATACGACTTACAACTATTACCAGTAACTATATTTAAGATAGAGACATCAATTCGACTGTGTATTTACATAAATTTGATCTGCTAATTGAGGTTATCGTCAAAGATACGATTGAATGAAAATGTACTGATTTTTGCATATTTTTCACTTCTAGTTACCATTAGTGCTGCTAAAAGTTAATGTTTTTGTTATTTCTGACATCCAACTGCATATAATATAGATTATACGAGAATTTAATACATAATAATTATTGCATCAGAAAATCCAACTACATTTCAAACAGCTAAAATTGTTATCTAATATAGTAAAAGATTATATTATGAACCTTTTATGAGATCAATTTTTGTTTAAATAAAGGTGTAAATATTTAATATCAGCTAAACAGCTGATCAGATTTGGATGAATTTGGCTCGCAGATATTCCATATCCTAGATTAACACAGAATATTTTTTACCCCTGGAAATTATAAAGTTCTGGAGAGAAAAGCAATAAACAACTAGCAGATGGAGTCGCAATCAAAAGTTAGTTGTAATGTCAGGGGACAATCTCACACAATTTGACCAAGTCCCAAACTAAGCTCTAGGCTTGTGCTATGGGCACTAGACAATGATAAGCATACTTATATAGAGAAATACATACTTAAGGTGCCCTTCCATTTCGGTGAATAACGTTTCGCAAACTGTTTAATTTTGCAACCATTTCATTTGTCCAAACACTTTTTTTTCAAAACTAAATATTTCAGGACCATTGTGTAGAACCCTATAGGTTAGGTTAGAAAAAAGTGTTTGGCCAAATGAAATGGTTGCGAAATGAAACAGTTTGCGAAACATGCGGTTGCGAATCATTAGTAAACCCATACTTAAATACAAAGAATAGTCATGTTTGTGATACAAATGTTCGTCCGTACTGGGAAACGAAGTATACTAGACTTATACCCGTTGTAACGTGAACTTCAGAAGCCTTGTATCCTTTTGACTACATTATGACACCAGTACAAAGTTAAAAAACAGTATCTTATGGATATCATCAAGTTATGAGAAAGAAATTTTGCTTTCTGGGACAGGGATTAATAATGCCTTAACAGTTAAGCCCTAATGTATAATCAAAAGCACTAATATCTATACTGACATTGCACCAAATATATGTATACATAGACCTTATTATCAGTAGCATAGGGGTGTAGATATATATGTCATCTTGGGAATGTACAGTCAAGGTCATAAATATGTGTACATGTTTAATACCTTGTCACTTTATTCGTTGTGACAATTCATATATGGAGTTTAAACATGACATCAAATAGATAAAGTACTAAAATGTACACATATTTATGACCTTGACTGTATATACATTTATGACTTTGACTGTTCCTAAAACATGAATTAAAGACAGAGCAAATCTTAAGCACTTCTGTAATTTTATATGATAAACTTGGAAAGGTATATTATCAACAATAAGGTATATGCATTTTTTTTTTGTTTTACTAAAAATTAATTCATGTAACAAACAATAGAGATATTTTCACATTTTGTTAAGAAATCCGATAAAGAAATTCATCCATTTTCCCTATTCACATTTTAATAATGTAGTATTTGTTGTTATTCTATAGGGTTTGTTCTATAATCATACCAAATTTGACGCTTGTATGTTTTACCGTTTTTACGATACAACAAAAATAAAAATATGTTGAAAAAAACCTTTCTTGTATGGGGACCCCCTTTATTATTTCACTTCATTATTATTTTTTATTTGTTAGTAAATCCGTCGTAATAACACATTCATAAGAAAAAAAAATCAACCCGCTAACTATTATGGTTCAAAAGATACAGCTCTTTATAGTTAGGACAGACAGACAGACAAACAAAATATTAATAGGGTTCCGTTGAGCGGCCTTCGGGTACGGAACCCTAAAAAGGGAAGAAAGACAATTAAGGAAGTGATAAAAGATGTTGTTAAAGACGGATTTATATATTAATTAAATAAATAAATAAATAAATATCAGAGGACCATCTCACACAAAATTATCAAGTCACAAACTAAGCTCTAGGCTTGTACTATGGGTACAACGATAAACATACTTATATAGAGAAATACATACTTAAATACATAGAAAACATCCATGACGCAGGAACAAATACTCGCGCTCATCACACAAATATTTGTCCATACCGGGATTCGAACCCGGGACCGCTAGCTTCGTAGGCAGGGTCACCACCAACTAGGCTAACCGAGTCGTCATAAAAATAAAATAAATTTATTGTATATTTATTGTTTCCAGAAGCACAGGTCGCAGCTTCACGAGTAACACGGAAGAGAAGCAAGCCCCTGAAGAGAGCGCGGAGAAGCTGCCTGCCACCGTTGAGGAGTGTCACAAACAGATAGAGGCCCTCACTGCGGAGCTCAACACGTTCAAGACACAGGCTAAGGAGTTTGAGGTATGTTCACTTATTATATTAAGTTTCCGTGAAGAATTGACAATAATACAAACAGGGATCTGTATATCATAACATTTAATTTAAGAATTGAAACAAAAGTATGTGGGTCTTTTTTTTTACCTACAATTGCCTGTCCTCATTTTACCATACGTCATTAGTTAGAGTAATGATTATTAATGAATATACGTCCACACATTATCTATTAGTACTAAATAGTAAGTTTGTTTTTCATGGAATCGCGTGACAGAGTGGTAATCCAAAGTGTGGTCTCCGCTGAAAACGGCCACTCTGTCACAGTATTTTCTGAAAAACCATCATAATTAAAAAATACATTATCGCCAAGGAAAGAATCATTAAATAGTCCTAATAAAAAATACACGCAACGTTTATTAAAATCAAACATTAAAACCATAATTATCAATAGTTGAAAAACGCAAAAAACGGTAAAATTACGATATATTGTAGGTAAAAAAGAAGAACGACCCATGTACTAATTCAGTACATATTGGGTACATCAACGTTATGTTTTAATTAATAACAAAACAGACAGTGGGGTTTCCAGGGAGCATGACATAAGATTTGTTTTTAAAACAGACCTATAGTTTTCTATATTATAAAGCTATCAAACAGTAAGTACAGTTATCAACTAACTCTAATTAAAGATATCTACAGAACAGATTTAAGAAAGCACATCCTTGACAACACTCAGGTGATTGTCAATTTTTACTCCTACCTCCAGTAATGAGTGAGCTGAACGCGCGAGGCGTCAGGGAGAAGGCAAAATATAATATTAAGTTTTCCTTTTTTCTTAGCGACCTGAAAGATATAATCTAGAGATAAGGATGGAGCTAATGTAACTCCGGACTTCGATTTTCAACGGGCGCGTCTACTTTTTATTGAGTGACAACCCTACTAAATTAAATGTTACCCTATCACAAAATGAACAGGCCGCATTATCGACTTTTTAATTTAGTAGTCTATTAAATTTTTGACGTTGCTAGACTTTGTGAGTATTTAAATTCAATAATTTCGAATAGAAAAATAATCTAGTTTTGGTTTATTTCCTCTTACGATGCACCTACCTACGTAATCTCAAAAGTAGAGCGATTGATGCAGAGTTCATTCTGTAGCAAGGCGTCTATCTAAAGCGTCGATTAGGCTGTATGTTCAGAAGCAGACGACGCAGTTCCACGCAGCGCAGGGCAGAACAGAAATCTGTCCCTTTTCTACAACGAGGCGCACAGCAGGACAGACAGATGTCTGCATTGCACGCGCCTGCGCCGCAGCGTACGCAGCCTCAAGGAAGTTCATGCATTACAAAATCTGCTCTACCCTGCGCTGCGTCGCCTGCGTCTTATACGCCCAGCCTTACACTTTGCTACATCTAGTGTACACGAGAGGGACGCCGCTATACGTTAGATTTGTATGGAGATATCTCCATCTCATTCCAACGTATTGCGGCGTCCATCTCGTATACACTAGATGTAGCAAAGTATAATCCACGGGTGTGATCGATGCTTTAGACCCCGTTTTCACGGACGTTTTTTCTACGCTCGTTAAAAATCGTTCTTATAAAATCGTTCGTTCGTTCGGTCGCAATTTTACTAAGTTTAAAACCAGTTTAGCCCAAGGTTTAAAATCGACAAAAGAAAGCTACGCGTTAATAAATCGCTCGTAAAAATGCATCCATATAACTCATTTGTTCTAAACGGACGTATTTTAAATAAATAAATAAATTTTTAACGTGCGTTGAAAATGCGTCCGTGAAAACTGGGGCTTAGTCCGTGTTATGAGGTCAAGTCATAAAAACTGTCACTTTTGACGTAACTTGTCATGACAGCGGCACCTCAATCAGTAAATTGAATTATTTTATTTGTTTTATACACAATACTTTGTAATTTTATAGTAGTTTTAAAGGCCATAAAATATGGTTAAGTTGATAAGATGGCTGAAAATTTATTGGAATAAAGACGTAAGCATGATGTAATGGATGTCATTTTAATCGGTGTTACGTTATGCCCCGTTGTGCTGGCTTCGACCACGCGGTTAGCCTAGATGAAGCTAGCGGTCCTGGGTTCGAACCCCGTAGGCAAGTATTTCTGAGATGAACGTGGGCTTATTCCTACAAGGTTGTTTCCTTTGTGTTTAAGTATGTATTTCTGTATATAAATGTTTTTTTGTTGCCTAGTACCCATAGTACAAGCCTAGTGCTCTTAGTTCTTAGGCAAGTTTGTGTGAAATTATCCCTGATATTTATTTATTTTATTATTTATTTTCAAATACTCTAAATCTTTCTGGCATCTAGTCTAGCACGTGTTGTAGGTGTTTCTATTGCGATTTTCACATTTTTATATCGATTTTAAACGTTAAGCGTTAAGTCTTACGTTAGAATATGGAATAGATGTATTCATTTCTCTTGCACCTGTCAAATTTTATCTTGCTCATGCATGCTAAGGTCCAGGGGCCTGGTGTAGGCTCGGTACGGTATTAGTGTGACGGTGTTTTCATGGAAGATCAGTCCACGGAAGATCAGCGTCGTGACACTCCTGAGTGCCTCGACACCATACTGAGCGGGTTCACTTTTCGCAATCTGGTACATTACCCTGCCTGTCAAATTATCTAAAGTTCTAAGTAATAATTAGTATGATTAGTAGTACAGAATGTTTGCTTTAATGTGCAGACATAAAATTATTTTCTCTCTCTCTTTTCCCAGGACAAGTATAAGCGCGCGCTGGCGGACGGCGAGAACGTGCGCCGGCGCATGGTGAAGCAGGTGGAGGATGCCAAGAACTTCGCCATACAGAGCTTCTGCAAGGACCTGCTCGAGGTGGGACTTCGATTTATATTGACCCGTAATTACAATGCGGTGACTAATTATCGTCAATTTTATTGTTGTCACCAGTAAAGATATTAATTTAACCCCCGACGCAAAAAAGGGGGGTGTTTAAGTTTGACGTGTGTATCTGTCTGTGGTATCGTAGCTCCTAAACGGATGGACCGATTTGGATTTCGTTTTTTTTATTTGAAAGGTGACTTAATCGAGTGTTCTCAGCTTGGTTTGAAGAAGTCCGTTAAGCCGTTTAAAAGTTACGAGTTCTGATCACGGTTTTGTCGGGAGTTTTTTAATACTTGAAATCTTCTAGTGTCGAAGTCCTTCCAATGAAAATGTACGTGCTCGGAGCCCGTTGAAGTTTTTGCTCATTGCTCAGAGGTTTTTTTAGGCGCTGATGTCGGGGGTTTTTAACTCGGTTAGGTTATTTCCTAAACTTAGGCCGATTTGAAGTTGGCTGCCGAGTGGGGCGCGCCCCGCCGTTGCCGCCGCCCCAGTGATGTCGTTAGTTTGCGGCTGCGCAACGAATCATGCCTATGTTCAGATCGTCCTTTAAATTTGGCGAGAACTGTACAGTCGAATTCAAAGATAATGTAAACACTTACCTGTGTATGTGTGTACATATTTTTGAACTCGACTGTACAGTCACGAACGTTAATTCGGGACCCATTTCAAAAATATATTGCTTGAAGTTGTCAATGTCATTAGAGACGCCAAGTCATTTGTAACTCACAGGAAACTCCACCTTATTGCTGTAGGATGTCAGATTGACTTTGGACCTAAAGCGGGTCCCAAATTAAAGCTCGTGACTGAGCATTGGGCTCAAAGATAGATATGACTGGACAGTGTGTACAATTTTTTTTGCTCTGTTAATTTAATAATTTAATCAAGTCGGTTATAATTTTGTAATATATATATATACACACACATATATATATATATATATATAAACAATTGTAGCGTAGTGTTGCCATGGGTGATAGCCCGCTCCTCGTCTATTTTCAAGTGTAAGGGCCTGCGCAAACCGGCGGAGCGCAGCGCAGATCACTTTAAATTTATCAATGTATATTCTTCCCTATTTTAATTACAATAAGGTATAAATTTGAATGCTCTGAGACCGACCTCGGAGCATCACGGGGGATTTCCACTCTGCGGCTGCGGCTCTAAATTTATACCTTATTGTAATTAAAATAGAAAAGAATATACATTGATAAATTTAAAGTGATCTGCGCTGCGCTCCGCCGGTTTGCGCAGGCCCTAAGAGGCTAAATTTATTTGACGACTGAAACGGGAGGTACATATTTTTGATTCATCATCATCATCATCAGCCGCAAGACGTCCACTGCTGGACAAAGGCCTTCCCAAAGGTCGGCAGGCCTTCCACAAGGTGGACCGACGATCTGATAAAGATCGCGGGAAACCGCTGGATGACAGCAGCAGAGGACCGATCGTTGTGGAAAACCTTGGGGAAGTCCTATTTTAGATTGTCATGAAACATTTCGCTCCAGGTGGCAGACACGTTGTCGGCGGCGGCCGAGAGCGTCCCCGAGAGCGAGCTGGGCGAGGCCGGCGGCGAGGGCTCCGCGGCGCTCCGCTCGCTGCACGACGGAGTCCGGCTCACCCGCGCGCAGCTGGCGCAGGTACGCCCTAGTCCTAGAGCGAGCTGGTATATGTTGACACTTGGGACATTCCAAATGTTCTGGTTAGGTTATGAAAGAACTGGTTAAGGCAAGCGCAGGTCCTGGCAGCTAGCTGGCATCCGTGCATGTTTTTTTTTGCTTTAATAAAAAATAATTCATGTAACGATCAAAATCAAAATATTTATTCAGTAAATTGGCCACATACGGGCTCTTTTATACGTCGGTAATATAGAGTGAATCTACCAGCGCATTGGACAAGACCATTGCGGAAAAGCGCCGCAAGAAACACGAAGGTCATTTTTTCAAACATAAAATGCAACAATACTTAAAAGTAAGTTACAGTTACAGTAAAGTAAGTTACATTACAAGGTAATAAAGTAACAAATATGAATTATTAGAACTAGCACAAATAAAAACATTACAAATGTAAGGTCAAATACGTTACACTAAATGTAATGACTAGGAGAACAACACGACGAGGTCTCTTCGTCAAAAGCCATAACTGGAATAATTAACTGAACAAGTCCTTGCAGACGTAAGAGAGAGGTAGAGATAATAACCAAGGTATAAGCCATCAAAGATTTGTTTCTATATATTTCTAGCAAAACAGAATTTAACATGGAGTTTATATGGCCTTAGTGAATGCTGATGTTACATTCCATGTAGGATCTCTCTAATTAGTATAAAATGTTAAATCAGTAAGTTAACCTCGAATTCGCGAAAAAAAATCGACCCTCCCATACAAAACATCGTCAGCTGACTAGCGAAAATGTATGGGAGGGTCGATTTTTTTTTTCGCGGTTTCGGAGTTGGGCACATAGTGAATATTGTTCAGTACGACTTACTGATTTAACCCACGAAGTTTTGTTACTGAATTTAATTTAACCCTGTATCACTATAACACTTTCATAATATAAGCATTTAAAAGTACTAATTATAATAGACACGAGATCCGACATGTACTGTGAAGTCAGCGGACTCTACGGCCATATGAACTCTATGTTAAATTCTGTTGTGCTAGAAAGAGATAGAAACAAATCTTTAATGGTTTATATACCTTGGTTATTTTTATAGTTAAGTATTCGGAAAATATTTTTTTCTCTTTTTGTTACGTGAATGACTTTATAAAGCAAAAAAAATAATCCCAATTACAAACTGGTTTTTGTCGTGTAGGTGTTCACGCGGCACGGGCTGGTGCCGGTCTCGCCGCTGCGGGAGAAGTTCGATCCCAACTTGCACGAGGCACTCTTCCAACAGGTACATACATATAAGAAGACGGTTTTACAGGGATGATGTGATGACTATATTTTTTTTCTTTGTCTATCAGGTAGATCATCAAAAAGTATTGGTAACGTATTTTTTATTTTTTCACATAATCAAAAAATTACGGAGATATATAGAGTTGAAATGTCGCATGACGTCACGTCTCATTACAATTTTTATACAGAAGTGACGTCACAAGCCCCCCACTCCCGAACTTTGACGCGCTTTTTTTTAGAAACAACAAATCTGTACATTAGCTAAATAGCCTACATAATATTAATTATAGACCTATAGTTTTCTATAGTTTCCCTCGTTCTTGTTTAATTCTAGTCCCATATTTTCCCATATGGATTTCTCAGTATTCTTATTTGTAACTAGGTTGAAATTAAGTTTATGTTACATTTGCATTAAGCCGTGGTAGCATGCCGGTTGACCTGCCGACTCTTAAGGTCGTGGGTTTGAACCCGGGCTCGCACCTCTAAGTTTTTCGGAATTTATGTGCGAAATATAATTAGTAAAAAAAATTACCATAAGCGTTTCGGTGAAGGAAAACATCGTGAGGAAACCTGCACACACCTGCAAAGCAATTTGACGGTGTGTGCGAAGTTCCCAATCCGCACTGGGCGCGGAGTTATAGCCCAAACCCTCTCATTGTGAGTGGAGGCCTGTGCCCAGCAGTGGGACGTATATAGGCTGGATTATTATTATTTATTTATTTGCGAAGGGCCATACAGTACTCTGAAATAAGTTTCGCGTTTTTGCTGGGATGGGAAATAAACCGTCAGGAAGAAACGCGTTCTGGTGAGAATCAGGAATGTGAAATTTTAATTCGAAACAAAACCTGAATAAAAATTGTGCTATTAATAAATTTTAGACGATTTTAGAAAACTTGTCTACAAAATGTTCGGGCTCGTTGGATTTGTCTTGATAACGGGCTGTTCAGTTATTACATAAGACTATTTATGGGGGAGGGGGTCTGAACAAGTCCTATTTTTTACATGGGGGTAGGAGGGGGTCTAGATTGTTCTTACGCAAGATAACAAAAGCAATCAAAAATTAAAGCGTTTTTATTTTTGCTACTTTATCTTTGCAATTTTGGTAGATACTGATTAAAAAGGGGGGAGGGGTTCATCCTAGTCTTATTTTTTCTTACGTGGGGGTAGGAGGGGGGATGATTGTGCAAAAAAAGTGCAGTCGGCAAGAGAAGCTTCGTTACAAAAATGTTTTTTTTTGTGTTCCAGGCAGTGGAAGGCGCGGAGCCCGGCACAGTCGTCGCCGTGAGCAAAGTCGGGTATAAACTGCACGAGCGCTGCGTGCGGCCCGCGCTCGTCGGCGTCGCCAAGGGCTCCTCCTAGTGTACACTCAGCTAAGTGACTCAGTTAGCGCGACAAGATGGCGTCAAGCGGGGCGGGGGTTGATAAGGATTGACCAAAGCGGCTTTTTATGTAGTGTCTATGCCATCATGAAGACTTATGATTCACTAAATGTTTCATTATTTTGCAAATACAAAAGTACATTGTCAATAAAATAACATTTTAGAAAATAGCATTTCGCAAAATGCAGCTTTTTTTTTTCACAATATTGAACGTTTGTAAAATGATACGTTAGCCAATCGTAATTTTAGTTATATGAACAGATACTAGCTTCAACTAACATATATTGCATCTCTTGCTACAGAAACAAAAGTGTGTTTAATTTCTTTATTCCTATAGAGATGCAAGAAATCGATGACGTAATTCATTGTATTTTTTTCTGGCTTTTATTGATCGCCCAACAATATTATTAAGATATAAAAGCAAGACAACCTCATGCTATATGACATTAAAATTACATCACAACCCACAAACCCCCCCTTTAAATGGTATTCCAATGCTGCTTCTGTATCACATAGATCTGTAGCGTAGACGCCAAGGCCGTTTGTAAGCCATGATCGTTAACGATTTAACTAACCAAACATTCGTCAGCGAACGAATGCGTGCGTTATCAACGTCCACATGTTTTGACCAATTTATTTATATTTTTTAAACTGCTATGTTATAGTAAACTGGTGTATTATCAAGAAGCTTAAATAACTGGAGCAGAACAAACAGATTGATGCTAGAAATTAACCCGGCGGTACTCGCTACTGAGTAGAAAATACCCACAGTACAGTTAGGGCGGCTGCACATTGAGCCACTAGTGGCCGCCACTAAACGCGACCACTAGTGGTGCGGCTAAGCCACTAGACGCAGCCACCAATCGCGGCTGAATGGCGGCCACCATTGGCTGCTATTGTTTATTGGAGAAGCCGGCCACAGCGGCCGAGTGTGCGCGCGAGGCGAGCCACTAAACGCGGCCACTAGTAGCGAGCGCGGCGACTACCGCAGCTTGTGGCTCAGACGCGGCCACTCGAACGCTCGGTGTGCGCCGATGCTATACAAAATGTATGAAAAAACTCGTCCGCAGCTTGTGGCGGCGCTGTGGCCGCGACTAGTGGCCCAATGTGCGGCAGCTCTTATACATACATGATACACACGTTAAACTTATAACACCCCTCAGTTTCGCGCAGGGGGTTAAGTTTGCTTTTCAATTAGTTCCCGATTCGGCAAAGTGGCTTTGCTTCAGTGCGGGATTAAGACTAATTGATGCCCTAAGCAATTAGGTCTATTTTACGCTGTCAACCATGACGGCTATAGCCGTCAATGGCGCTCAAAAGGTCAAGGCCCCGCGCATACTATCGACTTTTGCATCGACTAAACTGTTTAGTCGAGTTGTGTACTCATGAATTCCACGCAAGTAAACAATTTAGTCGATGGAGGTGCGCATACCATCGACTAAACAGTCGATCCGCGACTGTTTTGTCGAACAACTATCGAGCGGATAGTCTGCGGATCGCAATATAGACTTATGAACCACAACAAAATAGTTGTTCAGCTAAAAGTCGATAGTATGCGCCCGGCCTAAGGTGATTTTTCTAGCTTCCCTTTCTAAGGTTTTCTGTGCAATCTCCATCTGTTATAAGCTTCTTGACAATTACACGTTTTAAAAAGTGTCAACAAATACTTTCATTTCAACAAGTGTAACCTAAAATCTAATGATTATTATTGCAATGTAATTTTATCAATATTGTTTTGCCAGTAATTGGCTAAAAACCTTTTCCATTACTTTTAAAAATGTCGGCAACTGCCTAATAACCAAGAATTTGCGTAGATATGTGTTGTAAATTCTAGCGATTTTTTTTTTAGTTTTTATATCTCTCTTGTTCTACAAATGTGAAATTAGATAAAATTTACCCATTTCTGGTTAGTGAAATTTTATCTATAATAATCGCCATGTGTGGTTGACTTAAGAGTTTGGAAAAGGCGCTGTTGGGAGAGAAATTGGCAACATGTTCCAATTTTTACCCAAAAACCTGCTGTTTAATGTGGTTGCCAGGTGGGAATATTGTTGTTCCACCTGTCGCCACTATTTTTTGCCGGGCTACACAATTTGTACATGTTAGACCGCGGGGCTTATTGCCTAACGCACTCGCGATCGCGATCTCTTTCATTTTTTCCAGTTGAAGGCAAGTCTGCCTACAAAATGAAAACAATTGTTCCACTTTCAAGTCGATCGCGATCGCGAGTGCGTTAGGCAATAAGACCTCGTGTTTCCATCTGCAAGAAATTGCTTCGATAAATGTCCCGACAGTAACTTGCAAGTGTTAACTGCCAGTAGGCACTGTCGGCTATTTCTTGCAGGTGTAAACGCGGCCTTACAAAGATTTATGTTTGAATGTTAATTGAAGTAATGACTCTTTGGCGTTCTTCTCATCGTTTTCCTAATTATTATTCCTGATAAGTTGTCAAGTGCGGAAATAATACAGAAGACGACAGCTCCTTATATTATTTGAAACCAAAAATGCATTTATTTTTAAAATAACGCTTTTTTACATTCATAAATTCTTATGTTATCATATCACAAAGATGTACTTATGCATTTTGCTAATTATTTTCAATTGAAATGTGACAAAACAGGCGTTTTTATATTTTATTTTGTGTCCCATTAAACAGCAATACGTTATTTTTATTAATGGTGCAAAAGAGAGCAATGATTATTGCTATTTCATCGAGTCTAAGTTTGTACAGTTTGCACGAGGTTCATAAATATTTTAAAATAGTTCTTATGTAATGAGAATAGCCTTCTATTTTTCTTAGCCCATATTGCTTTGATATCTCTCACTGTTGACGTTATGACCCTATCAAGTATAAGCCATCAACTTCAACAATATTTACGCAACGTTAGAAAATATGGAATTTACACTAGCGGCCGACGCGATAGACTGACAGCTTACGTCAAACCTAATTTTGACAGTTTTCGAACATCGTTACCGTTCTGTATCTTGTCTAGGTCCGGTCGACCATTTTATACGCTCTGCTGTTCTCATGCGACATTGACGGATATATCCGCACCACTGGTTCAACACCAACGACGACTATATCCGTCACGGTTGGTAGCGAAAAATAGACCCGAGTATATATGACGTAAGGTTGACATTAGCCTCGTTTTCAGCTGTCATTGGAGTGACTTGTATTTGACATGGTGTTGAAAAAAAAAAAAAAAAGAAAAAAAAAACTTAATTGGATTGGAACATTACCATATCGAAGCAAAATGGGCTAATACCGAGTCTAGAGGTATTGTCGATTTCATACAGTCTGTTTGTTTGTATGGCGTTTTGTTACTATAGAGTAGGTCTAGTATAGTTCCATGTATGTCCGAGGTGGTAGTTGTTAAATAAATGGATTATATTGTTAATGTTTTGTTTATTCAATTCTTCGTGTTGACAGCCGTCGCGTGGATTCTCTAGAGCGGTCTTCTCTGCATGCAAGAGATAAAATTTGAGTGCAAGGTTAATTGGCTAAGTAAAGTTTTTGGAAGAGATGTAAATTATATATTTTTTCGGTAGTCCTCATCCTAAATGACAATGACAGATATAGAAGTGACAGTTTTTTTTCTTTTTAATAAGTACGAAGGCAACAAGCTTGTCGGTCATTAAAGTTTACAAATGTCAACTTAATAACTAAAAAAAATATTTCTAAAATATTAGAGGAAATAAAAATAAAAGAGCCGCAGTCCCTTGATCTTTAGGATGACGACTATCGAAAAAAGAATATAATTTACATCTCTTCCAAAAACTTTACTTAGCCAATTAATACATAACTCCACATTCTAACGTAAGACTTAACGCTTAAGGTTTAAATAAAAGTGTCTCGTCCTGACTTTTATTACCTTTTATTACTAAGCGGTTTTATCCGGTATTGCTAGAGTAATTAAATCGTTCAAATCTATTAAGAGCCTGTGCACACTAGTGTTTTTGACTGGGGGTCTAAGAGCTAAAGATGCTAGTGTGCACAGGCTCTAAGCTAAGCATCTAGCATATTTTTATTCGTGCTGTCACTTTATTATTGTGATGCATGTTAGGCTCCCTGAGGCGGAGACGAGAGACGTGCAGGAATGAACTAGTCGCATTAGTTGAAAGCAACATCTCTTCTCTACTCTACCTCTTCCACAGCTCTGCTTCGCTCGCCTCTGCCGCAGGCTATTCAGACGGCGGAGGCGGCGGCGAAATTAGAAAACTAATTTTCCCAGATATAAGACTTGGCTAAATCGATTTTTCGCCCCCATAAATCGCTATGATGCAAATTTCATCGAAATCGTTTGAGCCGTTTCCGAGAACATTGCTCGTATATAGTTAGAAAGAGAGATCCGAGCGACGAACTAGTTGCCTAGGTAGGAGGGAGTGAATAAAACAGCGGTGGCGTGCGTGGCTATGTATTGCCCCCCCCTCAGAAGCCGTCCTGGAAGGCCTTGGACTGCAGGCGCGCCTGCAGCAGCTCGAGCTGGCGGCGCGCCTCGCACACCGGGAAGTTGTTCAGCTCGTAGTACTGCGGCGCTATCTTCAGGAGCCACTCCGCTGGAATAACACAACAACAACTTTCATCAATTCCATAAATAAATGTGACGTTCTCAATATAAAGGGACCTTATGGAGGCAGGCGGTTACGCCGTTTTTAGAACTGTTACCATAGTATTCGTATAGTTACAAGAATAAGAAGAGCGTAACTGCCTTCCTCCATAAGGTCCCTTTATATTGAGAACGTCACAAATTATAAACTGCTGTATTTATTCCCAAAATCCTACTAATAATATTTATTATAAATGCGAAAGTTTGTGTGTGTGTTAGTTTGTTACTCTCACGCTGCAGCGACTGAACAGATTTGGAATGGAAATAGCTTAAACCCCGGATTAACATATAGGATACTTTGCTATTCCCAGTTGTCTGCACCCTAGAAATTAGGTGTGGACAACAATATCTTCGAGGGTGCGGGCAACTGGGAAAAAAAATTTCAGATTCGCATGGTGGACAAATTGAACTAGTCCCAAACTAAGCTCTAGGCTTGTACTATGGGTACCAGGCAACGATATACATACTTAAAAAATACTATCTAGAAAACATCCATGACTCAGGAACAAATATGTACTCGCAAATATTTTCCCATACCGGGACCGCTAGCTTCGTAGGCAACGTCACTACCAACTAGGCTAGTCGTCATTTGGCAATTTGTTAGCTAGACTCACGTTTGATGTCAGTGACGGTCCGTATGTAGTTCTTGGTGGTGAGCACGAACTCGTTGTAGATGACCCAGTCCGGCTTGTGGTCGAGGCAGGTGGACGGGTGCAGCTGCACGATCTGGTTGTCCTTCACCGTCAGGTAGTGCCCGGTGCGCTCCAGGTGCGCCACCTGGAAACACCAAGTTGATAATTATATTATTTAAAAAAAGCCGTGGTAGCCTAATGGTTTGATCTGCCAACTCTTAAGCAGAGGGTCGTGGGTTCGAACCCGGGCTCGCACCTCTAAGTTTTTCGGGATTTATGTGCGAAATATAATTTGTAAAACCATGAGCTTTTCGGTGAAGGAAAACATCGTGAGGAAACCTGCACACACCTGCAAAGCAATTTGACGGTGTGTGTGAAGTTCCCAATCCGCACTGGGCCCGCGTGGGAACTATAGCCCAAACCCTCTCATTGTGAGTGGAGGCCTGTGCCCAGCAGTGGAACGTATATAGGCTGGATTATTATATTTTTAGGGTTCCGCACCTCAAAAGGAAAAAAGGAACCCTTGTAGAATCACATCCTTGTCCGTGGGTCATTTTCTAATTTTGTGCAGGTAAACTTGTCCCAACCTAAAAAAAGTTGTTTCCGTTTACATTATCCATTTTCTGCGGTTATTTGAGTGAAATGATGAATTATTTGCAGTCAGCATATACCACAGATAACTATTGATTATCAGAAGCGAAAAAATATATTAACTGCCGCACTCAGAGACGTCAATTATAAATTCTTAAGTTTTATTAAAGTTGCTGCGTCCAAAAAGATGTATGGAATTGTCCGTTTTGTTACCTAAAATCAATACATTTCTTAGTAACAAAACGGACAATTCCATACATCTTTTTCGGGACATATCAGGAATTTCTATTTTTCTTGTTCAGAATGGTGGTCCCACCAACCATCGTGCAATTTTTTTCCCAAATCTGAAGAAAAAGTGAAAGGTGTGCTATTTTTTTGAAACTCCCCAACCGCGTCGTCAATTGATGGCTTTCTGGCCTTACCTGCATGAAGAAACCGTTGACGAGCGCTTTCCTTATGTTGATGTAGTAGTCTTTGCTTGTGAACTCTGTGCTCGTTCTTTTTAGGCTAAATCTGGAAGCATACACGACTTGTTATTATCAGTGATAGTAGATTTTGTAGCATTTTTGGTGCAGCGCTAGGGTTGGCAGTAGTGTAGTATTAAATTGTTTGAACCAAGAATCAAATAAAATTGAAATTAAAGTGATTTAGAACTAAGTAATAATTAGAGATGGTTGGTAAAAAAAACCCGACTCAATGTCTTGTCTTGAAGACCATCTGTTATCTGTTACTTCTACTTACGGGATCCCTTCTTTTGTCATAATCGTTTCATTTGCCATAATTGTAATTTTCTCGAAGATTTTTTTTCCTAAAACCTTAAACATTTTAAACCTTAACATGCTTAGAGCTGTACCAATATACTGATCTTGCCTGAGACACCTTTAAGATTATGAACGACTAGCTTTCCGCCCGCGACTTCGTCTGCGGTGAGTCCAGTGCTTTTGAAGTTAAAATATAGCCTATGTCCACCCGGAAAGTCTATACTAAATGTTGGTGAAAGAACTTTTGAAATCGGTCCAGTAGTTTTTGAGTTTATTCGTTACAAACATACAAAAATACAAATCTTTCCACTTTATAATATTAGTGTAGACTCCGTTCCAAGCCTATTCCAAGGATACCGGCAGGGATCAGCCCGCTATCCCTTTCAATGGGTTTTGTATGGGTTTTTCGTAAGGCTTAACTTACCAAACCCTCTGCCCGTCAAAACCCTTTAAATTTGCTTTTAAACCCCTATTTCCAAACGATAGCCCACTCTATTTATTTATATCTAATTGTAGTAAATTAAATTATTGTTATGTATTAATATGGACCATATTGTCTGAAATAAAAGAATTTAATTTAATACACAATTTTAGACCTTTTTTAGACTTCATAAAACACACGTTACCTTGCGTCCCGTTCGAAGCAAGTAAACGACAGCCCATTCAACAAAGCGCTAACCCAATACCCTTATAAAACCCTTATTAGTATTACGTTATCGACGGCCACCCTTATCGTTGGGTTCTTCATTCGATAAGGGTAAGTCAATCGTATGGATTGCCAATTGGAATGGGTGAGTAAATCCACTGGGCTAGCTATTTCAAAGGGAAGCCCTTTGAAAGGCTTTTCCCGATTAAAGGGTTGTCCGGTCCCTGGATACCGGTCATTATTTTACACTTTTTAGTAGGTTTACGAAGTATTGATTATTATAATGATGACGGTGATAAATCTATTCACCTGTCCATGATCCGACTGAGTTGCTGGCGCACATTATCCCCCGACTTTAGCGAGCGGTAGTTGATGAAATTGTCGTAGCACCAGTGCGGGTCTTCCATATCTGCAAACACACGACATTTTAAAAAGAATGGAAGAGTATAAATGTTTTTTTTATTTATATGCTGAAATCAAGGACCGTGTTGAATCCTCCTGAGTTTAGCTGAAATAACACTTAATTTGTAGACAAATTTGACGTTGAAAGGGGTCTACTATTTTTTAGAATAGATCAACAACAACAAGTGTGTGTGTGCGTGCGTGTACACCAAACGACTTGTACGTAAGTACGCGTGCGTATGCGTGTGTGTGTTTAGGTCAACTCTTGCAAGTAAATATGACAATGCAATATCATGGTGTCATTGAGCTGGTCTGATGATGGAGTGGAGACGGAAGGTGGCCACAGGAACTCCTAAACTACACATGATAAACCCGTCGTGTTCGGGCTCGTTGGATTTGTCTTGATAGGCAGATAACAGTCTAGCAAAAAAAAAAAAAGTACAGTCGGCAACAAAACCTTGTTACAAAAATGGAATTTGTAGTTTAGGTTTTTTGTTCAGTGCCCGGTTATCTAGTTGATCGCAGTATACTGCCCTGGTAAGTTAAAAGGCAGTATAAACAAAACTACTGTAGCAATTGCCACCTTATTACCCAGTAATGAGGTTGCAATTATTACAGTAGTTGTGTGTACTATACTATACTATACTACAAGCGTGGTCTCACTCTGTTTGAAGGCGTGGTAGACGTTGAGCAGCGTGAGGAGGCAGTATTTTTTTAAACAAAACTACTGTAGCAATTGCCACCTTATTACCCAGTAATGAGGTTGCAATTGGGGAGTTTCAAAAAAAGCACACCTTTCACTTTTTCTTCAGATTTGGGAAAAAAAATTGCATGTTGGTTGGGACCACTATTCTGAACAAGAAAAATAGAAATTCCTGATATGTCTCCAAAAAGATGTATGGAATTGTCCGTTTTGTTACCAAGAATTGTATTGAATTTAGGTAACAAAACGGACAATTCCATACAATTTTTTGGGGACATATTAGGAATTCTATTTTTCTTGTTCAGAATGGTTGGTTTGGACCACCCAAACCAACGTGCAATTTTTTTCCCAAATCTGAAGAAAAAGTGAAAGGTGTGCTATTTTTTTGAAACTCCCCAATTATTACAGTGGTTTTGTGTACTATACTATACTACAAGCGTGGTCTCACTCTGTTTGAAGGCGTGGTAGACGTTGAGCAGCGTGAGGTGGTCGCCGTCGATGTGCGCGAAACGCATCTTCGCCTCGTCGGCTGCCTTGCGCGCCTCGTTCGGCCGCACGAAGCACTGCGGGACTGCGCACACGACTCTTATTACAATTGTTATTAGGGTAATGTTGGCTTATCATGGACTAGACTCAGGGCTGGGCAAAATACTTGCTACATAGTATTTCAAATACAATTTACAAAATACATTTGAATGAGGTATTTGAAATACTAAATACAAAATACTTTAATGACAAAGTATTTAAAATACAAAATACAAAGTACATTGTTTAAGATCATGTAATTTAAATACAAATTACAGAATTTAAAATACATTTTTAGTGAGGATAATTATAAAGAGACTATGTTCATTAGCTGGATATATCAATTTTATAACAAGCAGAAACTTGTCTGATAGTACCTACTTCCGTAAAATGTTTCGTTATGATTGATACTTCTGTTATTTTCTTTATTTAAGGGAAATTATACTTTTGTAATTACGTTACAATACACAAGAGAATTGGAAAAAAAGTAGTTTTGTGCAAATGTATTTTGAAACAAAGTATTTGAAATACATGTGAGTGAGGTATTTGAAATACTAAATACAAAATACTTTATCAGGTTGTATTTGAAATACAAATACAAATTACGTATTTGAATTCAAATACATATAAGTAATTGAAATACTGCCCAGCCCTGATTTGACTATTTCGGTAAGGCCGCGGAGCGTTCGAACCGCCCCGTTGTTATCACAAAAATCACATGTAATATAAACAGCATTGGTAAGCAAACAGCCGTATCTTAATGGTTTGACCTGCCGACTGTTAAGCAGAGGGTCATGGGTTCAGACCTGGGCTCGCACCGGGCACAAACGCCTGTTTACGGAAATGCCCCGCAGACGGAATTACCCCAATGCACTATACTTAAACATCGCACGTTTAATAGAAAACGGAAACAAGTGTCATTTGAAGATAAAATTAATTTCGAACTTTGACAATGCTTACTTTAGGTTTCAATGTTGAATGGTCTGTTAATTGAAGTTATTGCGTTTTACTATTAAACGAGCGACATGTTCTTGAGCTGTACCCTTCATATAGCCTGGGGAGTATATTATTAATCTTCACTATTATTTAATATGATGGAAGACCCGAATTTCGATCGCACAATTAATATATTGGCTGAGCGAGATATCAGTTTCAAAACGTAATAAATAAGTGTGACTTGATCTATCTTGCGATGGGTATGTTAAGGCCAAGGTTTTCGGAAACTTTCCTCATTTTGTATGGAGAACATTCTCGGCTGGAAATATTTCCCATACAAAATGAGGAAAGTTTCCGAGAATGGCACATCTACCCATGCACCACATGCGATTCGCAGTTTTGTCACGGGTCCGATACGTTCATAATCAAATGTGATAAAAATTTTATACAATGTTGCATTTTTTAAAATAAATATCAGGGACAATCTCAAACAAATTGACCTAATCCCAAACTAAGCTCTAGGCTGGTACTATGGGTACCTACCAGGCAACGATATACATACATATAATAGAGAAATGGGTGAATCAACTTTTTCTTGTTGTTATTCTGTCCCCTTGTCTCCTGGACAACAGTGATAGAGTTTCTTAGAAAAATTGTATTAATATACACTTCTAATATGCTTAAATGAAAACCTATAAAATAACGGGCTTGTAATGCCCACAGAAACTGATGTTTGGTGAATTTATATATTTAAAAATCATAGTTTTAAACAGTTGTCCAAGAGACGTCACCATGGCAACGAGGGACAAAAAATAGTTGATTGACCCAAATACATACTTAAAAATATAGAAAACATCCATGACTCAGGAACAAATACCCGCGCTCATCACACAAATATTTGCCCATACCGGGATTCGAACCCGCGACTGCTAGCTTCGTAGGCAGGGTCACTACCAACTAGGCTAAACGCGTAAGAATTCGTATAGAACATTGCATATTGGAACAGTTGAATATGCAGTGTTGTACGAGGACGTGGAACCTCAACACCCTGGGTGAGCTGACCTGAGAGCATGGCGGTGATGGAGAGGATCTCGTTGGAGCAGTTGTGATTGCAGCTGGCGATGAGCATCTTGGCGAGCTGCGGGTCCAGCGGGAACTCCGCCATCACGGCGCCCAGGTCCGTCAGGTTGCCGTCGTCGTCTGCAATGTGCACATATCCAATGTCACCTAAGGCCCACCACACAACCAAATATGAACCTATTCTGAATAGAATACAGTCTATTTTCTAATTTGTCAGTCATGAAAACAAAAGAAATTCCACTCTGTCTCTGTATTATATACATTCTATTGTACAATTTACAAAAGCAAAAGCATTGTACAAAAGCCGTAGTAGCCTAATGGTTTGATTTGCCGACTCTTAAGTAGAGGGTCGTGGGTTCGAACCCGGGCTCGCACCTCTAAGTTTTTCAAAATTGATTCGCGAAATATAATTTGTAAATTTACCATGAGCTTTTCGGTGAAGTAAAACATCGTGAGGAAACCTGCACACGCCTGCAAAGCAGTTTGACGGAGTGTGCGAAGTTCTCAATCCGCACTGGGCCCGCGTAGGAACTATAGCCCGAACCCTCTCATTGTGAGTGGAGGCCTGTGCCCAGCAGTGGGACGTATATAGGCAGGATTATTATTATTATTGTTATATATTGTACAAGGGGCCTTAAGAGGTTAATGACCCCCGTTAAACCCCCGACCAAAACGAGACCCCTCAGAGCTAATAACTCTTAAATGGCTTAACAGATTTTCATCAAACCAAGCTGAGAACACTCGATTAAGTCGCCTTTCTAACAAAAGAAAACAAATCAAAATAGGTCCATTCGTTTAGGAGCTATGATACCACAGACAGACACATAGACACAGATACACACGTCAAACTTATAACACCCCTCTTTTTGCGTCGGGGTTAACATTCTGTGGCTAGCTTTAGGTCAGCAATTTGATCAGTCAGTCAGTAGGTCAGTTAACCGGTTGGTCAGTCAGTCAATTGATCTGTCAATCAGCCATTTGATCAAACAGTCAGTACGTCAGTCGACCGGTTGATCAGTTAGTCAATTGGTCTGACACTCAGCCATTTGATCAGTCATTTAACCGGTTGGTCAGTCAGTCAGTTAACCAATTGGTCAGTCAGTTGGCCTGTCAGTCAGATATTCGATCAGTCAGTCAGTAGGTCAGTTAACCGGTTGGTCAGTCAGTCAGCCAGCCATTAGATTAGACAGTCAGTTAACCGGTTTGTCAGTCAGTCGATTGGTCTGTCTTTCAGCCATTTAATCAGACAGTAAGTCAGTTAACCGGAGGTCAGTCAGTCAGTTGGCCTGTCAGTCAGATATTCGATCAGTCAGTCAGTAGGTCAGTTAACCGGTTGGTCAGTCAGTCAGCCAGCCATTAGATTAGACAGTCAGTTAACCGGTTTGTCAGTCAGTCGATTGGTCTGTCTTTCAGCCATTTAATCAGACAGTAAGTCAGTTAACCGGAGGTCAGTCAGTCAATTGGCCTGTCTGTCAGTCATTTAACCAGACAGTCAGTAAGTCAGTTAACCGAAAGTCAGACAGTCAATTGGCCGGTCTGTCAGCCATTTGATCTGACAGTCAGTAAGTCAGTTAACCGGAGGTCAGACAGTAAATTGGTCGGTCTGTCAGCTATTTGATCAGACGGTCAGTGGGTCAGTTAACCAGTTGGTCAGTCAATCAATTGGTCTCAGTCAGGTATTTGATTAGATAGACTTACTCACCCAGTGCAGCGAGATAGATCAACAACTCCAAGGCCCGCACGTATTTCGGGCGCCGGGGGGTCCGTAAAGTTAAATTAGAATGCGTAAAAGTTGGTCAGTCGGTCAGTCAGCTGGTGAGTCATTCAGCCAATTGGTCATTAAGTCTGTTAATCAGTTAGTTGGTTAGTCGGCTATTCATTTTAACTCAAATAGCTGGTTATAGAGTAGGATCATTTTTGAAGAAGTTGAATGCAAGAAGCAAATCATGTAACAGATGGGGTGACAACGTTATCAGAGGGTTTTGACCCTGCTAATTACAGATCAGCCTGTCGCCATTGCGAAATTTGAATCGGAAGTACGGTATACCGGACAAGGCGCCGCATTAGTAAATCGTTGTTCCGGTACCGTAAAAAAGGTCCGATTGTTATGGTTTTTTGATTATGTAGTAAATAACAATTAATCATGGTAACCCAAAGTTTTCTTCTCTCCAGCTCCATATCTTTCTCCGCCATCTTGGAAAAACTGTCATTTTTTCAGTTTTTGCCTGTACTGTCTTTAGGCTGCCTTTCCATAGAAGCGGAGACGAGCGGTGCGGAGAGCTGTGTAGGAATCGACCAATCACATTGGTTGTAATCCACATCTCGTCTCCGCTTGACCGTTTCCATTGAAGCGGAGCGGATACGAGATGTGGATTACAACCAATGTGATGGTCGATTCTACACAGCTCCTCTCCGCACCGCTCGTCTCCGCGTCTATGGAAAGGCAGCGTAAAATTCATTCAAATGCTAATCATGGTTCTACAATATTGTAGATCACAAAATTTGCTGTAACTTTTGGGTTAAAATATTTTTTTCACGGCCTCTAGGAACGAATATATGGTATCGTCTATGGAGAGCTACCGTCGAAAATTACTTTTTGTCACCCCAGCTGTCGCGTGATGGGCCGCTTGCATTGTTTAGAGGCGCGTTTTCCAGTTTTGGGCTTAATCTACCTTGGCTAGCCGGTGAGATAAGAAGTGGTCCAGAAAAAAAAGTAGCAAGAACCTTTTTTGAATTTTGATCAATTTACGAAAAATTTAAACTGTTTGTTTCACATCTATCACGTAACATACCGAGAAGTTATTTTATGTTAGCAATTATTCGATTTTTATTTAAAAATAAAAAAAATGTCGCCATCTGAAGTTACTCGTCGTAAGTTAATTATAGACACCTACCTAGAAAACGCCGGCTGGAGTCATGTTCAGGTCGCCAAACATTTAACTATACCCAGATCCACAGTAGGTAAGATTTTGCGGACTTACAGACAGAGGTCAACTGTTGATAAAAAAGCTGGCTCCGGTCGGGGAAAAGGGTTTCAGGACAAAAAACTAGCAAATAAGATCAAAGCTGCATACAGGACCAACCCTAACTTGTCCGAACGAAAGCTCGCCGATAAGTTGGGTTGTAGCAAGTCTACGGTCCATCGGATTAAAGAGAGTGCTGGACTGAAGTCATACAAGTTTCAAAAAGTACCTACAGAACCCCAGAAAAACAAAAAACAACTGTTGTACTTTCATTAATATACACACTAATATGACGTGCTGCTTTTTTTCTGGACCCCTTCTTAGTTAGTCAATGATTCCGTCAGTTAATTAGCCAGCAACGTTCACTCACCCAGCGCAGCGAGATAGTTCAACAGCTCCAAGGCCCGCATGAGGGTTTCGGGCGCCGGGGGATCCATGAAGTCAAAATGCACGAGGTCGTCTATGCCCAGCTTTTTCAACTGCAAAACTACAGACCCTAAGTTTGATCTGCAACGGGCAATGCGGGGGGGCATTAGTTGCGCGCAGAAACTCTATGGCACAGTCGGAAGAAAAAAGAAACTCATAACTCTACTATATTTTAACAAAGAATTAGTTCGTGCAGTTTCTTATTACTTCCCTGTGTTGTGTGTATCTATATATATTTAATTCGGACACGAGTTCTACAAATATTTAAATAAACTTTTTAGATTAAAAAAACACCCTACTCGATGTGTAGAGAATTTGCAATATTCGTGTAAATATACTTCAGTTTGAAGCTCAACCAAGAAAAGTGCAGCCATATTGCAGAATTTCATTAGAATTAAATTTTCAAACTGTCTTGATAACGTTGCTATATTAATCTCAAAATCCTCATAACATCATACATTAAAATAAATATCTGGGGACAATCTCATACAAATTCCCTAGGCAAAAATAAACATACGAAAATCGAGAAATACATACTTAAATACATAGAATATCCAAGACTCAAGAACAAATATTCGCTCATCACACGAATATTTGCCTATACCGGGAATGGAACCCTCCCGACAGCGTCCTAGGCAATGTCACTACCAACTGGATTAAACGCGTCATTTCTGGTTATGTTTTAGTTAAGATAAAAATAGCTATTAAATCTCTTTCTAGCAAAGCAGAATTTAACATGGCCGTAGTGCAAGCTGACGTCACAGTTCATGTCTGTCTAATTAGTAGATTTTAAATGGTTATACTGCCGTCCTAATTCAAAAGGTAGCATGTCAGTATCATAGGTTTTGAGAAACGGACGATTTTAGGTTTCAATTCACGGCAATAATGAATTATAATAATTATAGTTTTCATTTTACTAACTAAGAATTTTATTATTTATGGTGAGACAATACATTGATGTGTAATTTATCGAAAATTTTTAGAAAATAAAATTTGATTGTTTTGACATGCGTCTGCGTTTTGAGTTAGGACGGCAGTATATTATTCTTATTTTTTGGCCGATTTTAATTTAGTTTTTTGCCATCTCTTTTATGGTATTCTCATATCTTGTTAAAAAATTCTAGAAAAAAAAAATTATTCATATTTCCTATTTAGTCGGTGGATTGTGTTTTGTCTCCGCAAACATCAAAAATCTATAAAGATGACCGTAAAATCGGCCGATAAAAATTCGGCAATGGTAGAGGACAGAAAGATGTTTACACTTTTGCACCTTATTCCATTGTAATAAGGTCCAAAAGTGTAAACATCTTTCAGACCTCGACTGTACAGCGAGATTTAGAGGTAGTAAAATTAAGGAATAGAAAACCAAACCCTGCGACCAGGTCACCTCAATATCTCCGGGTATGTGTTGTCTTGCATCTCGTTCTTGTATGCCTTCTCCGTGTAGAGCCGGAAGCACTTGCCGGGGCGCGTGCGCCCGGCGCGCCCGGCCCGCTGCTGCGCCGACGCCTGCGCAACACAACATCACTTCATCAACTAAATGCATTTACAATTATCACTCAAATAATGACAACATGTCAAAGAGTAAGTTAAATGATAGTTGTAATATTTGACATTGACCAGAAAGTCTAATCCGTTCATATTGTTTTACAGCATGGAGTTTTTCAAATTTAAATAATAGATGGGGCCATATTATATATATATATATATATATATCAGAGCTCCCTTTTAATTCTTTCCCGCTTTTTCTATTTATTCATTTGGTTTGTTACTTCTCAAGATTCTGAATAAAAATATTCTAAACTAAAGAAAATTTCCCCCTCGACCTCCCCAAGGAACTATCAAACTTTCCGGGATAAAAAGTATTTTTTATGTTAATCCAGATAATAAACTATCTGTGTGCCAAATCTCATAAAAATCGGTCGAGCCGTTCTTGAGTTAGAAACGGTGTAACTGACCCGACTTTTTTTTTTTTTTATATCAGGGGACAATCTCACACAAATTGACCTAGTCTCAAACTAAGCTCTAGGCTTGTACTATGGGTACTAGACAACGATAAACATACTTATATAGAGAAATACATACTTAAATACATAGAAAACATCCATGACTCAGGAACAAATACTCGCGCTCATCACACAAATATTTGTCCATACCGGGATTCGAACCCAGGACCGCTAGCTTCGTAGGCAGGTTCACTACCAACTAGGCTAACCGCGTCGTCAAATATTGTTTTATATATTTAGATTACTAGTGCCATTCTCACTATTCAATATTGACTGGAGAGGATAATTATCGGGATAATAACAGGTGGATAATTATCAATTGATAATAACAAAAAATTGCGCCCGTGAAACAGAACTATATTCTAAGTATCAAAACGTGTATTTCCGCACTTGTTGCATCTATCCGAACGCACGTCTAGCCGCGACACGGGGATTCCCCCAATTCACAAAAAATAACTTACAAAATAAATAAATAACAAATGATCTTTTTAATACTGGTGATAATTATCCGATAATTATCGGATAATTATCCGATAATTATCACGGCTCGTTATTATCTTGATAATTTCGAACCCTGACCTCAGCAGTTCTCAAACTTATTTAGCGACGGAAACTTTTTGAAACAGTTAATCTTTTACGGAGCCCCAAATGAGACAAATCCTTGACGTTGTTTATTAAAAATTAAAAAACAGATACCTTTTCTATACAATATTTTTTTTTAAAGTTTTTTCATCGGAGCCCCTGCAAAGGCTTTGCGGAGCCCCAGGTCTCCGCCGAGCATACTTTGGGAATAGCTGTACTATCTGATTCATCGAGTTGTCTGCAGGATTTGATGGGATTTCCATTTCACTCTAGGGATCATTTCTACTTAACTCTAATTAATGATTAAAGACAAACTTAGAAAATGTCATCTAGCCAACAACATTGAGGTGGTATTAGCATGGATTCCTAGCCATAGTGGTATTGTGGGCAATGAGATACTTAGGTTTAATGCTTCACTCGTGACTTAAGGGCTCTCATAAAACCTCAACTGGAGATCAATTTGGAATGGAATTTGTACCAGGTACGGATGGCATCCCGCGGTGCGCCTGGAAGTCCGATGGTAGAAAGGAGACGGCGGTATTAGCTCGTGGAGCTCTTGTACACACTCCCCGAAGTACAGTCTGTAGAATACCAACAAGCAGGCAACTTTCCGGCGGTGAGCTAGGCTGTGAAGCTTAGCTTTTACAGATTTGTCTTACTTGTAGTACTCGAGAGTCAACAGGAATTTGTTAAAAAAAAATGGCTTGCTTTAAACTAATTCTGTATATAAACCTGCTTAATAGGTAGGATATAACCACTCACCTTACTGATAGGAGAAACCAGCAGTGACTCCACTCTGATACGAGGATTGTAGACCTTCTGTTTGGCGAACCCTGGATCAATCACGAATACCACTCCGTCAATAGTCAGCGAAGTCTCAGCTATATTAGTCGACACCACAACCTTCCGTCCTATCGCCCCATTGGCCCTATTCGGCGGGGCAGGCTCGAAGATTCTCTGCTGCAAGTTAGGCGGTAAAGTCGAATACAACGGTATACATTTCAACTCTCCTGCATCGGGACCTAAATTATCTATCTCTCTCTTAATTCTTTTACATGCATCTTCTATCTCTTCCTGTCCAGTTAAAAACAGCAGTATATCACCAGATATATCTTCACATATGTGTATCTGTACAACGGTCCGTATTGCAGCTTCTAAGTAATCCCTTTCCGGTTGCGGGGTATAGAATATTTCCACAGGATGAGTACGCCCAGGTACGTTCATGAGTGGTGCATTGTCGAAATACTGCTGGAACTTTCCGGCATCTAATGTAGCTGACATAATAACAAGTTTCAAATCTGAACGCTGCTTAATAACCTCCTTCAAAACACCCATAAGAATATCCGTCGCCAAAGTTCTTTCGTGAGCTTCGTCAAGCAAAATCACTCTGTACTGATCCAGCATAGGATCTGACATAGCTTCTCTTAGCAACATACCATCAGTCATGTATTTTAACAATGTATGTGGTCCGGAGCAGTCTTCAAAACGGATGCTGTAACCGACTTGCTGTCCCAATACCACATCCATTTCTTCTGCAACACGTTGGGCTACAGACATGGCCGCTACTCTTCTTGGCTGTGTGCAAGCGACTCCTTTAGATTTTCCAGCGGTGACTGCAGCAAATTCTACGCTCCATTGGGGTATTTGTGTAGTCTTTCCAGAGCCTGTCTCTCCCACCAGAACGACGCATTGGTGAGTGTTGAGAAGCCGCATGAAGTCGTTTTTGTATTCCCACACCGGGAGCCCTAGGCGCCGGCGGAGAAGCTCGTGATAGCGTTGGGAGTGGGGAAGCCCTGCGGAAAAGCAAGTTGAAATTTCTGGTCAGTCTCAGAGCATTGTATATTTAAAGACAGTGATTCACTAGGGGACAATGTCTCGCGACGTGTCGTCACCGACGTGGGGCGAAGTGGTGCAACGTTGCCGGACTTTGTTCGATTTGTCTGGAAACATCATCTTCGCTGCTCCACTTCGACACGTGTCACAGGACATGTGCCCTAGTGAATCCCTGGCTTTATTTTCATTGTAATAGCATAAAATACTAATTCAAAAATCATGACTATGAACACTGCTAGAATTGTTGGTAAGATTATTACTCCAAAAGTGCCTACTTTTATAACTTGATGTTTATTAAACATGAACTTAGGAACAAAATTTTTTTTTAATTTCTTATTTGTAAAATACCAATAAGAATTGAAGAATCGATACAATAGATTGTCAGCTTATGCCAATCCTGGGTAGTCTATAAAACTGAATTCATATGGCACTCCTCCCTCCAGAATGAGACTCCTAGGCCATAAAGGAGTTCTTCACATTATAAATAGGAAACTGCATAAAGCTTACCTGTGAGTGGATTAACACCAGGTGTGCTGGTTGCAGTGGGTGGCATGGCGGAACCCAGGGTAGCTGCACTCTCCGAGCTCTCGCCTCCACCACCCTTAGCTGCGAGGGCTGCGGCCTTCTCCTCTCTAAAAACATGAGGAAATAATATTAAACAAACTCAATTTCAATAATCAAACTATAATGGGAGTCTTGAATTTGGTTTTATTTTCATCCAACAAACTAAGGGTTCATTGAGTGCCTTAGAATAAGCGTTGCCATCATTAGTCAATATATGATGATATGAACAATATACAATGATAAATCAATAATAATAATAATCTATTGAAAGCACAAGGGTTGCACAAAATATTGACATGTACATTTGAGTTCAAAAATATGTACACACTTTAGCACCTTATTTATTATTATTTATCAGGCAGACAGTTGTGACAACTGATAGATAGATGTGTTGAATTTAAATGGGGCAAGGCACAAATTGTTTACATATCTTTGAACTCAACTGTACATGAAATAACTATAGTGTGACAACCCTATGACTTAAGTGTTGATGAATCTGCTCTACTGATAATGGGGTATGGTAAAAAGCATGTAGTGAACAGACTTGTTAATCACATATTTCTATATATTATATACTGTTGAGACTAGTATGCTTATTGTTAGACTACAAAGTAGGTTAGAACCTCAAGCTCAGTTTGAGACTAGATTTTGTGACAGTCTTTCAACAAACCTTCATGTTAGGAGTAGGATACTGTCAACTAAGTTTTTATTAAATGTATTGCGTAGAAAAAAATAGACTAACGCGTCTTTTCATCATGATATTGAACAACAATTGGATCGATCAAGCACCCTGGTTTAACGAGTTCTTATGACTACTAATTCTATTTTAGAATAGACAAATCAATACCTAATAGTGATGTCATTTTAACCGCCTTACAAGGTTTATAAGATTTCAGAGACTTTTAAAACTGAAAAATTTGGCTACAAAGGAAAAAGGCAACTGATTTATTTAAAAAAACAAACCGGTGTAAATTCCTACGTCATTTACAAAGATACTTATCAAACAAAAACGGACTTAAAAACATATAATTCTGGTGCTAACGCGGTCCTAAGATCGCAAAAAAGTTTTATTATAATGTAATTAATTTGTATTTTGGGTTGTGGCTTTATAAACTCACGAAACAACAGGCGAATCCAGCATGGCTCAAGAAAAAATAACGTGTTACTAACCTTTTCTTCTTAATAAAAGGATCCATAACTTCAATTCGTCGCTTGGACATTTTACTATATACACATTTAAGACAATAGACTTATTTAAATGGAAATCCTTTTTACCACTCAATAAAATACGGAGCCAACAAAATGGCGACTAAAGAAACGACTACTTTTTTTTTAAGAGAACAACTTTCGTTTATGGTTTAATGTTGCTAGCCTTGCAAAAGTTTCACAGAAAATTTTCGACTACAAGTACTTTCCTCTATGGATTGCGTTTGTTTCTACGCATATAGCGATCCTGCATAGAAATTAGGAGAAAATTATATTATAATGTGTCTGCAAACAAAATTACGCATGCTATTAAAATATACAAGGACATCAAATGAATAAGTATTTTCCAAACATATTATAGTGCCTTGTATATAAGCGTAAAAAGTGCACTAAAAAAAATCACGACGGTGTCGTAAGACGGATCGTCATTGAACAAAAATGTCAGACACAACACATCAGTCACAAAACTGCGTATTTTAAGTGTGTGCCTGTTTAATAGTAAATACTTGTAAACTTTTATGTAAATAATGTTACCGCAGTGTTTACTGAGTTAATTATTTTTACAATTAATCTGTGCAATTGAAGTGTACCCTCAAAATGGACTATTTATAAGATACGATCGAATCATCACAACGACTGAGTTTAATTAAAAACTTTTGTTAATTATTTATTTCGAAAACGACATCATCAGAAATCGTTCTGTTTCAACAGAGGTGAGTAAATAATAAGTGTTTCTTGAACTATTTCTACTTTTACGATCGTGGTAAGTATCTACATTTATTATCAAAATGGCGGACACACATTTCTTTGATTTGTTTATTTATTTATGGTCTAATTTTGGGCTTTTATTTCCGTCTTATTAACATAATTGCTAGCTGATATGAAGCATCTGAAGTCTCAAGATAAAGGTATCATTTATCGGAACAACAGTCGAAGGTTAATGAACTTGTCTCAACTTGTTCCTTGTCAAAAAAGTTTGAAGTGTTCCAACTTTTTACGAAATTCACGAATTTGTTTCGTAAGTATGCCTTCTAACTGAACGAATATTAGTGGTAGTCACTAATATATAAAAAAATACCATTCCAAATTCACATGACATTCTGTTGAGGATGGTGCACATAATACACGCATCCTGAAAATGTACATGCATCCGCTTTTTGAAATGCATTCGGCTTCCAAGAATAGCCTGAATACACAACGGCGTCAATTCAATTGTAACATCATTACAAAAGAATTGCATTCAACTCTGAAATGTTCCATATGAGATAAACTACAATATCTCTCCTTAAGTGACATAATCTTAGTGCATGCCCTGGTGAGTCTATTACTAGAACTTGTCTAATAATATGAAATAATAAATAAAGAAAATGCCAGGAGAATCTTACACAAATTGACTGTCACTATGCTCTGGGTTTTTACTAAAGTATTATAGGTGTAAAAAAGACATTTTGAACATAATTTTCAAGTGAAAAAAAATAATGACATTAAGCCTGCTGAGCTCTATTGCAGAGAGATTCCAAGGTTCCTTCCAGGAGCATTGGAACAAACTCCACAGCCCCCTGCCAAATGGAGTTGTTTTTAATTATAATTTTAGATATTAATTTACATGTCATGTTTATAATATTTGTGTCTTTGTGTTGTGTAATACGGTAAACTATTTTCTGAACTCAAAAACTTTGAATTTGAATATAAAAGTGCTTTAAATTATCCAAATAAGTGTGTGTCACTCTGACTATTATTATAATCTTAGATACAACAATAACTTTAATTCTTGAGCTGGTGCTACCATGTTTCTTTCAAGGTAACTTTCTGGACACAACTGAAATACATCTAATACAAGATATGACAGCTATTATTAAAGAAATAACACCAATCTTTTTCAGTCTGCAATTAACCCGTAATGCTTCATACAACTCTTTATTTCTGTCCGTATGAGTCATATAGAGCTGATGTTTAATTGATGTGTCATAAGATAAGCTTTAAAAATGATGATACTGTACATTATTTTGTTTACTATCCAGGATTTCATCAATCAGGCCTTATCCATTAAAATAATAAATTTGGCAGGACTCCAATCCAATTAGTAAGGAGGTTTGACTCATTGCTGACTCATATGAGTCAAGTGTTTTAAGAAATGTGTTTGTTTTAGTAGCAATACAGTTACTGTGGAATGATGTTTCAAGTGAATTATCAAATGTAGATTGCAAAGTTGACAAGGTACATAGTTTGTAGGAATGTATAACACATGGTGGGTATTTCAGGTTCTCTTTTCAATGTTATAGACTATAATATAAAGTGATCAGATTTTGCGGTGGCATTCAGGGGCAATGACTTAAACATTATGCTAAAGTGGATATGCCCCGGCATTCCGGGATTCATATTGTTGGAGGACTATGTATCTCATTGTATTACTTAGCAACACTTAATTTCGGATCTCTATGTCTAATTAGTAGTTTTAAATGCTTATATTATCTGTATTTTTTGGCTGATTTAATTTGTAATTTCACTTTTTGCTATTTCTTTTATGGTATTTTCATATTTTGTTAAGGAATGTGATTAAAAAATTTCATACATATTCCCTATTGACCGTGAATGTCCAATTTTACGCACATGATTTGCCTTCTGTAAAAAACTGATTGCCCGTAAATGTTTATTTAATATCGGTCAAATAAAAACATTAGATAGTATACTTCCACTGCAATAAATTAACAGGTTTTCTCCAGCTCCCATATCTGAACCGTAAAGTATCACGCTCCCTAGTTAACAGATGAATGTTAATTGTCTCAATTGGCTAAGCTTCAACAAGACCCACTTGTTTCCTGATGAGCAATGATTGTGTTTGAAGTTTTGAGCTGGGTTGGATGGAACTTAAAAAAAAAACCCTAAAATTAATTAAATTAAATTGACCTACTGGCAAATTAAGCTCTAGACTTGTATTATGGGTACAACAATCAATATACTATATAAAGAAATACTTAGATATAATAAAAATTCATGATTCAGAAACATATACTTGCGCTCATCATGTAACATTTGCCCATACCGAGATTCGAACTCGGGACTGCAAGCTTCGTAATTAGGGTCACTACCAACTAGGCTAAACGCGTTGTCTATCGGTATGGTTAGATATAAAATCATCTAAAAGTGGAGGAAATAATGTGTTAAAAAGTTCCTTAGTCAAAAGGAGCCACTGAACTAATAAGTTTAGAAATTAAGGCTTCATCAAACAGCCGGCTTGGCGCGGCGCGACAGTAGCGTGGCGCGTTCTTAGCGAGGAGTTGTATGCAGGCCGTCACACTTAGTCACGCCGCGCTTCGCGCCAAGCCTAGCGCGGCGCGGCGTGATTTTCACGTTGCATTTGTTTACAAATTTATTACAGTGTGTTTGTGATCATGGATGTAGAAACATTTATAGATTGTGTTAGAGAACGTCCAGTTCTATATGATATGCCACAAAAGCTACGAAAATGTGTTAACTTGGATCGAGATTGCGAGAGAACACACGGAGAAAAAAAATCTAGTTTCCTTTAACAGAATATTGTAAATTCTATTTGATTTTATTGTATTATATGTGTCAACTATACGTTTTTTACACATTAATAGAAAATTCTACTTCTGTACAACATAATTTCTAATACCTATTACCATTTACCTAGTATCGTAGGAAACAAATTTTGTGTAGTATATACAAAACCTGTTGTATGCTAAATGCATATTTTACTCTGTAACTATTAGATGGTAACCAAAACGATATCAAAGTTTTCGTGTACTAGAATATTTTCACTAGAATATTCTAGTATTAACAAAAATATGACTTGCTGTCATAAAAAAAAAATCTGTTAACCATAGCTGAAATCTGTTTTCCTACACCAGAATCATAAGTAGTATACAATCTGGTAATATTGTAAAATATTTTTTTCTCCCTGCACGTCGCGTGCGACGTTTTCCTGCAGCGTGACTGCCGCGCCGCGCCGGGAGCGCACCGCGCTGGCTGTTTGACGAAGCCTTAAATGTCTTACTGATTGTGATTTTTTGTCTGCAGATGATAGTTCGCTGGCCGAACCTTCCTTCGTGAAAACAGGACAACACAAAGATGGGTCAGCAGACTTCTAGAAAGAGTGAGTATCCATAGTAAAATAATAGAGTAAAAAGTATAGAGTGCGTATTTGGTTAAACCTTAATTATAAGTAGGTAGGTATACTTTTTTATTTTATTGATAATGGGTTTGCTCTTGACTAACTCTTGCCCTTGGAGGACGAATATTCAGTCTACGACGTAGCGAGCTCACCCGGAAGATGCCTATTCACCCTAGGTTTAAATAGGTTCAGATTGTATGCACTCGGAAATACAGACGCCGGAAGCGCATTCCACTCCTTTGCAGTACGCATTATGAAAGATGATGCAAAGCGCTTCGTTCGAAAAGGCGGAATTTGAACCAAGTACGGATGGCATCCCGCGGTGCGCCTGGAAGTCCGATGGTAGAAAAGAGACGGCGGTATTAGCTCTTGGAGCTCCTGTGCACACTCCCTGAAGTAAAGTCTATTATATATATTATACGTATTATTTATTAAGTTAAATTTGTTGCTACACCCTAGTAGGGTCCATGTCTTGAACTGGTTAAGAAAAATAGTATCTTGAAAATACCAGATCTTGTATCTTATAATAAATAATAAATATGTACTAGCTAAAGCTAGCTAAATATGTAATGAATATGTACTAGCATTCGCTCGTGACCTCGTTCGCGCAGAACTTGCTCGATTTTGATGAAAAATAAGTAGTGGTTTATAATTTTTCTACCAAAATTCATATCGATCCGTTGAGGCGTTGAATCATACAGGCTGAACAAACAAACAAACTTTCGCACCAATACATAGTATAAAACGAAGTCGCACTGGGCGTCTGTCTGTCCCTATGTACGCTTAGATCTTTAAAACTACGCAACGGATTTTGATGCGTTTTTCACCATCAGTTAGATAATTCTTCGCGGAAGGTTTATGTATATAACAGAACCCGGAGCGAAGCGAGGGCGGGTCGCTATAGGCTATATTTTAACTTATGTAACCGTAGCGAAGCGAGGGCGTGTCGCTAGTCTATAATATTATATTAGTGAGTATTGTGAACATATTTTGGCCAAAACTTTTTTCATAATAAATGTAGCCTGCAAGTATTTCAAACAGTTATCTATGAGAATAATCGCTAAAAAGCAAATATTGGTTGACATTATATATTGTAATTTAAATATAATATCTTTAGATAATTCACTATTAAAGGTCACTAAAGTTCAAGGTCACAAAGTTCAAGGTCACAAAATTCAAGGTCACAGAGTTCAAGGTTAACATTATATTTCCAGGCGGGGAGTGCTCGTGCGGCTGCGGCGGCTTCGAGCGGCGCCGCTACGCGGAGCCGCCGAGCAGCGTGCAGCGCTACGTCAGCGCGGTCACTGACAGGTAAACAGCTGTTCACGTAACGAGGTTTACTGCCGCACTCAGAGACGTCAATCAATTTTCAAGTTTCATTAAAGTGGCTGCGTCATCTATTGCTATATCGAAGAAAGTGACAGCATCAACTTTAATCAAACTTAAAAGTTAATTGACGTCTCTGAGTGTGGCCGTAAATGCAGGGTATACATGAAGGGGAATTACTTTAAATAATTATTGTAGATGTTTAAAATTTGCTTGCCTGGTCTGGGAATCGAACCGACCAAATGTGAAAGAATAATTACCCCGTGTTTTTATGATGCCGATCGAAATAGTAAATGATAAATGCGTGTAACGCGTGAGTAAGCTGTTGGAATGTTTTTTTTTTTAACCGACTTAAAAAAAGGAGCAGGTTTTCAACGCGGTTGAATGGTTTTTTTTTTTGTTATAAATACTCGCGCTAGTTTAACCGCCTGTCTAACAAATAAATGTATCTGTCAAATAAATTTAGCCCTTTCCCTTTTTTACACTTAAAAATAGACAAGGAGAGGGCTATCTTTAACTGACAGGTGAATGGATGTACTTGTCGTTTGTGAAACGGGCCCTAAATTGTGTAATATTTTTTTTAATTGATGTTTTTTCATGTACATGTCCTAGAACATGCGTAAATATGACAGCATAAGATGATTATGTGTAAGATAATGTCCCCCCGCAGGTGGAGCGGGCGCGAGTGCGCGTGTCGGCGGCGCGGGCGGCGGCCGGCCTGCGTGTGCACCGCCTACCGCCGCGTCGCCGACTGCCGCGACGACCGGTGCGCCACACCACGACACGCCACGCCACGCCACGCCACGCCACGCCACGCCACGCCACGCCACGCCACGCCACACCACACCACACCACACCACACCACACCACACCACACCACACCACACCACACCACACCACACCACACCACACCACACCACACCACACCACACCACACCACACCACACCACACCACACCACACCACACCACGCCACGCCACGCCACGCCACGCCACGCCACACCACAAAACACAACACAACAACACAACACTACTCCTCCGCCAGCCTCGTCCATTTATTCTATACACCCTACTCATACTTGACTTGGTCATATTAAAACGAATATTACATGCCATTAAAATGCTATTCAAATAAATAATCTATATACATATAATAAAACGGTAGAGAAAAAAAAAGATATTTGGGTATAAGAAACGTCGACAGAATACATTCCAATGGTTTTTAGAATGTTTGTCTCTCTGTGCATTTATTCGTGAATTTTTGTTTGATTGACAAAAGAAAAAATACGTGTCCAATATTTTTTGGTAATCTAACTGACGGACTAAATAGAATTTCGTTTTCTTTACCCAGTCATCATCCCTGTTGCCCATGCCGGGACTCGAACCCGAGGCCGCTTCGTAGGCAGGGCCACTACCAACCGCGCCTATATAACTTAAATTTAATTGGTTATTTTCAGATTGGCTGCAGTAATAACTCTTGGAGCGAGGGACCTCCGTCGGGAATTAGACTCTATCGTCTTAAACGCAGGTTGGTAATTACATTAATATTTCGTCGTTATTTTATAGGCATGATGCCTTTTTAGGGTTCCGTAGCCAAAATGGCAAAAACGGAACCCTTATAGTTTCGTCATGTTCTTCCGTCCTCAAACACTACGAGATGTATATTGATGAAATTTGGAGTATAGGTTTCTTGTATAAGCCGCTACTTAGTTTGGTAGTTAAATGACAAAAATAAATATTTCTAGCGGGGCACTCCATACATGTAACTGAGCTCATATTGTTGAATAACTTTGATATATTTTTTTAATTTATTGTTTCACGTTTTCGATTTAAAAAAATGTAGTAATTCATCACCGAATTAGATACATTTAATTTTGATTACGTCTCTCATTTCACCCTGTATACGTAATAGACAGACTGACAATCATGGACTATAATGATGTATTTGTTCCCAGAAGGCGACGCGGCGCGGGACAACTCTACTGCTGAGGTGTACGTGCTCTCTGTTGCGGCTAGACCGTAAGTCGCCATAATATTCATATACAAAAAGGTTTTCTTCACAAAAATTCTATAACCTAACCGATTTAAAAACCCCCGACATCAGCGCCTAAAACCCTCTGAGCAATGAGCAAAAACTTCAACGGGCTCCGACCACGTACATTGTCACTGGAGGGACTTCGTCGCTAGAAGATTTCAAGTATTAAATAGCTCCCGACAAAATCGTGATCAGAGCGCATAAAGCCCGCTCCACATTCTCGACAAAACTACACGAGATTGTTTTGTAGAGATATTTGCCGAGATCGGGCGACACCGAGAGCGGCCCACCACATTCTCGCCTTGCGCAGTTGTAATTGGACTTACATCCAAGATGTACGTCCTCGAAACTTCTGTCGCTACAGTATTATGCGCTGTAGCATATTACAATTACTTACATATCCGTGAGAAACGATAATTCTAAATCGTGATTCCATTTGGCCGCCATTGTGACTCACATCCAACAGGGTGGCCACTTTCTGGAAAACCGGGAAAACCGGGAAAAGTCAGGGAAATTCGCATGTCAGGGACAAATCAGGGAAATGTCAGGGAAAATTGCAAAAGGTCAGGGAAAAATACATTACTAAAACTATAACTTGCATTTCGTTTATTAAGAGAAAAAAGTCACAAAGTACAAAAATCAAAAATCGGTGTAATAACAACTATGAAATAAGTTGTCGTTGTAACATCTACTAATTCTAAACTACGCAAAACTATAAATTAATTTGAATAAATTTACTAAATTAAAAATATCGGTGCATTTTGACAAAAAAAATATGTTAAGAGTCTTGATTAAAATGTAAAAATCCTCGAAGGGCATCAAAATCCTATATATAAAAAAACATTTTTTATAAAATATAATTTATGTGACATTTTTTTTATTTTTGCTTGGATGATCAGGGAAAAAACCGAAAAAGTGCCTGGAAAACCGGGAAAAGTCAGGGAAATTCAAATGATGTAAAAAGCGGCCACCCTGTCCAAAGACCGCACGTGCGCTTCCTGCGGTTGCCGTCGGCCCACTGGCGGGAGCGCGGGAGTGTGGAGGGGTAGTTTCGCGCAAACACGAGACTTCACGAGAGCCCTTTGATGTTTTGCCTTTTTACCGCCACGAAATGGAGACAACACGAATATACGCGAGACAATACGAACATAGACGAATACTCTCTCCACACTCTCGTATTCGGCAGGTCTCGTGTAGTTTTGTCGAGAATGTGTAGCGGGCTTAACTTTAAAACGGATCAACGGATTTTCATCAAACTAAGCTGAAAACACTCATCAAAATCGGTTCATCCGTTTAGGAGCTACGATGCCACATACAGATATAGATACACACGTCAAACTTATAACACCCCTTTTTTTTGCGTCGGGGGTTAAAAATCTGTGGCCAGCTTTAGGTCAGCAATTTGACCAGTCAATCAGTAGGTCAGTATTTAATTTGGATTTAATTTTTTGTTTATAATAAAAAAAAAATATATCTGTGTTGTTGCAGAGAGCCGGAGGCGGCGGAGGGCCGGCGCGGCGAGCGCGCGCCCGCCGACTCCTTCCGGCTGCACCCGCACTTCCAGGTACACATACATACATACATACATGTATATCTACACTAATATTATAAAAAGGAAAGTTTTTTATGTTTATAATAATAAAATAATAATCCAGCCTATATACGTCCCACTGCTGGGCACAGGCCTCAACTCACAACGAGAGGGTTCGGGCTATAGTTCCCACGCGGGCCCAGTGCGGATTGGGAACTTCGCACACACCGTCAAATTGCTTTGCAGGTGTGTGCAGGTTTCCTCACGATGTTTTCCTTCACCGAAAAGCTCATGATAAATTTAGAAATTATATTTCGCACATAAATTCCGAAAAACTTGAGGTGCGAGCCCGGGTTCGAACCCACGACCCTCTGCTTAAGAGTCGGCAGGTCAAACCATTAGGCTACTATGGCTTTTTTATGTTTGTAATGGATAAACTCAAAAACTACTGGATCGATATCAAAAATCAAGTTTTGGTCAGCGGAAAAATGAATTTCGTCAACAACTTATGGGCAAAATTTCATCAGCAATTAATGTCATATTGAGCTGCTCTAAAATCGATTGGTAAGCCATTTAAATATATTTACTGCATTTCGTGAGACATTGTATAAAATTTCGGTTAGATAAAGCACGGAATGTACGACAAAATCGACGGAGCTCCGCGCAGCGGAGCTCCTATTCTGGGTAGTCTACCTAACCTAGCCTATCAAGTTGAAATTGACCGAATTTAACAAATTTGATATTTCTACTAACCACTTGAATTTAACTGCTTACCAGCATAATCATTTTGCATTGTGCAGCTCTTAATAGATTTGAACGATGTATTTCATTACTCCAGCAAAAAAAAAATCGGATAAAATCGCTTAAAAGGTAATAAAAGTTTGGACGAGACGTTTTTATTTTAAACGTTAAGCGTTAAGTTTTACGTTAGAATATGGAATAGATGTATTCATTTCTCTAGCACCTGTCAAATTTTACCTTGTACATGCATGCTAAGCCCGCTGCACGTCTTTATATGACGATGATATGTTTATATTTCGGCGGAGCACTTGCAGAGGCCTTGCTGGTTACTGGTTAATCGATATACTAACTGATTAACGTCATACGCGACGTAAGACCAGCTATGGCATCAAAACCACTAGCACGCGGTACCGGAACCATTTTGCGTCATCTGGCAATTAGTGCAGTTTTTTTATTATATTTTGTTCATGTTTTGTACTTTTGTTAGATGTATGTAAATGAACGTTTTTTTCTTTCTCTCTTTGCATTTCATTTCGCCGCGGATAACCCGAGGCGGTATTGGCGAATATTGATGTTGCCTATCTCTCATTTGACATACGGAATGAAAGGGATGAACGAAATTGTATGACAAATAAGAAGTGCCACCGTCCGTAGGTACTAATATTATAATTGCGAAAATAGGTATCTACCGAAAAGTCTAATGCTAAAAAAACCATCGCATGTTGAAATAAGTTATCTTTATATTTAGTTAATTTACGGAAGCACTCGGAGAGGTCAAATTAACTTTTATGTTTGATTAAAGTTGCTGCTGTCACTTTCGTTGCTATAGCAATGGAATAAGACGCAGCATAAAAATAATTAAATAAATAATTGACGTCTCTGATTGCGGCAGTTAAAGTCAATTATTACAGGACAGAACTAAAACACGCTCCAAACTGAAACTATAAATAAATCCATATCAATATTATAAATGCGAAAGTAACTCTGTCTGTCTGTCTGTCTGTAACGCTTTCACGGCTGAACCAAGATTTTTCGGAATCTCGAAATTTGTCATGGAGATAGTTAGAGTCCCAGGGAAGGGCATATGATACTTCTTATCCCGGAAGATTGGACATTTCATATATTTATGAAAATATTATGTATGTTATTAAGAACCTAGACTCTTTCGTTAAAAATTCTGATATACATAATATAAATACTAGGAATAAAAATAAAATTGCCATAAAAAAGTTTCGTGTCCGTAAAGTATATAAATCATTTGTAGGTCAATGCATTCATTTTTATAATAAATTACCCGACGTAGTTTTAGAGTTACCCCTTCCAGCACTTAAAAATTACTTGAAAAAGTCGTTGATGTCAAAGGCGTACTATAGGGTCGAGGACTATCTAACGGACAAAAATGCTTGGCCTAAACCAGAAAATTAACTAATGTTTAATGTTCAATAGCTTACCTACTACTCGTACATACCTCATAAAAATCATGTAAACGCTGTATCTCGTCTAGGGGACACGGTTTATGTAGGAAGACATGTCAAAACTGTTTTGTGTGATATATATATAAATTTTCTCGTAGTCATTCTGACATGTTTTCCTGCAAAACTACGCAGATATTAAATATTATTTTTACAGCTTTATATAATGCTAGAATAAGTAGTGACATTGTTATATTTTTTATTAAAAGATGACTAACTGTTGAGTTTCTTGCGGCGCTTCTTCTCAGCAGTGGTCTCCTCTTGGGAAGCGCTGGTAGATTTTGACGTGTAAAAGTGCCCGTGCGGCCTATTTACTGAAGAAATATCTTTTATCTTTTATCTTTTTTTTTTTTCCCGAAGTTTCGGGCCCTATTGACGTTACGTAATCTCACTTTAAATGCGAAAGTGTTTGTGTGTTTGTTACGGGTCCATATTGGGCTGCATACAGTTTTATGGCATACTGTTGATAGGCATAACTGTTTGAGTCATAATGATCACTTCGCATAACTGTCAAGAGGCATAAATTAGTTAGCATATTTTTTTTATCATAATGTTTGCAATTTTTATGACTAAAAATAATTATGATCTTCTATATTATGACTAAAAATGTTATGATATTAAATATTATGATTAAAATAAATATGACATAATACAATTATGACAATGAAAGTATTATGCGCAGGATTATTTATGACAAAATACTTTTATGACCAACAACTATATGCGTAAAGTGTTAGTCCAATCGAAATTATGGCAATAGTACGTATGCGACTAGAGGGAGACCTGTTTGTTACTCCTTCACGCTGCAACGGCTGGACGGATTTGGATGTAATTTGGAATGCAGATAGCGTATACTCTGGATTAACACACATGCTACTTTTCTTCCCGGGAAATGTGATGGTTCCCGCGGGAAACGCGATAAACGACTACTACGCGGAGGGAGTCGCGGGCAAAGCTAGCACTTCATAACTACATGTTGCGATGCAGATATGTGACGTTCTCAGTATAAAAGGACCTTATGGAGGAAGGCAGTTACGCTCTTCTTGTTCTTGTAACTATACGAATACGGTAACAGTTCTAAAAACGGCGTAACCGCCTGCCTCCATAAGGTACCTTTATATTGAGAACGTCACATATTATTAACGTATTACGTCAGAACGGGAAGTTTGAACGGTTTTTCCTGCAGTTTTGTTTAATCGTGTTGATGATAATGTTGTTTTAATTGTAATCAATTATACCTTTTCCCTTGAAAACTAAGTGGACTGAATAAATATAAATATCAGGGGAAAATCTCACACTAATAATCTAATTGACCTAGGCCCAAACTAAGCTCTAGACTTGTACAGTCAAGGTCATAAATATGTATACATTTTGGTACCTTGTCTTTCAGAATCAGAAGTCATTTATTGTTAATTATAGGTAGGTACAAGGCTTGTTGATTTATGAACAGCTATAATTTGCCATTTCGGCGTACAATAGCCATGTCTTAAAAACTAGAATTTAAAATAAGTCTAATAATTATCAAAATAATTATTCAAAAATTCATTTACATAATAGAATGTGTTTCTACTGTCATGTTTAAACTGCGATATATTAATGTCACAGCGATTAAAGCGACAAGGTACTAAAATTACATTTATGACTGACTGTACTATGGGTACTAGACAATGATAAACATACTTATGTAGATAATTATATATTTAAATACATAGAAAACATCCATGACCTCACTAGGCTAACGGCGTCGTCATATTGGGACGGTACTGTTAAAATATTTCTTTTTTATGGCAATTTTATTTTTATTCCTAGTATTTAAATTATGTATATCAGAATAATAATATGTATAAAGCAACACATCCTTATTCCTTTAGTAATAAAGGTGTGTTTGCGTTATATTTGGCCAATTTCCCTGCTCCTATTTGATGCTGATTGCACATTACGGTAACTTAACCATTTTCGAAAATTGACATGTTTTTTTTTTAATTTCATGATACCTAGCTGCATGCCAATCTAGCATATTTGTATGCCTTATGGCGAAACATAGTGCACCAAACTGTATACAACACCGATTGTATAACCTATGTTTATACAAATAAAGATTTTCATTGATTGATTGACAAAATATATATGCATTTGACATAACGGTGATCCCACGAGCGTTTCAACCGCTGTCAGTCCCTTGGGGCCTGCGCAAACCGGCGGAGCGCAGCGCAGATCACTTTAAATTTATCAATGTATATTCTTTTCTATTTTAATTACAATAAGGTATAAATTTAAATGCTCTGAGACCGACCTCAGAGCATCACGGGGGATTTCTACTCTGCGGCTGCGGCTCTAAATTTATACCTTATTGTAATTAAAATAGGGAAGAATATACATTGATAAATTTAAAGTGATCTGCGCTGCGCTCCGCCGGTTTGCGCAGGCCCTTGATCGCATTTGAGTCGAAATTGCTGTAGCTTTGGATACCAATTTCGGTTATTTTGTAGAAGTCAGGGCACTCTATAAAATAACCGAAAAGGGCATCCAAAGCTACAGAAATTTCGACTTTAATGCTATCAAGGGACTGACGGCGTTTGAAACGCGGAATCACTCATAAGCAGCTGACGCGGCTGATTCTAGAATCGTTAAGCGTAAGGCACCTTAGGAGACCATCTATTTAAAAAAAACCATTTATTCCATGTGTTACAAGCGCCCATGGTAAGCTATAAATTAAAAAAATATTACATAAAATTTAGCAATTATGAAATTATTATTACTATTATTTCAAATTATAAATAATAAATAACAAGAACCATTGAACATTGTTAGATCTCATTTCTATAGTTGGAATATTGAGAATTTGCACCCAAATTACGTCGCACGAATGTCATTTATTTTTTTTGCTTTTACCCCGGAGCGTTTGATGTGAAACAGTCTCAAATACTATTCGGATATCGGCCATGTGTAATAGCCCTAATGTCTGTTCCGATTTCCTGCTAAGCGTGACTCAAGTTCAACAATGAGGTCATCAGGAAAATTATTTAGGCATTTAATTATAATATAATATATATTATAATTAAATGCCAAACGGTATTGATGTGTTTAATTTATGTTTTATTATAATAATAATAATTAATAAAAATGTTGCCGACAGTATCGTGTTCGAATTCTATATATATGGTGTTGAATGATTTTTACAATCGTGTTGTGAGTATTGATATTTATTTATTGCTAGCGACCCGCCCTCGCTTTGCTCCGGGTTCTATTATATACATAAACGTTCCGTGAAGAATTATCTAACTGATGGTGAAAACCGTATCAAAATCCGTTGCGTAGTTTTAAAGATCTAAGCGTTACATAGGGACAGACAGACGCGGAAGGCGACTTCATTTTATACTATGTATTGATTTTTCCACGACTCCGTTCACGTAGGAGTCGTTTATCGTGTATCCCTTGGGAACTACCAAATATTACGAGACAAAAAGTATCTTATCTGTTGATCCAGGTAATAAACTATGGGTCATACACAGTCACAGAAACAAAAGTTGTCTCTTCTGTTCCAGAAAGTTAAGGACTTTGAAACCAAATTTTTCGGGTTAGGATATATTCGCGTAATGGGAGTCTGGTGTAGTTTTGGCCTGTATCGAAATTATATGAGTTAACAACTCCCACGTCGTTAACTTTTAGGAACAGAAGGGACAATTTTGAACCTAACTGTGTATGACCCATGTGCCAAATTTCATTCAACTGGGTTAAGCCGTTTCCGAACTAGCCGAAGTTTAATGTATACAGAGTTGGGCAAAAATTATCTATTTACGAAAAACCCGGAAGATAACTAAATCATCTTTTATTTGAAGTAACTAAATAATCCGTCATTTGTTATTTTGAATTTATCTAGATCAGTTTCATTTTTATCTAGATAAATTAGTTGGGAGTTTAAATAAAAGATGAATGTCAGTAGTACGGTCAGTGTGACGGTTTGACCCGACGTGACATTCTGTATACATTTATTATTATAAGCTTACTTCAATAACAAACGAGGTCGGTTATCTTCATCTAGATAATTTATCTAAATAAAAAAGTTGTCAACGCACTATTTGTGATTGAATTTATCTTCGAATAAATTTATTTCAAATGATTTTATTTGAAATAATTATCTAGATAAGAAATTATCTAAATAACGCCCAACTCTGTAAGATTAAGAAGAAGAATAAGATTACTTTATTTGCGATAAACATTACCAGTGAGGTGTTAACACAAGTACAATAATAATAAATAATAATAATAATATGTATATAATAACATGTAGTGGGTGAATATCCGATCTGTAGTAATAAATGGTGATCAGGACGATGTGTGTCGTGTCGGGGCAGGTGGTGTGCGGCGGCGAGCTGCGCGCGCTGCTGCTGCGCGCGCCGGCGCCCGCGCAGCCCCCCCCGCCCGCCCGCGCGCACACGCAGGTACCGACCTCCTCTATACCCCGCTCTATCCACTGCCCGTCCAGCACCAGGACACTGTGCGGTGCACGGGGCGCAGGTGAAAGGACACTGTCGCACAGACTCCATTCTGCATATATGTTAAAAAACCGTAGTAAATTAATTCAAATGGTAATGGGATTGTTTAATTATAATAAGAAATCCAAATCTGATCAGAATCCGAAATAGACCTCGTTTTCGAAATTGACATCCCCGAATATTTAGAAAATATTCAAAATAGTCATGTCCGCTTCCTTGAATTCTAAAATCTACCTCATTTTCTAAATCCACATCCCCGAAAACCCAGAAAATGAGTCCCAAGAAGACTTTTCCCAAAAAAAATATGTCCGCCATCTTGAATTCCAAATTCTACCTCATTTCTTAAATCGGCATCCCCGAAAACCCAGAAAATGAGTCCCAAGAAGACTTTTCCATAAAAAAATATATAAGCCATCTTGAATTCCAAAATCTGGGTAAGTACATTACATAACTTCGAAGAGTCACAATTCCGAATTTATTGAAATCCCGAATTTTCATAATTCCGAATGTATTTTTTTTAATGGAAGCTTTATTTTTTGATATCGCACATACATCAAACCTAACTACGTATAGCAATTAAAATATGTTTTTGATTTTAAATAACTCCAGCATAATATAGATTTCGGAAAAATGAATATTCGGAAGAAAAAAAATTCAAAGTATTTGGGTATTTCGCCAAATTCTACGCCATTTTCAAAATCAGCATTCCAAAAACCTAAAGGGGGTGTCCCCGAAACGGTCATTTGCGATTGTCAATGTTTACGTGATTGAAGGTGTCAAATGATGGGCGACTGAAGCTGCGATTGAAGATGCATCGATCGCTTGCGGCTCAGTCGATTGCTGAACTGTGTTGAGGAAAGTCGTGTCGAGATTAACACGTTCGTCGCCGCCTAACCTCCAAATGTATGCAATATTGATACATCAGGAGTGGCGCCGGCGCCGAACGTGTTTAATAACAATAGTCATTGGCCGTCATTGACTGTCATTTACCATCAATCAAATTAAATATCACTCGCTCTCAATCACGCAGTAACAATTGACAATCGCTTCAATATGTATGGTTTTTTTTTTTTTGCTTTAACGAACAGTAATTCATGAAACAAACAGTAGAGAAAAATTAATTTTCGAAAAACTATAAATATATTCATATTCATAATATTTATTGTATTAAACATACATAGTCAGATATTTATAATTCTTAAGTAGTTCATTCTACCATAACCAAGATATAAGCCATTATAGATTTGTTTCTATTTCTTTCTATGGTTTATATGGCCGTAGAGTCCGCTGACGTCACAGTTCATGTCGGATCTCTGTCTAATTAGTAATTTTTAAATGGTTATATTATCCGTATTTTTTGGCCGATTTTAATTTGACTTTTTGCCATCTCTTGTACGGTATTTTCATATTTTATTAACAAATGCGATAAAACAAATCATCCATATTCCCTTTTGCTTAGGTAAACGATCATTTTCCGCATCCGCATCACAAAAAATCCCATGTCGTGATCGGATTTAAGAAAATAAAACGGTGCAGTAATGGATTTTATATGGAACTTTATTGGTCTGAATAAGGAAAGTGTCGCTTCGATGATTTTATTGCTTACAAAGAAATGGATGTGGGTCATTTTCAAATTTTGCGCAGAACACTCTGTTACTATTTGTATGGAGCTACCACTCTGTTACCATGTATTATTACAAATATAACATAAATACTAAGCATCTTTTTTCTATTCCGATAATCAATAATTATCTGTGGCATATAGCTGACTGGAAATCATTAATCATTTAACTCAAATAACCGCAGAAAATGGATAGTGTAAATGGAAACAACTTTTTTTATGTTGGGACAAGTTTACCAGCACAAAATTTGAAAATGACCCATATATATTTCGCCCAAAACTATAATTGCAAACAGTAAATAGTAGTGATCGGCCACCGATAGCATTTTATGTCACTTTGATAACGAAAGTATTACATGGATATGACTCTATTTAATTTCGTGCACAATTTATATACCTATTAAAAATGTATGCTTTTTTTTTATCGAGTCTTATTAATTAGTAATTGAACTCCAGGTGGACTACATCCATTGCCTAGTGCCTGATCTGCAGCAGATCACGGCGTGCTCCTTCTACTGGGGCAAGATGGACCGGTACGAGGCGGAGCGACTTTTGGACAACAAGCCGGAAGGTAAGCACCGGAAAGGGGGTTATGTTAATGTCCAAATTAGCTTTAGCCCGCGACTCCGTCCGCGTAGAAGTCGTTAATCGCTGCTCCCACGGGAACTATCCATTTTTTCGGGATGAAAATTAGTCTATGGGTACGTTCCAATAAACGCCCGCAACGCCATCGACCACGCCCGCTGAAATTGCCGTTCCACTAACGTAAAAACGCCGCGGGCGTTGTGGGCGAATGTTATAGGTGGAACGCACATGTTGAGCGCTGTGTGCTCACTCTGACCCACCAATATTTTGTGCGCGATGTGGTCGCGAACAGTGACGTCAATGACGTCGAGCGATCGTTGTTACGCGTCGGGTGTTACGATCGTTGCGGGTAAAAAAAAAAAAAATTTTAAAATTTCAGCTGTTTATTTCTTATTAAAAACAAAAAACATTTTCTTAACCTCTAAATCTTAAATAATAAAGATCATTGCGAGTTAAGTTTACTTAATATTACAGATTATTTAACATCACATTCTCTTCTTTCAGATGAATTAACATATCTTTTAGTTTTTTCTTTTACCTACCAAATAGGGTGTTAAGTGGAACGTACCCTATGTGCTATAATACCAGACTAATCTATCTCTGTGCCAAATTTCACCCAGATCCGTTCAGCCGTTCTGGCGTTACTGTGTAACAAACATCCATCCATCCAAACTTTCGCATTTATAATAGTTAGTAAGATAAATAAACAGCAAAAATAGCTTGCCCTAAAAATATATTATTATATAATAAGTATTAAGTATTATTGTATTTTATATTTGAAAAAATGACCTCCTGCTGGAGTTTCTTGCGGCGCTTCTTCTCCGCAATGATGGTCTTGTCCGAAGCGCTGGTAGATTCACTATATATTACCGACGTGTAAAGAAGCCCGTATGTGGCCAATTTACTGAATAAATATTTTGAGTTTCAGTATGTTTTGTGACTGTAACTTATTCTTTCAGTTTGACAGCTCACTTTCAGGTGTCTTAAATATTAAATTAAAAGAAACCACTCCCGTTCCAGGCACGTTCCTCCTCCGCGACTCCGCCCAGGAGGACCACCTGTTCTCCGTCTCCTTCCGGAAATACGGCCGCTCGCTGCACGCGCGCATCGAGCACTACCAGCACCGGTTCAGCTTCGACTCGCACGACCCGGCCGTGTTCGCCGCCACCACCGTCACGCGACTCATAGAGCACTATAAGGTGAGCGGTCAGTCAGTAGGGTCATACACAGTCACAGAAACAAAAGTTGGACGTGGCTTATGGAAAAGGATCCAATTCAACCATTTGACACTTAGAATTTGACATAATATAATATAATAATCCAGCCTATATACGTCCCACTGCTGGGCACAGGCCTCCACTCACAATGAGAGGGTTCGGGCTATAGTTCCCACGCGGGGCCAGTGCGGATTGGGAACTTCGCACACACCGTCAAATTGCTTTGCAGGTGTGCGCAGGTTTCCTCACGATGTTTTCCTTCACAGCTCATGGTAAATTTACAAAATATATTTCGCACATATATTCCGAAATACTTAGAGGTGCGAGCCCGGGTTCGAACCCACGACCCTCTGCTTAAGAGTCGGCAGGTTAAACCATTAGGCACCACGGGTTTTTGACATAATATAGACAGCAATAAAGTTCAAATTTAAATACATTTTGCTTTGTGGGTTGGATCCTTTTCCCTAAGCTAGGGTCGCCGTCAATAGAACTTGGAAAATATGTAAACAAATAAGTACTCTTTGACACATAACCTCAAATATTCACCAAGCGTGTTTTTATTCAAAATAACTTATTTTGAATAGTTACGAGATATTTCATCTTAAATTTAATATGAAAAAAATGATCTAGTGTATAAATCATTGCAAAGACCTCACTTGGTCTCTAAAAGTACGTGATTATCGAGTGATCATGGTGAATTGGTTCTTTTGGTTTTGTTTACATCGTTCACAAGTTCTATTGACGGCGACTTTACTTCAGTCTCTCCTGTTCCAGAAAGTTAAAGACTTTGAAATTAAATATTTCGGGTTAGGATATATCCGCGTAATGGGAGACTGGTGTAGTTTTGGCCTGTGTCGAAATTATATGAATTAAAAACTCCCAAGTCATTAACTATTAGGGAAGGGACAATATTGAACCTAAATCTGTGTATGACCCAGTACTCATCGATGATCAGGTGATGACGCATCTAGCGCTACCAGCACCGGTTCAGCTTCGACTTGTACGTTTTCTTATGTAACAATTTGCGGTCTATTCCCACTGATTCTATTATTAGTTTCATTGATGGAACTAGTTGGACAATTTTTGGGGGTTAAATTAGTAAGTCATACTGATCAACTTTCACTATGGGACCAAATTCGGAATCGCGAAAAAAATAATTATTTATTATTATATACAAAACATCGTCAGCTGACTAGTCAAAATGTATGGGAGGGTCGATTTTTTTTCGCGATTTCCGGGTTAGTCGCATAGTGAAAGTTGATCAGTATTTGTAATTGGTTCTATTGTCTGTTTAAATTGAGTGTGTTTATGAATAAAGTGTGTAAATGAAATAAATAAATGTGTAGTATACAAATATCGGAAAAAACTTTATAGCGAACCGTATAATAAAAATGTGGAACAAATTACCCTCTGACGTTGTGAACTCTAAAAGCGTCAACCAGTTCAAAAATAAGTTCGACAAACATTCCAAAATAGCGTGAGTTTTTGTTTAGTGAACAGTGATTTAGACATATCCGTGTTAATTGCCTGTTTAATATAAAATAATAATAATAATATAGAGTGATGTGCGCAGGACCCGGCGTGCGTGATGTTCTTCGAGCCCATGCTGACGGCGCCGCTGCCGCGCGCGCAGCCCTTCGCGCTGCAGCAGCTGGCGCGCGCCGTCGTGGTGTCGCGCACCAGCTACGACGGTACCGCCGCCAGCCAACCACAGAATAACTACACGGGATTTTATCACGGAAAAATGTTTCAAAAAAAACTTCCTGTGTTCTTTGCATTTTTTTTTTTTAATTTTTGTAAACACTATGCAATTTTTTTTTCGTGATATAGTCACGTGTATTTTCACCCTTATTCGTTTAGTGCACTATCCCTGGACACACTGTATACGGTGACTCCTTGTTTTGCAGACACTCATTTCGTGCCATTGCGCCGGTTCTCTAGAAAGTTTCTAGCGCGTACTATAACAACTTGGAATGAACTTTCCGCTGAGATTTTCCCAATGCGCTACGATATGGGGCTTTTTAAAAATTGTGTTATTCAATTTCTTCGAGACCGGCAACGCATTAGTGACGCCTCTGGTATTGCAAATGTCCAGGCGGCGGTGACCACTTCCCATCAAGTAGGCCGTCTGCCTGTTTGTCTGTCTAAGACTATAAAAAAATGTGTCGTTTCACAGAATTTCATTACATCGAAAGCTTCTGCTGAAACCTTATTGTTTTCAGGTTATCTTAAGCAAGGGTTACGTAGGTTATGTTAGACCTGTGACCAAATAATTATAACTCCTGCTCGTGGAGCCTGTCGATGAAATAAGAATTCGGCAAAGTAAAGCATTCAATGAAACGAGTGTCAATGATTCAAGGGTAAACGGTTATATACACATAGTTTACGATGATGGAGTTGATGGTGACCCTGCCTGCTAAGCTGCGGTCCCGAGTTCGAATCTTGGTATGGGCAAATATTAGTGTGATAAGCACGAATATTGAACAGTAACTGAATTATAGAACCATCGAGTTTGGACTCGATTTTATAGCGAATTTCTTATCAGCGTCTACAGACTACATTGTATGTTATTAATCAATATGTTAGATACATTGTAGTTCTGTTCTTTTCTATAATTTGACGCGATAACTTGACCTTAAATCAAATTTTTCCGTCTAGGCGTGGAGCAGCTGCCGCTGCCAGCGCGCATGCGCGCGTACCTGAAGGAGTACCACTACCGGCAGCGGGTGCGCGTGCGCCGGCTCGACCCCGAGCTGTTCGCGCCGCTCTGCTAGCCGCGCCGTCCGCGCCGGCCAAGGGAGCGGGACGTAACAATAAGGTCCGAATTGTTGTGGTGTGATCATTTTGATCGAACGTGTCATTTCCCAAATTGTTATTTAATAATAAAATTGAAATTGCAAATCACGCGGACGCTAGGTTTTAAGCACAAGCAACGCCGCGTGAAAGTCTTACTGCCGCACTCAGAGACGTCAATTAAGTTTCAAGTTTCATTAAAGTTGCTGCGTCTTATTCTATTGCTATAGCAAAGAAAGTGACAGCAGCTACTTTAATGAAACTTAAAACTTAATTGACGTCTCTGAGTGCGGCAGTTAGTGTTACATCTAAGACCCATTTTTAATGTAGGTACTTACTAGGATTATATTCCCGAAATAATTTTGCATTTTGCAGGTTTCGAGATAGTTGCGAAGATACAGACATACATTCACGGAACCTCCTTTTTTAAGGTTGAAAATATATTCCCGCGTCATTGTGTATTTTGTTTTACTAACCGACGGCCATAAATAAGAGTGTTCGGGAAATGATATATTCGACTAGAAATCTGTTACTACTCAGTGCCGTATTGATTAATTGATCTTGGCTCGGATAACTGTCTCAAAATATGTCAAGCCATATAAAACTAATTCTGCCCTCATAAGAAGAAAAGGCACATGTGCAAACGAATTGGTATTGCACATGCGACCTTTATTAACCTACACAGTGTTTAATATGCTTCTGTGAATAATTCGCAGATGTGCCCTTTTTTCTTTACAAGGGCAGAATTTCTAACGTAGGGTGTACGTTATGGCCAAAAGTATTGAGCACCCCACTTTTTCCTTTGTAACTTACAAATAAAGTATTATTTATCAATTTCAAAAATACACAAAGACGTAAAATATAATAAGTGTTTCAACGTGTGCAAATCATATTCATATTCATAATATTTATTGTATTAAACATACATAGTCAGATATTTATAGTTCTTAAATAGTTCATTCTACAGTTCTACAGTTTATACATGGTTATATGTCAATTTAAATTTTAAAAGATTTGCAGTATATAAGTCAATAGATAAAGTAAATGGGCCATTATTTTATTTCAGCGTCTAAAACAGAAATTAAGTTCAAGATCCATTTTAAAAATACACAGACATGTTGCGACAATTTTGAAGCAGTGCCACGTTAATTCTCAACCGGATCTCACTTTTTATTGTAAATTTACCCACTGTTTTTGTCGTTTTTGTATATAAAACACGAATTTGCAGGGTGGCCACTTTCTGGAAAACCGGGAAAAATCAGGGAAATTCGCTGATCAGAGAAAAATCAGGGAAAAATCAGGGAAATGTCAGGGAAATTTAAAAAATACATTACTTACTAAATTTATAACTTGCATTTCGTCTATTGAGAGGAAAATTCACGAAGTACACTTTATTTAAAAAATACATTTGTTCACTGCAATGTGGTTCCTCCCATATGGCAAAAATAAAAAATTCTGTGTAATAACAACTATGAAATGAGTTATCGTTGTAACATCTACTAATTCTAAAGTACGAAAAACTATAAATTAATTTAAATAAATGTACTAAATTAAAAACATTGGTGCATTTTAATAAAAAAATATAGGTATGTTACGAGTCTTGATTAAAATGTAAAAATCCTCGATGGGCATCAAAATCCTATAAAAAATATTATGTAAAAAATGTCTAGATTTCGTTTCCATAGAAAAATGTATGTAGAAAAAAATCCATACTTTCTGTGCGGTGTACTTTTATATTGAATATAAAAAGTTATGTAACATTTTTTTTATTTTTGCTTGGATGATCAGGGAAAATACCGAAAAAGTGCCTGGAAAACCGGGAAAAGTCAGGGAAATTCAAATGTTGTAAAAAGCGGCCACCCTGATTTACTGCTCAAATTACCACTGCGCTACCAGTCCCCACGTCCCCTTGCAAATAACGACCACTGCGTTACCATAATAGCCTTTTCTTTCTCCCAGCCCCACATAATCTGCCATAAAACGTTATTTAGGAACGTCGATCAGATTTTCAAAATTGTTTGCATTTCTAATATTATCCAGTTTTGTTGAAAATTATGACTTTAAATAGAAGTTCGCAGTAAGGGACGTTTTATAGGCCCTAAAATAATATAATGACTCAAGTAGCTATTTGCGTGTGAAAACTGAAGCTAGAAAAAGTCGGATTTTACAATAAAATTATTAATTTTATTTTTTTCCACAGATTATCCCTTAACGTCAATAAATATGACTAATTTTTCCGATAGATATACAACTTCCTCTAATAAAATATATAAATGCCCCTTTTAAAGTTTGACTTTTATATGAAAAACGTGGGTGCTCAATACTTTTGGCCAAGGCTGTATCTTGATACGGGAACCTCGGCCAAGTTCAGATTATTAATATAAGTTTCTGTGAATATATTTTTTCAATCCAGTCTATAATGCATCACATTATTCTATAAGAAATATCATGTTGACAAATTCGATGTGTGGACTTCTGAATTATCTTACAATTATTTGTGTAAAAACTAAAATGTAAAAACACTTTTGTTTATATGGTCAAAGGGTATTAGTAACTTTTTTTTGGCTAGAAATATTTGATATAATTTCAAAAGAAATAGACATTTTGCCATAATTATTTGAAAGAACGCATTTTATATTGATATTTTATGATTCATTTATTTATTATTTAAGAGCATCGGTGGCCTAGTGGCTAGCGGTGTCGACTCGTGTTTGTGAGGTACCGAGTTCGAACCCCAAGCGGTCGCCATGTACCAATGAGTTTTTCTAACTTATGTACATCACCTGCACGGTAACCGATGCTCTTACGGTGAGGGAAAACATCGTGAGGAAACCTGCACATGAGTGGCAAAATGTGTAACCATGATTCAGTTGGTCTGGTTTCCCTGTCACAAGGGTCGCGGTCAAGCGTGCCCCGACGAAGAACGGGAAAAATCGCTAGGAGGGTGAATATTTATGACTTCTGAAATTATATCAAAATAATTGTCTCCTGTGACTAGTAATAAATTCTAATTTGGCTAAACAACTTGCGATTTTATAATTTCTCAAAGCTAGATAGAAGGTATGTTTTTGTAAATCGATAGTATAACCGTTTGTAATGCCATATCGTTTCGACTACTATATCGCTGAGAGATTGCCTTTGGGTATCGCGTTGTTTTGGATGGTTGAGTCAAAACAACCGAAAACACCGAGTAATATTAACCGCCTGTTTCACAATAGTCAAGTAAAGCATATCTGTCAAGTAAATTCAGCTTATCCCTCTCTTACACTTGAAAATAGACAAGGAGAGGGCTAACTTTATGTGGCAAATAAATTTACATGTCGATTCAGAAACAGGCCCATAATGTCATTTGCAATGTTATTGTGCAGTCGGCGAATAAAAATGGTGGGCATACTTAGGGCCGTATTAATAAACTCATCTCAATTCTGATCCCCGTCTCAAGATACGTCAAAGTAAACGTCAATCCATAGAAAACTGACATTTTTGACGCATCTTGTGACGGGGATCACAGTTGAGATGAGTTTATTAATACGGCCCTTAGAGCTCTGTCATGATAAATGTCATTGACAATGATAGGCTGTTTGACTAACGTCAAAATAAATTATGTTTTACACCACTAAATCAAGCTTTCGAAAATAACACAGAAAACCTAGCTATCGCTTATTTTTGTAATTTAAACGATTTTTAATTCAACAAAAACTTTATAAAGGAATAAAAATTGTGACGTTACAGGTTACTATATATTTTCATACTACCAGATCGTTTTGACGTTACAATAAAAGTTGCTGATTTGACCAGTCAGTCAAATGGCCTATTGAATTCATAATTATACGGAGTTTGACAGATAGTGTTGCCAATCATGTAAAGTGTTCCCGTAACGGTCATTTGCGATTGTCAATATTACGTGGTTGGAGGTTCCGAACAGGGACTTTAATACCGGTATAATTTAGATATCGATATAAATATCGATAAGTAGGTATCTTTTTATCGATATAGGTATCGATAAATAATTTTCGGTACTTGAAAATGACAGATATTATATATGTGACAGTTTTTTTTCTTTTTTATTAAGTACGAAGGCAACAAGCTTGTCGGTCATTAAAGTTTACAAATGTCAACTTAATAACTAAAAAAAATATTTCTAAAATATTAGAGGAAATAAAAATAAAAGAGCCGCAGTTCCTTGATCTTTAGGATGACGACTATCGAAAAAAAATATAATTTACATCTCTTCCAAAAACTTTACCTACCCAATTGCTTATAGGGTACGTTCCACTAAACGCCCGCAACGCCATCGACCACGACTGCTGAAATTGCCGTTCCACTAACGTAAAAACGCCGCGGGCGTTGTAGGCGAATGTTATAGGTGGAACGCACATGTTGAGCGCTGTGAGCCCACTCTGACCCAACAATATTTTGTGGGCGAAGTGGGCGCGAGGTGGTCGCGATCAGTGACGTCTATGACGTCGAGCGATCGCTCGCGACGACCACGGGCCTTAGGTGGAACGATACAGAGGGTGTTACGATCGTTGCGGGCGTTTAGTGGAACGTACCCTTAATAAACCATCGTTCACATCAATCACGTAAACATTGACGATCGCAAATGACCGTGTTATGAGCAAATATCGATGTTTCAGTACTCGACCTAACACTGTTAAGTCGAGGCATAATTAGTGCTTTTCAAGTTGTCAAACTGGTTCGTCTATTTATGGATTATTTATGACAAGGCGCTAAAGTGCTTAACATTTTTATTGAGGTCGTAAGGTGTTAAAACTTGTCAAGTTCTAGTAAATGAGAGGGAGCTATAGTAGTTATCGCTGTCTCTTTCGGTGACTGAAACTTAGATTTTGACAGCTCAATATATACTGTTGCTTACACAAGTGTAAAAAGAAGTTGGAATGTAAAAATAGAACCGAAATAACAAATGTATATGAATATATATTAATATTTATATATAGTCTATGTCAATCCAATTTAATAATTATGTAAACAAAATTGATAGACTAAATTGATGACAAATCCTAAAGCTAATTACTACACAATTTATTGAATGAATTTAGTCGATAAATTGAAGTATTCATTCAAAGTTTCATAAATTTGAAGATGTCATGAATAAATAACCTCACTTTTCGACTTGGATTTTTCAAATTAATATTAAATAATATGTTAAAAGTAATATTGTTCAAAAAGTGATGAGATATCAAATTATAAGCTTTGAAATACATTATGAATATGTTTCTAATTAAATTAATTATGTTAGAATGTTAACATTTTGTTTACATTATTATTAAATTGTATTGACACAGACTAAAAAAAAATTTAGTGATATGTTATTAAGAAAAAAGTATTCTATAATTGTAAATATTGTTACTTAAGCTTTATATTGGTTTCATTCACGAGGACAAAAGTCGATAAATATTTTTTTTTTTAATATTTCATTTTTTGTATGTGTTATATTCGTGAATTAAATCTTTTTTGTTTATAGAGAAAATAAGTCTTTTGAAAAGGCAATAGATTTGTACGTTCTGGCGGAAGGTTAATATTATATTTACTGTATAATAAAATGTATTATCTACATACAAATGTGTATTATTTTATTCACGGTTGCGGTTAAATAGGATCCCTTATCTATGATCATAGACAATATGAATCATATGTAGATATTATACCCAGGGACTGGCCCGCTATCCCTCTCAAAAGTGTTTTACAAACCCTGGGTGAAAATGGGTTTTTCATAAGGCTTAACTTGCCAAACCTTCTGCCCGTCAAAATCTTAATGTGCTTTTAAAGCGCTATTTCCAAACGATAGCCCAATAGTAGTTTATGTGACTGCTGCATAATGCCTAATTATGTACAGTTACATACAATATTTTATCTACATACATATTATAAGCTCTCTATGATGTGTTCAGGAACCGCATGTTACGACCGGCATAGCCGGCATTGATCAATTATTAGAACGTCAAAAATGGCGGCAACCGTAGTTTTTTTTTCAATTCAGAGACAATCTAGAGTCGGCCTCTACTATCATATCGTTCGATATCAAATTATCAAGTAACATACGAGATTTGTCAAAATTGTATGCAATTGACATTTCATTTCGAATTAAATGTCATCTCGAGTGATATTAGAATTGAGGTCAAATAAAATTGTTTTGTTTTTCAAAGATGTTCGAAATTTGAAACTCATAACTTTATCAAATCTTACATTCAGTCAACAAAGTATCGGGAATGGATGATTTGTTTATGGTTCCAAATTCAAATTTTTGTTTTTTTTGTTGTTGTTAGATTGGCACAACTGTTTTCTATTTTGGCGCGGAGTTTGAGTTGCATCTGTTATTTATATTAAATACAGTGCTGTTTTTAGTTATATCATATCTAGTGTGTATTGCGAATTTCATAATGGACAAAAACATTGAACAAAGAGTTTGTCTTAAATTTTGCATCGCCAATGGAATTTCGTGTTCGGAGTCACTGAAAATGTTACAGAAGGCTTACGGTGATTCGACTTTATCAAAAACACGTGTTTATGAGTGGTACAAAGCGTTCAAAAGCGGTCGAGATGTGATGGAAGATTTGCCTCGCTCTGGTAGGCCATCAACGTCTGCAACTGAAGTTAACATCGCAAAAGTGAAGGAAATAGTGACTGAAAATCCTCATTCAACTTTGAGAGAGATAGCCGCCGAACTTTCTGTATCTCACGAGTCGATCCGTACTATTTTAACTAATCATTTGGGTATGAAACATGTTACCGCTCGGCTAGTCCCAAAAGACCTGAATTTTCTCCAAAAACTCAATCGCATGAGAGTCGCTGAGGACATGCTAGAACGAGTCAATTCCGACCCAACATTCATGAAACGCATTGTTACTGGTGACGAGACGTGGGTTTACGAGTTTGACATGCAAACTAGTCAACAAGCTTCGGAGTGGCGCCTTCCAACTGAACCGAAACCGAAGAAACCACGCCAAAGTCGATCAAAAGTCAAAGTCATGTTGACTGTTTTCTTTGACTATCGCGGTGTTGTGCACTCGGAATTCTTGCCGGAAGGTCAAACGGTAAATAAAGAATATTATTTGAGCGTTATGCGGCATTTAAGAGAGCAAATTCGACGAAAAAGGCCAGATTTGTGGAATGAAAATTCTTGGATTTTGCACCACGATAATGCGCCTTCGCACAAGGCCATCATTGTGAAAGAATTTTTGACCAAACACTCAACAAATACCATCGAGCAACCACCATATTCACCAGATATGGCTCCTGCCGACTTCTTTCTTTTTCCTAAACTCAAATTACCACTTCGTGGCACCCGTTTTCAATCGGTAGAAGACATAAAGGAGAATTCGCGCCGAGAACTGAATTCAATTCCGGAAACAGCGTTTAAAAAATGTTTTGATGATTGGATTATTCGTTGGCGTAAGTGTATCGTTTCTGAAGGAGCATACTTTGAAGGTGATAAAATAAATTTGGATGATTAACAAACAGTTTGTGTATTATTGATCTTTTCCCGGTACTTTCTTGACAGAGTAGTATATCGTTATAAGAACATTATGTTACTGCTACAGATAAGAAAATTATCATAGTAAAATTGATTGTTGTAATGCTGGTCATTGCCAACGGATTCTGAACGCATTATAGAGGCCTTATAATATGTGTGTAGATAAAACGCTTAAAAAGCTTACCAGGGCTTGATTTAACGTTAAAGTTGCTAACGAGGGCGATCGTTTTAGCGCTCACCAGTTGGCGCCACTGTCGAGTAAGGACCTGAAGTATAGCTTTCAAAGTTTGTTTGTTTTTATATACGGGGTGTAATCGTTAAAAGTGTGACCATGCGATTATTTCATAACTATTACAGATATTAAAACAACTTTAAACGGATATCGAAAGTACGTTACCTAATCAGTAAAATGACATCAATAACTTTTTTAAAATCAAACTAGAAGTGTCTAAAATTTTGACATTAAACACTCCAATACATCTAGTATGAGATTAGTAGTATCCCATAAATAGAAAAAGGTCAAACACACATCTTTTGTTGTTTCTTATAGTCCGGTTTCTATGCAAGTACTTATTATGTATTCGTTAAAAACGTGCGTCATAGGCTATATAAAAATTATAAGGGGGCGTCATACTAGATCGCCAGTCAGGTTTTAGTTTTTGAGGTAAGGTTAGGTTATTGAGGTAGCTTGTACAACAAGGTATAAAATAAAATCCATAAATATATCTAACATCGTTTTATTACATCAAATAAATTATAAAGTTCATAGACAATTATTATTTTTAATTATTAAGAAGCGCATGCTGAGTCCACTCGATGTAAGCCAGTTATTATAAAGAATATTTTTTAAATATGTTTAAACAAACCAAAACACGTGGCTCTGTTAGTCAATCAAGTTTTGACGAGCTTCGACGTATCACTGTTTTTCTATTAGCGGACAAGCTATATATCACGTGGTTATGTCGTGTACGTTTAGATAAATTCCTAAAAAAATCGAGTATATTAGTTAAAGTAGCTAGATTGAGAGCACTAGGTATGTTTTCCACATTTATTTTTCTTAGGTTTAGATTTTTTCTGGCAAAGCTTGCTTTGTATTTCGGCTTTTATTTTTCCCGACTATTATTTGAAATACAATATGAAAAGTATTAACAATAAAGACAAAAAATTGCGTGGATATCGAGGCGATGAATTAAATGTGATTTTCTCTATTATTTTGAAATATATATGTATTTATGTATATGTATGTTTTTTTACAGTCTGATAGTTATCAATGTTATCATTTTCACGAAGGTAACCCTTTCCATTTGTGTTTGCCTGTCTTAGGTAATAAGTTTTTGTTTATTTTATTTTCACTCAATATAGTATAGAAATAACTTTTACAAGCATCACATCGATCTACGTTAACTTAAAACACTTATCAACTACTTACTTTAAAAACATGGAGGCAAAATTAGAGTATTGTCAAATGTCAAAATTGTTAAAACACCGCCATCTACACTTAATACGTGTGAAACGTGAATTGACGACAGTTTTATAAAAATGCCGAATAGCTTCTGTTGAATCGATTTGAAAGGTGACTTAATCGAGTGTTCTTAGCTAATTTTGGTGGGACTCCGTTGGCCCATTTAAATGTGAGTCCTGTCCCAATTTTATCGAGGGTTTTTATTTTGTATCTGTGCTCAATGGTCGAACAGCTTTATTTTTTCCCTCCATGCTTTAATAGAGAAATCTATCAAAACCCGTCAAAATCCAATAGCGTGGTAGTTTTTCGAAATATCACATGGCAAGAATTTGAGATGACACTGTACGGACTGTTTCGATAGACTTATCTATTGTTTGTCGTTAGTTTTAATACTGATATAAATTATTTTAGGTCGTTAAATGCGTTGTAAAAGTATATTAACAAGTTTTAACTTATTTTATTTAAATCATAAATTCTATTGCTTTAGGCTTATATTTTGATCATTGTAGCTTACGCAGTTACTGCAATATATATGCAGTATCCAGTTTGGAAGCTTTGAAACTTAAGAAAGAACTATGGTAGTTTATAAACTCCAGTGATACCATGCACTAAAACTACCATAACGGTAGAAAATAAATAAGGAATGCAATATTGAATACACTAAACAGTACGCTTTACATGATCTTAATTTCTAATAAATTTACATTTAATAAGCCTAAATTATTAGCAACAAAATGGCAATAAATATAAATTTTATATATTTTTATTTTACAAAAAAACCTTCAGTCACAAACAGATATGAATAATTCTAATAATTATTATGACTACGTTTATCATGGCTTATAGGGTTTATCTTAATTTTGTGATACGAAATACTTATCTCTAAAAACAGGCCATACATAAGCCTAAAGAAAATGTTAAGTAATTTTTGATAAAAAAAGGTAATTTTATGCATTTAAAATGAGAGTTGGCAAGACTGTCACATATTCATGACCTTGAAAATATTCCCGAAGTTAAAATGACTTGTCAGAATTCTAATTAAAGCTAACATTATAAACTAACTCCTTAATATTATAGAATACTTAATTAAACAACTTGAAAAAATAATAAATATTAATTAAATACAATTACATTAATTATGAACACATAATTTTAACTCATTGCTATTTTTTCTTATTTCCGTGTAAGAAAATTGTGGTATCTTACCAGAAAATGTATTAAATGGGTAAAAGTTTTTGTCAGTACATTGTAAATCTACTGTGCTAGGTATTTTAAAAACTACAGTATGGCGTCCCTAATTACTTTACAAAAGTGAGGTTATGTTCTTATTACAATATTATTAGTACCATATAAAAAGTCCCAATTCGTCTGTTGATTTATCTTAGATACAGTCAAGGTCATAAATATATGTACACGTTTAGTACCTTGTCACTTTAAACGCTGCGAAATTCGTATATGGAAGTTTAAACATGACATTAAATAGACAAGGTACTAATATGTACATATATTTATGACCTTGACGTACTTACTTAAGTTGTTCTTGGTAATTTGAAAGTTAGATATAAATTACCTTAGCTTTGTGGAATCATAGTTTCACAAATGAATTGGGTTTTTATGTTTTATTTGGCGCCCCTAAGACTGATATTTCTAAAACATTGAGAAAACCTTTACAATTCATGAGATTAGGCCGCTACTACATAATATTCGTACATGTACATTTTGGTAAATTCGTGTTTTATTGAACGATGAGGCTACTTTGGAAATTTCTTGCTCAAAATTATTGTCTTGGCGCGATCAGTCCTGTCAAAATAGTGTTGGCAGTTAAAAAATCTACCAGTTTCGTAGTTTTTTGTTTCATTTATAAATAAGTAAAACAAGGGCAGTGTCTATAAAACCTAAAACGGAGTGTTAACGCCGTAAAGTCGTCATTACAATGGTCACATCACCAGTTTTTATGTTTAATATAAGATCTGCATGTCTTAACAGTTATTCTGCCACTCTCCTTCCCCTTAGTAAAGCAAATGACAAAACAAGATATAAAAACCGAATACAATAAATAATTAACGTTTATCTAATAAAAAAAAACGAACTGCATAAACGTTGACGTCATTACGCGACTAAGATTTTTATTAAGGAACGTCTCCATCGAAGGCATTCGTTTTCTTTAAGCGGTGCGAACGCTGACCCGAACATTACGCGAGCACGCGAGCACGAACTTCATTCAGCATGGGCGTTATATCAAGGCACGCACTATATGCACAGTATATAGCTAAAAAAGTAAAGAAACTACGAACAAACGTTCGAAACGTCGATCTCATACAGACGCATGTCTCAACCATTCGTCTCGACGCGACACCCGCCACTGACGGCACTGCCTCCGCTTAGGGGTCTCGTTGAAACTTCGTAGTTTTTTTACTGCTTTAGCTATATTTATACTGTGCTATATGCATTAGTTAACAAACGATTGCTTGGCTCTTAAACGAACATTCGTGTATGGTGACTCGAATGCTCTCGTTAGGGCTTTTAAGCCACGTATTACTAAAAAAAAATGTTTATACTTAAACAAACTTTCTGTTATGGTTTCGCAATAGTTTCGCAACAGTACCGTGTAGGTGTACCTAAGCTGATACAGTTTTTGTAAACAATGTAGGTAATCAGAATCAGTGTATACGAATCATTGTTTCCAGTGAAAACGTGGCTTTAGAGACTGTCTTATTTACGTGAGACCAAAGCGAGTTAGGGCTGTGACGCGCGTACGGCGCAGGCGTCAGTCTTCAGTGGAAGGGCGGCGCGCGCGCGCACTTCTTGCCGCACGCGCACTTGCGCACGATCTCGATGTCTTTGGTGACGCGCGACCCGTCCGGGCACACCAGGCGGATCTGAAACGTTATGTCACCTTGTACACCAAAATCAAAATATTTATTCAGTAAATTATTATTATTATTATTAAACACGTCGGCAATATAGAGTGAATCTACCAGCGCTTCGGACAAGACCATCATTGCGGAGAAGAAGCGCCGCAAGAAACTCCTGCAGAGGTCATTTTTTCAAACATAAAATACCTACAATAATACTTAGAAGTAAGTTACATTACAAGGTAGTAAAGTAACAAATATTCATTATTAGAACTAGCACAAATAAAAACATTACAAATGTAAGGTCAAATACATTAAACCAAATATAATGACTAGGAGAACAACACGACAAGGTCTCTTCGTCAACAGCGATAACTGGAATAAATTAACTGAACAACAGGTCCTTGTAGACGTGAACAGACCGGACCGCACAAACAGCACCCGTTCACGAGTATGACGCGTATCTCAGATAGAAGGGAACATTGGGTACATCTCAAGGGTCCATTTGCAGTCTCAAAATTAAACCACAGATAATAAAATATTAGGGTGGAAACCCACATGCAGAGCATTGTATGCTCGGGGTTTGTATCGGATACCGTGGGGGTATACCTATCAGACTTGATTGATATCGACTGCAAAAGCGATTTCATTTCTCCCTCCTGATCTCTGGGTAACGTTACAGGTTGGCAGAATAACGATGAAAGTGCCCTTTATCGGGGTCACCACTTTACCAGAGGTTAGTTTGCAGGGGGGAGAAATGAAATCACTTTTGCAGTCGATATCAATCAAATATGATAGGCAGCGTTCGGAATGTTCACGACAAAACATAAGACTGTCGCAATCTTGCTAGTGTTAGAAACAGTTTTTATCGATATCGATAGTTGTGTAGGTAATAGAAGAAAAAAAACACCAAACACAAAAAAATATTTTATACAAAAATTTTCGTGAGGTTTGTATAAAATTATATAGAGACAGATGCAATTTCTTCTTCGAAGTCCACGTCAGTACACATCAGCACATGGCATTTAAAGTGTTACCTCTTTGTTACCCGTACGCCAAAGCCAAAATGAAGGGTTATTATGGTAAAGTATAGGGTTTAGATGTAATAACACATATAAAACAATCCCGTAACTTATTTCTTTTGCATATTTTAAAATGACTGTCACGGATGATTATGAAATAATGTAAATATTATCGGCTCGACTTTTTTATATAATAATACTCGATATCGATAAAAAAAAGTTTCTAACACTAGCACGATTGCGACAGTCTTATGTTTTGCCGTGATAATTCCGACCTCTGCTGATAGGTATACCGATGCCCTATAAATACTTTAAATTACATAGTTACCTGTCGAATACACGAAACGCTAATCAGTCTATTGATCGCAGGTTATCACTAACTGCTGGACTTAATTTACACGGTATGCGATTCAAACCGCGAGCATACAATGCTCTGCATGTGGGTTTCCGCCAAATATAAACAACACTAATGGGCGTTAAGTAATAGCTCGTGTGAACCCCGATTAGAACCCTATGTTGTATTTTGCACGGAGAAAAAAAATCTAGTTTCCTTTAACAGAATTGTAATTGTAAATTCGACTTGATTTTATTGTATTATATGTGACAACTATACTTTTTTTACACATTAGGTAATAGAAAATTCTATTTCTTTACAATATCATTTCTAGTTCCTATTACCCATTTATCGTAGGAAATAAATTTTGTGTAGTATACAACCTGTTGTAAGCTAAATGCATATTCTGTAACTATTAGATGGTTACCAAAACGATATCAGAGTTTTCGTGTACTAGAATTTTCTAGTATTAACAAAAATATGACTTGTTGTTATAAAAAAAAATCTGTTTTCGTACAGTTCGCCATCAAATATATCTGTACATAATCAGAGTGGTCAAAAATATATGAACATGCACTCTAACGCCTTGACAATAGAGTCGTGTTCAGATATTTGTGAGCACCTTTTTTGCTGCAATATATATGATGGCGACTGTACACCAGAATCATAACTACTAGGTTTACAATCTGGTAATATTGTAAAATATTTTTTTTTCTTTGTGTATTAACGCGTCATCGCGTCGCGCCAGAATCCGCGCAGTGCGCCAATTACGCCGCGTAGAAAAATTGCACCCGTAAACGCTTTCTAGGCAAAACTCATGCTCTATTCCAAGGTAGGTAAAATATCCCTTGAATAAACATCCGAACGAACGTAGGCTTATCCCGCGAGACAATGTTCAGACGGTAGTACCTTCCTCTTCTTGGTCTTGCGCGGCGCGCAGCAGTGCTGGTGCGCGCAGGCGGCGCGTGCGCCGGCGCAGCGCGCGGAGCGCACGGCGCGCCGGCTGCGGCACGCGCCCTCCACCACGAACTCGCGGGTCGCCTCCTGTGTCCACACGGCTCAATGTCTCAACAATCTCCACTAATATTATACATAACCTTTGAAAGTACTATGTATACTCGCGGTATGGACCTTAAGGGCATTCAAATAGAGTCGAATAGTGACGAACCTTTTCGTACCGCGACTGTACCTTGTTTGACTGGTCATTGTGTTAAAAAATTTATTTTTAAATATTTTTATGGTATCCCTTTCTTGATGTTGTTCATGGCCCGGTGATACTTCCCATCAGATGACCCGCATTTCCCTCTCATGTATAAAAAAAAACGGTCAAGTGCGAGTCGGACTCGCGCACTGAGGGTTCCGTATTTAAGACCGTACTTCAAAAATATACCTTTATTATATACTTTAATTCGTATGCAATTTTGAGTTGTCTAAATTTAACACAAATTTACATAGCTTTTTAGTCAATTTCTCGAAAGCTATAAATTTTGAACGGTGGTTTTTTGAACATTTTTAGTTAGTCATAAAGGACGTCACGAAAAATTATTAAAAAAATTGTTTTGAAATGTCCAGATTGAGCCTTTTCATATGACACCCCAGTTGCTATAATCAAATCACTTTCATTTTTCAACCCCCCATTCTAGACCCCTTTTCAATTATTTATAACATTAATTTCATATTTTTTTAAATTTCAAGTTGATAACTTGTGTAGAACTGCTGTGACAGCCAGACAGACAACGAAGTCTCACCATAGGGGTTTCCTTTTTACCATTTTAGTACGGAACCCTAAAAATACCTTGTTAATTTCTTACCTTCCTACACCCTCCGTTGGGCGGCGTCGGCGCAGGCGCGTGCTCGGCCTGTTGTTTATGAGACGGCGCCGCTGCACAGACAAACAGATTACTCATTAATACTCATATCAATGGCGAGCTTAAGAAGGTTATAATGTGATTGCTGCCTTTTTGTAATATCCTCCTGAGCATTACGATCGAGTCAAAAATTAAAAAAAAAAACCTATCCCCACCACAATCTCAAAATAGGGGGTATCACACATGATACTATGGAACCCAATGAAAACAAAATAGCGAAATATTTTAGGATTTATTCGGTATTCTTTTTTGCTGTGAAACTTGTACAGTCGCCATCATATATATTGCAGCAAACAAGGTACTCACAAATATCTGAACACTATTGTCAACGCGTTAGAGTGCATTTTCAGATATTTTTGACCACTCTGATATGTACAGATATATTTGATGGCGAACTGTACAAGTATCATAGGTGATACCGAGGGTCTCAGGAGGATGGTTATCACACTAACACTCGAACTGATGACGTTTGATGACGTCATGCTGCATTATACGATGATCCCAACTACTTACCTAGTTTTTTCATGTAAGTAAGTAAAGTAATCCAGCCTATATACGTCCCACTGCTGGGCACATGCCTCCACTCACAATGAGAGGGTTTGGGCTATAGTTCCCACGCGGGCCCAGTGCGGATTGGGAACTACGCACACACCGTCAAATTGCTTTGCAGGTGTGTGCAGGTTTCCTCACGATGTTTTCCTTCACCGAAAAGCTCATGGTAAATTTACAAATTATATTTCGCACATAAATTCCGAAAAACTTAGAGGTGCGAGCCCGGGTTCGAACCCACAACCCTCAGCTTAAGAGTGGGCAGGTCAAACCATTAGGCTACCACGGAGTTTTTTCATAATCAGGTGGAACTATAATTCTTAAATTGGCAACTACCAGCCCTATCTAATAAGCGAATAATTTGTAAAAATAACACGGCTAAAATATATTTGTAAATTGTAAAGTACTTATATGTATTACTTGTATGTATATAGGGCCCAGGAGTAAGCAATAGTTTTTGGGTATAATTGGATCATGTTGCCAATGGCCTCTTTTTTCAAAATCGTTAGAATAAAGTAATTTATACCAGGGGAAGCTTGAACGTTGTTGACCGCCATCTTGCGGGGCGGCGCCTTCTGAGCAAACACCGACGTTCCACCTGCAATAAGTTATTATGTATATTTTCTTGCTCAAGACCAGGAAACTATGGATTGAGAAGAAAATTAAAAAGAAAATCCTGTTCCGGTGGGATGGTGAATTACTAATTATACACGGACGAACTGAGAAGCTAGTACCTCTTAAATGGCTCTTAAAAAGTAAAGCTTAACTAAAAACATTTTGATCAAGTCAACATTCAAACAAAAAAAAACTAAATAAATATCAGGGACAATCACACACAAATTTACCTAGTCCCAAACTAAGCTCTAGCCTTGTACTATGGGTACTGGATAACGATAAACATACTTATATAGAGAAATACATACTTAAATACATAGAAAACATTCATGACTCAGGTACAAATACTCGCGCTCATCACACAAATATTTGCCCATACCGGGATTCGAACCCGGGACCGCTAGCTTCGTAGGCAATCAAAATCGGTGCATCAGTTTGAGAGCTACGATTGCTAGGAAGCTACAGACAGATACAGACGGCGCCGGGGTAGCGCGCACGCACCGACGGAGGCGCGGCGCTCGCACTGCGCGCCCGCGGTGCCGGCGCGGCAGCGGCACGAGTAGTCGGCGGGCCCGGCCCCGGGCCCGGCCTCGCGCACGCAGCGCCCGCCGCGCGCGCACGGGTTCGGCACGCACGGGTCCTGCGCATCAACGGTACACATTCATAGGGAATACGCATGACATTTTTTTTAATGCTTTTCGTAACAAAATAAGAAATACCGTAAAAGAGATGGCCAAAAGTGAAATTGAAATACGGATATTATAGGCATTTAAAAACTGCTAATTAGACAGAGATCCAACATGAATTGTGACGTCAGTGTACGCTACGGCCATTGGTATAAACTCCATGTTAAATTCCATTTTGCTAAAAAGAAATAGAAACAAATCTTTAATATTTTTATAGTTATTTGAAAAATATTTTTACTCTACTGTTTGTTACATGAATGACTTTTTATTAAAGCAAAAAAAAAACATGCATATTCCCAATTGTCTTCAAAATGTTTACATTCTTGTTAATTTTTTATTGTTTTCAGAGACAGTAGGATAATATAGATAAATATCAAAGAACAATTGGCCTAGCTCCAAACTAAGGGCACGCCAAACGCGTGTTAAGACTATAGCGCTATCTAAGAGCCACATTCCCTATATTTTCACTTCTTCCAAGTGTAATGGCCCTGGCCTCCACTGTCCCCAGACACAACCCCCGCCCGGAGCTCTATTCTGCCCTGCTAATATAAGGTAAAAGGCAGTATTTTACACAAATCTACAGTAATACTTGCAACCTCATTACTGGGTAATAAGGTTGCAATTGCTACAGTACCGGCGCGTGCTGCGAGTCCTGCAGCGCGGCGCGCGGCGGCGCGGGCGGCGCGTCGTCCTCGCCGCAGCCGGCGGCGGCGCGCGCCACGCGGGCCGCGTTCACGAAGTCCACCCGCTTGTGGTTGATCCACGCCTCCTTCACGCAGCCTGCCGGAGACGGTTCATGAAGCCTGGGACTCACAGGGGACAAATGTGCGACACGGGTCGGCAGTGAAGACGATGTTACCGATGTCTCCTTTACGTTTGTCTCTTAGTGCGTGTCAAATATACTCGTATCGTAACCAAAGTGACCAAATAATTCGTAACACCATATATCTTATATTTTGTGACCAACTATTTGGCCACTTTGGCTGATACGATATATATGATGCTGACTGTATTTAACCGATGGCTTTGGGGCGGTACGCTTCTAGATTGGCGGTAGATTTTAAATATAAATTTTTTTTTAACAAAATGCAACATAGAGCAGCGGATTATAAAATTATTTATGTCTCTCAAATATGGTAAAAATTTAAATGCTGTGAGACCGATAAGAGAAATCCTCTGCGTTTAAGTCGATCTGAGAACAAAATTTAGACCTAATAGAAATAACCTAAAATATAAATAAATAAATTAAAAATCCTCATCTTCACCGTTCACTGGTTCGCGCAGTTGTGTCGATTTATGTCCAGCCTCGATATTTAAATCGCGGATAGATCAACACCTCGAGTTAAAATTTGACATTTATTTCCCTAGAGAAATTAATACATCCTTTCCATATTCTACCGTAAGAAATAACGCTTAAGGTTTAAAATAAAAGTGTCAGTCTCGATAAAATCGCTATAAAAATGGGAAAATCGCTATAGTCGCTTAGTAATAAAAGTTAATAAAACATCGAGACACTTTTATATTAAACCTTAATCGTTAAGTCTTACGTTAGAATATGGAATAAGTAGATTCATTTCCCTAGCACCTTTCAAACTTTATCTCGTCCATGTTAATCCCGCAAGGAACCTTATCTATCCTCAATCTATATTTGGACAATAGTCTAATTTTACATGAAAAGTTTTTGATGGGATACTCTTGACTGCGCCTCATAAGCCTGGCTTAGCTGGTGAACGGTGAACCTGGTACCTTTGAAGCTGGTGATGTTGCGCAGGTGCCAGCGGCTGAAGGCGTCGCGCGCCACCTCCTCGGGCACGCCTCCGATGAACATGGGCCGCTCCAGCCGAAGGTACTCCTTGTTGCCTGGAATATACAGGTGATTGGTTCTGCAATACTTTCTCTTCCAACTACGCAGTAACTACATGCACTAAATATTGAGCGCAAAGCGGCACCTTTCTGCTCTAGAGCAATAAAGTTTAATACAAAATCCGGCACTGTTTTTTTTTCTTATTAAATCGCGAGATAAAACGTACAAGACTTGAAGTTTCTTTTATATTGCCAGCGGGCTATTATAAAATTTGACTGGTGCTAGGGAAATGAATACCTCTATTCCATATTCTAACGTAAGACTTAACGCGGTTTAAAACAAAAGTGCCTCGTCCTGACTTTTATTACTAAGCAATTTTCACTTTTTATAGCGATTTTATTTTAAACCTTAAGCATTAAGTCTTTTTAGAATATGAAATAGATGTATTCATTTCCCTAGCACCTGTCTTTTATCTCGTGTGTGCATGCTAAGTCCGCAGTCATGAGGTTAATTTCCTAGGTTTTTAGATGCTGATTTCGACATGACGTAGATTTTCGAATTCAAGATGGCGGACATGACTCTTTGGAAAAGTCTCCATGGGCGTTTTCTAGGTTTTCGGAGATGCCGATTTCCATGTAGGTTTTGTATTTCAAGATGGCGGACGTAGGTTTTTGAAGACATCTTACCCTCGTTGATGATGGAGCGCGCCGGGCCGTCGTCGACGCGCAGCGTGAAGTTCTTCTTGACCGCCAGCAGTTCCGCCTTGTGGTATGCGCCGTCCGACACCATCTCGAAACTAAGGGCCGTATTAATAAACTCATCTCAACTGTGATCCTCGTCTCAAGATACGTCAAAGTAAACGTCAATCCATAGAAAACTGTCAATTTTGACACATCTTGTGACGGATCACAGTTGAGATGAGTTTATGGCCCTAAGACACGCTCAGTGCTAACAGTCTCAACATTTTTAACAGTACGAGTAACTATTACGAAATGTTATACATAAAACGGCTGGCTTCATTTTAAAATTTTACCCGCTTTTCCCCGCGTTTATCGGTTTTCCCTTGGGAACTACCAAATTTTCCGGGATAAAAAGTATTCTATATGCTAATCCAGGGTATAAGCTAGCTCTATTCCAAATTTAATCCAAATCCGTCCAGCCGTTGCAGCGTGAAAGAGTAACAAACTAACACACACACAAAAACTTTCGCTTTGAGTACCATTTAAAATACAACTAAAATTACAAACGCAATTCACTTTCAATTCAAAATTCTATTTACATTATATTCTAAGTTCAGATTCAATTCCAATTTCAAATTCAATTCACTTCGTATTTGAACATCAAAATCAATTTAAATTTCAAATTCAATTCCATTACAATTTTTATCTACACTAATATTTATAACTCATTTCATAGAATGTTTTATTTAGCCGAATTTGCATTTCATTGACAGGCATTTCCACGTGCAGGAGTTATAATTTTTTGGTCACAGGTCTAACCTGACCTACGTAACCCACGCTTAAGATAACCTAAAAACAAAAAGGTTTCAGCAGAAATTAGCTTTCGATGTAATGAAATTGGGTGAAGCGACACATTCGATGAAATGAGTGTCTGCAAAACAACGGGGCGCGGGTTCTTGATAATTACCTGTACATGGTGGAAGTGGGGTGGTTTCCAACGTCGTAGCTGATGCGAATGCGGCCGTTGAAGAGCTCAACGGCCAAGTGTTCGTTGTCGCCGAAATACATCAGGACACCGTGGTACTGCGTTGTGCTGAAAACTGGAATAACAATAATAATAATAATCCAGCCTATATACGTCCCACTGCTGGGCACAGGCCTCCACTCACAACGAGAGGGTATGTGCTATAGTGCCCACGCGGGCCCAGTGCGGATTGGGAACTTCGCACACACCGTTTTGTTTTCCTTCACCGAAAACCTCATGGTAAATTTACTAATTATACATATTTCGCACATAAATTCCGAAAAACTTAGAGGTGCGAGCCCGGGTTCGAACCCACGGCCCTCTGCTTAAGAGTGGATAGAGAATGAGATGATATTAAAAGATATTTATCCGTAGGCCGCACAGGCACTTTTGCACGTCAAAATCTACCAGCACTTCTCCAGAGAAGACCACTGCTGAGAAGAAGCGCCGCAAGAAACTCAACAGTCAATCATTCTTTAAAAAGATTTTCAATCAACAAATGCAACCGTGCAACCGCAACGCTTGTGAATCGAAAACAGTAAATGGATTTGAGAAAATTAAAGCAATTTTATTATATTTTTTTGATATAGCTATTCAAATACAAAAATCATAGAATAGCATGTACCTAACAAAATAATGAAAACTACTTACGAAATCCGAATAAATAGTTGTTTGTTATGCTAGGCTGCAAAGTTGTTATTTGGCGCGAGAGCCAGTATTGAATCCCGAGTTAGCGAAGGATTCTAAAATTGAACCACGAGCCTAGCGAGTGGTTCAAGAATAGATACCTGAGCGTAACGAGGGATTCAAGGCCTCGAGACCCAAATAAATTTGCTACCGTGCGAAACACACGATTTTTCACCTCAATACATTACATTACAGCGAGGAAAACACTTGATTAACAATTGCACGAGCGTCACATCAGCTGTGGCCGCGCTCGCGCAGCGCCTCCTCCGCGCACAACACCAACCATTACCTTCCACGCTAGCGGTTAAAAAGGACTTTTGCGCGCAGATTTTGACCGACAAACAAAGCCTTTCCGAGCTGGTGAGGTAACATACAAAAATAACAAGAATTGACAATAGATGAAGATGAAGAAGCGCTCACCAAGCGTTACGTTGGCCTGGGGGCTGGTGCGCAGCGGCTCCAGCTCGACCAGCGAGTCGTTGTGCATGAACGTGAGCGACGTAAGGTACTCGCAGAGCCGCCCTGCAAACAGTAGTATAGTCTTTATTTTTTGAACTGACCTTAACACTTAACGGATTAGACAAAGCCCTGCTTTGTTCTGGTAACCGCAACCCAAGTATAGTCTTTATTTTTTGAACTGAGCTTATCCACTTATGGAATAGACAAAGCCATTGTATCTGTACAATACTATTATCTGCTTTGTTCTGGTAACCGCAACCCAAGTATTTACGCGTGAAGCGATTTTATTCTTTTAAAGTATTATCTTTTGAAAAGGCCATAGAGCCCGTGAAAAAGTATTCCGGAGTCATTTTTCTACGAAGTGCGTTTATGAGTGTCGGGCGGTAGCGAAATGGAAAACGTTATGAATGCTATTATATATATCATCTTAAAGTATATTATCTTAGTATATATTATCTTAAAGTATTTGTAATCTACTGTCCGAGGAAGTAATCGATAATCTATTAACCTTTCCAGGCAGTTATAATCTGTTTTTACTAGTTACTTGTTATCTTATTTTGCGGTTAACCTCAATGGTATATTGTCTTCTTTGAGTGGATAAGGTCAGTTCAAAAACTAAAGACTGTAGTAGCTTTACAATATGATCTGCAATTAGATGAACCAGTTTGGCAATGTGGGTATTGAGTAGATCGGAATTGGGATACCAAATATAACTAACTAGCTTTTGCCCGCGACTCCATCCGCGTATATAGAAGTCGTTTATCGCTGCTCCCTTGGGAACTGTCCATTTTTTCGGGATAAAAAGTAGCCTGTTTGGTATTAAAGACTATGATCTATCACTGTGCCAAATTTCTTCCAGATCCGTTCAGCCGTTCTGGCATGATTTTGTAACAAACTTCCATCCATCCAAACTTTTTAAGACTCATACGGCCACAGTATTAGGCGGACAAACAAATAAAGTACTATAACTATGACTATGACGGAGCTGTAAACATGACATTAGTCAGTCGGATTCGTTCAAGACTGCTGCCGCCGTATGAAGCGACACCGGATTACTGTAAATGTGCATTAAGGTTCAGTTCACACCAAGACGCGTCGTGACGCCACGATGCTTGAAGAGGCCAGTTGTTCCACGATGCACAGCGCGACACCGCGAGGTGCATCGTGAAGCCACGTAAAATTTGCTGGCAGCGATACCGCTGCGTCATGCTGCGTCACGCTACGCTGCGAGGCGTCTCAAGACGCAGCGCGACGTACCTAGTGCAACGTTGTGGGACATTTTCAAATTCTCACAATGAACCAACCTCATTGTGTAGTAAATAAAATTATATATTATAACGCCATCTTAAAAAGTACGCGCCTCGTCGCGTCGTGTCGCGTCTCGGTGTGAACTGATCCTAACCACAGAATAAATATAGCTAAAGCAGTAAAGAAACCACGAACAAACTTTCGAAACGTCGCACTCACGCAGGTCTCAACGAGACCTTTAAGCGGACATGGCGGTGCTGTCAGTGGCGGGTGTCGCGTGGAGACGAATGGTTGAGACGTGCGTCTGTGTGGGTGCGACGTTTCGAACGTTTGTTCGTAGTTTCTTTACTGCTTTAGCTACATTTATACAATGCCCTAGCGTTTATTGTCACTGTGTGTATGTCTGTCAGTCCTTACCGGAGTAGCCGGGCGCGCACTTGCAGAGGTAGTCGCCCGGCGCGGCCAGCAGCGGCCGCTCCATCATAATGTCGTCCTGGAATACAGCCACTGCGCATTACTCACACAACCGCCGCCAGCCCGCGTCACAACCGCCCGTCGCAGTTCTTAACACCGTTAGGGTCCGTTCACGCAGGCTGGCTCGGAGAGGAGAGCAGATTTTTATCACGTTGGAAACAGAGTTTTGAGTCATTGTAATAAGGTTTATTTTTGCATGTGGAAAAATGTTCAAGCATTCTTAATGACAAAAGAAGTGCACATGCAAAAATAAACCTTATTACAATGACTCGAAACTCTGTTTCCAACGTGATAAAAATCTGCTCTCCTCTCCGGAGCCGGTCTGTGTTACACAGGCAATACGGACAGGGACAACAATACACACAATATTCATGCTTATAAGGCCAGCGGGCTTATGCAAGCACGAGATAAAATTTGACAGTTGCTAGGGAAACGAACGAATAAGTACATCTATTCCATATTCTAACGTAAGGTTTAAAATAATTGTCTCGTACTGACTTTTATTACCTTTTATTACTAAGCGACTATTGCGATTTTCACATTTTTATAGCGATTTTATCAAGACGGGACTCTTCTATTTTAAACCTTAAGCGTTTAGTCTTACGTTAGAATATGGAATAGATGTATTAATTTCCCTAGCACCCAGTCAAATTGTATCTCGTGCTTGTATGCTAGGGCCTGTAGTGTCTATGGTTTATTTGACGCCGTATCAAGATTATAGACGTTTTTTGACAATTAGGTGACACGGTAATTAGAGGGGCAACGGGCGGTTGAAACGTTAGTAGAATTGCTGCGGAACACATAATTATGTTGGGAATAAATGTAGGCTAAGGTCCCGCGCATACTATCAACTATTTAGTCGGCCGATTGTGTTCTGTCTCATCAAAATTTGTAAAAATGGATAAGGACAACCGTATAATCGGCCGATAGAAAGTTGACAGTATGTCAATTTCGAAATCCATATTAAGTAAAATAGGGATGACTATTTTTTTTCTTTGTCGATCAGGTAGATTATCAAAAAGTATTGAACACGTATTTTTTCTTTTTTCACATAATTAAAAAAATACGGAGATATATCGAGTTGACATGTCGCATGACGTCACGTTTTGGTACAGTTTGGTGCAATTATTACCAGTGATCGGAATAGGTAGAGTTAATTTACCTAAACTTGACGCATGTTCATTCATGTGTGAGTGAGATGGGAACACATTATTGAATGAACATCAAGTTTAGGTAAATTAACTCTACCTATTCCGATCACTGATTATTACCGAACTCCCGAACTTTGACGCGCTCTATTTTGTCATTTTTTGTTTGATTGACAAAAGAAAAAATACGTGTCCAATATTTTTTGATGATCTAACTGACGGACTAAATAGAATTTCGTTTTCTACACCCAGCCATCATCCCTAATGTATCTTCGGTTGTTTTAAACGTGTTTTTCCAGCGGCGCCCGCGCGGTTCGGTACCTGCAGCGCGAGCGCGGGCAGGTAGCAGACGCCGTGCACGCAGTCGTGGTGCGCGCAGGGCGACGTGCCGAGCGCGGCGTGCGGCGCCGCCTCGCAGTAGCGGCCCGCGTAGCCCGCGGCGCACGCGCAGCGGTACTCGTCCAGCCCGTCCTCGCACGTCGCGCCGTTCTGGGGGAAATACCTTTTCACAAAAATATCGCCAAGATGGGGGTCACAAGACTTCTTATTACGAGCAGGCTATTTTTGTTCTGATTACCCGACTATTGGTCCGTAGACCTGACATGTCTAACCCTAAGGATTCCTGGTTGTGTATGAGAGTTGTATAAAAATGTTTAAGTAATGAGGCCCGTGTGCACCCCCCCCATCTCACCCCGCGGGTGTCGTAGAAGGCGACTGAGGGAATCATACCAGAGGATGGGCAGCGGCGTCCTTCTGAACATTGTATCATAACATTAAACTGCGATCGCCAACTCGCCTGCGAAGCGTGGCGGTTATGGCAATTTCCCCCCAGTTTTGGGGAGGCCTTTGTCCAGCAGTGGACGTCTTGCGGCTGATGATGATGATGATGAATGAGTTTCTTGCGGCACTTCTTCTCAGCAGTGGTCTCCACGCGCTGGTAGATTTTGACGTGTAAAAGTGCCCGTGCGGCCTACTTACAGAATAAATATCTTTTAACTTTTTAAATGTAGTTTCTTTTAATTAAAAAATCTTAGGCTGAATAAATTGCCCTATCTCTTGTAAGTAATTTCAGATTTCCCCTCACTGGCCTATTTGAATTGCTCACCCTGTACAGCCGAGTTCAAAAATACATATCTTTGAACTCGACTGTACATTGGACGACGCGGTTAGTCTAGTTGGTAGTGACGCCGCCTACGAAGCTAGCGATCTCGGGTTCGAATTCAATGGACACATATTTGTTTGATGAGCATTAATATTTGTTCCTGAGCCTGAATGTTTTCTATGTATTTAAGTATGTATTTCTATTTGTGACGTTCTCAGTATAAAGGGACCTTATGGAGGAAGGCGGTTACGCTTTTCTTATTCTTGTAACTATACGAATACTATGGTAACAGTTCTAAAAACGGCGTAAGCGCCTGCCTCCATAAGGTCCCTTTATACTGAGAACGTCACATTTAAGTATGCTTATCGTTGCCTAGTACCCATAGTACAAGCCTAGAGCTTGGGACTAGGTCAATTTGTGTGAGATTGTCTCTTGACATTTATTTATTTTTACATTCAGGATATCGTGAGACATTCCTGCCGCAGTACCTGGCACATGTGGTTGACGCAGTCGTCGGCGTTGCTGGTGCAGTTCTGGCCGGAGTAGCCGCGCGGGCACGCGCAGGAGTAGTGGCTGCCGTGGTCTGCGCACGCGCCGCCGTTGGCGCACGGGTTGAACTCCGCCGTGCAGAACAGGATCTTCTTCTCGCAGAGCTCGCCTGAAGAACAATTATAGTTTTAAAATTGATTACTTAAATTTTGGGCATCTGCATTATAAAACTTTTTAGCGCTGTTTTACCTAGAGAAGTAACCACTTTGTCAGTCAATTATATTTAATTTTTTACAATAAACCTCATGTATATAATGAGCAGTGATCGGGGTTTTGGATGCAATTCGCGGGATTTCGAGTCGTAATCATAGTAAGGATGTGCCTATAATCCCGCGACTGCGTCTGTATAAAAAAATGTGTTTTTTCAATAATAAAAACATTTATTTCAATCGTTGACCTGTAATTTCGATGGATATCAAGTAAAATAAAATAGAATAATTATCCTCCATCATCAATACAAATCCCAAGATCCCGGGCATATCCATTATTACCTAGTATAATTTTCAAGGTCAATCACCCCTGATTGCACTGGTAATTCCGATCACTATGATATATGATAAAAAACTGACCTTTATCAAACCACACGAAGCCCGGAATTCCGCGGCATATCCATACTAGCATAATGATTGAGGTAATTCACCCCGAGTCGCATCCAAAACCCCGATCACTGATAATGAGGTACCTACTTACAAAACTAAAACAACTTATGGACATGGCTTATCTAGATAATAAAACACGAACTCTTAATCTAAATGAGACGGTTGCCGGGACGTTCGATTGTCCCTACATGAAGCATTGCATGCAGATGGGTCAATGAATAATATTAGGTGTTCTTGTACTTATTAATTAGTTGTTTAATCAATTGTATTATGTAATTTAATATAATGGATAACTAATCTTAATTAATAAATTAATTATTATTTAACATATGTATCTAAATTACGTGACGACCGGCACAGGGCTCCCATTTCAGAGAAAAGTATTGAAAGAAAAAATGAAAAAAATCCTGTAGCGTTACAATAATTCACACTAACATAAATGTTTCTACGGTATGATTGCGTGTGCGTGCATGCCGCTATGGCCACGAGAACATCGTTATTGGTTTTTGACTTGGGATTGTCTGATAACCTAAGAGATCAATTCGCATAGAGGCACTTAGTCTCTGCATGAAGGCACAATAGTTATTTTCACCCCACCATAGCCCTTAGCTAAGATGCCCATCGCTAACTAGCGTTTCTATTCGTTTAGTTTTTAAACCAATCGCGTCATACGGAGAGTCACGTGATCTACCAGTGACGCGATTGGTTTAAAAACGAAACGAATAGAAACGCTAGTTAGCGATGGGCATCTTGGCTAAGGGCTCAGCTCAATGTAGCGAGGAAAATACTTGGTGTTGGAAAAACAATTGCTCGAGCGCCAGATCAGCTGTGGTCGCGCTTGCGCAGCGCCCTCCGCGCACTTCACCACCATTACTTTCCACGCCAGCGGTTAAAGTGGACTTTTGCGCGCAGTTTTTGACCGTCAAACAAAGCCTTTCCAAGCTGGTGAGGTAAAAAAAGTTTTTCTCAGGTGATTGTAGTCTAGCCCCATATTATTGTGGCCACTTACCCATGTACCCCGGCGCGCAGCGACACGTGTAGCCCTCGAGTCGGTCCACGCAAGTAGCGTTGTTCTGGCAGCCGTGCTGGGCGCAGTCGTCGATGTTAGCCTCGCAGCGCACGCCGGTGTAGCCCGGCTGGCACGCGCAGCTGTAACAATGCGGTGGGTTAACAGTTATGCAAAACTGCAAACTCGTAGCCCTAAAGTTGAACCACGAGCGTAGCGAGTTGTTCAAAAATAGAATCCGGAGCGTAATGGGATTCAAGGCCTCGAGACCCAAATAACTTAGCTGCCGAGCGAAACACAATTTTCCACCTTACCGTGGCGAGGAAAACACCAGGTGCTAGAAAAACAATTCCACGAGCGCCATATCAGCTGTCGTGTGCGCGCAGTGCCGACAGCTACAACATTACTTTGCCACTCTAGATTTTGACCGACAAAGAAAGCCTTTCCGAGCCAGTGAAAACGGTTTGTGTTATGGCATGGAGAAGGCACACCTTGGCTTGATTTAAGTGGCTCTGTGGCCCATGGACATTTGGATTTGTAATGGCAGCCGTACACATTGGGCCAAGGTGCTGGGCCAGCATGTTGGGCCAATATGTACATCGGCCGTAATTGCAGGCGTTCTCAACTCTGAGCACTGATTAAACGCCTGAATTTGTAGAGAATATTTGGTTAAATTATTGTTTATCAATCAACCAGTTACTCAGTTACTTATATAAACTGTAACATTGAAAGGTTCAATCAGCAACTATTCATCACCGTCAATTAATTGTTAATCTAACATCAATAATCACCAATCCACACCACCATCAATCAATCGTCTGTTATTTGTTAATCCATCAGGGGCTCTTCATTTATTACGTAAAACCAATTTCTGGCCCCCCGTCCCCCTACGTAAGAAAAAATAAGACTTGGATTAACCCCCTCCCCTTTTTAATCTTACGTAAGATCAGCATCTACCAAAATTGCAAAGAAAAAGTAGCAAAAAAACGCTTTAATTTTTGCTTGCATTTGTGATCTTACGTAAACAATCTAGACCCCCTCCTACCCCCATGTAAGAAAAAATAAGACTTGTTCAGACCCCAATCATCTTACGTAGGTAATAAATGAACAGCCCCTCATCACTTGTCAACTCATCATTAATCTTCAAAGCGGTAGTCCTAGTTCCGTCGGTAGTGTTTTATACTCACTGGAACCGTCCCTCCTCGAGAAGCGTGCAGGTGCCGTGCGCGCACGGCTCGCCGTAGCACGCGTCGATCTGCTGCGCGCACGTGGCGCCGTGGAACCCGCGCGCGCACGCGCACTTGAACCCGCCCGTCGCGCTCGGCGAGCACACGCCGCCATGTTGGCACGGGTTATTGTAGCAGCGGTCGCATTTGGACACTATGTCCGATGGAGGCTTGCCTGTAACGACATCTAGCGGTGAGAAGGGGAAGCTTTTGGTTTGCATGAGAGCGACATCTAGCGGTGAGTAGCTGAAACTATTGGCTAGTAGCACGAGAGTGATAACGAAGAGCGCGAAGAGGTGAAATACTATTTAAATAAAAAGCGACATCTAATGGCGAAAATGGAAAGATTGCTAAAATTATTACTTTGTCATGTCAATTGACATACGGACTTGCGACATCTAGTGGTACTCACCGCTGCACACGAACGCTGTAGACTGCGTGCTCAGTATGAGCTTGTCCTTCATATTCGGTGGGTCGGCGCAGCGAGCTATACCGGGCTCTACGTATTCGCCCGCGCTCTTCGCCCATTCGGACAGCCAGCGGGTCGAGCAGTCGCAGTACAGGGGGTTTGAGCCCAATGCGCTGAAAAAAATAATTAAATTTAAAATTTAATTAAATACCAAAAAGACAGCCACCAAGATAAATATTCGAAGTTGCAGAGCCGACGACATAACAATTTAGTGGAGGGCAATTTGTAATTAAAATTACACACACAGTTTAACTCTAGGTCCCCAAAGCTACTTTAACCACGTTTATAGTTGACTTACACATGGGATATGGACTCCAGGTCCCTGAAGACGCCGTCAGCCAGCATGGAGATGTTGTTCCCGTGAAGGGACAGCACGCGGAGCTGCGTCAGCCCTTGCAGGGCGTCGCGCTGCAACAAGAAGATGCTTGTTAGTCACCAGTAAGGCCGTAAATACACTTGCAAGAAATTGCTGCGAGAATTGTCCCGGCTGTGCTGTTCGACAGTAACGTGAAGAAACTTGCAAGTGTAAACAACCACTAGCCACTAACAGACAGTACTGTCGGATATTTCTCGCAGCAATTTGTTGCAGGGATCCCTTCTTTTGCCATAATTTAATTTGCCATAATCGTTTCATTCGCAATAATTTTCATTTTCCCGAAGATTTTTTTTTCTAAAACATTAGGTTAGGTTTATTTTATAAAAATCCTGAAATTTATATGAAATTTATGTCAAATGATGATTCTGGCAAATGATACATTATGGAATATGAATTTATGACAAACAATTGAGATCTTTCTTGCTGGTGTATTACTAAGCAGTACCCACTGCCGGGTGGTGGGTATTCTGATATAACATAAAACAAAACCAAGTACGTGTAGTTCAAAAAAGTCACACACCACTTAAATAAGCACCAGCCTTCTGCAGTCTGCTCGTGACCACGACCGTTGCAACACGCAGCGCAGCTTGTTGTAGCTATCAGCCTGGACAGTTTAGTCAGCGCTGGGAATTTGTTGTTGGTGTTGCCTGTCTTGTTGTTGGCGTGTTCTATAAGTACACACTCACCTGAACGCAGCGCAGCTTGTTGTAGCTGACTATCAGCGTGGACAGTTTAGTCAGCGCTGGGAATTAGTTGTTGGTGTTGCCTGTCTTGTTGTTGGCGTGTTCTATAAGTATACGCTCACCTGAACGCAGGGCAGCTTGTTGTAGCTGACTATCAGCGTGGACAGTTTAGTCAGTGCTAGGAATTTGTAGGTGGTGTTGTCTGTCTTGTTGTTGGCGTGTTCTATAAGTACACGCTCACCTGGACGCAGCGCAGCTTGTTGTAGCTGACTATCAGCGTGGACAGTTTAGTCAGCGCTCGGAAGGTGTTGTTGGCGAGGACGCCGATCTTGTTGTTGGAGAGGTCCAGGCGGGTCAGCTGGGTGAGGTGTTGCAGCTGCTCCGGCGATATGCCGGTGATCTCGTTCGATTCTAGATATCTGAAAGGAATGGATATTTAATAATCTGGCACAGTACCCATTTAGGTATCAAAGTCAAAGTCAAAGTGTTTATTTGTAAACATAGGTAAACTAGAACAGTGATGGAAAAAAGTCTTATCTTATTATATTATTACATTTGTACTTATGTATTGTACACAAAAATCTTCTGAAGAACATACCTTAAATATTGGTGCAAACCACATTTTTAATTGCGTAGTTTAAAAGACGGATAAACAGACAGCAAGAAATAGCTTTTTTTATTTGATTTTATACCTAACAAAATAGAAGCGGGTCTAAAAATCGATATAGTTAAGTTAATTTACATAAAATTATTTAAATTAGCTCACAGCTCGGTGGTCTGTCGCGGTATGTTGTTGGGCAGCGCCGTGAGCTGCGCGCGCGCACAGCGCACCACCGTGCCAGCGCACGCGCACTGCGCCGGGCAGTAGTCCGGCGACAGGCATCCTTTGTCCTCCGCTAAAGAAAGAGATGGAGATTTTTATAATTAAAGGTTACGAAAGAGATAGCTTTAACTCTCATTGCACATCCGCCGACTTTTTATCGGCCGATTATACGGTCGTCCTTATCCATTTTTACAAAGTTTGTGGAGACAAACTAATACTTACTACTTATTCTAATAATATTTTAAACCGTCCGTCACTTTCAGTCCAAAATCACTTATACTGTTTGGTAACAACGGCCGTTGTAAGGTACTCACGCTCGCACTTGAAGTCGCTTTGATCCAGCGCGCTGAGGGTCGCGTGGCGCAGCGCTGGCGGCGCGGCGCAAGCGGCGCCGGGCGCGAGGCGGTGCGAGCGCAGCCAGCCCGCCAGCCAGGCGGTATGGCAATTGCATTCCAGTAGGTTGCTTTCAAGGTTCCTGTGTATGAAGATAAGATAGGTATTATAAAGTTTCTGTAACAAAAATGGATTTCAATTTCGTATTCTTACTAATATTGTCGCGCTTAGCATTGCTGGCAGTCAGGCTAAGTTTTTAAAGGACAATGGGCAGAAATGTATGGGCACTGTCCCCACCCACCAACAGTAACGAAACATGTCTCATTTAATAGATCTTGGCAAGCTGATTATTTTTTACTATGACGACGATCGTCCTAAGTATGGGGTTTTCTTGGAAAACCATATTTAGCAAGCTATAGTTACGTAGTCACTAGCGACATCCTGTATCTAGTAGAAACAACTATCTGAGACAGCGACTCCAGTGGCGAATAGCTTAACTAAGCGCTGACAAAAGTATTCGCTTTTATAGTACTATCACGAACTTTAATTGCTCCGCCGCCAAAGAACCCTGTCATATTGACAGCGACAGGCGAAATTCGACGTAATTTCCTACTTGTGATTTATCGCTGTTATTATGAGAGGGTTCTATGGCGGCTGAGCAATTAAAGTCCGTGATGGTACGATTATTTTGACACTCGAGACATCTCGGTTTTAATCATGAAAAATGCTACTCGACAACAGATGGCGCTTCTTTTTATTAAACGCAATAAGCGCGCGAGCGAAGCCATGGGTAAAAGCTAGTCAATTTATATAATTATTAAGTAAATGAAAAAAAGCTTAAAACGCTATACTTATTTTATAACAAGCGATGTTTTAATACTTCATCGTTTTATAATCTCTTATCGTTAATACTCTGACAGAGCCATCTATTGAGCTATTTTGTAACGTCTTGTTTCATTTATTTCTAAATAACTTTTTTTACACAAGTTCTTCACAAAAACGAGCAACGTAGTCCTGTTTTAAATATTTTTCTTAGTAATATTGTTAATAACTTAACGTTTCTGTTACTTTCTTAATCAAAAAATATATAAAAACAAAACATTATTTTCCAAGAAAACCCCATACATAGGACGATTGTCGTCATAATAAAAAATAATCAGCTTGCCAAGATCTATTAAATGAGACATGTTTCGTTTCTGTTGGTGGGTGGGGACGTTTTGCCCATTCTCCTTTACATTTGACACTTTTATCCCCGAAAAAGTGATAGTTCCCGACGAAAACGCGACAAATGACTTATAGACGAGCGGAGTTGCGGGAAATAGCTAGTATTATAAATGCGAAAGTTTGTTTGTGATCCCGATATCGTACAATTTCAGAAATGTTATTAATACTACGAATATTAGTAATGCTACTCGATGGTAGATGGCGCTTTCGGCGCTTTTACTCCGCTATTCTATAGATGGCGCTGTTTAAACCTAAAACGCGCTAGTTTTTCTTTCGTCTTTCGATTGTAAATTAAGTCATTTTTAACGCTTTTGCTCTGAATATAAGCATAGAAACTTACAACTACGCGAGCGAAGTCGTGACTATAAACTAATAATCTATAAATCATATTAAAATTACCGTGACTGACTGAAAACGCATAAAAACTTGATACTTGAAATCAGGAATCGTTATTGTGTGTTACTTTTTATAAAAAACAAGTGAACTCACAGTGTCGAGAGCGTCGTGAGATGGTCGAAGGCGGCCGGCGTGATGCATCTGATCTTGTTATCTGTCAGTGATCTGAAATCAAAACATATCATTTAGACATATGTATATTAAAATATGCATATACGATGACGCATTTCGCCTGGTTGGTAGTGAGTTATTGACGGCAGAGTCACGGGTACAAAACTAGAGGAAATTGTATGTAATTATTTAACTATTAAAGTAGGTACGTTTCGTTGTATGCTACCCATAGTACAAGCCTAGGGGCCGTTTGCACCATCTGCATTAAATATGTTTAAAAGTCTTAAATCAGTCGTTAATAAACGTGCAGACGGTGCAAGCGGCGGTAGATCTTAGTTTGGACATAGGTTTTGAACTAGGTCAATTTATGTAAATTTCCTCTGATATTTAGGTGATTCCACAAGCGTTTCAACCGCCGTCAGTCCCTTGATCGCATTAAATTCGTAATTTATGTAGCTTTGGGCGCCATTTTCAGTTATTTTGTATAAGTCAGGGCTGTAAAATAACCGAAAATGGCATCCAAAGCTACAGAAATTTCGACTTTAATGCGATCAAGAGACAGACGGCGGTTCAAACGCTCGTCATCACCCATTTATATTTTATTTATCTCTTTGGACTCACAAGGTGCTCAGGCTGTGCAGGCCAAAGAACATCTTGTCGGTGACCGTCTGCAGCAGGTTTCCATCCAGCAGCAACTCCTGGATGTTGGCAGCGCCGTCGAACGCGTTGTCTTCTATCACCGATATACCTGGACACAAAGATATATGTGACGTTCTCAATATAAGGGACCTTATGGAGGAAGGCAGTTACGCTCTTCTTATTCTTGTAACTATACGAATACTATGGTAACAGTTCTAAAAATGGCGTAACCGCCTGCCTCCACAAGGTCCCTTTATATTGAGAACGCCACATAATCAGTAAGCAGCACGACTTGCTCTTGTCAAACAGCGCTTTCTAAGAAGTGGCCTCTGCTGAGAAGAAGCACCGCAAGTAATTCAACGGTCAGTCATTTTTAAAGGTTTACCCTTGAATCACACTCATTTCATAGAATATTTTACTTCGCCGAATTTTCATTTCATCGACACGTATTTCCACGTGCAGGAGTTTACAATTTTTTGGTGGTCACAGGTCTAACCTAACCTAACCTGAGCATTCAAATCTCCGATTTGAAAAAAAATTGGTAGGTAGGTTGGATAAATGAAACTAAGCTATTTTAAAATAATTTCCCAAAATCTCCCATAAAAAAAAATGCACAAATTTTTCCTATTTTGTTACCTCATACATTGTTGGTAACGAAATAGGAAGTTTCTATTCATTTTTTTTTAACATTTTGTGAATTTATATGTTAAAATTGCATAGTTTCATGCACGCAATCTATCTACGATTTTTTTTTTTTACGGAGCCTGTTTTTTTAAATCCTTGAAATTGTACAAACTTTTTTAGTAATGCTCACCTACGTAACCCATGCTTAAGATAACCTGAAAACAATAAGCTTTCAGCAGAAATTAGCTTTCGATGAAATGAAATGCGAAACAAGGGGACGCCGTGTGCGAAGTACAATCGAATATTTGAACCAAACTTATTTAAACATCAGCCTTCTGACTCGTCCATCAATTGCCTAGTATTCAAGCTCTCAACGACTTACCATTATTCCGGAAGTCGAGCTTCATCAAGTCCGGCAGGCGGCCGAACAGCCCGTCTGACTTAATCTGGCCCAAGCTGTTGTCGGGCATTAGCCTGAAACAAAACATTTGCTAAAATATTCGAAAACCGGTTGATTTCCAGGTAGAGAATGGAGTAAAGCTATATGATTTTATATCTTTAACATGATTTGACAGTTCCTTTGACAGTTCACGGGCTTTGATTTTAAATTTAATTTATAATTAAAATTTTAGGGTTAATAAATTAAAAGATTGCATCTATTTAGATTGACATTCAATTGTCAATTGGCCAACGCAGTGTTTAAATTAAAATGCCAATAATTTTATCAGCAATTTAACTGATCAACCAATCGTGCATACGCACACTAACTTACAGCGCATCAGTCAATACTGATGCGCTGTGTGAGTGTGCGTGTTGGTCAATACCAACATGTAGTTTTGCACACATCACGCTGACATCACGCAAACGTCATGCAAACGCCCCGCTCACGCTATCTTAAAGAGCATCAGTATTGAGCGGCAGGTCCCTGGGCACGTCGCGCGCATGTCACGCACACGTCACGCGCACGCTACGCAAACGCACCGCTCACGCTAACTTACAGAGCATCAGTATTGAGCGGCAGGTCCCTGGGCACGTCGCGCGCATGTCACGCACACGTCACGCGCACGCTACGCAAACGCACCGCTCACGCTAACTTACAGAGCATCAGTATTGAGCGGCAGGTCCCTGGGCACGTCGCTGAGCGCCCGGCGCGCGCAGGTGACGCTGACGGCGCGCGCGGCGTACTCGCACGTGCACGCGGCGGGGCACACCGCCGCGTCGCCACAAGCGTTGGCAGGTTCTTCGCCGGCTGCAGACAAAATAAACATGATTTTTTTGCTTTAATAAAAATTCACTCATGTAACAAACAGTAGAGAAAAATATTTTTTAATACGCACGTTTGCATTTAAAGTTCTCCTCTCTCAGCGCGTCTATCCGTTTCCGGCTCATCCGCTTGGGCGACTCGCACTTGGCCCCCGACGTCTCCAGACTTGGGTTCTTCCGGAGGTACGCCGCCAGCCAGCGGAGCGAGCAGTCGCACGCGAACGGATTGCGACCTAAGTGTCTGGGGGATAGAGTTGGTTTAGATTGTAGCCTCCTAAAGAATTGGTCAATAGCATTTTTTTTATTTGACCCAACGAAAAACAAAAGAAATAACACTTTATTTTCATTACAATGAGTCTTTAGTTTTTTTATAAATGGGTCTTAAGTACATAGTCATTGTTTAAAGAAATTTCAATCTAAGTTAACAGAAAATAGGGTCGAAAGCAGTTCGTATTTTATGTTACTTACAAGGTCTGTATTCCAGTCAAAGCAGCAAAGGTGCCATTTGGAAGAGATCTGATATTGTTATCGTATAGAGACCTGAAAAAAAAGATTAAAACAATAATTGCACGAAAAGATGCATCTGACGTATTTAAGAGAAATTTAGAGCTACCCTCCCAAATTGACAAAAAAAGTGATATGTAAAAAAAATTGAAAACTCCTTTTTTATACGTGATTTAAATAAATGATTATTTTGCCGGTACCGAATACCATGCATGCATAAAAAAATACGCTACGAATTTTCCCTGGGAAATTTTGATGGTTGCCTAGTAATTAATTCTGAGGTAAGGTAAAAGCACCTATTATGGACAGTGCTCCAGTTATGAACAATCCAATAAATATAAGCTTCCGAGATGTATGTTATTGTTAAAATTAGTAGTGTTGTCGTTAAAATTAGATTACATTGAAATTAGAATGAAATTGTCCATTTTGCCAAGTTTTCTATAAAAAAATGTTATTGTTCATCACTGGAGCCTTGTCCATAATAGGTGACTTCACCTTAATCGTTAATATTCAAATTGCTGATAAAATCGTTTACTTCGGATTAAATATTTACATTTTCCGCACACAGGGTTAAATTTTTAACAAACTTTAAAATAAAAAAAAAAACATAAAAAACTAGTTACAAAAAAAAAAAGTGAATGTTATTATTATGTCCAGTATGATGGACGTTGTCAATTTAAGGGTATACGAAAATGTAATATGCAGACTTAATATAAAAGTATTAAGTTACAGAGTTACTTACAATAGCTTCAAATTCTGCAGGTCTCGGAAGGTATCTTTTCGCACGCAAGTTATTTCGTTCGAATTAAGCAACCTGAAATCAAAGATATGCTTAAACGATATGAAAAGCTACTCAGACTGTACGGCAACATACCTACATTATATGAACAAATCATATGGCGTCCTTCCACTGTAATTATCTTTCTCATACTTTTATTGTAAAATTGTATTACTTTTTATTATTTGTACTTTTATTGTATTTTTGCTGTGAAATTTTGTAAAATATTTTTTAATCTTATTATATTTTTTACTTTTTAATAATAATAATAATTCACATGTTTGCTTTCTGTTAATTTATACATATACAAGGTGGGCCAAAAGAAATCACCCTATTGGAAGATGCTCTCATTTTTGCAAATGGTCGCCAATGTCAAATCTGTTTTGACATTTGTGGACTTGACAGATGCAAAATACAAGTGAACAAGCCATGGAGCGATACACTCCCCAAGAACGCGGAATAATCGTGTCTATTTTTTTGCGTAACAATTCAAAAAAAGAGAGTCAAACATCGGATGACTTCTTTTGGCCCACCTTGTAGTTATGTTCTATACTTTAGCTTAAATGGCTTCTGTCAAAGAGTTGTACTGCCGATAAGGAATATGTATGATATTTTTTTTGCTTTAATAAAATGTCATTCATGTAACGAAAAAAAAGAGAATAATTATTTTTCGAATAACTATAAAAATAAACAAGATATAAGCCATTAAAGATTTGTTTCTATTTCTTTCTAGCAAAATAGAATTTAACATGGAGTTTATATTTTGGATTGTTTTTTTGGATGAGTTTATATTTTGGATTGGTTATTTGGATGGATTTTATATACGTAGTACCTACACGCTGACGTTACAGTTCATGTCGGATCTCTCTGTCTAATTAGTAGTTTTAAATGTTTATCCGTATTTTTTGGCCGATTTTAATTTTAATTTAACTTTTTGCCATCTCTTTTACGGTATTTTAATATTTTGATAAAAAAAATCATGCATATTCCATTATGTAACAGCGTATTTGCCAAATAAATATTATACTTCTGAGTTTAAGTTTTTATGATGACTAAAATAAGTTATAATTATTGTTTTTAAAATAATTTGGTTAATAATTTGGCTTACAGCAGCTGCAGTGACGTCAGACCGTGGAAAATGCCCGACGGGAGCTCCTTGATCTTGTTCCCGTATAAAACCCTGAAAGCGAGAAAAATAATTTAAACTTAAGTACCTAATACCTAAGTTAGCACTTAAGAAGTCGAACACTATGTGGCTGTAACGCGTGCGTTTTTTTGCCTTCGGATTTTTTTTAAAATTTAGTTACAATCACTTATGTCAATGTAAATAATAAAAAAAAAACAATGTTTAATTATTTACACTGGCCAAAAATATATTTTCAGTGTAATTTACCGTGTAGAGCTAAAAATTAATCGAAAAAACAAAAATTATTTAAAAAAAAACAACAAATCATTAATACATACCTAGTATAAAATGAAGCCGCCTTCCGCGTCTGTCTGTCCCTATGTACGCTTAGATCTTTAAAACTACGCAACGGATTTTGATGCGGGTTTCACCATCAGTTAGATAATTTTTCACGGAAGGTTTATGTATATAATATAATCCAGAGCGAAGCGAGGGCGTGTCGCTATAGGTTCCGAAGCGAAGCGAGGGCGGGTCGCTAGTTTTTAAATAAAATAGAATACTTACAGTGAAGTGAGGTGCGTGAGACCGGTGAACGCGTCCGCGGCCATCTTCGTGATCTTGTTGTTGCTGAGGTCGATGCGCGCGATCCGCTTCACCGCCGCGAACGCGCCCGTGCCCACCTCTGTTATCTCGTTCTGCTCCAAGCGACTAGAAAGAGAGAGCATGATTAACTGTAGATTTCGCTGGGACATTATCGCTTGCAGCCAGTCTGAAATGGTGGTGCTACCTATTAACTAGTTATTTATCGCTGCTCCCTCGGGCACTGTCCCATTTTCTGGCATAAAAAGTATTTCATGTCCTTTCCCGGGACTCAAACTATCTCTATATCAAATTTAATCGAAATCGGTTCAGCGCCTTAGTCGTGAAAGCGTAGCAAATAAACTCATTCTTTTATTTTTTAATTTTGTTTTAAAAAGGGAGTGGGGGGAGTATTGTAGCGACACCCCTACCTACGTCAATTTTGTCATTTTTTAAGCAGTTTTTGCGAACCAAGGCAAACAGGAAAACATCGTGAGGAAATCTGCACACACCAAAGCAATTTGACGGTGTGTGCGAAGTTCCCAATCCGCACTGGGCCCGCGTGGGAACTAACCAAAACCCTCTCGTTGTGAGTGGAGGCCTGTGCCTAACAGTGGGACGTATATAGGCTGGATTATTATTATTATAAGAGCTATTTCCTACTCACATCTCAGTAGCCCTGTGCGGGATGGTGGAGGGCAGTTCGGAGAGCAGCTTCTCGCGGCAGTCGACGGTGCCCTCGGGCGTGCAGCGGCAGGGCGGCGGGCAGCGGGGCTCCGCCGAGCACTCCCCGGGCAGCGCGGTGCTCGGCCCTGCCACAGGATTAGGGACATAGTACAGTCACCACATGGGATTGTTGAGCCACCATAGAACCCTGTCATAATGACAACGTCAAGTCACTCAAAAGAAATTACGTCAAAATTTTCCGTCGACTTTCTGTGAGAGGGTTCTATAGTGGCTCAACAATCCCGTGTGGTGACTGTACGTTACAATACGGATGATGACTAATATTCTTTGTCAATCAGACAGATTATCAAAAATTTGACGAATATTTTTTTCTTTTTTCACATAATCAAAAAGTTACGGAGATATAGGGTGATGGCATCAGTGTTGGACACTTTAAGATGATAAGCACCATTAATGGACACTTAAACCTTAATTCAAAGAACATAAAAAAGATAAAAATATAAAAGATATTTATTCAGTAAGTAGGCCGCACGGGAACTTTTACACGTCAAAATCTACACAAGAGGAGACCACTGCTGAGAAGAAGCGCCGCAAGAAAATCAACAGTCAGTCATTTTTTAAATAAAAAATGACAATGATAATATGTACTTATTCGAGCATTATATAAAACTGTAAAAATAATACAAAATATCTGTGTAGTTTTGCAGGAAAACATGTCAGAATGATTACGAGAAAAAAATAATTATATATATAGTATATATATACCACACAAAACAGTTTCGACATGTCTTCCTATATAAACCGTGTCCCCTAGACAAGATACAGCGTTTACATAATTTTTATGAGGTATGTACGAGTAGTAAGCTGTTACGGTTATAAATGTATTGTTGCAAAACAAATGAATAACCCTTATCTTCTTCAAAATAAGAATCATGTGTCTGTCATTGGTCCTTGTCCATTACTGGTGCCATCACCATTGAGTTGAAATCGCACGTTAAATTCAACAGTGACATTAAAATACAAGAGAAATTATTTGCATTGTGACATTATGGCGTAAAGAATTACATTTCGAATCATTGTTCAACAGTGTCACTATTGGATTTAACGTGCGAAATTTCGCCTGACGTCACGTCTCAATACAATTAATAGAAGTGACGTCACAAGCCCCGTGTTTGATAGACAAAAGAAAAAATACCTGTCCAATATAAAATATTGGACTAACCTGACCGAGTTAAAAATCTTCCCGACAAAATCGGGATCTCTACTTTAAGAGCTCATAACTCGAATCTTAAATGGCTTAACGGATTTTCATCAAACCAAGCTGAGAACACTCGATTAAGTCACCTTCCTAACAAATAAGCCGGTCAAGTGCGAGTCGGACTCACGCAACGAGGGTTCCGCACAAACTTGTAAGCATGTAAATAGTTCGTAAATCACGGGAATACAATATAAACAAAATCCAGTATAAACTGACACGCAATAAGTATGCACTTTCGTACTAAGTGAGTGTCAGTTTATACTCGATTTACTTTTTATGTGGTAACTACAAATTAACGGTTTTCGGATTTTTGCCTTTACTTGTGCTATAAGACATTGCTTCTTGCCAAATTTCATGATTCTAAGTCAACGGGAAGTACCCTATAGGTTTTGATTCCCTTGAGATTCCCTTCAATATGCGGCATAAACGGCCGTATCTTTTGATTGTGTTGACTTAGATGTTTGATTTTTTCACTGATCCAAGGGATAACAGACTTAAGTATTTGATATGAATTTCAATTTGATACCTTCACGCGTTCCTGAGAAAAAGGGTCTTGACAGACAGACAACAAAGTGATCCTATAAGGGTTCCGTTTTCATTTGAGGTACGGAACCTGAAAAAAAAATCCTTACAAAAAGAAATAAAGTGAGATTTCCAGTAGAAACATACCGCTGCAAATCAGTTCGTGGGTCTCCAGTTCAGACAGAAGCGCTCCCCTCAGAGTGGCCGGAGCCTGGCACCTGAAACAAAGGTCTCGATCAGGAATACATCAAAGTAGTGATATATACCTGGCTCCAAATTCCACTGTAGTCACCTGGTGTTTCCGTTCCACAACAGTTTTTGGTAGTAGGGTGATGGCACCAGTGTTGGACACTTTAAGCTGACAGGCACCAATAATGGACACTTAAACCTTAATTCAAAGAACATAAAAACTTAAATAAGAATCATCTTCAAAATAAGAATCATGTGTCCATCATTCCTCCATCCTTATCCATTGTCCTTGGTGTCCATGGTCCTTGTCCATTACTGGTGCCATCACCCTACTTGGATTACCCCTTGGACCTGGTGTAATTACAGATAAATAACCTTCTGGGATCACCTAAGAGAATTGCTGTAAGGATCCTGTCTGTCGTCATACCTGGCTCCAATCCCGAGGATGCCAGCAGCCTTCACGGCGCTGGCCAGCCGTGCCACCCGGCAGTCGCAGACCACGGGGTTGTCCGTCAGCCTCAGGGTGTGGAGACGCGCCACCGTCGCCGGCTCCAGGGAGAGGTACGTCAAGTTGTTGTTGTTCAGGGTTCTGTGAAGACATTGTCTTTTGTTTATGGAATCGAAAAGACAAATGGGACGATCTCAATATAAAGGGACCTTATTGAGGCAGGCGGTTGCGCCGTTTTTAGAACTGTTACCATAGTATTCGTATAGTTACAAGAATAAGAAGAGCGTAACAGCCTTCCTCCGTAAGGTCCCTTTATATTGAGAATGTCACAAATGAGCACACAGGTCACAGGTTAGTAAAGATTTTCAATATCAAAACTGCCATGGGATGTCAATAAAGTAATGCATGTTTTTTAATCACATTTTTGTATTTTATTTTCATCTTTAATCTTCACTGTATTGTTCTAAGGCTCATACCACACGAGTAGCAACCGCACCGACGAGAAGTTCCCAAAGTTGCGAAACTTTCAACGTGAGAATTTCTCGGTAACTTATGAGAATGTTGTATAATTATCGTTATCATTATCATTTTATCAACAGACAGGACGACAGATGCGGCTGAAGACGTATTTACTGGTGCTGGAAATATATCCAATTGCAACTTTCTCTGAAATGTTCTCAGATACTTAATGAGAATTTAGGCAACTTATTGGTAACTTGTCACTTATCAACAAAATAATTAACTGTATCAAACTAAAACATGTATACAAATACTATGGAGTATTTATCATGCACATTTAAAACTTTATTGTAAGAACATTTTCTTAAAAAAAAATAAGTTTCATGTTGCAAGAATGTTCTCAGAACATTCTCAAGAATGTTTCCACGTTTTAGTAATGTTCTGCCACTTGTACATTGCTACACACGAACAGTTCTCCCGCCGCGGCCGCATTTCTTTTGTTTGGGCAACCGCAGCGTAGATTGCGTCCTATAACGTTTCATAGTAAATTGTGTCTGCGGTTTTAAATGCAGATTCCCGTATAGCATGGGCCTAAGGTGCAAGAACAGCATTTACATAATTTTAGCTGATATTTAAAGCAACACACACACAAACATACCAAGCAACAAAAATACTTTTGCTTCCCTGGTCGTCAAACACGGCTCTGTTCTCTAGAAGCATACTAGGAATGGCGCCGAAAATTTATATTAAGCTACCAAAATGCATTACTGTAAAGGACGGTGTTACCGAATTCAAACGTGCTTTGAAGAGCTTTCTGATTAATAAATCAAACAACGAATCAATCAATGAATTTATGTTAGTAAATAAGGACTAATACTTAGTTATCATAAATGAAATGTAGTAATTGTATAATTTTTTTTTAGATTAATAAACTATTTATTCGTAATATTTCATAATAATTACATGTCAATAAAATAATAATAAAATAACAATAACGGCCGCACTCAGAGACGTCAATTAACTTTTAAGTTTCATTAAAGTTGCTGCTGTCACTTTCTTTCCTATAGCATAGAATAAGACGCAGCAACTTTGATGAAACTTAAAAAATAAATGACGTCTCCGAGTGCGGCAGTAAGCTCTTAACTTAAGCCTAGCTTAAGCCTAGTCAAAAAGTCCCCCTCGAGTTGTCCCTGGCGTAAAGGTACCCATCACCCTGGCCGCGTTACCACGTTGGATGGCGATGGACAACCTTTGCACCAGGTACGAACCCGCGCGGGCGTCAGACCCGACATCCCTCTTCCCCAATGAAAGCAATAGCCTCCAACCCTCAGCACCCAGTAGTCTCAATTATATAAATTGTTATTATAAAAGTCATTAATATGTAAAATTGTTATATAGGAAACGTAGGGAAATATAAATAATAAACATAAACCCTGTATAACACCCAAGATTGCACGCATAACGGCAGAACATTGAAAGATCCATTGTATATGTACACCAACTGTATAACTAGGTACCTACCTGTGTTTAGCGCATTTTTTTTTTTAAATTTAAATAACTCCGAAACCCTCGATGCGCGAGCCCGTCTCGCACCGGTTTTTTTATTAAGTATTTAATCCATTAAACAAGAACAATACGTAAGTCTCAAAGTTTATTGTAGCCGTTCACATGAAGCTCCGAGAAATGTGACGTTCTCAATATAAAGGGACCTTATGGAGGAAGGCAGTTGCGCTCTTCTTGTTCTTTTAACTATACGAATACTATAGTAACAGTTCCAAAAACGGCGTAACCGCCTGCCTCCATAAGGTCCCTTTATATTGAGAAAGTCACAAATATGCAAGTTTGTCTTACGGCGCGATCTATCTTTCAAATTAAGTTGGTACAATCTGATTGTACGATAGCGGTGCCTTACATGGGTGTAATGCAAGTTTTATTGCCAACGCTCACAGATTTAGCTTTTCAGGCTTTGCTATAACTTTATTTTGCAACTGTCGGTACGTAGAATACATATGTATTAAGTGAAGCTTACCCTTGAATCAACGACACTCATTTTATAGAATGTTTTACTTCGCCGAATTTTCAAAACAATTTTTTTTTATAATTTTCCGTGACGTACTTTTTGATTTATAACGTAAAATGTTCAAAAAATGACCGTTCCCCCTTATCTCTTGAAGTCTGTGCACCGAAAAATCTGAAAAATTTCTAACTTATAAATATTACTAATATTTTACGGGTAAAATAAAACGAAATGTTAATTTTAGAGAAATTGACAAAAATCTTTGAAAATTTGTGTTAAATTTAGACAATTCAAAATAGACCTTATTGCAAACGAATTAAAGTAAAAAGGTATATTTTTGAAGAATGGCCTTAAATACGGAACCCTCGGTGCGCGAGTCCGACTCGCGCTTGACCGGGTTTTTGAAACATCTTGAGACGGGCATCTCAGCTAAGATTAGCCCTAAGAGTGTCAAAATAATAACCCTTCTTGCTTCGTGTATTGACCATGTAACTTACAGCACTTCCAAACTCTTGAGATTCTCCAGCGCCTTTTCGTCGATGCACTTGAGCTGGTTTCCGTCGAGGTGCAGCGACTTGAGGGCGGTCAGCCCTCGGAAGGTCCGGCGGCTGATGGCCGTCAGCTCGTTGCGGCTGAGGTCTCTGGAATCATGGTGAGTGACACTTCAGAGATTGGTAAGGATCAAGATAGATATTGGCTGATTGGATGGGGAAGTTTCGGTTTTTTTCATGGCGTGGGGAAATGATGGTAAGTGGGTTCCGAGGATTGAGGATATTTGCTGTCTTTTTCAAGATATGGTGAAGTCATAGATAACTGTCTTGGTGATGTGTCTTCATAATTGATTTGACGACGCGGTTAGCCTAGATGGTAGTGACCCTGCCTACGAAGCTAGCGGTCCCGGGTTCAAATCCCGGTGTGGAAAAATATTTGTGTGATGAGTGCAAGTATTTGTTCCTGAGTAATGGATGTTTTCTATGAATATAAGTATGTATTTCGCTATATAAGTATGTTTATTCGTTGTCTAGTACCCATAGTACAAGCCTAGAGCTTAGTTCGGGACTAGGTCAATTTGTGTGAGATGGTTTTCCGGGCGTTTCAACCGCCGTCATTAGTGTCACCAATATATTGACGAAATCAATGACACTACAGCAACTTCAGTAAACAGAAGCAGAACGGGATGTAGTTTCTATCAGCATCAGAAGTTGCTGTAGCGTCATTGATTCCGTCAATATATTGGTGACACTAATGACGGGAATTCAAACGCCCGGAAATTTACCTTTTGGCCCCTAATAAAAAAAAAATGTAGTATCGATGCGGTCCAGGGCCCCTAGCCAAATGATTTACGCTGACGTACGGATTTTTGAAAATTGACAAAATGTATGGAACTGACATAAGCGGTTGACGCGACAGAACGTTAGCTTAGATTAATCTTATATAGTTCTTTGGTTTCGAAAATTGTTTAGTGACGAATGATTCATCCACGAATATCCACATTCGTAATCACGACTAGGTAAAATAGGGGAAATCTCGGCATTCTAAGTAAGAAATCATCATCATCAGCCGCAAGACGTCCAGTGCTTTAGTTCTCCTGCGGATCTCCTCATTCCTGATTCGATCTCGCAAGGAGACACCCAGCATAGCTAAGAAATACTACAGTTAAATAAATCAATGAATGAAACATTATTATTTTTATTCATTTAGAACTAAGGGACAGTAAGAACAGTCCAATCGCCAAAATAAGTTTTCGTGACCGCACGCAATACCCCTAAAAATACTCGATTTATATCGATTCGAGAATTCCTAATAATTATTAATGACTCCCTTGAAATTTCCTCGAAAACTACTACCTAATACTAAGATAATATCTACCGTATTTCGACATAGTAAGGGTTTAAATTAGTATGTTCGGTGTTGGGTTCGATGCCACAAACATGAAGAGAGTATTAGCGATCAGAGTAACAGGGATAGAAAATACTTGAAAGTATTTTCGAGTAGTTTTAAACATTGCCGTTTTGAAGTTTAGTAAGGGGTCACTGATTTATTATAAGTCGGCCGTCACAGTAATACCGGAGGTAGACCAGCTTAAGACGCACCGAACCAGCCTAACATGACCTCAGTAAATGTCGCATGGTTTTCAAGATATGCCAGTTTAATGTTTGTACTGGCAAAGAACTTGAAACGGGAAAATCTTGTAAACCATGCGATTTTTACTGCGGTAATGTTAGGCTGGTTCAGTGTGGGGATAATGCGTAACGCATTTCCACTCCGTTAAAAAAACAAATAAAAAAAAATTGGTACGGTAAGTTCCTATGTTTTAGACACTAAGTTCTATCGGCAATTAAAATTAAGTTTAAAAAACACAAGATAATACAAATTGTGCACATCGTGGATGTTGTAATAGCTCGATTCAAATAAGATAAATAAAAGTGACAACTAGCCAGATTTTAAAATTTCATTGATATGATGATATGATATTTTTATTGGTATAAAACAATATTTTACATGTCACGCTTATATAAATACTAAATTAATTTACAATTAAATTTCGTTATAATTTACATTTTAAATACTAAATTTATTTATTATAATTATTATTATGACATATAATTTATTTACAATTATGTATGTATCAAACATTTATTTAATAACATTTTTAAAATTTAATAATGTAGTTATTTTCACAATGATTTACGTATTGTTAACTTGATCCAGACTAGAAATCTAGGTATAGGTAGGTACATACTAATATCTTTTAACATGCTCTTGTGATAAATTCGTCTATAAATAAGCAACTTGCTACTACCAATAGTGATATTGTCATTTCACCGCAAAACGTTCTAATGACAGAACCTTCTTAAACTTGTAGGTTATACCAAGTATTTATACCTGTTATTCGCGAAGGACCGCCAGCCTCGCGGGCGGTATGCGGTATGGAGTAATTAAATATTAAATTTTAACGCGACCCGCCGGCGCCGCCGCAGGTTAGGGTGGACACGTCTTTATATTTCGTAAGTTTAGTTTTATTATTTATTTATTTAAAATACAAGTAATAATAATAATCCAGCCTATATACGTCCCACTGCTGGGCACAGACCTCCACTCACAATGAGAGGGTTCCGGCTATAGTTACCGCGCGGGCCCAGTACGGATTGGGAACTTCGCACACACCGTCAAATTGCTTTGCAGGTGTGTGCAGGTTTCCTCACGATGTTTTCCTTCACCGAAAAGCTCATGGTAAACTAACAAAATTATATTTCGCACATAAATTCCGAAAAACTTGAGGTTAGAGCCCGGGTTCGAACCCACGACCCTCTATTTATTTATTAAAATTTTATTGCACAATACACAAAGTAAGTACCTACAAATGGCGAACTTAATGCCTTAAGGCATTCTCTACCCGTCAACCAATGGGACAAACAGAGACAATTAAAGGTTGGTGCTAAGATATGATAAAAATTGTATTCTATGTATTAGGTATGTATTACTCTATATGTTTATTGTTGCCTAGTACATAGTAGCATAGAGCTTAGTTTGGGACCAGGTCAATTTGTGTCAGTTTGTCACCTGATATTTATTTATTAAATCTTGACTCATCAAATTAGTTAAGTTCAAAATAATGTAATATAAAAAATGAAATAAACAGTTTAAATTTAATATATATTTTTTTTTAATAAATACCGGGCAAGTGCGAGTCGGACTCGCGCACTGAGGGTTCCGTACATATTTGGCTGGTTTTTAGTATTTGTCATTATTCTATAGGGATTGTTCTATAATCATACCAAATTTGACGCTTGTATGTTTTACCGTTTTCACGATACAACAAAAATAAAAATACGTTGAAAAAAAAACGTTTCTTGTATGGGGACCCTCATTATTATTTCACTTTATTATTATTTTTTAATTTGTTACTAAATCCGCCGTAATAACACATATTCTGAAAAAAAAATCAACCCGCTATCTATTACGGTTCAAAAGATACAGCTCTTTATATTTAGGGCAGACAGACAGACGGACGGACGGACAGCGTAGGCATATTAATAGGGTTCCGTTGGGCGCCCTTCGGGTACGAAACCTTAAAAACGTAGTTTAACCCAATACTAACTTGAATTTGCACTTTAGAGTAAAGCAGACTCAGTTAACCTCTAAGGCTCCTTGTACAATAGGATGTACATAATACCGCCATTGGAATAAAGACCCATTGCAAAGGAGATAGAGTGGAATTTCTTTTGTTTTTATGACTGACAAATTAGTAAATAGACTCTATTCTATTTAGAATAGGGTTCCTATTCCATTGGCAAATTTCGTTGTATGTTTTAAATTGATTGGTACGAGTATATTCAATTCGACGATTGTATAAAATACGTACAATGAAACGTATATTAAAAGCTAATCCGACGTTGACATGTTTATCCGTCTGGATGTCGACACGTAGCTCATAAACTGAATGAGTCATGCCTAGGAACGCCTAGGTTCAACAGCTTACGCTGAAATGTTAAGGTTATATTGCATGCTTCGTCTGTTACACAATGATGCATACCTAATTCCTAAACAGATTTAGATGTAATTTGGCACATATAAACTGAATTCGGGGTAGTACAAAGTGACAACTATTACTGTGGCAATTTATATGACAGTTTGGCCATTTTAGAAGTTTGGTACATTGAATTTATATACTTCTAAGTACTTTAAAAAGAGTAAAATTGCATAAAACAGAAGATAATAGGAACATTTTTTTTTAATACTGACTCTACGCGGGCTAAGGCTAAGGCTAAAGAAATAAAATAAAAATTTCGCTTGTTCGAAACAGAATCTTATGTCAGTCAATAAAAGTTAAAAGTCATTTTGACAATTGTCCTATACATAGGACGTTGGGGCCGCGGGAGGTTAAAATTATATATAATAGCCATGTCCACACTACTGCCTATCTTATAGGGCTGCCAAAAATTGCTCGCTATCCGTTACCATTGAATAATTGACGACGTTCTCAAATTGGGTGCGAGCCAGCCCTAGCGAGCTACGAAATACGGAGAAGGCAAATTAATATTACCTATCGACTAGCTTTTACACGCGACTTTAGTAGTCGTTTATCGCTGCATCCTCGGGAAATGTCTAATTTTTTCGGACATGAAATATAAAAAAAAAAAAAATTGCACCGAATTGCTTAAGATAAAAATACTTTAATAGATCTATTTACAAGGAATCGAATGAGGCCATATGTGACGTTCTCAATATAAAGGGACTTTATGGAGGAAGGCAGTTATGCTCTTCTTATTCTTGTAACTATATGAATACTATGGTAACAGTTCTAAAAACGGCGTAAGCGCCTGCCTCCATATATAAATATAAAAAAAAAAAAAAATATCAGAGACAATTTCACACAAATTGACCTAGTTCCAAACTAAGCTCTAGGCTTGTACTATAACGATAAACATTACTTATATAGAGAAATACATACTTAAATACATAGAAAACATCCATGACTCAGGAATAAATATTTGCGCTCATCACACAAATATTTGCCCATACCGGGATTCGAACCCGGGACCGCTAGCTTCGTAGGCAGGGTCACTACCAACTAGGCTAAACGCGTCGTCAAATATACGTCCCTTTATATTGAGAACGTCACATATTCCACCAGAACACGCAACCCACGTTGGCAACAGGAAGCCATCACGGCTTATTGTGGTCGTGTGTGGCATGTGGGTAAATGTGTATATAACATCTGTCACTTACTGACCACTATGTGCGAGAGGGACGAATGCTTTATCCACACTCATCCAAGGGATAAAGACGACCATTATACGTGTGCAGCGGGGCACGAGATAAAATTTGACAGGACTATTCCATATTCTAACATAAGACTTAACGCTTAAAGTTTAAAATAAAAGTGTCTCGTTCTGACTTTTATTGCCTTTTATTACTATTTCGATATTCACATTTTTATAGTGATTTTATCAAGACGGGACATTTTTATTTTAAACCTTAAGCGTTAAGAGGACTGTGAACCAAAATCTAGACTTTTCATACAAACGGCGATAACGTTTTCCACCCCCTAAACGTTAACCGAATTCGATCAATTTTTGATATGTGGTCAGTCGGAACAAAAACTATGTCCGTACTATGGAATAGATGTAATAATTTCCCTGGCATCTGTCAAATTTTATCTCGTGTATGCGCGCTAAGCCCGCAGAGGTACTTTCGTACATCGCGTTCCCTTGTCCATTTTACTACGATATCGTTCGCGTAAATTCTTAATGCGGTTTAAACGAGTAATTGTCCGCCATTTTAAATTAATAAGTTATGGTACCGATTGAGGGAACCGAGGGGATTGGTTTGGCGTAGTCTAAGTGATTTAGAAGACCGGATCACAATGATTAGAGTAATATGAGACGGAATTTTCTTTCTCGCTTTGCTCGGGTGCTTAAATATCTCGTCTAATAATGGCTTACTTTAGTCCCTCGTTGAACAATCTACTATAACACTGTAACCTACTGTAACAATGACACTAGTGTTTTCTATCAATCAATCAATCAAAAATCATTTATTGCCAGTTTTTGCAGTGAAACATAAATTTAAATAGTACTGGGGCGCACCGTCGTGCATTGAAAACACCATAAAATTAAAAAAATTATACAAGCTTTTGCCAGCGACTTCGTCCGTGTAATAGTCGTTTATCGGATTTCCTTCGGGAACTACCAAATTTTCCGAGTTAAAAAATAGCCTGTGTTAATCCAGGGTATAAGCTATCTCTATTCCAAATTTTATCCAAATCCGTCCAGACGTTGCAGCGAGAAACACAGTTGTGAGTAACAAACTAACACACACACACACGCACACACACACACACACACACACACACACACACACACACACACACACACACACACACACACACACACACACACACAAACTTTCGCATTTATAATATTAGTAGGATTTCTCTTCTTTACTCAATTAAACCACGTTAACACATTTTTCAATTTCCGTAAATCTTTTCTTGAAAAAACAATCCTAAAAGGGCCAACGGCTTTAACCTTTTTTAAGCCACCACTAAAACGTTCGGAAACAAACGGCTGAAAGCGGCTCGGCCACTAATCCGCCATTTTGTGCACTCGAGAAACAAGATGGCGGCACAATAGGCTAATGGCTTCTCAAAGTGTTTTGAAAAGAAAGGTCTTTAGTTGCCCTTTTGAGGTAAAGAGTTTTGTTATTTTTTCGTGAGTGGTTTATCTTGAAATAGACATACATTGTAATTAGGTAAATTGTTAAGTTCAATTGCCTTTCCGCGACATTGTTGCACGGTTCATAAATGGGCGCCCAACGTGGGGCCACAGTACGATTTTGTAAACGGCGACCGGGCAAGTCACATAGTGATAAGTAATAATTATTTGTGTTGTGATAAACTATAAATATGTTTTTACTATCGCATGTTTTCTGTAAATATAGACAATGTATCACTTTGTTATTATGGATTTTACGGCTTGCAAACTTCGTTGATATGAGGCGAAGGCGATGTTTTTTGTAATTTTTTATTATATATCTGAAACCCTAAAATATCTGTATAATTTTTTTTGTTTATTTAATTTAATTTAATTGAAATAATTACACAGTATACAGACATCAAGGCACTGAGAAATTCATACAATGCAACAAAAACACAAACACTAAGGGCCTTATTAATAAACTCATCTCAACTGTGATCCCTGTCTCGAAATACGTCAAAGTAAACGTCATTCCATAGAAAAGCGGCATTTTTGACGCCTCTTGTGACGGGCGTCATCAAGGCCAGTTTATTAATTGGATCTTAATCCCTTAGTATAACTCGTAGCACTGCAGATAACAACATTAGCATTTACGAATAATTAACTAAAGATGAACTGCCCAATGTGAAAACGAGGCATGATCTCTTTTATACTAGTTATTGGCAGATGTCGAAATATGCCGCTGTGACAGATAGACGAACGGACGGACAGAAACACGCCGCAACCATCTTCACCTTATTGGTACGGAACCCTAAAAATATATTTACCTTACCCTCATTTCACGTTAATAAAAATATCGCCTTACCAGATTTTATCCTCGTGACACACTTCATTAACATCACAAAAGGCAATTACCCACAATAATTAATTTAACTAATTAGAAGCTCAAGTGCGCGCTAATGGCGGGCGGAAGCGCCGCCATCTTGTGCAGCCGCGAAATGGCGACCGGAAATTAATGGAGCCTTATTAATCATGCCTTTTTAATTGGCTTGTTTGAAAGGTGCATCGATTCATTGTAGATTTTAAACGAGAAGCTACTTAGTTGTAAAAGTGTTAATATTAGATGTCTTAAAGGGACTCCAACTCAGCTTATGAAGCAAGTTATACCAGGACAGTTTTTAAGTTGTTGCAAATTGTTGCAAGTTGTTGCAAACACGTGAAGTTTGACCGTTGTAGAAGCAGATTTTAAACCCCCGACGCAAAACAGAGGGGTGTTATAAGTTTCAAGTGTGTATCTGTGTATCTGTCTGTGGCTTCGTAACCCCCGACAAAATTGGCTCCCCTACTTCCAGAGCTCATATCTCTTAAATGGCGCAACGGATTTTCACCAAACTAAGCTGAGGACACTCTTGATCAAGTCACCTTTCAAACAAAAAAAAAATCAAAATCGGTTCATCCGTTTGGGAGCTAGAGATACACACATTAAACTTATAACACCCCCCGTCATGTCTGCCACGTCCCCGCCGCTGTCGTTTTCTGTGTCCACAGATGCATACAAAAAGGGATAGCGCCAATAACTAAAACCATTTTACAAACAGACTGCAATAAAACCAGTTCAATATTGATTTAATTCAAAGCTACTGCATTTCTCATTACGTAAGAATCTCAATTTATTGAGAAGCTAAAGTATTACAGTGTCAAAGCCTGATCAAACATGGCTCCCGGAAAGCGCGCAGACTGGAGCCGGAAGTGGCGCCATCTTGCGGAAGTCGGAGCGCTTAATGAGCTCGCGGAACGAACGTTTGATTTTGAACTTTGCTTTTCTTTATAACTAAACTAGCTTTCCGCCCGCGACTTCACCTGCGGAGAGTCAGTACTTTCGTCAGTTAAAATATAGCCAAATGTCGGTGAAAGAATGTTTGGAATCGGCCCAGTAGTTTTGAGTTTATTCGTCACAATTTACAAACATACAAAAATATTAATCTTTAATATTATAAAGATATAATATGTAGATGGAGGATAAAACTAAAAAGCTACAGTTCAATTTTGAACTCTATAGATAAGTTGTAGAAATACGGATTGCACAGTTGTCTTTTTGATTTAGTAGCATTTCATTGGCTGGTAGTCTTCCACTTACTGCAAATAAACCCTCTTCATTTCCACGTGTCTATAAATTACTAAACATCCTCAAAATGTGGTGTATCGACCGCCATTTTACCAAAGACATTTCGCGCGCTTTTTCAAAGATGGCGTCTGTCGGCGGTGTTTTTCGCGCTTTATTTGTTTCTCTCTCCTTAATGACGAGAATTCTGTCGTTTAGTGAGAGAACAGCGGAAACCACTCCGTTTGGGACATTTGGGGAAGAGTGCGGCCGCAACACGCGGGTAATGACGTGAAAATGATTAGATACGGAATCGGGATTATAGCTTTTTTTTACCCAACTGCGAGTCTAGCATACATCACAAGAATAAACTGACAGGACGAATAAAAAGTTGCTACTGTAGAGTAATTAAATATAGCTTAGAGCCTGTGTACTGTGTTTTTAGCCCTTAGAACCCGGGTTTTAGTTTCGTCATGTCCGTCAGCGGCTGAACTCAGAGATCCTTAGTAGTAAAAAGTTGTAATTTGGTATGAATATACATATTAGTTACGCCGTCAATGAAGTTAAATAAAATCTTTACCAAATTTTTTTTTACGGTACCTCCCCTACAAGTAAACCAGAGATGATTTCTTTTCTCTCGTCTACGTTATAGTGTGGGGTGTCGTTTGATAGGTCTTTCAAAAATATAGTGGGTTTGTAAACACCTTTTTGATCAAGGGGTCCGTTTGTGAAATATTAAGCTTTAGGGCCTGCGCAAACCGGCGGAGCGCAGCGCAGATCACTTTAAATTTATCAATGTATATTCTTTTCTATTTTCATTACAATAAGGTATAAATTTAGACCCGCAGCCGCAGAGTGATACTCCGAGGTCGGTCTCAGAGCATTCAAATTTATACCTTATTGTAATTAAAATAGGGAAGAATATACATACTAAAAATCTGAAAACTATCTTAAATGAAAGCACATATAACGAATTTTAAAAGAAAACTATCACGACTAAGTTATTGTGTTTGTAGTAATGGCGACGGAACCCTGCACTGAGCATGGCCCGACATGCGCTTGCGCGGTTTTTATATTACACACAGAGCTTATTTGAAACCTACATCTGTGTTGGGGTGTATGTAAGTGTGTTGTCAGCGCTTAGCAGAAACCGCATTCACTAAACCGATTTCAATACTAATGTTTTGTTTTGACGACGCGTTTAGCCTAGTTGGTAGTGACCCTGCCTACGAAGCTAGCGGTCCCGGGTTCGAATTCCGGTATGGGCAAATATTTGTGTGATGAGCGCGAGTATTTATTCCTGTGTCATGGATGTTTTCTATGTATTTAAGTATGTTTATCGTTGTCTAGTACCCATAGTACAAGCCTAGAGCTTAATTTGGGACTAGGTCAATTTGCGTGAGATTGTCCCCTGATATTTATTTATTTTATTTTCAAAAGTTTGCATCCGGGGATTTTAGCTAAGTAGCTTGGCCCGAATTGAAGTTATTTATTAAGTTTTAAACTTTAAAAATTTTCATTTTCAAAAAGTTTTATTTTCGATCAGTATTAACTGTGTAATGTTTCTTAAGCTAGAAATGTCCCTTAAATCAAAAATTGTCACAACCCTCCTAGGTCTCCCCTACAGCAGGGGTTCAGAATCAAAAATCGGAACCCCTGTTGTACCTACTATGTTTATTTTTTAAACATAAACTACTTTCCTCAAATAATAACTAATAACTAGAAAACGTATAATTCCCCTGTAGTTTTCCCATAGCTAAAGAATCCTCACAACTTCTAAAGCTCCATACAATTTACTCGATAGCTTCGGAAGCTGTTTGAAAAGCTATAAAACTAAATCGAAAACGAACTGGTACACTTCGGGAGCGACGAGATTGTGCGCTGAAAGCGACGGATCCTTTGAGCTCGGGGATGAATGTGTACAGTGGCGAGCAGAGAAAGCTTTAGCCGGTTTAACGATATTGGTAACTAAAATCTGGGAAATAGGGAATCTATTATGTGTCAGACATGATTGTTTTCTAGTTTGAAGTTTGTGGTGAGGACATATAATCTTTTACACAAACAAAAAAAAACGATCCATAGTTGGGATTCCAACGCTCTAACCATCAGTCTATTCAGACGGCAAATCTTTCAAACTACGCCTCAGATTTTAATGCGGTTCTCACCACCAGTTTGATATTGATTTACGGAAGGTTTATGTATATAATAGTACCCGGAACAAAGCGAGGGCGGGTCGCTAGTAACTCGATTATTTCTGTTGAACTTTTTATTTGTCCCGCGCGTCACCCCATAAACACTTGTATGGCGTTGAATTGCCTCAAAAGCCTTTCTCGAACGCTGTACCGTCACAAACACCCTCACAAGACTTAAACAAGCGAGTAAGGAAGCCTGGGGCTCTAGCCAAGATGGATTATTCGACGTTTATGCCATTATTGTTTCTTCCTATTCGTAATTCTGCACAATATGAATTCCACACAATTGCATTTGACCACATTCGCTATTTTTCACAGTTATTATTTTTATACAATCCTGTTTCTTCCTAGTCGCGATTCTGCACAATATGAATTCCACACAATTGCATTTGACCACATCCGCTATTTTTCACAGTTATTATTTTTATACAATCCTGTTTCTTCCTAGTCGCGATTCTGCACAATATAAATTCCACACAATTGCATTTGACCACATCCGCTATTTTTCACAGTTATTATTTTTATACAATCCTGTTTCTTCCTAGTCGCGATTCTGCACAATATGAATTCCACACAATTCCATTTGACCACATTCGCTATTTTTCACAGTTATTATTTTTATACAATCCTGTTTCTTCCTAGTCGCGATTCTGCACAATATAAATTCCACACAATTGCATTTGACCACATCCGCTATTTTTCACAGTTATTATTTTTATACAATCCTGTTTCTTCCTAGTCGCGATTCTGCACAATATAAATTCCACACAATTGCATTTGACCACATTCGCTATTTTTCTCAGTTATTATTTGTATACAATCTTGTTTCTTCCTAGTCGCGATTCTGCACAATATGAATTCCACACAATTGCATTTGACCACATTCGCTATTTTTCTCAGTTATTATTTGTATACAATCTTGTTTCTTCCTAGTCGTGATTCTGCACAATATGAATTCCACACAATTGCATTTGACCACATTCGCTATTCTTCACATCTCTTATTTTTACACAATCGCGTTTCTTCCCATTAGAACTCTTTATTTTCCCTTTACCATTCCAGCCAGAGTTGAAAACAAAATCAGATAATTATTTTACTTGCTTTTTTATTCAATTTTGATCGTGAGACATAAAGGTGTCGGTGAGATTAGAAACATTGCTTAAATGATGACGACGGGAGATATTTTTCTCGTTGTTTTTTTTTTCAAATCTTATCTTATTTATTGAACCGTCGCAAACACCCTCACCAGACTTAAACAAGCGAGTAAGGAAGCCTGGGGCTCTAGCCAAGATGCACTTCTTCTAACTTCGCGATAGTTTAGCTTCGAATCCCGGTACCGGCAAATATTTGCGTGATGAGCGCGAGTATTTGTTCCTGAATCATTGATGTTTTCAATATATTTAAGTATGTATATATTTCTCTATATAAGTATGTATTGTTGCCTAGTACCCATAGTACAAGCCTAGAGCTCAGTTTGGGACTAGGCCACTTTGTGTGAAATTGTCCCTGATATTTATTATTATTATTATTATTTTACTTAAGAGCTAGGCTCTTGTCGGTGGAGTAATTTTCACTTTTCTCTGTTCTCCGCCAATTTTTTCACCTCCGCGGGCTTAACTGCATGCACGAGATATTTGACAGGTGTTAGTGAAATGAATACATTTATTCCATATTGTAACGTAAGACTTAATGTTTAACGTTTAAAATAAAAGTGTCTCGTTTTGACTTTTATTACATTTAGACTATTGCGATTTTTAAATTTTTATAGCAATTTTATCAAGACGGGAGACTTTAATTTTAAACCTTAAGCGTTAAGTCTTACGTTAGAATATGGAATAGATGTATTAATTTCCCTAGCACCTGTCAAATTTTATCTCTCTTATCTGTTAGGTTAGACCTGTGAGCACCAAAAAATTGTAACTCTGCATGTGGAAATGCCTTTAGATGCAATGAAAATTCGGTGAAGTAAAATATTCTATGAAATGAGTGTCGGTGATTGAAGGGTAAACCAGCTAGATGATTATCTTAAGCTCACTGTCTAATTCGTCGACGGATTAAGAACCGGCGAGAATTTAAACTTCTGTTAGAGCGTTAATGTAGTGTATGTATTTTAATATAGCCGCAGCTGTCGTTGACGACACAGTACGGCTAAAGCACATAACTGTGAATTTCTTAAATGTGTAAAAGAAACTGGTAAAGTTACCTTTCTAAAAGTTTTGCTACGACATCAAATACAATGTCAAATACTGTAGTTAAAAGCATTTCCCGAGCTTTTTATACTTACATAGTTAAGGGGGTTATTTGCCGAGAAGTGGGACACTGAGGACCGTATTAATAAACTGATCTGACCTGAAATGGCTGAGATGCCCAAAATCAAAATAATTATTCCGTAAATTGGCCACATTACGGGCTCTTTTACACGTCGGTAATATACATTCAGTCAACAAAGTATCGGGAATGGATGATTTGTTTATGGTTCCAAATTCAAATTTTTGTTTTTTTTGTTGTTGTTAGATTGGCACAACTGTTTTCTATTTTGGCGCGGAGTTTGAGTTGCATCTGTTATTTATATTAAATACAGTGCTGTTTTTAGTTATATCATATCTAGTGTGTATTGCGAATTTCATAATGGACAAAAACATTGAACAAAGAGTTTGTCTTAAATTTTGCATCGCCAATGGAATTTCGTGTTCGGAGTCACTGAAAATGTTACAGAAGGCTTACGGTGATTCGACTTTATCAAAAACACGTGTTTATGAGTGGTACAAAGCGTTCAAAAGCGGTCGAGATGTGATGGAAGATTTGCCTCGCTCTGGTAGGCCATCAACGTCTGCAACTGAAGTTAACATCGCAAAAGTGAAGGAAATAGTGACTGAAAATCCTCATTCAACTTTGAGAGAGATAGCCGCCGAACTTTCTGTATCTCACGAGTCGATCCGTACTATTTTAACTAATCATTTGGGTATGAAACATGTTACCGCTCGGCTAGTCCCAAAAGACCTGAATTTTCTCCAAAAACTCAATCGCATGAGAGTCGCTGAGGACATGCTAGAACGAGTCAATTCCGACCCAACATTCATGAAACGCATTGTTACTGGTGACGAGACGTGGGTTTACGAGTTTGACATGCAAACTAGTCAACAAGCTTCGGAGTGGCGCCTTCCAACTGAACCGAAACCGAAGAAACCACGCCAAAGTCGATCAAAAGTCAAAGTCATGTTGACTGTTTTCTTTGACTATCGCGGTGTTGTGCACTCGGAATTCTTGCCGGAAGGTCAAACGGTAAATAAAGAATATTATTTGAGCGTTATGCGGCATTTAAGAGAGCAAATTCGACGAAAAAGGCCAGATTTGTGGAATGAAAATTCTTGGATTTTGCACCACGATAATGCGCCTTCGCACAAGGCCATCATTGTGAAAGAATTTTTGACCAAACACTCAACAAATACCATCGAGCAACCACCATATTCACCAGATATGGCTCCTGCCGACTTCTTTCTTTTTCCTAAACTCAAATTACCACTTCGTGGCACCCGTTTTCAATCGGTAGAAGACATAAAGGAGAATTCGCGCCGAGAACTGAATTCAATTCCGGAAACAGCGTTTAAAAAATGTTTTGATGATTGGATTATTCGTTGGCGTAAGTGTATCGTTTCTGAAGGAGCATACTTTGAAGGTGATAAAATAAATTTGGATGATTAACAAACAGTTTGTGTATTATTGATCTTTTCCCGGTACTTTCTTGACAGAGTAGTATAGTGAATCTACCAGCGCTTCGGACAAGACCATCATTGCGGAAAAGAAGCGCCGCAAGAAACTCCAGCAGAAGCAGAAGTCATTTTTTCAAACATAAAATACAATAATAAAGTAAGTTACATTACAAGGTAATAAAGTAACAAATATTAATTATTAGAACTAGTACAAATAAAAACATTACAAATGTAAGGTCAAATACATTAAACTAAATATAATTACTAGGAGAACAACACGACAAGGTCTCTTCGTCAAAAGCCATAACTGGAATAATTAACTGAACAACAAGTCCTTGCAGACGTGAACAGACCGGACCCCACAAACAGCACCCGTTCACGAGTATGACGCGTATCTCAGCCATCGCCTCTCTCAACCATGTGTTCGGGAAGGTGGCGACCCGATCAACGACGCCGCCGTAAGCAAAGATCTTTGAGCGAGCATGACGTGCTCAAGCTGCGTCACAAGATGCGTCAAAAATGATAGTTTTCTATGGAATGACAATCACTTTGACGTATCTTGAGACGGGGATCACAGTCGAGATGAGTTTATTAATACGGCCCTAAGTCAGGTAAAAAAAATTGAAATTCCGTATTTTTACATCTAATAAAAAAAATGGATTCCAATAAAATTTTCCTCTTACTTTTAAAGTTACCTCTCCAAAGGCAACTTTGCCACAATAGGAATGAATTGGCAACGGCTGTAAAAACACGATTCTCCAGTATTCCCCGCGAGCGACGGGGATGTTATATAATTTAAGACGATTCGGCGGGGACGCAGGGCTGTGACATGACGGCGGAAAATATCAACGCGTGAATATATTCCTTTATTTATGGTTTCTAGGTTCATAAAGGGAACACAGACCAGTCCTCCGGCTGATCTCGGCCTGACGGTTCGTCGTATTAGGACACAGACTATCAGCACAGTATAAATATAGCGAATGCAAAAGAAACTACGAAGAAATGTTCGAAACGCACTCACTCAGACGCACGTCTCAACGAGACCCCTAAAAGCTGCCGCACATTAGGCCACTAGTCGCGGCCACAGCGTAGCCACTTGTGGCCACCACAAGCTGCGGACGAGTTTTTTCATACATTTTGTATAGCATCGGCGCACACCGAGCGTTCGAGTGGCCGCGTCTGAGCCACAAGCTGCGGTAGTCGCGGCCACTAGTGGCTCAATGTGCGGCCGCCCTAAGCGGACATGGCGGGTGTAGCGTGGAGACAAATGGTTTCGCTTTGTATTTTATTCTTCTCCACGAAACTATTCGTCTCTGACAGTACTGCCATGTCCGCTTAGGGGTCTCGTTGAGACGTGCGTCTGTGTGAGTGCGTTTCGAACGTTTGTTCGTAGTTTATTTATTGCTTTAGCTATATTTATACTGTGCGATCAGCTATGTTATTCTGTTGACACATCGTCGTTCAGTTCTACTCAGTCAATGAATAGCCGGCGAATGGAAATGGCGAAATTAATGTGCAGGCAGTTGAATGTCATTTACTCACCTTGACGGACGACATAAATTCGCCGGCTATTCATCGACTGAGTAGAACTGAACGACGATGCGTTAACAGAACGTAGCAGTTTCTTGAACGATTGCACAGGTTTTGGCCGGCAGGCCGCCGGACAGACTTGGTTAGTCTGTGTTGTCCTTAACGTGCCGAATGATGTGATACTCATCTGACACACCATTACACCTAAGCATTTCTTGCGCCACTCTCGCTATTTTCAACTCCATGCTAGAATATCAACCTTACGTCATAGATAATCAGATCTATTTTGCGCTGTCAAACACGACGGATATATCCGTCGTTGGTACAGAACAGGTGGTGCGGATATATCCGCCAATGGCGTAGTAAACGCTTTGACAGAACAGCTGAAGCTCGTCGATTAACAATTCGTTGACGGATAGAGAAGCGAGTTGTTTTAGACAAAAACGTATATAGATATGGGTAGTGTCAACCCTACGCGTCGCTTCTGGATGCACGCTCCCCAGGGCTGTCACCAGAGAATGGTCTCATATAATATTAATACGCTAGTTGAATAAAATGCTACGTCTTTTGCCAAAACCGTGCTAGAAAATGGTTGCACTCGTCTTTAATAATTCAAATTTTATATTTTTGTATTTTCATAATTAATGTGTAATTTCTACTTCTGACGATCTCAATATAATAACTTGTAATTTGACATGAAGTGCAATTTATACTGTAATTTATATTGAGTAATAAAATCTGAATCTGAATCTGAATCATTCAGTTAACGTAGAAACGTGTAATTTTAAGTTAATGTTCTGCGGTTAACAGTAAGGAATAAAATATTTTTTTCTAAATGGAACCCTTAACGCGGTCGCGGGAAACCGCTGGATGACAGCACCGAGGACCGATCGTTGTGGAAAACCTTGGGGAAGGCCTTTGTCCAGCAGTGGACGTCTTGCGGCTGATGATGAACCATTAACGGGAACCTATTAATCTTTGAAACAAGGAGCCGAATAATAGGTATTCTATACGTGTTTTTTTACTGTAGTACGAAATTTGTTTTTTAATATTCATATATATTTATTTGTTTTTAGGGTTCCGTACCTCAAAAGGAAAAAAGGAACCCTTATAGGATCACTTTTTTGTCCGTCTGTATGTCTGTCTGTCTGTGTGTGTGTCTGTCAAGACCATTTTTTCTCAGGAACGCGTGGAGGTATCAAATTGAAATTAATATCAAATATTTAAGTCTGAAATCCCTTGGATCAGTGAAAAAATCAAACAGTCAAACAATCAAATCAGTCATCGCAATCAAAAGATACGGCAGTTTATGCCGCATATTCAAGATAATCTCAAGGGAATCAAAACCTATAGGGTACTTCCTGTTGACTTAGAATCATGAAATTTGGCAAGAAGCCATGTCTTATAGCAAAAGTAAAGGAAAAAATCCGAAAACCATTAATTTGTAGTTACATCACATAAAAAGTATATAAACTGACACTCACTAAGTACCAAAGTGCATAAATATTGCGTGTCAGTTTATACTGGACTTGTTTATATTGTATTCCCGTGATTTACGAACTATTTACATACCTATAAGTTTGTGCGGAACCCTCGGTGCGTGAGTCCGACTCGCACTTGACCGGCTTTTTTTTAATATTTCGAACGCTGCGATTCAACAGAGCCACGCTGTTTCGTCGCCAAAATAATTCAAGATATTGTTAATAAGATTATAAATATTTATGTATTTTAGTCAGTAGGGTATTTATCTATGGGCCTAGTAGCCTGAAAATAAATTAATTTGAATTTGAAAATTCTAACCGCGGACAGGTTCGGTAACTAAAGCTTAAAATTCAACTTTTGCAAATCTTAACCAAAAAGTAAGCAAATTTATGAAACAATTCGCTGACCAAATTAATGGGACCACGACTAACGGGGGTTCGTTTTAGTTGGTTAATAATTCGTTGACGAATTGCGAGAAAAAATGTTTAAAAAAAAGGCACGAAGTGGCAAGCATCTTCTAATAAATAATATTCAAGTTGTGACAGCCCTACCCACTACCGTATGCACAGTCCCCAGGGGTGTCAAACGGAGATAGGAGCCGATAGGGAAATTTGCATTTGTATGAAGAATAGGCATTCCTAAGGAGAAATGCATTTCCGAAACTCGATTATGGTATTTGTATGACTAATGTATTCAATGTACGCTAATGCGTAAAGAAATCGTGAAAAATCTGTTTACTTAATTTTGTACGACCCTTGCACTAAAAATGAATCTTTATTTAAAGAATCATGTATCATGAATGTTTTCTTTATCTTTATAAATAGATAAAAACTCCAGGAAACATTGAGACTCCTACTTTAAGAGCTTACACCTGTTAAGGGTTAAATTCAAAAAAGTGTACATAGTTAAGGAGTGTTAAGGACTTTCTCAGTGTCGTAAAAGTTGAGGAATGTTAGGGACTGACGCTAAGAAACGGTAAGTTTCTCAGTTTCGTAACGAAAATTAATCATACATTTGTATCGTTTATTTTCGTTACGAAACTGAGAAAGTTACCGTTTCTTCACTTACGGCCGCACTCAGAGACGTGAATTAAGTTTTAAGTTTCATTAAAGTAGCTGCTGTCACTTTATTTGCTATAGCAATAGAATAAGACGCAGCAACTTTAATGAAACTTAAAAATTAATAAATAAATAAATATAATAATAAATAAATATCAGGGACAATCTCACACAAATTGACCTAGTCCCAAACTAAGCTCTAGGCTTGTACTATGGGTACCAGGCAACGATATACTTACTTATATAAAGAAATACATACTTAAATATATAGAAAACATCCATGACACAGGAACAAATACTCGCACTCATCACACAAATATTTGCCCATATCGGGATTCGAACCCGGGACCGCTAGCTTCGTAGGCACTTCACTACCAACTAGGCTAACCGCGTCGTCTCTGAGTGCGGCAGTTAGTCCTTAACAGTCCTTAACTATGTACCTACACTTTTTTTAGGGTTCCGTACCTGAAGGGGACCCTATTAATATGCATACGCTGTCCGTCCGTCCGTCTGTCTGTCTGTCTGTCTGTCTGTCTGTCTGTCTGTCTGTCCTAACTATAAAGAGCTGTATCTTTTGAACCGTAATAGATAGCGGGTTGATTTTTTTTCTTCAGAATATGTGTTATTTCGGCGGATTTACTAACAAATAAAAAAAAGTAAAATAATAAAGTAGTTTTTCAACGTATTTATATTTTTGTTGTATCGTAAAAACGGTAAAACATACAAGCGTTAAATTTGGTATGATTATAGAACAATCCCTATATAATAATAACAACTAGTAATAACCAGTCAAATGTGTACGGAACCCTCAGTACGCCCGGTTTTTTTGAACTTCACCTTTAAATGGCCTAACGGATTTGCATCAAACCTAGCTAAGAACACTCTCGATTGAGTCACCTTTCTAAAAACAAATCGAAATCGGTCTATCCGATTCTGAGCTACGCTACGATGCCATAGACACACACATACACACATTGTTATAACACCCCTCTTTTTGCGTTGGAGATAAAATAAGAAAATGTATGTCTACACGGAATACAAGATGGCAGGCAGACGACGTGACGCTGAATAAATTATAAATTACTAGTGACCCGCCCTCGCTTCGCTTCGGTTAAGATTCCCCCTCCCATTTTCCCCCTTAAAGTTGAAATATCAAATTTTTCTCTTCATAAGAACCTTCCTCAGACTTCAAGGAATATAAAAAAAAAATTGTGACGTTCTCAATATAAAGGGAGCTTATGGAGGAAGGCAGTTACGCTCTTCTTATTCTTGTAACTATACGAATACTATGGTAACAATTCTAAAAACGTCGTAACCATAGAATATTCAACTTCGCCAAACTTCATTTCATCGACAGGCTCCACGCGCAGGTGTTATAATTATTGGGTGGTCACAGGTCTAACCTCTAACTACCTTGAAGACAATAAGGTTTCAGCAGAAATTAGCTTTCGATGAAATGAAATTCGGTGAAACGACACATTCTATGAAATTTGTGTTTACAAAACAAGGGAACACGAGTTTTTATTTATTTTTAATTCTAACACCATGGTTCCTAAGAACAGATTAGGTACCTTAAGTAAGTAAGTAAGTAAAAGATTTATTTATGCTTATCTGTTATAGTCTCTGACTTTCCCATACTGACCCATTTGGATTGATCTCCCTTTATAGTATGTACTAGCGAGCCGCCCTCGCTTCGATCCGGGTACTATTATATACATAAACCTTCCGTGAAAAATTATCTAACTGATGGTGAAAACCGCATTAAAATCCGTTGCGTAGTTTGAAAGATCTAAGCGTACATACAGAGGGACAGACGGCGGGAAGCGACTTTGTTTTAAACTATGTACTATAGATAACCAAATTTGAATACACCAAAGCACAAAGTTAATAGACACTTAAGTTCTATTTAATTTCATATCGCATCGCTCATGTGAGACTTAAAAGATGTTGGCCAAGCATTAAACGGGTCATCTTCAGTTCACGAGCTAGGGCGGAAGCGGCGGACGGACGGACTAACTAGCGCACAATAAGAACCGTGTTTACGTGCGCAGGAGCGTAGGGAGGGGATTAGTCGATGTAAGGCTGCGGTTACAGCAGCGGTGTTAAGGTTGTGGCGATGGCTGAAGCGTTTTCGCGTAGCCGATAGGGTAATACCTTTAAAAGTATTTGTATGTTTTGTTTATCCATTCTGTGCTACGTATTGTGAGTCAAACCAATGCCCCCTGGAGGAGAAGTACCCTAGATATTGAAGATAGCAAATTTTACTGAAAGGAAACATATAGGTTTTTTTAAAGTCACTTGCCAGAGCCGAGAATCGAACCCGCCAAATGTAGAAAATAAACAAACTGTATTTTTATGATACCAATCGATAGGGTCAATCATAAGGAACAAAACTATCTAATAGACATTACATCTAAGATTTAAGAAAGACCACGAAATGTAACAATAATGTATACATTTATTGAGACGACGACGAAGTATACTAACAATTGGGAATACTAAAACAATTTATATTATCTATTAATGCAGTTTTTCATATTTCTAAAAAACAAGGCATGTTTCCTTTCAGTAAAATTCTCTATCTTCAATATCAAGGGTACTTTCCTCCAGGGGCATTGGTTTGTATAAAGATTTCGGTGACGCCGATAGCCTAGTTGGGAGTGATTGTACTATTGTGATTGTAATATCATGTATGTACGCAAACACATACATGAGTTTAGGCATAACCGCGACGTTCATAATTTAAATACTAGAAATAGGGATAAGCTCGCTCTTCCAGGTCACCGTCTCCGTAAGGTAAGCACTTCGTTTGCGGGGAACTGTGTACGTTTCTACAATAAGATACCATCTGATATCGTCAATATGCCGTTCAATAAATTTAAGTCTCACATCAAGCGCTGCTTGATGGGTAGGGCATACTATACTGTAAATGACTTCATTGGTGACCAAGATGTATTTAAGTAGTGTCTAGGCTATTATTTATTTAAGGTATTTTCTTAAGTCTAGGATATTTCTGACGTTACTATCTTGAAACGTAAAATGCCTTTAAGCATACTGTATTCAAACACGAAATTTTATGTATGTACTTTTGTACTCTATTAGTTCTTGTGTATACAAGACGCTTTTAATGAGAGCACACTGTGATGTTTCTCGCCGGACAGCTATTTCACACAATATTACTTTTATGTTGTCCGGCAGCTTGAGCACGTCATGCTCGCTCAAAGGTCTTTGCTTACGGCGGCGTCGTTGATCGGGTCGCCACCTTCCCGAACATATGGTTGAGGGAGGCGATGGCTGAGATACGCGTCATACTCGTGAACGGGTGCTGTTTGTGGGGTCCGGTCTGTTCACGTCTGCAAGGACTTGTTCAGTTAATTATTCCAGTTATGGCTTTTGACGAAGAGACCTCGTCGTGTTGTTTTAATAATTAATATTTGTTACTTTATTACCTTGTAATGTAACTTACTTTTAAGTATTATTGTATTTTATATTGGAAAAAATGACCTTCTGCTGGAGTTTCTTGCGGCGCTTCTTCTCCGCAATGATGGTCTTGTCCGAAGCGCTGGTAGATTCACTCTATATTACTGACGTGTAAAAGAGCCCGTATGTGGCCAATTTACTGAATAAATATTTGACTTTGACTTTGACTTTGACATTCCACCTACGCAGTTAATGGTCTCAGGTTCAATACCTGGTAAGAGCCAATGCGTTTTTTGTGACATTGTTTTCTAATATTTTTTTTTTATCTATTGGTGGTTAATTTGATGAAGTGAGTGAGTAGCTTACAGCAATCGGACGTAGAGCAGCGGTGTCGTCCAAATTTATTTATTTATAATTTATAAATTTATGCATTTATAAATTTATAATTTATAGGACCCTATAATTTGGAAATGGCAATGACGGTCCAACATCTTGGACTTCACTAGAAGCATTCTTTAAACAAATATTGACTACAAATTAGAGCTGTTTAATTTAGAGTGTTACTTAAAACGTAACATTAAAAAAAAGTGAAACTGATTTTAGCTATAACTTATAATAACCCAATCACTACTACTTGTGAATGCTTTCTATGATTAGCCAAACAGACACGCTGGGATCTCAATGGTGCTCTTATTCAAAACACTTCATGGTTTCCCTTTATTTTACTGCCGTATAAAAGCAAATATTTTACTCGACAGTGGTTCAATCAGCTTCAAGCGATTTAAAATCGCTCCTCGCTCGAACATTGGCCGCAGCCTACACAGTGGCCATTACTTTGTAATGTATTTGTTCATAACAAATAAACAGCAGCTGTGCCTCGATAAGGCGCGTGACTTTTACAATAGGTAAGTACCTTAAGTCTGACATTGAGATTTATGGAACCAAAGCATGGTTGAAGTGTACAAACACAGCTAAGAATACAACGTTGACGCGGGTAGCCTAGTTGGTAGTGACCTGCCTCCGAAGCTAGCGATCGCGGGTTCAAATCCCGGGGAAATATAGGGACCGAAATCGAACGGATTCGCGGGACTCGTTTAAAAAGTCCCATAAAAATCCTAATTTATCGATATTTTTATCGACCATGCCCCTCCCTATGGCCCTAAAATCTTGGCCCTCCGCTGACAGCATGATCTATTGATATATGCGCATGAGAACACGCGCAGGAAGCTGTCAAATGATCTATGGAATGATCTATAATAGGCCGGTCAAGTAATGTAACCTATTTTTTTTAATATGGTGTAGACAGGACATAACTTAGGGCCGTAAAGAATAGGGCTGGACACGTTGCATTCGTTGAACGTTAACGTTTGCGTTACGTTAGAAAAACGAATGGAATCGATATTAGCAACCGTCGCGATAGATTGGCAGCTTACGTCAATAAGTTTGGTAGTTTTTACACCCCGACGCAAAATAGAGGGGGTGTTATAAGCTAAACGTATGTGGCATCGTAGCTCCAAACGGATGAACCGATTTTGATTTAGTTTTTTTGCTTGTTCGTGACTTGATCGAGTGTTTTCGCTAAGTTTGGTGAATATCACAAACTTGGCCCAACCCATTTAAAGCTTATGAGCTCTGAAGGTCACGGATCCCCATTTTGTGGGGGGTTTTTATCTATTTATCCAATATCGTTTCTTTAGCAATTTGGAACTTGTCTAGACGCAGACGCTATATATTATATAAATGTGCAGTGTTCGTAAACATTTATATGCGCCGCCAGCGCCATCTGTTTCGGAGATCTAATGCTAGCGGTCTTAACGGGCATCACTATGAAACACACCTCCGCTGGAAAAACGAAGCGCCAGGGTATATTATATATACTAATGCCCTTACTAATAAACGTTGAGTAACCGCTGAGTAGTTATACCATGCTTTGTCCTTATCTGTCGAATTCAAATGTCACAATGACAGATAAGGACAAAGCATGGTATAACTACTCAGCGGTTATTCAACGTTTATTAGTAAGGGCATAAGTGTTTTAAAAACTTCGATAGCGCGATGCAGAACATTTTGTGTATTTTTGTTCAAAAAGGTAACAAAATTTGAACAGATTCATTATAAATCATTGACTGTATTATCAACAATACATTTAGGTGTTTGAAAATTATATTAGATGAAATTTTGGGAGATAGGTATTTCGAAATATCGACGGGACGAGTATGGTACAGTCGCCATCATATATATTGCAGCAAACAAGTTGCTCACAAATATCTGAACATGATTCTATTGTCAAGGCGTTAGAGTGCATGTTCAGATATTTTTGACCACTCTGATATGTACAGATATATTTGATGGCGAAGTGTACCTAAAAAATATTTATTATAAACCTGAAAATATAGAAATACATCGACTACTTACCTCGGTTAATATTAGTATACCTATTAGCTTTATTACACAGAAAGCGGTAGCTACTGGTGTGCCGTTAGTACATATTTTAAATATTGCTAGTAATTTTGCCACTGAAAAAACAATGGTAGTACCTACCACAGAATTTTATTTTACTGTCATATTTTTCTTGTGGGTACGGAATCAATTTTTTTTTAAATATATCACACTGTTTTATATTATTTATTGCAATTAAAACTATAATATAATCATGATTAAAAAGACAAAACGTTAAAAAACCGATGCCCAAATTACCATGACATCTGTCAGTGTCAAATTATGACAGATGTCATTTAACTTTTTTTCTAGCAACGGCACATCAATAGTGATCCAGATTAGCTAACATAGCCTACAGGTTAGACCGGGACCCAATAGGGAAGCAACCTACTGCAGGGTAACCAAAGAATGCGCTTAAACCTACAATCAATACGTGCCGATGGAATGTACCCGTTTTTTATACATTGAGGCGTAATAAAAAAACGCTGTAAGCGATAATATTAACGCTTCAGTGTACTAAGAAAAGGGTGCGTTTCGACGGCAAGGAAATTGCGGGCTTTGAGAAGGGGCTTTGACATTTAAGACACGCTAAATGTCAGTAACCTTTTGAAATGTTTAGGCTCATTGTTCTTTAATACATTCAAAGCTACTTATTTTAATTTTACAAAATAAATACCATTTTTGGATAAAAAATCAAATATTTTCTTGTCTAAGCAATATCGACAGAAGTATCTTTATTTAGTTTTTTTTTAATATGTTATCTTATCAGCTGCATTTATTAATTAAATTAGTATAAAAGCCGATAATTCAGACATAAAAAAAATATTCACAGCAATAAAATGTTGTTTCTTAGCTCTATCTAATAGAGCAACAATTGGGTACCCAGTCATTTAAATTTCTGATTTTGACAACGCCTTTCAAACGTTATATGTGAATTGAAGACGTTTAAAATGACATTTTAGCAACGTTTAACTGTCAAAACACCCTCAGAGAGAATTGTGCGCAGTCTCCGGTATTTGCACCATTTCGGGGTTAGAAGAGAATTATTGGTGGGGCGTTGTGATGTGACCAATGTTAGGGCGTACGTTTTGTGAAAATTATATTTAAAATAAAGTTTTTATTGACCTTTTAGTACTATTGCTAAGGTTTCAGCAAACCAAAGCCTCTATACTTATTTTAAAGGCAATAAAATACTATAAATAATATTTTCACGAAGCTGTCTACTTGCGAATTGACTTTTAGGGCGGTGAAATTAGTCCAACAAAAAACAAAATGGCGGTCAAGGAAAGCGCCATATTGGGGGGGAGCGAAGCTGCCGGGAAATGAGACTTAAGCACCATCTACCGAGAGTTGAGAATGCTGTGGATTATGGCTCGCTGTGTATTAAGGAAGGTTTTTTTTAAGTTTATTTGATTTCATTTTTTTTAATGACTTGTGCAAGGGATTTGGTCAAAATATATGTAAAATATCATAAATTATAATCAAGATCAAGATCGTCATTAAATGTCATCATTATATTCATGCTAAATATTAATTTATTTAAATCTTTTATGTTACGTTTTTTCAAGTTCCATATTTTATGTATGCACAGAACTTTCTAATAAGAATTGAACAGTGATCGGAATCGTTAAAGGTATTTTTTTTTTTATTAAAACCACAGCAAAACCATAAAACCACAGAGGGAGTAGCGGGACCACACCATTGGACCCTCTCGGGCTTACTCACAATCTTTGGAGATGCCTCAATCTCATAAAAAGACCTTCTGGCAAGTGGCCGAGACGATTATTGTTCAATTTCCTGCAATTGAAATAAATTGAAAAAATAATTGCATTACCACGTCGCAAGGTCACCTCGCACGGCCGTTTCGAACCGCGCTCTGTCATTGGACGATTTTGATCATCAGGCGTTCAAATTTGGAGTTTTTACCGAATGATGTAACTTTGCTATTAGGTTTAATGAAATAGTAATAGTTGTTACTTACAGTCTTTCCAGCGCGTTGAGTTCCATAAAAGCATCTCGTTCGATGGTGTGTATTTGGTTTTCAGAAAGTTGTCTGTGAAAATTTAAATCTGTAAGCAGGTATGTATTATCTGTCGGTCTGTTTTGTTTTATTACTGCGTTGGTTTACTTACAATATTTTTAAGTCTTTCAGGTTTTGGAAGTCACTCTGGAATACTATCGTTATATTGTTGCCCTGCAGGTCTCTGGAACAAGGAAAACATTTGATTAATTATTTAAAAAAATATATAAATTATTATTTACTGCAATTGATTGGCGGACGATGATGCTTAGAGAAATCTAGCACTTTTTTCATAAGAATCACGATGTAACAGACTTTTTAGGCATGATCAAGAAAAAAAGAAGGTGAAAATTGGAAAGAGATGACCGTAGGACCTAAAGTGAGATTTAGAATCTCTAAGGTATGAAGTAAGATGAAGTATTTGAAAAAAAAATTGTACGGAAATTCCCTTTATTTTTCTTGAAATGGTCCAAGGTGGGCCTAAACTTTTTTTAATCATTAAAGATGACTTAAGGAGTAGCTAAACTTAAATGAGTCATTAAATATGATAACAAATCGCATTTTCCTCAATGATTCACCAATTTGTGCACTTGCATCAAAAACTACTCGTAATATCGAAACTAAATCCCTTGTTCACAATCGACTAAGTAAACTTATCTGCCACATAAAGTTAGCCCTCTCCTTGTCTATTTTCAAGTGTACGTCAAAATGGCTTATTTATATGACAGATATGCTTTACTTAACGGTTGAGACACAGGCGGTACACTTACAAGTATCAAAACGGTAGCAAGTTTTCAAGTTCCTCTCAAGATATTAGTCGCGGTCGCGATCACTTAACGATACTAAACGGCACTCAACGGCACTCAACAGCACTTATCGTAGTTCTTACACGCTGTAGTCATGTAAGGTAGTCATAGTGATAAAGTATGATTACTCTATGTATGGCTTAACATGCATGCACGAGATAAAATTTTACAGGTGCTACGGAAATGAATACATCTATTCCATTAACGTAAGACATAACGCATTAGGTTTAAAATAAAAGTGTTTCGTCCTGACTTTTATTACCTTTTATTACTAAGCAACTACAGCGATTTTATCAAGACGGGATACTAAGCGTTAAGTGTTACGTTAGAATATGGAATAAATGTATTCATTTCCCTAGCACCTGTCAAATTTTTTCTCGTGCTTGCATGCTAAGCCCACAGAGGTCTCGGTTACGTTACGGCCCCTCCAAGACTTCCCTCGCGTTCCCTTAGAAGTCCCAGAAGTAACATAAGATATATTTTATTTCATAGACTAACTTACTTTATTGTAGAGAAGCGAGTGCAAGGGCCTATTGTGGTCGTGGGATCAACGTGTATAATTGTGACGCTCTCAATATAAAGGGACCTTATGGAGGAAGGCAGTTACGCTCTTCTTGTTCTTGTAACTATACGAATACTATGGTAACAGTTCTAAAAACGGCGTAACCGCCTGCTTCCATAAGGTCCCTTTATATTGAGAACGTCACATAACATCTGACACTTTCTGACCAGTATATAACTGCGAGAGTGACGGATGCGTTATCTACTATTATCACCGCGATAAAGGCGACCATATAATTCGGGGCCAGGCAGGTATAATTTGGATATCGATATAAATATCGATAGTTAATTAAGTATATTTTATCGATATAGGTATCGATAAATAATTTTCGGTACATTAATATCGATATTTTGACAGAACTCCGTCATTTACGACCCGATTTGAAATTATTTTTTTATTCAGTCAGGTACATACCCGGTTCAGATTGGTCTCATTTCTATAAGAATGATAAACTGATGATGAAATACATGAGGAATCGACGAAACCCTTCAAAATGCTAGGTTCAGTCAAAGGCACTCTACACTAATATCTTTACCTGTGTCTATACCCATCGCGTCATAAGTGGCAATTTTTTCAGTAATAAAAACATATATTTCAAACGTTGACCTGTAATTTCGATTGATATCACGTAAAATATAATAGAATAATTATCCTCCTACATCAATACAATTCCCGGGATCCCGGGCATATCCATTATTACCTAGCATAATGTTTAAGATCTATCACCCTAGATTGCACTGGGAATTCCGATCACTGTGATATATGACAAAAAACTTTCCTTTATCAAACCACACGAAGCCCGGAATCCCGCGGCATCTCCATACTAGCATAATGATTGAGGTCATTCACCCCGTCCAAAACCCCGATCACTGCTGATTACACACGATTTGCTAAAAAATATGTACCTATTGGTATCGGTACCAAGTATTGATAAAAGTATCGATATCTGTTTACCGATACAATAATCGATATATTCGGGAAGTATCGATATTTTTATCGATATTTTCATAAAAATATCGATATATCTCGGTTATCGACACCCATTCCCTAATACCAGGTCGGTAATAATTAATAATGAAATTTTATTTCGCAAGTGCGCCAGACTGGCATTTATGTAAGCATAATATAAGGATAATATAAGCATTTAAAACTACTAATTGACAGAAAGATCCGATGTCAACTGTGACGTCACTACGGCCAAACTCCATATTAAATACCGTTTTGCTAGAAAGAGATAGAAATAAATCTTTAACGGCTTATCTTGGTTATTTTTATAGTTATTCGAAAAATAATTTATTAAATAATTAATAATAAAAATAATAATTTAATAATAAAGCAAAAAAAATAAAAATGCATATTCTCTATTGATGCATAGTAAGTAGCCCATATAAAACGAAAGCTTAATTTTATCGTTTCGTTTACGACGACATTTGCTCACCAACACGAGCTTTAAACTTCGAATAGAACAGAGCGAGGAATGTTTAGACCCGGACCAATTTTACTATTTGTTTATTGAAGTCGTTTAATCGGTTTTCACTTGGGAACTACCAAATTTTCCGGGATAAAAAGTATTCTATATGTTAATCCAGGGTATAAACTATCTCCATTCCAAACTTCATCCAAATCCGTCCAGCCGTTGCAGCGTGAGGGTCCATTCATACAGACCGGCTCGGAGAGGAGAGCAGATTTTTATCACGTTGGAAACAGAGTTTTGAGTCATTGTAATAAGGTTTATTTTCGCATGTGCAAAAATTATTCAAGCATTCTTAATGACAAAAGAAGTGCACATGCAAAAATAAACCTTATTACAATGACTCAAATTCTGTTTCCAACGTGATAAAAATCTGCTCTTCTCTCCGGAGCCGGTCTGTGTGCACGGGCCCTGAGAGTAACAAACTAACACGCACACACACGCACACAAACGCACACATACTGATACACAAACACACAGATACGCACGTTGAACTTATAAAACCCCTCTTTTTGCGTCAGGGGTTAAAAAGGAAGTCTCTGCTGTACGGAACAGGGTTATGTTTTGAAAATGACGGGCGTTTGTCCGATCCTTGCTCTACACAGTAATTAAAGTCTATGTGACGTTCTCAATGTAAAGGGACCTTATTGAGGCAGACGGTTACGCCGTTTTTAGAACTGTTACCATAGTATTCGTATAGTTACAAGAACAAGAAGAGCGTAACTGCCTTTCTCCATAAGGTCCCTTTATACTGAGAACGTCACATATTACAAAATCGCGCACAGCCTCTTGAGAACGGGCAGATTTCGCGTCACGCTGTCACGCGGGCTTGGTAATATAGACTTTAATTACTGTGTAGACAGTTTAATTTCGTTTAAAGATTGTAAAATCCGTTGCCGTGCCGTCCGGCCGGTGGAAATCGTCCCTTATTAGACATAATTGGAACGTAAACATCCAAACAACTTTACATACCTTCACATTTGTGACGTTCTCAATATAAAGGGACCTTATGGAGGCAGGCGGTTACGCCGTTTTTAGAATTGTTACCATAATATTCGTATAGTTACAAGAATAAGAAGAGCGTAACTGCCTTCCTCCATAAGGTCCCTTTATGTTAAGAACGTCACATTTATAATACTAGCGACCCGCCCCGCTTCGCTTCGGTTACATAAGTTAAAATATAGCCTATAGGGACCCACCCTCGCTTTGCTCCGGGTTCTACTATATACATAAACCTTCCGTGAAGAATTATCTAACTGATAAAAACCGCATCAAAATCCGTTGCGTAGTTTTAAAGATCTATAGCATACATAGGGACAGACAGAGGCGGAGGGCGACTTCATTTTTATACTATGTATTGATTAGTCAGACTCCCAGTGACTCCTAACTCTATACTGCTCGGTCTGGGGCAAGCTTACGGCCTCAATAAAACGTTTTACAGCCAACTATGACTGCGTCAGCGTTAATGCGCTCTATTGGAATTAATTGATGTGTAATGTAAACTTGACGTCACTCTAACCCGACTGCGCGAGCTAAAGGTAATGAGTTTCATAATCTATGAACCACAGTGGCCATCAAATATATTTGACCGTATAGATGCACTAAAATATCTGATCACGCTCTTACTCTTTTGAATAGTCATGTTCAGGTAATTTTGAGTACCGGATAGGTAACATTATATATAGTATACATACGAGTATTATATTTGTATAACTACCAGAATATGTTGTATGAAATACTTAATTCGCCAGTTCCGTTTGTAATTATGTCTGATAATTAAGATAGAATGAAGTAAAAAGTAGTCATACACGTATTTTGGCGTAAGCCTGTTAAAACCAAATTACAATAAATAAGCGTTTACTTGTCTTTTTTTTTTGGTACACTTAATTACAAAATAATTAAAATCTGTAAGACGCAGAAATTAAAGTAAATAATGACCGATTAATTTAATTTTACTACGGTCATTATTTTTATTACAATTTCCGTCGCTAAGTAATTTAATACTGGTTTAAATTGTCGGTTCACTTTCATTTAGCAAAGTGGTTAACCTAGTTGGTTAGCAAGCCTACGAAGCTAGCGATCCCGGGTTTGAATCACGCCATGGGCAAATATTTGTTTGATGAGCGTTAGCATTTGTTCCTGAGTTCTATTTATGTATTTAAGTATATATTTCTCTATATAAGTATGTTTATAGTTGCCTAGTACCCATAGTACAAGCCTAGAGCTTAAGTTAGGACTAGGACAAGTTGTGTGAGGCTGTCCTCAGCCCTCTGATGTCCTTTGAAATGTCTTACGGCCTCAGAGACGTCAATTAACTTTATGTTTGATTAAAGTTGCTGTTGTCACTTTCTTTGCTATAGCAATAGAATGAGACGCAGCAACTTTAATCAAACTTAAAAATTAACTGATGTCTCTGAGTGCGGCAGTTAGCCCCCCACCGGAACAGAACCATATTACCACTATATTTTGTAGAACATCACTGTACTCATAAATATATTAACAAGCGACGTGACATAATTTTCTACACTGCATAAAAATCAAGAATAAAGATAAGAGAACATGAATAAATATGAATACTTTCTTAAAGACTGTCGCATAAAAAACGGATTAAAATATCTTAATCGAATCCCAATAACCGGCTGCACCGATAATGATGCGATTGCTCCGTTAATTACGCGTGTAATTGCTGGACAAACATGGCTGGCTTAATATGATGGCGTAGGGATGGCTGTTGTCGACAAAAAGTATCGATATTAACTGACTACTAAATCGAAAGGTGTCGATAGATATAGATAGATAGAAAAAGGGGTTTCAAAAAATTACTTAAGGCGTTGTTTGGAGTAAAATTGGCAACATGATTCAATCGTTTGTTCGCTTAGTTCTCCTATAAAGTCGCTAATACGGTCTTTCTGTTCGCTTAACCGCTTAATTACGCAGGTAATTTTTCCATGCAAGTAAACATGTAGGTATTTCTCTATATACGTTTGTTTATTGTAGCTTAGTTTGGGACTTTGAAGAACTTGTTTGAGATTGTACCCTGATATACAGGATGTCTCATAAGTTGTACGTCACATTGACAACGGAGGTAGACCAGCCTAAGACGGACCAAACCAGCCATTTTTTTTCTTTTTTCTTGACGGGTTGAAATGCGTTTCGCATCATCCTCACACTGAACCAGCCTAACATGACCTCAGTAAAAGTAGCATGGTATATTTCCAGTTTTAAGTTTAAATTGGCAAAAAACTTGAACTAACTGGCAAATCTTGAAAACCATGTGACTTTTACTGAGGTCACGTTGCTGGTTCGGTGCGTCTTAGGCTGGTCTACCATCGGTGACAATGTGACGTACGACTTATATTGATATTGAATTATAAAACATCCTGGACAAAAGACTTGATCAAGGTTATTGACATTGTGTGTCAAATTTCTTTAAATCCGATAGGCCATTCATGCTTCATTGATCACAGACGTTCTATTTTTATGCCATGAGGAATTCCACTTAAGATTTCAGTCCGAAGGTGATTCACGGCGTATAAGCCTAATCCTCACGAGTGCGTTTTCTAAATGAGTCAGTGCTTAAACAAGTATCAAGCTCATTAATTATAACTTAAAAGCTTTGGCTGACACTTTCTCCCATGTAGATTTCTCATTGTTTTGACAGAGATAGTTAGATAGTTTATAAAAAAAAAGCTACTCCACCATCATGCAGGATTAATAACAGCTAGGTAGAGAAAGAGACAGGGTCAGTTGACATCGAGACGCAACGCGACGCGACGATGCTTGAAGAGGCTAGTTAGGCTGGGCGTATACTGAGGCGACGCAGTTCCATGTAGCGCAGGGCAGAGCAGAAATCTATCCCTTTTCTACAACGACGCGCACAGCAGGACAGACAGCATTGCACGTGCCTGCCCCGCAGCGTACGCAGCCTCAAGGAAGTTCATGCATTACAAAATCTGCTCTGCCCTGCGCAGCGTCGCCTGCTCCGCAGCATACGCCCAGCCTTATTGGCTATAGGTTAGGCGCAACACAGCGTCGCGAGGCGCAGCGTGACGTAGCGTGACGCGACGAATTATCTCAATAAAATGTGCACCTTTTTGTACAGTAAATAAAGTACGCGCCTAGTCCCATAGACGTACCTCGGAACCTCGAGCTGAAATAATTACGATAACAAACTTCTGAGCAAGCAAAATCGACTATCAACTATAAAGTATCGATATCGATAACATTTAGCGCGTCACTACCGAATCCTCTACCACAATTCATGTCCAATCACTAAACGGCGGGGCTATTACGGTCGTGTTTATTATGCGGTTAAACGTGGATAAAGCATCTGTCTCTTTCTGATGTAAGATGTAGGTGCGAGAGAGACGGATGCTTCATGTACACTTCACCCGCGATAAAGATAATACGGGTGCTGCAGTTTGTGCAATTAGCAATATTTAAAATTGTTCATACTTTTCCTTTTTGGTCGGTCGAGGTTTTAATTCGTTGAAAAGCTTTAGATGCCGTTGATTAAATCTTAATTATAATTGGCTGTATTTTATACATTGCCCAAGATTATGGGTAATTTGTGTAGTTATGTATGTTTGTTTCTCTGTAGCCTTGGCGGATTTAAGTGTAAAGTATCATTAGATTGGTTTCTGAGCAGTACATATTTTAACGATAATCTATTAAATACACGATTTTTTTTAATCTGGTTAAGTTTTTCATATTATCCCATCGTATACTATTATCGAGAAATGTTGTAATCACGTTCTCGGAATCGGCTCTAACGATTTCGATAGCATTTGCAAGTAACGGGTCTACGGGGGTGAAAAATCGATTTATCTAGGTCTCATATCTGGGAAAATTCGTTTCCCCCGAATTTTCACGCAAAAAGATTTGGCCGCGCAAATTGTCTGAATAGCCTAATGGTTAAAGCGTTGGTCTACTACGCCAAGACTGGTTTAAACCCCAGTTATGGACAGATTTTTTTGTTCTTTTTTTGGGAAATCTTTTGTTATTGATTTTTTTTTGTGTAGAAATCGATAAATATCGAAATAGACCCTAGCAACGCTTGGTTTCTCGGGTATGTATTTAATACGGATAACTTGTCGATCGATTTAGTAAAACATTAAGTCCGCTTCCATAACTGCCCTGCTAAGGTAAAAGGTAGTATTTTACACAAAACTACTGTAGCAATTGCAACGTTATTACCCAGTAATGAGGTTGCAATTATTTCAGCACTGGCAGCACGGACCTCTGTAACTAAGGGCCCCAATATCTCTCAAATTATAATTTTAATAGAGATTTTAATGATTCAATATAATAAGTAATACACAACTAACATTAAGATAGATAATCTCAAGTGGGACTGATTTAGAATTCACGAATAACGTTAGTTTTTAAGCCGGTCTGTTTACTATCGGGGGATTTCTGACAGACAGACGGGCAGTGTGGAAATTGTTAAAATATATATAACTATAACTGGGTTTAGTATAAAGATGGCCCTGTAAAATCAGCATCACAAATATCTAACCTGAACGTTCTATATCTGATCAAATAGAATAGACAAAAGCCACGAGCATTATTATTAAACAATTAAAAACCCCAATGTCTTTAAAACAAAATCATTTTCACGTTTTTATTGGAAATTTGGTTGCTTAGATATTATTGTATTTTTAACTGGTTACATTTTTTTGATTTATTGTACGATAATATCTTATTAAAAAGTTCTTGTTAGACATTTGGGATACAGTGAATGCAATGTTATTTTGGGTTTAACCCTGAATCACTGACACTCAATAATTGCATATGTTGTAGACTGTACACACATTTACGCAACTTGTATTACCCGCAAAAGACGTAACATTTGTTCCAACTAAGTAAATACAAACTCACGGAAAACTATTTCGTGCACAAAACAATATTTCAACCAATTACTTAACGACATTAATTCCCCCGCCCTTTTCATGTGTCACGAAAACTTTTTAAAATCCGTGCGTGCGCGTGCAAATATTTACAAGATTAAAGGCAATGGAATTATCATTCAGCCACTACTGGCCGGCGATAAATTAGCTTCTGAATGGATTTAAACGAATGCGTTCGACGTTCGAAAATTGAATGGATTTCTTTGTGTGGGTGACCGTTGAAATACGTGGAGTTCGTACGTAGTGTTTTATAATCATGATGATGCGCCACATTACTAAATTTTGCGCACAATTGTGCAATTATCGAATAAAGTGGTGGGGCGCGTCATCGTGTATTGAAAATACTAAACTAGCAGCCGCCTGCGACTCCGTTCTCTTGAGAGGAAATGTTTTCTTGCGGTTTTGTGATTAATGTAATTAAGAGCTATTATTTTTAATGTTGAAAGGTTTTACAGATCAGCTATTGTATCTGTGTTTTACATTTTTTTCATGTTTATAAGCACTACGAATCTTAAAAAATGATTAAAATTACCAATTTAGATCGCTGTCATCAGAGGCATAATGTGAAAACTATGAATGAAAATGCAAAACCATACGGATAAAGTACATTTTTTAATATCTTTTAGAACGGTAATTCAATTTTTGAAATTTTTTTTCTCTCTCTCTCTATTGTGGTCGTGTCAATTCGCCGACGAACTTTTTATTAATAACTAACTTTTTCCCGCGACTCCGTCCGCGAAGTACTCATTTTACGCATATCCCTGGGAACTGTCAAATGTGTTAACCCAGGTAATAAACTATCTGTGTGACAAAATTCATAAAAAACGGTGAAGCCGTTCTTGAGTAGGTAATAAATGGTGTAACCCGGCTTTGTTTTATATATTTAGATAGATGTCTGGATTCATGAAGAGAAAGGAGAAATTTGAATGGAACATAACAATTATTAGTGAATTGAATATTATCAAAAAAAGCCGTGGTAGCCTAATGGTTTGACCTGCCGATTCTTAAGCAGAGGGTCGCGGGTTCGAACCCGGGTTCGCACTAAGTTTTTCGGAAATTAAGTGCGAAATATAATTTGTAAATTTACCATAAGCTTTTCGGTGAAGAAAAACATCGTCAGGAAACCTGCACACACCTGCAAAGTAATTTGACGGTGTGTGCGAAGTTCCCAATCCGCACTAGGCCCGCGTGGGAACTATAGCCCGAACCCTCTCATTGTGAGTGGAGGCCTGTGCCCAGCAGTGGGACGTATATAGGCTAGATTATTATATAACTATTATTAGTACATGCATCTAGGATTAGCGCTATTTATACCAAAACCGGTTTGACATGAAACAATCCTAGACTAAGCATTAGCCCTGAGATATATTTAGCTGCTGTATTTTATGCGCATGCGGTCTTTTTAACTTATATGTTGGTAAGCCTTGTTTTGACAAAGACTAAGGCGAACAGACTGCCGACAGTGCGCCGGCCAGTCTTGATGACAGAGAGAGAAAAGAAAGAAAAATCTTTATTTACAAAGGACAAAACAAAACTTGACAAACGAAACAGAACATAGGATTGACCACATGCCAGACGATGTGAGATGATCCCAGCTCAGCATGTTGCTGGTTGTGAAGCCAGCGCTGGACTTCCGCCGATTTCATGCAGTATTTTTTATAGATTTTGGTCGAATTTGGAAACTTCTTCCATTGTAGCCAGCCCTTACTATAAACCTTAGGCTTAGCATATATGCAAGCACGAGATACAATTTGACAGGTGCTAGGGAAATGAATACATCTATTCCATATTCTAACGTAACACTTAACGTTTTAATGTATAAAATAAAAGGGACACTTTCTGTCCTTACCTTTATTACGTTTTATTTACTTTGGGATGGTTCAGCTAAATACCAACTAGCCATACTTGACTCGGTGGAACGCAGAGCTAAGAGACTCATCGGCCACGACTTTCTCGAAAAAGCTAAGCTTCACAGCCTAGCTCACCGACGGAAAGTTGCCTGCTTGTCGGTGTTCTACAGACTGTACTTCGGGGAGTGTGTACAAGAGCTCCACGAGCTAATACCGCCGTCTCCTTTCTACCATCGGACTTCCAGGCGCACCGCGGGATGCCATCCGTACTTGGTTCAAATTCCGCCTTTTCGAACGAAGCGCTTTGCATCATCTTTCATAATGCGTACTGCAAAGGAGTGGAATGCGTTTCCGGCGTCTGTATTTCCGAGTGCATACAATCTGAACCTATTTAAAGCTAGGGTGAATAGGCATCTTCTGGGTGAGCTCGCTACATCGTAGACTGAATCTTCGTCCTCCAAGGGCGGGAGTTGGTCAAGAGCAAACCCATTATCAATAAAAAGAAAAAAAAAAAAAGGGCTAAAAACGCTAGTGTGTACAGGCTCAAAGCTAAGAATGATTAATTACTCTAGCAACTTTATATTCATGCTATCACTTTATTCTTGTGATGTATGTTAGGCTCGCTGATAATTATTTATTTATATAGATGGCAATTACTTATTCTACGCGGATGAAGTCACGGGCTCAAGCTAGTGCTAAACATAATAAATGCGAAAGTATATCTGTTTGCTTGTTACCTTCTAACTACCAAACCGCTGAAGGGATCGTAATTAAATTTAGCAAAGAGATTGTATCGTAAAAGGAAATAGGGTACTATTAGTCAATTCTTTAGGGAATAATAATGTATAAGTATGATGTAGTAAGTGAGATGTAGTGAGTCATAAATATCATAATCGTTCTGAGTGTCAAAAAGTGTCACTTTGTATGGAACTGTCAAATGTTTCGAATACGCGCCGCAAGGGGCGCTGTCGCACTTCCATACTAATTGAGACTAAACGCACACGCGGTCGAAACGTAAAAAACGTTGCAAAACTCACACTAGGCCCTCTGTAAACTGTTGCTCTTTGCCCACAGATACCCTGAGGCTAAGTTATGCGACAGCCGCGCAGTGGGCGGGTCCGCGTTCGATTCCCGGCGAATATCACTAATATCGAATATCATGGAGACTGCACACGACTCGCGCAGCGGGATCCGGACCGATATGGGGACGGAGATAAAAATTAATTAAAGATTTAACGAAGGAAGCTTTAGTAATCTGATGTTTATTTATTTAATTATTATGTTGTTGTAAGTTATTTTAGTATGCATGTTTAAAAAAACTACTGTGTTTGTGAGTGGCAACATATATTTTTCTGATTCTGAAATACCTAAGACGGTAATTTTTCGTTTAATTAGATAATAGTACATTATAATACGAGTGCGCTAAGTTGGTCATTACAGTCGAGGTGGGATTGCAAGATTTGCAAGCCCGAGCTGGAAGCGAGAGTGTAATGACCAATGCTCACGCATTTCATACGACGTTTTTCAACACGATTGCGAGGAAAAAGTTATAATAAAATGTCGTATCACTATTATAGTAATATCCTGCATAATGACCCTAAAGACGCTGGAATAAAGGCCACCTTGCGAGCAAATGTTTTGAAAAATAATCTTATAAACTCTATTAAACCCAGCTCGTTAGACGTGGTTTATGTCTGTTTACCAAACGCTGCCAACTGGCCTGCGCGCGCCGATCACAATAACAGCTGATTGATATTAATGCCCGTAACAATCGCATAACAAACGTGGCTTTTACGAGCTGTTTTTTTTTTTTTTTTTTTTATTGATAATGGGTTTGCTCTTGACCAACTCCCGCCCTTGGAGGACGAAGATTCAGTCTACGATGTAGCGAGCTCACCCAGAAGATGCCTATTCACCCTAGCTTTAAATAGGTTCAGATTGTATCCACTCGGAGATACAGACGCCGGAAGCGCATTCCACTCCTTTGCAGTACGCATTATGAAAGATGATGCAAAGCGCTTCGTTCGAAAAGGCGGAATTTGAACCAAGTACGGATGGCATCCCGCGGTGCGCCTGGAAGTCCGATGGTAGGAAGGAGACGGCGGTATTAGCTCGTGGAGCTCCTGTGCACACTCCCCGAAGTACAGTCTGTAGAACACCGACAAGCAGGCAACTTCCAGCGGGCTCAACATGCAAGCACGAGATATTTGACAGGTGCTAGGGAGATGAATACATCTATTCCATATTCTAACGTAAGACTTGACGCTTAAGGTTTAAAATAAAACTGTCTCGTCGTGACTTTTATTACCTTTTATTACTAAGTGACTTGCGATTTTCACGTTTGTAGCGATTTTATCAAGCCGGGACACTTTTATTTTAAACCTTAAGCGTCGTACGTTAGAATAATATGGAATGCATGCTAGGAGGAAAGGCAGAGAAAGAGTCTCTGGACTATCTAATTTAATTACAATAACTTATGCCTGACTTATCTAGATAACCTAGAACACGTCTAACACGAACGGATAACTCTTATGACTGTGATTAATTAACAATAAATAACGATCGGCACATAATAATAATAATACAAGAAGAAAAATAAACTTTAATTTATACTTAAAGATTGATTATACAGCATTCTTAAACTAGAACAATTTAAGCTTCAAACTTTCCAACTAATTTTCAACGCGTCCAAAGTTCCAACGCGAAACGAAACATTACTTCTTCTGTTGCCCGGTTACCTGGTCTCTATACAATATTGGCTCGTTAAGTAGTCGGAGGTTCTGAATGTGTTGAACAACTATTTGTGACGTTCTCAATTATAAAGGAACCTTATGGAGGCAGGCGGTTACGCCGTTTTTAGAACTGTTACCATAGTATTCGTATAGTTACAAGAATAAGAAGAGCGTAACTGCCTTCCTCCATAAGGTCCTTTTATATTGAGAACGTCACATTTTATTGAGGTTTGTCTGGATTCATATCTGTCTAGAGCTGTAATGGTGAGTGCAGAAGCACAATAAGACTTGGAATTATTAAATAACCGGTCAAGGGCGAGTTGGATTCACACACGGAGGGTTCTGTGGGTGAATCAACACACGGAGGGTTCTGTGGGTGAATCAACTTTTAAAGTACTCCTTTTCTTTTCCGGCAATAAACTTACATGGTGACTTATGATTAGTAATAATTTATGAAATTAATGAAATTTAAAATCAGACCTTTAAATTTACAGATCCCACATGTTTAGACACTTCAAATATTTCTTAATTTTCTAAAAGCCCTAGTAACTCAGGGGAAAATGCACATTTTTCATACAAAACCTGGGGACAACATCGTCCCCTGCGTTACCAACTATATTATTATTTAGAAGAATAATTTATCGCCGCTCCCTCGGGAACCGTCAAATTTTCCAGGTTAAAAGTTCTATGTCCTTCCCTGGAACTTAAACTACCTACCATACCAAACATCAAAATCAAACAAACAAAAAAAAAAGACGAAAAAAAATGTTTTAATAAAAAATAGAACCGTCTTCAAAAAAAACCCACTAAACAAGACTAAATAATGACCGGCTTCCTAGGAATTGCCTATTTGATGGGTGCCTAATAGGTACATGGAATATATCTAAGCCGGTGTCAAGTAGGTTTACACAGTAGCATTGTCACATGATTCTTGCCACCGACTTCGATATATTCCATGTACCTATTAGGCACCCATCAAATAGGCAATTCCTAGGAAGCCGGTCATTATTTAGTCTTGTTTAGTGGGTTTTTTTTGAAGACGGTTCTATTTTTTATTAAAACATTTTTTTTCGTCTTTTTTTATTACATTTTTTTTTCGCTTTTTAGTGATACTTTATAACTATCACTAAAAAAAAAATCGCGTCAACACAAAATCGGTCGAGTTGAACTAATATATCGCTTAATAACGGATCCATGCGGATGACGTCACGTGGTATCCATTATTCTTGTATACCAAAACCTTCTCCAGAATGTAACAAATACTTTGCTGAAAACCGCATCTAAATCGGTTCAGCCAAACGCGAGATAATCGTGGACAAACATACATACATACATACATACATACATACATACAAACATACAGGTCAAACTGAGAACCTCCTTTTTTTTTTTGAAGTCGGTTAATAAACAAACCTACTTTCGCATTTATTAACCGACTTCGTATTATTAGTTGAGATTTAATTGTGACGTTCTATATATAAAAGGACCTTATGGAGGAAGGTAGTTACGCTCTTCTTATTCCTGTAACTATACGAATACTATGGTAACAATTCTACAAACAGCTTAACCGCCTGCCTCCATAAGGTCCCTTTATATTGAGAACGTCACAATTTACTTGAGGCTACGGAAAGGTCCAGTAATGCCACCATCTCGGCACTTTGCCGCCAAGTGCGCGTATTCCCTAGTCCAAGTTATAATTAACCCCCCTTTTGGGGAGGTTAGGAGAGAGGGGGGCGCGTCTACTTGTATTAGACTCCACTTTGACGGAGGTATGCAGATATCTAGACCCCAAGGTACTAAGTGAGGTTGGAATCTAAGATACGTAGAGTCAGCGGGCTTAAAACGCATGCGCGAGATAAAATGTGACAGTTAGAAATAGAAAAATAGAAATAGAAACATTTATTCGACGATCACAAGAAAAAAAAAACAAAACAAAGATTACAGATTATAAAAGAATGGCAACACACACACAGATACCAAAGTTAAACAGTAACGGTGCAGTTAGACGGGCAACCCTTCGAGCAATAATTGCCCGTCAACCTTAGCTTCTCTTACTCTAATTTGCTAAGTTGCTAGGGAAATGAATACATCTATTCCATATTCTAAAGTAAGACTTAACGCTTAGGTTTAAAATAAAAGTGTCTCGTACTTTTATTATCTTTAATTACTAAGCGACTATTGTGATTTTCACATTTTTATAGCGATTTTATCAAGACAGGATACTTTTATTTTAAACCTTAAGCATTAAGTCTTACGTTAGAATATGGAATAGGTGTATTCATTTCCCTAGCACCTGTCATATTATATCTTGCGATGCGTACTAAACCCGCAGCCTAATTTAAATAGGTAAAGCTTCCAGAGCTCATAACTCTTAAATGGCTGATCGGATTTTCACTAAACTTAGCTGATAACACTCTCGATTAATTCAACTTTCCAACAAAAAAAACTAGATCAAAATCGGTTCATCCGTTTGGGAGCTACGGTGCCACAGACAGACACACACACACACACACACACGTTAAACTTATAACACCCCTGTTTTGCGTAGAGAGGTTAAAACTACAAGGTCGATAGGTCAATTTGAAGTGTCGACTTCATTTGACTATTCACTGACTATTTGACTATCACCTAATTACACTATTTTCACTTGATAGGAAATGGTGTCAATGTGGCTTAAGGTTATGGTGCCTAATTGCGTAGCTTGTAAGAATTCCAGAGACATAACTTGTCCCGCGATAAAGAGCACAAACGAAAGGGTGAAACTACATGTGAATTAAACAATTTTTTTTAAATTTTTGCATAACAAATTTCATTTTTTATTTAATTTTTTTTTCCGTGATAATATCACATGTAGTTTAAGTTTCACCCTTATTCGTTTGTGCACTTTATCGCGGGACACCCTGTATAAGAATTCCTGTGACATAACTTGTCGACTTTGTATTATTGAACTGTCACCTGTCGCCTATCACTGTCCCTGTTAAAATAGGGGGCCGAGAGCGGTCAAACACGAAGTTTTCTATAACTTTGCAGACCATTACCCGATTCCAAAATCGTTCGGAATCCATTACAAGTGCTTTGACCGATGGCCCGCATCGTCTGCAGTTGGAAAGCGTCCAAACGCACTGCGAACTGCAGATGCGTTCAAAGTGCATAATGCGGGGCGGCGACGGATTGCAGCGCTGCACTTTGTTTAAATAAAAAAAACCGTGCGAGATAGCACGCGTGGAGAGTTCCGTACAGTCAAGGTCGTAAATATGTGTACATTTTAGTACCTTGTCTATTTAATGTCATGTTTAAACTGCCATATATTAATGTCACAGCGATTAAAGTGACAAGGTACTAAACGTGTACACATATTTATGACCTTGACTGTACATGATTATCTAAGGTTTATAAGTTATAAGTTTTTTTTTAAATCTGACTCTTTGTTTGTGGTAACTAAATACCATAGACTTAAATTTGACCATTCCCCTTATGGGAATGGTCAATTTTCGCTTCCTCTTAAATAACTTCAAAAATATTCATTTTAAAATTATAAAATAAATATATTTGAGATTCTCACTACGAGCCCTTTCATTTGATATGTCACACGATATAGTTTGCAGAACATTATTTTTTATTTTCTAATTTACCCCCCAAAAGTGGCTTCCATGTTTAAAAATTATTTATTTGTTTGCCAAACGTACTTTTGCTAAAAAGAAGGGACACTGATATTTTTAGATAATTATATAATTAATAATTATTTAATATTTTATAATGGTGAAACAATCATCAAAATCGCTTGAAGCGTTTAGATAGAGTAAGATATTATTTTGTACCCAAATTATAAGAATAAGAAGAAGAAAAACATTTATTCGTGACAAATAACAGCAAAGGTCAGAAAAATACACACAGAAATAATGTAGTCACGAAATGGTCCCAACTCAGCGAAAACGGCATCTAAAGACACCTTTTAACTCTAGCCCCCTTACTAATAAACGTTGAGCAACGGCTGAGTAGTTATACAATGCTTTGTCCTTATCTGTCATTGTGACATTTGAATTCGACAGATAAGGACAAAGCATTGTATAACTACTCAGCCGTTACTCAACGTTTATTAGTAAGGGGGTAGGTCAGAACGAGATTAAGAAATAAAGTAAGTAACAATTCTTGTTTAGCGACTAAATCCGAATGAAGAAGAAATCCCAAAAAAATTGTAACCCTCTGAACATTATAGCAATTGCCAAAAAAGCTCACCGCGTCGACAAATAGCACGTTTATGCAGTAATATATACTAATTGAGGGGTGGTTCCATAGATAAGGGTTCCGTTTTTGCTGAGTTCAGCGGTTCTGAGGCGGTAGGGTTCCGTTGCCGATTACGAAAACAAACAGTCAAACTTAAGTTGAGCAAATGGAAAAAAATACTAGTCTAGTGCAATTTAATTAAATATATGGTTTAATCAACCTATATAACGCTTCCTTTTAACTCGAAATGCAAATTAGTACCTACCCCCAAACAAAGAAGTAATTAGAAAAGACATTTATAAAGGGGGAAAGAGATCAATATCAATTAGAGAGAGAAATCCGATTCCCCTTGTTTGTGAATCTGGAGTGGAACTTCGTAATTTCAACTGATATCAAAGATTTAATTATTTCACCGTAATTAGAGTTGAGGTTTCTGTTGGAAGTATTCTATTGTCTTTCGAATTTGGATACAATATTAATCCGTCATAATTATGAGTATAAATGCGATATTAACTGTTTCTTACAAGCTAATATTTAACTGGCAATGTTTGTTCAGGTCAAATCTTGCAGCTGAATTAGAACCACTTCCCGGTATCCGATTGAGCTGAAATTTGGTATAAAAGATAAGATAAAAAGATAAAAGATATTTATTCAGTAAGCAGGTAGCACGGGCACTTTTACACGTCAAAATCCACCAGCGCTTCCTAAGAGGAGACCACTGCTGAGAAGCGCCGCAAGAAACTCAACAGTTAGTCATTTTTTAAATAATTCTTATGACAATGATACTACTCATTCTAGCATTGCATTAATATGATGATAATGCAATAATATGGTACCATGGAACTGGTCTGATGATGCAGGAAGGCGGCCATAGGAACTCCGCAACAGAACAAGTACATGGTTTATTGCTACGCGAGCATGTCATTTGTGACGTTCTCAATATAAAGGGACCTTATGGAGGAAGGCAGTTACGCTCTTCTTATTCTTGTAACTATACGATACTATGGTAACAGTTCTAAAAACGGCGTAACCGGCTGCCTCCATAAGGTCCCTTTATATTGAGAACGTCACATTTAATTTTGCCCCAAATACTCCGACGTCTGTAGGTTATCAGATGATGGCTAACAGTATTTTAAGTATTTTCCGAGTGAGTTTGTCTGGAGATAGCCGGAGGAAGTGGCCATCAATGGCCGGAAGCCGCGGGCGAATGGGGATACGGTGACCATGAGTCTAGGATTATTTTTATATTTTTGTGTAAGTAATATATTTTGACATGTTTTTAGGGTTCCATTGTAAATTATCGAAAACGGAACCCTTATAATTCTGTCTACGTATAGTTATTTTACTCTTTTATAATGCAGATGGTTAAACTGAAGTTTGGTGTATGTTGTGAATCGCTATAAATTATTTTGTATGAAAACAATAAAACGGGAATAAATCGAAATTTATTACGAAACGTACGTAATAAATTTCGAAACGTACGGACATAGTTTTTGTTCCGACTGACACTGACACCGTATCAAAAATTGGTCGAAATCGGTTAACGTTATCGCCGTTTGTATGGAAAGCCGTCACCTCACAATCCTCTTAAGTCTTACGTTAAAATATGGAATAGATGTGTTCATTTCCCTAGCACCTGTCAAATTTTCTCTCGTCCATGCATGCTAAGCCCGCTGGGGCTCTAGCCAAGGTGCATTACGCTAACTTAACGATATTCGAAATACATGAAAATATAGTATAGGATTGATGTAAGCTAATGGATATGGGTACTAGACAACGATAAACATACTTATATAGAGAAATACATACTTAAATATATAGAAAACATCCATGACTCAGGAACAACTCGCGCTCATCACACAAATATTTGCCCATACCGGGATTCGAACCCGGGACCGCTAGCTTCGTAAGTCACTACCAACTAGGCTAAACACGTTGTCTAAGGGCCGTATTAATAAACTCGTCTCAACTGTGATCCGTCACAAGATGCGTCAAAAATGACAGTTTTCTATGGATTGGCGTTTACTTTGACGTATCCTGAGACGGGGATCAGAGTTGAGATGAGTTTATTAATACGGCCCTAAGATATGTTGTGAAGGTCTTGTATTGTCCCGCAAGCGTCGAAAGCGTGGAGGCCCTAGGTCGCTTGCGGCCACGGGATATCAAGGCGCTCCCTTATAGAGCTCCGAATAAATGTTCAAAGTTCACTCGCCGTAAATATAACTTACTTACGAGATGCACTAAAAATATTCCTACTTAATAAACGAGAAATATTTGTATATATATTTGTATTTATATTTGTATATTTGTATATAATATTTGTACTCAAAACGGCTGATTTGACTCTTCGTATGACGTGATCTACCAGTGACGTGATTGGTTTAAAAACGAAACGAATAGAAACGCTAGTCAGCGTAAGGCAACTTGGCTAAGGGCCCAGCTATGTTATTCTGTAAACGCATCGTCCTTCAGTTCTACTCAGTCGATGAATAGCCGGCGAATTTACGTCGTCCGTCAAGGTGGGTAAATGACATTCAACTGCCTGCACATTCTTTTAGTCAACATCCCCAATTCCTAAAAAACGTCAAAAGCCACCATTTTGTTTCAGCAAACGTTTGCCATGGCTGCACATAACCCCCTGTTAACGCTATGAAAAGGTTTTCCCGGAAATGTTAATTTTATTTTCCACCGGAACTTCCCGCGGCGAGTCCGCCCCTATTAGCTTTTGTGAGCTTTTATTTGAAGCTTTTAATTTGATATACCTACTATTGTTACATGTGCCATAGAATAAATATAGCTAAGCAGTAAATAAACTACGAATTAACGTTCGAAGCGTCGCACTCACACAGACGCACGTCTCAACCCTAAGGCTGCCTTTCCATAGAAGCGGAGACGGGCGGTGCGGAGAGCTGTGTAGGAATCAACCAATGACATTGGTTGTAATCCACATCTCGTCTCCGCTCCGCTTCAATGGAAACAGTCAAGCGTAGACGAGATGTGGGTTACAACCAATGTGATTGGTCGATTCCTACACAGCTCCTCGCTGCACCGCTCGTCTCCGCTTCTATAGAAAGGCAGCCTTAACAGGCATGGCAGTGCTGTCACTGGCGGGTGTCGCGTCGAGACGAATGGTTGAGCGTGCCGTCTGTGTGAGTGCGACGTTTCGTGTTCGTAGTTTCTTTACTGCTTTAGCTTATTTATACTGTGCATGTGTTTTGTGGAGATGTTTTTAGTTTTAGGAATTTGTGTTTTTTTAACGTAAAATAACCTCTTACTTAAAATAAAGTATTTAAATATGAGGCGACAATATCACACAAATTAAGCTAGTCCCAAACTACGCTCTAGTTTGTACTATGGGTACTAGGCAACGAAACAATAAACATATCTACTTATATAATAAAAACACAGTATAAATATAGCTAAAGCAGTAAAGAAACTACGAACAAACGTTCGAAACGTCGCACTCACACAGACGCACGCCTCAACGAGACCCCTAAGCGGACATGGCAGTGCTGTCAGTGGCGGGTGTCGCGTCGAGACGAATGGTTGATTACTGTACAAAATTTGGAACAAATAAACAAATATACTTAAATAATATTAGAACACGCGTATTACTAACGTCAGTAGTTGTGTGTGTGTGTGTGTGTGTCTGTGTGTGTGTAACGACTGAACAAACATTCCTCCTGAGCTCATAAGGTATCGGTGCTCCCCGGCCGCCAATATGATGTTAATATGAACCCGGCCTTATATTGGGTACAGGCATGCGCAAAAGTCTCTCAAGGTTTAAATGAAAATGTTTGTGTAAATATTTTTCGCCAAGACAAGAATTCAAGTAAACTATTCACACAATGTAACATTTTATTCATTATATTTCGTCATTTATTTTTTAAAAGCTTACATCTTTTTGTTTTAAGCTAAATTTCTTGGACGTCGATGCGAGATAGGTACCTATAGGTAATAGAAAAACGTCCTTCGACTTTATAATTTTTTTTCCGAAACGGAGAAAGTAATTTTGTTACAAATAAAATGACATCATAGAGGACCTGATTAATATATTATATCAAATTATTTTAAATCTGATACTTCGATGGAAGCTACAAACCTGTCTTTGTATATTACCTGTGTTAAAAAAAATACACAAATGAAATATAAGCTCAACCTTTCTGTAGAAAAAAATGTAGACGTAACACATATCATAACATCATAACTTCGTAGAATAGTTTAGTTTTTTAATTTCATGCTAGCTATTTGTATGTCTTTTGGCGAAACATAGTGCACCAAACTATACTACACCAACAAGGTATTGATTGATATAATAATAAGAAAAACGAGATAAATACAAACAAAACCCGCAGGACTTGACTAGCAATAAATAAACAACGTTATCACTTTACTCGCCGTCTGTACGTACATTGATATTACACGAAAATAATATAGCTACCCCACTATTGCTGGTGCGCAGAGTACGGGGGCGCAGAGAATAAACAATGTCAATTTACTCAAAATGATTACAGTAAGAATAAGGTAGATAGAAACCGGTCAAGTGCGAGTCGGACTCGCGCACCGAGGGTTCCGTATTTAAGTCCGTACTTCAAAAATATACCTTTTTATATACTTTAATTCGTGTGCAAAGGTCTATTTTGAGTTATCTAAATTTAACATAAATTTTTTTGACAAAGTTTTTTGTCAATTTCTCGAAAACTATTAAGTTCGAACTCTTTGTTTTATTTTTCCCGTAAAATATAAGTAGTTATCTATAAGTTAGGAATTTTTCTGATATTTCGGTTCATACACTTCGGAGATATCCATAATATTTTTTTAAGAGCTATCCAATGATATGTAAAAAAATATTTAAATGTATAACTATGTTAAATTACGGCTTTGTAGTACCAAGAGTAGGACAGACGACATGGCAAAACTATAAGGGTTCCTACTTGACTACGGAACCCTAAAAAAGGGAAATTTATTGATGGGTCCAATGAACTACTTTTTATGAAGTGTCATAATGGAAATTTATATGAAGTTGCACTTACATATGAAATCATAAGTTTTTATGTATTTCCGAACCGACCTGCCGACTCTTAAGCAGAGGGTCGCGGGTTCGAATCCGGGCTCGCACCTCTAAGTTTTTCGGAATTTATGTGCGAAATATAATTTGTAAATTTACCATGAGCTTTTCGGTGAAGGAAAACATCGTGAAGAAACCTGCACACACCTGCAAAGAAATTTGACGGTGTGTGCGAAGCAGGGACCGGACAACCCTTTCATCGGGAAAAGCCTTTCAAAGGGCTTCCCTTTGATATAGCTAGCCCCTTGATTTGCTCACCCATTCCAATTGGCAACCCATACGATTGACTTTCCCTTATTGAATGAAGAACCCAACGATAAGGGTAGCCCTTTGAAATAGGTAACTGGTAACTGATTCATCTTGATGTCCCTAAGAAAGGGTTTCCCTAACGATTTAAGCGCTTATTATAAAGCTTTCCCTTTTGTACGAGCCAATCACAAACGTGTGCCATAGGAAATCGAACCGTATTAGATCTTTTGCCGCTCCGCGTGGTAACTTCAAACGATACGCCGTCGGTAACGTATACTAATAAGGGTTTTATAAGGGTATTGGGTTAGCGCTTAGTTGAATGGGCTGTTTACTTGCTTCGAAAGGGACGCAAGGTAACGTGTGTTTTATGAAGTCTACAAAAGGTCTAAAATTGCGTATACACTAGTGACCTTTTTTAAAGGGTTTTGTAAGGGTATTGGTTAGCGCTTAATAGAATGGGCTATCGTTTGGAAATAGCGCTTTAATAGCACATTTAAAGGGTTTTGACGGGCAGAGGGTTTGGTAAGTAAATCCTTACGAAAAACCCATACAAAACCCATTGAAAGGGATAGCGGGCCGGTCCCTGGTGCGAAGTTCCCAATCCGCACTGGGCCCGCGTCACTGTCAAATAATTTATGTTCAATATTGATGTATCTTTACTTACATAGTTGTAGCTTTTTAATACATAATTACATACATACATACATACACTCTGAATCCTCTCTACTCTACCTCCACCCCAACACACCAAATGTACTAGAAAATGGAAAAATATAACCGCAACTCATACGCAAACTTACACATGCGGTTTCCAAGTAGCATTCCGTATGAAAAAGTCGTTAGCTATAGCGACTTGTGTGTGCTCGTGTAAGTTTGTATTACACGTAGTTACTTTATAGGGCTTCCCGCCTTTGAATAGAGTAGTGATGGAGGAATGTGTGACGAAAATCGATTAGTTTTAGCCGAAAAAGGAAGGGACGAAAATGATCGCCGACGGTATCGATCAAAATTACCACGTTTCAGTATTTATTTACATAGAAGTAGATTTTTCCCGCAACTTCGACATAAAAGCTACTTTTTTCCTAAAAATATGGTTCTATGCTTAATTACCAGTGATCGTAGATTTTGTAGCATTTTTGGTGCAGTGCTAGAGTTGGCAGTAGTGCCAAATATTAAATTGTTTGAACCAAGAATCAAATAAAATTGAAATTAAAGTCATTTAGAACTAAGTAATAATGTAGAGATGGTTGGTAATTAAATAACAATTTCCCAAAAAAAAACCGATTCAAGTCTCGTCTTGAAGACCGCCTGTTGTCTACCTCTACGTTTAAGTTTTATCTTCTGTGTTGTTTGTGTCTTTTTTGAGATGTACAGTAAAGAGTATTTGTATTGTATTGTATTGTCTTGCTTGTTGTGCATTAAATACTTTAAACAAATCGTAAATACAGAAAATATTCATAGAACATGAATGTATAGGCCAAAATGTGGAAAATATTATAGAAAATTATTATAACTGTTTAAGTAAAAAGTGTAGTGTTTCATTTTCAACAACATAATATTTTATTATTTTAAACGTCAATCATGTTATACATCCCGACAACTCTAGGTAGGTAACTGTCATATGTTATTGTGACGTCATAGCATCGGTTTAATATATGTGGTCTGCCATTATGAGGTTGAATTACGTTTGTACGCCGCAAAACAATATTATAGTCGATAAGATGTGTTCGTCAATTTGAAGGGACTTTAGCGATATTTTTATTAAATAGAATGTTGTATCAAAATTTAAAGTACTTAAGATGGCCGAATATTCAATCGTTTATTATATACGCATTATTTCCATGAGAACTATTTAACCGCAACAAAAGGTTTATGTTCTATTCCGCAGAATATGAAAGAAAGAAAGAAAAGAAAATAATTGACGACGTGGTTAGCCTAGTTGGTAGTGAACCTACCTATGAGCTAGCGGTTCCGGTTCGAATGCCGGTATGGACAAATATTTGTGTGATGAGCGCGAGTATTTGTTCCTGAGTCATGGATGTTTTCTATGTATTTAAGTATGTATTTCTCTATATAAGTAAATTTATCGTTGTCTAGTACCCATAGTACAAGCCTAGAGCTTAGTTTGGGACTAGGTCAATTTGTGTGAGATTGTCCACTAATATTTATTTATTATTTATTTATTTATTTTATTTCTGCAAAACGATACATTTTTATAAACTGGCCAAAAACGTAAAACACCGACAAAATGGCCGAATATCGACAATACTCCGGCCAACCCTATTTCCGGATCCTTTGAACGGTATTCACTTCGGCTAGTTTATACCTTTTATGGGCTCGCTTTAACAAATCGAGGGAAATTTCTGGGCAAACTGGGCAAATTCAAATTTACGCCCATTGTTTTATATTACAGTCAAACGTAGAGTTATTCCATATTAACTCGTTTGTTTGGATACAGAATTAAGTTTTACGTTCAACCTCGCTTCGGTAGTTTTCATTTTAACAAAAACCCTTTGTGGTTGCCCGCGTTGTTGTAATAACAGTGTTGTCTCTAGTTATATGTTGTGGAACGTTAAACAATCTATACTCTATGTGGTTTAGAAAACCGATAATATTTTAGAGGTGTTTTTAGTGTTTCGTACCTCAAAATAAAATAAGAAACGTCAGGAGCGTCAACAAATAACCCTTAAGAGGACTGTGAACCAACTGCAAAATCTAGCCTTTTCATTCAAACGGCGGTAACGTTTTCCACCCCCTAAAGGTGGACATTCACGGTCAGTTAAACTGATCAGTTGAACTGACGTACATCCAAAAACTGACCGTGAATGTGAAATCTTAAGTTGAAATTATACGAACTCAAGGTCAGCTTCTGGATGTACGTCAGTTAACTGATCAGTTTAACTGACCGTGAATGTCCACCTTAAACTTTAACCGAATTCGACCAATTTTTGATATGTCGGAGTCGGAAAAAAAACTATGTCCGTACGTTTCGTTATTTAAATATTGATTAGTTATAAAGAGATTATGGCCGAAATTACTTTTGTATGAAAACAATAAAACGGGAATAAATCGAAATTTATTAATAATATTGAAAAAAACGAAACGTACGGACATAGTTTTTGTTCCAACTGACACCGTATTAGGTAAAAATTGGTTGAAATCGGTTAACATTTAGGGGGCGGAAAACGTTATCGCCGTTTATATGGAAAGCCGTCACCTTACAATCCTCATAAGTGAAGTTTGCTCCTCTAGTAAGTATATCTCAATGGAGAAGAACCATACTTCAAACATACTTAAGTTATTGTGCGATGTATAATGTAATGATGAATAAGAGGGAGTTAAGTTATCCATGTCTAAGCTGCCAACAACCTATCCTACCACAACCTATTCTACCAACAGTCTAAGCTACTCACAGTCTGTGCGCGTCAGCCGGCAGCCGCTTGGGCGCGTGCAGCAGCGCCCTGTGCGCGCAGTCGACGGCGCCGGGCCGGCACGCGCACGCCCAGGGGCACGCGCGCACGCGCAGGCACACGAGCGCGAGGCCCAGGCACGCCAGGCGGAGCAGGTGCATGGTTAGGTCATGGCGTTTGCTGGAACAACGAGAATATTTGTGACGTTCTCAATATAAAGGGACCTTATGGAGGAAGGCAGTTAAGCTCTTCTTATTCTTGTAACTATACGAATACTATGGTAACAGTTCTAAACTGTTTAAATGTATAGGATTGACGCAAGCAGCTGCCGATCGCGTCGGCCACTAATGTCAATTGAATTTTTAGGGTTCCGTACCAAAATGGTAAAAAAGGAACCCTTATGGTGAGACTTCGTTGTCTGTCTGTCTGTATGTCATAGCAGTTTTTCTCAGCAACTACACAAGCTATCAACTTGAAATTTGGCATAGTTGTATAACTTGCTTGCCCGCATCAGTTTATAGTAAAAAAAGTATGAATTTTATTAACAATTGAAAAGGGGTCTACTTAGAATGGGGGTTGAAAAATGAAAGTGATTTGATTACAACAAATGGGGTGTCATATGAAAGAACTTAACCTGCACATTTCAAAACTATTCTTTTTATAATTTTCCAAGACGTAATTTTTGATTTATAACCAAAAATGTTCAAAAAATGATCACTGCCCCCTTATCTCCGAAGTTTATGAACCGAAAAATCTGAAAAATTCTTAACTTATAGATAGTTGCTTACATATATTTTACGGGAAAAATAAAACAAAGTGTTCAAAGTTTATAGTTTTCGAGAAATTGACAAAAAACATTAAGGATCTGTACTAAAATTTAGGCGGGTCAAAATGGACCTTAATGCATACATTTAAAGTACTCGTACACAAAAAAGTATATTTTTGAAGTACGGACTTAAATACGGAACCCTCGGTGCGCGAATCCGACTCGCCCTTGACCGGTTTTTTTGTAACGTAACGTACGAGTAAACGGTAACGTTCACGTAATACTAATAATAATAATTATTATTATTATCAGGGACAATCTTACACAAATTGACCTAGTCCCAAACTAAGCTCTAGGCTTGTACTATGGGTACCAGGCAACGATATACTTACTTATATAGAGAAATACATACTTAAATATATAAGAAACATCCATGACTCAGGAACAAATACTAGCGCTCATCACACAAATATTTGCCCATACCGGGATTCGAACCCGGGACCGCTAGCTTCGTAGGCAGGGTCACAACCAACTAGGCTAACCGCGTCGTCAAAAATGCTGGTCTAGTCTCTTCATCCCAGAAAATACAATATATTTAATGCACTCACATGTGTTCATTAAAGCCATTAAAACGTAAACATGACATGTATCAACTGCGTAATTTCGGCACAGTGAAGTGCATCATATATCCAAATCATTTCGGGCAGTGCAAGATTACGTAATAGGTACAAACCATTAAAATATGCGTTCATAGTAATTCATGTCAGGATGGTGACCATCATTCTTAGTTATATGAAACGAGAAACATTTGTATATTAATATGTATAATATTTGCTCAGGTGGGACATTAACACAGGCTAAAAAAATGTATAATATATATTTGTACTCGCGTTCTCGAAAACGGCTCTAACGATTTCGATGAAAATTGCGACATGGAGATTTACGGGGGCGAAAATTCGATCTAACTAGGTCTCATATCTGGGAAAATTCGTTTTCCCCAAGTTTTCACGCAAAAAGTTCCTGCGCAATATGGTTCGTAATTTCGTGGCGGCTGCCACCGTCTGAATAGACTGATGGTTAGGTTAGAGCAAATATATATAAGTAGGATAACACGTATTTTGCAACAGGGGTTGAAAAAGCACGAACACCAGTAAATCTCCGAGACTTATCCTTCGCGGGACCGCGGCGTGGTCACTCCATCCATTAGCCGACCAGATAAGGTAAGTGCACCAGTGTCATTACTCGCAAGACATGCACAGATGTTCTTACACGTGTTGAGTGCCCAAGGCTCACATGGATTTACGAGTATGCTAATATATGTCGATTGTGGGCGCTTGTTACTGCCAAAGAAGGATGTAAATGTTTTTCGGGTATATACGCATTATGTATGTGTAATTATATTATGCGTTTTTTTAACGTATTTTTATTTTGGTTGTATCATAAAAACGGTAAAACATACAAGCGTCAAATTTCGTATGATTATAGAACAAACCCTATAGAATAACAACAAATACAAAACACCAGCCAAATATGTACGGAACCCTCAGTGCGCTCTCTCGCACTTGCCTGGTATTTTTATAGTTTAAGGATGTTAAATGTTATGCATTTCTCTAGGTTGCTAATGTCTGGGGCCGTAATTACATCGCACGCGTCATCGGAAAATGTGACGTTCTCAATATAAAGGGACCTTATGGAGGAAGGCAGTTACGCCATTCTTATTCTTGTAACTAAACGAATACTATGGTAACAGTTCTAAAAACGGCGTAACCACCTGCCTCCATAAGGTCCCTTTATATTGAGAACGTCAGAAATAAGTACATATCGCCATCCTTTTCAGGTAGGTCATTATTGTCATTAACCTGAATTAAAAACATAGATTAGCGAGCGAGGTACCCTGGGGAATGCTTATATCTACGCTGCCCTGGTTCGATTTCACGGTTCCATTGTTAAGTACGACTATTTGTCGCCTGTTTTGAAGAAAATTTAGCATTAATTTGTGCGCCAACCCCGAATTCCTATCTACCTATCTACTTCCATAAGTTTACGGTTCAAAAGATACACTCAAAAAGTAGAACATACGGACGACGTAGGCTTAGTAGGTAGGGTCCCAATAGATTCAGATATTCGGAACTTCAACAAAAGCATGCAAGGAGTCTCTGTGTCTGCCTGTCTGTCTGTCCCGCAGGCAACGGCCCCATAAACTCAATCGATGTCCAATCGCGCCCAGTTGACCCCGAGGACCCCAATGACTACAATTGGACAGTATACGATGACGTTCTGAATTGAGCCCGTTTGGGAAACTGATTAAGAGATATATCTTAGGTGACATCACTCTGGCCAATATGTCGTAACTTACAGGCTTTCGAATTTAGTGACATAATGTAAAAGTGTGATTTCTGTAATTCTGACAACGATTTTTTTTTAAGTCAATAAAAGTTATCACTGTAGATTGTTTTGGATAAATTAATAGAAATTACAATACGTTTAATGTATATGTCGGAGACATGGGGGGGCAGCTGGGCGGCGGCTGGGGCTGGATGTGTCAGGAATCTTCAGGATATGGCCAGATATCTTGGTCTCTAGTTGAGTGAGGGTCGAAGCAAAGAGAACACAAAATAGACGTAGGTAGGTTTATTTCCTTGACTCGATACATTTGATCTTCACTGACTTTCATTAACAGTAACACGTCAAGTATAACGTAAAAACAGTGTAGCCCTACCAGTCCCACCACCAACCCATGGTTCTTCCTGCCTCGCGGCATAACAGACCGAATCTCGGGAGATGCGCGCAATACTTGCTTAGGCTCTTTCTCACGCGCACTTTCTTCACTCCCTACAAACGTAACTTGAAACGAAGAGCAGTTCCATCCAGAGGTGTTTACCACGGTTTCCCAAGTAGAAGTGTTTCTTGGATGGTTACAAAGCAGACGTCCTCACTCGACGGACTCTCAAGTAGCAGTGTTCATTGGACGGATTCTCAAATAGAAGTGTGCTGCCGTCGCACTGGAGCGACCACCCAGGCTCTGTCGAGCGCGCCAAAAAGGTTGTAGAGGGCGCTGGTGTCGGCTTCCGGTTTCGTTGAGCTCCTATACTAATGACTATCTCCGACATATAATAAAGCATTAAAAATTAAAAAAACCTTATAAAATGATATATTAAATAACATAACACTAAAATTTAAATAAAATAAATTAAATATAATTGGCGCTTGTGACTAAAAAGCTATACCGAAAACGTTGCAATACAATAATAAATTTATTAATTAATTTAGAAATACTTTAAATTGCGTACAGTCAAGGCCATAAAATATGTACGTACATTTTAGTACCTATCTTGTCTATTTAATGTCATTTAAAAACTGCCATATACACGGTGTCCCAATATCAGTAACCCACATTGACACCGGAGGTAGACCAGCCTAAGACGGACCGAACCAGCCTAACATGACCTCAGTAAAAGTCGCATGATTTTCGAGATATGCCAGTTTAAAGTTTGTACTGGAAAAGAACTTTAAACTGGCAAATCTTGAAAACCGTGCGATTTTTACTAAGATCATGTTAGGCTGGTTCGGTGTGGGGACAATGCGTAACGCGTTTCCGCTCCGTTAAAAAAAAAAAAAGTAAAAAAAAAAAAAAAAGTGTCTGGTTCGGTCCGTCTTAGGCTGGTCTACCTCCGGTGTCAATGTGGGTTACTGATATTGGGACACCCTGTATTATGTTACAGTGATTAAAGTGACAAGGTACTAAACGTGTTCACATATTTACTACCTTGACTGTACAATTCAACTTTTAAGTCAACAGCATTTTAGACTGTGCCAACTTTACAAAATCACACAGAATAAACATAGCGATATTTATAAATTAACGCCGCAATAAAGGTATCTAGCGTAAACTGCCATAGCAAATAAATGCGCCGTGATATTTACTTGAAAGGCACTCAAGCACTCAAGTTGTCAGTGTGTACCCTGAAATAATCTTAATAACTCAGTTTCTCATAGAATTAAAACATCTCTAGTTAAGTATTTGAATTACAAATAACAAAAACAAAAGAAACACTAAGAAAACCCTACTAACTACCGACTTAATTAATTTCTCACGTTAATTAAAACGTGGCTGTACGCTACGTGCGCCATAGACCATAAATCATGGCTAGTTAAAAATAAAAAGCCGACCGCCAGCTTCCTAAGCCTTTTAGAAAAAGTATTGAGCTGTCAAACGGTATTGTTCGAAATTCAAACTACAATTCACACCTCGCGCTTTGTTCCATTTTAAAATGCAGCGGGATTCCTTTGGCAGATACAAAAGCCAAATTGTTCCTTACAACGACCGTAATTTAATGAATAGTTCTCAAAGCAACCTTAATGCTGCTACAAAAAGACCGACTTTGGCAACCACAGTCACATTGGATTTATTGAAGTCAGAAAAAGCATCAGACTGTGTAAAAAATACACCTCAATTTAAAATCCAGTTTGTCTCGTTTACGCAAAGTCTAAATAAGGGTGACAGTGACAGACGCATAAGGTATTTTGAAAAGGAGTAGGCGATTTGACGTTTCAATTAAAATGGCGGCGAGTGGTTTCGGGAATTTTATTATTGTGCCAAAGTGGGTCAACGGATTTGTTTTGGTTCGTGAAAGCTACTGGTTTTTGTGCAAATACGAAAATACAATAGGTTTTTTGGTTTGTGATTTCATGGACGTTTATTTTTGTGAAGAAGTCATTTTAAAAGGGCTTTTACGGAAGCAAGTGACAGCAGGTGTCTGTCGGTAAACGCACCTTTTCTGTAATGTTATGGCGATGGACACTTTAGCAAATTTTTTTTTAATCGATGTGTGTGACTTTCCATAAGAAATGTCACTTGTTTACGTGTTGTTGATCTCTTTACTAACTCTGGCTAACCTTAAGTATAAGGGCATGTCATGTTGCTCGTAGAATAAATGGCTGATGGCGCTGAAGAGTTTTTAAATGGAGGTGGGCTAAAGATCTGGTGGGAAGGACACGAGACCGATTCTGGTAATGACAATCAAGGGGTGGGTCATGCCCAGACATTAGACGTCTGCCAGCTAAAATGGTGAAGATGAGTATTTGCCGGCCAACGTGGCGTAGCTTTGTTTTTTCGTTTAATGATTTTTGAACGGTCTGGTGGCCTGCCACATAATGGACATATAGTTAGGTAAGTGCTCATTATTTCAGAAATAGAGTTCTCAAATAAATCTTGACAAATTCGCACGATCGAAGCGTACAATGTTACATAATTATTTATATGTTTTATTCCTTTAAAAAAAAAGGCACACTTATTATAGGCTATAAAATATTATAATAAACTTTTACTAACCCTATTTTAAACCAAAATAGAAGCGGATAAACGGAAAATTTTACTCACTAACTTCAAGTAAGTATGAACATAGCAAAAAATAAACTTTGTGCCTGTGCTTTTTTAAAGTGCTACTTACAAAGACTTGAAATAAAACTAAATTACGAATAAAACAAAATACCGGCGACCGAAAGCAACTCACGAAAGCACAGAATGTCAATAAACATCAGTGCTAATAAATCAAATTTCTACAATAAATCATCTTTGATTGTATTCAAATAAATTTTCTACGGAACCCTCTCTATTTAAATAAGTTTATTATTTATCAATTCATAACCGCCTTTTTTTAGCCCTCTCAAAAGTCATGCGGCCAGGACTTTTAAAATTTAAATTTGGAATGGTATCAAGAGTGCTTCTGTAATTTTTTTATTGTTGGTTCGGATGGCAGGCAAAGCGCCATTGATGTTTTAAAGTGGTTTATAAAAGTTTTTAATAGTGAAAATTAATTTTGCATTGCGTTTTAGATTATTTGATTAACCGAGAAGTTGGAGTAGTATGTTGCTATTTAAATTAATACATCTACAAATGTTACTTCCCAAGTGTGATTGATTAGATACGATATTTTCGGTAATGTCGAAGAGTGTTTTAATAGGGATGATGACTGGGTAAAGAAAACGAAATTCTATTTACTCCATCAGTTAGATTATCAAAAAATATTGGACGCGCACCTATTTTTTCTTTTGTCAAACAAACAAAAAATGACAACGATAAAGCACGTCGAAGTTCGGGAGTGACGTCACTTCTGTGTAAAAATTGAATTGAGACGTGACATCATGCGACATTTCAAATTTCAATTTCAAAAAAGAAGACATACGTGTCCAATACTTTTTGATAATCTACCTGATCGACCAAAAAAAAAATCGTCATCGTTCCTAATACGCAGCTTTGACTGCCTGTACTGAGTACGCAGTACTCCTCATAGCTTCAGGATGATTTTTTGACCATCTGTTTGTATGATTAAAGAGCTTAAAAAAAAATTCAAAATCGGTCCACAATTTTGACGGTGAAATCGGTGAACAAAAAAAAACATACATACTGTCGAACATAGAAGAGAATGAAATGATGAAGATGACGAAAGCCGGTGGTATGAGTTCTAAATCCATGCGAAGTCGCAAGAAAAGCTAGGCCCGGAGACTATAAAGTGTAAGCTATTTTATAGCTATATGTAAGCCAGCTATATCGCCGGAGAGTGGACGGAGGGAGCTAAGTGAGATGGACGCATGACACGCGCGCAATATACGGACTCTCGCTCGCAAATTGTTTTAGCAACTATTCTTTAGTCAACTCAGCGAAGCCAAATAAACTTCTACTAACTCCTAAACTATAATAGGGTGTCAATGATTCGACAAAACGCACTGAAAGAAGTAATTGGGACTTCTAACAAGATTGTGTTTGTGCCATTGTGCCATACTCGTAGTATTTTAATTATGTAGTTTAGGTACATAGCATGGCAAAATTATTAATTTGAGCGCTGTCTCGCCAACAAACTGTGTCAGTTTGGCGAGGATAAAATTTAATGCAAAATGTTATGTACATAATTTAAAAAACAATGCTCGTGTTGACTCCATTAGAGCCGTCAAGACGTTAGATACAGCAACTAAGATGTAAGTTGAATCACAAATGACCTTGCTGTTGTGACTACCAGCTTTGGTTGATGTAGGTACTTAATATTATGGACATTTTATTCAATTAAAAGATAAAAGATAAAAGATATTTATTCAGTAAGTAGGCCGCACGGGCACTTTTACACGTCAAAATCTACCAGCGCTTCCCAAGAGGAGACCACTGCTGAGAAGAAGCGCCGCAAGAAACTCAACAGTTAGTCATTTTTTAAATGAAAATATAACAATGTCACTACTTATTCTAACATTATATAAAACTGTAAAAATAATATTAAATATCTGCGTAGTTTTGCAGGAAAACATGTCAGAATGACTACGAGAAAATTTATATATATATCACACAAAACAGTTTTGACATGTCTTCCTACATAAACCGTGTCCCCTAGACAAGATACAGCGTTTACATGATTTTTATGAGGTATGTACGAGTAGTAGGTAAGCTATTGAACATTAAACATTAGTTAATTTTCTGGTTTAGGCCAAGCATTTTTGTCCGTTAGATAGTCCTCGACCCTATAGTACGCCTTTGACATCAACGACTTTTTCAAGTAATTTTTAAGTGCTGGAAGGGGTAACTCTAAAACTACGTCGGGTAATTTATTATAAAAATGAATGCATTGACCTACAAATGATTTATATACTTTACGGACACGAAACTTTTTTATGGCAATTTTATTTTTATTCCTAGTATTTATATTATGTATATCAGAATTTTTAACGAAAGAGTCTAGGTTCTTAATAACATACATAATATTTTCATAAATATATTGGGATGCTACTGTTAAAATATTAATTTGTTTAAAAAGTTCTCTTAATGAATCACGGGAATTTAAGTTATATACCTATAGAGCGAATGGCCCTTTTTTGTAACACAAATATAGTTTGTATGTCAGCTGCTTTTCCCCAAACCAGAATACCGTATGACATAACACTATGAAAATAACTATGATAAACTAAGCGAGCTGTCTCAACATTGGTAAGTTGTCTAATTTTCCTAACGGCGTAAGCGGCCTTACTTAATTTGCCTGCTAGAACTGCTATATGGGGACTCCATTGCAAATTATTGTCTATAGTTATGCCTAAGAAAAGTGCCTTATCTACCATTTCTAAACACTCGCCATTAAGAAAAATACTAGAATTTACCGGTTTAACATTAGGCAAAACGAACCTAACACATTTAGTTTTCTTAGCATTGAGTAGTAAGTTGTTACTCGTAAACCAATTAAGTACTTTAACAAGCGCGGCGTTTATCCTTTCACGGTTATGCCGTGACAATTAATTAATGTAAAATTGTTTTCTTTAGTTATTATTAATCTTGTATCATCTTGTCTCTTTACTTTATTTTGTGTTTACGGCATACTTATTTAAGTGAATAAAGTTTTTTCTATTCTATTCTATTCTATCCTACTGTAGTCGACGGATTTTCGGTCTACCTTGAAAATGAGTGATGTATCATCAGCAAATAGTCATTATGTCAAATAAGTGAAAATCATTCTCATCATTCAATGCGATTTTCACTTTTTTATAGCGATTTTATCGAGACGGGACACTTAAATCAGGCCAGATATGATCACATGATTTCTGGACGAGCCCTAAGGTATTAAGTATAATTTAAATGTAAACTGTTTTCACGGCCGTAATAACCAACTCTGAATATCCCCTTACTTGGTCAGTGGCGCCAAAACACTACATTATCCAAAAGAAACAGGCTATAATTGATTTAATAATGTATATTTGAACTTATTTTAACGAAGCGAAGCGAGGGTGGGTCACTAGTTGCCAATAAATCAAACAAAGGAACCGTTTGGCACGCGACTGTCCGCTAACACGACCTGCCGGGACGTGATTGGCCGGCTGTAATTGTATCACTGCGCGCCCCACCGTACGGCAATCAACCGCCGCTTTTGAACGCGCGAGTATTGCGGCGCTCGTGGCAGATGTACGAGTATAATGTTAATCAATAGTCAATAGAAACGGCAATCATGTTAACAAAATAATATACCTAAGTATATCTGTGTAATCATTAATCACGTACGGTGAACACCTTTAATTGATGAGCCACTATAGAACCTGTTATGAACATATAACTGAAATAACAACCCTCAAGTCGTGACAAAAAAGGTACGTCAAAAATTTATAAATGGCTTTCTGCGACAGTGACTAGGCTCAACAAATTAAATTCATCAACGATATATCAATTTAAAAAAAACTTGAAAATAATCAATTACTTATATGTTTTGACGTGAATGATTTACCAACAAATATTTGTGACGTTCTCAATACAAAGGGACCTTTTGGAGGAAGGCAGTTACGCTCTTCTTATTCTTGTAACTATACGAATACTATGGTAACAATTCTAAAAACGGCGTAACCGCCTGCCTCCATAAGGTCCCTTTATATTGAGAACGTCACATATTATAAACGAAAGTCCCCCAAATGTTTATCTGGACTAATCTCAGAAAGTACTGTACTAATTTTCATATAGTTTTCACCAATAGAAAGAAATTCTATCTAGGTTAGTTTTATGCTAATTTTATGAACATTAACCCGTGCGAAGGCGGGGCGTGGTGCTAGTCTAGTCCTAACAATGAAAAATGCAAAAACACTGTCAACAACAAGTACAATCGAGTTCAAAAATACCGCTCGATGTATATCGACAGTTACATAATAATATACGAGTATTATACATTACATAATATCATCTATCTTGTTATGACCGGTTTAATCTAGTTAATGTCAAATTGAGCTCCAGCGGGCTCAGCACGCATAGATACACGAGATAAAATATGACAGGTGCTAGGAAAATGAATACATCTATTCTATATCAGACGACGCGTTTAGCCTAGTTGGTAGTGACCCTGCCTACGAAGCTATCGATCCCGGGTTCGAATCCCGGTATGGGCAAATATTTGTGTGATGAGCGCGAGTATTTGTACCTGAGTCATGGATGTTTTCTATGTATTTAAGTATATTTGTACCTGAGTCGTGGATGTTTTCTATGTATTTAAGTATGTATTTTTCTATATACTTAAGTAATGTTTATCGTTGTCTAGTACCCATAGTACAAGCCTAGAGCTTAGTTTGGGACTAGGTCAATTTGTATGAAATTGTCCCTGATATTTTTTTATTAATTTATTTATTATCCTAACGTAAGACAACGCTTAAAGTTTAAAATAAAAGTGTCTCGTCGTGACTTTTATTACCTTTTATTACTAAAGTCGCCGTCAATAGAACTTGTGAACGATGTAAATAAAACCAAACGAACCAATTCACCATGACTACTCGATAATCACGCACTTTTAAAGATCAAGTGAGGTCTTTGCAATGATTTATACACTAGGTCATTATTTTCATATTAAGTTTAAGATGAAATAACTATTCAATATACGTTATTTTGATTTGAGGTTATGTGTACAGTACTAATTTGTTCACATCTTTTCCAAGTTCTATTGACGGCGACCTTAAGTGACTTGCGATTTTCACGTGTTTGTAAAATCGATATAAAAAGCGAAAATCACTATAGTCGCTTAGTAATAAAAGGTAATAAAAGTCAGGACGACACACTTATTTTAAACCTTAAGCGTTATTCTTACGTGTGAATATGGAACAGATTCATTTCCCTAGCACTTGTGAAATTTTATCTCTTCCGTTCATGGTAAGCCCGCAGGATGTCAAGTTTAGCGTCAAATTCATCGTAACACGTCTAGCAAACACTAGCCGTGTTAACTAGATCCGATTGGGCTCCAGTTTCCCAACCGTAATCCATCATCTTTAGCTTATCACAGGGGCCAGAATATGACACTTACGAGTATGAAGTTGGGAACAGACCTACTTAGAAGTATCTCTTAAATAGCTTCAGGTCAAACACTTGAGATTAACTGTATTTTATTTACATATAGTTTATACACCAGTAGGGCTAGACAAGTTGCGTGAAAAATGTATGGGATTGGGGATCCATTATTTTGCCATAATTTCATTTGTCATAATCGTTTTATTTGCCATAATTTTCATTTTCTAAAACCTTAAACATTGCATGGTTAGGTTAAGTTTATTTAATAACAATTCTGAAAAGTATACGGTTTTAGAAAAAAAGCATTTATGTCAAATGATGATTATGGCAAATGATATATTATGGCACATTAATTTATGACAAACAATAGAGACCCATGGAATTGATATTAGCGGCCGATGCGATAGAATGACAGGTTACGTCAATCATATATATATACATTTGTGATGTTCTCAATATAAAGGGACCTTATGGAGGAAGGCAGTAAAGCTCTTCTTATTCTTGTAACTATACGAATACTATGGTAACAGTTCTAAAAACGGCGTAACCGCCTGCCTCCATAAGGTCCCTTTATATTGAGAACGTCACATATAAGCCTGGGCCACACCGGATGCGTTGCGTAGACGTGCACGTGCGCGTTCGCGTTCCACTGCATTGTATAGCTGCATCCTCATGTGAGGATTCATACTATACAACGCAGTGGAACGCGAAAGCGCACGTGCACGTCTACGCAACGCATCCGGTGTGGCCCAGGCATTAGACAGTTCTCGAACGTCGTTATGTATCCAGATACACGATACGACCAGTCTAGGGTCACAGGGGTTCTTTTGACGACACGTCAGCCTAGTTGGTAATGATCCTACGTGGCATCGAGGTTCGAATCCCGGAATAGGCAAATATTGTGTGATGAGTTGTATTTATTTGTTTGACTCAGGAGAGTCTTGGATGTTTTCTGTGTATTTAAGTATGTATTTATCTATATAAGTATGTTTGTACCCATAGTACAGTCAGCGTCAAATAGATAGGAGCAGGGAAAGTGGCCAATTTATTTAGTTTTAATCATTTTATTTTTTTTATTTAAAGGCTCACAAAACAAGTTACAGTCTTTGTTACATAATTACCTATAGACAAATTAGAACTATAAAGTCTGGACTATAACTCTAAACTATGTGTAGATAACATTAGACGTCAAACGCCAGCTACGCAAAGAAAGACCCAAGCCCTCCTACACGTATACTTACAATGCTTCTGGCCAACTCTGCTGCCACACGTGTCTGAGGGTTTTCAAAGGTAAATTTGGCTTGGCTAGCCACATTCGAGCCCATAATAAGCAAAGTCCATTTTAGTCCATAGTTTCTAGCAAAGGGTCGCCGTCATCGAAATCGATGAGGATATATATATATATGTGTAGACAGTAGGATATACATTAATGTTTATTAATTTAGATCGTTAGAGGGCTATAATTAGAATAGTTTAGTGTTAGTAGGTATATTTAGTGTCAATTACTATTGGCTATGTACAGTTAACAGGTTAATTACTGTTCTTTATATAAGGTGTGTTCTCCTATAATTGGGGTGCATGTTAATAATAGTATAGTTTAAACAATAACTCATTTATGTCAATATTGTACTCTGTTGGTGTCCCGTATTTTTTTTTTTGTGTAATACTTTGGAGGTGGGGATATATATCGCAACACATCTTTATTACTATAGGAATAAGAATGTGTTGCCATATTTGGCCACTTTCACTGCTCCTATTTGATGCTGACTGTACAAGCCTAGAGCTTAGTTTGGGACTAGGGGCCATATAAACTGATCTTGTGTGAGACGCCCGTCACAAGATGCGCCAAAAATGACAGTTTTCTATGGTCTGACGTTTACTTTGACGTGTCTTGAGACGGGGATCACAGGATATGAGTTCATTTATACAGCTCTACGTCAATTTGTGTGAGATTGTCCTCTGATATTTTTATATCTATCTCGGACTAACATCAGTTCGTTCTTTCGCTCAAAATAAACGTGTAAGTACGTAGAATAAAAGCTTGTGACAATAGGATCTTCATCTTGATGAGTGGCACGCGCTGAGCCGCGCGCGCAGCTATATGGTCATAAATCTTCGCTCTAATCATGTTTGCACAGCGATGTCACTGACACTCGCGCGCAATAGTGATAAAAGTGAAGATTAATTTACAATGCGAAATAAGCGACGTGATTCTTTTATATCCGGTTCCTCGAGTTGTTTTGCAGACACTCATTTTGTCGAATGTGTCGTTTCACCGAATTTCATTTCATCGAAAACCTTATTGAAGCCTTTTTTTTCAGGTTATCTTAAGCGTGGGTTACGAAGGTTAGGTTAGACCTGTGACCACCAAAAATTATAACTCCTGCACGCGGAAATGCCTGTCGATGAAATGAAAATTCGGCGAAGTAAAACTTAAGTGTCGGCGATTCAAAGGTAAACCATTACTTTTATTTCGAAATTGAAAACCAATGTCAAACAAATCATAATTCTATGTTATCTATAATAAAGAATTTAAAATTATATCTCGATTAATTTTTAATCTATCTCCAGTTCATTAAATTATCCGTTTTTTATCGACTCTAAAAAGTTCGGTTTACGATCGATCAGGGAATATATTATTATAGTATATAGGTACATATCGATAACCGAGATATATCGGTAGGTATTATTAAGAAAATATCGATAACAATATCGATACTTCCCGAATATATCGATAATTGTATCGGTAAACTTAAATATCGGTAAACAGATATCGATTTTTTAATTAATACTTGGTACCGATACTGATAGTTATCATATTTTTTTAGCAAATCGTGTTAGTAATCAGATACTATGACCTTTGACTGTGCTTACGATTTTTGAGGAGTTCCGTCGATTCCCTGTATGTTTCCCTAAGGTGTACCTGACTGAATAAAAAAAATTCAAATCGGGTCATAAATGACGGAGTTCTGTCAAAATATCGATATTAATGTACCGAAAATTATTTATCGATACCTATATCGATAAATATATACTTAATTATCGATATTTATATCGATACCTATACCGGTATTACAGTCCCTGTTTACGATTTAACCGCTTTGCATTTCTTATAAAACCTCTCGTGCGCGACTGTACGTGCTAGGGCTCGTCAGGCGCGACTTAACCCAATTCGCTCCTAAATATTTGATATCCATTCAAAACCATACACGTCATACATGAGATCACACAATAGGCTTTAAGGAAGAATATTTCCAGGGCATTTGTCCTACTTTGGTTGCCTTCTTTGATATCGTAACGACACTGTTGACGTTATGACAACTTTTTACTGTCAAGTAAAAATGTCTGCGTCAAATATTTCATTTTTGGGACAAGCTTTTCTTGCCAACTGTACTTTTTTTGCTCAGTCATCATCTGCTTATCAAGAGAAATCCAACGAGCCCAAACACGGTGGGGCTGTCTTGTTTCGTCTAGGTGTTCCTATGGCTTCCGACTGCGTCATCAGGCCAGCTCCATGGTACCATATTATTCAGCTGTTCAAATGTACAGATTTCCTGACGATGTTTATCACAAAAAAATAAGGAGGACTCCTCCAAAAGAATGTCGATTATAAAAAAAAATTAAACGTCAATTTGATTAAGAGGGTTATTTTAATCGCCGACACTCATTTCATAGAATGTTTTACTTCGCCGAATTTTCATTTCATCGACACGTATTTCCACGTGCAGGAGTTAACATTTTTTGGTGGTCACAGGTCTAACCTAACCAACCCATGATTAAGATAACCTGAAAACAATACGCTTTCAGCAGAAATTAGCTTTCGATTAAATGAAATTCGATGAAACGACACATTCGATGAAATGATTATCTGCAAAACAAGGGGACACTGATTCAGAGACATTAGTTTTATAACATCGACCGCTTCCTTGATTTACCGTTATTTTATGCCTCTCCAGAGTTATTTGGTCAAAATACCAAAGCAATACCAATACTTTCGACATACCAGAGATACCATCAGTAGCCTATTTACATACTGTCGTATCAACGGCACTATAAAATAAATAATAAAATAAAATGAAAAGGTGCGCGATGACTGGCCGTGCGATGCTATCGGCTATCGGGTTACGTGCAGCCAGGGGCGAGCGACCTTTGGCACCAAATACTATATATTTTTTCCGGTAGTGTTTAGTATACAATTACCGAAAATGCTTAATATATAATATCTTTTAAATTAATTATACAAAAATAAATATTTCATCATCGTTATCACGTGACCGCAAACAGCGCGTGACGTCACGTTCCTTTGACATTTGCCTAGAAACAAGATTTGCGTGAGCGACAGAGTACCTACTTTAGAATATACTAGTGTTTTGATGAACGTGACGTCATAGCGACGCCATGACAGAAGTTACCGTTTTAGCGGGAAATTTTAAAATAAAATTTATTTAAGGCATTTTAAATTAATATACGAATGAATTCTATTTTAAATTTTTTTTTAAATATATTTCATGTATATCTATAAAATAAAAATATAAATAAAAAATAGAACCGTCTTCAAAAAAAACCCACTAAACAAGACTAAATAATGACCGGCTTCCTAGGAACTGCCTATTTGATGGGTGCCTAATAGGTACATGGAATATATCTAAGCCGGTGTCAAGTAGGTTTACACAATAGCAATGTCACATGATTCTTGCCACCGACTTCGATATATTCCATGTACCTATTAGGCACCCATCAAATAGGCAGTTCCTAGGAAGCCGGTCATTATTTAGTCTTGTTTAGTGGGTTTTTTTTGAAGACGGTTCTATTTTTTATTAAAATTTTTTTTTCGTCTTTTTTGATTACATTTTTTTTTCGCTTTTTAGTGATACGAGTAGGTATAACTATCACTAAAAAAATCGCGTCAACACAAAATCGGTCGAGTTGAACTAATATATCGCTTAATAACGGATCCATGCGGATGACGTCACGTGGTATCCATTATTCTTGTATACCAAAACCTTCTCCAGAATGTTACAAATACTTTGCTGAAAACCGCATCTAAATCGGTTCAGCCAAACGCGAGATAATCGTGGACAAACATACATACATACATACATACATACATACATACATACAAACATACAGGTCAAACTGAGAACCTCCTTTTTTTTTGGAAGTCGGTTAAAAAATGGTCTAAATACGTCTAAAACCGATACGCGTTAAATAATAGGGATTATTTAATGCGTATCGGTTTTAAACAACGGTTTCAAACAGGCGGTTTAAATCCGTGTAGACAGTGGTTTTAAACCAAATTTCGTATGACTTTTAAACGCCCTTGGCAGACATGCGTGCGCTTCAAACAAATGGGTTTGTTTAAAACCGTGTAGCAGCTCGCTTCTACCAAGGTCACTGGTAGAAACTGTGGTTTAAAACCATGTATAGTTAATTTTATTTAAAATGTCGGAATCCACTTGAGAGCTTATTCCAATGAATGGCTTTGTTATCTATTGTGAAGCCCGACCGCTAATTAGCAGTGCAAAATGAAACGCACAAATAACAAAAGATTTCATATGAATAGCAACTTTACCGCTTAAAGAAGAAGGTTCAAATTGCAATGGCAACGCATTCGAGATAGTACTGTTTCAAATTGAAAGCGGCAGCCAGGAAGTTTGTTTGTGTAACAGTACAAACAACAGTACAAACAGTACTATCTCGAATGCGTTGCCATTGCAATTTGAACCTTCTTCTTTAAGCGGTAAAGTTGCTATTCATATGAAATCTTTTGTTATTTGTGCGTTTCATTTTGCACTGCTAATTAGCGGTCGGGCTTCACAATAGATAACAAAGCCATTCATTGGAAGATAAGCTCTCAAGTGGATTCCGACATTTTAAATAAAATCAACTATAGCACACGCTTCAAACTGTTTCTACTGTGACAGATAAGTTGGATAATTCTTAGCACATATGGGAGTATTTTAGATTGGCGCCAAGAATCAGTTAAATAGACTTAAATGAACAAATAAATAGATTATTTTGTGTATATTATATATTTAGAGTACCTATATAGAAGTACCTATTTGCCCAAATAATGCTCGAATGTTACGTTAATTGCGAATATTTGCGGAAATATAGCGTATTTCAATTAAAATTATGTTTTTTCGAAAAGCACCAATATCTACCAACTGCTATAAGACGTGTGTGGACTGGTATGTTATTCTTAACAAATTTTAGAATTTTGACAGCTTATTTTATTCGTAACCACGTTGTCAAAAACTCTAACAATTACTTATATTGGTTTTTGTAATTATAACGATCTGTGCCGGTCCAACATTGAGACACTTGTTTTCACTCGCATACAAAATATTTAGAACTTATACCTCAGTATCTGAATTAACATGACCAACAAGAAAACCCATTGTTAAAAAAAAACTGTTAAAAATTCGTCAAACTAAAAGGTTGAGCGTCCATGCCCCGTAGATCGGATCTCGGTTCGTTAGCCGTATATCGGCGTGGAGTGTACCATTACGTAGGCTCGCTCGCTGACTGTACTCGCTAGACCCGGGGGAATAGGCGACTGTACTTACGTACAAATAAGCGCTAGTGAAAGCTTGAGTTTTAAAAATTATGGTAAACTAGCTTCTGTGGCTTATCGCTATTTCTTCAGGGACTGTCGAATTTTCCAGGATAAAAAGTTACTTGGGTCATTCTTCTTTTTTACCTACAATTGCCTGTCTTCATTTTACCATACGTCATTAGTTGGAGTATTGATTATTAATGTTTTAGTGTTTGAATATACGTCCATACATCTTTTAGTACTAAATAGTCTTTCAATTTCTCTATCCAGTGTAGGTATAAGTTTGTTTTTCATAGAATCGCGTGACAGAGTGGTAATCCAAAATGTGGTCTCCGCTGAAAACGGCCACTCTGTCACAGTATTTTCTGAAAAACCATCATCTGTTCTGTTCTGTTCTGGTGACACCTCCAGCCAGCAATTCTGCTGCAAGGACCCGTACGCGCTGACCGCGGCGGCGAGGAGATGTTAGATTAGGCTAGCGGGAAAAAGCACGCGCGCCCCACCCAGTCCGGTAAGAGTAGCGAAGAGCCGGCAGAGCATGAGAACCTTAACCCGCACCGACCAGCCACTAATACTAGACCGATCAGGGCACGCGAGCCTCGTCGCCTGTGCTGCACCAACCATCGCCGCCCGCCGCAGGCAGAAGCGCACCTGCCCGAGACACCGGAGAGTCAAGTAGATAGGATCGGAGTGTAGGGTTTGCAGTCGATATGACAGGAGAGACGGAAGGTGGAGCCAACCCGAATTCAAGCATCGTTAAGTCAGCATTAGGGAGATAGATACTATACCTTGGTGTAATATATATTAAAGGTATGGACTGCTTAACATCAAAGAAAAATTCATTATCGCCAAGGAAATAATCATTAAATAGTCCTAATAAAAAATACACGCAACGTTTATTAAAATCAAACATTAAACCATAATTATCAATAGTTGAAAAAACGCAAGAAACCTAATAATTACGATATATTGTAGGTAAAAAAGAAGAAAGACCCACTTACGTACGTCCCTAGGATACAATCTATCTCGTCGCCAAATTTCATTAAATTCTGTTTAGCCGTATTGGTAACAAACAAACAGAGATAATTCTCAATTAGTAATTTTAGTATACATTTTTTCTATCCTTTTGCGAAAAATTTAGTATGTTGGTAGAGATGATTTTCATTAGATTTTTCAGATTACTTAAGCCTTTTTCAGACTTCTTCAGCGGTTACGGCAAGAGACAGGTCCAGAAATAGCATTACAATAAAGGCTTCGTCAAACAGCCGGCTTGGCGCGGCGCGACGTAGCGTGGCGTGTTCTTACCGTGGAATTTAACAAGGAGTTGTATGCAGGCCGTTGCGTATAGTCGTGATCGCGCCAAGCCGAGCGCGGCGCGGCGTGATTTTCACTTATTTGTTTACAAATTTACAGTGTATTTGTGACCATGTAGGTAGAAAAATTTATAGATTGTGTTAGAGAACGTCCAGTTCTATATGATTTAGGCCATAAAAGCTACAAAAATGTGTTAACTTGGATCGAGTTTGCGAGAGAACACGTCGCGCGCGGCACGACGTACTCGTATTCCTGCTATGTTATTCTGTTAACGCTATGGTTTCACAGACGACCAGCTGTGAAACCAGCGACTAAATGAATGTGCAGGCAGTTGAATGTCATTTGCCCGCCTTGACGGACGACGTAAATTCGCCGGCTATTCATCGACTGAGTAGAACTGAACACGATGTGTTAACAGAATAACATGCAGTGTGCGCCGCGCCGCGCTGGCTGTTTGACGAAGCCTTTATACACCTCGAAACAAAGGTATTATAGGTGGAATAAAACCTGCTGAAATTTATCTCTGTATCTTTGTTGTTCATTAAAACTGTTCGAAAATAACTTTATCTCACGTAAACAAAATGCATCAATTTCGTCTTTTGTTGCATTCCTTATAAATTATGAAGAGACAGAAACAAAAGAGTTATGAATACTTATGAAAAAATGACAGCCGATTATTCATTTTCTTGGAAGAGTGACAAAAGAATACTGTTTGTAAACTTCTGGGCTGTGTACATGAGTTTTTGCAAACTTTTATAGTCTTTGTCAATCTAATTTAATAATAATGTAAACAAATGGGCCATCTCGACTATAGAGTTATACTAGAGTAAATTAACCGCCTTAAGTATATAGGTACAATTCATACCGGAAAAAAATAGAAGCATAAACTAACTAGTAGTAACGGGTCTCTATTGTTTGTCATAAATTCATATGCCATAATTAATTTGCCATAATCATCGTTTGACATAAAGACTTTTTTTTTTTCTGAAATCGTATAATTTTCAGGATTGTTATAAAATAAACGTAACCTAACCTAATGGGTTCCATGCAATGATCATATAAATAATCTTGAAATGTTTACGGTTTAAAAAAAAAACATTTTCGGGAAATTGAAAATTATGACAAACGAAATAATGGCAAAAAAAAAGTATCTTCTCTAGTCCCAAATAGTAGTTTACTAGGTTTTAAACTTACATAGTTTCTTGTGTAAATCTTGTGTAAATAAATTGGTCACGGCAACGGAGCCCTAAATTAAACAAAGTAGGTATGATAATAAAATTATTAAAAAAGTCTTTTACCTTCTACACTTCCACATACAAAAATCATTGTTACTTTACTTATCAATGTTTGGATTTGGAGGACTGTTTAGGAAATATAAAACTCCAAAAGCGGCATGGATGGAGTTGCGAGTGTATTGTCTTAACTAGTAGGTAATAAATTAATTATGTTTAAAAAATAACTAACTGTTGAGTGCCCGAAAAGTGCCCTTGCGGACTCACTGAATAAATATCTTTTATCTTTTTTTACATACCCTTCAAATCCGTAAATATACCAAAAACAAAGAGATTTCAATGCGGGTGCGTAAATCTCTTAGCGGTAGTGCTGCGACGTGTTACTGTTTACCGGTTCTAAACAAAGGGCCGGGAAAACGGGGCTTGTATAAATACCGATTTATTTATACATACATTAAAATTTAAGGCTATACAAGAATAAAGTAATGTTTCTATTGTGTATCAATATCCGAAAAATTTAATTATTGGTTAGAATAATTAAAAAGTGGGTTGCACTGTGACACCAGGGGATTGTTGAGCCACCATAGAACCCTGTCATAATGACAGCGTCAGGTCACGCAAAAGAAATTACGTAAAAAATTACCGTAGACTTTCTGTGAGAGGGTTCTATAGTGGCTCAACAATCCCGTGTTGTAACTGTACCTAAAACAATCGCATAGCTGTGCATTACATAGAAGTACTAAAAAATCCGGTCAAATGCGAGTCGAACTCGCGCACCGAGGGTTCCGCATAAACTTGTAGGTACGTAAATAGTTCGTTAATCACCGGAATATAATAGGAACAAAGTCCAGTATAAAATAAACCAACACACATTAAGGCTGTCTTTCCATTGAGGCGGAGACGAGCGGAGCGTTGCGAAGAGGACCAATCAGATTCCTCTAGTTTCTGTGTGCTATGCGTTAGTGTGGGTACTGTACAAGGTGATTGGTCCTTTTCGCACCGCTCCGCTCGTCCCCGCCTCAATGAAAAGGCAGCCTAAGTATGCATTCTCGTACTTTTAGAGTGTCAGTTTATACTGGACAGACCGACTGGCAGATAAGGATTCCTTTTTCCTTTTGAGGTACGGAAACCTAAAAAACATTCCAACGAAAAGAGAACCTCCTTTTTGTGAAATCGGATAAAAAGGACAACAACCAAAACGTAAAAGCGTAAAAACCAATCTTTACACAAATTCCACGCCGCGTTAAAACATTTTTACGCTTTTTAAGTGTCCATAATTGTGGTTCATGATAAAGGAGCTTTGAAAGCATTCTTTATAGAGCTTTGACGGGGAGAAATGAGCTTTGAGCATTAAAGTATTACTTCGGTTAAATATGGCAATATATTACGCTTATGTCGTGATGTGTGATTGGAGTTCGATGCCCGAGAAGTTACTAGGGGGTCTTGGTTCGAGTTGCCAAATTTTTTGAGTCTCGAGATGGCCGTATTAATAAACTCATCTCAACTGTGATCCCCGTTTCAAGATACGTCAAAGTCAACGGCAATCCATAGAGAACTGTCATTTTTGACACATCTTGTGACGGAGATCAGAATTGAGATGAGTTTATTAATACGGCCCTTGGATCCACTTTATCATCATATAGCCTATTGCCAAGTGCCACACGCTCCGTAGCGCTTCTGTTCGTTTTGTCTCTAGTCCAATCGCGTCATTGGTAGACCACCTGACTTATCGTGTCACGTGATCTACCAATGACGCGATTGGTTTAAAAACAAAACGAACAGATACGCTACGGCGCGTGTGACACTTGTCCAGTGCTTGTTAACGTTACTAGATAACATAATAAATAACGTTACTTAACGGTAATTTCATAAAAAATACTTTGGTAACGGTATAAATTTTAATGTTATTTGGTACAGTACTTAGCTATAGGCTCTGGTGGCTGGTGATATTTTATAATTAACCCTCGACGTAAAACAAAGGCGTATTATTAATAGTGAATAATTGAATGATTTAATGCCTAATGGCATTCTGTACCAGTCTAACACGTATCCAACTAGAAATGCTTAGTAGCATACTTAGTAGGTACACAGAAAAAGAAGACAGATATAACTAAAACTTACAACATAACATAAAAATGATTAATTAATCTATGTAAAGAGTTGTTTAATTTATTATTCATAAAATAAATCTTAGATAATAAATCATAAAGTTTAAATTTATGCGAGAGTCACGTAACACAGTGTTGAAAGCATCATGCAGTGTCTTGCACGTTGCACGCTGAGTAAAGGTTTTTCGAAGCTGTTTAACATGTCATAAACGTATTCACATATAATAAACAAAACGCGCATGAAATGCCGCAGCTTGTATTTAAATACATACTTACTTACTTTAGATATTTAACTAAATATTAAACAAAGCTATGTGATATAATTCATCAGCAGGGATCGGAAATTTGGCGGCGTGAACGGTATGGAGACGGACCCAATTAAATGTTTCTAATAAAATTCCCGGGATTTCTAATTTTAGTAACTAGGCCTCCACAATGCACATTTAAGTATATTTAACTTATTGCTTATTTATTTGAATTTATTTTCCATGCCGAAATATTGAATTTAATTTACCTGCGATTCATTTAACTAGCAAAGTATCTGCAGCAAATCATCAAATATGAATTATCATTGTCATTATCATTATCATCATCATCATTATCGTTATCGTTATCATTATCATTATAATTTGTGTATTTTTTACCTTCTCGTATAGTTTTATGCAATTCCGGAATCCCGTAACACATATTATTAAAATAATTTAATTAAGAAGCCGGCTCCATATTTGCCAAATTTTTGCCGGGTTTTCGCCAACTTCAGGTGAATATCTTACCGAAGTTCCGATCCCTGTTCATCAGCGAGCCTCATGCATCACAGGAATAAAGTGACAGCGCGAATAAAAAGTATGTATGTAAACTCTTTATCGCACAGATAACAGATTTACAATGAGGTCTTATAAAATAAAATGTACAAAGGCGAGCTTATTCCTATAAGGGACCTCTTCCAGCTAACCTACAGAATTAAAAGTGGCTAGAGTAATTAAATATCACGTTTAGCTTAGAGCTCGTGCACACTAGCGTGTTTACCCCTTAGACCTACCCACGGTCAAAAACTCTAGGTCTGCACGCAGGCTCTTAATGGATTTGAACGATTTATTTCATTACTCTAGCAATATCGGATAAAATCGCTTAGTAATAAAAGTCAGGACGAGACACTTTTTTTTTAAACATTAAGCATTAAGTCTTACGTTTGAATATGGAATAGATGTATTAATTTCCCTAGTACCTGTCAAATTTTATCTCGTGCCGCTTTTTTTCTGAAACCGTATAATTTCCAGGATTGTTATAAAATAAACCTAACCTAACCTAATGGATGCAATGATCTTTCAAATAATCTTGAAATGTTAAAGGTTTAAAAAAACATCTTCGGGAAAATGAAAATTATGGCAAACGAAATTATGGCAAACAAAATTATGTCAAACGAAATTATGGCAGAAGGGATCTCATAAGGGGTTTAAGGGCCGTATTAATAGACTCGTCTTGGGTGATACACCCTTTACAAGATGGGTCACAAGACTGAGCTTTGATTAATAAACCAATCTCAACCCCATAATCCTGATCCTCGTTTCACTTGATACGAGAATCTCATCTCCATTGATTATGGTTATTTGGTGACTTGAGTCCGACTCACCTTTTACAAAATGGCGGATGCACTGCCATAAATCGATCATCTGGGTGCGTTTTCACAAATAAATCGGTTAAAAAAATAAGAATATCCTAATTTGCAACGTGTATTAGGATAAAAATAATATCTCAATCGTATTTAAATAAGAACATTACCTAAATTGTACTTTTGCCGCTGAATACAAGTGCCTAAAAATGGTGTGCTTTGTGTCGTGTTTATGTGAAATTATAATGAGTGCTAGATAATTTCCTATTAATAGTAAAAATACGAGGTATCGACCAAGCGATGGCAAAATAATAGCTCATGCCCATGTGTACCTATAACGGCTATATATACCAAAACAATGCTTCTGTGCGCGATGACCCTAAAAGCGCGAAAAATTCAACTTCACACAGGCAAATTTCAAGTAAGTACCTACCTACAATTTATATTTTATACTTATTCCTGATCCGTAATATAAATAGCATTATATCATAATAACAGCCAGATACTAGGCCAATGTATATATATAATAGTTATTTTAAATATTTACTTAAGTAAAAATCTACCAACATTTTATTTTGGTAGGTTACTCATCCAACCCGATATGAATCGATACCTCAATAAGTTGGTACCTATGTTTTATGAAAGCTTATTAGCTATTTTATTAATTAATTTTGTACCTACCTACCTATTATAAAGTAAAGTAATAATTTATTATTATTTTATAAAACTAAACGTAGACGTAAAACGGGTCGCTATATAAAGTAGAGAAGAGAGGGATTTGACAATTTTGACATAAGCATGAACGCATTGTCGTTGCATAGGTAGTGTTTTATTATTGTTTGATTAATAAAAAGTGCCTGATTTGTTTGAAAACTTGTACTAACTTTTACAACAATCAACTAGTAATAACAGTCAGATGTATAAAGTTTCGTGTCCTGACAAATGTGGTGTAAAAAGTGTATATGTGTGAAAAGTAATTTCAAACCATAGAACCTGCTGCATCTTCTGTCATTTATAGTGTTTAGATATTGTGTTTAACTTAAATTCGTTTTGTAGGTTGTCGTCAGTCCAATAATGGAAAACTTGGATAACAGGCAAGGTTCGCGGGAAACAATCAGGATTCCAAAAGAGGTACATAAGATATGTATTTGGAGATGTCAGTGTTCAGGAATTTCAACACCGACAGCAAGCAGTTGACGACAATGGCTAATCGTTTGTCAATTGACAAATAAACATAAATTTTGCTTATGTCTAAATAAAAGGGCTTTTCTTTACAATGATGATCAATTTCAAGGCCAGGTAAATTCAGTTTGTAATGTACCTATTAAGTGACCTTTCAATTTATATTGTTTTTAAATAAAATACCTAACTTTAGATATAACTCAGGCGATAGGGTACCCAATTTTTGTCAACGGCATTAACTATTTAAATATAATAATATCATGTAAGATTATAGGTTAGACACATGTTTACAATATGATAGGCCTGCTAAAGATGTCTTGTCTATTTCTAATTTCTTAAAAGCGGTAAGTATAGAGTTGTAAAGATAAGTGTGTTAATTAGTTCTATGGTACTACACATAAAATATAAAAAAACATTTGACTTGTTTTAGTATTACCTAGTTTTTCAGAGAGCGCTGATGCAGTTAGTTTTTCAATTACATCTGTTCAATATTTAATTAAAAGGTTGTTTGTATTTTGTATTGTATCATCAAGTGATATATAATTCATAGAGTAGATAAAACAAGATACAGATAGCTTGTAATTTAAGAATACATACATACCTAAATATCACGGACAATCTCACACAAATTGACCTAGTCCCAAACTAAGCTCTAGGCTTTTACTAAGGGTACCAGGCAACAGTATACATACTTATATAGAGAACTACATACTTAAATATATAGAAAACATCCATTACTCAGGAACAAATACTTACACTTATCACACAAATATTTGCCTATACCGGGATTCAAACCCAAGACTGCTAGCTTCGTAGGCAGAGTCACTACCAACTAGGCTAACTGCATCGTCATACAATATTAGTTAAATGTTTAAAATACTGCTTGTAGGAAATATAATATAGGTAAGTATTTAGTTCAAGTTACCAAATAACAGGTTTATAAAGTCTGGAGTTATTAGAAAATTAGTGTTATAGAAACTAAGCATGATATTTTCATTATAATGTTACCTACTTACTTATACTATCACTGCCTTTATTACCATGAGACAGGTTAAAAATATAATTAGGTATTTCATAGAAATAGAATAGTTGGGAAAAAATTGATGACCTTAGTACAAGACTGGGCAAGGTAGGGTGAAAATGAAGAGGCTTTTAACCTGCAGCCTGCAGTGCATCGAGGTGGACTGATATTATGATATTTATTTCACTTATTTTATATAAATTTATTTATATAATTATACCTTTTACATCTTTGAAACAGGTGAGTATTCCGGTCAGGTTGGTTAATAGTTAGATACCTAGGCTAGCTGTAAATCAGTTAAAAATAATCTCAAGTAGGTATGTTTTGATTTTAAAACTTGTGAATGTAATATATAAATTTAGTGTTTTTCTTTTATAAAATAAACTGACCACATTATAATAGTAGTTTTATTTATTGGTGAAGAGATATTCAGGGTCTGTTATAAAGTTTTATTTTATTGTTTTGATAAATATAATATTTAACTTAGGTCCTGTTCCACTATTGACATGTAAGATTAAAGTTTAAAGTTAAAGTTAGCCCTCTCCTTGTTTATTTTCAAGTGTATGAAAGGGAAAGGGCTAAATCTATCTGTTGGATATCTATATTTACTTGACTATTGTGAAACAGGTGGTTAGTGTGATGAATGTAATTAATTAGGTTGGTCCTAATGATTCAGAATTTCAGAGCCACATTAAGATGCTCTCTGAACTCCATTGAAAAATAAAAGTTACTAATCTCTTGACTTTAGAGAGCCTTCACTGAATGTCTTAGTAGGTACAATAAAACAATGTAGTGTGGTTCTCATAGTTATGAATTAAATAGACACAAAACCATCAAGCTACTGTTGAAATTGTATTGGCTCTTGGTGATTCAGTGCTTATAATGTATACATATAATAATGATAACTTTTAAACGTTAATACTTTGACATGAAGTTTCCGTTAGGTTTTCCCCTTATAGACCCAGCTACTGATTGTTTTTTTTGGAATGGATTGATTATGGAACTCATATGCCTTTCTTTTTTAGGGTTCCGTACCCGAAGGGTGCCCAACGGGACCCTATTAATATGCCTACGCTGTCCGTCCGTCCGTCCATCTGTCTGTCCGTCTGTCCTAACTATAAAGAGCTGTATCTTTTGAACCGTAATAGATTTTTTTTCAGAATATGTGTTATTACGGCGGATTTACTAACAACTAAAAAAAAAAGTGAAATTATAAACGTTGACCCCATACAAGAAACGTTTTTTTTTCAACGTATTTTTATTTTTGTTGTATCGTAAAAATGGTACAAGATACAAGCGTCAAATTTGGTATGATTATAAAACAAAACCTATAGAATAACAACAAATACTAAAAACCAGCCAAATTTGTACGGAACCCTCAGTGCACGGGTCCGACTCGCACTTGCCCGGTTTTTCGTAGATACTTTCATTTTTGTTCTATACACCTGAATGCAGTTATATAACGAGTTTGCGTGAAGATCTAGCCTCATTTGTTCTGCTCCCACTAAATATGCATTAAGATTAAAGGAACTTGCTCCATCCGAGTTGGAAAGCCCCTGCCGTGTTCCTGGGTACCTACCAATGGGCTAGCAGAGGCCTCCGTTTGAGAGCGAGCCCACAGTGCAGCTAAGTATTTGGGGGCTATCTGCCGCACTCGGAGACGTTCATTAATTTTTAGCAAAGAAAGAGACAGACACAACTTTAAATGAAACAACAACAACATTGTTGTCTTATAACAGCAGTAATAGGTAAGTAGGTAATATGACCGGAAACCTCGTTAAACCTATCATCTTCCCATTGCCTTTATATAATCTAGGGTCGGCGCAGCATGTTTTCTTCTTCCACACATCCACTTATCAGCCGTCACTATAGTATGTATTCCGTTTTACCTCATACCTATTTATTATAAGTATGTACAGTCGAACTCATAAGTAGCTTACATTTTAGTACCATGTCACAGTTACGTATTATAAGTGTCAATAGTTTGAATTTAGTATGTCAATACTGCGACAAGGTACTAAAATGTACAGCTACTTATGAGTTCGACTGTACTTCACAGAGTTTATATATGTACCTATTTATCTAACTCTTTTTAGGTCTTATAGCCAGTGGCGTAGCTATATAGGTCACTAAAGGCCCTGGTGCAAAAAAAAAAAAATGGGGCCCTATTATCTAGATCACTTTGAGGTTGAGGTTTGCTGGTCAGGGTCCGAGCCTCGGACCCTCGGGGGGCCCTGCTTATAGCCCTCCGCATTTAGTCTTATTATTTAGTTTCTTTATCACCGCCGCTAATTTCAATCCTCTCCTTAGAAATTCAAATAATTTATTCAGTAATCAGGCTCTTTTACAGGCGCTTCGGACAAGACCAACATTTGATTGCTGAGAAGAAGCGTCGCAAGAAACTCGAGCATAAGGTTTTATACACTCATCATCATCATCATTTCAGCCGAAAGACGTCCACTGCTGGACATAGGCCTCCCTCAAGGTTTGCCAAAAGGACCGGTCCTGCGCCGTTTGCATCCATCGGTTTCCTGCAATTTTAAGCACGTCGACTGTCCACCTTGTTGGAAGTCTGCCCACGCTGCGTCTTCCTGTACGCGGACGCCACTCGAGAACTCTTCGGCCCCAACGGCCATCTGTTCTGCGAGCGATGTGCCCCGCCCACTGCCACTTAAATCTAGCAATTCTTAGGGCTATGTTGGTGACTTTGATTCTCGTGCGGATCTCCTCATTCCTGATTCGATCACGCAGAGATACCTATTCCGAGAGCCCTCTCCATTGCCCTTTGAGTGACCTTGAGCTTTCTTATGACGCCCATCGCCAGCGCCCACGTCTCAGTACCGTAAGTCATCACTGGCAACACACACTGGTCGAAGACTTTCGACTTGAGACATTGCGGTAGGTATATTAGACGAGAAGATATCGCGTTGCTTCCCGAAAGCTGCCCAACCGAGCCGGATTCGACCATTAACCTCTTTCTCGAAGTTGGACCTACCTAACTGGACAGTATGTCCCAGGTAAACATAATCGTCAACAACTTCGAGTGCCGAGCCTCAGATTACCACGGGAGTTGGTATTACATGGGTGTTCGACATGATCTTTGTCTTGTCCATGTTCATCCTCAGACCAACTTGTTCAGAGGCTCTGCTGAGGTCATCGAGCATTGCGTTTAGGTCTGCCATGGTCTCAGCCATGACTACTATGTCATCGGCAAACCGAAGGTGGGTGATGTACTCGCCGTTTGTACACGTCCTTCCCAGTCCAGAATCTTGATCACATCTTCCAGCGCAGCGGTGAACAGCTTCGGAGAGATTACATCTCCTTGTCTGACTCCCCGCTGCAGCGGAATACGCTCAGAGTCCCGGTCCTGAAGTCGGACTGACATGGTGGCATTTTCGTACAAACACTTTAACACCTCGATGTACCTGTAGTCGATTTGGCACCGTTGTAGAGACTGCAGCACAGCCCATGTCTCGATCGAATTGAAAGCTTTCTCGTAGTCCACAAATGCTAGTCTATACACTAACCTATACGAAACTATATTTCCTATCAGGACGAGTCGTGTGCCATACTTTCTTCATTTCTACCTATGTAGGTAGTTTTTATTGTCGCTCGCCACTCGATATTTGAGAAAATCTATTATTGGAGGTCTTTATTAACTCAATAAAACCCAAAACAATGATTTGTGTGAGTTTGTGCGCGCAAATCTCAGAAACGACTTAACCGATTTGGATTAAATTTGGCCCACAGATTGTTTATCACCGGGATTTTAACACATGGGATACTTTTATCCCGGACTTTTACGCGGACGGAGTCATGCGGAGTCGTGGGCATGCTATATTATGAAATAAATAAAAATCTTAATGGGAACAATAAAGGCATTAAGTCTGCCATTTGTACCTACATTGTGTAATAAATATGCAAGTTCAATAAAACATTAGATTTGTAGGTGAAACTTTATTAAACTATCTTTATTAGATTGCTAAACAAACGCCTGGCCTGGCTCGGGACCTTGAATGTGGATCTATAGTTATCTTTTTAGTTATGTATATTTGAAATGTTTATGTAAATGCACCATACGATTAAATAATTAGGTTGCTTGTTTAATTACATATAGGTATATGCCATGTCGCATAAACATTCATTAAATTTAGTGTTACCTCAAGTTCCTTGTTGTCACTTTATAGTGTACCTTAGCAAATTAAAATGTGACAGTTGTTCTTATGGGATATTAGTGGAACATTGATGAAATGCTGTTGATAGTGTGCATAGTAGGTGCAATGACAGAAATATGGTTAAATTTGCTGGATCAATAGCACAAGTTGCCCATGACTTGTTTGTCGCTTGGTAGCTCCTCTTTACCTAAGTTTAAAATCAAGAGATAAATACCTATCAGAGGGACAGGGATCCACTGAGTGACAAGTAAGAAAATACAACTTGTGTTAACCATACTGATATAATAAAACATTAAGGTAAATTACAGCTGAATTTTAATAGAAAAATAATTATTTAACATGGATATCCTACTATCCTATCTTCCAGGGTGGCAGGACAAGATGATCATCTGAAAATAAAAAAACAACAAGTATATTATAATATACACCAACCTGTTTAATACAGTTTGGTTTCATAATTGTGTTAGGTAGTTTAATCTTTTAATGAACATTCACTAAACATGCATAAATCTATAATAATAATATTACTCCTCATGTAAATTACCTGGCTGTGTTAAAAGTATCTCTGATAACATTATTTAAATAAGGATTGGCCCATTACAACCCTAATAGCCTTATAGATTCTGTTTAACCAAGACTGTCTGAGACAAGAGGACTGATTTATATTATACTAGTAGGTATTACCTTAAACTCATACAACTATATTCCTAGCTTGTAACATTAGTCCAAGTTTCTTCATACATTTATTGAAAAAAATATTCAGTTATGAACATTAGTTTTTACTTTTCTATTACATTATATCAAACTATTAATAAAATTACATGTATTGATAATGTGTTAGTAGAAAAATTGGACTACCTACTCCTGCAAGCAAGGCGCATAGTTCTACGAGTTTACCTGGTGTGATTATCCTAGCTAATTAGGTACCTTATTGTTTGTGAATTAATAAATAAATGAACACTACATTTTACCTTCTTTAACCCGTAGTATGAAAATAGGTCTATATGGAAATTTTCCGTAGAAACTGCTGCAGACTACGTCAGTCTTTTTTGTTATTTTTCATCTCAAGCAGAAGGAACTCCAGCTCCCTGGTAGAAGTCCGTCTTTCTTCAGGACTCGTTTCATTGATTTAATCAAATCCGGTTAGGTCAGCGCTGTTATGGATTCGAGACGCTGCACTTTTTCACCTTTATTAATAGATAAAAACCTCATGTATTTCACTTTATCAACAAAGACGGCGAGAAGAACTTATAACCTGTACTGTACCTATAGGAATTCCATTCCCGGCCGGCTCCCAGTATGCGCGTTTTGTTTTTACGATTTCACAGGGTTTTTGAAAATGTGTTATATTTACATAATGACCTTATAATAAAAGCTAGTAAAACAATTTTAAATAAATGATCTAAAAATAATGACTTGCATTTCCACTTTACATCGAAATATTCATTTTTGATGATTCATAATCTGTGTCAAGTCTAAACGCAAAAACATTTTCTTGCAGAATCAAAACGTTACACCGTTTCGTTCATAATCATCTGTTGCCCATTCGTAAAAAATGTCATCTGCTTAAGCTAATGGCCTAGAAGCCAAAGCTCAAAATAATAATTAAAAAAAATCAAGGATCAAGGTTGGGATGCGTTTCTCGAGTCCGACTCAGGTGATATTAGTTTATTAATAAGCGGCAATCCTAATCCTAGGATCACGTATTGAGTCGGTCTCGTAAAAGAGCGTATCAACGATGGGGTTGAGATGAGTCTATTAATACGGCCCTAAAATAGCCTAAGCCTAGTTTGAGAGGTGTTTCTAATACCTACACATCTTCAACTTAAACACAATATTTTTTTATTTCCATGTATTCATACAAATTTCGATGCTCACGAACAACACGCCGTATCCTCTATTGTCGGAGTTCATTGACCCGGTTGTTTAATTTAATAAGCGGCGAGCGCCCTCTATTGCGACTCAATTACAACTAATTGATAAAGAGGGTAAAATATGCGGCAATTATGCAACGTTATGTTACGTTTCAATACAAATTATGAAAAAATACATTTCTTTTTCTATGGGCGAAGTAAACCGAGTGCACAATATCTAAGAAGGTATGTATCTTTTGAACCGTAATAGGTATACATATAGTTGAAATTTATATTGCCAAACAATTAAATAATAAAAATAACATGAAATTAATAATCAAAGGGGTGTCGAAACGTGTACGATGGTACAGTCAAGGTCATAAATATGTGTACATTTTAGTACCTTGTCTTTTTAATGTCATGTTTAAACTGCCATATATTATGCATGTCACAGCGATTAAAGTGACTAAACGTGTACAGTCGAGGACAGAAAGATGTTTACACTTTTGGACCTTATTACAATGGAATAAGGTGAAAGTGTGTACATCTTTCTGTCGTCGACTGTACACATGTTTATGACCTTGACTGTACGTCCTTTGTGTGCGAGTCCGACTCGCACTTGGCCGGTTTTTTGCAATTAAATATCAAGCACCTGGGAGTCTGAGCGCTCGGGTCGAAACCGAATTTTCATCGATTTTCTATATAAAAAAAAAAAAAAAAAATAGAACCGTCTTCAAAAAAAACCCACTAAACAAGACTAAATAATGACCGGCTTCGTAGGAATTGCCTATTTGATGGGTGCCTAATAGGTACATGGAATATCTAAGCCGGTGTCAAGTAGGTTTACTTTACACAATAGCAATGTCACATGATTCTTGCCACCGACTTCGATATAGGTATTCCATTATGTTCAACCCGCAGTCTGCGTAGTTAAGCCAACGCTCTAACCATCAGTCTATTTAGACGGCGGCAGCCGCCCCGAAATTACGAACCATATTGCGCGGGAAATCTTTTTGCGTGAAAATACGGTGTAAACGAATTTTCCCAAATATGAGACCTAGCTAGATCGAATTTTGCACCAACTCCACGCATAATTGGCACCGTGCCTACCTAAGTAGGTATAGCTTTTTCATTAAGGGCAGTCTCATAATCAACAAGTAAATCTATATGCCACTTAAAGTTAGCCCTCTCCTTGTCTATTTTCAAGTGTACAACAGAAAAAGGGCTTAATTTATGTGACAGATATGCTTTACTTGATTTTGTGAGACAGACGGTTAAACTTTTTAATCTGTTATTTCTCTTATTTACTGAATCAAAGAAGTTATAAAAATAAAAAAACAAATTACCTATAATACTCACCTAACTGCTAATTACCAAAGCATTCGTAATTAATAAACTACCTCAACATGTTCGAACTTAAATTAAAACTTTTTAAACTAATTAAAAACACTACAATTTCCCAGACTTTTTTCTTCCCTAGGGGCGGGCGAGACAGATGACATTCGATACCGGTTTAGTTTTTTGATACTTATCGGTTTTTTCCAGCACTTTTTGTCGCTCCGTGATGGATGGAATGAGTTTGGGTTCTAATCGCTATTGTGGTTTCTGTCCGATGATATGTGGAATTTGTTATTTTATCGTTATATTTATGGTCAGGGGCCGTATTTATTTAAACTATTAATTCTATAGTGTTGTTTCAGAGCATACAGTCAAATTCGCGATCGCTACGATTTGGTTTCACTTCAAGCACACTCCAGCCATGTTATCCTGTTTAACATGCATGAACGAGATAAAATTTGACAGGTGCTAGGGAAATAAATACATCTATTCCATATTCTAACGTAAGACTTAACACATTTAAAATAAAAGTGTCTCGTCCAAACTTTTATTACCTTTTATTAATAAGCGATTTTTTCCGGTATTGCTAGAGTAAAGAAATCGTTCAAATCTACGAGTATTAAGAGCCGGTGCACACCTAGCGTTTTTGACCGGGGGTCTAAGGGCTAAAAACGCTAGTGTGCACAGGCTCTAAGCTAAGCATGATATTTAATTACTCTAGTAACTTTTTATTCGTGCTGTCACTTAATTCTTATGATGCATGTTAGGCTCGCTGGGTGGACATAGACATTTTAACTTATGCTAACCGAACCGACACAAGGGCACAGCAAAATCTAATATTTTCAGCATATAAAGTGTTTCTTTCTTCACATCATCCTACGATTTTTAATCTCGACATCTCCGTGCTGGGGCGAGATGCCGGCGCATGCAGCGGTCACCTCGGCGGTCACCCCTGCCAGGGGAGGGGTGCGAGGTTAGGGGTCAAACACTACCTACGCAATTTGGCCCATTGTGTCAGTAATAATAATATTGCTTGTCTGTTAGTTGCGTCATATTATTAAGAGTATTTTTTTTATTAAAAGTTTTTATTTAACTTCAATTTTGACAGCTCAAAAAGCACAAATTTTATTTCTACAGTCAGTACTGTATTGATATTTAAAAAGTTTACAGCACGCCATGTTTTGAGGACGCGGTTAGCCTAGTTGGTAGTGACCCTGTTTACGAAGCTAGCCGTCCCGGGTTCAAATCCCGGTATGGGCAAACATTTGTGGAATGAGCGTGAGTATTTGTCCCTGATTCATGGATGTTCTATGTATTTATATTTTTATTTATGCATGTTTATCGTTGTCTAGTACCCATAGTTCAAGCCTAAATCAATTCGCGTGAAGTCCACTATATTTATTTATTTCATTTATTTTACCTTAATTATAAAGCTTCTCCAAAAATACAGTTTTAGATGTATAGCCTTATCAAAAGCTCATTTCAGCAACTCATTTCAGTTCATAATTAATCTAATTTTATCCCGCATTACCTTCTCCATTATTCTATTGTTTAACGTGATTTAATAACAGCTTTGTCAGCAATACGCCGCCGCCGGGAATCGAACCCAGGGCTTATCCTACGATCTCTTGTAATTGGGGGCACGCCAGCGCTCCCGAACGGGACCTCGGATACTGAATCATCTGAAATTATAATTAAAAATATCTTTTTTATGCCCACTTCTACGGTAAACGGATTTACCATTTTTAGAATCATCCCAGCTATGTTATTCTGTTAACGCATCGCCGTTCGGTTCTACTCAGTCGATGAATAGCCGACGAATTTACGTCGTCCGTCAAGGTGGGTAAATGACGTTCAACTGCCTGCACATTCATTTAGTCGCTGGTTTCACAGCTGGTCGTCTGTGAAACCAGCGACTAACAGAATAACATAGCTGGATGTCCAAATTATTAATAAATTCCGTTGATTTTCCATAGATTCCATGAACGGATCTTATGGAAATTTTAATGGGACCATCCTTGAAATATCTATTCGATAAAATAATAATTTTTAAAATCCGTCCGCAATTCGCGAAGATAAATAAATAAATATCAGGGGCCAATCTCACACAAATTGACCTAGTCCCAAACTAAGCTAGGCTTGTACTATGGGTACTATGGGTACTTAGCTGTTCCTCTCGGCAATTATTACTAATCCTAGTAAGTACTGCTAGAACTACTAGGTACGATTTGCCATCCCCGACCGTATGCCCCGGGGCGAGCACAATAAAGAGCAAATGCAAATATGTTCGCGCTGCAAAGGGGGCCCGTGTGCCGGAACGTAGCGAGGGCTGGCTCCTCGTTACAATTTCAATGTAATTTCAAAATATGTATACTAAAAAAAATTTGAGGGGAAGCTGCCGTTTAGATGAAACATTTTTTGGTGTATAATTTACCAATTTTTTATTTGTATTGTTTTTGGTCTAACACAACCGCCTGTTTATTTTTCCTGTTGGCTAGACGTGTGACTACAGAAAAAATAAAACAGCTGCCACGTAAATGGATGATGTCAAGGGTCCCCTATAAAAAAAACCGGTCAAGCGCGAGTCGGACTCGCGCACCGAAGGTTCCGTATTTAAGTCCGTACTTCAAAAATATACCTTTTTATGTACTTTAATTGTATGCAAGGTCCATTTCGACTTGCCTAAATTTTAGTACAGATCTTTAAAGTTTTTTGTCAATTTCACGAAAACTATAAGTTTTGAACACTTCATTTTATTTTTGCCGTAAAATATAAGTAATTATGTATAAGTTAGAAATTTTTCAGATTTTTCAGTTCATAAACTTCGGAGATAGGGGGGGGCGGTCATTTCTTGAACATTTTTGGGTAGGTATACATATTTTGAAATGTTTAGATTGAGTCCTTTCATATGACACCCCTCTTCACTCACTTTCACTTTCAAGTCACTTTCATTTTTCAACCCCCCATTTTAGACTCTTTTTCAATTATTTAAAAAATTAACTTCATATTTTTTTTACTAAAACAGATGCGGGCAAGCATTCCAAGAATTCCAAGTTGATAGCTTGTGTAGTTGCTGAGAAAAACTGCTATGACATACAAACAGACAGACAGACAGACAGACAACGACGTCTCGCCATAAGGGTTCCTTTTTTACAATTTTGGTACGGAACCCTAAAAATACTATGATGAATAATTTAAAACTCGATTCGAATATTTACATTCGCAGCCATTTTGCGAAGTATCATTTATTACTTACCCAGAAATCTTGTTAAAGTTTACTTATTTTTTATCAATGTTTGTGACAACCCTATGGCAGAGTAGAAACGCGTGTTCAACACATAATCCTATCTTGTTAAATTAAGTGGGGCCAGCCCTGAGGGGGAGGGTAGTTTAAAAAATTAACCGATCCTTGAAGGGACGACGTTTCATCTCAGCCCTACTCATAGACAATGTAACATTTTTTTCGGTAATCCTATTTTTTTTTTATGGGATGGAAAAGGCAAACACACATGTCCACTTGAGACCCGTGGCCATTTGCAAGCTCAAGACTGTGACTACGTGATACGTCCAGTGATTTATCTACAAATACTTGAATTTTATTCGAGTAGCAACGTGCATCACAGTTTGGCCTTCGACTACGAACAATATTTTGAATGTAGCTTCCTAGCAGGCCGGCAAAAAAGCCGTGGTAGAATAATGGTTTGACCTGCCGACTCTTAAGCAGAGGGTCGTGGGTTCGAACCCGGGCTCGCACCTCTAAGTTTTTCGGAATTTATGTGCGAAATACAATTTGTAAATTTACCATGAGCTTTTCGGTGAAGGAAAACATCGTGAGGAAACCTGCACACACCTGCAAAGCAATTTGACAGTGTGTGCGAAGTACCCAATCCGCACTGGGCCCGCGTGGGAACTATGGCCCAAACACTCTCGTTGTGAGTGGAGGCCTGTGCCCAGCAGTGGGACGTATATAGGCTGCATTTTTTTTTTAATTCCTAGCAGGCTGTATGACGATCGCAATGGATGGAGTTCCACTCACAGGTGATGCCTGCTGCCAATGTCTTGGATTTTCCTAAATTTGGACTCTACGTCATCACGTCATACGACTCATACGAGGACTAGGAGTCGTTATATTGTAAATCAGATAGCGAATACCATAACCATACCATAGTGTCGAAAACCTACCGATGCTGAGAAGTTGAATCACAGTTAACCAAATCGGTTAACTACCCGTTAACAACTCTAATTAAATTACCGACCAGTCGATAAAGACGTCTTGGGAACACCGGCCGTTGGTTAATTCACATCTTTAACATTGCATGCGAGCTTAACATGCAGCGCAAGAATTAAGTGACAAGCGTACGCCAAAAACGCTAGTATGCACAGGCTCTTAATAGATTTGAACGATTTATTTCATTACTCCAGCAATACCGAATAAAATCGCTTAAGATAATAAAAGTCAAGACGGGACCCATAAACCTTAAGTGTTTAGTCTTACATTAGAATATGGAATACCTAGATGTATTAATTCCCCTGGCATGTGTCAAATTTTATTTGCTGCATGCATGCTAAGCTCGCAGGTTCAAGTCCCCGGAAGAAACACTGTGTACTGCTAACTTAGGTACATATCGCACCTTTAGAATGAAAGTGACCTAATTCCAAAATGTTTATATTTTGAATTAGGTCTCTATAATAATAATGTTACGACTCGAAGTAGAAAATTTACCAAAAAAAAAAAGATAAAAGATAAAAGATATTTATTCAGTAAGTACGCCGCACGGGCACTTTTACACGTCAAAATCTACCAGCGCTTCCCAAGAGGAGACCACTGCTGAGAAGAAGCGCCGCAAGAAACTCAACAGTTAGTCATTTTTTTAATAAAAAATATAACAATGTCACTACTTATATAAAACTGTAAAAATAATATTAAATATCTGCGTAGTTTTGCAGGAAAACATGTCAGAATGACTACGAGAAAATTTATATATATATATCACACAAAACAGTTTTGACATGTCTTCCTACATAAACCGTGTCCCCTAGACAAGATACAGCGTTTACATGATTTTTATGAGGTATGGTACATATTGTATTAGGTCACATTCATCCTGAAGGTGCGATTATGTCTAACCCCCCACGCCAGAGGGGTGTAAAAAGTTTAACGCGTGTATCTGTCGCAAACGGATGAACCGATTTTGATTTAGTTTTTTTGTTTGAAAGGTGACGTAATCGAGAGTGTTCTCAGCTAAGCAATAATTTCCCGACTTTGTCCATTTAACGTTTTCCCGCGACCCATCGTTTCGCCAGAAAATACCTTTTCTTTAAAAAAAAAAAAGGCCTCTGTCCACTTATGTAGACAATTTTGCCAATGTCAGTGTACGGTTAAAATATATTTATAAAATTGGTATTGTTCGGTAATTTGGAGGACTGTGGCGAAAGTGTCGATCGCCTCACGCACCAACCACTCCGCCGCGCACAACACCGCCACGCTTCACTTCTCCAAAGAGAAGCCCAAGATGGCGGCCGGCTCAGCAGAAGCGATCGACACGTGCAGCAGCCAACACTCCCACCACAGGACTCCAAAACACCTTCTTTCCGTAGTTATTCAAATAACCATCCGTTACCTTACTTGTGGAAAATGCAGTTGTCAACGTGACAACGATAAAACTAGTGCCACATGATGCAATAATTGTCTGAAGAGGTTTGATGACGAAATGACGAAGTAATGAAAATGTATGTAAAAACAACACATACATAAATACTTTTATTAAAATGAAAAAACATTAATAATATTATTCATTCAGATAAACAATCATTTAAATAAAACTAAGTATTTTATACGGATAATGTTGCGTATATTGTCACGTAGGTATGTCAAATTATAGTATTATGATCTGTTTTATTTAAATCTGACACACACACACACACACACACACGAAACCATATAAACTATGTATGTTGCCGGTTGCTGTCCCGTGTATCACAATGTTGGATCCACGGAAGATCAGCGTCGTGACACGCCTGAGTGCCTCGACACCATGCTGAGTGGGTTCACTTTTCGCAATCTGGTACATTACCCTGCATGTCAAACTATCTTAAGTTCTAAGTAAGAATTAGTATAATTAGTTTTAAATAATGTTTGCTTTAAGTAAAAATGTATCATTTTGCAGAAATAAAATTATTTTTCTTTCTTTTCTTTCTTAAATTCTTTCTAGAAAACAATTAGAAACTAAATAGCTTGAAAAAACTTTTAGTCAATCTTGCAGTTTGCTGATGAATTTGCTATCGGTACGATAAAATAACACTAATTTCAAAATATCGCTGTCATTACATGACATGTTGAATGTGTGCGTGGCCTCAACTCTCGTGGCGATACCTATATTATATGACGTTCTGAATATAAAGGGACCTTATGGAGGAAGGCAGTTACAATCTTCTTATTCTTATAACTATACGAATACTATGGTAACAATTCTAAAAACGGCGTAACCGCCTGCTTCCGTAAGGTCCCTTTATATTGAGAACGTCACAATTATCATCGGTTAATAGTTATCGAGTCAAAAGAAGCCACTGAACTGCCGACCCTCTTTGAAGTAAATTTGGCGTTTCAACCGCCGTCATTAGTGTCTTCAATATATTGACGAAATCAATGACACCTACCAGCAACTTCTGATGTAAACAGGCAGAACCGGGGATGTAGTTTCTATTAGCATCAGAAGTTTGTAGTGTCATTGATTTCGTCGATATTGAAGACACTAATGACGCCGGTCGAAACGCCCGGAAATCTACTCTTTGACGGATTATAAATAAAATTTAGTAAAATGGCTGCTAAATTGACTCCGGTGTTTGTTTTGCTTCCTCGATAGACAGACAGATTTTCTCTTCTTCATTTTTCAGAACTGTTGTTTTTGGCGATCGCTCCATTTACTTTAGACGCTCTTCCCTTTACTTATTTACTTAAGAAGCTATTTAAAAATGGCTATGGAGTGACGAATGAGTAATGAATACTGGGTACTGTAAAGCAGCAAGTAGTTTTGTATGTAGAATTGTAGAACTTGTTGCTTTATGTATGTCAGTTTTATTCTTAATTCTTTTGAAATCGAATAAAGAAATTAAGAATGGAACAATAAAAAAACAATAGTAGTTATGTGTAGAGTCGCCTCGCGGCATTCATGGTGCAAACACCTATTCTTGTATATTATTTCAAATAAATTAAACTCAAACAAATAACAGTCTATTGATATAATCGTCACCACCCTTATATGGTGGACAGCGGGCGTCTCAAGCAATCAAGACACTCCACCTTCTCGCAGCTGCCGACGACAAAGCGAGTTGCCAACCGCAAGGAAGCGGAAGATGAAAAACTAAGCCTATCCTAGGGCATTTTCCGAAGAGGACATAAAGGTCGTAGATATATGTATTGTGCGCGTTGTTGATTTTTTTTTTCATATACAAATGTTAGCATGCTGAGAAAAATGGCAGCCACGACGTTCAATGGCCTGGAAGACATCAAGGGCTTGCGAAACCAGTCCGCGAATGTTGTTCCGTTGTGTATTCCGCGATTGAGTCATTATTTCGTTTAGAACACCGAACACAGTTGCGACATCGAGGGAGGCGCTGTATGGGCAGCGAACATCGCAGCGACCTTGTAATTTGCGACCGCGTTCATCGTTTTTATAAAATGTGTGTAGCTAGCAAGATGCGACGTCTTCATCTGTAAAGCAGCATCCAAGCTACAATACACGTCAATAATGCACCGGGATCGAACGATGTAGAACGGGAGCATCGGCGGGAATCATTTTTTTTTATGTCGTATATATTTTTTGTAGCTTATTCATTTTTGCCAAACAATTTTTATTTGTAAATTGATATTTGAAATATAATTTGACATCATTGACAATTAAATAAATTGTTCAATTTATAATCAGCCAGTTATAATTACAATAGCCTCTTTGTTAATCGAAACGAAATGCCGTCGGGAAAAATGTTCACGTCAATTTACGTCAGTTTTGACTAATATTAATTGCAAATTTATTTTTATTCTCAACATCATAACATACGTATCAAATAGAATGGAAGATTAAATATGTGTGACCGTAAATGTGTGGGAAACGGGTGCTAAGGATGAAAACCCTAACGATTTCATGGAAATCAGGGGAAAGGTTGGTTGCCTTTCATCATCCGCAACGGCAAACGTTTCGCATGGGGATATTTTATATATACAATGGCATAGGTCGAACCCATATGAATCCATACGTAGATCCGGGCACTCGCCTATAGCCATGATAATTTTCTAGGGAACTGGGGTGTTAGGTTTTGTAATAATTAAGGTCATTGGTCGTACATAGAGTGTAGTATACGAAACGCGAAGAGATGAGCGGGATTACGTGATTATAAATACTTGTGATGATGAGAAAAAAAAACAATTTTTTTTATATATGTTAGCTGATGTGAAATTGATGTCTTAAGTTATATTTCAAATGGATTCAATGTGTTGATAGGATTTTAGGCTTTATTTTAAATGCTCTGAATAGCGTCGATGTGGAGACAGCACAGCAATATGATATATTTTGTAGTAATATTTTAATTCAATTATGGCAGAGTGATAGCCAAGTTTGTAAAAAAAAAAGGGGTCCGACATATCTTACGAAACCCTATCAAATTGTTAATATTCTACCTAATAACAATTATAAAATAAAGAAATTGGGTAGTATTGCTAAATATGTAATTGTTCACAGGAATAGATTGAAAAAATTTTATAGTAGGATTATAACTTAGTGTGTAATTCTAGGGTTAAGATTAGGATTTAGTTGTATATATTTATTTAATGGTAAATTTTATTTTACAGACTTGTACAGTTGAAGCAAGCATGAACAACCATGGAAAGAAGGGTGAATAGGTCAGGCTACATTCGTGGTGCAGGCATGTTTCCATGATGGCGCTTGTCTTTGTAGTGTGATGGTAATTCCCTTTAAGCCTATAAGGTGGGAAGAGACTTGGTTGGTCTCAGCCGTCATGGTGCATGGCATGTGTACTTAGTGGTTGACAAGTCGTGCGTTACGAATTTCGCCGTATAGTGGGGTTAAGGGAAGCGATATCGTATGAAAGCTTGTTCATACTTGCTACTTATAAAATATGTGTATAATTGTTTTAATGTGTTTATTTAGCTGTGTTTTATTTTTCATATATGCCGAGCTGAGAACTTGTGAAACCCTGATGACCATAAGCAGAGATGACTGATGTGAGACATGGGCGTGCATTCCTGCCACATGTATTCTGGAAGCAGTAGGAGGCTGCTACCTGGACTTGATGTCGTTGTATATAGTATCATAATGAGATATTCCCTTTGATCACCATGATGAATTTTACAAGCCATGGTGCAGTGAAAATTGGTCATTAGTGGTTATTTAATAAAAAAAATAAAGCTATTCTTATAATGAGGTATCTTATTGCTTGTGTTTTCGCTACTAGGTGTCTTTAACATTTGCATCGTTTCATGTACACTTCTGAACGAGAGCAACAAGCTGCGCAGGAGGATGGAGCTGCGAAGTCTGGTGCTGCAGTCACTTGGCTGCACCATCAGAAGAAATGCAGTTCACCATCACTCTGCGAAGATGCTGTGACCATATCTCAGGCCGAGATATGTGACACATGCATACTATTTTATTGAAATGTATAAGTTATGAGTAGTTTAGTATTAAATATGAAATATAGCTAGAATAATAATGTTGCGTATTGGGGGGGTGAAAGTGCTTAGGTAATTTATTTCATACGAGTATTTTTTCCTTAGAACCTACTGAGGCCCATTTCGTTAATGTAAAACGAGATAACTTATTAGTCAATAAAAATTGACACTTTGACAATTTGTCCCTTTTTTGATATATATATTGGGTCTTAGGAGGTTATGGATGGTGGATTGATTGGTCAAAGTCGGACCCTTAACATATGCCTATGGGGCATGGACCCATATGTCACTTCTGTGACATGTTAAGGGAATGACGATGACTTGTCAATTCATTGTCAGATGTCTTTGGACATAAAAATACCATCTCGCCTCTTTGTAAGCCTATTACTCACCACCATGAAACTTAGTTAGGGGTAATTATTTTTGCATATGTCATATACTCTTAGTATAGCATGACTAGTTATCTGTGGTGCGTGAAAGGTACGAGATGGGTAGATAGGGAATCCACTGTGATTTTCGTTTTTCGGAGGTTTTTCCGAAAGTCGAAATTTCACTGTACAGTTAAGTGTTGTTCGCGTAAGAAAATTCCGTTCTATAGTATTATTGACATAACTGTACAGGAAATTATTCCCTAGCTGGGAACAGTGTGGCTTTGTAAGACCTGCAACTCCTCCTTAGGTAGATATAAATTATTAGCTAGGCGTTGCTTTTTTCAAGAGGGGCGAGGGATGTAAAGCAGCAAGTAGTTTTGTATGTAGAATTGTAGAACTTGTTGCTTTATGTATGTCAGTTTTATTCTTAATTCTTTTGAAATCGAATAAAGAAATTAAGAATGGAACAATAAAAAAACAATAGTAGTTATGTGTAGAGTCGCCTCGCGGCATTCATGGTGCAAACACCTATTCTTGTATATTATTTCAAATAAATTAAACTCAAACAAATAACAGTCTATTGATATAATCGTCACCACCCTTATAGTACGGTTTAATTTAGACACTTTGTTTTTAGTTTTTGGCTTACCGTTTCCCAATAGTCAAGTAAAGCATATCTGTCAAAAATTAAGCCCTCCCTTTCTTATTGAAAATAGACGAGAGGGCTGGTTATTTTACGATCTTGACATTCTACTACCTGGTTATTTTAATGATCCTCGTTTAATAAGTAAGTTATATTTGACGTACTGTACACAAGTATCCTCGCCTCCTACACTGCTACATATGGCCCATAGTACAGTACGGATGTGAGACTTGGACAATAAAAAAGAATCTCGAGAGACGTATTGAAGCTTTCGAGATGTGGACATATAGGCGTATGTTAAGGATAAGTTGGTTGCAAAGGATAACCTAACGAAGAGGTTTTGCGTCGGGCGCAACAGAAACGAAAGTTCACGTGTTCAAGCATGACAGATACCTACTAACTTTTGCAATTAATAATGATGGGAAAAGTTGCTGGCCAGAGAAGAGTTGGGCGAAGAAGTCGTGGCGCCGCAACATCCGGGAGTGGACTGGAATTACGAGCACGTCCGAGCTGTTCCGTCTCGCAAAGGATTGGGACAGATTCCAGCAACTGAAAGCCAACCTTCACTAGTTGGTGAGGCACTTTAAGAAGACACAAGTATAGTTGAAAACGTTCTCTCAATTTTTTTTAGGTTCATGCCAGAATATTGATAAGACGCATTTATAATTCAATACTTTAGATACTCAATTATTTATATTAATTATAACAACAGATAAAAAAAACATTTTTAGCATCCAATGACTCCTCAATACATTTTTTGTGTATCTACAAATTTTCAGCTTTGTAACCCCAAAGTGTTTATTAGATATATACAGACAGACCGACAGACTGCTAGGCCAATTTATAATGTTCTTAGTAGAACCTTAATAAAACCCTTACGGTGCCTCTAACCATTTACAGACGATCTTCCGACATTTAATTTTAATACTTTAATAAAACAGATCGTTTAATTTTACCTTAAAAACAAAATACACAATGTTTACCTTTCTCAACAAACATCGTCATAACTTTTACACAATAAAAAGTCGGTTTCTTTTTAAACCCCGTGTGGCCGCCATTTTGTTTGTTTATGGTCTGACCATAAACGGCTATCTGATGATACTATAAAGATGTCCGCTGTAGGGATATTATTGGATTGCACCATAAATTCATTGCATTCAATCCGAAAGACATAAATTAAATTGTGGTTTGGATGTTAACGGATATTTCAATCTGTATTTATGACATTTAAATAGTCGAGCATTTGGCTATTTAATATTGCTAGATAAATAACTTAATAATAACACAAATTGATCTACTCTAGGCTTGTCTGGGTAGGTACTAGGCAAAGATAAGCATACTTATTTAAAGAAATACATACTTAAATATATAGAAAACATTCATACTAAGGAATAAATACTCGCGTTCATCACAAATGTTTACCCGTACCGGGATCCGAACCCGGGACCGCTAGCTTCGTAGGCAGGGTCGTCGATATCACTACATAGTATAAAACAACGTCGCTTCCCGCCGTCTGTTCCTCTGTATGTCCGCTTATATAAACTACGCAACGAATTTTAATGCGGTTTTCACCATAAGTTACATCATTTTTCACGGAAAGTTAATATAATAGTACTCGGAGCGAAACGAGTACACAATATAACCCGGTACTTTGAAGCCTCTGCAATAAAAATTCGAAGGACTCATTTAAGTTTTAAACCTTGAGCGTCAAGGCTTACGTTAGAATATGGAATATGTATTCATTACCTAGCACCTGTCAGATTTTATCTCGTGCATGCATGCTAAGCCCGCAGATCTCTGCCACAGTCTTTATCCCCGTATTATGATCGCCTTTATCACGGTAGACTAATGTGGATAAAGCCTCCGCCGTTCTCGCTATACACTTGTCAGAAAGCGACATATTATTATGTCTTATCACATCGAAAAGCACGCAATCATTGAGCTATTATAGTTCAATGGCCGTAGGGCCACAGATGATCATACAGGGTGTCCCAAAATGGACACCGAAGATAGCTTATCCTTATACCTAACAAACCAGCCTAACATGACCTCAGTGAAAGTCGCATGGTTTTCGAAATATGACAGTTTCAAGTTTAACTTTAAACTGGCAAATCTTGAAAACCATGCGATTTTTTCTAAGGTAATGTTACGCTGGTTCGGTGTGGGTACGCTTAATGCTTTTCCACTCCGTTAAAAAAAATCAAATATAAAAAAAAAAGATGCCTGGTTCGGTCTATCTTAGGCTGGTCTACCTCCAGTGTCAGGATTACGTGCGACTTATGGGACATCCTGTCTACTTACAGATCAGTGTTGATAGTTGACTTGCACTATAAACGGGGTAAATAAAAGTACGAAGCGCCAACACGACCATTCGGTTTAGCTGCGTGGGCGGCGATAACTTGTTCGCGGTGGTCAGTGTTAAGGGCAAACTTTACGAGAGCTACAAGCGCCATCTATCGGAGTTTAAAGGAAGGAATTACTCAGGTAAAGATTGCTTTTTTAAGGATCTGCAGGTCCGGATCTTCGGGCAACGGGTGGAAATGTCAAGGGACGCCAAACTCGTGTTTGAAGAACACATCCTGATTCACAACGTAGCTGGAAGAGAGCTGAAGGCTAGTGACTCCTACCTACATTGATGCGTGCTCGTCACAAAATTTGGGGGCTGTTCATTTATTACGTAAGATAATTTGGGGGGAGGGGGTCTGAACAAGTCTTATTTTTTCTTACATGGGGTAGGAGGGGGTCTAGATTGTTCTTACGTAAGATCACAAAAGCAAGCAAAAACTAAAACGTTTTTATATTTTTGCTACCTTTTCTTTGCAATTTTGGTATATACTGATCTTACGTAAGGTTAAAAAGGGGGAGAGGGGGTTCATACAAGTTTAATTTTTTCTTACGTAGGGGCTAGGGGGTCAGAAATTGGTTACATTGTCTAATAAATAAATAATAATAATAATAATAAATAAAATAAATGAACAGCCCTTTACTAACACTATATGGGTAATGCCTGAAATAAATTAATTTTATTTTATTTTATTTTAACAGTTTTTTAACTCAAAATACTTGCGTTTATTACTCGGCTAGGCGAAGACAAAAGAAGAGTAATATCGTTAGCTATGTATGTATTCATTTTATTTGAATGACATCCTTCGCCTTAAGCTTTGCGTTAAACCACTTAGTTTATGACTTTATCATGAATGGAGCGTCCGAATCCGTCCGGAGCGACCACCTAAAGACCGCGCCGTAATGCAAGACGGCGTTCACACCGATGTGACATCCTCCCACTATATTGTTTAATCATATCACCGTATGTATATACAGCCTTGGCCGAAAGTATTGAGCACCCATGCGTTTTGCATATAAAAGTCATCTTTTTATAGAAAGTTGTATATCTATCGGAAAAAAAATCATATTTATTGACGTTAAGGGAAATTCCGTGGAAAAAATACAATTAATTAATTTATTTTCCCTAGTTTTTCTAGTTTCAGTTTTCACACACAAATAGCTACTTCGAAACTATATTTACTTATGATTTGCAGTCTTTTGCACATGTTAAAACACTTAGTTTACTATATTTTACGTCTTTGTGTATTTTTGATTTGGCCAAGGGTGTAGGTATAAGTATGTATATCTGCGAGCCTAACATGCATGTACACGGATAAAATGACAGCACGAATCAACCTTACCAGAGCAATTAAATATTGTATTTCTTCAAACTTATTAAGGTGTTCCGAGACACACTTTACGTCACACTTTACGCGTGCAATAAATAATCATAGACAACTAATTGTCACTACAGACCTCTGTAATTGTTCTATATATTAAGGTCTTCCACACAACAATGGCCATGTGTTTGCTGTCTATGGTTGCTGTCTCGCTCAGCTTAATAGATTTGTACAATTTATTTCATCACTCTAGCAATCGGATAAAAATAAAAATCGCTTAGTAATAAAAGTCAGGAAGACACTTTTATTTTAGCCCTTAAGCGTTAAATCTTCCGTTACATTATGGAATAGATGTATTCATTTCCCTAGGACCTGTCAAATTTTATCCCGTGCATGCATGCTAAGTCCGCAGAGCCCTTAGCCAAGATGCCCATCGCTAACTAGCGTTTCTATTCGTTTAGTTTTTAAACCAATCGCGTCATTGGTAGATCACGTGATACGAAGAGTCCACCCACAGATATGGGTACAAGAGTTTTGGTGTGAGAAAAACGAATACTTTCAAACCGTTGTTGATATTATACTAAGTTTCTGCTAAAAAAATCATTTTTGGGATAAGCTCCTCTTGCCGATTGTTCTTTTTTTTTGCGCAGTCGTCATCTGCTTATCAAGAAAAATCCAACGAGCCCAAACACGGCGGGGCTATCTTGTCTCGTTTCGGAGTTCCTATGGCCACCTTCCGACTGCATCATCAGACCAGCTCCATGGTACCATATTGCATTGTCACCGAAGTTACGTAGGTATAACACAGCTCAATCAGACACCGGGACGTGGTTCTAATTCAGCTTGCAAGATGTGAACAAACTCACAAACATTGCCAGTTAAATAAAAGCTTGTAAAAATACGAATATTGCTGCTTGCGGTTATGGTAACACTGATTCATCATCATTTCAGCCGAAAGACGTCCATTGCTGGACATAGGCCTCCCCCAAGGTTTGCCGCAAGGACCGGTCCTGTGCCGCTTGCATCCATTGGTTTCCCGTAGTGTCCGACCGAAATTTCAGTTTCGGTTTCGGTTTCGGCCAGTTTCGGCCAAAAGATCAAGTTTCGGCCCGAGTTTCGGTTTCGGCCAAAAACGGCCGAACCCTTCGGCCGCGCCGAAACTTACAACATCGTACCTTCGGGTAAATTTTCAAACAGAACCTCTGTAACTGTGCTGATCTTTGAAAGTAGAAACCTGTAATAATAGGTCGGCGAGATATTAATTTTAGAAAAAAACGGGCTTACTAACATTTTTTCGACGTTTTAAGGACTTTTTTTTTTTATAAAAGGTTCGGTTTCGGTTTCGGTTTCGGCCGAAACTACAATGAAACCGAACCTTCGGTTTCGGTTTCGGTTTCGGCAAAATAACATGTTTCGGTCGGTCACTAGTTTCCCGCAATCCTAACGTCGTCGACACTGATTATTTCAAGCTATCTGTGGAACGCGTCAGCGTCAATCTGTCATTACGCTGATGCATTTCTAAACGCAGCGCTGCACATTTGTCACTCGGCAGCCGCTCTGAGAGACAAGGAGGGAAGTTTCACAGCCCCGCTAATTGCTCTTCCAATTATATTTAGAAAAAAACATTTGAAGATCATCGACCGTTTGAAGCTTTTGGGGTGATCCTGTAACCGGTGGAATCGAAGCTTGAAGTCGTGTCCCGTTTTCAGGGTTCGATAGTTAAAAGAAGAAACTATTATAATTTGTGATATTCTCAATATAAAGGGACCTTATGGAGGCAGGCGGTTACGCCGTTTTTAGAACAGTTACCATAGTATTCGTATAGTTACAAGAACAAGAAGAGCGTAACTGCCTTCCTCCATAAGGTCCCTTTATACTCGTACTGAGAACGTAACATTTTATGAATGATTTTGTACCCTGCCAACTATGGAGAACCAATTTTTTTCAGGGTCAAAGAAGGTACAGTCAACCATATATTTGTGAGCCACTATGAAACATATATATGATGACAAATATCAAGAGTAGAATCTCACACAAATTGTTCTAGACCCAAACTAAGCTCTAGGTTTGTACTATGGGTACTAGACAACGATATACATACTTATATAAAGAAATACGTACTTAAATATATAGAAACATCATGACCCAGGAACAAATGCCCGCGCTCATCATATTTGTATATTTGCCCACCGGGATTCGAACCCGGGACCGCTAGCTTCGTAGGCAGGGTCACTACCAACTAGGCTAGCCGCGTCGTCGTGTGAACACCATGATACTTAAGTCACAGTATATATAGCTAAAGCAGTAAAGAAACTACGAACAAACTCTCAACCATTCGTCTCCACGCGACACCCGCCACTGACAGCACTGCGATGTCCGCTTAGGAGTCTCGTTGGGACGTGCGTCTATGTGAGTGTAACGTTCCGAACGTTTGTTCGTAGTTTCATTACTGCTTAAAGGAGCGTCCTCACGCGAGCATTATTACCCGAGCATTTGTAAACGAGCAATAATTTCAATAATTTGTAAGCTTAGTACGCTCGGCTCAACGTCCACACCACTCGAACATTCGACGCCGAATGCTCATTACACGCGAATGTTCTCAGTGGGGAATGTTTTTAGCTATATTCTGTGCTTAAGTTCTATAGTAACCCAGACATATGGTTGATTCATCATTGGAAAAGATCCAACTTCGTTACAGATCTTTAATATCAATTAAAACGCTCGCTCATTTTATGACAAACAGATTGAGCATAAATAAAATAACCCAGTCATTAGGCGGCCGTTTAAACTAAACCGTTATAAATCAACCTCAGCGACATCTGACGGAAAAATCTAATAATACATTCTTTGTGGTATAGTCTGTTTTAATCCAATTTGTTAGTAATGTAACAAAACGTGCTATCAACTCGACCGTCGCGTCGACAGATTAATGATGACAAATCTAAGAGCTAATTACAAATCATTTTTTTTAATTACTTGATTCATTAAATTGATTTTTTCATTCATCCTTGAATTACAAGATGTCTTTCTAACCTTAGAACCTTTTTAAAATATTAATCAAACGATTATGCCGGGAGAAAAGGATGAAATATCAAATTGAAACCTTCGAAATTCATGTGCATTAGTTTCTAATTAAGTGAATGATTATGTTGGAATATTTACAAAATCGGTTTGTTTACATGAGTTATTAACAAATTGGATTGAAACAGACCTTAGCACACAATATTCGATAGGGTAACCTATCTTGTATCTTGTCTAGGGGACACGGTTTATGTAGGAAGACATGTCAAAACTGTTTTGTGTGATATATATATATAAATTTTCTCGTAGTCATTCTGACATGTTTTCCTGCAAAACTACGCAGATATTCATATTATTTTTACAGTATTATATAATGCTAGAATAAGTAGTGACATTGTTATATTTTTTATTAAAAAAATGACTAACTGTTGAGTTTCTTGCGGCGCTTCTTCTCAGCAGTGGTCTCCTCTTGGGAAGCGCTGGTAGATTTTGACGTGTAAAAGTGCCCGTGCGGCCTACTTACTGAATAAATATCTTTTATCTTTTTTTTATTTATCTTTTATCATTTGGTTATCCAATCGATGTGGTTACCCTGTGATTGTGTTACCTTAACGTTAGGGGAACCCCTTTGAACTACCTTAGTCAACCGCTTCCATAGAGCTTATCAAGTTCATTAGGGTTTCGGTAGTTTAATATTTCAGCACTTAGCATTAGCAGGGTATTACTCTATTGACCGCCTCTCTCTTTTTTGCGCATTTGGATGATCTCTGTCTAGCCGCTACTCATTCAATTGTTAGGTAGTGCAATAATAAGTCAAAACACTTGCGCATAGAGATTAAAACCGTACGATTAAGTTTAAAAAGGGTAACAGATGATAGGGTATTGGGATTGGGTTAGTGCTTAGTCGGATTAACTGTACCGTTTCTTGCCCTTTCATTGGACTAAGTCAACGATAGGCTTAGCGCATCCTTGGGGTTTGTAAAGTCTATCAAATACCCAATCGAAAACCCCTTTAATGGTAAGCGGTTCCGGACCCTGCCCCATCAGCCATTCGATTAAGCCAAGTGATATAGCTATAGTTTAGGTAGACCTGCATTATGTGCCGTTCTCAATATACAGGGACCTTATGGAGGAAGGTAGTTACGCTCTTCTTATTCTTGTAACTATACGAATACTATGGTAACAGTTCTAAAAACGGCGTAACCGCCTGCCTCCATAAGGTCCCTTTATATTGAGAACGTCACATTTCTACAGATAAAGGTCTAATACAGTTCTAAACGCGGGCATTCCATTCCAAGACCTTATCATATTACAATCTCGGTCAAATAACGAAATAACGAGCCACAGATTATGAGAGATTTATGTCCTGCGTACAGACAGCGGGAGCAACCGTTGTTTCATTTTTTTTTTATAAAAAGGGTTCTTCGCCTCTAGTCCAAGAATCATTAACCTTTTCAACTTTGCTTTGCAAACGACGGATATATCCGTCACGGTTGACAGCGAAAAATATACCTGATTGTCTATGACGTAACGTTGAAATTTCCTCTGGTTTTCAGCTGTCATTGACGTGTGAGTGACGACTTTTGTAGGTTAACCTGCGAAGTTTAGTTGGGCAGAGTTAGGTCTTTGACCTAGCTACTATCATCCTGCCCTCATAAGAAGAAAAGGCACATGTGCAAACGAATTGGTATTGCACATGCGACCTTTATTAACCTACACAGGGTTTAATATGCTTCTGTGAATAATTCGCAGATGTGCCCTTTTTTCTTACGAGGGCAGCATCATCATCGTCAGCCGCAAGACGTCTACTGCTCGACAAAGGCCTTCCCCAAGGTTTTCCACAACGACTGGTCCTCTGCTGCTGTCATCCAGCGGTTTCCCGCGACCTTTATCAGATCATCGGTCCATCTTGTGGAAGGCCTGACACTTCGTCTCCCGGTTCGCGGTCGCCACTCTAGAACCTTTCCCCCCAACGGCCATCGGTTCTACGAGCATGTACCCACTGCCACGGTTTGCAATTCGGTGAGCTATATCAGTTACTTTAGTTATCCGAGTTACTTACTATACGTTGACGAAATCCTCAAGTTAAATTGATCGCCTGTCACACAGAACACAATAATACGAACACTGCAGACCATGATCCAAAACAAATGTTGTAGTTAGTGTGTAACTTTATGCCTTTGAGACTAAATATAAAATCAATTCATTTTCTGTCGTTGCCGACTGTACAGGAACGAGCAGACAAATATGATCTACGACTATTAGCCAGTTTACGCTTTGAAACTGTTTTGTAGGCGAGGAGCTCGCAACGTTTCTTAGAGCTCGATGTACAACGAGATATGGTTATGAATGAAGTGGTATATGAAAGAAAGAAAGAAGAAAGAAAAACATTTATTCGTGACCAATATCAGCAAAGGACAAAAAAATACACACAGTAAGAATGTAGTCACGAAATATGAAAATAATTGGAAGCTAAAACGTAAAGATTTTGATAAAACGACTTGAACAGTAAAAACCACCTTGATGCCGGCTAGCGCAAGAAAATACTATCTCTACACCCCAGCCTAAAAACTATTTCTACACAAAATTTAACGTCATAAATACAGAAGAAACGAAGACACCTTCACTTTTATAATATTCGTAAGGATAAAGATAAGAATTCCATTGTACTTTATTATAAGTAGCATGGATCAATAACGATGACGACGAAGTTAGCCTAGTAGCCTACGAAGCTAGCAGTCCCGGGTTCGAATCCCGGTATGGGCAAATATTAGTGTGATGAGCGCAATTATTTGTTCCTGAGTGTTGGGTGTTTTCTATATATGTCTCTATATAAGTATTTATATCGTTACCTAGTACCCATAGTACAAGCCTATAGCTTAGTTTGGGACTAGGTCAATTTGTGTGAGATTGTCCCCTGATATATTTTTATTTATAACTCATGACGTGGCCCAAGGCGCAGCGGCCGCTCGGACTACATTAATTACTAGCATGTAATATTAACGGCTGCAGTTATATTTTTATTTCTAAACTAAATCTAATTGGTTTTTATTAATGTTCCAATTATTTATGTGAGAATCAAATTGAAAGAACATTTTGTAAACGCTTTTAGATAATTATCTTGTAATTTATTGCCTTTTTAATATTCGATAATGGTTAAGACATACAGAAGACAAAATTAAAGCAAGACATCATAAACATATCTTTTCACAGAATCTTATAAATTCAAAAATAAGTTACTGTCGTATAGTTTCAATCGCAAATACAATTAAGTCGGTAAGTGTTCCTCAAACGAAAGGTTGGCTCGCTTGGCCGTTTGATTCACATAATGTGTCGTAAGGTAAAAACGATTCCTATTAAATGTTTTCTGCATACATAGTACTAAAGAGAACGTCAAATTAAGCTTCCCATGTAAAGGGCGACACAGACTAAGTCCGTCGGCAGTCCGAAGCCCGTCTGCTGGCCTGCCCAAAATGAAGAAAATGTATTAGCCCTGCCTAGAGATGTGGCGTTCTCGGAAACTTTCCGCATGTTGTATGTGAAAGATTTCCGGTCGAGAATGTTCTCCATACAAAATGAGGAAAGTTTCTGAATGTTTCCGAAAACTCCTCATCTGTAGCCTGCCACACTCGTAGAGCGGCATGGGAAGTAGCGAGGAAAGGAGGCAGAGACATAGTGTGGCAACATTTCTCGTCATGCTCCTCGTCATGCCCACCGCTCCCTGTTTTGTCAGTTATTTGACGCGAATCAAAGAACTGGTACGGAACGTCGCGATTAAGGCTGCCTTTCCATAGAAGCGGAGACGAGCGGTGCGGAGAGGAGCTGTGTAGAAATCGACCAGTCACATTGGTTGTAATCCACATCTCGTCTCCGCTCCGCTTCAATGGAAACAGTCAAGCGGAGACGAGATGTGGATTACAACCAATGTGATTGGTCGATTTCTACACAGCTCCTCTCCGCACCGCTCGTCTCCGCTTCTATGGAAAGGCAGCCTTAATCGCGACGTAGAAGTTTATCGCTGCTCGGGAACTTTTAAATTTACCGGGATGAAAAGAAGCCTATGTGTTAACCAAGGATATAAGCTATCTCCACCAAATTTTATCCAAATCCGTCCAGCCGTTGCAGCGTGAAAGAGTAACACACTAACACACACACACACCCATACAAACTTTCGCATTTATAATATTAAGGAGGATTCCATAAAACAGACTTTAGACGCCTCGTTCATAGAAGTCATAAAAAACTTATTCAACTAGCTAAACAATGTGAAAAGGTCATAAAATTATTATTAGCGAGTGCGATGCGCCTAATGTGGTATGTTTACATTCTCTTGGGCTATATTGTTGGGCCTTAGGCCGGCGACACACGGCCGGCTTGAATGCTGTAATAAATAATATAGAATCCATAATTCTTGTTTGACAATATAGTGTTGTCAGATATGTATCAATTTAATAGTGATGAGGAAATGTCGATTTCTCAGTATCGACTTAACCTAGATATCGTACGTACCTATTTGGTAACAGGTAATTTATATAAAGGGCTGGACAGTATTTCAAATATTTGTATTTGAAATACAAGTATGTATTTTGTGTTTCAAATGCATGTATTTTGTAATTTATATTTCAAATACTACAAGTTTGAAATACGTTTGCACAAAAATACATATTTTTTGTAATTCTTTTGTGTAGTGTAATATCACAAGTGTAATGTGTCCATTATACAAATAACGGAACACCCATACATAGGGTAATGACCCCAGTAATTGACAAGGACCAATGATGGACACATGATTCTTATTTTGAAGAAGATAAGGGTTATTGTTTGTTTTGGAACAATACATTTATAACCGTTATAATCTTTGAATTAAGGTTTAAGTGTCCATGTCCATTTTTTTTTTTTTTTAATTATTTTTTTATTTTAAGTGTCCATTATTGGTGACTGTCAGCTTAAAGTGTCCAACACAGGTGCCATCACCCTACACTGGCCACATATATGTGCATTTGGAGCTGTCAAACAGATTCGTCTAAAAAAACCTACTTTATATTTGTGCTAAGGTAAGTGTGTAGCTGGCCTAAAGGAAGCGTCGTGTTTCAAAACACGCGTTGTATTGCCAGGTGCAATTAACAAGTGGATAACAATCTCTTTATTTGTGGCAACATTAACAATGTTATGTGTTAATAATTCTAGTCGATTACAAGTAGTTCGTGGTTGTCTCGTTAATTAACATTCATGGTAAAGAAATCAATTTGAATATTTAAAATTAATTAGGAAATTTTATACGATATTTTTTTAATTAAAGTTCTAGAGGATTTTCGGAATCTGTTTCTTTTTATCATATTTAATGTAATGTATCTTCACATGTTTGATGGTTTGTTAGTACATTTAAATTCGATCCTGTCTCTGCCGTTTGGTCAAAATATGTTCCAAGTTCCAATGTATCATAATTATACCAAATTTTCATTTGCCGAAAAGGTATTTTCCGCAGCAACAATTAGCATTTTATGATGCATACAACTCTAACCTCACCTAACCAATCTAAATAGCTATTTTTGTATCCTAGAAATAAAATAAAAGTATTACATATAGCTTTTTGGGAAAAAATACGTTCGACCAAACATATTTTGCCGAAACAGCATTCACCGCCATTGACCATAATCGGTGTAAGATTAGTGTCATCTATTTATAAATGCATGCAAACGCAATTCGGAAGTTTTTTTAATTTTAAAATATAATATTATTTAAAATAGATTATACTCGTATTTTACGATTTTACATGTCCAATCATAACCCTAAGCCAACCTTGACATTTTATCTATAAAACAAACATCTTTATCGACACGTCCCGACACTAGTGTCAATATTGACAACGGCTGTCACAACGCTGTCAAAAATACAAGATGGCGCGCATTGTGATAAGGATTTTATTGATTATTGAACATGATGTCCTCGATGTCTGTGTCATTTTGCCGATGATTTTATGAAGAGTAGAACAACTTGGATATACACGGTGTATATAACATATATTATGTGAATAATACACAATAATGGTGACCGTTAGGGATTCACCCATGTTCAATAGGGAATATAAAATATTGCTTTATAAAAATAATCAAGTAAGCCATTAAAGGTTGGTTTCTCTTTCTAGCAAAACAGAATATAACATGGAGTTTATATGGCCATAGTGCCTGCTGACGTCACAGTACATGTTGGATCTATTTAGTAGGTTTAAATGCTTATTATTATCCGTATTTTTTGGCCGATTATAATTTTAATTTCCGTTTTTGCCGTCTCTTAATTTTACGATATTTTCATATTATATCAAGAAATGCGATAAAAATTTTCATGTATATTCCCAATTGTCAGATTTTCAATAAGCATAAATAAGTATTATTAAGATTTTTTTTTGAAAAATTGAAGATTTTTCCGGCTAAATCTTACTTGAGCTTTGAGGTTTTATTGCCTACGCTTTGTGTATTTTGGAGCACAGTAAAATACCTATTTCACTCCACGATCGTATCCGTTCGCAAACATTATATTTTGTGTGCCGACTTTCAGTAAAGGGCATCACAGGTTAACACGTTCACTGCGTGAATCAAATTTGATGACTTTCAGTTGGTACGGCATGGGGTCTTTTAGATCCGAAGCACGATTTGTCCCTGGTGCGTTGATGGGTCGAAAAGACCCGTTCGACTACCACCTGTTTAAGAGTGCTTATCTTTGTAGGTATATTGAAAAAAAGCATAATTCTTTATAGCAATATGTTGACAAATAAACACTCAATAAAAAGCTGAAATCGTAGGTAGATGCACTGAATGGTCTGTTTATAAATAAAGGGATTGCCTGTCGGGACTTTACGGCCCGCTATCCGCACTGGTTGGTAAAAGTGTCGATACATTTTTAGTGTTGTGGATCATAAAAAAACATCGATACCGATAAAAATTAAATACCCAGTATGATTTTTCTGGCAGAACCTTCGCTCACTTGGTCCCTCTTTTCACCCTTGAAAGAGCTTAAACAGTACTTTTCTAGATCGCTTCATGTTTGTCACTTTTCACTTTCTTTGTTATTAGCATTTAAACTCATCCGAACACACGGACATCACTAGCTCAACTAACCTTTAATCTAGTGCGGCTATCGGGTCATCGTGCACCGGGTCCTTTCGACCCGATAAACGCACTAGACGTCCTCCGGCCGATATAAGCCTGTCTACTAATAAGGGTGAAACTGCATGTCGCATCTATAGAATGAAAGAGACCTAATTCCAAAATGTTTAGATTTTGAATTAGGTCTCTATACCTAATAATAATTTTATGACTCGAATTAGAAAACTTAACATTTTGTATTAGGTCACTTTCATTCTAAAGGTGCGTTGTGATTTTATCACGGAAAAAAGCGAAAAAAAAAAATTAACTAACTTCCTGTATTTTTTGCGTTTCTTTTTATTTATTTCTTTCTAATTATTGTAAACCCTATGCAAAATTAATTCTTTTTTTTTTTTCAATTTTTTCCCGTGATAAAATCACATGTAGCTTCACACTTATTTGTATTTCCTCAAGAAGGCTGGCAACGGAAATCAATACTCCGCCCGCGACGCTGCGATGGCATTTGGTTTCGGATTTCTGGAATCCGTCACTGAGATATGGGTAAGCTGACAGGTTGGTGAAGCGACTTGATTTGCTGCCTGCAGGTGTATAATACTGACAGGTGCTAGAGAAATGAATACATCTATTCCATATTCTAACGTAACACCTAGGTAACGCTTAAGGTTTAAAATAAAAGTGCCACGTCTTAATAAAATCGCTATAAAAAAGTGAAAATCGCTAATAAAAGGTGATAAAAGTCAGGACGAGACATTAATAAATAAATAAATATCAGGGTCAATTTCACACAAATTGACCTAGTCCCAAACTAAGCTAAGCTCTAGGCTTGTACTATGGGTACTAGGCAACGATATACATACTTATATAGAGAAATAAATACTTAAATATATAGAAAACATCCATGACTCAGGAACAAATACTCGCGCTCATCACGCAAATATTTGTCCATACCGGGATTCGAACCCGGGACCGCTAGCTTTGTAAGCAGGGTCACTACCAACTAGGCTAACCGCGTCGTCGTTTATTTTAAACCTTAAGCTTTAAGTATTACGTTAGAATATGGATTAGATTGGATTATGGATATGGATTATGGATTGGATTTCCCTAGCACCTGTCAAATTTTATCTGGTGCATGGAAGCTAAGCCCACAGAAATAATATTATTTAATATTGACTAGGTTTTAGTATCCGCAACAAAAATCGAATCGGTTGGTTTGTGGACAAAGTTATTTATGGTTTCCTGTTTGTTTTTAACGCTTAGATCTTGCGCTTGCGTCTAAATATGTGTTAGCGTGTACATACAAAGATGCCAATCGTAGCTGACTTCAATTACACACCGGCACCGCGCTGCGTGTCACAAAAAATTACCGACTTCAAAAAGGGAGGTTGTGTTTGACACTCACTTGTGACTATCACAAATTCTTCAGTTATTCCGTTTTTTTATATGTATATGTATATTTCCCGCGCATGGTTCGTAATTTCGGGGTGGCTGCCGCCGTCTGAATAGACTGAGGTTAGAGCGTTCTACTACGCAGACTGCGGGTTCGAACCCCAGCTATGGATAATGTTTTCTTTTGTTTTTGAATAGAAAATCGATGAAAATTCGGTGTCAACCTGAGCGACGACGCTCCGTCTCCCAGGTACTGTTTTTAATACGGATACCGCGTGGTCATGAAGTGCCCGTGTTACACTATTAGTGTCCGAAACACGGAGTGTCTCTGAGCCGGGGCAAATTAACTTTCTAGACAAACAGTGTTGACGCTGGCGGCTCGATCGATGAGTCAATATTTGAAGTGCTAGTGAAGGATTCGATACGTTGTGTATCGATATCGATACGTTGTGTATCGATATCGATACTAACACCGGTCTGTTCGTGTAGGTGGCATAGACTAAATTAAAGACTTTTTTAAATAGACAAATCGTATAGAATTGACATAAGTGGCTGACAGTTTACGAAAAGTGCTAAAGTTGGCGTTGCATGCATCTTATCTAGGGTACCAGGTGTAGCTTTTAGTATTTTTAATAATTATATATAAGTTAGCATACGGCTATTTATAGGACTAATTTTATTGGACCTTATCTGTATGTCTGTCTTCCTACTTATCTTTGCCATTGTGACACAGATTTAAACTACGAAACGAACTTTTTTCCCGGTGTTCTTTTAGGATTTTTCTAGTACATAATAAAAATTAATAAAACGATTAAAACATTTATTTTGATCCTTGACTATTGGATGTTCCAGTTAAATTAAACTTCAGACTTTAAGAGTGTGGCTTTTTTCCTACAAATCCATGCGACTGGATTGCTCGTAAAATTAAACGAAGAGGAAGTTTAAGAAAAAGAAAATTATATGTTATGATTTTTTCCGATTTCGAGTTTTTCACAGAATCGTTGCAACAAGCTCGTTGGCAAATTGTTGAAGACACCTGTTATATAGACTGTCTATTCAAGAGGTATCTATTGTTTGTCATACCATACCATACCATATTTCTGAAACCGTATAATTTTCAGAATTGTTATAAACTAACCCTAACCTAACCTAATGGGTTTTAAATAATCTTGAAATGTATAGGGTTTTAGAAAAAAATATCTTCGAGAAAATGAAAATTATGGCAAATCGATATCGATATTCTTGCTTTGATTTTCCCATCCCTAATCGTGAGAAGAGCCAATAAGCGCGACGTGACACCGGCATTAACACGCAGCAACAACTCTATACCCTATACTCTTTATTTTATAATCTCAGAAGCAAAGGGTCGTGCGTTCTTTAAACCAATTTAGTACTTTATGCATCTCATTCTAAGGTTGATTATAGGGTGGAAATAAAAGGTCCTTTTTTTGGAATGTTGAGGACAGTTTTGTAGTCTGTGGTATTTAAATGACTACTTAGCATATTTGGAACTACTTTGTGTGATATTTATTTATTTATTGTCTAACTTTTTAAGTTCGGTATGCGCTCAGAACATGTTTTCCAGACTAAAGATTTTAAATAGTGTTTTCCTACTAGGGCTAGACAAGTTGCATTCGGTGAACGTTTACGCTACGTTGTAAAAATGTATGGAATTGACATTAGCGACAGTCGCGATAGATCGGCAGCTGACGTCATGCGTATTTTGACAGTTTTCGAACGTTATTGTTAGCGTTAAGTAGTTGTCTAGCGCCGCAATTCACAATTGATTCCTCAAACAATCAAATATCTGTAAAATTTAAAAAAGCCGTGGTAGCCTAATGGTTTGACCTGCCTGCCTGCTGACTCTTAAGCAGAGGTTCGAACCCGGGCTCGCACCTTTAAGTTTTTCGGAATTCATGAGCGAAATATAATTTGTTAATTTACCATGAGCTTTTCGGTGAAGGAAAACATCGTGAGGAAACCTGCACACACCTGCAAAGCAATTTGACGGTGTGTGCGAAGTTCCCAATCCGCACTGGGCCCGCGTGGGAACTCCCAAACCCTCTCATTGTGAGTGGAGGCCTGTGCCCAGCAGTGGGACGTATATAGGCTGGATTATTATTACCTATTTATTAATAAAATAAACATATCGTCTAAATTTGGTATTTAAATACTCTTATTTTTTGTGAACTTACCGCCACGTTGGCAAATAATAAAAGTTTAAAATCATTTAGGCGAAATACCGAAACGCTCGAGTGACTTTGCTCATCACTATGTTGGCTAGTGTTGCAAATAAGAAAATATCGACATAAATATTTCCAATTTAGGAAACGTCAGAATAAATTTGACGCTCACGCCGCGGAGCTCGCGAGAGATCGAATGTCAGTTGCGGTTACCATCTACCCGAGTAGCACAAAAGCTGTATAAGCGCTTATACAGCCATTATAACTCTAATTTCAGCATTTAAGGGCTGTATACAATTTTTACAGTCTTGCCGAAATTTGATGCACTTTATCTTTGTCATTTTTTGTTTGATCGACATAAGAAAAAATACGTGTCCAATATTTTTTGATAATCTAACTGACGGACTAAATAGAATTTCGTTTTCTTTACCCACTCATCATCCTTATTGGTAGGTACCTTTTTTTTAGGTACTTAAAAAACATTGACCCTTCCAAGGGATAATTTACGATTTTTCTTCATCTCTAATTGTTCCTTTGGTTTAACGACTTCTTGAATAAATAACTCTGATCTGTGGGGGGGAATTCAATCAAAATAAATAATAAAAGAAATGGTAGTTAATATTTTAATTATGGTGCCTATGTAATTAAATATGATAGACATTTAGTAGACTCTACATCTGCGTGCATGCATGAAATAAAATTTGACAGGTGCTAGGGAAATGAATCTTTTCCATATTCTAACGTAATACTTAACGCTTAAGGTTTAAAATGAAAGTGTCTCGTCGTGGTGTTGGAATAACAATTGCAGGGCGTCACATCAGCTGTGGCCGCGCTCGCGCAGCCCCCTCCGCGCACAGCACCACCATTACTTTCCACGCTAGCGGATAAAATGGACTTTATCACCTCACTAGCTCGGAAAGCCTTATTTTATTCTTTAAAAATAGTTAGCAATGCATTTTATCCACTATAGTGCAAAGAATATTTGAAATCCGAACGTGTTAGTTATTTTATTAGTTACTTTTTTAAACATGTAAAGGCCAGTCCAGACAGGACAATTTTCGCCCATCTGATTAAATTGTCTGATCAAATCAGGTGCTGTGGAAGCAAAAATAATTTTATATTGAATTGTATTCAATCAAAAACATGTGTAAACAATCTTATTACATGATTTTACCTTAAACACTTAAAATCTTACAAGTAATTTTATTCTGATCCGTCCATTTTAATTATTCTGAACGCACCACAAGTACCAGTGCAAACTCAAAACTCATGAAAACTCATGAACGCTGATTTTACAAAGGTATTTCAGTTGTTTTTCTTATGTAGTATTTTCCTCGCTTTAGTGATATGAAAAGATTTGTGTTACACACGGCTGCAAAGTTATGTTACGTCTCGTGTGTCGCAACACTCGCTACGCTGAGGATTCTATTTTCGAACCCTAGAATCCATTCGCTAGCTCGTGTTTCAATTCCACAAATCGTACCCTTCTTGCAAAAACCAATTATCTGCATTTTTTTTTACCAAATTTAAGTTATATATACCAATCGACTCGTCTCGCCACGACGAAGCTATAGGTAAAACCCATTATCCGCTCAAATTTCGATGCAGATAATTGGTTTTTGCAATAAGGGTACGAAATACAACATTGCACCCTGTATAACAAATAACGATTGACGCGTCAGCCCCGTAATTTAGTCGTATCGTAGGCGTGTCGTGACTGTGAAGTGTAAAGCGGCATTAATCCCGTGCGCAGGCGCACCCCATTAGTTACGATAAACGTCGTACTAACGTTGAGGCGCGTGGTGATTTCTAATGTAACTGTTTAATCTCGGGTCGGAGCGAAGATGTAACTTGACCTTAGCCATTTTTCGGGTTCCGTACCTAAAGGGTGCCAAACGGAACCCTATTATTAAGCCTACGATGTCCGTCCGTCTGTCCTAACTTTAAAGAGCTGTCTTTTGAACCGTAATATATACCTGTAGTTTTTTTTTTTTGAATATATGTTAAGTAAAATAATAACGAAGGTATGGGACCTTCGTTATTATTTTACTAAATATATATTCTGAAAAAAAAAAATTTTTTGTTCTGTCATGAAAACGGTAAATAAATAAGTGTCAAATTTGGTGTGATTATAGCACAAACCCTAAAAAATAGCAACAAGTAATACAAAATGGCCAAGTGTGTGTCGCGCGGTACGGAACCATCAGTGCGCGAGACCGGTTTTTATTTTTCCATTACAACTATAGAAACATGAAAATATTTTTTCATTTATCTATGATAGCAACAGTTCGATACAAATTTAACTGTAAGTGTAGTGTAAAGTATGTATGTCGTTGCCTAGTACCCATAGTACAAGCCCCCTTATCCCCTAATATGTATTTTTTTTTTAATTAGGAATATGCATGAAACATTTTTATCGCATTTCTTAACAAAATATGAAAATACCGTAAAAGAGGCAAAAAGTGAAATTAAAATTAAAATCGACTAAAAATACGGATAATAAAATTTAAAACTACTAATTAGACAGAGATACGACATGCTAGAAAGATAAACAAATCTTTAATGGTATATATCTTGGTTATTTTTATAGTTATTCGAAAAATATTTTTTTTACTGTTTGTTACATGAAAGACTTTTATAAAGCAAATTAAATTAACGTAAATATAAAAGCTTACATCTTACTATTATCATTTGTATTCAGTATCGATAAAAGCTCGCTCGCTCTCTCAAAGCTGTTAAAACTAACTGTTCTATAACCATATCATAACCATAATATATCAATTTACATGGTAAACTGTTTGTTTTATAAATACTCGGTGAATCCGATTAGTGTTAAGAAATATGTTTAAAATCAACATTTTTAAGTTGAAAAGTTCAAAAACCTCAATAAATTTAGATTTGAAACTGCTTCGATCTTGAAAACCGTAATTGGAGTCAACGAGGAATTGGAAGCATCCTGTAAATTAGTATCGCACCAAAAACGACGTAAAAAATAGGCCAAGTTCTCATGTGTCACTAAAAGTAATGATATCTGGACGCTGTTTCGCAAAAATGTGTTAACCCACAATTATTTAACAATAAAATGTCAACCTACAGTATCTATCATTGTGGGTTATAGTTCCCACGCGGGCCCAGTGCGGATTGAACTTCGCACACACTGTCAAATTGCTTTGCATGTTACGAACCATATTGCGTGGGAAATGTTTTTGCGTGAAAATACAGGGAAAACGAATTTTCTCAGATAAGACCTAGCTAGATCGATTCTTCGCTCCCATACTGCAAACTTCATCGAAATCGTTAGATCCGTTTTCTCGTTTAATAAGTATGATATCATCTTCCGTGAAAAATTATCTCACTGACGATGAAAACCGCATTAAAAGCCATTGCGTAGTTTCACGACGACGCGGTTAGCCTAGTTGGTAGTGACCCTGCCTACAAAGCTAGCGGTCCCGGGTTCGAATCCCGGTATGGGCAAATATTTGTGTGATGAGCGCGAGTATTTGTTCCTGAGTCACGGATGTTTTCTATATATTTAAGTATGTATTTCTCTATATAAGTATGTATATCGTTGTCTAGTACCCATAGTACAAGGCTAGAGCTTAGTTTGGGACTAGGACAATTTGTGTGAGATTGTCCCCTGATATTTATTTATTTATTATGTAGTAATGTTTCTCGTCAGTTTTAATGTTACTTATAATGCCCTTGTTCACGAGATAAGTATGTTCTGACATTTGTTAAACATCATATTTGTGTATACATATACTTATGACAATTTTGAGCAGTGTATACATAGGAGGTGTTGGAGCGAGACAGAGGCGCCACCGTGAACAAACAAGAGAGACGGTCTAATTATGCAGCTCCAGCGCTAGGGAGGGGATGCTCGATGAAATAACCGATACAGTTACCGATTTTTGAGATAACCGATTTTTATTTAGTAATAAAAAATTGTTTATACATACCAAACAATTGTACGAAGAATTGATTTAAATATACAGGATGTCCCATAAACCAACGTCAAGCCGTTAAGGGCTGATAGAGCAACTAAAAAGCTATCGATTTTTACTAGTTTCGGAGATATTTATGTGATTGATTACTTACTATGAAATTTTATGGGCAAATGAGTTTAAAAACTTCGCTGATTCGTAAGGATTCTAATAATGTAAGATACCACTGATAAACTTTTGAAATAAAACATGAAATTAAGGATATTTCGTGACATGGACTTAAGGGAAAATTACAAAAATTTAGATTAAAATGATCAATATCTCCGAAACTAGTAAAAATCGCTGAAAATACAAAGGGGTTAAATCGATAGCTTTTTAGCTGCTCTATCAGCCCTTAACGGCTTGACGTTTGTTACTGAGACACTCTGTATTCACTATAATCTTTATTCAAATATTAGTGTTAGTTTTTTGATTTTGGCTATAACTGCTGCATATTTCACAAAATAACGTATAAGGTATAGTGTGACAATGCACTATAATAACCTTTTTTGTTAATTACAATAACGACTGTTGGAATAACATCCTTAAATAGTTTAAAATAAAATTACTTTCCGCATCTGTCTGTATGTCTACAACTCCTCCTGAACCACGTAACGGATTTTGCGGTTCACCATGAGTTAGATAATTTTTCACGGAAGGTTTATGTATATAATAGTACCCGGAGCGAAGCGAGGGCGAGTCGCCAGTTTTGTTATAATAGAAAGAGGACAACTAGAGTAAGGGCCTGTTTCACAATTGACAAGTAAATTCATCTGTCAAATAAAGATAGCCCTCTCCTTGTCTATTTTCAAGTGGAAGAAAGGGCTTAATTTATTTGACAGATATGCTTTACTTGACGATTGTGAAACAGGCGGTAAGTACTGCATTTTTTTTATTGTACATGACGTACCTACGTACCTATTCAACAAGTTCAGTGGATATACAGAAGCAAACTATTAATTTTGTCTTTCTAAAGGCATTATGATCATTTTCTATTAAAAACAACAGTGTGTCTTGAAAATTATAAATGTTTTAAAATTATTTCTGACGTTCTCAATATAAAGGGACCTTATGGAGGAAGGCAGTTACGCTCTACTTATTCTTGTAACTATACGAATACTATGGTAACAGTTCTAAAAACGGCGTAACCGCCTGCCTCCATAAGGTCCCTTTATATTGACAACGTCACATTTGATTACAAGCAAAAACGCTAACTTATGAAACTGCAATAGTAATAACATTTAACCTATTAACATATTAATTTCCTACAACTCTATCAAACTAATAGATAAAAAACCGGTAATATGAATGGTAACGGTTTTAATCGGTAAAGCGCATCCCTATTCGCTGCAGCGGCGCGATAACCTGTTCAAATAGTGATGTGCATGCAATCTGCATATATTATCGGTTCAGACTGGGTGGCATTAGCAAAGTTCACAGGAGCAGATATATATGTAAACGAATAAAACTAGTCATTTTTAGGGTTCCGTAAACAAAAAAAGGGCCATTCGCTCTATATATAACTTAAATTCGCGTGATTCATTAAGATAACTTTTTAAACAAATTAATATTTTTAACAGTAGCATCCCAATATATTTATGAAAATATTATGTATGTTATTAAGAACCTAGACTCTTTCGTTAAAAATTCTGATATCCATAATATAAATACTAGGAATAAAAATAAAATTGCCATAAAAAAGTTTCGTGTCCGTAAAGTATATAAATCATTTGTAGGTCAATGCATTCATTTTTATAATAAATTACCCGACGTAGTTTTAGAGTTACCCCTTCCAGCACTTAAAAATTACTTGAAAAAGTCGTTGATGTCAAAGACGTACTATAGGGTCGAGGACTATCTAACGGACAAAAATGCTTGGCCTAAACCAGAAAATTAACTAATGTTTAATGTTCAATAGCTTACCTACTACTCGTACATACCTCATAAAAATCATGTAAACGCTGTATCTTGTCTAGGGGACACGGTTTATGTAGGAAGACATGTCAAAACTGTTTTGTGTGATATATATATAAATTTTCTCGTAGTCATTCTGACATGTTTTCCTGCAAAACTACGCAGATATTTAATATTATTTTTACAGTTTTATATAATGCTAGAATAAGTAGTGACATTGTTATATTTTTATTTAAAAAATGACTAACTGTTGAGTTTCTTGCGGCGCTTCTTCTCAGCAGTGGTCTCCTCTTGGGAAGCGCTGGTAGATTTTGACGTGTAAAAGTGCCCGTGCGGCCTACTTACTGAATAAATATCTTTTATCTTTATCTTTTATCAAAAGGGTGCCAGCCAACGGAACCCGTCCGTCCATCTGTCAGCGGGTTGTATCTTATGAACCTTAATAGGTAGGCAGTTGAAATATTCATTGTGTGCTATTGCTGCTATAGCAACAAATAATACGTAAAATAAAATGAAAAATTAACGATCTGATAAAGGTCGTGGGAAACCGCTGGATGACAGCAGCAGAGGACCGATCGTTGTGGAAAACCTTGGGGAAGGCCTTTGTCCAGCAGTGGACGTCTTGCGGCTGATGATGATGAATGAAATTAATGGGGGCCCCCATATAGAAAAGTTTTCGGAGATTTTTGCTCGACCTTAACAATAGTTGTATCTCTTGTCTGGTACGAAAGACGGAACCCTTTGTGTACGAGGTGAACTCGCACTTGGCCGTTTTTAAGCTGATACGTGTTATCAACACTTTGGTAAGGAATCCTTGTTTTATACTTTCATAAAGGATAGGTCTATGTCCAATACACTTTGATGATTATTATGTTATGTAATTTATTAAGTTTTCGCTAGCTTTTGCCCGCGACTCCGTCCGCCGCTGCCACTTACCGCTTTCCCTCTGGAACTATCTATGACGTTCTCAATATAAAGGGACCTTATGGAGGCAGGCGGTTACGCCGTTTTGAGAACTGTTGCCATAGTATTCGTATAGTTACAAGAACAAGAAGAGCTTAACTGCCTTTATCCATAAGGTCCCTTTATATTGAGAACGTCACATCTAACTTTACGGGATAAAAATTATCCTATGTGTGTCAATCCAGGCCCCCTAGCATGCAAGTACGAGATAAAATTTGACAGGTGCTAGGGAAATTAATACATCTATTCCATATTATAACGTAAGACTTAACGCTTAAGGTTTAAAATAAAAGTGCCCCGTCTTGGTAAAACCGCTATAAAAAAGTGAATCGCTATAGTCGCTTAGTAAAAGGTAATAAGTCAGGACTAGACACTTTTATTTTAAACCTTAAGCGTTTAGTCTTACGTTAGAACATGGAATAGATGTGTTCATTTCCCTAGCACCTGTCAAATTTTATCTCGTGCATGCATGCTAAGCCCGCTGTGCTAATATCACCTATTAGCGTTACACTGACGCCTCGAGTTTTATGTGTGCAGGAAGTTACACCAATGCATAAAGTATTTGTTATGTACAAACCTCATCGCTCAGAACACCATTTGCCTTTACCCAACGCAAAATGGCCTTTAAACTGAAATATATTCTAGTAAACATAAATATATTGTAGCCGGAGCTGGCAAATTGGTTAGCTTAAAACTGTTTCCTGTCTAGACTTCACAGATGGCGCGCTCGTCGTAGTCAATTGTGGCGGGAAAACCGGTAATATCTTTATCGCATTTTTATCGGTTTTTTGTTTCAAAAATAGAGCCGATGTTACGTCGGATTAATATACATTTCCTAAACGCGTTGTTTGTATTCCGTTCTGTTTTTAGGGTTCCGTACCCGAAGGGTGCCAGCGTGACCCTATTACTAAGCCTACGTTGTCCGTCTGTCCGTCTATCCTACTACTCGTAACTTAAAAGAGGTATCTTTTGAACCGTAAAAGATACCCCGTTAATTTATTTTGCAGAATATGTGATATAACTTAATAATAAGAAATAATACGCGCGACGACGCGGTTAGCCTAGTTGGTAGTGACCCTGCCTACGAAGCTAGCGGTCCCGGGTTCGAATCCCGGTATGGACAAATATTTGTGTGATGAGCGCGAGTATTTGTTCCTGAGTCATGGATGTTTTCTATGTATTTAAGTATGTATTTCTCTATATAAGTATGTTTATCGTTGTCTAGTACCCATAGTACAAGCCTAGAGCTTAGTTTGGGACTAGGTCAATTTGTGTGAGATTGTCCCCTGATATTTATTTATTTATTTATTTTAATATAATTTATAATTTATTTATAATTTTTAAATTTACCATGAGCTTTTCGGTGAAGGAAAATATCGTGAGGAAACCTGCACACACCTGCAAAGCAATTTGACGGTGTGTGCGAAGTTCCCAATCCGCACTGGGCCCGCGTGGGAACTATAGCCCGAACCCTCTCATTGTGAGTGGAGGAGGTATACAGGCTGGATTATTATTATGTGATATAACGTCGGATTTCCCGACGGACGGACATGGCGAAATTACAAGGGTTCCTAGTTTGACTACGGAACCCTAATAAAAGTGGAAATCGCTATAGTCGCTTAGTAATAAAAGGTAATAAAAGTCAGGATGAGCCACTTTTATTTTAAACCTCTTAAGTCTTACGTTAGAATATGGAATAGATGTATCATTTCCATAGCACCTATCAAATTTTATCTCGTTCATGCATGCTAACGGCCGCACTCAGAGACGTCAATTAAATTTTAAGTTTCATTAAAGTAGCTGCTGTCACTTTCTTTGCTATATCAATAAGACGCAGCAACTTTAATGAAACTTAAAAATTAATTGACGTCTCTGAGCGCGGCAGTAAGCCCCCAGTAGTTAAGTCTGTGCGTTAGTTGTATTAGTTTGTAGTATGTAGTTTTAGGTTATGGTTAGACTAATGTACTCAGAACACACTGGCCCATTTCGGTGTAATGAACCGGTTACACCCTAGCCCGGTTGTTATATTCAATTCATTGCTATTTTCTCTTCTATTTATTTAATCGTATAGCGGAGTAAACTGAAAGGAAATTCTTATTTTTTACAATAAGTCGATATCATTTAGCGACCACTCGACAGCGCCTTCAGAAGTGCAACAAGTCGTAGCACGTCATGGGCCCTCTAATATTTAATAAAATCCCGGCCCTAATCAGGGAATGCAAGTCTACACCTAGTTTTGACCGTAAACTTAGAGGGTGGTTGACAAAGAAGGCTTACTATTCCGTCAATGAGTACCTTGATGATATTGACATAATTATTTAATTTTTGACCTGACTACTTATTTGAAATTATATTATCAGCTGTAATGATTATAACATTGTACTTAACTTATAATTATTGACATTGCTACTATGTTTTGTTATTAATAATATTTATTATTTATTTAATTCTCAATACGTGACAACTATGACCATGTAAAATCCTTACTGAATAAAGAATTATGAATTATCCAGGCTACGCAGCCAGTCGATAGCCTCATCACTCATCAGTCAGTTCTTGGTAGAGGTCACCCGGGTCGCCTTGGTAACGTCTCTCTCCCTCTCTCAGTCTCTCTATTTTCTCTTCTGCCTCTGATTTTCTCTCACGTCTATGTTTACTTCATGTTATAATGTACCTGTTTGTGTTGTGTTACCTTCCGTGTCGCGGACACAGTGGAAGACCAGCTCCACGGCCAGCACATGCTGAACTGGATCCGTTTCGCAACAATATCCCACTGTATCTGTGTTATATTTCCTATTTTTGCGTTGTTATCGTTAATAAATGTTTCTCTCTTTCGTTAAAAAGCTCTATCTACCAAAGGCAAGCAAGATAAAATAATATTATGTATTCTATAATTATTAGCATCGTCATATCTTTGATTAAATCTATTAATCAACTTTGAATCTTCTCTAACGAATCGATTTCGCAAAATTAATCGGTCGTAATCAATCTCAGGGACAGTGGAATGGACACGGGCCATCACAGATAGAGTTTCACAATCGAAACCAGTTACAGATCCGTCATTCGAAATTAATTATACTAATATTATTTGATTCGTTAAAACATTATAGACGCCGAATCAAGAAAAAGACAAATTGATAATACTAATAAATATCAGGGACCATCTCACACAAATTTACATAGTCCCAAACTAAGCTCTAGGCTTGTACTATGGGTACCATGCAACGATATACTTACTTATATAGAGAAATACATACTTAAATATATAGAAAACATCCATGACTCAGGAACAAATACTCGCGCTCATCACACAAATATTTGCCCATACCGGGATTCGAACCCGGGAGCTTCGTAGGCAGGGTCACTACCAACTAGGCTAACCGCGTCGTCAATTATTATACATAATTTGATTGTTCCCTCTAGACTACTACGCGGACGAAGTCGCGAGCAAAAGCTAGACGATCAGATAGTTAATAAATAGACTAATTTTCGATACCTACACAATGGAAACAGTTAACGTTTTCTTAATTAATAATTTAAGTCTCTAAGTACTTACGTCTATTTATGAATAGTACCTACCTGGGAGACCGCGCGTCGCTCGGGTCGAAACCGAGGTTTCATCGATTTTTATACAAAAACAATAATAAAAGATTTACGAAAACATTAACAAAAAACCTGGCCATAGCCGGGGTTCGTACCCGCAGTCTTGGCGTTTAACCAAGGCTATTCAGACGGCGGCGGCGGCACCGAAATCACGAACCATATTGCGCGGGCAAATCTTTTTTTCCCAGATATGTGACCTAGCTAGATCGATTTTTCACCCCGTATGCATAATAGGGGTTTATGCAAATTTCATCGAAATCATTACAGCCGTTTTCGAGAACGTGATTACAAACAGATATAGGTACAAATGTTTCTCGCTTAACAGTATAGGATTGATGCTGTCGTTTCAACGCCTTATCCAAGAAGCTTTTAACAGTTAGGTATACAGGGTGTCCCAATATCAGTAACCCACATTGACACCGGAGGTAGACCAGCCTAAGACGGACCGAACCAGAACCTTTTTTTTATGTTTTCTTAGCTTTTTTTTATTTATTTTTTACTTTTGATGTATTTTTTTTTTTTAATGGAGTGGAAATGCGTTACGCTTTGTCCCCACACCGAACCAGCCTAACATGACCTTAGTAAAAATCGCATGGTTTTCAAGATTTGCCAGTTTAAAGTTATTTTCCAGTATAAACTTTAAACTGGCATATCTCGAAAACCATGCGACTTTTACTGAGGTCATGTTAGGCTGGTTCGGTCCGTCTTAGGCTGGTCTACCTCCGGTGTCAATGTGGGTTACTGATACTGGGACACCCTGTATTATAAACTATGAAGATTTTAAATGTAACAAACAAAGAAAAAATTAAGTCGCATCTTGCATCTTTCTTCAGCAATAATGAAAAGAGATGCATGATATCTTATCCATGTAGTCATGTTTTACACATTTCTAAAGTCTTGTTAGTAATTCGATCATCGAATCTATCATCTTTATCGATAAAATCCGGTTGTAAATGACTACTTATCTCGTATTGACTTTCCCACGTTTTGGTGTCGGTATCGTAGCATATTGATTTATGATTATGCCGTGTACATTGGATTTACATGAATGATGTACACATACTTTAAATGAGGACTTAGTACTGGCTGGTTCTAATGTTATAGATGCAAATGTGTAATAGCAAATCGCGGAGTAACAAACACTGTATTTTTCCGACTAAAAATGGTTTTGACTTTAAAAACAATTTTGAACAGGTTACTCTTTCTTTTATTTTAATAAGAATAACGTTTTTGTTATTAGCTATTGCGTTGCTCAAACGTAACGCAGTGGAAGTGCTCAAAAGTAACACAGCGGAGAAACTAAAGTAACTTACGAGAAATGTGGGTATAATCTGTATTTTCTTAAATTCAGTATAACTAAGCGTGACCGATTATTGATGGCAGGTGATATTTTAAGCTATATTTTGTAAAAGCGAGACTCAACACGCCATATCGCTATTAATAATCTTTGAGCACGTTTCCACTACTTTAATTAAAAGTCAGTTTGAGCGAAATATGAATGGCACCCGGAATTAAAGTGTCACAAAATAATTCATTAACATCAACAATGATTTTGACAGAATTGTGTTATGTCAAAATTGTCGTCGAAAGTTTTTTTACTTACGATTAATAGATAAGGAATGGATTTAAACCCAACGAAACGTGAAATAAAAATCAAATGCTTCTCCGAGGCTTGTTTTTTTTTCATTCTCTTTTGTTCTTTGCCCAAATGTATTCTAATCCTTAGGAATCGTCAACCAGTGTAATCCGATTATTTTTTTAGTCATTCTGTAATCTCATTAGGGTGAAATGGAATTTCTTTTTTTAGTGCTTCCTTTGTGTTTCTCGAGACGTTTTAAGATTTTTTGTAACAAATTGGGTTGTGTGATGTTAAATTTATGTTTATGTTTTTTAATAAGTAGATACTTATAATGTCGGTTCTTAGTAAAATATTATACTAACTTACTTTTTTGTCATTAAAAGTAATAATATTACTATAATATATTATAATAAAGAATGTATAAAAAGTCACATAGTCTTTATTATATAATATAGTTAGTAATATTTTAAGAAGGTATATGTAAGGATAAAAAAAATGCTAGTGGTTATTAAAAAAATATTGCCTATTGGTACGTAGTAGTACGTAACTCTTATTTTATCTGTGTCAATAAAATATATTTATTCAGTAAGTAGGCACTTTTACACGTCAAAAACTACCAGCGCATCCCAAGAGGAGACCATTGCACTGCTGAGAAGAAGTGCCGCCGAATCGGTTTGTATGTTTGCCTATACATTATTTTATATTTTGTGAAATTTAATATTATACCCCGTAGTTCAAAAAAGGACATGTGTCTGTTTGTCCATCTATTGCTGATTGAGTGTAGGTACCGATTATCATTGTCATCATCATCCGTATGCCATTTTTTTAAATAGTGAAGTTCATAAAAATTACAAGCCGAAACATTTTTGATTGAAAGCCTGTTTCACTCTGTATGGTAGCTATTTCAGCTGTGACAGCTAAATGCCGGTTATCGTAAAAAACCGTTATAATTAGCTCGAGAACTTAAATAAATATATACAAACAAAATAAGTCTGCTTAAATTATGTATTTTTGAATAAAATGAAGTTTCAAAAAGTAATTGAACACCCATATAGATAAGTTGTATAAGAATGAATTAACATAAATGTTTTTTACCACTTTGCAAAGGAGTATTTATTTTTGTTTATTGATTTTGTTTTGGTGCGGCAAGGACGCTATCGTAATAAACGTAAATAAAACACGATGCAACGATGCGGGTTACAAAATTGTACAGAGCTCTTGAATCCAATAAAAGCTTTAAGCTTTCCCCTCCAAACCAGTTATTGAGTGCAATATAACGCAAAATTATATAATAAAAACAATAATACCTAACGAGGAAGAGATTTCATTGAAGAACACGATCGAAAACATAATAAAAAAAAATAAAAAAAACTTTACATATTTAAGTCATAAATACCTAAATTTAATTATAGAATTAAGAACGAACACATTGGTAGAGTTTCTAGCGATAATCCTTAGGATAATTCATATAAGAAAACAAATACAACACTGATAGTTTATAATTTGTAAAGCTTACTTATTTGAGCTTATTCATGTTTTCATTCGTAATATTACTAATAAAAAACCCTAAAAATAAAAATTAAAGAAAATTAAATGCAATATTAACAAACGAAATCCTCTAAAAATTTTACCAGAAAACACAGTATATTTTCCGAAAAAAAAAAACAAATAAAAAATCAATCTGTCAACTCACCGCTCGGGAAAAATGACAATCACTGTAGCACTGATTATAGAGGAATTAACATAAACACTGGCACTTCACTGGTTTTTGGTAGCACTGGTGTTTTTACACGACTGGCACTGACCGGGCGCGGGCGACGCGGCAGCTTGCGGGTTCGACGCTGACTAGGGAAGGAATTTTGTTTTGCCGACTCGTCGCCACCGGGTGTTGCCAGGGTGGGGATGGGCTCCCTGTCGGGAGATTTACCCTGTATTTTTACCTATAGCGTAGGGACAATAGCAAGATAGAGTCGGTTAGCGTGAGATTGCTGTTAAGAAGAGAATAACATGCGTAAGGTCACTTGCAATTAAATAATAAGTAGTAATATTAATAAATAATAATACTAGGTCCGGGAATCCCATATAAATATATATATATATATATAAGACTGATATAAGACGGGATAAAAAGTAGGCTATAACTATGAAAATATTCGTGTCAATACGTTACAGAACAAATCGACAAACCAACAAATACATTTTCACATTTATAATAATATTTGTAAGGTAGATATATTTTTTTTTACTTTCCCCAATTTTTTTATTTTTAACCATTAGTACCTATAGCAGATAGTTGGTAAGTGTGGTTGTAGTATTAAGACCGCCTTTTTTACTTAAATAGATTCTTTATATATTAAATTTTGATACTAAAGAAATAAATAACGTTAAATATTATGTTATTCATTTTCTAGTAACAAAGTTAAAGGTTAATTCAATTTCTGCCTTGAGCCAAATCATTAATGTAAAGTTCACGGCTGATCTTAGTGAGTTCTTTGTTTCTTTTAAACTTCTTGTGAAACTGTACGTTATAAATTATAATAATGTTAAAATGTTTCTTGCATACATATTTTACTGAAATGAAACAATTAAATAACCTATAAGTAATTATATCAGCATAAAATAGAACTATGATGAAAAAAAACGACTCTATTACATCAAAAAACATACACCATAACAATTAATTCCATCCATAATTAATTCCGTCCCAGAATCTGACTTAAAACTCATCCCTTAGCATTTAACCCTTAAGTTTTTACCAAAATTCCGAAATTACCCATGAACCTGGGTAAATTCCCACTCTAGCATCACAAAAGCTGATACCTGCTCACGCACACAGGCACACGCCTTTCACAGAGTCTCGTATTACACAAAAGGGCTGCACACATGCACAAACGTATAGATATAATTGTTATGACACGATTATGACAATTAGGTGAAATGTTATGAGAAGGTTTTTGTGATAATTTATGTGAGGGAATTTGTTTTAAATGTCTGTGGGATTGTTAAGAATGTTTGGATCATTAATTTGTATGGAAATGTGGAAGCGGTTCAGAAAGTGTTCAAAGTAACACAATGGAAAAAGTGCTCGATAGTCTAACGGTGATTAATTAAATTTATTTAAGTGTTTTTTTAATAGGCACTTAAATAGCAAATACTTTTATAAAGTCAATAAATTCTGTAATGCAAAAGTATCATGCTCTAAAGTATATTCTTTTACCCAACTACCCAAAAAGGAGGGTTATGTCTTTTTTACTATTTTTAACCGACTTCAAGTTTTTTAATATATTTTAGCACTTAATCCGTTAAATTTGGAATTAAAGAATTGATTAATTAAAATTAAGAAACTATTGTTAAAAGAAAATCGAGATGTGGTGACGACACATCCACCAGACTGGCTATAATAAAGGGGGGAGCAACTGTCAATCTGGGCTTTTTGACGCTGGAGCGTTCAGAAGGTTCGCACGAGTAGCAGATCATGATGTGTAAAAGTGCCCGTGCGGCCTACATACTGAATAAATATCTTTTATCTTTATCTTTTCATACGCACCTAAACCTTTAATGAATTACCATACACTTACTGCCGCACTCAGAGACGTCAACTATTTTTTTAATTTTATTAAAGTTGCTGCGTCTTATTCTAATGCTATAGCAAAGACAGTGACAGCAGCAACATTAATCAAACTTAAAAGTCAATTGACCAGGGCCGGATTTAGAGGTCTGGAGGCCCTGGGAAAACAAAGAAGCGGAGGCCCTAATTGGGTAGGTAAAGTTTTTGGAAGAGTTGTAAATTATATTTTTATTCGATAGTCGTCATCCTAAAGATCAAGGAACTGCGGCTCTTTTATTTTTATTTCCTCTAATATTTTAGAAATATTTTTTATGTTAATAAGTTGACATTTGTACACTTTATTGGCCGACAAGCTTGTTGCCTTCGTACTTAATGAAAAAGAAAAAAAAAACTGTCACTTCTATAACTGTCATTGTCAATCAAAGTAAACAAACGATTCAATTCTTTCAAGCATCTGAGTAAATCTTTGTAATACTCCATTTCCAAAGTCCGTGTGGGATTTCTTAAATTAATTGCGTGTATACGATTCAAACGTGCTCTCGTGGCTATCGAAAAGCAGGGCAAGAGTCGTCGTGAAAGGAAGAAATCGATGTCCAAGAAGCAGTGCCAATGGGGTCGAAAATAAATCATAGTCCAAATATCGTGCAAAGGTCAAAGCGAGCAAAGCTGGAGGAAAGCGGCAAAATCGAAAGTCCGGAGTTCGTTCTGAGGTCGTTAAAAATATTTCTACAAACACTGATCACATGAAACGAAGGCAAACAGAAAAGAGTCGTTGAATTGAATCGTTTGTTTACTTTGATTGACAATGACAGTTATAGAAGTGACAGTTTTTTTTTCTTTTTCATTAAGTACGAAGGCAACAAGCTTGTCGGCCAATAAAGTGTACAAATGTCAACTTAATAACTAAAAAAATTATTTCTAAAATATTAGAGGAAATAAAAATAAAAGAGCCGCAGTTCCTTGATCTTTAGGATGACGACTATCGAAAAAAAATATAATTTACACCTCTTCCAAAAACTTTACCTACCCAATTATTTTCCTAATAGATTTAACGATTTTTTCAACTTGGATGTTTTTCTTTTTTTTTTGAAATACTCATTGTGGGGGCCCCCCATTTGTGGAGGCCCCAGGGTTGTAGCCCCGGTTGCCCGTCCCTAAATCCGGCCCTGCAATTGACGTCTCTGAGTGCGGCCGTTAAACCTTCCTCATGAACAGTGATCGGAATAGGTAGAGCTAATTTACCTAAAGCAGCGATCACACCACCCTTTCTCACTAACAAGAGGGACGCCGCAATACGTTGGAATGAGACGGAGATATCTCTATACGTATCTAACGTATTGCGGCGTCCCTCTCGTTAGGGTTAGGGAAATGATGGTGTAATAGGGCTATAAACTTGATGCATGTTCATTTCAATATGTGTTCCCATCACGCATGAATGAACATGCGTCAAGTTTAGGTAAATTAGCTCTACCTATTCCGACCACTGCTCATGAACAGTGATCGGAATAGGTAGAGTATATTTAGCCAAACTTGACGCTTGTTCATTCATGCGTGAGTGAGATGGGAACACATTATTGAATGAACATGCATCAAGCTTAGGTAAATATACCTACTCTACCTATTCCGATCACTGCTCATGAATCACTCCATTGGTGAAAACTAGTTATTGAACAGACAGACCGACAGACGCGGCGGGGGGACTTTGTTTTATAATATGTAGCCATACACGATACATTGTCAAATTGTGTTCCACTTTAACTTCGCGTAATTTTTATTGAGAGTTTTAACAGTTAGAGTTTCTTGCGGCGGCATCCCAACAGTACTAAGTTAGTATCGAGCCTCTATTGCTGGACGCACACGGTCAGTTAAACTGATCCAGGGCGTCTAGCCAAGTGTCACACGCTCCGTAGCGTTTCTGTTCGTTTCGTTTTTAAACCAATCGCGTCAGTGGTAGATCATGTGACACGATAAGTCAGGTGGTCTACCAATGACGCGATTGGACTAGAGACGAAACGAACAGAAACGCTACGGAGCGTGTGGCACTTGGCTATAGGCTCTGAGCCCTTAGCCAAGATGCCCATGGCTAAGTAGCGTTTCTATTCGTTTAGTTTTTAAACCAATCGCGTCATTGGTAGATCACGTCATACGAAGAGTCACGTGATCTACCAGTGACGCAATTGGTTTAAAAACGAAAAGAATAGAAACGCTAGTTAGCGATGGGCATCTTGGCTAAGGGCTCGGGCCCTGCATTACTTACTCCCCGTCATTTTTTTTAAAGGGTCGGCAACGCGCATGTGATACTTCTGGTGTTGCAGGCGTCCATAGGCTATGGTGACCGCTTACCATCAGGCGGGCCACACGCTTGTTTGCCACCAACGTGGTATAAAAAAAAACCATAGAGTGGCCTCCTCACCTCTTCACTTCCAACACGCGCTTTAATAATGTGGAATGCAATATATTTGAACATTGAGTATTAAAAAGTACCACTAAACACACCGAGGGTTCCGTTTTTAAGATATAAAAGTAAAATCCTGTTCAAGGAAATGGTTGAAGTGTTTATGAACTATTAATTATTTCGTACGCAAATTACGAAAATCTACAAAAAAATAATTTTGGAACGCGCAGTTTCAGCTTTTTCCCCTTGTTACGATATTTATTAACTATTTATTTTTTAACTATTTTTTAGAGCAATTTATACAACTATGGCTAATTTCAAATTAATAGCTTCCGTAGTTGCTGAGCGGGGCACATTGCTAGTAGAACCGATGGCCGTTGGAGCGGAAAGGTTCTAGAGTGGCGACCGCGAACCGGGAGACGAAGTGTCGGCAGGCCTTCCACAAGGTGGACAGACGATCTGATAAAGGTCGCGGGTAACCGCTGGATGACAGCAGCAGAGGACCGACCGTTGTGGAAAACCTTGGGGAAGGCCTTTGTCCAGCAGTGGACGTCTTGCGGCTGTTGATCATGATGTAGTTGCTGAGAGAAACTGCTGTGACAACACACAGACAGACAGACACCGAAGTGTCACCATAGGGTTCCTTTTTACCATTATGGTACGGAACCCTAAAAACAATCCTACATTTTATAAACTATCGGGGCTTCAAAAATATAACTCCGAGTTTTTCATATCATTACCGGTTTTAATCTTGTCACTTATATTCAATTAGCCAATATTTTAGCAATTGTTTAACTTAATTACAACATCTGATCGGCACGAAGGTTATCAAAAGAATGCGTCACGAAAAACATGATCGACCATTTTTATGACAACCCGGTTGCCGCCCTTTTTACTCGGAAATGACGTCACAAGAAATATTTAATTAACATCTTATCTTATTATAATAATATGAACTATAACACATAGGTAGGTAAGGTATACATAAATACGTAAATAATCAATTGTCTTACAATTTCCAGTGCAATGAGCTTTCACGTAAACTAAATAGCTCAGTGACAGGTCGACAAGCAAATGCTGCGATTGTTTAGACAAACTGCCCGAGGTAGTATTGACTAACGGATACACTTCAGACTGTTTATATTAGCGAATTCCAAGTCTAATCTCACCAAAAACAATGTAAAGAATCATTTCTCATGTCTCCTTGAATAAATAGATTAAAATGTTTAATAATGACGCCTTGCGTGGACCGCTAAATACTATGTGTTCCTTTCAGCCTGATTGCTTCAGCCATTCCCTAGAAAAAGGTTCTTGACAGACCGACGGACAGACGGACAACAAAGTTACCTTATAAGGTTTCATTTTTCAGTATTTGGTACGGAACCATAGAAACTAAAACCCGCTTACTAAATAATAACGAAACAAGTTGTAAGAAACACAAAATGTTTCTCAATGTAGCGAGGCAAACACTTGGTGCTGCAAAAACAATAGGCTATTTGACTAATGTCAAAATAAATTATATTTACACTACCATTAAATCAAGCTTTCGAAAATAACACGGAATATCTAGTTATGTAATCAGTAGTTATTTCAAGAAATCGGTTAAAAAGTGCAACATTTGCAAAAAACATCCTAGTCATATTTGAAGCCGCGCATTATAATGTTCGTGCATTTTATAGGTCAGTCTATTTTGTTTTATCTGCGCGGGACGTTTGACGGATGGCAGCCATTTTGGAAAATTTATGACGTCATAAAGAAAAAGCGCCTGTCTGTCCGTGACAGTGTGAACTAGTCATGTTTATGGTTTGCTTTTGCGAAAAAAGTAAATAGTGAAGTATAACTACGAGGCTTGCGACTTCAAGCGGGTGCGTATCAATCTACATAACAATATTTGCTATAAGTTATATTAGCCGAAATAACGTTCATCCTTAAATCATAATAACAACATTTAATACACTTTCATTTTATATTGCATTGATTCTTTATTAAACAAATGAGCATTTGTTTAATATTCCATCCGTACAGAGTTTTTAATAATAACATATTAAACATTGTGGAAACAGGACTTGATTTAGGGGGGAGACACGATACACCGCCCGGAGAAAAATTTGTTTAGATTTGACTTCTATGCGGCTCCACAGGGTAAGGACACCCTCAATGCACAAAATGTTGCCACAGTACGGGTTGCCCACGGGTCTCGGAAACTACTTACCACCAGGCCCCCTAGCATGGATGCACGAGATAAAATTTGACAGGTGCTAGGGAAATGAATACATCTATTCTATATTCTAACGTAAGACTTAACGCTTAAGGTTTAAAATAAGTGTCCCGTCTTGATAATCGCTGTCGCTTAGTAATAACGGATAATAAGTCAGGACTGGACAATTTCATTTTAAACGTTAGAATATGGAATAGATGTATTCATTTCCCTAGCACCTGTCAAATTTTATCTCGTGCATGCATGCTTAGCCCGCAGGTGGTCTGAATGAGTGCTTGCTTTCTCAATGGCATTTATCTTTTCAACGTAATGTTAAAACCAAAAGACGTCACGTAAACGTCACTGACAGCTAAAAAGTTGCAAACTAACATCCGACTGGCTACCAGTATGACGCTCCCTTACTATTTTTATACAGCCTATGACACTCGCACGGTTTTGACGAATCATATGACACCCCATTCATTAAAATCGCTCCAATAGTTTAGGCGCTAGAGTGGAACATACGATTTTTGGTCGCATACAGACTGTGAAAAGCATTCGCTCACTCGGGTAAAAACCAGAGTCAATGTCAACCTTATAGACACTCAGGTTTATTTTGCGCTGACCATGACGGAAATATCCGTCGTTGGCGTTGAACCAGTCGCGCGGATATCCGCCAATAGCGTTAAAGATCAAAGTTTTTTTATAATTAAAAAAAAATAAAAAACATAATTCATTCAACATTTTATTTTCTTTATCCTTAAAAGTAAGCTTGAATAAAAATATACAGCTCATAACTAATTAAATGGACGCCACAACAAAATGGCGTTAAAATTATCAAAAACATGTCTTTTAGGATTATTGTATCATTGTTATCACGTTAACTGTTAAAAATATCGTTAATTAATTTTTACAAGTTTCAATATCAGTTGACCTTTTCAATATTATGTCGAATACAAAACTCATACGCCAATGACAGCTAAAAACCAGGGCTAATGCCAACCTTATCTCATAGCCAATCGGGTCTATTTTTCGCTGTCAACCATGACGGAAATATCAGTCGTTGGCGTTGGACCATTGGTGCGGATATATCCGTCAATGGCTTTGTAAAGGTCAAACGAGTTAATCTCGAATAAATTATAAGATAAATTAACAAAAAAAATGTAATTAACTAAAAAAACTACGCACGGAAAACTTGCATCTTTCGAATTAGGAAAAACATTCAAGGTCATTTTTAAACAATAGTTAACTAATGCCATTTTACAACTGGTCATTTTATAATTCACTTTAATATATCCGTTGTCATGAAATTACCACGGCTGTCATGCCATAGTATAGAGGAAGAGGTCTTAAAAAGAATTTTGGAGCATAAAGGAGTCATACAAACAGTGTTTTGTGTACTATTTAATTGTATCTATTGTTATAACGTGACCATAGAAATTTGGTACGTATTTAATTGTAAAATAGGCAAGTCATCAAGTTACGGGTTAACTTTTAACTTTTAAAAAGGGTAACACATGATGGGGTATTGGGTTTTGGTTAGTAAGTCGAATTAACTGTCTGGTTAACCCTTCATTGGAGTAAGTCGAGGATAGGATAGTTGTTTCACAAACTCCAAGGATGCGGTCCTTGGAGTTTGTGAAACAAGTCTATCTAAAACCCAATCGAAAACCTCTTTAATGGTAAGCGATTCCGGTCCGTGACTATATCCCGTGATGTTTTGGGTATTTCATTATTTTATCGAATTTCACTTCTCGAATCTTCATCGAATTTAATTTCATCGAAAGCTAATTTCTGCTGAAACCTTATTGTTTTCAGGTTATCTTAAGCATGGGTTACGTAGGTTAGGTTAGGTAAGGTTAGACTGCCGTGGTCGGGGATCCTAGGAACGCGCAAGCCCCCCCGGCTTGCGCGTTCCTAGGATCCCCGACGCCATGCCGGACAGGGTTACCCATACCGGACAGACTAGGGGGGAGGGACCAGACGAAGAGCAGCACACTCCCTTTCCTTTTCCCCACCTTCCCGCTCCGTTTCCTTAATATCATTCTCTATCCTTCCCACTACCTATCCCTTCCCCCATCCTACCGAACCAGTGGCGGTATAACCACTTCTTGGGCCAACGCGGGCCTTGGGAAATTAAATAGTCCCTAAAAGTGCGTCTTCTGTAGGTGGTATGTGGCGGCACCTGCAGGAGTAATGCTACCGCAAACTACAGGGAGACTACCCTTCAAAAGTCATTATGGAACAAGCAGCTTGTAAAAATGGTCCCCAGGAGGGTCCCCGCAAGGGGGAATCCCTCCCTGCGTCGTCGGACGTAGGCAGCCCCTCGTACTCTGGGGGGAGGCAACAACTGCTTCGTGGGTCGGCCGACTGCCGACCCTCGTGAACACCACCAAGGCGAACTCATTAATGACACCGATTTGCACAACGATTTGGAGAAACGGCGAGATCTGGAGAGATTGCAGCGATTGGAGGAACTGGAAAGTTTAGACGCGGAGGCAGATGGCGTCTCTGATTCCAGTCTTCAGTCGGTCAATCTCACTGGATCAACTAGGAGGAAAGGGAAAAAAAAAAGGAACGAATATTGATGTGGTACTTGTGGATGGGCTGGATACCGATGCCCCAAAGTCCGGAAAAAGGCCACATATTGATGACGGTTCGGATTCGGACCAGGACGACTGCCTAGAGGTGGAAGAGCTCCCGGTGGTGCAACCGGGCTCCAAAAGGGCCCATAAAGATGGGGGGGCAGGCCCTGGCGCCGGAACAGCTACCTAAGGTGAACACGGCACGCGGGGGGAAACCCAAAGGGGCATATGCGGGGATGGCCGCGGCGAGGGCGAAGCTCGGCTTCATCGAGCCCCGGTTCGAAGAGAGGCAGGACGCCGCCGCGGCCAGATACTTGAGGGACTTCCCCGCACTCCGCTCGAGGGTGGGCGAGAAGGGGAAGGGGGGAAGGGGGGTAGAAGCCGGGGGGAAGCGTTCGCGATTGCAGTCGCCCTCCCGTGCGGGCTCTCCCTTGCCGTCGGGCGACCAGATGGATCGGCAGTATGCCGATCCCACAGAGGTGGCCCGAGCATCGGCGAGGGAAATTTTAGAGGGGGCTCGAAAGTCGAAATTTTAAAGGGGGATGTGTGGGGCCTTTTTAATAGGTCCTGCAGGGCCATCTTGGCGGCCATGGACGAGGTGGAGGCCGCCAAGGCCGAGAGCGAGGAGATCCGCATCCTTAAATCGGACAACAAAAGGATGCGGGAGCAACTCGCCCTGCTGACTGCGGAGACCAAGGCGTTCAGGACCGCCTTTTCTGAGCGCCAGGTCCCGGCACCCCCCCCCCTCCACCAGTGCAGTTCTCCACGGAGGAGCTGGTGGAGGCGGTGGAGTGCATGAAGAGGGACCTCTTCCTCAGTTTGGGGAATATGGTCATTGCCCGAATTGAGGAAGTCGCCGCCTTCCCCCGGAGCCCCTGCTCCGCCCCCCGCTGGCGGTGGACAGAAGGGCCACAGGGTCTGCCCCCCCCCCCCCCCCCCCCCCATGCCCCGGGCGAAGCGCCTCCGGAGGAGGGTGTACTGGTGGTCCGCAGAGATTGCGACCCTGCGAACCACCAGTAACAGTGCTCGGTCGGCGTACCAGCACTGTCGGCGTCGGCAGCACACCGCCGAGGAGGAGGAGGGGCTCCACAGGGCCCTCAAGGAGTCAAAGGGGGCCCTACAGGTGGCGATCGCCAAGGCCAAGGATGAGGCGCACGCCTCGTTCTTGGCCACCCTGGACAGGGACCCGTGGGGGCGGCCGTATAGGGTGGTGCGCAACAAAATGCGCACCGCCCCCCCATGAATTCCCTGGAGCCCTCCCTCCTCCAGGCGGTCATCGAGGGGCTATTTCCGCCGAGCCCCTCGATAACTCCCCCGGTGATGACCGAGCCATCGGGGGAGCCGGAGGTCGAACTCGCCATCGCGCCTATTAGCGATGACGAGTTCGACCGGGTGTTGGACCGCCTCCGGGGCTGCAAAAAGGCCCCGGGCCCGGACGAAGCACCTCGGGAGCCGCCTCAGACAGCTAATGGACGACTGTCTGAGGGAGGGCAAATTCCCGAGGGTGTGGAAGGAGGGGAGGCTCTGCCTCCTCCGGAAAGAGGGTCGGCCCCCTGACTGCCCCTCGGCATGGCGCCCAATCGTGCTGCTGGACGAGGCCGGGAAGATGTTGGAGAGGATCCTGGCCTCCAGAATCCTGCAGCACCTGGAGGGCGCCGGCCCGAACGTCTCGGATAGACAGTACGGGTTCCGGGAGGGGCGGTCCACGCTCGACGCGCTAAAGTCCCTGAGGGACTTCTGCGAGGACGCGTCAAGCAGGGGGGAGGGTGTCATGGCGGTGTCGCTAGACATCGCTAACGCATTTGGCACCCTTCCATATGGGGTCATTAGAGAAGCACTTCGGTATCACGAAGTGCCTCTCTACCTCCGGAGGATCGTGGAGCACTACCTTACCAAGAGGGTAGTGCTCTACGAGGGGCGGGATGGCGGTCGGGGGGAGCGGGAGATGGCTTGTGGAGTACCCCAGGGTTCCGTGCTCGGTCCCTTGCTATGGAACCTGGGGTACGATTGGGCCATCAGGGGGGAATTGCTCCCACGGACGGCCACCATTTGCTATGAAGATGACACCATGGTGGACGTGCGTGGGACCGAAATGGTGGAGGTAATGAGGCGGGCGGAGGTGGCGGCCGAGCTGTCGATCCACCGGATCGAGCAGCTCGGCTTGAAGGTGGCCCTCTCGAAGACCGAGGGGATAGTCTTCGGGGGGCGTGGGTGGCGGCTGCCGGCGGGCGCGGCGCTCACGATCGGGGGGGAGACGGTCTTGATAAAGCCCCATATCAAGTATCTGGGGCTAACTTTGGACCGTCGGTGGGATTTCGGGGAGCATTTCGCGAGACTTGCTCCCCGAATCGCGGGCGCCGCGTCGGCCCTGGGCCGGCTGCTGCCCAATGTGGGAGGGCCGGGCTCCTTGTGCCGGCGGCTATATGCCGGCGTTACGAGGAGCATGGCCCTGCTGCGTAGGCCCCAACGGGTGGTGGCCCTCCGAATGGTGAGGGCCTATATGACGGTGGCCCACGCAGCGGCCTGCCTCCTCGCCTGCACCCCGCCATGGGAAATGGACGCAGAGGTGCAGGCTGAGACCTACAAGGTTAGGTCCAGGGCCCGGGCGAGAGGGGAACGCCCGGACCCTGAGGAGGTGGAGGAGACGCGCCGTATGACGGAGCGCCGAATGCGGGACAGGTGGAAGGACGGCCTGGAGGACTCGCCCTATGGTACCCGTACCATAGGGGCGATCCTCCCGTCGTTTGACACCTGGGTGGATAGGGCATTCGGCGCTCTGTCGTACAGGCTTGTGCAGGTAATGACCGGACACGGGTGTTTCGGTCATTACCTGCACAAAATTGGGAGGGAGCCTGGCCCGCAGTGCCATGAGTGCGGCGATCCGGACGACACGGCTCAGCACACCCTCGAGATGTGCAGCCGATGGAGTTCGGAGCGCGCCACCATGGCACTGGCCATTGGGCAATGGGACCTCTCCCTGCACAGCGTTGTATCAGCAATGCTGTGCAGCGAGAGGTCTTGGCAGGCGGTGGCCTCCTTCTGCGAGAGTGTTATCTCGCAGAAGGAGGCCGCGGAGCGTGACCGCGAGGAATCTCCTCTCGCGCATCCGCTCCGGCGCAGACGGCGGGGGTTGAGGCGGCGGCGGTTTGCCGCCCGCCTCAACCCTTAGTGGCTGCAGGTGGGGGATGGGAGTCCCGCACCTGCCGTAGGAACGTCACTTGGTTGTCTGGGGGAGAGGCCCGGCGTGCTCGGCCTCTCTCCCCTTTGGCGCGGGGAGCCCCGGCAGTGGCTGGGGCAGCCGGAAGGCGTCGTGGCAATGCTAACGCGGAACCACGGCGTCTTACCGAAACCGGCAGAAGGGTACGCCAGGGTGGTTTTTAGTGGGTTGCACTCCTCCCTTTCTCCCCATTCTGGGGAGGGGGGGAGTAGTGAGTCCCACATATCCCCTCGCCACTCCCATGGTGAGGGGAATGCATAAAGCATTTTCCACCTTGTCAAAAAAAAAGAAAAAAAAGGTAAGGTTAGACCTGTGACCAACAAAAAATTATATCTCCTGCACGTGGAAATGCATTTCGATGAAATGAAAATTCTGCGAAATGATACGTTCGATGAAAGGTATTTCGATAAAGTAATAGCTACCCGATTTTTTGTTTATATTTTGTTAAACACTAACACAAGGAGTATACATCTGTAACACTACAGGTATTAAACGGCCAAATTAGAAATGTATAATTTTAACCAATGATATTTAACAGTTAACGTGATATACAAATACGTTGCGCGTTTCATTTTCGCCGCGTAGGGTATAAATAAATCCTAGTAAATACTGCAGTCTTTCCCATCGGAGACGAACACGGTGGCAGTGTACTTCATAATTTGTACTCGTGATAATCCAACCGCTTTTTACTTATTTTTTAAAACATTTTGAAACACCAAAATAAAAGATTTCCATTGCACAGAATAAATGTTGATCAATTGTTGCTCAACAAAAGGTTTTCTCGTAAATCGTTAACGTTAATAATTGTCATATCATAACATAGAGAGGTAGTTAAATAATAATAATTAATAATATATATTTTTATATTGCATAGCTTTTCCGATCACAGTTGCCTCGGAACAACGTACAATAGCAACGTAGCTTCGTTTTAATTTTAAAAACACTAATGGGCGATCCATAAATGGGTAATTCTTTCGTTTCAACCGCTCTGTCGCTTTGCTATTTTCGGTCATCTTATAAAGTGCCCTGACTTCTACAAAATAACTGAAAATGCTATCCTAATCTACAGGAAATTCGACATTAATGCGACCAGGGGAATGAGGGCGGTTGAAACGCTCGAATTATTACCGAAATACACGAATCTCATGTTCAGACATCAGAATTTTCGGGGCAAAATCAAACGACAGATAATTCGTACATCGATAAACTCACTTATCGATGTTTTTCGCCTATACTCGTGCTCGCTCCCGGCTTTGTTTGTAAAGCGTATTTGGATAAATATCCAAAAAATAACCAAAAAGAAATCATGGCTTCAAGTTTTGTATTAAAACTTAAAATTGTGATTTTTTCCATATAATTTTTCTTAATCAAAACTGATTTCTGGTTCTTATAGATTTTGTACTTTTTAGGGTTCCGTACCCATAGGGTGCCGACGGAACCCATTACTAAGCCTCCGCTGTCCGTCCGTCTATCAGCGGGCTGTATCTCATGAACCGTAATAGGCAGACAGTTGAAATTTTCAGTGACAACAATAATAAATATTTAAAAAGTATATGTTTAGAACTGTTACCATAGTATTCGTATAGTTACAAGAATAAAAAGAGCGTAACTGCCTTCCTCCATAAGGTCCCTTTATATTGAGAACGTCACATATAGTGTTACATCTTGTACGATGGTACGGAACGTTTTTGGCCAATTTTATTTTAAATTAGCCAAGATTTTAGCCGCGTCATTCAAACATTAAAACGAGACTACGTTTGTATGGGGAAGCAAGCGTATTGGCGCATTTTTAAGTAAAAAAAAAAACGTATTCTAAGGCAACTGTGATAGAGTTCAAAATTGACAATACACACAAAAAATACTGAGCGGACACGCAACGGCACCAATACCTACGCAGTAGGTTATTTGTATGTACACTGGTGCCGAATGAACAAGAAAATAACTGGCACAGCCGGGAATCGAACCTTCATCTTTAGAATACTTACCATTTGGTAAGCCTAATTTCAATACACAAATTTTTAATAATAATTTGTCCTCAATCGAAAACCAACTTAAATTTCCCAAATTTACCACATGAAATTTTTGAATAAGTTTATTTTAATTTACTCTATATTGTTTGCTTCGAAATTGAAGACCTTATGAAATCTTCTTTGTAAAGCCGCATTCACATGTCTGACGCAGTGTGTCGTGATGGCTTGTTGTGTCGCATCACAAGCGTGATGTTGGGGTCACAATAGATTTGACAAGTGTGCACGGGATTTCTGACGATCTTGGTTCAAAATATCGGCTGAAGACGTCGCAACAAGACACAAAAACTGGTACAAGACACAAAAACGTCACTGGTAGATCACGTGATCTACCAATGACGCGATTGGTTTAAAAACGAAATGAATAAAAACGCTAATTAGCGTAATGCATCTTGGCTAAGGGCCCAGATAGCATCACGACAACACATCTGACAAATGTGAATGCGGCTTAACTGGATATAACTGGTTGAAACCGCTTGCTAAACGTCACTTAAAAAGGTTTAGCACCTTCATAATTGTTTAAACGGTATTTTATTATCTAGGGACAATCTCATACAAATTGATCTAGTCCCAAACTAAGCTCTAGGCTTGTACTATGGGTACTAAGCCACGATAAACATACTTATGTAGACGAATACATACTTAAATACATAGAGATATATGACTCGGGAAAAAATACCTGCCCGTACCGGGATTCGAACCCGGGACCGCTAGCTTCGGCTAGCGTCGTCAATCTCAACTTGGTCATTTTCTTGTTATTGGTGTTCAGTTCAGGTCCGCTCAGGTTGCTAAAAGTCGCGATACATCTATATGAAGGGCTCGTGCTCGTCTAGAACACTGAGGGTCGCTCACAGCTTGCACTGGGCTCCTTTCCGCGGTATGTTGGTGAACGGCGACGGGTGTGCGTACAGACGCCTCCTCGACTTGAACTCCACTAGATCGATTATGTTAACAGGCTGCAACAAAACAGTCCATAAGTACAAGCTGAATAGGGATGATTACTTTTTTTTTTCTTTGTCGATCAGTGAGATTATCAAAAAGTATTGGACACTTTTTTTTTTTCACATAATAACGGTCATTCTCTGAGCGTTTCAACCGCCCGTCGTTCTTCTAATTAACGCGTCACCTAATAATTGGCTATATAGACAACTAACGTCAATTTTAAAGCTTATTCCCAGCACAGGCCTGTATTATCTATGGTTTAGCATTTGGTACTATATGAAATTTTGTGATATAATTAACAATTTCGGTGACTCGTTAATTAGAAGGACGACATGCGGTTGAAACGTTCGGAGAATGACCGAAAAAAAAATTACGGTGATATTGAGTTGAGATGTTGCATGACGTCACGTCTCAATACAATATTTACACAGAAGCGACGTCACGAGCCCCCACTCCCGAACTTTGACGCGCTTTATCTTTGTCATTTTTTGTTTGATTGACAAAAGAAAAAATACGTGTCCAATATTTTTTGATAATCTAACTGACGGACTAAATAGAATTTCGTTTTCTTTACCCAGTCATCATCCCTATTTAAATGTATTTTTTATTTATTTATTGAGGCGAATTTGTTCGTAAGTTATTTACAACCCTCCCCTTACTCTCTGTAAACTCAAACCTTTTGCAACTCATCTCTCTTCTTATCCCTTTCTCTCTCTTTTAAAAACTCCCCTCTTTTAGCAGCTCACCTCTCTATTTCCTTTTCTCTCACTTTATAAACTCATTTTTTGCAGTACTTTTCTCTCTCTCACACTGTTAACTAGCCTCTTTTACATCCCTCTTTCACTCTGTAAAACTACCTCTATTGCAAGCTTCTTCTCTCGCTCCCTATCCCGTTCTCTCTATTTGTAAACTCTCTTCATATCTCTATAAACATCACCTTATTTGCAACCCTCTTCTCTACCTCTCTCTTTATAAACTAACCTCTTTTGCAACACATCTCTCCCTCTTTCTCTCTCTGTAAACTCACCTCTCTGGCGGGCGGCTCCACCGTCTCCCCACCCTTGGCGCCGGCGCCGCCCTCGGCCCTCGATATGATGTGGACAGACAGCTTCTGTCGCTCCTTCGACGCTTCGCTTATGTGTGTCTGCGACCAAACATGCGATATTAAGGTCGAAAGAAATAACTTGTAAATAAATATTTCCTAAAAAAAAAGCCGTGGTAGCCTAATCGTTTGACCAGCCGACTCTTAAGCAGAGGGTTGTGGGTTCGAACCCGGGCTCGCACCTCTAAGTTTTTCGGAATTTATGTGCGAAATATAATTTGTAAATTTACCATGAGCTTTTCGATGAAGGAAAACATCGTGAGGAAACCTGCACACACCTGCAAAGCAGTTTGACGGTGTGTGCGAAGTTCCCAATGCGCACTGAGCCCGCGTGGGAACTATAGCCCGAACCCTCTCATTGTGAGTGGAGGCATGTGCCCAGCAGTGGGACGTATATAGGCTGGATTATTATTATTAAATATTTCCTTACCGTATAAAACTCTATGAGTTCTTTTTTACTAATCGTGTTGAGTACGTCTACCTCCACGCGCGGCCTGTCGAAGTTGTACACCTGCGAACATACAATATTATATAGGATGAGTCTTGATAAAGTGTACAGTCGAATTCATATGTAGGTGTACATTTTAGTACCTTGTCGCAGTATTGACTTACTAAATTCAAACTATTGATAATAATAATAATAATTAAACTACGCAGATATTTAATATTATTTTTACAGTTTTATATAATGCTAGAATAAGTAGTGACATTGTTATATTTTTATTTAAAAAATGACTAACTGTTGAGTTTCTTGCGGCGCTTCTTCTCAGCAGTGGTCTCCTCTTGGGAAGCGCTGGTAGATTTTGACGTGTAAAAGTGCCCGTGCGGCCTACTTACTGAATAAATATCTTTTAGCTTTTTTCTTTTTTTTAAATTTATTAATGTTTTTTTTGCATTTACATGTTTTTCTTCTTTTACACAACTATCGATATATCGATAAAAAATATTTCCAACACTAGCTAAATTGCGACAGTCTTTTGTTTTGCCGCGAAAACACCGGGCTCTGGTCATAGGCTATATAAAAATTGTAAAGGTGCGTCATACTAGTTGCCATTTGGATTTTAGTTCACAACATATTGAATTCATTATGTAAGCCGAGTGTTCCCGAAGCCACCTGTCGGTTGGTCGGGTGGGTGCGGGAAGGAGGCACGCACCTGCGCGGCGATCTCGCTCCACAGCTGGCCGGCCTTGGTGGCCATGCGCTTGGGCCGCTCCAGCCGCTGCGCCGCCAGCGCCGCGCGGTGCTTCAGGAACTCCTCCTCCGTCATGTCCTCCAGGTATTTCTGTTCACGACACGTTTATTATTATGATATACGCCAACGATATTTTTGCTAGCTCCTTTGCTGATAGGATAGATTATATTCTCTTACAACTACGCAATAATTTCATTTAAATATTGAAAACAAAACGCACTATTTTGCTAAAGAGCAATAACGTTTTAGTGTAAAATTACTGCACTGGTATGTTTTCTTCTCAAATCGCGGGATATAGATTTAAAACTTGGATTTTTTCATCTCAGTCATGGGAAGCGGAATTCGTAAATGTTCTAGATTTTGGGATTCTAGATAGCGGATATGACCTTTTTAAATTTCTTTATGGGACTCATTACCTAGATTTTTGGGAAGACAATGAGATTTTGGAATTGAAAAAAATCGTCACGGAACTCATTTTCAAGGTTCTCGGGGGTACAGATTTCGAAAATGAGGCCGACGATGGCGGACACGCCTTTTTGAAGTTTATTATTGGACTCTTTTTGTAAGCCAATTTTAAAACGAGATTAATTTTTCGATTTGATTCGGATTAGTTGAGCCTTTCGCTCAGCCTGCCAGTCAGGCCAGCCTGTAAGTCAGGCCAGCCTACCAGTTAGGCCAGCCTGGCAATCAGGCCAGCCTGCCAGTCAGGCCAGCCTGGCAATCAGGCCAGCCTGCCAGTCAGGCCAGCCTGGCAATCAGGCCAGCCTGTCAGTCAGGCCAGACTGTCAATAAGGCCAGCCTGTCAGTCAGGCCAGCCTACCAGTCAGGCCAGCCTGCCAGTCAGGCCAGCCTGTCAGTCAGGCCAGTCTGTCAGTCAGACCAGCCTGCCAGTGAGGCCAGCGTCAGGCGGCGTACCCTGGCGCCGGCGAGGAAGGCCTCGATGCGCTGCTCGAGGAAGGCGGGGTGGCGGTCGCTCTGCACGATGACGCGCAGCCCCTGCGTGCCGTTGGAGCGCCGCACGCCGCTGAACACGATGTAGCCCAGCTGCTCCTGGGGCACCATACATTCAACATGAGACGAATGAGTCGATTTTTTTGGCCGCGAGTATACGACCAAGAAAATCGACTCAACCTACATGGTCGGCTTTTCCGCCTAATATATTTTACCTATTTATGCGATACTGAAAAATGTGGTATCTAATGAACTGATGTAACATAACTAATTAATTTTATTTATATCAATAGTATTTTCCAGAATTATGTTACAATTAATATTTGACAAATGTAATAACTTAGGGTTTCCCTGTAATGTTACATTTTGGTGGTAAATAAATAAATAAATCATTGATGTAAAATGCTGCATAATACAAAAATGCAAAAAAAAAACCCTTTGTTTTTCTTTATGAAAAACAGAAATGAATGACAATTTTAGGTAGAAAAGAGTTTATTTCGCTAATTCAGTACTTGGTGTCGCCACACCTAGCCCTTATCACGCAGTTTAATAGGTTCTTCATGGAACTCACCAGCTTCTTGACGAACACTTGATGGATGGCATTCCACTCCTCTTGCAGAGCGGCTTTCAATTCAGCCACATTTGATACTCTACGTTATGAGTATCAATATGAGTACGAGTATGGTTATGAGTATGAATATGAGTATGAATATGAGTATGTACCTGAGTCCGCAGCACGTTAAAGCAGGGCTCGGACAGGGTCTGCGCCAACAGTTCTAGCTCCACGTTATGAGTATGAATATGAGTATGTACCTGAGTCCGCAGCACGTTAAAGCAGGGCTCGGACAGGGTCTGCGCCAACAGTTCTAGCTCCACGTTGGGGCGCGTGGCGCGCACGCCGCACGCGTAGTAGAGAGAGGCGCACGATGACTTGTGTACCGTGTTGTCTCTTTCTCGCAGGTAGTAGGCACCTGGCAGTCAAAATATCGATGTTTCATCAAACTTGACCCAATCGTTTTTGTGTGATACTCCAACAGAATAAGTTTATGACAAAAATTATATTTTTGGGACAATTTTTTTTTACCGACTATACTTTTTATTGCACAATCACCATCAGCTTATCAAGACAAATCCAACGAGCCCAAACACGACGGGTTTATCATGTGTAGTTTAGGAGTTCCTATGGCCACCTTCCGTGTCCATCATCAGACCAGCTCCATGGTACCATATTATTGCATTGTAACCGAAGTTACGTAGGTATAACAAATTCCAACTTAATTGGTCAACGGGAAGGGGGTAGTTTTTTTTTTTTCAATATGCCCGGAAATGTCCACCTTACTGTTGCAAAAGCAGTACGCGAAGTTATTCGTTCCTGGCCAACACAAAATTTAAAAAAAGTCATCACTGTCGAGTAGCACCGGCCGGGAAACATATATGAAATTTCATGAATTCACAGTTTTTTTTACTTTTTAAAATCATGTTTTAACTTACTCGTACTCAAACAAAGTTCTCCTAGGGTTATTTTAAAATGTCATAGACTAAAGACGAACGGCGTTTATATATATGTAAAAGTGTCTCAAGTTTACTTTTTTTTAAACATCTTGCGTTCATAAACGAATTAAAATGGCAAATTACCTTAAAACCCGTAATAAATGTAATAAATTATTCAATTTAGATTTATTTAGATTATATTCAGAGTTCCGAATGAAAATGGCATTATGACTCAATTTATGAGTGATGTCGTCACTTAAAAAAAGGCGGGAAGTAAACTATTTTCAAAGGCAATCTTTAATGGTGTCGACGTTCTCAATATAAAGGGACCTTATGGAGGCAGGCGGTTACGCCGTTTTTAGAACTGTTAAAATTGTATTCGTATAGTTACAAGAACAAGAAGAGCGTAACTGCCTTCCTCCATAAGGCCCCTTTATATTGAGAACGTCACATATTGTTTACGAAAATTAAAAAATAGAATTTCCTCGCTACGTTGGAGAAAAGCGCTACAAAAGCGTCGTCCGTCCTGCAACCGCTCGCTTCCGTAATGTACTATACCTTTTTCAATTTCGACTTCTCTGTACATCAACAGTTGCTGCGCCAACAGCGGCGACGCGTCTTTAGGCAATCTGAGAACACGTTTAAATTCATTATACAGTTTTTTTGTTTATTGTAAATTCATAAAATAACGGATCGTCCAAGCATTTAGTCATTTTAACATTATGGCTGATTGAAATTTTAATTTCACTTTTTGCCATCTCTTTTAATTTGCATAATTTGTTAAGAAACGCGATAAAAAAATTATCATGCATACCCAGCAGTGGGACACCCAAATAGGCTATTAAAAAATTCCCAATTGATCGTGGGAGCCATAAGAGCTGCCGCACATTAGGCCACTAGTCGCGGCCACAGCGTAGCCACAAGCTGCGGACGAGTTTTTTCATACATTTTGTATAGCATCGGCGCACACCGAGCGTTCGAGTGGCCGCGTCTGAGCCACAAGCTGCGGTAGTCGCCCGCGCTCGCTACTAGTGGCCAATAATGAACAATAGCCAATAGTGGCCGCCACTCAGCCACCGGTGGCCGCGATTGGTGGCTGCGTCTAGTGGCTTAGCCGAACCTCTAGTGGTCACGTTTAGTAGGATGTGTAATTTTTTTCAAAGTGTGAAATTTAAAACGTAACACTTTTCAAAAGTTTCATTATTAAGATAAATTAAGATCTGCATTTACAGATATCTCCTTAGTTGTTACTTTTGGCTCGCTCAACGGCCTTGAAGTTTCGAAAAAGTGCAACATTTACGCTAATATTAGATATGTATTTATTCTATTCTATCGTGTTTAACTTAACGTACACGTTATTAAAATAGTATAACTACCTCTTATCTTCCAAATAAATTAAAAAACACATTTTAACACATTCCTTTGTTTTACCACCCTCCTCTCACACCGTAGTGTGAATAAATGTTTGAAATCAAGAAAATTTTTTAATTTTTTTCCAGTAGTTCATATTTTTTCTTTTGCTTAAATATATTTATTGGTTTATATAACTATAAAGGTGTCCTATACTAAGACCTTAAAATGCCATTTTTCCAAAACTTTAACTCACTTGGGCGAGCCAAAAGTATATTAAAAACTATGTTTTTCTTACATATTTTGTTATTTTAGACCTAGATGCATCTTTTGATAACTGTTAGAAGTATATAAAAAAGTTTTTTTTTTTCGCCATACTAAGTGACACACCCTAACGTTTAGCGGCGGCCACTAGTGGCTCAATGCGCGGCCGCCCTAAGGTATGAAGTCCGCAACGCGCAGCGCTAAGCGCGGTCCCGCTGAGCTGCGCGGGCGCAGGCCGACCTGCTCTCGAGGGCGTCGGCGACGCGCAGCGCGCGCTCGCGCGAGATGTTCCCGAACACCAGCCCCTCCACGTGCAGCTGCCGGGTGAAGCGCGCCGCGTACGCGTCCAGCTGTTCCGGCGTTATCGCTGCACACACAGACGGACTTATGGGTCATACACAGTCACAGAAACAAAAGTTGTCTCTCCTGTTCCAGAAAGTTAGGGACTTTGAAACCAAATTTTTCGGCTTAGGATATATCCGCGTAATGAGTCTGGTGTAGTTTTGGCCTGTATCGAAATTATATGAGTTAACAACTCCCACGTTGTTAACTTTTAAAAACATAAGGGTCAATTTTGAACCTAACTCTGTGTATGACCATTATAAAAATAATAATGATTCCACGAGCGTTTCAACCGCCGTCAGCCCCTTGATCGCATTAAATTCGAAATTTCTGTAGCTTTTGGATGCCATTTTCGGTTATTTTATAGAGTGCCCTGACTTATACAAAATAACTTACTGACTTATATAAATAATGGTTAACTCTGTAGTTTCATTATTAAGTAAGGTTTGGCTATAATTTTCATTAAGGAGACTGTAAGTCTACTATTTATACATAATTTTGTTTGTGCTATATACAACTATACGAAACTGTTTGTTTCTAAATAAATAAAATAAATAATAAATACATAAATTTTTACTCAAATGCGATCAAGGGACTGACGGCGGTTGAAACGCTCGTGAAATCACCCATATAAAGTCGCCGTCAATAGAACTTGTGAACGATGTAAACAAAACCAAACGAACCAATTCACCATGATCACTCGATAATCACGTACTTTTAAAGATCAAGTGAGGTCTTTGCAATTATTTATACACTAAATCATTAATTTTATACTAAGTTTAAGATGAAATAACTATTCATACGTTATTTTGACACAATAAAAACACGTTTGGTGAATATTTGAGGTTATGTGTCAAACAGTACTAATTTGTTTACGTCTTTTTCAAGTTCTATTGACGGCGACCTTACAGGAATCAATTTTTCTTACACAGTAATCGATGTCAATTACATTTGCATAGGATGTACATAAACATGATTTTTATAAACCTTTTTTGGGTGAATCAACTTTTAAGTTACTCCTTTTGGTTTTGCGGCACTAAAACTTTCCTGGTGACTTATGATTAATGATAATTTATGAATATTAAAATCAGACCTTCAAATTTACAGATCCCACACGTTAACCTCAAATATTTCTTAATTTTCGAAAAGCCCTGTAATGGTAACTCAGGGGAAAATGCACATTTTTCATACAAAACCTGCGTTACCAACTTGTTATAATTTAAAATTGCAGTATTTTAGAACATTTTTATTTTTATTTTAGCCTAGTTATCTGATTTTATAAACGTGTAGGCCACGACGTTAGCATATAAATAGTTTTTTCTTAAAACTATTTATATTTGTGAAACATTTCGAAAAATTGATTCACCCAAATTTTAATTCAGGATTTAATTTACCTCTATCCTTTTCTTTAATTTGTTATACAAGAGTGATAATTTTAACTGACAGATATATTTATCTGGGGTTGGATATCGGGCGTAACTCACCCTCCGCTGCTTCGAGGAGCTGGCACCTTGTCCACACTATATCGGACAGACATAGCGCTTGTTGGTACACGGCATGCTAGAAAAAAAAAAACCACAACCGAGCTGAAGGTGGTTGAACCTTTTAACCAAACCAATCTCCACGCCACTCCAATTTAGGTTAAACATAACCGAGAAGTCCGAGGAAGGTTCTTATGAAGGGTAAAACTGGATATTTCAACTTCCTTCTTTCATCACCCTCCTAGCGCTTATTCCCGTTCTTCGTCGGGGCACGCTTGACCATGATCCACATTCGGCCAGTCTGGCTATTACAGTGGAGCTGCCATCTGACCTCCGTGCCCTTGTGACAGCGGAACCACACCAACTGAATCATGGTTACACATTTTTCAAAATAAAAAAAGTCGAGTGTTACATTTTAAAACAACATAAAATTTCTTAATTTTTGTCCTTAACATGGACAAAAATTAAGAAATTTTAACTTTTCCAGTGCGTCACGAATATCTTCGTGACGCAATTGCAATGTTACCGTTGCCTAATTCTCGTTTTTAATTATGTAGTTACACTTTTTTTTAGAAAAACGCCCGATTACATTACCTGGTAGGGCTGTTCGGCCTCGAAGTTCTTGATGCCGCGGATGTGATTCTCCTTCATGATCGCGAACCGCTGCGGGTCCGCCTTGAAGTGCACCATGTGCTCCACGATCTTGTCCAGCAGCACGTGCTGCTTGTCGTCGTACCCATCGATCGTTATCTAAAATAATAATAATCCAGCCTATATGCGTCCCACTGCTGGGCACAGGCCTCCAGTCACAACGAGAGGGTTCGGGCTATAGTTCCCACGCGGGCCCAGTGCGGATTGGGAACTTCGCACACACCGTCAAATTGCTTTGCAGGTGTGTGCAGGTTTCCTCACGATGTTTTCCTTCAACGAAAAGCTCATGGTAAATTTACAAATTATATTTCGCACATAAATTCCGAAAAACTTAGAGGTGCGAGCCCGGTACCGATACTATTGGTACCGGTAATCACGGTACCGATACTATTGGTACCGGTACTCACGGTACCGATACTATTGGTACCGGTAATCACGGTACCGATACTATTGGTACCGGTAATCACGGTACCGATACTATTGGTACCGGTAATCACGGTACCGATACTATTGGTACCGGTAATCACGGTACCGATACTATTGGTACCGGTAATCACGGTACCGAAACTATTGGTACCGGTAATCACGGTACCGATACTATTGGTACCGGTAATCACGGTACCGAAACTATTGGTACCGGTAATCACGGTACCAATACTATTGGTACCGGTAATCACGGTACCAATAGTAGGTGTCGGTACCGCGTTTAGTACCATTTCGAGGTTCAAGGTCACGATACCGGTTTCTGTAAATAGCGGTATTTCAAGCTCTGATAACTAGCAACATGAGCGTATATGATTCCGGCTAATTAATTAACAACTATTAAACAGAAAATACAGGGACGAGTGGAGAAAAGGAGGGGAAGCCTCTGCCCAGCAGTGGGACCCCAAAACAGGTTAAAAAAAAGAACCCTCAGATCTCGTAACTCTCAATGGTCCAACATATTTTCACCATAGTTAACTGAGAACACTCTCGATTATGTCACTTTCAAACAAAAAACCACTAAATCCAGGGTGGCCACTTATTACAACATTTGAATTTCCCTGACTTTTCCCGGTTTTCCAGGAACTTTTTCGGTTTTATCCCTGATCATCCAAGCAAAAATAAAAAAAATGTCAAATAACTTTTTATATTCAATATAAAAGCACACCGCACGGAAAGTATGGATTTTTTCCTCCATAAGTCTTTATTTGGAAACGAAATGTAGAGATTTTTTACATATTTTTTTTCTATATAGAAGGTTGATGCGCTTCGAGGATTTTTACATTTCAATCAAGAATCATAACGTATATTTTTTTATTAAAATTCACCGATATTTTTAATTTAATAATTTTTTTGAAATTAACTTATAGTTCTTCGCTGTTTAAAATTAGTAGATGTTACAACGATAACTCATTTCATGATTGTCATTACACCGATTTTTGATTTTTGTCATATTGGAGGAACCACAACGCAGTGAACAAATGTATTTTTTTTAATAAAGTGCACTTAGTGAGGTTTTCCTCTCAATAGACGAAATGCAAGTTATAGTTTAAGTAAGTAATGTGTTTTCCCCTGATCTTTTGCAAATTTCCCTGATTTTTCCCTGACCAGCGAATTTCCCTGACTTTTCCCGGTTTTTCCGGTTTTCCAGAAAGTAACCACCTTGCTAAATCAAAACCGGTTCATCCGTCCGGGTGGTACACTGCCGCTGACCAGCTCTTTGGAACAGCTCCGACTCACGCTGATCCCGCACTTGGCGTTCCCGACGCTCCAGCGCAGGCCGGCCAGCTCCGCGGCGTACGCGAACTGCTGCAGGCTGTCGCGGAACAGCAGCACCCAGATGGAGGTCAGGTCGCAGTTGGTCGGGTCCAGGTACGCCAGGGGACTGAAAAATAAATACACCGTCAGCGACTAGCCAGCTGCTTGGAGCCCTGTGTTTCTCATATTTTTAGGGTTCCGTGCCTCTAATGAAAAAAACGGAACCCTTATAGGATCACTTTGTTGTCCGTCTGTCCGCCTGTGTGTCAGTCAAGACCCTTTTTCTCAGGAACGCGTGAAGGTATCAAAATGAAATTCATATCTATTACTTAAATCTGCGATCTCTTGGATCAGTGAAAAAGTCAATCATCTAAGTCAACGCAATCAAAAGATACGGCCGTTTATGCCGCATATTGCCGCGTACTTCCCGTTGACTTAGAATCATGAAATTTGGCAAGAAGCAATGTCTTATAGCACAAGTAAAGGAAAAAATCCGAAAACCGTTAATTTGTTGTTACATCACATTAATAATAAGTCCAGTATAAACTGATACTCACTAAGTACACCACGGAATTGTTGAGCCACCATAGAACCCTGTCATTATGACAACGTCAAGTCACACAAAAGAAATTACGTCAAAATTTACCGTCAACTTTTTGTGAGAGGGTTCTATAGTGGCTCAACAATCCCGTGTTGCGACTGTACATAATTAAGAAAGTGCATACTTATTGCGTGTCAGTTTATACTGGACTTTGTTCATATTGTATTCCCGTGATTTTCGAACCATTTACATAATATATCGTCAACTTCTCAGTTTTTAATCAAAGAAAAAATAACGGTTTCGACTTCACCTTGCGCAATCCATTAAAGAGTAACAAAGACTTATTAATATAGGAGAAGGGGGGGGAGGGGCTAATACAAATTGGAATAGATACGAATTAAAATAATTTAAAAAGCCATGGTAGCCTAATGGTTTGACCTGCCGACTCTTAAGCAGAGGGTCGTGGGTTCGAACCCGGGCTCGCACCTCAAGTTTTTCTGAATTTATGTGCGAAATATAATTTGTAAATTTACCATGAGCTTTTCGGTGAAGGAAAACATCGTGAGGAAACCTGCACACACCTGCAAAGCAATTTGACGGTGTGTGCGAAGTTCCCAATCCGCACTGGGCCCGCGTGGGAACTATAGCCCGAACCCTCTCATTGTGAGTGGAGGCCTGTGCCCAGCAGTGGGACGTATACAGGCTGGATTTTTTTTATTAAAATAATTTATTCAGTAAATTGGCGTCATCAGGGTTCTTTTGTTTTCTCTACAAGCACTTCGGACGAGCCCATTACACTCGTGGCTGAGAATTAGCGCCGCAAGAAGCTTTTACGTGAGATACATTCAGGGAAACATATGTATCTACAGTGTTAGTTAGAAAATTATGTTGCACTCTCTGTATGTGTTCTGTGTTATCTCCTAAATAAATAAATAAATAAACACTCATAGCAACAGTATATGTGCCATTCTCAATATAAAGGGACCTTATGGAGACAGGCGGTTACGCCTTTCTTAGAACTGTTACCATAGTATTCGTATAGTTACAAGAACAAGAAGAGCGTAACTGCCTTCCTCCATAAGGTCCCTTTATACTGAGAACGTCACATATACATATATCTCACCTTATTAAATCGAACGTCATAAAAGCTTTGGGCAGTTGGAATTCATTGTCTTGCTTGAACCAAAGTCGCATCAGAGGCGTGTCCTGTAAGTAAATTCAATATATTTATTGCAGACACTAGGTATCCATAAGTACTGTAGGCTGCAAAAGTGCATGGACACATGACACATGACTAGTGATCGGCTACCGGTAGCTTTTTATGTCACTTTGATGACGAAAGTATTACATGGATATGACTCTGATTTAATTTCGTGCATAATTTATATACCTATTAAAAATTTATGATTTTTTATCGAGTCTTATTATTAATGGTCGGCGACAGGTAGCAACTTTCCGATTAAAGAATATTATAGATATGATTCTAATCAAATTTTAAGTACGATTTTTTAATTATAAATGTACGCATTTTTAACTTTTAAGGCAAAATTTAACAAAATTACCTGGTTTCTTATCAAATGTGAGGTATTAATGCAGAAAATCTCGAAAAGAAATGTTGTTCTATAAAAAATGTACCATTATTTTGTAATACGAGTAATAAAAATAGCATATGAGTCACCGTGATGTCGTTGATTGTTTTCGTAGTAGAATTTTAGTTTTAATTTTATCTTGTTTACTTATACTTTAATTTAAACCATACCTAACATATCCATACTAGTCATTACGTTTGTCGTGAAAGTGACATAAATTGCTCCCGTCAGCCGATCTTTACACATGACACAAAGACACAGTAACAAAGAATAAAATCAATCGAATTTTGAAAATTTACAATCATCACCCTTCTAGCGCTTATTCCCGTTCTTCGTCGGGGCACGCTTGACCATGATCCAGATTCGGCCAGTCTGGTTATTACAGCGGAGCTGCCGTCTGACCTCCGCGACCCTTGTGACAGGGAAACCAGACCAACTGAATCATGGTTACACATTTTGCCACTCAAATGTGCAGGTTTCCTCACGATGTTCCTCACCGTAACAGCATCGGTTACCGTAATGTACATAAGTTAGAAAAACTCATTGGTACATGGCGACCGCTTGGGGTTCGAACTCGGTACCTCACAAACACGAGTCGACACCGCTAGCCACTAGGCCAACGACGAAAATTTACAACTTGTTCATAATTAAAACGAATAAGTATATAATAATATAAAAAAAATACATTTCATGCATACAAAAACAAAATAATTAAAAAACTACTTTTTTTTTATTATTATTTTGTTTTTGTATGCACTAACTCTTTGTTCGCCATTGGCAGCCAATAGACCTAAGTGTATTTGAGGAAGGATGACATTAGCTATGTTGTGGTGTCTTATATATCAGACTAGAGCGGTCAAAAGCTTAAACCACTTCCACACGATCGGGTGGTTGGGCCAACCGAGAGGGACGCAGCTATCTGTCGGAATGAGATAGTAATATTTACGTCTCGTTCCTACAGATAGCTGCGTCCCTCTCGGTTGGCCCAACCTCCCGATCGTATAGAAGGGGTATTAAGGTATATGTGCTTTATTTAATTTCTTTATTTTTTCACTCTTTGTATATTTGTATTTGGTGAGGCAATACACGATTCATTTTTCAAGCGGCGGTGTGAACAGGTGGCCTGCACGCGCCCCACTCCTGTCGCCATCAAACCAAGATGGCGGCCGTACCTTGACCATGGCGGGCGCGGTGGCGTCCAGGGTCGGGTCGGAGGCCGGCTCGAGCTCGAGCCGCGCCGGGATGAACTCGTTGGGCGGCGGCAGGTGCAGCGCCGGGATGGCCTTCACGTTCTTCCACTCCTGGATAACAATAGGTCTAGACCAAGGGTTCCCAATAGTAGATTGTACAACAAGTGCATAAAAAGCACCATTTTACGCGAGACGTTTATCGTATATTATATTATAAATGGGTTTTATGGACGAGTTGTACACTCTACTTTTCACATCGATTGCGAGGAAATGAAACAGCAACATGATAAAAATAATAATAATAATAAATGCGACTTTTTATTCTGTACTTTGGCTGTTGGTATCCTTGCCTTGGTCTTAGAATACTAACGAAACGAAATAAAATAAAGAGGTTATTCTATGAAGTTAAAGTTGTTCGTGTGGCTGTTGGACCGATTGCCTAGGTCTTCGACGAAGATTTTACTTTATGCACTAGAGCATAAGAAGCGACTTTATGTCGCCTACTAAGTGAAAAATTATTTTTATAACGCCTAGTTTGCGTCATCGGAAAATATATACGCCTACCTACCTAAAATAAAAAGCAATAATTGTTATGACAATTTATTTAGGATATATTTAATCAACACAAAGATAATTGGGTTATACACAGATTTAGGTTCAACATTGTCGCTTCTGTTCCTAATAGTTAACGACTTGGGAGTTTTTAACTCATTTAACCCAGGCCAAAACTACTCTGGGCTCCCATTACGCGGATATATATTAAACCAAAAAAATTGGTTTCAAAGTCCTTAATTTTCTCGAACAGGAGAGACAACTTTTGTTACTGCGGTTGTGTATGACCCAATTACTAAATGCGACGGACGGGCGTGCATTTTACGGAGGCCTGATATTTTGAATTTATTTACAATTTGAAAACCTGGACTAACAACAATTATTAAAATGTAGATAAACTAACCGAGTTAAAAACCCCCGACATCAGCGCCTAATAAAACCTCTGAGCAATCAGCAAAAACTTCAACGGGCTCCGAGCACGTACATTTTCACTGGAGGGACTTCGTCACTTGAAGATTTCAAGTATTAAAAAACTCCCGACAAAATCGTGATCAGAGCTCATAACTTTTAAACGGCTTCACGGATTTTCATCGAACCAAGCTAAGAAATAAATATCAAATAAATATCAGGGGACAATCTCACACAAATTGACCTAGTTCCAAACTAAGCTCTAGGCTTGTACTATGGGTACTAGACAACGATAAACATACTTATATAGAGAAATACATACTTAAATATATAGAAAACATCCATGACTCAGGAACAAATACTCGCGCTCATCACACAAATATTTGTCCATACCGGGATTCGAACCCAGGACCGCTAGCTTCGTAGGCATGGTCACTACCAACTAGGCTAACTGCGTCGTCGAACACTCTATTCAGTCACGTATGTAACTTTTTTTTATGCTGCCACAGACTGATACACAGATTCATACGTCAAACTTATGACACCCCTCTTTTTTGCGCGAAAGGTTAAAAAACAACAATGTGCTATGACTATGACTAAATTTAAATGCTTACCTCAATTTTAGCGGGATCTATGTCTTCTTGCAAATATTTAGTGCCATACCACGGCTCCACCTGCGTGCACTTGCCGGCGAAACATCTAAAAATATAGCAAGTTAATCACACTTATGTAATAAATGAGAACGTTTATGTGTATGTGTGTTGTGTGTACACAGTTAGTATGTTTGTTAGGTCTAAATTGACTGCCATGATTAATTTTAGTCATAATGTGTTAAGTCATAATTATCGCAAGTAATATAGTATTTAAGTATAAATTGCTTGCTTTTTTAGGGTTCCGTACCTCAAAGAAAAAAACGGAACCCTTATAGGATCACTTTGTTGTCCGTCTGTCTGTCTGTGTGTCTGTCAAGACCCTTTTTCTCAGGAACGCGTGGAGGTATCAGGTTGAAATTAATATCAAATACATAAGTCTGCAGTCCCTTGGATCAGTGAAAAAATCAAACATCTAAGTCAACGCAATCAAAAGATACGGCCGTTTATGCCGCATTTTGAAGGGAATCTCAAGGGAATCAAAACCTATGGGGTACTTCCCGTTGACTTAGAATCATGAAATTTTGCAAGAAGCTATGTTTTATAGCACAAGTAAAGGAAAAAATCCGAAAACCGTTAATTTGTAGTTACATCACATAAAAAATGAGCCCAGTATAAGCTGACCCTCACTAAGTACTAAAGTGCATACTTATTGCGTGTCAGTTTATACTGGACTTTGTTTATATTGTATTCCCGTGATTTACGAACTATTTACATGCCTACAAGTTTGTGCGGAACCCTCGGTGCGGGAGTCCGACTCGCACTTGACCGGCTTTTTTATATTTAACTTGCTTACTTGCTCGGCGTATCTCTCCGTGATCGAATCAGAAATGAGGAAATCCACAGAAGAACCAAAATTCCGGCGAACTGCGAACCTTAAGTGGCAGTGAGCGAGGCACATTGCTCGTAGAACTGATGGCCGTTGGGGCGGAAAGGTTCTAGAGTGGCGGCCGCGGACCGGAAAGCGTGTTGGCAGGCCTTCCACAAGGTGGACCGACGATCTGGTGAAGATCGCGGGAAGCCGAGGGATGCGAGTAGCACAAAACCGGCCGTCGTGGCGATCCTTGGGGAAGGCCTATGTCCAGCTGCGGACGTCTTTAGGCTGATCTGATATGATGATGATGATATAACTTGCAACGTTTGTAATGTTAGTTTGTTCAGGTCAAATCTTGCAATCTGAATTAGAACCAATTCCCGGTGTCCGAGCTGAAATTTGCAATGCAATAATGGTAACATAGAGCTGGTCTGATGATGCAGTCCGGAAGGCCATAGGAACTCCGCAACGAACCAAGACAGCCCCGCCGTGTTTGGGCTCGTTGGATTTGTCTTGATAAGCAGATGATGACTGTGCAAAATAAAGTACAGTCGGCAAGAAAAGCTTGTCCCAAAAAAATAATTTTCGAAACTTATATCAAGATTGTTTTATATCTATCTAACCTGGTGTTTGATTATTAAAAAAAATCTTAGAATAAATATTATAACAAACAAATATTATAACTTTCGTTAATTATGCACACAAACACATTATGACAAAAAAAAAAAAAGAGAAACACGTCTCCAAAGCTCGTTACTCCACGGCTGGACAGATTTGGATGTATTTCTGATTGGAAGGACACGAGGGTGTACTGACTGCGCCACGATGCCGATGCGCACGTTCTCGGGTGTGAGCATGGCGAGTAATTCGTCGACGAGGTCGGGCCGCCACTCGGTGAGCAGGTAGTACGCGCTCAGCACGTCCTGCATCGGAAATTCCTGGGACAAACGGGAATACCGATTGGGTCAGTATGGGGTGGTACGAGTGTGAAACCACAAGGATTTTTAAACCACGTGTCGTATTTGTATTGTATCTGTATTGTTTTTATTTGTATTGTATTCGTACTATATTAATATTGTATTCGTATTGAATTTGTATTGTAGTGTATTTTTATTGTTTTGTAAATGTATTGTACTTGTATTTGTATTGAATTTGTATTTTAGTTGTATTGCATTTGTATTGTATTGTACCTGTATTGTATCTATATTGTACAGTCGAGTTCATAAATATGTGTACACGGTTACTACCTTGTCACTTTAATCGCTGTGAAAATTCATATATGGCAGTTTAAACATGACATTAAAAAGATAAGGTACTGAAATGTACACATATTTATGAACTCGACTGTACCTGTATTGTATCTGTATTGTATTTGTATTGTATCCGTATTGTATTTGTATTGTATCTATATTGTATTTGTATTGTATTCATATTGTATCCGTATTGTACCTGCAAGAGCCCCACGTGCGACGTGACGAGCGACCGCGGCTCCTGCGCGTCCTTGAACCGGAACTCCATCGCCATCAGGTCCTTCTGCTCCTCCCACACCCACCGCTGCGGCTTGGTGGCGCGCAGCATCGCTATGTACTGACGGAAACACAACGGACAAAAAAAAAATCAAGCTCTTGAATCTCAATTTAGTAAATGTAAGTTATAATTTTATTAAGTGTTATGAAAAACCAAAATGAAATATATTAAATAATAAAATAAAGTCAAACTAAGCTCCAGGCTCGTATAATGGGTGCCAGACAACGAAACACATACTTATATAGAGAAATACATATGTATTTACATGTTGATGTCTTATATCATGTATTATCTGTTGGTTTTCCTATTAATAAATAAACTAGTGGCTCTGAGAGCTGTAGACCTCGCGACAAACTTAACTTTGCCGTTGGAAAACTGTTATCCCAACAGGTCGCGGTCAGCTCACCAACACCGCAAATAAGTTTGTAATCGCAAAAACCCCATTTTGAATAATTTCGAGATAGAGGATATGAATGAATTTTTTTTTTTGCTCTAATAAAAAGTCATTCACTTAATAAACAGTAGAGAAAAAATATTTTACGAATAACTATAAAAATAACTAAGATATAAGCCATTAAAGCGTTGTTTCTATCTTTATCTAGCAAAACAGAATTTAACATGGAGTTTATACGGACGTTAATCTCTCTGTCTAAATAGAAGTTTTAAATGCTTATATTATTCGTATATTTTGGCCAATTTTAATTTCACTTTTTGCCATCTTTTTTACGGTATTTTCATATTTTGTTAAGAAATGCGATAAATAATTTCACGCACCTGAAAGACGAGAGCGACGATGTCGTCGATGTGCTCGACTCCCTTCTCCGTCAGGTCCACCTGCACGCCGAAGAACCCGAACCCGCGCCCGCCGATGCGCGTGCCGCCCACGAGGCTGCAACATTCAATAAATAAATAAATAATAATCCAGCCTATATACGTCCCACTGCTGGGCACAGGCCTCCGCTTACAATGAGAGGGGTTTGTTAAGCAATAAATAAATATCAGGGGACAATCTCACACATGACCTAGTCCCGAACTAAGCTCTAGGCTTGTACTATGGGTACCAGGCAACAATATACATACTTATATAGATAGAAAACATCCATGACTCAGGGACAAATACTCGCGCTCATCAAACAAATATTTGCCCATTCGAATTCGAACCCGGGACCGCTAGCTCGTAGGCAGGTTCACAACCAACTAGCCTAACCGCGTCAAGCATTGCAACCGGAGTTGGTGTTTTAAATGTGTAACCCTTTTTGACCTGGCCAACACGCTCGTGCGGGTTGTTCAAAAATTTAAAATGGATTTTATTGATGAATCAATAAAGTTCAATGTTATCGGTCACTTGATAATAAGCTGGGTTATAAAAGGGTAAACACTCGTCGAGAGCCTCTCGCCGAGAGACTCGCAGAAAAAGACTGCGATCGGAGACACAGCGAAACGAGACGTGAAACGAGACAAAAGCAGTATGTACACAGTCGCTCTCGGGCTGACTCGGGGTGTCTCGACGAGTGTGTACAGCCGGAATAATATACGAACACGTAGAATTTCTACAATGTATTAATGGAAATGTTTCCAAGTATAATTACAAGTTTAATTGATTAAATATTTTACATTTTCATTTTCAAAAATGAGTATTTGTAAAGCATGTTATATCATGTTTGTGTTGTAAATGTGTTGTATTTTTATTTATATTTGTGTAGTATTTATTGTGTTTTTTTTATTCCCAGTGACAGTTAAACTGAAGCCCACCAGATGGTATTTGTGTCGTTTGTTTCGCATCTGTATTGGTTATGTTGTATTTGTTTCGTGTTATTTGTTGTGTTCGTGTTGTATTGTATCTGTATTACATTTTTATTGTATCTGTATAGTATTTGTATTGTATCTGTATTATATCTGTATAGTATCTATATTGTATCTGTGCTGTATCCGTGTCCCACCTGTTGCACCAGCCCCGCGCCTTGAGCTCGGACAGCAGGCTGCCGGGGCCCTCGTGGCCGAGCAGGTGCGACAAGTAGTGGCCTGGCTATGAACAACAACGGCGATATAAAATATTATCATAATTGCACCAGATTTTTTTTTATTTGAGGGCAAATTGCACCACTATATCTCCCTTACAAAAATATATGGAGATGGTTGTATTGTTGCCAAAATCAAATACATATTTATTTCGATTATAGCTCTTGCAATTCACGAAGGCCAGTGGGCTTTATTAGTGTTGAACGTGTAGGGCAAACCTTGGCTATTCTGCTATACTTCGTAATCCTGTGATAGTAGATTTAGCCTTAATAGTGAAGTTTTATTATATAAATACAGTTCTGACATATTTGTCTTGGAGAGTGCTTTTCTCAAATCTTATAATAACAAAAAGAATGTATCCGAGCACTCTGTCAGAAATTAAAAACGTCTTCGTCAATAGAAACCTAAGCGGTCTGGCTCTAATATCAACTTGTTAATTGACTGAGCGGAATAAACATTGAAATTCAATGAAAAATGGGAAACCAGATAAAGGTTAAGATAAGTTAAGAGTTCATAAGCATGTTTTTATATATGTGATCCAAAGAAATGTCATTCTTATTATTTAAAATCCTATATCACACAATAACCCTGTTATCACTGAATTATCTGATTTTATGTTATGTATAATCAAATGTGTTTTGTATGAACAGTTTCATATTTGCAATATTTTGAGATATTGACGATCGAAGGCAATGTTACGGACTCTTACATAGTGAATTTGCCAAATTATCTGCTCGAGGGAGAACATTCTGTGACCAATTAATAAAACTATCACCGATTAGCCAAAGTTTGCCCTACATGCACATTGGGGTAGCGTGCGTGTCTGACGGAGCGAGCCACACCGAGCGCGCCGTCGCTCAAGTCACTTGTGCATATTGTTTACGTGTGCGCGTGTACACACACGACGCTGTATACGGGTACGTGTTTACCACAAGTAAAGCCCACTTGCCTTCGTGAATTGCAAGAGCTATACAAAGCTGAATTCTCCATACATAGATTGGGGGACATAATCTTGCAATTATCCCCACCCACGTGCAATCTTTCGCAAATTTTAAGGGGAAATGATTAGTGCCATTTTTAACAGACTTCAAATTTTTGCATGCTGAATTAGAACCACTGCCCAGTGTCCGATTGAACTAAGGTACAGTCACGAACGTTAATTTGGGACCCATTTCAAAAAAATATTGCTTGAAGTTGTCAATGTCATTAGAGACGCCAAGTCATTTGTAACTCACAGGAAACTCCACCTTATTGCTGTAGAATTTCAGTTTGACTTTGGACCTAAAGTGGGTCCCAAATTAAAGTTCGTGACTGTACACCTACGTAACTTCGGTGACAATGCTATAATATGGTATCATGGAGCCGGTCTGATGATGCATTCCGAAGTTGACCATAGGAGCTCCGCAACGAAACAAGATACACCTCGGGCTCGTTGGAGTGGTCTCAATAATCAGATGACTGTGCAAAAAAAGTAGTCTGCAAGATAAGCTGAATATTTTGACAGAGACAAACCAACAAACAAACAAATATCAGAGGACAATCTCACACAAATTGACCTAGTCCCAAACTAAGCTCTAGGCTTGTACTATAGGTACTAGGCAACGATATACATACTTATATAGAGAAATACACACTTAAATACATAGAAAACATCCATGGTTCAGGAACAAATACTCGCGCTCATCACACAAACATTTGTCCATACCGGGATTCGAACCCGGGACCGCTAGCTACGTAGGCAGGTTCACTACCAACTAGGCTAACCGCGTCAAGACACAGAGACAGTATATATTAAATATTAAATGAGACATCCATCTCACTCCCACTCTGGAAATGAAATGAAATGAATATTTCATTTGTTAATGGTGGGTTTACATATTAAAGGTCTTAAAATTATACAACCATAAGATCGCCACATTATGCCAGCAACTGGCGTACAAATTTATAATTAAGTGCATTAATTTTAATTTTAATGATATTCATTTTATTTTATTACAGAAGCCAATAACATTAGGTATCTACTTATCAAAGAATTCACGCACATTATAAAAACATTTTTCACTTAACCATTGCATCCCTAGTTTTTTAAATGCCTTTAAATTCTTATCTTTAAAGACATCCGGCAGTTTATTGTATACATTAATACACATAACATAGGTATTTTTGGATGTTAATGCCAGCTTTACGGCTGGTTTATGTAATCTATATTTATATTGCGGTCTAACTTTACGTGAGTACACGACTTGTGTTTCCGTGTACTGGTTTTTATATTTGTGTACAAACATACATACCTCTAATATATATAGGCAACACACACTCGAATCAAAAAAGTAGACTCACCCCACTCTTATAATGCTTCCGGCTGTCCGGGATGGGGAAGTCGATGGAGAGACTGCGCAGGTCTTTGACGGGCAGGCAGTAGGCGCGCTTGCGGCGCAGGCGCGGCGGGAACGGGTGCTCCGGCCACGCCGGCGCCTCCGCGGCCCGGTCCCGCACGCCCGAGAACAGAGGGACCACCATGCTCTCCAGCTCGTCCAGGGTTTCTGGAACAAGGTTGAAATGTCTACAGTCACGAACGTTAATTTGGGACACGTTTCGAAAAATATTGAAAAAAAAAAAAGATAAAAGATATATTTTATTTTTCTTTATTGCTTTTTCACAATGACATAGCTTATTTACAAAAATAAGTATTACACTATGAACCCTACAGGGCACAGCAACGTTAGGTGAGGAGGGCTTATTGTTTAAGCGTGGATTTAAATTAATTATCATGACGTTATTAGTTATTATAATTTATCTTCGATATATTCATTTATTGTATAGTGGGCTTTGTTGACTAGCACTTGTTTCATTTTATTAATAATTATATTATCTTTTTTTTCTTCTTTTAGACATTCTGGTAGTTTATTGTAAATTTTTATGGACATAATTAAGGGGCCACTAGAAGTTAATTTTAGTCGGGAACGTGGAAGTTGGAGCCTATTCTTATAGCGCAATGATTTATTCAGTAAATAGGCCTCACGGGCACTTTTACACGTCAAAATCTACCAGCGCTTCCTAAGAGGAGACCACTGCTGAGAAGAAGCGCCGCAAGAAACTCAACAGTTAGACATTTTTTAAATAAAAAAAATATTACAATGATACTACTTATTCTAGCATTATATAAAAGTGTAAAAAAAAAATGTAAAATTTCTGCGTAGTTTTGCAGGAAAACATGTCAGAATGATTACGAGAAAAAAATAAAATAATATATATATCCATAAATTGTATCTTCTTGATGTCTTGCTAGCCCTGCCTCATCCCTTTTTAAAAGTTGCGCAGTGAGCCAAGGTGCAGGCTGAAAATCAGCGCTGCGATTGTAAAATCGTGGCACAGGCTGAGCCTGAGCCTTTTGCCACCTCAATGTTTGTTTTGTCTGTATCTGTGCTGTATCGTCTTTTTTGAATGTCTGGAATGCCTGATTGTGAGATGGGTGGATGTGAGATACTTGTATGGTGTAATTTTTAGTTTTAATTTTTCATTTTATTTTGTGTTGTACTAAGGTGTAATTGTGGCAATAAATGATTTTGAAATTGAAATTATATCACACAAAACAGTTTCGACATGTCTTCCTACATAAACCGTGTCCCCTAGACAAGATACAGCGTTTACATGATATTTATTGTTTTTTTATTTTGATTGCTTGAAGTTGTCAATGTCATTAGAGACGCCAGGTCATTTGTAACTCACAGGAAACTCCACCTTATTGGTGTAGAATGTCAGATTGACTTTGGACCTAAAGCGGGTCCCAAAATAAAGTTCGCGACTGAACATTGTGTAAAGGCAAAAAGTTATTGAACTTCCGAAGTAAAACAGGCCCCCTAGCATGCATGCACGAGATACAATTTGACAGGTGCTAGGGAAATGAATACATCTATTCCATATTCTAACGTAAGACTCAACGCTTAAGGTTTAAAATAAAACGCAAAACGATTTCCGGCGCAATATAATAATCCGCCGTCTGAATAAACTGATGGTAGCGTTGGCCTACTACGCAAAGATTGCGGGTTGCGGGTTCGAACCCCAGCTATGGATCGTATTTTTTTTTTCTTTTTTTTTTGTTTAGAAAATCGATGAAAATTCGGTTTCGACCGGAGCGAGGACGCTTGGTTTCCCAGGTATTATTATTAATTAAATACGAACCCTTCCCCGTCACGACGAGCGCCATGATGTTGGCGGAGTACCACTTGGCGTGGAACTTGAGCAGTTCTTTTCGGACGTCGATCCCTTTCTCTTTAGGTATCTTCTCCAGCGTCTCCTTGTTGCCTGCGGGGTTAAGAGATAAAATATATTTAAATTAATAATAAATAAATATCAGGGACAATCTCACACAAATTGACTTAGTCCCAAACTAAGCTCTAGGCTTGTACTATGGGTACCAGGCAACGATACACATACTTATATAGAGAAATACATACTTAAATATATAGAAAACATCCATGACTCAGGAACAAATACTCGGGGTCATCACACAAATATTTGCCGATACCGGGATTCGAACCCGGGACCGCTAGCTTCGTAGGCAGGGTCACTAGGCCTAGTAGGGCTAGTAAGTAGGCCGCACGGACACTTTTACACGTCAAATATAGTAAAGTGTTTAAGCTTTAAGTGGGTGTGTTTTGTTATTGAAGGTTTGTTGGTACAGCATGATTTTTTTTTATCGCATTAAACAAAATATTAAAATACTAAGAGATGATACTTTCTTTTTTAAAGCAAACATATTAGCACATATTTCGACAGTACTTTTAAAAACACTTTAAGGTTTCCAAGCAATATTTTTGATTAAGTGAATATTTTCGGAAATAATCGCTCCGAAAGTTGCATAAGTTATGTCCTCCCTTTATCTTTTAAACTGTATGTCCAAAAAATAGGAAAAAAATTACAAAGGTAACACTTAATAAATACTTTCAACCAAAATTATTTACAACATGATCGGATATACCGTTTTTGACTTATTGCCGAAAAACTGCGCTTCTCAACAAAATGACGTAAGTGCCATGAGGATGCTCTTATCCGAGTTGTGTGTTTTTAGATGCCCATAATAGGTTCTCCTATTGTAGCCCGAAAAATTTTAATCCTATATTCACTACCTATCCTATCCTATTTAAAAAAAAAAAAAAAAAAACTACCACTACTAGCCCTAAAATCAAGAAGCCGATTTTTTTATTTTCCTAACTATTCATTCCATGGTCCATAGACGGCGTTGTGCCGTTGAATACAGTGATATCTCTATCCTCCTATATATAATGTACTCTTTCGTTCTCTCTTTCCATCTACAAAGAATATGGGTTTGGTTGATAATCAGTGCCCTCACCGGTTCCGAACTTGTGGTACGGATGCGTGGGCTCGGCGCTGCTCTTGTTGAGCTGGTCGAGCCTCCAGGTGTCCGAGGAGGTGTTCTTCTCGTGCTCCGAGTTCACGGCGCTCAGCTCGCGGCCCGTCGCGCTCTCCGTGAACAAGGGGGCGATGAAGAACTGCGAGAAACTGCGGGGGAGGTATGTTAATAAATATCTCTACATTATTGAAATAATAATAAATATATAATAATCCAGCCTGTATACGTCCCACTCCTGGGCACAGGCCTCCACTCACAATGAGAGGGTTCCGGCTATAGTTCCCACGCGGGCCCAGTGCGGATTGGGAACTTCGCACACACCGTCAAATTTCTTTGCAGGTGTGTGCAGGTTTCCTCACGATGTTTTCCTTCACCGAAAAGCTCATGGTAAATTTACAAATTGTATTTCGCACATAAATTCCGAAAAACTTAGAGGTGCGAGCCCGGGTTCGAACCCACGACCCTCTGCTTAAGAGTCGACAGGTCAAACCATTAGGCTACCACGGCTAAATAAAAGAAATTCTCAAATGACAACCTGACAACTGATTTGATGACAACTGTGTGCATTTTTTTTAATATTTTCAGTTACGTCGAAATGTAAAATATTACTGAAAAAAATCAAACAAAACCGTAAGACTTTGTATAATCTTACTAATATTATAAATGTGAAAGTTTGGATGGATGGATGTTTGTTACTCAATCACGCCAGAACGGCTGAACGGATCTGGACGAAATTTGGCACAGAGATAGATTATAGTCTGGAATAGCACATAAGCTACTTTTTATTACGAAAAATGGACAGTTCCCGAGGGAGCAGCAATAACCGACTTCTACGCGACGGAGTCGCGGGCAAATGTTAACGGTTAAAAATTACCCCCTCTTACACCCCTGAAAGGCCTCCCAAAGTAGCACAAAAGCTGTATAAGAGCTTAAACAGCCAATAAAACTCTAGTTTCAGCATTTTAAAGGCCGTATATACAGCTTGTGTGCAGGTTGGACAAGTGCAAGACCTGGGGGGCGATTTTTGACTTTCGAGCGCTCGAAAATCAAATATCGCCCCCCTGCACTCTGTCCGTCTGTACGTACATGTCGAGCGACTTGGGCAGGTAGTCGGGCAGCACGTCGAAGTAGTAGGTGGTGTGGTCGGACGACGTCGCCGCGTTCGAGGAGCCTCCGTGCTCCGACAGGAACTTGTTGTACTCGTTCTCCTGGGAATAGTGGATATACTGGATTGTTGCACCGAGCAGAAAATAATATCAATGCGAGGTTCTTATTTTGCTTCTTTCAAGAGAAGCTAGTGTCAAATAAACTGTAGAATCCAAAATAGGGATGATGACTGGGTAAAGAAAACTAAATTCTATTCAATCCGTCAGTTAGATCGACGACGCGGTTAGCCTAGTTGGTAGTGACCCTGCCTACGAAGCTAGCGGTCCCAGGTTCAAATCCCGGTATGGACAAATATTTGTGTGATGAGCGCGAGTATTTGTTTCTGAGTCATGGATGTTTTCTATGTATTTAAGTATGTATTTCTCTATATAAAAGTATGTTTATCGTTGTCTAGTACCCATAGTACAAGCCTAGAGCTTAGTTTGGGACTAGGTCAATTTGTGTGAGATTGTCCCCTGATATAAAAAAAAAAAAGATTGTCCAAAAATATTGGACACGTATTTTTTCTTTTGTCAATCAGACAAAAAATTACAAAGATAAAGCGCGTCAAAGTTCGAAAGTGGGGGCTCGTGACGTCACTTCTGTGTAAGACGTGACGTCATGCGACATTTCAACTCAATATAATCTCCGTATTTTTTTGATTATGTGAGTGAAAGAATAAAAAATACATGTCCAATACTTTTTTAATAATATACCTGATCGACCAAGAAAAAAAATTACTCATCATCCCCATTGACCCTCATTTTAGAAATCGGCATGCCTGTAAAAACCTATGCAAGTAAAAGAGTCATCTAGTATTCCAAAATCGAAATATTCAAATCAAATCAGCCGGCATCAAACCAGCATCGAGATCTTGTCAATTTGGGACCTTGGCACTGAGGGCCGCGTCAATGAACTCATCTCGACAGTGTGGCCGTCTCAAGATACGTCAAAGTAAAGACTTTGTCAAGCAGCCGGCGTGGCGCGGCGCGACAGTAGCGTAGCGCGTTATTAGCGTGGAAATTAACAAGGAGTTGTAGTCAGGCCGTCACACATAGTCACGCCGCGCGTGATTTTCACGTTGTATTTGTTTACAAATTTACAGTGTATTTGTGACCGTGGATGTAGAAAATTTTATATACTGCGTTAGAGAACGTCCAGTTCTATATGATTTGGGCCTTAAAAGCTACAACAATGTGTTAACTTTAGAGATGTGCCGTTCTTGGGAAGTTTTCTCATTTTGTATGGAGAACTTTCTCGACGAGGAATATTTCCCAAACAAAATGAGGGAAGTTTCCGAGAACGGCACATCTATGGTTAACTTGGATCGATATTGCGAGAACGCGTCGCGCTGGAAACGCGCTGCGCGCCGCGCTGACGCGATCGCGCCACGCCAAGCGCGGCGTGATTTTGGCACGACGCGACGTATTCCCGCAGCGTGACTGCCGCGCCGCGCCGCGCTGGCTGTTTGATGAAGCCTTAAACGTCAAGTCATAGAACACTCATTTCTGACGTGACTTGAGACGAGCTTCTCAGCCAAGATCAGTTTATTAATACGGCCCTAAGATCTGTACTCAGTCTCAATGTGCTCCTTGAGACCAATTAAAGGATCCTGTACTACCTCTGGATATTTTTCTGTCCCCAAAAACAGCATGTGCTCGCAGAAGTGCGCCAAACCGGGCAACTCATCCGGGTCGCTTAGGTAACCTGGAGAAACATTAAACACAATAGATTGATGGCACCATTAATAGACAGGGACCAGTGTTAGACACTTGATTCTTATTTTAAAATAACGTAAGGGTTTAGCATTTATTTTTTTACAATAAATTTATAATTAGCTTTGAATTAAAAGTGTCCATTATTGGTTCATGTCAGCTAAAAGTGTCCAATACTGGTACCATCGCTCTAGGTGCAGTACATGTGAACCTGCCCGCACAAGTTCTCATTATCAAAAATAAAATAAAATATATTTTGAAATACTTATTTAACATAATCACTCTGTCCGCCCTCTATCTCAGGAATATATGGGTTATATTTTTTTAAATATTTGCAAATTCTGTATACATTACATGAAAACCACTACATATTAAAGTCCAAACTCAGCACGGCGGGAGTTTACGTTTGTTCCGGCTAATCTCAGAAACTACTGTACGGATTTTAATATGGTTTTCACCAATATAAAGAGGGATTATCTAGGGAGGTTATATGCTACAATTTATTAATTTAGTGCTATCCGTGCGGAGCCGGGGCAGGTCGCTAGTCTATATTATAAAGATGGAAAAATAACGATGTCATGAAAAAATTGCGTTACGGCTTTAAACAAATTATGAATATGTATGCAACCCAATATGTATGCAATATGTATGCAACCCATATAATTTGCTTACCGACGTTGACGTTCAGAGCGGCCGCGGACTTGTCGGTGGTGGGGTCACTGATCAGCAGCACCTTCAGCCGGTTCGAGAGCTCCAAGCCCCTTGGCAAACCAGAAACAGTCCGTTAGTTATAACAGTGATGTGAACAGTCCGTTAGTTATAGAGTCGATGAAGCTCCGCTTCTATTCTGGGTAGTTTGGTCCTTCGGGCCTGGCACACCTACCTAACCTAACCTATAAGGTGTTTCATTTTCCAAACTTTGTATTTTCTAATGACTTCGCTCGAATCCTTGGTCCTACTTATCTAAAAGACTATTGTTAAAAATTTCAATCAAATCAATTAGTACTTAGAGGTAGCACATTTTGACAACTTTTTTAATCCATTTTCATATTTATGCAATTCATCGAAGCCTTAACATACCGAAAAACCAGTCATGATGGTCGAAAGCATTAGTGTTTTACATAAGTCGACAGAAAAGTTAGTTATTGTTAGTTTCAAAAAAAAACAATCCACATTGAAGATTTGCTATCGCCGAAGTGGTCATTTTGTGCAACCTCTAAATATTGTCCAATTACCTTTAAATTTGACATTTAATTTTTTTACATTGTATAGACTTACGGCGTAAGCAACGTCTGCAAAAAATATGTCATTTATTTTTTTCCATACAAATATGAAATACCCTACTAACCTATTTAGGTTAGGTTCACTGTAACCTAACCGAACCTACCTATTACTGTCGGGGGCAACCCGGCCGATCTTGGCAACAGTGATATTGTGATATGAGTCGACGAAGCCCCGCTGCGCGTTTGTAGTTCTTTCTATCTATGTATGTATGTATCTATCTATATCTGCTCTGTATTGGAGAGCGCAGCGGTGTCAAGGAATGAAGCGGCGGGGGCTTTTAAGGGGACTTTACTTAACATTACAATTTAAAAGTTTCATATCCAAACATTACAATGTGAAACTTTCAAATCGCTTAAATTTGCTTGCTAAGAAATAATCTTCATTTCAACTATAACAATTTGAAACTTTCATTACGTATGATTATGTTCGCTAAGATTTGGTGATCATTTACTAAATTTTATCTACAGGTACAATTTAATTTGGCGGTTGTTTTCTAAATTTGACTCTCAAAGATAATTTTGGTGATCATTATATTTGTTGCCATAGTAAATATTACGGGACTATCTGACACAAAAAGTCCTAGTCCCAAACTACTACTAAACAACAATAAACACACTTATATAGAGAAATACATACTTAAAATATATAGAAAACATTCATGATTCAGGAGTAAATACTCCCGCTCGTCACACAAATATTTGCCCATACCGGGACACGAACCCGGGACCGCTAGCTTCGTAGACTGGTTTACTACCGGCATCAAAGTGTTTGTCCTCTAACCTGTAATCCCTCTTGTCTTCCTGGGATTTGATAATGTCGTCGTATCGCTTGACGACGCCGCCGGGCGCGCCGGGCGCGGGCGGGGGGTGCGGGGGGTGCCGCGGCGCGCACGCGGGCAGCGACATGTTGGAGTGCCGGCGCCGGGACAAGTAGATTACACTGGAATTGCAGGTTATGTTAGATGGGTTGGAAATAACTGTCAAAACATTTGGGTGATTCCACGAGCGTTTCAACCGCCGTCAGTCCCTTGATCGCATTAAAGACGAAATTTCTGTAGCTTTGGATGCCATTTTCGGTTATTTTATAAAGTGCCCTGACTTCTACAAAATAACCGAAAATGGCATCCAAAGCTATAGAAATTTCGAATTTAATGCGATCAAGGGACTGACGGCGGTTGAAACGCTCGTGGAATCACCCATTTATAAATATGTAAGGGGACAATCTCACACTGACCAATTCCCAAAACTAAGCTCTAATCGAACAGGTACTAGACAACGATAAACATTATGTATATAGAAAAATACATAGAAAACATTACAAACTAAGAAACAAATACTCGAGCTTATCATACAAATGCTGTCCTTACCGGGAATCGAACCCGAGGAAACTGGCTTCACAGGCAGGGTCACTGGGGTGATGGCACCAGTGTTGGACACGTTAAGCTGACAGGCACCAAAAATGGACACTTAAGCTTTAATTCAAAGAGCATACGGTTACAAATTTAAAAAGCCGTGGTAGCCTAATGCTTTGACCCGCCGACTCTTAAGCAGAGGGTCGTCGGTTCGCACCCGGGCTCGCACCTCTAAGTTTTTCGGAATTCATGTGCGAAATACAATTTGTAAATTTACCATGAGCTTTTCGGTGAAGGAAAACATCGTGAGGAAACCTGCACACACCTGCAAAGAAATTTGACGGTGTGTGCGAAGTTCCCAATCCGCATTGGGCCCGTGTGGGAACTATAGCCCAAACTCTCTCATAGTGAGTGGAGGCCTGTGCCCAGCAAAGGGACGTATATATAGGCTGGATTATTATTTTATATTATTTATACGGTTATAAATTTACTGTTGCAAAATAAATGAATAGCCCTTATCTTATTCAAAATAAGAATTATGTGTCCACCATTGGTCCCTGTCCATTACTGGTGCCATCACCCAACCAACTTAGCTTACTTGTCACTCATTTAATTTTTTAAACACTTTTGATGCCAACTGTACTATTTTTTGCAGTTATCATCTACTCAATGAAACCGAACTAAAGAGACCAAATTTGGTGGGTGTAGTCACACTACACAAATTAACCTACACCAAACCTTAGCCTTAGAATATAATACAGAAAAAAAAAAATATAACTTCTATTTTTTCCACAAGCATCTAGTATGCAAATAAAAATACAGACATGCTAGTAAGTATACAGCCAAAATGAAATGCAATACCACAAGTTATCAAATTATCTCTCCCTTCATCTTTGTAGTAAAATACTCGTTCTATGGGTATTAGACTTATTTGAGAAAATTAACATAGAAAGCATGCAATACTCAGTAAAGAATATCCATGCTCATCACATAAATGTTGCCCTTGCCATAGGTCGAACTCAGGACGGTATACCCTTGAATCACTGACACTCATTTCATAGAATGTTTTACTTCGCCGAATTTTCATTTCATCGACAGGCATTTTCTACATGCAGGAATTAAAAATTTATAGTGGTCACAAGTCTAACCTAACCTACGTAACCCATGCTTAAGATAACCTGAAAACAATAAGGTTTCAGCAGAAGCTTTCGATGAAATGAAATTTGGTGAAAGCACACATTTGATGAAATGAGTGTCCCAAAACAAGGGGACACGACCCGGGACTGATAGCTTTGTTAAGCAAAATACCATCTTTTTCAAATTATCATCTTTTCAACATGTTTTATAACATTTGGTTAGACAAAACCCCCCTTCCCTGAGTGTGTCATAATTCTGTGGATAGAGTGAATAACTTGATATGTAAATTTAAGGAAATTTGTATTTAGAACAGATTGCATAAGGTTAAAATTACTTCTTGCTTTTTTGACGCGTTATCAACTTATTCATGCCATCCACGGAATTAATGGATGAGTGTTAGTTGTTAATATTAGCTGAAATATGTACTGTGTCAGACCAACTGACAAATGGCCGAAATTTTACCTTTTCGGTACAGAACCCTAAAAGAAAGACACAAAGTTGTTTTGGTATCTGAACTATAAAAACCGGTCAAGTGCGAGTCGGACTCACTTACCGAGGGTTCCGTATTTAAGTCTGTACTTCAAAAATATACCTTTTTATATACTTTAAAATAAGGTCTCTTTTGAGCTGTCTAAATTTAACACAAATTTTCAAAGTTTTTTGTCAATTTCTCGAAAACTATAAATTTTGAACACTTTGTTTTATTTTTCCCTTAAAATATAAGTAATTATCTATAAGTTACGAATTTTTCAGAGTTTTCGGTTCATAAACTTCAGAGATAAATGAACAGTAATTTTTTAAACATTTTTAATTATAAATCAAAAAGTACTACACGGAAAATTATAAAAAAAATGGTTTCAAAATGTGCAAATGGACTCACTTTCATTTTTCAACAAATTCTAGACCCCTTTACAATTATTTATAAAATGAATTTAATTTTTTTTTTACTAAACATATGCACAAGCAAGTTATACTATGCCAAATTTCAAGTTGATAGCTTGTGTAGTTGCTGAGAAAAACTGCTGTGACATACAGACAGACAGACAACAAAGTCTCACCATGAGGGTTCCTTTTTTACCATTTTGCCAACAGAACCCTAAAAATGATTATTATGAATATGTTGAAAATAAAAAAAAAACTACAAAAACTTGATGTATGTAGTCTCAATGTGTTTTGCTAATGATGAATCATGAACGGGTCAAACATAATTTATGTAAGGTACTGTTCTTATAATGTCATACAGTAATAAAAATTAACCATTTAAAATATTACAGGTTATTGGACATGGGGACAACATTAATAGCATTGTTACATGAATGAATATAATAGAATAGAATAGAATCATTTATTTGGCTATTCAATAAAACACATATCTACATTAACATACAAAACTAACCTATTAATGGTGCCTCGATAATATTTATTAAAAGCATGATGTGTGAAGATGTGAATCTCAAGAGTGACATTTGATGGGCGGACCGATGGGCAAATATAACAACAAATTATATCAAGGACATCCAAAAACTTACCTATGTGACAAAAACTTGAAAAAACTACGACAAACTACAACACGCAAGCAAAAGGCGTGCTTTAAGCGCTAATTTAGAAATATTCATAGGCTACAGTTAGTAAAAATCTAATAGTTTTACTAATAAAACACTAAAACAATGCGGAGTAAATGATTTACAGAGATTGAACGAAATATAACCTATTGCAGCTGGCCCGATAGGTCACCGTCGGTGAGAAATTGTGGTAGCCCACAAACAGTATTCTTCTCGATGCCAGTTTGGATAATTTAACTTAAAAAGCTAAATTTTAGATGTAATTCGTGTTCAAATCACGATGACAAGACTACAATATTGACTGACGTAACTGACATAAGATGTTTTTAACTGACTAATTCTTATAAGCAATGGGATGAGACTATTCGACCTTCGAGCTTGTGCTTTCGCACTATGATATAATAAAAAAAATTGAAATGTCATTCTGAGAGGTTTATTGGAAGTATTAAACCAAAAAACTAAACTCCCTTTATAACACTGCGTCCGGAACGATCAAGACAACCGTGTTAAATAAACTCATCGTAAAAACCAACAATTCCAAATTTTAGTGATTAATTCTTACTCAATAATTAATACACGCGAATGGATTACAATAATACCCCTTCTATACGGTCGGGTGGTTGGGCCAACCGAGAGGGATGCAGCTATTTGTAGGAACGAGATGTAAATATTACTATCTCATTCTGACAGATAGCTGCGTCCTTCTCGGTTGGCCCAACCGCCCGACCGTATAGAAGGGGTATAAAGCAGTAATGGGCCTACCACACGCTCAAGCTTCACCACAGTTTTGCCTGCGCAGGCCGGTTTGTACACGGAACACGGAGCGTGTGGTTGGTAAAACTCAATAGCTATGTCCACACCTATGCGCTTTCATGTTCAACTTGCGCTTTCAACTTGGAATTTGTCTTGCGTCAAGCGCATGCAATACGAGGGTGACACTGAATCTTCAATAAAATCCAATGTTTTGACTTTATCTTCCGCCATTTTATTTGCAAAATGTTGCACGTCAACCCAACGGTGACGGATCAGCGGGCGCTACGGGTATGCGCTTAAATCAAACCATTTTGAGCGCATGCGTTATTGCCTGCGCTGTGGTTGCAGAGGCATGCGTCACAGGAAAGCGCAAGTGGAACATGAAAGCGCACAGGTGTAGACATAGCTTATAGACACGAAGTGTTCAGTTTTGGCTTGCGCAGGTAAAACTGTGGTGAAGCTTGTGCGTGTGGTAGGCCTATAACGTTACTTACCGATTGGGCACTCCTCTAGTATTGTCAACATTCAGCTGTTCTGTAGCTAGCTGTCAAACTGTGTTGTTTACTACCGGGCCGTACCAAACTTGTCCATTCTTGTTTTGATCTACAACATAAGGAAAGTTAAATAAATCTATTCCACGGGCTATTAGCAGACATGGAGAGATGGGAAGCCCTCGTGGAGCTGCCTATAGAGCCAGGCCACCGCCCGTTTGAGAAATTACTGCAAACAGCAAGCGTAGTACTCAACGATGTTACTGAGTTAGCGCCTTTTGAAAAAGGTTAGTTTGGAGTTTATTGCGACAGTTAATTATGTTTATTAATATTTTTTATGTAAAATGGATCTTATATTGAGTACTTGGTCTGGTTCAGTTATATTACGTTATGATCTACCTACATTAAAAATAAAATTTAAAGTTCATTAGTTTCCCGCTTATCTGGCCGTTAAGTAGTGTTCGTATCCTTGTTAAGAATCGAAGGCAAAACAGCTGATATATATTTGTGGAGATAATTTGTTTTTTTTTATTAATGTACTAGACTTTCCCCGCGACTCTGTCCGTGTAGTAGTAATTTTTCGCTTATACCTCGGGAACTATCAAATATTCCGGGATAAAAAGTATCCTTGGTGTTAATCCAGGTAATAATCTATCTGTGTGCCAAATTTCATAAAAATTGGTTGAGCCGTTCATGATTTATAAATTGTGTAACAAACCCAACTTTGTTTTATACACTTAGATGATATAGACAAGGAAATGTGAACCTTATTTCACCGATTTTCTTCGATGCCAGTCGTCTTCTTATCTTGCTGTTGATAACGTAACCAGATCATCTGACCAGGCGAGGCAGGCCATCAGCTAATTGACTACTTTAATTACCTTGATCCCTAGTCTGGTATATTCCTTGTCCAACTTCTACTCATTGGCGTATCTAGGGTAATTTCCAGAGAGAATTGAAAATTTTTTCTGGCTCTGTCACTAACAAGGATATAATTTTCATTTTTGTTTTACCTTCAGAATGGGTAATAGACACATTGCTATACAAGCCTGTGGACCTCCTTCAAACCATATCAATCAAGCGGGCTGAAGGCGTGTGGACGAAGGCACTGGCAGATGCCCTGAAGCTGCTCGCTGATGTTGTGGCCAAGTGTCCATATGCTGAGAAGTACTATGAAGACATAGTCAATGTATTATATTTTATATAACTATATAATGGAGTTTTTTACCTCTATCTCTGATATTAAAAACATGAATATGATTAAATAGATACTTTATTTAATTTACTATACTTTTTTTTCAGCTGTGCCTTATAGGCTTCGACTCCGAGCTGCGCAAGCACGCTCTCAATTGTCTTATAGAAGTTGTAAAACGGTCTGAAATCGGCGCTAAGAACGCGTCGCGGCACATAACAGAGTTGGGAGTGGCCACCCAGTGCAGGACGCCGTTAGCTTTGCTCGTGGGTATGTACTCGTACAATTAGCTCTACCTATTCTGATCACTGATCATAAGGTATATGTTCTGACACGCTGAATAACTCTGTAATAATTTGGTAATTAATAAACGATTTTCTTCTTCTTTCTTCTAATTATTTGTTTTCTGTAATTCTGTAACTATTTTGTCTTTGTCGATCAGGTAGATTATCAAAAAGTATTGGACACATATTTTTTATTTTTTTCACCATAAACAAAAAATTACGGAGATATATTCGAGTTGAAATGTCGCATGACGTCACGTCTCAATACAATATTTACACAGAGGTGACGTCACGAGCCCCCCTCCCGAACTTTGACGCGCTTTATCATTGTCATTTTTTGTTTGATTGACAATAGAAAAAATACGTGTCCAATATTTTTTGATAATCTAACTGACGGACTAAATATAATTTCGTTTTCTTTACCCAGTCATCATCTCTATTCTGCGTTCTGTAACTCTATAATAAATTATATGTGCAGGCCCCCTAGCATGCATGTACAATTAAAATTTGATACGTGCTAGGGAAATAAATGGGTGATTCCACGAGCGTTTCAACCGCCGTCAGTCCCTTGATCGCATTAAAATCGAAATTTCTGTAGCGTTGAATGCCATCGTCGGTTATTTTATAGAGTGTCCTGACTTCTACAAAATAACCGAAAATGGCATCCAAAGTTAGTTAATTTCGACTTTAATGCGATCGAGGGCCTGACGGCGGTTAAAACGCTCGTGGAATCGCCCAAATACATTTATTCCAAACTCTAACGTAAGACTTAATGCTTAAGGTTTAAAATAAAAGGGTTCCGTCTTGATAAAATCGCTATAAAGTTGTGAAAATCGCTATAGTCGCTATTTATAAAAGGTAATAAAACCCAGGACGAGACAGTTTTATTTCAAACCTTATGCGTTAAGTCTTACGTTAGAATATGGAATAGATGTATTCATTTCCCTAGCACCTGTCAAATTCTATCTTGTGCTTGCATGTTATGCTCGCTGTATAGTTCTACATAGATTAACGCGCATTGTTTCATAGTATGATCTGTTTGTCGTAATAACAAGTATCTTTATGTGACACAGGCGCCATCTGCGAGCACCACCCCGCGGTGATATGTAATGATATCAACGAAATATGGCGGACGTACTTAATAATGCTGGAAAATTCCAAAAACACGGTACTTGTGTTGATTTTTCTTTGTTTATTTATTTTATTTTGACAATAAAAAATGTTTAAAAGCCTATAAAAAACTCTCAGAGCGTGATTCGTTTTTTTTTCAGTTCAAAGTAACTAAGTCCGTATTGGAGGGTGTTTGCGGTTTGTTCAAGCATTTCGGAGAGGACTTGCCGATATCGGAACTGAACAACTTCTACGAGAATCTGTCTAATAAATACATAAAGACTCCTACCTGCCGAACTGGTGAGTACTTCTTCTTAAATTTAAGAGCTAGGCTGTTGTCGGTGGAGCAATTTCCATGACTCTATCTAGAGCCTTTTCTTTTAGGGCCTGATACGGCACGACGTCTACTTTTTCTTTTATCTGATCCATGAACGTTCTCCTTGGTCTTCCTCTCTTCCGCTTCCCTTCTACTTTCCCTTCCACTATGGCCTCAATGTGTTCGTGTCGTAAAAGGTGTCCTAGTATCTTTCCTCTTCTAATTTCAATGGTTTCCATAAGCACCTCTTCTCTTTAACCATGTTAAGCACTTCTTCGTTGGTAATTTTTTGAGTCCAGCTAATATTCTTCACCCGCCGCCAGCACCACATTTCAAAGGCTTCTAGTCTTCTAGTCCAATATTTTTTGATAATCTAAACCCAGCATCATCCCTATTTATTTCTAGTATGCTTCGAGATCCTACGTTCGCACGCGGGGCTGTTCCGCGAGCGTGTGTCCCAGGATAAATTAATTCGGGAGTTGTTGTGGACGTCGATCTGCGACGGCAGCGAACACGCCACACTGAGTGTCTACAAAATTATAACCAGGCACTTAGACAAGAGGGTTCTGGAGGCAAGTCTATACTAACATTATAAACAGAGGCCGGAATTCTCGTGGCACTTTCGAGCTGTTATAGGGACTTCCCGTTTATCGACTTCCGATATTCATATTATATCGATACATTATATAGCACAACATATTAAAGAAGATTGAGAGTAGAGGTAAACAACGGGCGGTCTTATCGCTAAAGAGCGATCTCTCCGAGATAACCTTTGGATACTAACTTTTTGGTAAAATTTTAAATAGGAATTACATTCAGTCAACAAAGTATCGGGAATGGATGATTTGTTTATGGTTCCAAATTCAAATTTTTGTTTTTTTTGTTGTTGTTAGATTGGCACAACTGTTTTCTATTTTGGCGCGGAGTTTGAGTTGCATCTGTTATTTATATTAAATACAGTGCTGTTTTTAGTTATATCATATCTAGTGTGTATTGCGAATTTCATAATGGACAAAAACATTGAACAAAGAGTTTGTCTTAAATTTTGCATCGCCAATGGAATTTCGTGTTCGGAGTCACTGAAAATGTTACAGAAGGCTTACGGTGATTCGACTTTATCAAAAACACGTGTTTATGAGTGGTACAAAGCGTTCAAAAGCGGTCGAGATGTGATGGAAGATTTGCCTCGCTCTGGTAGGCCATCAACGTCTGCAACTGAAGTTAACATCGCAAAAGTGAAGGAAATAGTGACTGAAAATCCTCATTCAACTTTGAGAGAGATAGCCGCCGAACTTTCTGTATCTCACGAGTCGATCCGTACTATTTTAACTAATCATTTGGGTATGAAACATGTTACCGCTCGGCTAGTCCCAAAAGACCTGAATTTTCTCCAAAAACTCAATCGCATGAGAGTCGCTGAGGACATGCTAGAACGAGTCAATTCCGACCCAACATTCATGAAACGCATTGTTACTGGTGACGAGACGTGGGTTTACGAGTTTGACATGCAAACTAGTCAACAAGCTTCGGAGTGGCGCCTTCCAACTGAACCGAAACCGAAGAAACCACGCCAAAGTCGATCAAAAGTTAAAGTCATGTTGACTGTTTTCTTTGACTATCGCGGTGTTGTGCACTCGGAATTCTTGCCGGAAGGTCAAACGGTAAATAAAGAATATTATTTGAGCGTTATGCGGCATTTAAGAGAGCAAATTCGACGAAAAAGGCCAGATTTGTGGAATGAAAATTCTTGGATTTTGCACCACGATAATGCGCCTTCGCACAAGGCCATCATTGTGAAAGAATTTTTGACCAAACACTCAACAAATACCATCGAGCAACCACCATATTCACCAGATATGGCTCCTGCCGACTTCTTTCTTTTTCCTAAACTCAAATTACCACTTCGTGGCACCCGTTTTCAATCGGTAGAAGACATAAAGGAGAATTCGCGCCGAGAACTGAATTCAATTCCGGAAACAGCGTTTAAAAAATGTTTTGATGATTGGATTATTCGTTGGCGTAAGTGTATCGTTTCTGAAGGAGCATACTTTGAAGGTGATAAAATAAATTTGGATGATTAACAAACAGTTTGTGTATTATTGATCTTTTCCCGGTACTTTCTTGACAGAGTAGTATAATAATATCTTATGAGGTATTCGTGATTATTACAAATTTAAATAAAACAAATTTAAACAGATTATATAATAAAAAGGAAATAACCATTAACCAGATAATTTGAAAAAAAATATGACTGTCTATTTCTTTTATAGAGAAACTAATGTTGAAACACTTGTTAGCACTAAAACAGACTTTGAACATGAAATTGATATATCACTGAACTGAACTGATTAAATGTGACAATGTTAACTTTTCATTCTTTTCGTTTCGTTGCATCTATATTTAGCGATAAGACCGCCGGTTGTTTAACTCTACTTTCAATCTTCTTTAATATGTTGTGCTATATAATGTATCGATATAATATGAATATCGGAAGTCGATAAACGGGAAGTCCCTATGACAGCTCGAAAGTGCCACGAGAATTCCGGCCTCTGATTATAAAGGTCTCTGCCCACTACACCGTATCATACCAAGACCGTGCTATGAACGGCACAAACGCTCACTGCTATAGGAAGTGACGGTCGGTGACGGACCGGTCTAGTGGGCATAGTCTCATACTTTTCAATACAAATATTTTTTGTCTGACACGTTCCTACTACGATCATGGTATGATCCGGTGTAGTGGACAGATGCCTTAAAGCATGTCCCCTTGTTTTTCAGACACTAATTTCATCGAAAGTGTCGTTTCAGCGAATTTCATTTAATCGAAACATTTCAGCTGAAACCTTATTGTTTTCAGGTTATCTTAAGCATGGGTTACAGGTTAGGTTAGACCTGTGACCACCAAAAAATTGTAACTCCTGCACGTGGAAATGCCTGTCGATGAAATGAAATTTCGGTGAAGTAAAACATTCTATGAAATGTCGGTGATTATAAAGAGATAAAATTTGTTTTTAGATAAATTTTGATCGGCAGGAGAACTAAAGTAACTGATATAGCTCACCGAACAGCAAACCTTAAGTGGCAGTGGGCGGGGCACATTGCTCGTAGAACCGATGGCCGTTGGAGCGGAAAGGTTCTAGAGTGGCGACCGCGAATCTTCCACAAGGTGGACCGACGATCTGATAAAGGTCGCGGGTAACCGCTGGATGACAGCAGCAGAGGAGCGATCGTTGTGGAGAACCTTCTTGGGGAAGGCCTTTGTCCAGCAGTGGACGTCTTGCGGCTGATAATGATGATGAAAATTTGTTTATCTGTAATCTAATCGGTAAACTTTGAAACTACTGAACTGATTTTAATCATCCTTTCACAATGAGAAGGCTATTTGGCAGGCAGTGGATATTTTGAAAAAAATAACTTATTTAATTTGATAATATTATATTTTAGAAAATATTAGCAATAGAAGTGCTACCACGTGTACAATCGACGCACACAAGAACAAAATTAACTGCTCTACGAATATTAGCGTATGCGAATATCGAAAGTTTGGGAGATTTGACGCAATTTGTGGACATGCAAACACTGGAGAACGAGTTCAGGAGGGATAAGGTTACACATGGCCATGCAGATATGGTGAGTTACTATATCTAAAGAAAAAGTAACAGTTGTATGTCCTTTTATGACGTCGCGGTACGTTCAGGGGCCACCAGGGCGTTTTCCAAAAAAAGTACGTATACTAATTTCTTTTTCTTTGTCGATCATGTAGATTATCAAAAAGTATAAAACACGTATTTTTTTAAATTAAGCAGATATATTGAGTTGAAATGTCGCATGACGTCACGTCTCAATACAATATTTACACAGAAGCGACGTCACGAGCCCCCACTCCCGAACTTTGACGCGCTTTATCTTTGTTATTTTTTGTTTGATTGACGAAAGCCGTGGTAGCCTAATGGTTTGACCTGCCGACTCTTAAGCAGAGGGTCGTGGGTTCGAACCCGGGCTCGCACCTCTAAGTTTTTCGGAATTTATGTGCGAAATATAATTTGTAGATTTACCATGTGCTTTTCGGTGAAGGAAAACGTCGTGAGGAAACCTGCGCACACCTGCAAAGCAATTTGACGGTGTGTGCGAAGTTCCCAATCCGCACTGGGCCCGCGTGGGAACTATAGCCCGAACCCTCTCATTGTGACTGAAGGTCTGTGCCCAGCAGTGGGACGCATATAGGCTGGATTATTATATTATATTGTTATTATTATTTGTTTTTATAGCGGCAATAGAAATACGCACTTTGTGAACATTTCAACTGTCTGTCTGCATTAGGCGAGTTAAAAGCGAGGCGAGCGCGCAACGTGATCGCCGCGATCTCTAGAACTAAATAGATAGCGGAGAACTCGCTGCGCACTCGCCTCGCTTTCAACATGGCAGCAAATCGCCAGTGTGATAAACTCTTACTGTTCATGAGATACAGCCCGCTGACAGAGGGAGTTTTCAGATTGAATGGTGCATAGAGAGCAACCTGCCCGGCAGCGAGCGGCTGCTGCAGGCGGCCATCTTGTTTCGGGACAAGCTGCCCGCCGCGAGCCGCGGGAACATCGTCGCCGGCGGAATATTGAACTCGCCGAATGAAGTTAGACAAGTGAGCTCAGTCACAGTATAAAAGCCTGCGCAAACCGGCGGAGCGCAGCGCAGATCACCTAGGAGGATTTACTCCACGCAGCGCACACCGACTAGGGAAAATGCCCCGCGATACCGCGAGTGCAGCGCCGGCGGCCGGCGCACCTCAGAGCACTTCGGCGCGTACCGCGGCATGCCGCCGCCTGCCGTGGCGGTGTCCTCTAACATGCTCCTCGATGCCGCAGAGTAGAAATCCCCCGTGATGCTCCGAGGTCGGTCTCAGCGCATTCAAATTTATACCTTAATGTAATTAAAACAGAAAATAATATACATTGATAAATTTAAAGTGATCTGCGCTGCGCACCGCCGGTTTGCGCAGGCCTAAAGGGTGGTTCAACTTTTTCTTGTTTGTTATTCTGTTCCGTTGTCCAAGAGGCAACAGTGACCGAGTTCAAAAAAACTTATAATAAATGCTACTGATGTGCTTAGGAAATGGTCCATAAAATAATGGGCTTTTAACAACGACAAAAATGTGAATTTTAACCATAGAAAACGTGTCATCATGGTTTTAAAGAGTTGTCCAGCGGACGTATCCATGACAACGAGGTACAAGAAAAAGTTGATCGACCCATAAATATAGCTGAAGCAGTAATTAAAGTATGAACAAACGTTCGAAACGACGCACTCACACAGACGCACGCCTCAACGAGACCCCTGAGCGGACATGGCAGTGCAGTCAGTGGCAGGTGTCGCGTCGAGACGAATGGTTTCGCTTTGCATTTTATTCTTCTGTACGAAACGAAACTCCGGGTTCTGTTACATACATAAACCTTCCGTAAAAAAATATCTAACTGATGGTGTAAACCGCATTTTGAACGCCACGCTCGACTAAAATTTTATGTGCCTCAAACGCCAGAGCGATAAAATAAAATAAGAACACTAAAAACAAGTGATTGCACAACGAGATTTCGATATTATATCTAACTTCGTCTATTGTAGGGATTAGCAAGCAAGATCACTACACATGATTTAACAATATAATTTTATTAAATTTGCGTGTTTTTATTACTACTAAAAACCCACAATTAATTAATGAAACATTAAAATATTCGTATAAATCCGTTGCATAGTTTGAAAGATCTAAGCGTATACAATTTATTTTTTATTTATTTATTTACTTATTATTTATTTATTTAAAAAGGGGCAGACAGCAGGAAGCGACTTTTTATATTATGTAGTAATAATATATAGTTTTAAGAAAAGCCACATTATTCTTTTTATCAGGCAGCCATACATTTCCTGATATCAAAGTCGTGCGACGACGTAGAGGGGTTCGTCCAAATCTGGCGCGACCTGTACGACGTCAGCAGCCCCGACGACGTCGCCGCGAAGGTGGAGCTGGTGACACGCGAGCTCGGGAGCTATCTGGAGACCGCTCTCGAGATGTTCTTGGAAGAAACAAACGAGTCTCAGGTAAGATCAATGTGAAATGGGAGACGTCATGATCATATTTTAAATTAATCTAGCCCTTTTAATCATTATTGTTTATTATTAATAGAGTAACATTTTTAAGAAATCTAATACTTTCAGTTATTCACTACGAGCATTGTCACCAGGGACCGGCCCGCTATCCCTTTCAATGGGTTTTGTATGGGTTTTTCGTTAGGATTTACTTACCAAACCCTCTGCCCGTCAAAACCCTTTAAATGTGCTTTTAAAGCGCTATTTCCAAACGATAGCCCATTCTATTAAGCGCTAACCAATACCCTTACTAAACCCTTTAAAAAAGGTTACTAGTTTATACGCAATTTTAGACCTTTTGTAGACTTCATAAAACACACGTTACCTTGCGTCCCGTTCGAACCAAGTAAACAGCCCATTCAACTAAGCGCTAACCCAATACCCTTATAAAACCCTTATTAGTTTACACGTTACCGACGGCGTATCGTTTGAAGTTACCGCGCGGAGCGGCAAAAGATCTATACGGTTCGATTTTCTATGGCACACGTTTGTGATTGGCTGGTACAAAAGGGAAAGCTTTATAATAAGCGCTTAAATCGTTAGGGAAACCCTTTCATAGGGGTAGCAAGGTGAATCAGTTACCAGTTACCAATTTCAAAGGGCTACCCTTATCGTTGGGTCTTCATTCGATAAGGGAAAGTCAATCGTATTGGTTGCCAATTGGAATGGGTGAGCAAATCCACTGGGCTAGCTATTGCAAAGGGAAGCCCTTTGAAAGGCTTTTCCCGATGAAAGGGTTGTCCGGTCCCTGATTGTCACTACATTAGTGTAGTATATAGGGAATGTAATAAATTTAATTTAAATCTTGTCTTTGTCAAACGTGACAATTAATTGTTTCATAAAAGTAGTTTTGCTATACTATTAACAGCTATTTTAAGGTTTTATCTTGATCAAACGTTTATTGTAGGGTGACCATTGATGCAGCGACTGCATGTTTTATTTACTTTATTATTTATTTATGTAATTATGACGACTCGGTTAGCCTAGTTGGTAGTGACCCTGCCTACGAAGCTAGCGGTCCTGGATTCGAATCCCGGTATGGGAAAATATTTGTGTGATGAGCGCGAGTATTTGTTCCTGAATGTTTTCTAAGTACCCATAGTACAAGCCTAGAGCTTTGTTTGGGAGTAGTTCAATTTGTGTGAGATTGTCCCCTGTCATTTTTTTTTTAATGTAATTCAGGACCTCCCGCCTAAACTGAGGTCCCTGCTTCTCCTGGCGTCCAAAGTGGTCCCCCTCACGTCGACCCCGCTGGCGCGGTGCGCGACGTTGCTATGCGAGCTGGCAGAGAGCCACTCCACCGCTGAGGTGGTCGCAGCGTTGAGGGCTTTGCTGGTGAACGCCGATGTTGAAGAAAGTGGACAGTTTTACAAGGTTAGTATGGCTGAAAAAGTGGTTACAGTTATCAGTTTGTGTAACATTGCGTTATGTAACATGTTGAGTTAACTTTTTGTGTAACTCATTTTTTTATCTGTATTAAATAAAAAAATACTCGTAAGCACCGGCTTTCCCCAGTCTGCTCGCGTGGTTGCAACACACACACACACACACACGCACACGCACACGCACACGCACACGCACACGCACACACACGCGCGCGCGCGCACACACACACTTTCGAATTTATATGCTATACACATTTTTAATATTGTTCTCCAGTCGCTCCGCATAAGCAGTTGTCGCGACGAGGCGTCGCTGCACGAGGCGTGCCTGGCGCTCGCGCGGGCCGGCGCGGGCGGGCCTGACCCGGGGGACATGTTGCCGGCTTTACAGGTCATACACACATCATTCATTTATGTTTCTTTTTACAACAACAATATAACTTACAAACATATATATTAATTATTAGTTATACACATAAATACATTAAATTATTGATTATTTATTTCTTTCTTAAATATATTTACACAGCATTCCAGTCATAGGACTAATACACTGAGAAACTACATTAATAAAATTAAGATATGTACAAGGAAGGAATTATAAAGATATGCATTATGAAAGAGTACTCGACTGCCTGTCATCCATGACCTCGCAAAATCAAAAGCATTCCGAGCACAACTTCCGGAGAATCAGCCTCACCTCGCAAGACACGACATGCGCTAACAAGCAAGCTACAGTTGCATGGATGCTGTAATTGTTAAAAGAGAGATGTTGCTAAACAGATAGGACAACTTTGTCTGTCTTTGTTGTTACATCACAAAACAAAGTCCAGTATAGTATAGCGTTAGTGCGTGTCAGTTTACACTGGACTTTGTTTCTATTGTATTCCCGTGATTTACGAAATATTTACATACCTACAAGTTGACCGGCTTTTTTAATAAATGATTTAACTTTTTATTAATTATTTATTTTAGATTATATTTTCAAGCGACGTGGAACCTGCGATACTAAGCGACGCTCTCAAGAAGTTCGACTGTGTGTTATCGAATAACCAAATGCTGGAGCACGAACACGTTTCTGATGTAAGTAATATTACTCAAGCTAAGCGTGTTACAGCCACGAGTTCACTCGGCGAGCGGCGAGAAGCAATGCATGGAGATGTATGAACCACGCCACGAGGCGATTAGGCGGTCCCTATGCATTTTTTTCCGCTGCCCACTTAGTAAAAAAAAAAAATTTACCCTCGAATCACCGACACTCATTTCATAGAATGTTTTACTTCGCCGAATTTTCATTTCATCGACAGGCATTTCCACGTGCAGGAGTCATAATTTTTTGGTGGTCACAGGGCTAACCTTTTTTTTTTTTTTGTCGTTGGGTAAATAAATCCCACCTCTAGTCGGGGGCTAGGGTGGGTATGATGGACTCCTGAGCTCTAACCCGAAATCTAACCTAACCTACGTAACCCATGCTTAAGATAACCTGGAAACAATACGGTTTCACCAGAAGCTTTCGATGAAATGAAATTCTGTGAAACACGGACACGAAAAAAAAATATACAATTTTATTTTTCTTCTAGACATTATACTTGGTCGAGAAATTACGGTCTCGTGGCGACAAAACGGACAAGCAAATGAGAATTCTACATAGGGAGGTGTTGATGTTCCTAGGTAATATACTTACTATATGTATTCATCTTAATAGCGTTTTTTTTTTAAGATACGTTGGCTATAGTTTATTTTAATACTCATAATAGTCCGTCTAAAGTTTTTGAGAAAAGAATAATTTGAAATTTGGCCTTGTAAGTAAAATTGGACCAAATCAGCAACTTTTATTGAAACGTCAAAACGATCCGGTAGTATGAGGTTAGTATGAAAATAGTAAAATGTGACGTCACAATTTTCAGTGTTCCTTTATAAAATTTATGTTGAATTAAAAATCGTTTAAATTCCAAAAATAAACGATAGCTAGGTTATTCCGTGCTATTTTCGAAAGCTTGATTTAGTGGTAATGTAAAAATGTTTTTTTTTGACATTAGTCAAATAGCCAATTGTAAAATTATATCTTAGTATAAATATTCTCCCAATAGTCTGATTGAATAAGTGCGTAGGCCAGACATCTTTGACAAATGTTTTCTTCTAAAAAAATATATAATTTATGCAACACTAGCTTTTGTCCGCGACTCCGCCCGCGTAGAAGTCGTTTAACGCTGCTCCCTCGGGAACCGTCCAATTTTCCTTAATAAAAAGTAGCCTATGTCTCGGGAACTCAGGCTATCTCCATACCAAATTTCATCGAAATCGGTTCAGCGGTTTAGTCGTGAAAGCGTTACAGACAGACAGACATCTTTCGCATTTATAATATTAGTATAGATTATATAAATATATAATTTATGCAAGGGTAGCTATCGCTTTATCGAAACTCCTTTCATCGAATTTCATTTCATCGGAAGCTAATTTCCACGTGCAAGAGTTATAATTTTTTGGTGGTGTCAGGTCTAACCTAACCTACGTAACCCATGCTTAAGATAACCTGAAAACAATAAGGTTTCAGCAGAAATTAGCTTTCGATGAAATTAAATTCGATAAAATGATACGTTCGATGAAAGGTGTTTCGATAAAGTGATGAAATACCTTTATGCAAATGTTTTAGGTAAACACGGCAGCACGGACATAAATAACAACGCGAATGATTTGGATAACTCCATCATAGTCAATTTAAAGAAATCCCTCACTCTGTCGTTGCCGGATGAGGGTGCAACGTACAAGGTAATTATTATATTGATACGCTATTTTACAAGGGTAGTGGTAGAGCGTCGGTGGCCTAGTGGCTAGCGGTGTCGACTCGCGTTTGTGAGGTACCGAGTTCGAACCCCCAAGCGGTCATCATTATCAGCCGCAAGACGTCCACTGCTGGACAAAAGCCTTCCCCAAGGTTTTCCACAAAGACCGGTCCTCTGCTGCTGTCATTCAGCGGTTTCCCGCAATCTTTATCAGATCGTCGGTCCACCTTGCGGTCGCCATGTATCGATGAGTTTTTCTAACTTATGTACATTACCTGCACGGTAACCGATGCTCTTACGGTGAGGAACATCGTGAGGAAACCTGCACATTTAGCTGGCAAAATGTGTAACCATGATTCAGTTGGTTTGGTTTCCCTGTCACAAGGGTTACGGAGGTCAGATGGCAGCTCCACTGTAATAACCTGACTGGCCGAATCTGTGTACCCCGACGAAGAACGGGAATAAGCGCTAAGAGGGTGAAGATGACGCCATTTTTCAAGTTACATGCTTTTGTTTAACTTGCAAACTGAATTAGAACCACTTCCCGGTGTCCGATTGAGCTAAAATCTGGTATACGTACGTAACTTTTCGGTGACAATGCAATGGAGCTGGTAACGAAGTCGAAAGGTGGCCGTGGGAACTCCGCAACGAACCAAGACAGCCCCGCCGTGTTTGGGCTCGTTGGATTTGTCTTGATAAGCAGATGATGACTGAGCAAAAAAAAATAGAAAATCTAGACCCAAAAACGAACTTTTTGTTAGAAACTTATTATTAAGTTACCTAAGATGACACCAGTAATGGACAAGGACCAATGATGGACACATGATTCTTATTTTGAATAAGATAAGCGTTATTCATTTGTTTTGCATCAATAAATTTATAACCGTATAAACTTTGAATTAAGGTTTAAATGTCCATTATTGGTACCTACCTAAGATGTTGCCACCACAATGATGGATACATGGTTCTTATTTGAAAGAATATAAGCGTTATTCATTTGTTTTGCATCAATAAATTTATAACCGTATAAACTTTGAATTAAGGTTTAAGTGTCCATTATTGGTGCCTGTCAGCTTATAGTAGCCAACACTGGTGCCATCACCCTACCTTTATTTTTCCTTTTTCAAGATAAATCTACAAACGATTTTGCTGCTAGCCATACACCACGGAGACCCGATGACATTACAGACTCTAATGACGATGCTGTGTGCTAACTGTAAGTGTCCTATAACTATTTAAATATAATAGGAATCATCATCATCAGCCGCAAGACGTCCGCTGCTGGACAAAGGCCTTCCCCAAGGTTTTCCACAACGATCGGTCCTCTGCTGCTGTCATCCAGCGGTTTCCCGCGACCTTTATCAGATCGTCGGTCCACCTTGTGGAAGGCCTGACACTTCGTCTTCCGGTTCGCGGTCGCCACTCTAGAACCTTTCCGCTCCAACGGCCATCGGTTCTACGAGCAATGTGCCCCGCCCACTGCCACTTAAGGTTTGCTATTCGGTGAGCTATATCAGTTACTTTAGTTCTCCTGCGGATCTCCTAATTCCTGATTCGATCTCGCAAGGAGACACCCAGCATAGCTCTTTCCATCGCCCTTTGAGTGACCTTAAGCCTTCTTATGAGGGCCATAATATGAATATATAAAAACCCCCGACAAAATTGGGAGCCTTACTTTCGCAGCTGATAACTCCTAAATGGCTCGACAGATTTTCATAAAATTTAGCTCAGAACACTGTCGATTAAATCACCTTTCTAACAAAAACAAATGAAATCAAATTGGTTCATACACACAGATACACTCTTTGCTTTTCTTATTTTTAATGACACTGATGACAATATTTATTTATTATAGATTTTGTAAAAATGATACCAATGCTTGTGTAATTTGCTAGTGTCATCCAATAAAGAGCAGCCGAGTGAGTTGGCGCTCGCGCGCGTCGCGCAGGCGCTGGCCGAGAGCCACGCGGCCGGCGCCGCCGCGTGCGCCGGCGCTGTGCAGGCCGCCCTGCAGCTCTGCGCCGGCGCAGACTGCGTCACGCACATGCTGCAGGTGAGATACGTTATTCTAATTTCAATATTTACTTAGTAATTTGGCCACATAAGGTCTCTTTCGACGCGGTTAGCCTAGTTGGTAGCGACCCTGCCTACGAAGTGAATCCCCAAATGTGTACATATAATAAAACAGTAGAAAGAAACAATATATACATTAAAGATGTTTGACGAAAACTACTCTCAACACTTTGTACACTTTTATTTTAAACCTTAAGCGTTAAGTGTTACGTTAGAATATGGAATAGATGTATTCATTTAACTAGCACCTGTCAAAGGTGTCCTTCCATTTGGGCGAAAACCGTTTCGCAACCGTTTCATTCGGCCAAACGCTTTTTTTCCGAAACTGTAAATATATCAGGATTTATTGCAGGACCATCGTGTAGAACCCTATAAGTTAGGTTAGGTTAGTTTTATAAAAATCCTGAAATATTTACAGTTTCAGAAAAAAAAGCGTTTGGCCAAATGGAATGGTTGCGAAATGAAACAGTTTGCGAAACGTGCAGTTGCGAATCATTAGTAGAACCCTGTCAAATTTTATCTCGTGCATGCTTAGCCCGCAGTCGCCTTTTAGTTTAGCTGTTATACTATTCCCAGTATATGAGTGCGACAAAGTCGTGCGGCGCCCGCAAGCTGCTGGCCGCGGCGCTGGCCTCGCCCTGCCAGGACCCGGAGATCCTGCAGCTGACGGCCGAGACGGTCGGCGTCATGCTGACCAGCCCTGAATGTGAGTCACATGCAGTGGTCGGAATAGATAGTGCTTTCCCGGGATATCGGTTCGTAATCATAATATGGATATGACTTGTAATACGGGATTATACCCCGCGATTCCGCCTGCAAACGATTTAAAAGGGTGTGTCGCTTTAGAAGTAATAATATATAATAATAATAATAATAATCCAGCCTATATATGTCCCACTGCTGGGCACAGGCCTCCACTCACAATGAGAGAGTTTGGGCTATAGTTCCCACGCGGGCCCAGTGCGGATTGGGAACTTCGCACACACCGTCAAATTGCTTTGCAGGTGTGTGCAGGTTTCCTCACGATGTTTTCCTTCACCGAAAAGCTCATGGTAAATTTACAAATTGTATTTCGCACATAAATTCCGAAAAAGTTAGAGGTGCGAGCCCGGGTTCGAACTATTCAATAATAGCGTAAGTTATAGAATTAACTACTGTCATGTCATAGTAACATTTCTACTAAAAAGTTTCCTTGAAACTTCAATTGATATCTTGTCAATAAAAAAAATATTATCCTCCAACAACAACATGAGTACTGGAATCCCGGGTGTATCCATATTAAGTCTAGCGTTTAAGGTCGTTAACCCCAAATGCATCAATCACTGGTCATATGTTAACCTTTTGAATGGTGGTGGGGCCTCGTGCAGGGCCCGTCGGGACCGCCACCATCTTATTTTTCAACCTACCACCAACCATCACATTCACATTGCTGTTCCCGGTAGGATATGCAGTGTTCTTTTTTAAACGACGACGCAGTTAGCCTAGTTGGTAGTGACCCTGCCTACGAAGCTAGCGGTCCCGGGTTCGAATCCCGGTATGGACAAATATTTGTGTGATGAGCGCGAGTATTTGTTCCTGAGTCATGGATGTTTTCTATATATTTAAGTATGTATTTCTCTATATAAGTATGTTTATCGTTGTCTAGTACCCATAGTACAAGCCTAGAGCTTAGTTTGGGACTAGGTCAATTGGTGTGAGATTGTCCCCTATTTATTTATTTAATTGGGAATATATACATTGTTTATCGTATTTCTTAACAAAATATGAAAATACCGTAAAAGAGATGGCAAAAAGTGAAATTAGAATTAAAATCGACCAAAAAAATATGGATAATATAATCATTTAAAAACTATTAATTAGACAGAGAGATCCGACATGAACTGTGACGTCACGGCCATATAAACTTTATGTTCAATTCTTTTTCGCTAGAAAGAGAAGGTAACAATTCTTTAATAGCTTATATCTTGGTTATTTTTATAGTTATTTGAAAAATATTTTTTCTCTACTGTTTGTTACATGAATGACTTTTTATTAAAGAAAAAAATCATGCTTATTCCCAATTGGGATGGCATGGAGAAATTCAAATCCATAAGAAATAAGGGGAACTGCTTAAAGACCTATTAAGTGTTTTTTGTGAGTTGTCCATTAAGTTCCAGTACATTTATGTTAACAAAGATTATTTCTAATTTCTAGCAACAACAAAAAATGCTGGATTGGACGTTGCGGAAACCGTAATATCGAGTTTAGAAAACAACAATTCACTCAGCAAAATTACTCTACCAAAATTAATAGTGCTTATAGCAAAAACATACGAAAATAACGCAGATGCAATATTCGATATAGCTGCAAAAATGTTTGTGGACAAAAAAGAGTTATTTGAAAAAGAGGTGATACAAGAGACTGTATGTCAACTCGTGGAAAACTTAATAAACACAAATACAGTCGAAAACAGAGTATATAAATCTACAGTACAAATGACTGTCAAATTCATAAAAAATTTACACGATGTAAATGTCAACGAATTATTGAATTTAATTTTCGACCGTCAAATTGTCGATGTCAAAGTGGTATATGTCTTGGCTGTCATGAAAAGCGAGTTTAGATTTGACGATGATACGTCAAGAATAATTTTGGCAAGAAATAATTCTGCAGTTTTAAACTCTGTGTTGAATTTTGTTGACGAAACTGAGGTGGATGGCTTTGAATTGGAAGCCATTTTGAAGTTATTGGAAAATTATTGTCAATTTGTTTTGGAGTTGAAATATAAGGTAAGTTCAGAATCGCTCTAAGATCTATTTGAGTGTACCGACTAAATTATACTGTGTTTATTGTTTTTATTTCTTTTACAGGAATCAATACAATTGCTATCACAAATTATAACAAAATTGACGCCAAAGTTAGTAAAAAAGTTGCGGAAAAATATCGCACAAAGCTTTTCATCATTTAAAAAACATTGGAAAGAAACTCCTAAACCAATAAGGAACAGTTTTTTAACTTGGACAGAAATGCTGCGACTAAAAACAATCACGGATTCTTTGGAAAAAGAATACTTTCCGTCTTCACATATAGTGTGTGTGAATGCGCTTAAAATTATGTCAAACATATTTGACATCGAAGACCTAATTTTGTCTGATGTCAAAACCGACATCGCAAAGTGGCCAAAAATATTGCTGAAATCTTTCGCGTCTGGGCGAATGGAGCAGTATTTCTATAATGAAACGTCATATTTCAACGATGTTTTGGCGGTGAGCTTAAAGTTTTTGACGTCAGAAGATGTGAAAAAGCTCATAAAGGAAGGAAGTGGTTTGAATTTGCCGACGAAAGATGTTGGGGTATTGTTCTGTGGGACGTTTGTTAAAGGGTTTTCTGGGGTTTTGACTGAGAAACCGTATGTTTTGTTGGATAGCGACATGGGAAGTTGCAGCGTGATTTTAAACTATCTAGTCAAGTATTTCGTTAGAAGTACTTGTTCAGAGGAAGAGTGCGATAATTTATTTGAATTAATTGAGCAGGTGAGTTATAAAAGTTTAGTAATGGAAATGCGACAATAGGAGTTTAAAAAAGAATGGGCCAAATTTTTTCATTTCATTTGAAAAATTAATGGTCCCAAATATCATACTGGAAAATTTCCTATATATTCTTACAAAGTGTCAGTTTTGCTATAGAGAAATTCATTAAATTCTGGTAGCAAAACGGACGCTGTGATAACATGTTAGAAATTGTTCAGCACGTTTGCGACGTGCAATTTTTGGTTACCAAAATCCAGTGAATTTATCGGTGATTAAACGGACAGTTCTATAATTTCTTTGGTGAAATATCAGTATTTTTTTAATTGTTCAGTATGATGATCCCTCGCGTACCAAATTATCCTGAAATCCAAAGATAACATCGGTCCTGTTGTTATAATCATACCCATTACGGGTAATATTAGTATCGTGTCCCCTTGTTTTGCAGACGCTCATTTCATCGAATGTGTCGTTTCACCGAATTTAATTTCATCGAAAGCTAATTTCTGCTGAAACCTTATTTTTTCGGGTTATCTTAAGCATGTGTTACAGGTTAGGTTAGACCTGTGACCACCAAAAATTTGTAACTCCTGCACGTGGAAACGCCTATCGATGAAATGAAAATTCGGCGAAGTAAAGCATTCTATGAAATGAGTGTCGGTGATTCAAGGGTAAACCTATCAGTCTAAAATTGTTCTAGCTCTGGCCAACCTACGTCGTACACACGACTTTTTCCCAAAAACATTCACTCCTAGTGAATTTAGAGTGTCTCCCAAAGAAGCTGGGTTTAGCAGCGACGCCTGTGCGGTGGGTGTTGGAGGCCGTTTGTTCCCGCGACACAAAGATCGAGGAGAAGGTCAAATTAGTCGCGGTTGTACCCGAGAAAGCCTTAAGGTAAGCTTCATTAATGGGTGCCTGGAAGAGAAAGCCATATTGTACTTACAATAGAAAATGTTAACTTTTTTTTTAATACTATATTTTAGAATTTATGAAATTTGGCAAGAAGCAATGTCTTATAGCACAAGTAAAGGTAAAAATCCGAACACCCTCATTTGTAGTTGCGTTGTTCTTGTCTACAGCTCTCCTGAAATAGTGTCTGCAGTGTCTGCGCTTTTTCCGGCGCGCTTTCGCGAGCTCCGGCCGGAGCTTCTGGAGGCTATCTCCAACAAGCCGTGCGTGCTTTTCGTCGAGATCCTCGCCGCTTTGGTTGAAAGTTAGTATAGTCTAACCAGCTGCGTAAAGAACCATAAAACTAAGCTAATTTGTTAATCTATTGTAATAGTTTGCACTAAGGTCCATTGTCAAATAACGTCTCACACAACTTATGACCGTTCTCAACAAAAAATGCTATTGTTAAAGGTTGTATGGCTCTTTACTCTTACGCCGCCGATAAGACTATAACAATGATCAAATACAATTTTATAGTGTGTATTATTATATAAAAACCGCATCAGTAATTATTTTCTAAATTAGGTCAATTTCAACTATATGTCTATTGTCATAATTTATGCATTGTAATTCTTATGACTAAAAACATTATGACCTTCAATATTATGACTAGAAAAATTCTGACCATAAACATTATGATTAAAAATAAATTACATATTACAATTATGACAATGAAAGTATTATGCGCAGGATCATTTATGACAAAAGATGGTATAAGGATGTATTGCGATATATTTAGCCATTTTGGCTGCTCCTATCTATTTGATGCTAAGTGTACATGCGTCCACAGACGACACGACGCCCGGCTGGTGGGACGACGCTCTGTCGTCCAGTGTGGCCTCCCTGGCGGTGCGCAGTGATGTACAGATCTGTCGCGCGCTCTATGACAAGTGTCGCAGCGCACGCGTCTGTAGCCGCGTACTGGCGCCGCTACTCAGGTAATTTTTATATTTTTTACTTGTTATAAAAAACATTAATTAATAAATGGGTGAATCAACTTTTAAGGTACTCCCCGTTTTTCGAAATATTTCACAAATTATATCTTTTTAGAAAATCTATTCATTTGCTAACACGTTTATAAAATCAGACAAATAGGCTAACATTTAGACAATTTTGTTCTAAAATAGTACAATTTTAAATAATAATATAGTTGGTAACGCAGGGGATGTTGTCCCCAGGTTTTGTATGAAAAATGTGCATTTTCTCCCGAGTTACCAGGGTTTTTCGAAAATTAAGAAATATTTGATGTGTCTAACATGTGGGATCTGTAAATTTGAAGATCTGATTTTAATATTAATAAATTATTATTAATCATAAGTCACCAGGAAAATTTTAGTGCCGCAAAAGAAAAGGAGTACCTATCTTAAAAGTTGATTCACCCAAATATCGGATTATATAAAACATTACATCGTACAGTTAAATACGATGAGAATAAAGAGAATAAAGTAAGCAAGTTACATAATGCAATGTTACATTAACACAATGTTATATAAAGACAATGTTACACGATTCAATGTTACATGGTAAGTTAGTAACGCATTGTAAAGTTACAACGAATGTTACAGACATAAATTTAGACCGATTCTCAACTACAAATAGTCGGTGGTAAAAAAAAACCCTACTTACTCGTAATCCGACGTCGCGGTTAGCCTAGTTGGTAGTGACCCTGCCTACGAAGCTAGCGGTCCCGGGTTCGAATTCCGGTACGGGCAAATATTTGTGTGATGAGCGCGAGTATTTGTTCCTGAGTCATGGATGTTTTCTATATATTTAAGTATGTATTTCTCTATATAAGTATGTATATCGTTGCCTGGTACCCATAGTACAAGCCTAGAGCTTAGTTTGGGACTAGGTATGTGTGAGATTGTACTGATACTTTATTTTATTTATTTAATCATTCCTACTTCTATTTAAAAAAAAACATAAGTAACATTAAATCGAATCTTCCATGTTCTAGGTATTCAACGGCTGATCTATGCGAGAAGTTTTTAGCTACAATATTGAATAAGTTATTAGCCTTCACGAAGCCCAGAACCGTAAACCTGAACTACCAGAAGTGCTTAGAAGAATACATGATCAGTCTACATTTGCTGCTGGTTGCCTTTGAAAAGGTACGTATTCTTAACTGCCGCTGAGCATCAGTGTTCGCATCGTTGTGTTCCGGTGTGGGAGTGAAACAGCCGGTGAATTGACCAGCGTCGAGGAATTCCATCGTTGCACTATTGGGATTGCATCAAGTGGCCTGTTAGTTTGCCTTTATCCTATAAAAAAAAACATATTTTCAGGGTTCCGTAGTCAAATTAAAACCATTAAAGTTACAAAGCTGAAATTTTGTACACGTGTGTTTTCACCAACAATAAAAACAGATCAATACAGGCAAGTGCAAGGCAAGGTGCGAGTAGGACTCGCGCATTGAGGGTTCCGTACACATTTGGTTTGTAGTATTTGTTGTTATTCTATAGGGCTTGTTCTATAATCATACCAAATTTGACGCTTGTATGTTTTACCGTTTTTACGATACAACAAAAATAAAAATACGTCGAAAAAAAAAGTTTCTTGTATGAGGACCCTCTTTATTATTCTCGTTCTCTCCCCCCTTATCTCCGAAGTTTATTAACCGAAAAATCGGAAAAATTACTAAATTATAGATAATTACTTATATTATACGGGAAAAATAAAACGAAGTGTTCAAAGTTTATAGTTTTTGAGAAATTGACAAAAAACTTTAAAGATCGGTACTAAAATTTAGGCAAGTCATAATGGACCTTATTTCATCAATTAAAATACATAAATAGGTATATTTTTAGTACAAACTCAAATACGGAACCCTCGGTGCGCGACCGACTCGCGCTTCACCGTTTTTTTTGTCACCAGCTCCCGACATCGTCGCTAGAATCGTCGTCGTCGGCGCTGTACAGCGAGACGCCGTCGCCCGCGCCGTGGCACATCGTGCGGGCGACTTGCGTGTCGTGCCACGCCTTGAGGGACTCCGTCGACGTCAGCGATACGCCCGCGCTTAAAGATATGTACAGGTATAATAATAATAATCCAGCCTATATACGTCCCACTGCTGGGCACAGGCCTCCACTCATAATGAGAGGGTTTGGGCTATAGTTCCCACGCGGGCCCAGTGCGGATTGGGAACTTCGCACACACCGTCACAAATTTATTTGCAAGTGTGTGCAGGTTTCCTCACGATGTTTTCCTTCACCGAAAAGCTCATGGTAAATTTACAAATTGTATTTCGCACATGAATTCCGAAAAACTTAGAGGTGCGAGCCCGGTTTCGAACCCACGACCCTCTGCTTAAGAGTCGGCAGGTCAAACCATTAGGCTACCACGGCTTTTGTACAGGTACGAATACATAACTTGGTACCTCCTCCCTTTTTTGAAGTCGGTTAATAATAAAAACCGGGCAGGTGCGAGGCGGACTCACGCACTGAGGGTTCCGTACACATTTTTAGTATTTGTCGTCATACCAAATTTGACGCTTGTATGTTTTACCGTTTTTGCGATACGACAAAAATAAAAATACGTTGTAAAAAAAACGTTTCTTGTATGGAGACCTCCTTTATTATTTCACTTTTTTTTTTATTATTTGTTAGTAAATCTGCCGTAATAACACATATTCTGAAAAAAATTAGTGCGCTATCTATTACGGTTCAAAAGATACAGCTCTTTATAGTTACGACAGACAGACAGCCAGTTGGGTTTTAGTTCATGAAGTTTGAATTATTCGTGTACAGAGAGTTCCAATGCCTCGTGTACAACTGCTACTGCGCGGCGGTGTGCCGGCGCCGGCCCGGCGAGAGGATCTACGCGCAGCTGGTGGGGCCGGCCGCGTGGCACCCGATCGTAGACGAGGGCAGGGCGTACGAGCTGCCGATCACGCCGAGCTGGGTAAGGCAATTCTAGGCGTTTCACAGCTAATTGTAAACCCATTATTATACTTCTATAAACAGAAACATAAAAATAATATATTATAAGCACTTATTGTAGGAATCAAGTACACCTATGCAACCTAGTTTCATAATTTATTTTTTCTTTTTGTTGTTTAATTAGAGGAAGAAGCGAATGTAATGTACGCTGTCTAGCTAATCAGTCCATGGGTCCACAGAAAACCAGCGTCGTACTCTCAATAGCTGGTGCGGCACATAGCTGAGTGGACACCATTTATTGATATTGAACTCCTATGTTTCAACTCTCATCTCGTTAGATTTAAGTACATTTTGCATTGACACATTCCCTGCTGCCTGGCCTCCAAATGTACTTATGTGGTTCCGACACACCGGCGCCGAATATGTTAAATAAAACATAACGTATGTAAAAAAATATGTGAAATAAATATTTTCTATTTCTATTTCTAATAAAAATGAATGTCGGATTTCACCAACCACTTAAAAGACGATTACGGCCGCACTCAGAGACGTCAATTAACTTTTATTATTCTTATTCGAGATTATTTAAAAGATCATTGCATAGAGCCCATCAGGTTAGGTTAGGTTTATTTTGTAACAATTCTGGAAAATAACCGGTTTCAGAAAAAAAAGTCTTTATGTCAAATGATGATTATGGCAAATGATACATTATGGCATATGAATTTATGACAAACAATAGAGACACTTGGAATAGACCTTGATTTTGGTTTTAAAAACATTCTTTTTCAGTTCAAGCGCAACAAGGCCTTGCCGGTGTCCGTTCCGGTGGAGTCCGCCACGCTCCTCACGTCCCGCTCGCACATGTTCCTTCGCACTCTCTCCGAGAACCCGCAGCTGTTCGACCTGCACGCGCAACCGGTGGATGCGGTGAGTCATTATTACAACGATTGTTTGTCAATATTCATTTTTGCGTACTATTCAGTTTGTTAATCTCACAAAACCTTAGGACAATCGATATTATAACAAACAGCAATGTCACTAATAAAACTAGCGTTGTTAACCGTTATGTTATGACAATCAAATTTATGACTTAATTTGTTAGGTATCACATGTTTAAAATAATAATAATAATAATAATAATCCAGCCTATATACGTCCCACTGCTGGGCACAGGCCTCCACTCACAATGAGAGGGGTTTGCTTTGCAGGTGTGTGCAGGCTTCCTCACGATGTTTTACTTCACCGAAAAGCTCATGGTAAATTTTCAAATTATATTTCGCACATAAATTCCGAAAAACTTAGACCTGCCGACACTTAAGCAGAGGGTCGTGGGTTCGGTAAGTTTTTCGGAATTTATGTGCTAAATACAATTTGTAAATTTACCATGAGCTTTTCGGTGAAGGAAAACATCGTGAGGAAACCTGCACACACCTGCAAAGCAATTTGACGGTGTGTGCGAAGTTCCCAATCCGCACTGGGCCCGCGTGGGAACTATAGCCCGAACCCTCTCGTTGTGAGTGGAGGCCTGTGCCCAGCAGTGAATAAGAATAAGAATGATTTATTTGGACACACGTACCATATGATTACATGAAATAACAGGTGGAAGATAAAATTAAACAGTACGAAAAGAAACAACAAACCAGTAAGAAATAATTAAGACTAATTACTTAATAATCTATGTAGTGGTGTCCAAAATGGTCACTACTCAGCATGTCACAGGATTGGGTAATCATGTGACGCTGATTTTCAGTAGGGCCAGGCGAAGATTTGTGTGTGTGTGTGTGTGCTTGCGTCTGCATGCATGCATGCTTGTGGGTAGGTATTTGTGTAACTGTTAGGTATCAGTGGTTAAGCTAGGCTTAGAAGCGCGATGGAGTGGGCTGTTCAAATCTGACAAGTTACTTACGCTAAACTTGAGTTACTTAAATTATACTAGAGTACGAAAAAGGCGGGCACCGCACGAGTGCTTACGTGACATTTTTCTGTGATATAAGGAGCATTTTCTTTAATTTAGATTTAAAAATTGTTATACAGTGGGACGTATATGGGCTGGATTATTATTATTATTATCGTATTTGCAGCCAGAAGTCCAGGACATCTCCCTGGCGGAGACGGAGCTGAACTCGCACCCGTGCGCGGCGACCCTCACGGCGCTGGTGCGGCACGCGGCGGCGCTGCCCCGCGACGTGTGGCCCGCCTTCGCGCAGGCGCTGCAGGGGGAGCGGAGGAACCTCAAACTGCTCATAGCTCAGGTAGCTCTCGTCGACCGTTTTTAGGGCTCCGCAGCCAAAGGGCAGTAGGTCATCACTACATATACGTCGCGGTTAGCCTAGTTGGTAGTGACCCTGCTTACGAAGCTAGCGGCCCCGGGTTCGAATCCCGGTATGGGCAAATATTTGTGTGATGAGCGCGAGTATTTGTTCCTGAGTCATGGATGTTTTCTATATATTTAAGTATGTATTTCTCTATATAAGTATGTGTATCGTTGCCGGTACCCATAGTACAAGCCTAGAGCTTAGTTTGGGACTAGGTCAATTTGTGTGAGATTGTCCCCTGATATTTATTATTATTATATTATTTATTTATTTATTTATTACCAAAATGCAACATTACCTAAAAACCTAAGTCATTCTATTTGTCAAAAAATCATTGACCATTATGAAAAATAGTGTGCCGACCGAAAACCCTGGACGCGCTTAAATCGGTTTCGGTCTAACCGCGGGAAGACAAACCACCTGCGCAAGTGGGGATTGAGGGAGTCACCACAATGCGACTGCGGAGCACCTGATCAGACCCTCTCCCACGTGGTGAATGATAAAAAAAGATAAAAAAAGATATTTATTCAGTAAGTAGGCCGCACGGGCACTTTTACACGTCAAAATCTACCAGCGCTTCCCAAGAGGAGACCACTGCTGAGAAGAAGCGCCGCAAGAAACTCAACAGTTAGTCATTTTTTAAATGAAAATATAACAATGTCACTACTTAATAACATTATATAAAACTGTAAAAATAATATTAAATATCTGCGTAGTTTTGCAGGAAAACATGTCAGAATGACTACGAGAAAATTTATATATTATATATCACACAAAACAGTTTTGACATGTCTTCCTACATAAACCGTGTCCCCTAGACAAGATACAGCGTTTACATGATTTTTATGAGGTATGTACGAGTAGTAGGTAAGCTATTGAACATTAAACATTAGTTAATTTTCTGGTTTAGGCCAAGCATTTTTGTCCGTTATGATTGCCCACTTCGCTGTTTTCCTGGAGGCATGGAGGAGCTGCATAAATTTACGCCCGCCGCAGTAAACTGGCTGAAACACCTGGACATTGACGTTTGATCCATGCAGGACGATTGCCATACGCAATGATGATGATCATGAAAAAGACTAATGATATAAAATTAAAAATATCTCCATTCATTGGCTAACATTTGTCAAAGATGTTGGCAAACAACTTCGATTATAATACTTAGTTAAATATACACATAGCTGATTAAAACTCACATTTTCACAATACGTCATACAATTCATATAACGATTTGTATAATCGTATAATGAGAGACTGCAGGTGCTGAAGCTTTCGACATTAAAGGATCGAAGGGGGCGTGGCGATTTAATCGAAACCTATAAGAGCCTTACGGGGCATTACGATTTACAGGAGTTCCATAACCTGTTCAAGCGTAATAACAATACTCGTCTCCGAGGCCACCAATCCAAACTACTGAATGAGCTTTCCCACAACAATCCTCGCAGACATTTCTTATGTAACAGAGTGTCCAAACCATGGAACAGACTACCGGAACATGTAGTGTCAGCACTGAATGTCAATCAGTTTAAAAACCGACTAGACCAACACATTAGCAGTACAAAGAATACTTGACCAACGAATAGCCGGATACAGGCGTCTATCAGTTGTCGCGAGCCCCCACTTCCGACCTTTGACGCGCTTTATCTTTGTAATTTTTTGTTTGATTGACAAAAGAAAAAAATACGTGTCCAATATTTTTTAATAATCTAACTGACGGACTAAATGGAATTTCGTTTTGTTTACCCAGTCGTCATCCCTATGACATTGAAATAAAGCGTTTAATTGCAGATCATTTGCAATTGCAAAGAGGAGCTGAAGCCGCGCGCCGGCGCACTGATGCCGGCTTTACTCGCGGCCGTTGCCAGCACCGCCGCCGCCGGCGCGGGCGCGCACAAATGCTTGAACGGATTGCACCTCGATGTGGTATGTCTGCCAGTTAATTCATTATTTACCTTGTATTAGCCGACTGCGCGAAGCAAAAAAAGGGTAATGTGGTTACAGATGTAGTGCAAAATGATTTTCCTTCGTACTTTATCGGAAAAGTTCGTATTTATCGTGCTCCCACATTTAGCTTCAGTACCCATCTTACAGCCGTAGGGGTAAGTCGCATCAGCAGACCAATATATATATATAGAGTGGCTAACACGCAATTCAAATATTCGCTATAGTTTTGATTATATTTACAGTTTACTTATAAAAAGGTTGTATTTACCATGACGAAACCTCGAAAACGGTTATTTTGCTGCAGAGTGTATTTCTAAAGGTGGACATTCACGGTCAGTTAAACTGATCAGTTAACTGACGTACATCCAGAAGCTGACCTTCAGTTCGTATAATTTCAACTTAAGATTTCACATTCACGGTCAGTTTTTGGATGTACGACAGTTCAACTGATCAATTTAACTGACCGTGAATGTCCACCTTAAGTCTCTTAAGGTGGTTATAACATCTCTATATTATACATTGCCATATGCTGTCATTTTTCATTTTGACATTTGACACTTAACAATAAAGTTCCATATTAATTGATATGAAAACGTCACTCATTTAATATAATCATCCATCCATCCATCCAATCCGTCGATAATTCGAAACTTTCACATTTATAATTAATACTATAATTATTATTAATATTATTACTAATGTAGGATGAAAAAAATATTCCATATATACAATAAGTTTATATAATTGTATAAGTTTATGAGTACCAATTTTTTTTTATGTGTTTATAACCATTCTAGCTCGATACAATCATATATTGGAAAGAAGCCGCCACCTCCACACATTTCAACGCGATCATACATCACTTAATAATTACTTGCATGGAACACCGTCGGCGGAACACGTTCAATGGTTTGCTGAAAACTTTGTATGGACTTCTGGAGTTGTACGCGAGTTCCATACAAATTGAATGGAAGAGCTTCGAGCCGTATTATGAAGGTAAATAGGTTATAATAAAAAGATACAGATTAAAGAGGGTACAGTCAGCATCAAATAGATAGGAGCAGTGAAAGTGGTCATATATGTCGCAACACACCTTTATTACTATAGAAATAAGAATGTGTTGCGATATATTTGGCCATTTTGTCTGCTCCTAACTATTTGATGCTGACTGTACAAGAGTCCTGTATTGATAAATGGATACATTTTATATTTGTTATATTTTAAGGTTGTTATTTATTTAATTTTTTTCAAGTGCGCATGCTCTTTTTGCGAAGGTTCTCTATTTCTTTCTCCATTTTCCATCTCTCTTTTTGTTGTATGTGAATGAGTATGGAAGCGTGTAATCGAAAACATATACCTATTTGTACGGTGCCTGCTGTTTTGGCGAAATATTCTTGGTCGATGGTGGTGATTAAAATCCGTTGCGTAGTTTGAAAGTTCTAAGCGTACAGTCGTACTCATAAGTAGCTGGGCATATTTCAGAAAGATTGTCGCAGTTAAGAACCTGATTTAAGAAACGCTAACTTTTTCCATTGCGTCACGAAAATTAACCATATAAGTGTATGACTAAATTTCGTTACGTAATGGAATAAAGTTAGCGTTTTTTAATTAGGTTCTTAACTGCGACAACCTTTCTGAAATATGCCCAGCTGTACATTTTAGTACCTTGTCGCTGTATTGCCAACTAAATTCAAACTATTGACACTTATAACTTATAATACGGTACTGGGCATATTTCAGAAAGGTTGTCGCAGTTAAGAACCTAATTAAAAACTTTATTCCATTACGTAACGAAATTTAGTCATACACTTATATGGTTAATTTTCGTGACGCAATGGAAAAAGTTAGCGTTTCTTAAGTCAGGTTCTTAACTGCGACAATCTTTCTGAAATATGCCCAACTGCGACATGGTACTAAAATGTAAAGCTACTTGTGAGTTCGACTGTACATACAGAGGGACAGACGGCTGGAAGCGACTTTATTTTATACGAAGTAGTGATATAATGAAGGGTACCTAAGAGTTTTAATTGCCGTCGTTTTTATTCTAGATCAAACTCCGGACACAAATAAAGCGCTCATGAAACTAATCAAGGCTATTTGTCAAAACAAAATGTACATACCGCGATTACTAGAGAAAATAATGTCAAAGTTTGACACGAATCCGCTGGAAACAGCGGAATGCCTCGGTCTGGCGATGACCGCCTGTCAAGACGTCAACGAGAAGCAGGAAGGTTTGACAGCATTCAAAAAGTCTTTGGCCAAGTGTAATGTGACAAGCTATATCAGAGTATTGTATTTATGTAGTTTGGGGTATCCGGAGTGCTGCGAAGAACAAGAATTCAGGTATTCTATTTTTTTTTTGTAACATGATTGATCTATTTTGCATATTGTGGTTTTTAGAGCTGTCGCACATTGGGCCACTAGTGGCCGCCACTAAACGCGACCACTAGTGGTTCGGCTAAGCCACTAGACGCAGCCACCAATCGCGGCCACCGGTGGCCGAGTGGCGGCCACTATTGGCTATTGTTCACTGGAGAAGCCGGCGACTGTGGCCGAGTGTCCGCGGACAAAACGCGGCCACTAGTAGCGAGCGCGACTACCGCAGCTTGTGGCTCAGACGCGGCCACTCGAACGCCCGGTGTGTGTATAATGTGATTAGCTTTTGCTCGCGACTCCGTCCGCGCAGAAGTCGTTTATCGGTTTTCCCTTGGTAACTACCAAATTTATCCTATATGTTAATCCAGGGTATAAGCTATCTCCATTACAAATTTCATCCAAATCGCTCCAGCTGTTGCAGCGCGAAGAACTAACAAACTAACACACAAACTTTCGCATTTATAATATTAGTAGAATAACAATATAATTTACGTTTCGAGACAATTTTTTTTTTTAGAAAAATATCAGACTACGTTACGAAAATGACATCTGACGACAGGACTAAGTGCTTGCGCATACTAGCTGGATACCTGTCGAGGAGCCGTCAGAGTTCCTACGTCGCCGACCTCTTCGACACCATCGACCTGTCGGAGATGATTGTCAACGACAAAGCAGGTGATAAATAGTGATCGGCCACCGGTAGCATTTTATGTCACTTTGATGACGAAAGTATTACATGGATATGACTCTATTTAATTTCGTGCACAATTTAAATATATACCTATTAAAAATGTATGTATTTTTTATCGAGTCTTATTATGAATGGTCGGCGACAGGTAGCAACTTTCCGACTAAAGAATATTATAGATATGATTCTAATCAAATTTTGAGTACGATTTTTGAATTATAAATGTACGCATTTTTAACTTTCAAGGCAAAATGTCAAAAAATTACCTAGTTTCTTATCAAATGTGAGGTTTTAATGCATGAATCTCGAAAAGAAATGTTGTTCTATAAGAAATGTACCATTATTTTGTGATACGAGTAATGAAAATAGCATAAGAGGCACCGTGATGTCGTTGGTTGTTTTCGTAGTAGAGTTTTAGTTTTAATTTTATCTTGTTTACTTATACTTTAATTTAAACCATACCTAACATATCCATACTAGTCATTACGTTTGACGTGAAAGTGACATAAATTGCTCCCGTCAGCCGATGTTTACATAAATAACTAGTGTTCGCCAGCAGCATGGTCTCCGCCGCCGGCGCCGAACGCCCGCTTGCGCTCGTTACACGGGTCACAATGAGCAGCTGGTGAGTGTGCAAAAAAATACAGTCTTAGCGCTTTCTCGTTCTTCGTCGGGGCACGCTTGACCAGATTCGGCCAGTCTGGTTATTACAGCGGAGCTGCCATCTGACCTCCGTGACCCTTGTGACAGGGGAACCAAACCAACTGAATCATAGTTACACATTTTGCCACTCAAATGTGCAGGTTTCCTCACGATGTTCCTCACCGTAACAGCATCGGTTATCGTGCAGGTAATGTACATAATTTAGTAAAACCCATTGGTACATGGCGACCGCTTGGGGGTTCGAGCTCGGTATGCAAAACAATACAATCGCAAGATAACGTTTCTCAACATAGTGACGACGCGGTTAGCCTAGTTGGTAGTGACGCTGCGTACGAAGCTAGCGGTCCCGGGTTCGAGTCCCCTATGGGCAAATATTTTTGTGATGAGCGCGAGTATTTGCACCTAAATCTTGAATGTTTTTTTTTATCTATTTGAGATAGGTATTTCTCTTTATTGACCGAGCGAGCGCGAAGCGTCTCCGTTTCAGCTTGGCCAAAAATGATTTCGTATGTCCGGCTGTTCTCCACTACAGGTCGTATTTCTCAACCGATTCTCGTGACATTTTGTGAACAGGTTCGATAACTATATGGACTTTTTTGTCGATTCAGTTTTTCGACATTTTTCTAAATTCTAAATGGCGGATTTAAAAGGGGTATTTGAGATTACGAACTGATTTATTTTTTAATTGCAGCGATGTTAATAGTGAAGAACGGCATGCGCGTGATGCCTCGCTCGCTGCGCCGGCGCGCGGTGCTGCAGGCGGCGGCGCTGTGCGGGCGCTCCGACCGCCGGCTCCGGGCGGTGGCTGTGGACGTCATGCTGAGCGCTTTTGAAGGTACATCTTACTCGTATTGTGTATGGGGTCCCCTTGTTTACTCGACAAACTTTTCATCGAATGTGTCGTTTCACCGAATTTCATATCATTGAAAGCTTCCGCTGAAACCTTATTGTTTTCAGGTTATCTTAAGCGTGGGTTACGTAAGTTAGGTTAGACCTGTGATCACCAAATTATTATAACTTTCGCCAAAGTAAAACATTCTATGAAATGAGTGTCGGTGATTCAAGAAAACCGTCCACCTCACATATATTTTACTTGTGTTATGTTTCAGAGCTATTCTCCCAGCCGTCCCAGCCGCCGGCGAAGCGGCCGAAGACCGGGAGTACCCCCGTCCTGGACGTGCAACGCGATGGGTACCACGACACCGTCCTGGCCAGCCTGGGCCGCGGCGCTACTGACGCCTGCGCGGGCGTCGCCAGCCTGGTGAGGGAGGGGGTGGGGCGTCGCTTGGATAACGATCTAGGGGTTAGGTAAGAGAGAAAAGTTTTTTTTATATAGAAAATAGAAACATTTATTCGACGATCACAAGAAAAAAAAAAAAACAAAACAAAGATTGCAGATTGTAAAAAAATGGCAACACACACAGATACAAAAATGAAACAGTAACGGTAACGGTGCAGTTACACGGGCAACCCCCCGAGCAATAATTGCCCGTCAACCATAGCTTCTCTTACTCTAATTTCGTAAGATAGAACGAGACACGACACGCCCATAGACGGCCGGCTAAAAATTGTCGAGAAAAGTTGCTCGTGCAACTGCACCTTAATGAAGGAAAATAGGTATAATTAAGAAAAAACAATTGTAGCGTAGTGTTGCCATGTGTGATTCTGTGACGTCGAAATTGGCGCCACTCAGCACTATGTCACGGCATACCACGACGCTGGTTTACAGTGACGCCAACGTGACACACGAACGAAAAGACTGTGGGTCACTGATCAAAGTAATAAGATAATATAATATACACATAATAGTTTAACAGGTGAGATAATAAGAAGTAAATGAAAATGAAAATGAAAAATGAAAAAAGTTTATTGGATAAATGAAACACTTATATAATAGCACGACCCTGCAACCTGAGCTAGGAAACCCTGTGTTACAGGACGCAGTTTCGTTCGGACTCACATTTTAAAAACACTTAACACTATTTAAACACGCTACATTTGCGTGTGTGTGTGTGTGTGTGCGTGTGCGTGTGTGTGTAAAAATAAAATTTTAAAAGTAGTAAAATATAATAAATCGGTCATAAATATTTGTACCAAAAATAAAAAGGAAGGCAACTGACACAGACAAAGGAAGAGGATAAATGAGCCAATCGGCCAATTTTATTGATAATGGATTTGCTCTTGACTAACTCTTGCCCTTGGAGGACGAAGAATCAGTCGACGATGTGGTGAGCTCACCCAGAAGATGCCTATTCCAGGCTACCACCACTCTCATAGAAAATGATAAAACCTACAATTTGAACGCGCATATAGCTTTTTATACTTACGTTTGTTAATACGTGTCCTGCGAGCGTGCGCGCTAGAAAGGACCTTACGCGCTCGCGCTAAGTGTATCAATTGCGTTGTCACGATCAAATTAGGGTTGTCAACATTATGATAAAAATAAAATAAAATACTTTCGTGCGCACAAAGCGGCTAATAAAATAAGTTTTTTTTTTGGGGGTATCTTCTATGCATATTCACATGTAAGTAAAACAACGTAAGGTCCCTTTATATTGAGAATGTCACATTTAGATATCTTACATTAATCACTACTTTCAGGTTCGCAGAATGTTTCGTCATAGTCGTGTACCTGCCCTCTCTCCATGATGCCAAATCGCTGGATCTGTCCGCTTGTGTGTCCGCCATGTTGGAAATGCTGTTCAGCCACCTCAGGAGTTCGGAGAGCTTCAAAAATATGAGGTTGAGAGAGGAACCTCTGGTCGTGAGGTAACTTGATTTTGATTCTGTCAATGAAATTTATATTTCTTTGGGAACTACCAAATTTTCCCGGATAAAAAGTATCATGTATGTTAATCCAGGGTATAAGCTGTCTCCATTACAGATTTCATCCAAATCCGTCCAGCCGTTGCAGCGTGAGAGTAATAAACTAACAGACACACGCGCACTCGCATACTTTCGCATTTACTCGTAAAATAGTAGGATAGCTTAAGAGGTGTATACTTCCTTACATAGTATATCGTCTGTCTGTTAATCCGCTAACTCCTAAACCATGAAACGGATTTTAATGCGGTTTTCACCATCAGTTCGATCATTTTTCACGGAAGGTTTATGTATATAATCGTACCCGGAGCGAAGCGAGGGCGGGTCGCTAGTAGCATATAAAAAACCCCTGACGTCATTGCAATTACTTTCGGTGCTTATAACTCTAGAACGACACAACCTCCATCTAACCTGGCTTAGTACCGTCCCAAATAAACTACCTTATAATTAAAAAACGCTATATTATAATAGGTTTAACCGTTTGGAAGCTAAGAATCTAAAGACAGACATATCTACATTTAGCAAAATAAACGTCAGTCTCCGGTTTACCTTTTTTGGACTTAAAAAAAGCACTAGCCATTTGCCGTATTTCATCAGAAACGCATTGGCTAGAAATGTCACTGGTCTGGTCGGTTTCAGGGAAGCTCCTGTAACTTCGAAACTATTGACTCTAAGCAAAGCCTTCCAAGGCACATTCAGCAGCTACAGCATATCGAAAGCGCGCTGCACGAAGAAAACACAAGGTCCGTATGTCTTATTAGGGTGAATTTCAGGGCGTTTCAACCGCCGTCATTAGTGTCACCAAATATATTGACGAAATCAATGACACTACAGCAACTCCAGATGTAAACAGAAGCAGAACCGGGGATGTAGTTTCTATCAGCGTCAGAAGTTGACGTCGCGGTTAACCTAGTTGGTAGTGACCCTGCCTACGAAGCTAGCGGTCCCGGGTTCGAATCCCGGTATGGGCAAATAGTTGTGTGATGAGCGCGAGTATTTGTTCCTGAGTCATGGATGTTTTCTATATATTTAAGTATGTATTTCTCTATATAAGTATGTATATCGTTGCCTAGTACCCATAGTACGAGCCTAGAGCTTAGTTTGGGACTAGGTCAATTTGTGTGAGATTGTCCCGTGATTTAATTATTTATTATTTATTTATTTAAATTGCTGTAGTGTCATTGATTTCGTCAATATATTTGGTGACACTAATGACGGCGGTTGAAACGCCCTGAAATTCACCCATTACTTGTCAGCTTAACAAACAAACTTTCGAAATTACAATGAGGAGTGTTGTTTAGCCTGGTGCCAACGGCTTCGTTCTACCATCGCACTTCTCATCATCGGCGGGACGTCCATTCCTATTCCCTCGAGCCTGCGCTCAACCACGCGCCGCTCTAGAACGTCTCTAGCGCGTACTATAACAACTTGGAATGAACTTCCCGCTGAGATTTTCCCAATGCGCTACGATATGGGGCTTTTTCAAAAAGAGTGTCATTAAATTTCTTCGAGACTGCCGGCGCATCAGTGACGCCTCTGGTGTTGCAAATGGTATTTCATCATTTTATCGAATTTCACTTCATCGAATGTATCATTTCATCGAATTTAATTTCATCGAAAGCTAACTTCTGCTGAAAACTTGTTTTCAGGTTATCTTAAGCATGGGTTACGTAGGTTAGGTTAGATCTGTGACCACTAAAAAATTATAACTCCTGCACGTGGAAGTGCCTTTCGATGAAATGAAAATTCTGCGAAATGATACGTTCGATGAAAGGTGTTTCGATAAAGTAATAGCTACCCGTTTCAAATGTCCAGGCGGCGGTGACCACTTCCCATCAGGTGGGCCGTCTGTCTGTTTATATGTCTAAGGCAATAAAAAAAAATTACGACATAATATTTTTTATTATTAATAGACAAGAGTCTATTGTTTATCATCCAGGGAACGAGTCAAGCGTCGACGTCCAGGTGCCTGTCGATGATATATTGGGTACTCTCCTCGAGTTTGCTAAGGTAAGTGTCTTTACACTACAAGTAAGGTAAGTACAGCCCGTAAGGACTCTGCCCTGCTAAGCTAAAATGCGATATCTCAGACACAACTGCTGTAGCAATTGCTACCTCATTACTAACAGGAGAGGACTGAATCTGCTTTGGCTATTGAATTTGAGATATCGCCTTTTAGCTTAAGACGGCAGCACTTAGAATATGATTCGGGTTCTAGTAAAGTAGGCTAGACTAGTAAGGCTAGGCTAGTAAGAGTGGGACAGAAGTACAAACCCGAAGGTCCTTTTAACAGCTCACGGAGTGTAGTCTACGGTACGAGTATCGTCAGCAATCAATTTGTAAACATTGCGTGTTTTTAGGGTGCCGCACCAAAACTATTTTTTTTTATAATTTTCCCTGATATACTTTTTGATTTTTAACCAACGATTATTTATTTATTTATTTATTGATAAATACGTTTACATGACATTACAGTAAGAACCAATGCGTCATGAAACTTAAGCTAGTTACAAATAAGAGACAATTACATTGGTATAGACGAGCACCTAGTATCCATCGCCTCACAGAATCTCAAACATACCTCGCACACAGCCGCCCATCGCCAAGCAAATAGGTCGCACTCCGGTGTCGATGTCAGAAGCGCATTGAGGCTCGATAAGGCACGGCGCAATGGCGAGTTCCTGCACGACACGGTGCGCGCCCGAGGCACAGCAACGATGTTCTAAAAATGCCCATTCCCCCCCATTATCTCCGAAGTTTGTGAACTGAAAAATCTAAAGAAAAATTTAACGAAAAAATGGACTTTGTTGCATACAATTAAAGTAGGTACATAAAAAGGTAGATTTTTGAAGTATGGACTTAAATACGGAACCCTCGGTGCGCGAGTCCGACTCACAATTGACCTGTTTTTTATTTTACCCGACTACTCAAATGTATGTATGTATCCATGGTTTTTTGTGACCTAACAGGGTGGCCACTTTCTGGAGAACCTGGAAAACCGGGAAAAGTCAGGGAAATTCGCTGGTCAGGGAAAAATCAGGGAAATGTCAGGGAAAATTGCAAAAGGTCAGGGAAAAATACATTACTTACTAAAACTATAATTTGCATTTCGTTTATTGAGAGAAAAAAGTCACTAAGTACAAAAATCAAAAATCGGTGTAATAACAACTATGAAATAAGTTATCGTTGTAAACATCTACTAATTCTAAACTACGAAAAACTATAAATTAATTTCAATAAATTTACTAAATAAAAAATATCGGTGCATTTTGACAAAAAATATATGTTACAAGTCTTGATTAAAATGTAAAAATCCTCAAAGGGCATCAAAATAAAAATATATTTTTTATAAAATATAATTTATGAGACATTTTTTTTATTTTTGCTTGGATGCTCAGGGAAAAAACAGAAAAAGTGCCTGGAAAACCGGGAAAAGTCAGGGAAATTCAAATGTTGTAAAAAGCGGCCACCCTGCCTAATGAAGGCTAAACGCCTTGACGTATGTTGAAGTGCGAGGCACCACTGGATGGATATTCCCCTTCAGCTGCAGGGTGCTGATTGCTGCTTGTTCCGGATATTTTTGTGGGTTGCTTTAAAGTATTTGTATTTCTCAAATGTAAGAGATGTGAGACCAGTATTCGCCAAATACTGCCAAGTGAAGTGCCATTAGAAATTATCAAAACTTATCTGACGACGCGGTTAGCCTAGTTGGTAGTGACCCTGCCTACGAAGCTAGCGGTCCCGGGTTCGAATCCCGGTATGGGCAAATATTTGTGTGACGAGCGCGAGTATTAGTTCCCGAGTCATGGATGTTTTATATATATTTAAGTATGTATATGGTTGCCTGGTACCCATAGTACAAGCCTAGAGCATAGTTTGGGACTAGGTCAATTCGTGTGAGATTGTCCCCTAATATTTAATATTATCTTACTCCCATGTCTCAGAGCACACCCGACGCGGCCCGCGCGCTGTACTTGGAAGCCCTGCAGGCCGTCCTCGCGGGCTCCCAGTTCGACCTGGCCGCGACGCTCCTCCCACTCGTGGGCTCGGTGTTAGCAGGAGAGCCCTCGCACGTCACGCCGCTGTGCCTCGATGTGGCCAGGGCGCTGGTGGGCTCAGGCAACGTGGAAAGGTAAGATGATACCACATTTTTAGATTTATCCCAACTACCCAAGAAGTTAATGCTTTGTGCGTGTGAGTATCCATGTTTCTTTGTGACCTTCAGCGGGCCATGCAAGCAGGAGATAAAATTTGACAGGTGCTAGGTAAATTAATACATCTATTCCGTATTATAACGTTTAAGGCTTAAAGTTTAAAATAAAAGTGTCTCGTCCCGGCTGTTATTACCTTTTATTACTAAAAAGTTAATTTAAATTATAATGGTGTCATAATACATTATTCATTTACATTGAACTTCAAATAATCTCTAACACTGTAACGATGTCGATGTATTATTTACTTATACTTTTTGTGCAATAAAGAGTTTACATACATACATACATATACACTGTAAAAACATAAGCCAGTTTGTCAATATGCGCTTTAAAAGGTTTCCTGTAAGCGACTTCATATTTCCTGGTGGATGACTGTAATAGATGACATAAATTACTTTTTATTGTATACATTTTCAAATTCTCTCTTTATGTCTTTTTCTAATTCGTAACTGTTTCCTTATGATTTGTAAGATCGGTCTTTATTGCTTGTAACAGGTATTTCATCATTTGTGACGTTCTCAATATAAAGGGACCTTATCGAGGAAGGCAGTTACGCTCTTCTTATTCTTGTAACCTTACGAATACTATGGTAACAGTTCTAAAAACAGCGTAACGGCCTGCCTCCTTAAGGTCCCTTTATATTGAGAACGTCACATTTTATCGAATTTCACTGAATCAAACGTACCATTTCATCGAATTTCATTTCATCGAAAGCTAATTTCTGCTGAAACCTTATTGTTTTCAGGTTATCTTGAGCATGGGTTACGTAGGTTAGGTTAGACCTGTGACCACCAAAAAATTATAACTCCTGCTCGTGGAAATATGCCTTTCAATGAAATGAAAATTCTGCGAAATGATACGTTCGATGAAAGGTGTTAATAGCTACCCCTTGTAACACTGTAGCCAAACCTTCCTATCTGGTAACATGTATTTCTAGCCTCCTAGCTCCCGCGGAGCGGCTGAAGATGCTGACTGCCGGCACAGAGGGCGCGGGCCTGGCCTTACTTCTCTACGAGGAAGTGTTCATGCGCACCCGTGGCGACGAGATATACCAACTCGGGTGAGGGTCATTTCTGGTCAAAGCAAATGCCAAGTCATAGAGAACTATTCAGAGGTGACAGTTTTTAGGGTTCCGTACCTTAAAAGGAAAAAAAGGAACCTTTATAGCATTGGTATATTATCTAATCCCTTGAACTGTTTGAAATCATTTGGCAAACCCTTTTTTTTAACTAAATATATCAGGATTTATTTCAGGACCATCGTGTAGAACCCTATAGGTTAGGTTAGTTTTATAATATCCTGAAATATTTACAGTTTCGGAAAAAAGGTGGCTTATCAGATGGTATGTTTGTGAAATTAATCAGTTTATAAAACGTTGTTTAGCAAATGATGGTAAACCTTTAAGATCACTTCGTTGTCTGTCTGTCTGTCAAGACCCTTTTCCTCAGGAACGCGTGGAGATATCAAGTTGAAATTAACATCAAATACTCAGCTCTGCAATACCTTGGAGCTGTGAAAAAATGGAACTTCTAAGTGAACGCAATCAAAAGATACGGCCGTTTATGTCGCATATTTTGACACTCGCAAGGGAATCAAAACCTATAAGGCACTTCCTGTTTACCTAGAATCATAAAATTTGGCACAAGGGAAAATCCGAAAACCGTGTAGTTACATAAAAAAAAAAAAAAAAGTTTTATATAGTTGGCCTTCCCCAAATTTTGGGGAGATATTGCCATAATCGCCACGCTTGGCAGGCGGGGTTTCTCCCCAAAATTTCGGGAAGGCCTTTGTCCAGCAGTGGAGGTCTTGCGGCTGATGATGATGATGATATAGTTGAACGTTTTTGTTTAGAAAGTATTTTTCCTTTTTAGGATAGTCGAAAATACACCAGATGTAGATATGTACGAAACTACGACGTTCTCTATTGAAGGTGAGTATATTTTTTGTCTTGATATCCCCACTAATATTAATGCGAAAGTAACTCTGTCTGTTACCTCTTCACGGCTAATCCGCTGGACCGATTTTGATGAAATTTGGTATGGTGATAGCTTGAGTCCCGGGGAAGGACATAAGATACTTTTTATCGTGGATAATGGGATAATTCCTGAGGGAGCAGCGATAAACGATTTCAATGCGGATGAATTAACAAACGTGACATAACCAGCATAACTCTTAAATAATGCTCTCTCTTTCAGATCTCAAGTGTACGTTTGGCAAATTGTCCAATTGGGACAATCTGACCTTACAGCAGAAAAGCAAGTTACAGCACGCGGCGCTGCCTCCTTTGTGGGCGGATAAGGCAGAATTTGTTGCTCATTTAAATTCGTATGACGGTAAGAATTTATTTATCTCTTAATCGGTTGATAGAGGCCATTATTTCGACGTCGCGGTTAGCCTAGTTGGTAGTGACCCTGCCTACGAAGTTAGAGGTCCCGGGTTCGAATCGAAGGTCAAATATTTGTGTGATGAGCGCGAGTATTTGTTCCTGAGTCATGGATGTTTTCTATATATTTAAGTATGTATTTCTCTATATAAGTATGTGTATCGTTGCCTGGTACCCATAGTACAAGCCTAGAGCTTAGTTTGGGACTAGGTCAATTTGTGTGAGATTGTCCTTGATATTTATTTATTTCCATTTGCATCTCGCTTCATAAGCCAAAGTAAATCAAGCTTTATTTGCGTAGAGAATCGGTAAATATAGATTCATTTTGTGATACACCTTTAAGGGGGTATAGAAGAGCTCATTAGCTGAAAAAAAAAAAGAAAAAAATTCTAGGCATATTCTGTAAAATTATTATTTGATTCATATGTAAGCTAGATGTCATACATAATTAAATAGCTGTGATGACTGGGTAAAGAAAGCGAAATTATATTTAGTCCGTCAGTTAGATTATCAAAAAACATTGGACACGTATTTTTTTCTTTTATCAATCAAACAAAAAATTACAAAGATAAAGCGCGTCAAAGTTCGAGAGTCTCGTGACGTCACTTCTGTGTAAAAATCGTACCAAGACGTGACTTCATGCGACATTTCGACTCAATATACCTCCGTAATTTTTTGATAAAATACGTGTCCAATACTTTTTGATAATGTACCTGATCGACAAAGTAATATGAGTCATCATCCGTATTCAATATGCAGTCCCCGCGGAGTCGCAGTGCTGGTTCGACAAGATGGCGGCGTCGTTCAAGCGGGAGGCGGGCGCGGGCGCCGCGCGCTGGCTGAGGCGCTTCGACCGCTGGCCGCGGAGGCACTTCGACATCTCCGCGGTAACTACAGGACCTTGATGGGTGATTCCACGAGCGTTTCAACCGCCGTCAGTCCCTTGATCGCATTAAAGTCGAAATTTCTGTAGCTTTGTATGCCTTATTCGGTTATTGACGACGCGGTCAGCCTGGTTGGTAGTGACCCTGCCTACGAAGCTAGCGGTCCCGGGTTCGAATCCCGGTATAGGCAAATATTTGTGTGATGAGCGCGAGTCATGGATGTTTTCTATCTATATAAGTGTGTATATCGTTGCCTGGTACCCGTAGTACAAGCCTAGAGCTTAGTTTGGGACTAGGTCAATTTGTGTGACATTGTCCCCGGATATTTGTTTATTTATTATTAATTTATTTTGTAGAAGTCGGGGCACTCTATAAAATAGCTGAAAATGGCGTCCAAAGCTACAGAAATTTCGGCAAGGGACTCGTCAGTCCCTTGATCGCGGTTGAAACACTCGTGGCGAGGTACCGAGGTCGACTCACTGAAGCCGCCGTGTGTCAAGTTTATATAACCTCCTGAGACTCCTTGTACAATAGAATATACATCATACGGCCATTGGAATAAAGATCTATTTCAAAGGAGATAGAGTGGAATTTCTTGTTTTTATGACTGACAATTAAATTAGAAAATAGACTCTATTCTATTTAGAACAGGTTCATATTCCATTGGCAAATTTCGTTGTATGATGGGACTTAGGTGGTTAACTTAACTACACTTCCTAAGCGCAGTGCTCTCTGCGGGCTCATGACGACGAGATGAAATTTGAAATGACATCTATTCCATATTCTAACGTAAGACTTAACGCTTAAGGTTTAAAATAAAAGTGTCCCGTCTTGATAAAATCGCTATAAAAAACTGAAAATCGCTATAGTTCCGAGCGGCTCTTCATTGCACGCTCGAGACGCTCACCGCGCAGCGGTTAATTAACATTACACGCAATGTATTAGGAAATCGCTTGCCGCGCCGCCTGTCGCGCAAAATCGTGGCCTTTAGTAATAAAAGGTAATAAAAGACAGGACGAGACACTTTTATTTTAAACCTTAAGCGTTAAGTCTTACGTTAGAATATGGAATAGATGTATTTTCCCTAGCACCTGTCAAATTTTATCTCGCGCATGTTAAGCTGTGGTAATAAGGTTTATGAGTGGAAAGCGATTCTTTTTAGATAACCGAAGCGGTGTCTTGGCATCACCTTCCCAATGAGCTGGCGGATGTCCAGAACAGCGTCTTCTCGACCGACGAGTGTCTGTCGGAGTGGGCGGCCAGGCTCATGGTGAGGTAGGTGCCGAGGGGTTTAAGAGGATGTGAGGTGACGGCTTTCCATACAAAACGGCGATAACGTTATCCACCCCCTAAATGTTAACCGATTTAGCCGGCTCGTCCGGGGTAGTACCACCCTCTCAAAATGGCAGCGGTATTAAGTAGAGTATTAACCCAGGAGGGTACCTGCACCAACTTGGCAGGAGAAGCCCTTCCTGAGCGCCAGTGGGCGCCAGTGTCCATGTCAAATTTCATGTCGCAACTCTTTAAGTACTTTTGTATAGAACAATTAAGTTGCCGGTAAAAATATTTGTAGTTCCGATTCTACACTTTTGTGTCGCAGTGTACAGTCTAAGACATAAATATGTTTACACTTTAGTACCTTGTCTATTTAACGTCGTGTTTAAACTGTTATATGAAATTGTCACAGCGATTAAAGTGACAAGGTACTAAAGTGTAAACATATTTATGACTTCGACTGTACTACAGATTTATTATAGGAGATGCCGCTATTTGGTTGAGTAGGACATAGCTAATATCGCCTTAATAAAAATAATAATCCAGCCTATATACGTCCCACTGTTGGGCACAGGCCTCCACTCACAGAGAGGGTTCGGGCTATAGTTCCCACGCGGGCCCAGTGCGGATTGGGAACTTCGCACACACCGTCAAATTGCTTTGCAGGTGTGTGCAGGTTTCCTCACGATGTTTTCCTTCACTGAAAAGCTCATGGTAAAGTTACAAATTATATTTCGCACATAAATTTCGAAAAACTTAGAGGTGCGAGCCCGGGTTCGAACCCACGACCCTCTGCTTAAGAGTCGGCTAGTCAAACCATTAGGCTACCACAGCTTTAATTGTCATTATTTGATTTTTTTTTAGATCGTCGTATCACAATTCATTGCAACACAGTGAATCGGTCGAAGATAAAGTGAGCAAGCTGTCTCGCTCGCACGAGTTGAGGTGGTGCATGAGAGCTAACGAGATGGGGCTACCTAACGCTGTACTTGACTGCGTTAAGAGGAACGTAGAGTAAGTAAAAAAAATCATAAAACCCTGTTCTAATTCCGTTATCAAGTTAAGAGTTCACGTTCACTCCTAGAAGATTTACAAAGATGTCAAGAGTTTAAAAACGGAGATCTTACAAATGCGTTATGTTCGTTTTAATTCAGTTAATGTTCGACGACGCGGTTAGCCTAGTTCGTAGTGAAGCTAGCGGTCCCGAGTTTGAATCCCGGTATAGGCAAACACTTGTGTGATGAGCGCGAGTATTTTTTCCTGAGTCTGGATGTTTTCTATGTATTCAAGTATGTTTTTTTCTATATATGTATGTATAGTACCCATATTACAAACCTAGAGCTTAGTTTGGGACTAGTTCAATTTGTGTGAGATTGTCCCCTGATATTTATTTGTTTTTTTTTTAATATTAATTTATTAACGAAAACATACAATTTGTCCGCTTGACAGAATAGCACGAGATAAACGCTTTTAAATCTATCTATTCACAAAAACTTATCTATTTATTTAAACGAGGCTAAAATGCTTTCTCTTCAATATTAAGTCAAAGAATATAAAGTCAAATTACTAGCGACCCGCCCTCGCTTCGCTCCGGGTACTTTTATATTCATAAACCTTCCGTGAAAATCCGTTGCGTAGTTTGAAAGATCTAAACGTACATACTAATACACTCAAAATATTTTTTAACCCCCGACGCAAAAAGAGAGGGGTGTTATAAGTTTAACGTGTCTGTCTGTGTATCTGTGTATCTGTCTGTGGTATCGTAGCTCCCAATCGGATGGACCGATTTTCGTTTAGTTTTTTTTGTGTCCTAGATAATTTTATCCCGAGTGTTCTTAGCCATGTTTCATGACAATCTGTTCAGCCGTTTGAAGATCATCAGCTCTTTTCTAGTTGATGAGGGGATCTGATTTTTTAATTCTTGAAATCTTCAAGTGACGAAGTCCCTCCAGTGAAAATGTACGTGCTTGGAGCCCGTTAAAGGTTTTGCTCATTGCTCAGAAGGTTTTTAGGTGCTGATATCGGGGGTTTTTAACTAAGTTAGGTTATTAACATCTATTTATTAGGAAAACTCAATTTATAATTATGGAGAGTACACAAGCCCGCGCAAATGACCAGAGAGAAGAGCAAATAGATTATCTGTCAAACACAATAGGGATGCGGTCCGGAAAATAGTGATGTTCCCAATCGGTCAATTTTCCGTCTAATAATACAGAGGGACAGACGGCGGGAAGCGACTGTTTTATACGTAAAGATACGCGTATTTACTCGTAATTTTAGGGATTTGTGCAAAAACGAGACGTTGCCGTGGCTGCGTCAACAACTGCTCGCGCTCCGGCAGCTCGGCCGCCGGCGCGCGAGGGACGCCTTGGATAAAGCCAGTAAGTCACTCAGGAGCAGACATGGCGGAATAGGGAATATAACGACGCGGTTAGCCTAGTTGGTAGTGACCCTGCCTGCGAAGCTAGCGGTCCCGGGTTCGAATCCCGGTATGGGCAAATTGTGTGATGAGCGCGAGTATTTGTCCCTGAGTCATGGATGTTTTCTATATATTTAAGTATGTATTTCTCTATATAAGTATGTTTATCGTTGTCTAGTACCCATAGTACAAACTTAGAGCTTAATTTGGGACTAGGTTAATTTGTGTGAGACTGTCCCTGATTTTTTTTTATCACATCTTTTAACAAAATATAAAGAAATGGCAAAGAGTGAAATTAAAATCGGCCAAAAAATACGGATAATACAATCTTTTAAAACTACTAATTAGAGAGATCCGACATGTACTGTGACGTCAGCGGGCACTGCGGCCATATAAACTCCACGTTAAATTTTGCTACAAAGAGTTAGAAACATATCTTTAATGGCATATATCCTGGTTACTTTTATAGTTATTCGAAAAATAATTTCAAAAAAAAATCATGCTTATTCCCAATTGTATATAATGTGGGAAACTAACATGGCCTTAAGTAGCATTGTTACTAATACATATGGAAACATTTGTGAAATAAAATTATTTATTATTATTTTGAATAATCCTGACTATAACAGGTGCTCAGAAAAAAACCATAGTCAATTTGATGTAACGGCCGTTTACTATGGAATGCCGACTGTCTTTAAATGTTCCAGGAGAACACACCCCGGAACTGTCGACTGATCCATTGACGAGTATCGACATGTTCCATCTGATGCTGACGCTGCAGAAAGATATGAAATGTAAGTAAGTCTATTGACCGAACATCAAAATGAACGACGACGTGGTTAGCCTAGTTGGTAGTAGCCCTGCCTACGAAGCTAGCGGTCCCGGGTTCGAATCCCGGTATGGGCAAATATTTGTGTGATGAGCGCTAGTATTTGTTCCTGAGTCATGGATGTTTTCTATGTATTTAAGTATGTATTTCTCTATGTAAGTATGTATATCGTTGTTTAGTACCCATAGTAAAAGCCTAGCTTAGTTTGGGACTAGGTCGATTTGTGTCAAATTGTCCCCTGATATTTATTTATTTACATGTTTATTTATTCAATCGTATGGCTAATTCATGCAATTTCTACAAGACGTAATAGCCAATTATTCTGTCAATTAATTCATTTTTGGCACATGCTCTTCTTGCCGACTGTACTTTGTTGCACAATCATCATCTGCTTATCAAGCCAAATCCAACGAGCCCAAACACGGCGGGGCTGTCTTGTTTCGTTGCGGAGTTCCCACGGCCACCTTCCGACTGCATCATCAGACCAGCTCCAAGGTACCATATTACCGAAGTTACAGTATACCAAATTTCAGCTCAATCGGACGCCGGGAAGTGGTTCTAATCCAGTTGCAAGATTTGACCAAACATTGCCAATTAAATAAAAACTACTACAGATATACATAAGTAGACAAACATACATTAAACAATCAATAATTAATTATATCTCTTACAGCTCTATCTTATAGCGATGTGCAATCGATATTGCTACAAGTCCGCCAGGCGGCTCAAGAAGTTGACTGGAGCAAATCCTCGAAGGCGGCTGTAAGTTCCGTCTTCGACATTGCCATGGAGCACTACGACGACTCTTGGGACACAGGTAAGTTGCTTGAACCACCGACACTCGTTTCATAGAATGTTTTACTTCGCCGAATTTTCCATTTCCACGTGCAGGAGTTATAATTATTTGGTCACAGGTCTAACCTAACCTACGTAACACATGCTTAAGATAACCTGAAAACAAGGTTTCAGCAGAAATTAGCATTTCGATGAAATGAAATGCACGAGAAACCAAGTCACCGACATAGCCCTAAGAATTTCTATCTTTAAGTGGCAGTGGGCGGGGCATATCGCTCACAGAACAGATGGCCGTTGGGGCCGAAGAGTTCTCGAGTGGCGTCCGCGTACCGGAAGACGCAGCGTGGGCAAACTTCCAACAAGGTGGACTGATGACGTTCATTGCGGGAAACTGATGGATGCAAGCGAGTGTGGCTGTGTGTGTGTGTTTTTATTAATTCGGTGCCCCATTAGGTATTTTTTACTTTAAGTAATAAAGCAATGTTTCTTTTGAGTGAAATTTTCTATCTTCAGCATTTAAGGTACTTTTCCTTTGGCATTGGTTTGGTTCACGGTGATTTCAGCCTTGACCTGTTCTTTCTAGTCTCCGTAGACCGTGACGGCGTCCTGTCGGACATGTCGCGCGCGCTCTGTCAGGCCGCCGACCTGGACACGCCGAAGGTCGACATGTTGCTGGCCGTGTTTCTGAACAGGCTCGACGCGTATACCGGCCAAATGGACGCGGCGGCTTCTCAGATGTTATTGGAAAAGGTAATAGCTATGTCTACACCAGTGCGCTTTCACGTTCATCCTGCGTTTTCCTCTGACGCATGCCTCTGCAAACACAGCGCATGCAATAAAGCATGCGCTCAAACTGGTTTGACAGCAGCGCATGCCCGTAGCGCACGCTGATCCGCCACCGTTGGGTTGACGTGCAACATTTTGCAAATAAAATGGCGGAAGATAAAGTCAAAACATTGGATTTTATTGAAGATTCAGTCTCACCCTCGTATTGCATGCGCTTGACGGAGGACGAATTGAAAGCGCAAGATGAACGTGAAAGTGCACTGTTGTGGACATAGCTATACTGTATTATTTTCTTAAACATTGTCAAAAGTAGCGTGACGAATTGCCAACGGCATTAACCGCCTGACTCACAATCGTCAAGCAAAAGAAAGATAAGAGTTATTTATTCAGTAAGTAGGCCGCACGGGCACTTTTACACTTCAAAATCTACTAGCGCTTCCCAAGAGGAGACCACTGCTTTTCACAGAATATGTATGTCTATTGCCGCTATAGCAACAAATAATAAAAATTAAATTAAATTAAAAATTGAAGATGGGCTCCCATACAAGACACGTGATTTTTTTGTTAAATCCGACTGTATCTCATGAACCGTAACAGGTAGACAGTTGAAATTTTCACAGAGTGTTTATTTTAATTGCCGCTATAACAGCAAATAACAAAAATAAAAAATTAAAGGGACTCCCATAGAAAAAGCGTGATTTTATTATATTTTGTCACTCCGCGGGCTGTATCTCATGAACCGTAATAGATAGACTGTTGATCTTTTCACAGAGTGTGTATCTCTGTCGCCACTATGACAACAAATAATAAAAATTAAATAAAAATAAAAATTAAAGGTGGGACCCTTTAAAAATATAGGGATGTAATGAATTTAGACAATTACCTACTTTACATATTGTTATAGCGCCTATCTTGTTTCTTTTACGAAAGTATTTAAAAAGAACATAGTATTAAATCTTGTACGATGGCACGGAACCCTTCGTGTGCGAGTCAGACTCACACTTGGCCGGTTTTTTTTGTCAACAACCCATACCAACACAAGTCTCTTTCTAGCTCTCCCCTCTCGTTCCGACGTTGGACGAGTTCACGCTGGATTTATTAAAAAAGAACGCCAGCAAGTTCCCGGCACACCTTGTGAAGAGACACGGCGTGGCGGCGCGGGACGGCGGCCGCGAGGAATGCCGGAGGAGCTTGCAGGCCGTGTGTGACGTCGGACACCTCATGACGTATTACTGTGAGGAGTTACTGAGGGCTGTGAAAAATAAAGGTACCGGTAGTTTGTGTATTTCAGTCATTTTATGTCTTGTACAGACGTAGTGCAAAATGATATTCCTTCGTACTTTATCGGAAAAGTTCGTATTTATCGTGCTCTCTCAATTAACTTCAGTATCTTACAGCCGTGGGGGTAAGTCGCATCAGCAGACCAATATATATATATATAGAGTGGCTAACACGCAATTAAAATATTCGCTATAGTTTTGATTATATTTACTAGGCTATTAGGCCATTTCATAAGATTAAAAATGCTTTAAAACAAATCCCGGTATGGGAAAATATTTGTGTAATGAGCGCGAGTATTTGTTCCTGAGTCTTGGATGTTTTCTATATATTTAAGTATGTATTTCTCTATATAAGTATGTATATCATTGCCTGGTACCCATAGTACAAGCCTATAGGTAGACCGTTTAAATGAGTGTTCGCCCGCGCCTCTGTAAGGCGACAAAGGGGATCGAGAGAGGAGCGGGCGGCAGGCGCGCACAGTGTCACCTGCCGCCCGCTCCCCTCTCGATCCCCTCTGTCGCCTTACCCCCGCGCCCCTGTACCGCGCGGGCGAACACTCATTTAAGCGGTCTACCTATAGAGCTTAGTTTGGGACTAGGTCAATTTGTGTGAGATTGTCCCGTGATTTATTTATTTACTCGTATTTTCAATTGGCTGTTGTTAAATATGCATTATAACATTTAATCGTGTTTTTATATTATATCACAATGTGACACATAACATTTTCAATTTCGACGTTGAGTCGCTGTGACAGCTCGTTTGGTGGTCAGTAAGTATACGACAGCTGTCATTTGAAAAATATTGAAGTAACATCAGTTTTATTCGGTATACCAAATGTGTAAGAACTGTATTTGGAAAATACTTCCAAATAAATCGCCGCAATGAGACATCTATTATTTCCAGATGAGAATCTGTGGAATGTTGTTTTCGAGAGAATGAAAAGTAAAATATACGAGAATCCGTACGCGGGTCCGAGCTACAGGCTACTGAACAAACACAAAGAAGAGTTGTACAAACTGTGTACATTTGGTAAGATTTTCTTGCATTTCTGTAGTAATCAAACAATATTTATGGGTGATTCCACGAGCGTTTCAACCGCCGTCAGCCCCTTGATCGCATTAAAGTCGAACTTTCTGTAGCTTTGGATGCCGTTTTCGGTTATTTAATAGAGTGTCCTGACTTCTACAAAAAAACCGAAAATGGCATCCAAAGTTACAGAAATTTCGACTTTAATTCGATCCAGGGACTGACGGCGGTTGAAACGCTCGTGGAATCATCCTTATACATATGTATATACCGTAAACACGGGTTACTTCAGCCCTGGGGGGGTAACATTCTCCGCCCCTATATTTCAAGCTTTTCTTTGTATATTTTACAATTTCAAGTAATATTTACTTCCTTTCGAATACGTAGTGTAGGTCTGTATAATCTATTTTGATAAAAAAAAAAGTATAGTGTTTTTTTTTGGGTGAGCAATGTTAACCCCCAGGGCTAAAGTTATTCGTGTTTACTGTTACTGGATTTTATCGAAATAATGTTACATTTCGATAAAATCTTATTAAGATAAATAATTTTCAACAAAACAATTTTTGTACTTATTAATATTTCGATCAAAGGAAAAAAAAGAAAGAAGCGAAACAATTTCGACTAAATAATGTTATTCACATGAAACGTTAGACAGAACGTTAGTATACAACAAATAATGTGGCGAAAAAGGACGAAAAAAACTCGACGACCCGATTTAGACCCATTACTTTATGAAAATAATGTTTGTTTTAGATTGTTCCGCTGAATTCTCGTCTCAAGCGGAGACTACCCTCAGGGCAGTAATAGTGTCGCTGCACAAGGAGCCGCAGCGCACGCTGCGCCTGCGCGACCTCAGCCCCGCGCTGCTGGCGCCCGCCGCCGCCGCCGCCGCCGCCGCGCTGCTCGGGCTGCGCGCGCGCAGCGTGCTCAAGTTCTACGACGAGGTACACTACTCGTATACAGGTGGCCCCATGAGTCGCACGTCACGCTGACCCTGGAGGTAGACCAGCCTAACACGGACGGAAACCATCCTTTTTAGGGTTCCGTACCAAAATGGTAAAAAAGAAACCCTTATGGTGAGACTTCGTTGTCTGTCTGTATATCACAGTTTTTCATAGGGCACAGGCCTCCTCTCACAATGAGAGGGTTCGGGCTATAGTTCCCACGCGGGCCCAATGCGGATTGGGAACTTCGCACACACTGTCAAATTGCTTTGCAGGTGTGTGCAGGTTTCCTCACGATGTTTTCCTTCACCGAAAACCTCATGGTAAATTTACAATTTATATTTCGCACATAAATTCCGAAAAACTTAGAGGTGCGAGCCCGGGTTCGAACACTTAAAACATCGAAAAACTGATTATTAAACTATCTTACTTATTATACGAGAAACATTTCGACGAGTCTCTGACACAACCTCGTATATGAAAATGTATGAAATTGGAATATCTACTATAGGACGTGTACCTAAAGTGGATATTCGGATTTCGTAAAATTTCATATACGAGGTTGAGTGAGAGACCCGTCGATTTGTATATATGTATGCATACGTTGTACTCACGTTTTCGAAAGCGGCATTTTTGTACAGAAAATCGATGAAAATCACGCTCAGTCTCCCAGGTACAGTCGAGTACAGAAAGATGTTTACACTTTTTCACCTTATTCCATTGTAATAAGGCAGGGACCGGACAACCCTTTCATCGGGAAAAGCCTTTCAAAGGGCTTCCCTTTGAAATAGCTAGCCCAGTGGATTTGCTCACCCATTCCAATTGGCAACCCATACGATTGACTTACCCTTATCGAATGAAGAACCCAACGATAAAGGTAGCTGTCGGTAACGTGTAATACGTGTATACCTTGGTGTTTTCAAGGCAAGAGTGAACAGGCATTTTCTGAGTAAGCGTGTACCATCTTCGACCTCGTCTTCACTTAACATCAGGTGAGACTGAGGTCAAACGCAAACCCATATATGATAAAAAAAAAAAAAAAATACTAATAAGGGTTTTATAAGAGTATTGGGTTAGCGCTTTGTTGAATGGGCTGTCGTTTACTTGCTTCCAACGGGACGCAAGGTAACGTGTATTTTATGAAGTCTACAAAAGGTCTAAAATTGCGTATATACTAGTAACCTTTTTTAAAGGGTATTGGTTAGCGCCCAAAACCCATTGAAAGGGATAGCGGGCCGGTCCCTGTAATAAGGTCCAAAAGTGTAAACATCTTTCTGTCCTCGACTGTACCTACTACTAATCCCCCTAATGGCCATCGGTTATTTATTGGCTTTATTTATAGTACACCTGTATACTTTGGTATTGTGTTGTGAACAGGTGCAAGTGTTCACGGACTCGATCCGGCGGCCCGTCGTGCTCTCCTTCCTCCTGTCCAACGGGAAGACAAAGCGCGTCATACACAAGACGGGCGAGCGGCTGACGGGCGACGCGGCGGCGCAGCGCGTCGGTGCGTGCGCGCAGCGGCTGTGCGGGGGGGACATGGGGGGGTACAGCGTGAGTTTACCTAATTATTATGATAGCTTGCTCATGAATTTCCGCGAAGAACGCATTGATCCCTTGTACTATAACGTCAGCGTGCGAGGCTGTGCGGGGGGGACATGGGGGGGGGTACAGCGTGAGTTTACCTAGTTATTATGATAGCTTGCTCATGATTTTTTCCGCGTAGAACGCATTGATCCCTTGTACTGTGACGTCAGTGTGCGAGGCTGTGCGGGGGGGACATGGGGGGTACAGCGTGAGTTTACCTAATTATTATGATAGCTTGCTCATGAATTTCCGCGAAGAACGCATTGATCCCTTGTACTGTGACGTCAGCGTGCGAGGCTGTGCGGGGGGACAGGGGGGGTACAGCGTGAGTTTACCTAATTATTATGATAGCTTGCTCATGAATTTCCGCGAAGAACGCATTGATCCCTTGTACTGTAACGTCAGCGTGCGAGGCTGTGCGGAGGGGACATGGGGGGGTACAGCGTGAGTTTACCTAGTTATTATGATAGCTTGCTCATGATTTTTTCCGCGTAGAACGCATTGATCCCATGTACTGTGACGTCAGCGTGCACTACGGCCATATAAACTCCATGTTAAATTCTGTTTTGCTAGAAAGATACAGAAACCTTATGACCGGAGTAACGTACACGTTCAAGATGTGTTTTCCCGCAGGTGACGCTTCTCGACGAAGAGAGCGCTCTGATCGAGTATCTAGAGGACCACGAGCGGCTGCGAACGTTGATCGAATCCGTGCACAATATAAATGGTAACATACTTTATACCCCTTTATCCATTTTTGCAATTTCTTATGAAATTTCGGTTCTATAAACTCGGTCAAAACTGAATGTAAATGTATGAAAAATTGTATAATAAATATCCACACATTCATATTTGTTTCTGTGTAACAGAATCTTAAAATAAACTATGGTTATTTTTTTATTAATTTTTAAGGACATGCATAAAAAAACACAAATTTTGTTTTATACTTTTTCATCTTGGCATCAGTTTATATGGAAAGTACATCTAAATATTCTTCATTAATATATCTAATAAATGATCAAAAGTTTTTTTAAAGTGAAAACTATGGAAATAAAGGTCAAAAAACTATTTTTTTTCCTGTAAAAATGTCAAACTTTGATAGCATAAATTTCGATACCAGTGACTGTGTAAAAGAAAAATTGTTATGTCAGTTTAGAACAGCTGTTTTAATGCAAATAGGTTTTAACAAGAGTGGAGAGCTACAGGTCGAAGGTCATTTGCATAGGACCCCTTAAGCCATTTACGAGTTATGAACTCTGAAAATTTAAGTCCCGATTTTGTCCGGTTTCTACTGTTTACAAATTATTTACAAATTTTTATTTAACTCTCAATGTTTGTGTCAAGGTTAAATTTTGCAACAGAATTTTGAACCACTTGCCGGCGTCTGGTTGAGCTGAAATCTAGTATACCTAACTTCGGTGACAATGCAATTATGTAGGGGAGGGTGGGGCTCAGTGGATCTGTAGGGAACAGTGGTTTACTGCTTATATGTTAGGGAAGTAATAAACTTATATCTTTGGCACCTAGATCAGTTGTAAGCATGCCTAATATGTTATCAGCTGGTGAACGACACAGACGTTTAAACCTCCATTTTTCTCATAGAAACAGGCAATGATCTACTGTTCCCCCAACGATCCACTGTACCCCACCCTCCTATACCATGGAGCTGATCTGATGATGCATTCGGAAGGCCATAGGAACTCCGCCACGAAACAAGATAGCCCCGCCGTGTTTGGGCTCGTTAGAATTGTCTTGATAGGCAGATGACTGCAAGAAACGTACAGTCGGCAAGAACAGCTGAAATGTTTGTCCATCAGTTCTGCCGACGGTGATGCGGCCAGCGGACCACGAGCTGCTCGCGGCGCCGCCGGCCGCCACGTTACAGGCGCACGCGCAGCTGTGCGCGCAAGTGCCGGCCTACGCTCTACGGTGAGTGTGGGACAACGACAACTATTTAGATGTTGCAAACTAAAACGCGACTAACGCACCAGTATGATGCACCCTTACAATTTTTACATAGCTTATTACACTGGCTTATAACATATGTTAGAGGCCTTCGAGATGTGTCGGAGGCGGATGGAGAGGAGCAGTTGGACCGAGAGAGTAACAATAGAAAAGGGAAAATGATAGGTCACCTCATGCGACATGACAACTTTCTAAGAAATATAATTGAAGGAATAATAAATAAATAAATATCAGGGACAATCTCACACAAATTGACCTAGTCCCAAACTAAGCTCTAGCCTTGTACTATGGGTACTAGACAACGATAAACATACTTATATAGAGAAATACATTTTTAAATACATAGAAAACATCCATGACTCAGGATAAAATACTCGCGCTCATCACACAAATATTTGCCCATACCGGGATTCGAACCCGGGACCGCTAGCTTCGTAGGCAGGGTCACTACCAACTAGGCTAACCGCGTCGTCATATACAGCCATTATAACTCTAGTTTTAGCTGCATAAGGGCTGTATAAGCTCTTATACAGCTTGCGTGCTGCTTGGGATCATTACTCTTCGTTTGGCGTTGCTTAGTCTGTTAATAAGTTAAGATTACTTCACGAATCACTCGACGCGGTTAGCCTAGTTGGTGGTGACCCTGCCTACGAAGCTAGCGGTCCCGGGTTCGAATCCCGGTATTTAAATATTTGCATGATAAGCGCGAGTATTTGTTTCAGAGTCATGCTTTTCTATATAAGTATGTATATCGTTGCCTGGTACCCATAGTACCAGCCTAGAGCTTAGTTTGGGACTAGGTCAATTTCTGGGGATCCTTTCTTTTGCCATAAATTTATTTTTCGAAGATTTTTTTTTCTAAATTATTATTGCACGGAACCTATTAGATTAGGTTAGGTTTATTTTATAACAATCCTGAAAATTATACGGTTTCAGAAAAAAAGCCTTTATGTCAAATGATGATTATGGCAAATGATACATTATGGCATGTGAATTTATGACAAACAATAGAGACTCTAATTTGTGTGAGATTGTCCGGTGATATTTAATATTACTCTGACAGCTTGTTTGACGTTAATGTCGGTTTTCAGATCGGCCTTAGAACAGAACAGCTCGTGCGTGCAAGACTTCATCTCCAAAAAGAAGAAGTTCACAGAATCACTCGGACACATGTCTATCCTGATTTGGATTTTGGGTGAGTATTATCATTATTTTTCATAAATAGGGACGAATGGCGGAAAAGAGGGGAAACCTTTGCCCAGCAGTGGGACACTAACACAGGCTAAAAAAAAATTATCATTATTAGCAGACATGGGAATCCACGGGGCAAAATTGTATGACTGGTATGGAGTTCCTATATCGATAAACTCGATTATCGATAAACTCGATTATCGATAAACTCGATTATCGATGCTTGTTCCATATACTGGTGATTACTCCAAGTTTTGTTTGTAAAAATATGTTTTTATTGAAAGTGTAAAAGTAAACAAAATAATAACGTAATTCTTTTCTTCTTTCTTCAAAACATGTATATTGTTGGTGTGTCTACTTAAATAAATAAATAAAACGATTTTTGAGTGTCTGAGTAGGTAAGCTACTTCTATCTAATTATCTAAAGAGGTTTGATAAAGACATAATATTAATTATTTCATGGTGCAATGTTACACCCTAACCTAGCGATCATATCATTCGGTAAACCGCTTTTTTTCCGAAACTGTAAATATTTCAGGATTTATTTCAGGACCACCGTGTAGAACCCTATACGTTAGGTTAGGTTAGTTTTATAAAAATCCTGAAATATTCACAGTTTCGGAAAAAAAGCGGATTGCCGAATGATAAGTTTGTGAAATTAATCAGTTTGTGAAATGAAACATTAGTGAACCATTTATATACGTATACTGTTATCATTCGCCAATAGGCGGTAACTCAAATTAAATAGCCGAAGCAGATTCAATCCTCGCCCGTTAGTAATATGGTTGCACTTGCTACAGGAGTTTGGTCTGAAGTACTTATAGCAGTATCGCTAATAGGGATGATGACTGGGTAAAGATAACGAAACTATATTTTTTAACACAGTTGCTCAAAAAGTGGTACTTTTCGTAGCTGTATATCGTGCGGAAAGTTGGTTTTCGCGAACTAGTGCTTTTTACTTTTCCAATTTTTTTAAATTTATTCTTGTTCCAATTCATGACTACTTATTGATGAGTGTTAATATTAGTTTCCTTTAAACATCGTAATCAACATAAAAACCTATTGTTAATGTAAGAATACGAAAAATATACATATTTCATATTTTATTACTTACCTCTTCATCATTATAACACGTTTATTTTTCAATATTGAATATTGCAAAACCGTTCTTAAAGTAATAAGTTGACTGAATGGAATGGAATAGCTGCCGAAACGCCTAACAAAATTTTTGACATTATGAAGAGGAGTTTTTTTTTTTATGATTATGGCCTGGATGCTAAGTCCTTTAAGCCATGCGTTTTTTCTTACTGCTAGTATTTTTTAAGTTTCCAAAGGCAACATTCGATATAGTTTTTATAAATATACGATACACAAATAATAGTAAATAACAATACTTAGGTAATAATAGTACAATGTTTTATATTTACAATTGTTTATGTCTTATAGAACATGCATTTGAAAAAAAAACTTTCATTGAAGTGGGTTCAATAATAATAACAAAATCCATTCTAGTCGAATAAAAGCTAAAAAACACCTCTTCATAATGTCAAAAATGTTTACTGTGAAAGATCGAACTTACAACGAGTTTGTTTACCAATCTTAAGTTTTCAAAAAGTTGCTTATGAAATGAGTGACTCAAGAGTTTGAAATTGATTTATTTTTTCGCAACTGTGTTAAAAAACGTCGTTCGATACACGTGCGGAAATGTCATTCTTCACTCGTCCCGAGTCTTGCCGAGATATCTCGATACTCGTGAAGTAATGACATACTTTCCGCACTAGCATCGAAATGTACTATAGTTCGTCAGTTATAGATTATCAAAAAATATTGGACACGTATTTTTTCTTTTGTTAATCAAACAAAAAATTACAAAGATAAAGCGCGTTAAAGTTCGGGAGTGAGGGCTCGTGACGTCACTTCTGTGTAAAAATTGTATTGAGACGTGGCGTCATGCGACATTTCAACTCGATATAATCTCCGTAATTTTTTGATTATGTGAAAAAGGAAAATACATGTAACACTTTTGATAATCTACCTGATCGGCAAAGAAAAAATGTCTATAACTATGTACACTTGCGTATTTGAAAACCGCTCTGATATCATGTGGCAGGGCTCGGCGACCGCCATTTGCAGAACCTGATGTGCGCGCAAGATGGCCGCCTGCGCTGCGTGGACTGGGGCGACGTGTGCCGGCACGGCGCGGCCGAGCCGCCCGCGCGGCTCACGCGCAACATGCTGGCCGTCGCAGACTTGCAGGGTGAGGCAGTGCTCGCACTGGTGTGTTGCGGTGCGGGGGTGACACATTCAAATTACTGGTATAGAGTGGCTTAAGGTCTTTCCTAAGTAACTCTTTGTAGTGGTACAAAATTATTGTTACTTAGCATTTTTTTTTTTTAATGTATTTTTTTATATACACAAGTAAACTCTAAGAAAAATTGCATTTTGCTATAAAAATTGACACAAATATTAAAGAAAAAATATCGGTGAAATAAAAATTGTTCCACTTCAAAGAAAAAAAAATACCTATAGAAAATTCCAACCCTTAATAAAGTATTTAATAAAAGGCGATGATATGGCATTCCCTCTGGCTGCTGAGTGGCGGTAAATAAATAATAGACAATTCATTCATGTAACAAAAAATGTAAAGAAGAAAATATTTTTCGAATAACTATAAAAATAACCAAGACATGAGCTATCAAATATTTGTTTCTATCTCTTTCTAGCAAAACAGAATTTAACATGGAGTTTATATGACCGTAGTGGACGCTGATTACATGTAGGATCTCTCTGTCTAATTAGTAATTTAAAATGCTTATTTGTATTCTTTGGCCGATTTTAATTTAACTCTCTATCATCTCCTTTACGGCATTTTCATATTTTGTTAAGAAATGTGATAAAAAAATTCATGCGTATATACTACAGTAATATTATAAAGAGGAAAGATTTGTATTTTTGTACATTTGTAACGAATAAACTCAAAAACTACTGTACCGATTTCAAAAGTTCTTTCAACAACATTTGTAATGGACTTTCAGTATTTTGACTTACGAAAGTACTGACTTACCGCAGACAGAGTCGCGGGCGGGAAGCTAGTTAAATATGTATATCACGTGTAGTGTTGGAGAGCCGGCTGCAGTCGACGCTGGCCGCGCTGCGCGGCGCCGGCCGGCTGCTCGAGGCGGTCATCAAGGTCTCCTTCAAGTGGATGGGCGAAGACTTCGACAAGAAGGTATTTACGACTAACGTTCACTCTTTCATTCTATCTACCCTACCCTACCTAATACTAGGGGATCTTTGAGCTGTAGACAAACTTAACTTTGCCGTTGGAAAACTGTTATCCCCATACATCGACATAGGTCGCGGTCAGTTCACCAACACCGCGAATAGGTTTGTAATCACAAAAACCCCCAAATCTCCGCCATTTTGAAAAATTTCGAAAAACTGACTCGACAGAATATATCATAATATAATTATCGAGCCTGCTCACAAAATTTCACGAGAATCGGTTGAGAAATGCGACCTGTAGAGAACGGCCGGACATACGAAAGCATTTTTGCCCGAGCTGACACGGAGACGCTTCGCTCGCTCAATTATAAACGCGAAAAGCTATGTCTACACCTGTGCGCTTTCATGTTCAACTTGCGAATGCCTCTGCAACCACAGCGCTTCAATACCGCATGCGCTCTAACTGGTTTGATATCAGCGCATGCCCGTAGCGCACGCTCATCCGTCACCGTTGGGTTGACGTGCAACATTTTGCAAATAAAATGGCGGAAGATAAAGTCAAAACATTGGATTTTATTGAAGATTCAGTGTCACCCTCGTATTACATGCGCTTGACGCAAGACTAATTGAAATCTTGAAAGCGCAAGTTGAACATGAAAGCGCCCAGGTGTGGACATAGCTAATGTGTTTGTTTGTTTCTTACGCTTTCACGGCTAAACCGATTTCTATGAAAAGTAGTTTTGAGTCCCGGGGATTACATAGGATTTAGGAAGCACTTTTTACTTCGGTAAATTGGACGATTCCGAAGGAGTAGCGGTTAATGACTCGGACGGAGTCGCGGGCAAAATCTAGTCTTAATAATAAATAATAATTCAGCCTATATACGTCCCACTGCTGGGCACAGGCCTCCACTCACAATGAGAGGGTTCGGGCTATAGTTCCCACGCGGGCCCAGTGCGGATTGGGAGCTTCGCACACACCGTCAAATTGCTTTGCAGGTGTGTGCAGGTTTCCTCACGATGTTTTCCTTCACCGAAAAGTTCATGGTAAATTTACAAATTATATTTCGCACATAAATTCCGAAAAACTTAGAGGTGCGAGCCCGGGTTCGAACCCACGACCCTCTGCTTAAGAGTCGGCAGGTCAAACCATTAGGCTACCATGGCTTTTTTTCTACTAACCTATTTATTATATTATAAATGTGATATTATATCTAGTCTTACTAATATTATAAATGCGAAAGTTTGGATGGATAGATGTTTGTTACTCAATCACGCAAGAACGACTGAAGGGATCTGGACGAAATTTGGCACAGAGATAGATTATAGTCTGGAATAGCGCATAGGCTACTTTTTATCCCGAGAAAATTGACAGTTTTTTTTTTTAATACGTTCCCGGGGAAGCAGTGATAAGCGACTACGCGGAAGAAGTCGCGGGCAAACACCAGTAATATTATAAATGTGAAAGTTGGTTTTAATGTTTACTAAACGGCCTTAAAAAATCTTTGTGAAATAATAGTCGTGGCAACTACTGAAAATATTTTTCCAACATTTTTCCAACTTTTAGGCTGATGGCACCAGTAATGGACAAGGACCAATGATGGACACATGATTCTTATTTTGAAGAAGATAAGGGCTATTCATTTGTTTTGCAATAATAAATTTATAACCGTATTATCTTTGAATTAAGGTCTAAGTGTCCATTATTGGTGACTGTCAGCTTAAAGTGTCCAACACTGGTGCCATCACCCTAAGTCTAAATCTATTTTCAGTTGATCTACATCCAGCGAATCCTCCGCGGCGCGGCGCTGTCGCACCACGTCGCCCGCCAGGCGCTGCGCGAGAGTGGCCTGAAACACCGCGACAGGCTGCTCGCGTTGCTCGCGCGCGAGTTCGCCGGCGAGCGGGAGGGAGACGACTACAGCGTCGAGGAACAGGTTCGTCTTGACTATGAAAAAATATTACTACAAATACAAATAAAGTGCACCAGCGAAAGAGCGTATCTTCGAGGCACTTACATCCTTTAGTTGAGAAGCGCAGTTTTTCGGCAATAACTCAAAAACGGTATATCCGATCATCTTGAAAATAATTTTGGTTGAAAGTATTTATTAAGCGTTACCTTTGTTATTTTAATCATGTTTTTTGGACATACAGTTTATAAGATAAAGGGGGGATACAATTTATGCAACTTTCGGAGCAATTATTTCCGAAAATATTCACTTAATCAAAAAAATTGCTTTAAAACTATAGTGTTTTTTAAAATAACTGTCGAAGTATGTGCAACACGTTGACGTTTGCTGAAAAAATAAAATTTCAGCTTCTGTTACATGTATGGAGTATATTTGCCCATACCGGGATTCGAACCCGGGACCGCTAGCTTCGTAGGCAGGGTCACTGCCAACTAGGCTGCGGTCAGGCCAGCTGGTCGTGAAACAACAACACGGTTGCAGGTGTCGGGCCTGCTGCGGCACTGCACGGCGCCCGCGCTGCTGAGCGTCGTGCGCGCCGGCTGGGAGCCCTGGGTATAGCCCGCGCTGCAGCCCAGGGCTTCAGACACCGGTGCTTTCAGGAACCGGTATCGTGACCTTACTGGAACCGTTGCGTATGCATATGTGTGCGGAGGAGTTCCACGAGACCATAGAACTTAAGGACCCAGAAGAACTCCAAAATTTCGTTAAGTCCATGTGTAACCAGGGTGAAAAAGTGATGCGTAGGTATGTGTGCGTGGCCCACCACCCTTCGCTGCAATAAACGCAGGATACGTAACATAATATATACGTATAAATTTAAAATACATAGGTTGTAATACATAAAGTTAAAATACCAAAAATCAAAATTATGTAATTTATCAAAATATATAAAGTTATTTGACATAAGTTCTAAACTCATAAGAATGGAATTCATAATGGTTCTAAACCCGTTCCGACCCGTGGTACATCTGTTATGTTCAACTGACCAATAATTTCTATTTGAATATCAAATTTAACTGAGTCCACGATGCTCCGCTCCCGCGGAGCTCCTGTCTCTGGGTGTTTTGGCCCTTCGGGCCAGCTGAAAAGCTCACATAACCTAAACCTACCTCATATTTATGATACTAATTTTGACCATTATGATAAACGTACTTTCTGGATTATATTATATTTTCCGATAGTATATATTTTGAACGTATAAATTGCAAAATTATACATTTAGTCAGTATGTATTTCGACCATAAAGGACGTACTTTATGAACTTCGTTTATTATACCTTCCAACTATTATATCATCTGATTTTATATATTTTGAACGTACAAATTGTAAACTTATATATTTTGATTTTATGCAGTATGCGAACAGCAAGCCGTGTTTTCACTCGCTCCCGTCGTATATTTATCAGTACTAAACGCGGTAACGATACCTTAGTATCAGTGCCGTAATTACCGGCTAGAATACCGGTCCTCGGTAGTCTTACGTAAGTGTGTGTGTTTGTGTGAGAAGATGCGCGTGCGCACAACGTACTCGCACACGCGTGCGAAATGAAGAGAACCGCGTAAATACGGCTCTATTTTTTGTCATACGGGATACGGATTATATTTGTGACGTTCTCAACATAAAGGGACCTTATGGAGGCAGGCGGTTACGCCGGTTTTAGCACTTTTGCCATAGTATTCGTATAGTTACAAGAACAAGAAGAGCGTAACTGCCTTCCTACATAAGGTCCCTTTATATTGAGAACGTCACATTTAAAGAAGGCGTAAATGTTTAGATCCTAATATAAATAAAAGGTACTTTTTTATTTTAGTGTTTTATTTATGAGTATTATAAGTACAGTTACACTACAACTGGATTTTTAAAAAGCCCAATTACTTGCACCTAGTGTTTAAATGATCACCTCTATTACATTGTAATAAGGCTTATGGTGCGAATAATCGGTAGGGTGCCGACAAGACTGTTACAAGAAGCTTATTTATAACCTATGGATATCAAAGAGCAAACTTTGAATTGGAGCTAGAAAAAATGTCTACGATTTTGTGTCTCTTTAATTAGGAATGAAGAAAAGAGATGCAAGATGTTTGTTTATTTCTTCCTGGAGAAAGATGCAAAAGGTCCATGACGTAATTCTAGGTATTTTTCTCTAGCTTCAACCCAAATATAATAGCCGCACGCCTCAACCCCGCCGCCTGACAGCACTGCCATGTCCGCTTAGGGGTCTCGTTGAGACGTGCGTCTGTGTGAGTGCGACGTTTCGAACGTTTGTTCGTAGTTTACCCCTTTAGCTATATTTCCGTTGATGGCGTGAATAAGTTGATAAGTCGACATGTAAACTTAAGGTTTGTGTTTAGAACAGATTGCATAAGGTTTAAATTACTTCTTACTTTTTTGACGAGTTATCAACTTATTCACGCCATCCACGGATTTATCCTGTGGCCTTATACCCCTTCTACACGATCGGGCGGTTGGGCCAACTGAGAGGGACGCAGCTATCTGTAAGAACGAGACGTATATATTATCTCATTTTGATCTGTTCACGTTTGCAAGTACTTGTTCAGTTAATTATTCCAGTTACGGCTTTTGACGAAGAGACCTCGTCGTGTTCTCCTAGTCATTACATTTAGTGTAACGTATTTGACCTTACATTTGTAATGTTTTCATTTGTGCTAGTTCTAATAATTAATATTTGTTACTTTATTACCTTGTAATGTAACTTACTTTTAAGTATTATTGTATTTTATATTTGAAAAAATGACCTACAGCTGGAGTTTCTTGCGGCGCTTCTTCTCCGCAATGATGGTCTTGTCCGAAGCGCTGGTAGATTCACTCTATATTACTGACGTGTAAAAGAGCCCGTATGTGGCCAATTTACTGAATAAATATTTGACTTTGACATTGACTTTGACTTGACCTTGACAGATAGCAGCGTCCCTCTCGGTTGGCCCAACCGCCCGACCGTATAGAAGGGGTATTAGTGTTGAAGCTTGTTGCGCGCGTCGTCTACTGGAGCTTCTTGTTGAGCCACGTGCTGAAGTGCCACACGCTGACGTACGTGTGCACGCTGGAGTCCTGCCGCGCCTCCGCCAGCCCGTGCACGATGTACGCCGGCCGCTTCACGAACTGCAAACAGAACAATTAAGCTGAAGCTCGACTTATTTGAGTCGAAGTGTCAGGCTTAAATCCAGATCAATCCAGACTTATCTAGATTTAACTTTGCCATGCAATTGGCCCTCAGTCGCCTTAATGCGATAATAGGGATGATGACTGGGTAAAGAAAACGAAATTCTATTCAGTCCGTCAGTTAGATTATCAAAAAATATTGGACACGTATTTTTTTTTGTCAATCAGACAAAAAATGACAAAGATAAAGCGCGTCAAAGTTCGGGAGTTCGTGACGTCACTTCTGTGTAAAAATTGTATTGAGACGTGACGTCATGCGACATTTCAACTCAATGTATATCCGTAATTTTTTGATTATATGAAAAAAGAAAAAATACGTGTCGAATACTTTTTATAATCTACCTGATCAACAAAAAAAGTTAGACATGTGACTTTCTCAATATAAAGGGACCTTATGGAGGAAGGCAGTTACGCTATTCTTATTCTTGTAACTATACGAATACTATGGTAACAGTTCTAAAAACGGCGTAACCGCCTGCATTCATAAGGTCCCTTTATATTGAGAACGTCACATATTTGTTGTATAAAGTTAGGGGTAGGTAATCTAACAGACTTAAAACCCCGGCTAATACCGGGACCTCTAAATTCAGAGGTCATAATCGATAAACGTACTTATATACAGAAATACATACTTAAATAACTACATAGAAAACATCCAGGATTCAGGAACAAACTCGCGTTCATCACACAAATATTTGCCCATACCGGGATTCGAACCCGGGACCGCTAGCTAGAGGTAATCGATTTCTTAACCTTTTCAATGCCATTGACGGATATCCGCACCACTGGTTCAACGCGAACGACGGATATATCCGTCACGATTGACAGCGAAAAATAGACCCGAGTGTCTATGAAGTAAGGTTGACATTAGCTCTGGTTTTCATTGCATAGCTGTCATTGGCGAGTGAGTGACGACTTTTGTATTTGGGGGGATTTCAGAAAGATTGTCACAGTTAAGAACTAGGGCCCTTAGCCAAGATGCCCATCGCTAACTAGCGTTTCTATCCGTTTCGTTTTTAAACCAATCGCGGCGCTGGTAGATCACGTCATACGAAGAGTCACGTGATCTACCAGTGACGCGAGTGGTTTAAAAATGAAACGAATAGAAACGCTAGTTAGCGATGGGCATCTTGGCTAAGGGCTCTGATTTAAAAAACGCTAACTTTTTCCATTACGTTACGAAAATTAACCATATAAGTGTATGACTTTTCGTTACGTAATGGAATAAAGCCTTTTTTAATTAGGTTCTGAGCTGCGACAATCTTTCAGAAATACGCCCATTTGACATTATGTTGAAAAGGTTAAAACCACTTCCACACGATCGGGCGGTTGGGCCAACCGAGAGGGACGCAGCTATCTGTCAGAATGAGGTAGTAATATATACATCTCATTCCTACAAATAGCTGCATCCCTCGACCTCGACCGTATAGAAGGGGTATTACAGGCATCGTTGACTCCGCCCGCGTGTCGCACCTGCTCCTTGCAGTAGAGGCCGGCGGCGCGCTCCGGCGGGTAGTCGCGGGCGGGCGCCGCGGCGCACGTGAGCGAGGCCGCTGCGCGCGCGCACGCCCGGCGCAGCGGGATCACCGTGTTCAGCTGACCGGGACAATTAGGGACAGTTGTTGTCATCTTGCATTCAATCGATCCGTATCCGAGAAATGTTCTGTCCGAAGTAGCAGTAGTACTATTTGTATGAGATTGCGCACTAGATCCGATTTCTCATACAAATAAACTTCGGACCGATATTCTCGGATACGGGATCGGACGTAGTGCGTAACCGCTCTAAGAGATAATTGTCATCTGACATCGATATCGGAGGGGGGTCTCTATTGTTTGTCATAAATTCATGTGCCATTTGCCATAATCATCATTGGACATAGAGGCTTTTTTTCTGAAACCGTATAATTTTCAGGATTGTTATAAAATTAACCTAATCTAACCTAATGGGTTCCATGCAATTATTTTTTTTAATCTTGAAATGTTTAAGGTTTTAGAAAAATCTTCGAGAAAATGAAAATTATAGCAAATGAAACGATTATAGCAAATGAAATTATGGTAAAAAAGGGATCCCAAAACTGTGAGCAATAAAAACTTTAAACTTTATTTAACCCTTTTCAGTGGGTTCTTGAAGACGGTTTTATTATTTGGTAATTTTTTTTTCCTCCTTTAGTATGCATCTAATATTATTTTATATGTGATAAACTAAAAGCACATAAACAACACATTGAGAAATAATAACCTAACACCAATTTCTCATCACCCTTAACAAAATGTCGCTGTCCGCTGATGTCCGAAGATGCAGGGCCGTTAATCCTTGAGGAGTTCTCCCGGTACTTGACCATCAGTTGCACTTCACCACATGCATTATAATGAGTATAAAAGTAGCTTCATATTCTTAATAAAGAAATCTCACTGCTGGCGTCCATCACTTACGACTAAGGAGTTCCGGTGATCATCTCTGGTCTTCATCATCAGTTCCTCTTCACCAAGAGGAGCTTTTGTAATGCAATTTCTCAAGGTCTTACAGGAAATACCAAAATTGCTGTATGTGTGCCTATAACTTTTGAGGAGTTCCCTCGATAATTCCTCATGGATCTCATCATCAGATTCTGACTTGGTAACAATGGGACCACCTCGGGTGTATACCCAAAATAATTTTGACAATTGGTCTACAGTTGACGGAGAAATCGTTGAACATACGTAAAAAAAAGCATACATACAGCCGAACATAGAACCTCCTCCTTTGTTGAAGTAGGTTAAAAATTTAACTTACAAGTCAACACTAGCATTTGCCGGCGACTCCGTCCGCGTAGGAGTCATTAATCGCTTCTCGGGAACTGTCCAATTTTCCGGGATAAAAGTCCTTCCTAAATCACTATTCGGACTCAAACTATCTCCATAGGTATCAAATTTCATCTAAATCGGTTGAGCAGTTTAGTCGTGAAATCGTAACAAACAAACAAACACACTCTCGCACTTATAATATTATTAATTAAGGATTATTTCAGATGCCTTACAAAAATTAAAGCGAAACTTTTCTTTTTGTACTTTTCTTATATGTACTTTACCGGTGTTCAAATCAGGCGATCATTGCAATTACATTTCCTTAAAATTTGCGATACGTTCATACCTACACTACGTCCGACCTGCGGGCTTAATATGCATGGACGAAATAAAATTTGACAGGTGCTAGGGAAATGAATACATCTATTCCATATTCTAACAACGCTTTAAGTTTAAAATAAAAGTGTCTCGTCCTGACTTTTATTATCTTTAATACTAAGCGACAATTGCGATTTTCACATTTTTATGGCGATTTTATCGAGACGGGACACTTTTATGTTAAAGCTTAAGGCCCGATTCGCACGAGCGCTTTTTTAACGCTCAACGCCTGTTTTCTGCGATCCCATTCTTTGACCTTGAGAATCCTACCAATAGGATCGTGGAACGCAAGCGTTGAGCGTTAAAAAAGCGCTCGTGCGAATCGGGCCTAAGCGTTAAGTGTTACGTTAGAATATGGAATAGATGTATTCATTTCCCTAGCACCTGTCAAATTGTATCACGTGCTTGCATGCTAGGGGGCCAGGTGTTGGTCGAGGTGACTGACCCGCACGTCTTCGTCGGAGGTGGTGAGGCAGGGCGCGGCGTGTCCGGGCGCGGCGGGCGGCAGGCAGGCGGGCGCCGCCCAGCGCGGGATGGACTCCGCGGAGCGCAGGCGCAGGATCGCTATGTTGTTGTCATCCTGGCCTGAAACATAATTATAATAGAGCATAATACACCTGCTGCAGCATTCAGAGACGTCAATTAATTCAAGTTTTTTTTTATTGCTATAGCAAAGAAAGTGACAGCAGCAACTTTATTAAAACTTAAAAGTTAATTGACGTCTCTGAGTGCGGCCGCTAGCCAAAAAAAACATATGTATGATGATTCTATGATCAGCCCAAAACGAAATTTTGATTTGTTTACATAGGTACCTACTCATGGAAAAGAATCGAGTGATAAAAAATAGTTTTCATCATAAGTATAAACATATTTAATGGGAAATGTGGAGGTTTAGGTTGAAACCTACTGATAAACAGTAAAATGAGTAACCTCTTCCATTATGTACGGAACTTTTAGGCCCCGCGCATACTATCGACTATTTAGTCAACCGATTGTGTTTTGTCTCTACAGACTTTGTAAATATGGATAAGGACAACCGTATAATCGGCCGATAGAAAGTCGATAGTGTGCGCGAGGCCTTAGTGTTCGATTTTGACTCGCGCTGGACCGGTTTTTCAAAAGCACGATAGTACGAGAAGAGAGAAGTGCCTACTGATTTACCTGATATATAGCCCTCATGCTCTATCACGCTGCTCAGGGCCGAGCGCTGTCCCCCTCTAACAAAGGCCACCTCCAGACCGCTGGCGTCTAGACCATGCACGCACGACGCCAGTGTGAGCAGCGCCTCGAAGTCCGGGTTATCCTGGACAAACGTGGCAGCACAAAGGGGAGTGGCGGAGTTTTTTCTGAAAAAAATATATATTTGTGCTGACATGGAATATCGAAATTTCAAAGTAGGGTATTACCGGGTATTATTTCAAAAATAGTACCTACCTAGGTATTTTATCGAGTCCCTTGTTTCGCAGACATTTCATCGAATGTGTCGTTTCACCGAACTTCATTTCATCGAAAGCTTCTGCTGAAATCTTATTGTTTTCAGGTTATCTTAAGCATGGGTTACGTAGGTTAGGTTAGACCTGTGACCACCAAAAAATTATAACTCAGCACGTGGAGCCTGTCGATGAAATGAAAATTCGGCGAAGTAAAACATTTCATCCTCATCCTTATTCTCATTCTTATCCTCACTCTCTTTCTTAGGGCTGTATTAATAAACTCATCTCAACTGTGATCCCCGTCACAAGATGCGTCAAAAATGACAGTTTTCTACGGATTGACGTTTACTTTGACGTATCTTGAGACGGGGATCAGAGTTGAGATGAGTTTACCAATACGGCCTATTAGTCTCATTCTTAAGCTTTCGGCACACCAAACGCGTGTCAGGCGCGTCGCGCTTTGAACGCGGGCCCGCGCATGTTGTAAAACAACAAATCAAATTGAACCCAGCACACCAAAAAGTAACGCGTGCCTGCGCAGGGCACGCGTTCGAGCTGCTTCGCGCACGCGACGCGGCGCAGTCGCCGCAGACATCTCGGGCAGCGCGTCACGTGGCGTGCGCGAAGCAGGCGCGTCGCGCGCGCAGGCACGAGTCGCATCAGCGCGGCGTCGGCGCGGGTACTAGTCGTTGTATTTTTTTACAAACGCATGGTGGGGGTACGCGCGCGCCGCGCAGCAAGTCACACCGAACGCAGCCGTTCGGCGTGCGCAGCGCTGGCACGCGTTCGAAACGCGTTGAAGCTGCCGCCTGCCTACGGTGTGCCGGGTGCTGCGTCGCTCACGTCACGCGACGCACCTGACACGCGTTTGGTGTGCCGATAGCTTTATTGTTATTCTCACTTGTAGACCCAGGCCCTCCACGGGAACTCGCCCTGCAGCACGGCGCGCGCGCCGGCCCGCCGCTTGCGGGGCACCCCGTCCGGGTTGCTCTTGCCGCAGTTCTCGGTCGATCTGTCAATCAAATGCATACTCTTAAACATAAGTATTTAGATTTAAGCAGCGATTACCCTAACCCTAACGAGAGGGACGCCGCAATACGTTAGATAAGTATGGAGATATCTCCATCTCATTCTAACGTATTGCGGCGTCCCTCTTGTTAGGGTCAGGGTAGTGGGGCTATTCCCAGTTGTCCACACCCCTTTGTCCACACTGTGGACAACTGGGAAAAAAATTCACAGTTGTCTACAGTGTTCAAACCCTTCTAATTAGGTAACCTACACCCTTCAAATTAGGTTGTCCACACCCTAGTATATGGAGGGTGTGGACAACTGGGAATTATTATTCCCAGTTGTCCACACTGTAGACAACTGGGATTTTCTTTCCCAATTGTCCACAGTGTGGACAACTGGGAATAGCCCGGGTAGTGTAATAAGCGCATTTCTCAACTTCCCTCGCTGCCGTCCAATGGCAGAACGCTGCAAGTCAAAAACCTTAGTTTTTAGCAAACCGCATTTATAGGTTATATTTGCCGCATTTATAGGTTATATTTGCCGCATTTATAGGTTATATTTGCCGCATTTATAGGTTATATTTGCCGCATTTATAGGTTATATTTGCCGCATTTATAGGTTATATTTGCCGCGTTTTGAATTGACGGTGATGCAGCACATAGATTAGACAAAACGCTACAAGTGGAGATAACGCGTTCAGACTTGTCGGTTCTTCGTTAGGCATATTTCAGACAGGTTGTCGCAGTTAAGCACCTAATTAAAAACGCTAACTTTTTCCATTACGTCACGAAAATTAACCATATAAGTGTATGACTACATTTCGTTACGTAATGGAATAAAGTTAGCGTTTTTTAATTAGGTTCTAAACTGCGACAATCTTTCTGAAATATGTCCCGTTTCGAGGCAGTGGTCACTTAGTGTTCTATTGTGGTCAATCGGCACAACGGTTTTGATATAAAACATCACAATTGCAGTCACGATGTTTTGGCGAGTCTTATTACCGCGTTTCGCCAGTTTTCTACAGCCTAAACTAGAACATACATTTAAATGGTATTTGTAGGTATGATGGAAGCGGTCACGAGCAATCGTTTTATGCATAAGTAAACTCAAAACGCCGTAACTCGAGTTGCAACGTTCTGCCGATGGAGGGCAGCACGGTTATTTGTTGTATTAACTGTATTTGACATTGTGTTTTATAGTTCGAATTTTGCAATGCGTACGGTGGACACACGACCTAATAAAGGTTGCAGGCCCCCTAGCATGCATGCACGAGATAAAATTTGACAGGTGCCAGGCAAATGAATACATCTATTCCATATTCGAAAGACTTAAATATGACGCGATGGGTGTATATATATTAGTGTCTTTGACTGAACCAGTGAGCTCCATCTTTGGCCTCATCTGCACTTTCCATCAGGTGAGATCGGGGTCAATCACTGTTCAGTCTTATGTAAAAAAAACAAAAAAAAACCTACGATTTTTGAGGAGTTCCGTCGATTTCTCATGGATTTCATCATCAGAGTATCGGTACCAGTATTACAGTCCCGGCTCAAACAGTAAGAGCTGCCGCACATTAGGCCACTAGTCGCGGCCACAGCGTAGCCACTCGTGGCGGCCACAAGCTGCGGACGAGTTTTTTCATACATGTTGTGTAGCATCGGCGCACACCGCGTGTTTAGGGTTTGCAATATCCGTTCACTTTTTACATTCGAATGATATGAATATTTCGATTTCATGTATTCGAATATTCGGATTTTTCGGATAATTTGAATATTTTATGAAATAAAACGAAATAATGATTTCAAATTATATAATCAAAGATATTATGTTTAAAAATGCAGATATTACCCTAAATATAATATGAAAAACACAATTTATTGTTATTAACAATAATTAGGTACCGAGCGACCCCGTTTTGTCACTGGCTTGCTCGATTATAAGTTTTAGGGATCTAAACTGTTTTTTTTTTGCCAGGGAGTATAATAAACAGGAAATTCGTTTTAAAGCCTCATGTCATGTCAGTAGGTATGAAGAAAAGCTATTCTAGCGTTTTACTAAAGGCATTTAACTATTTATATCCTATTTTTGTACTGTTCAAAATATCCGATTTATTCGAATAAGTAATATTGATGAATTCGGATTTTATTTTTGGCGGATATTCGAATAATATGAATATTCGAATATTCGAATTGCAAACCCTACGCGCGTTCGAGTGGCCGCGTCTGAGCCACAAGCTGCGGTACTAGTGGCCCGCGCTCGCTACTAGTGGCCGCGTTTCCGCCACACTCGGCCAGAGTCGCCGGTTTCTCCAATAAACAATAGCCACTAGTGGCCGCCACTCAGCCACCGGTGGCCGCGATTGGTGGCTGCGTCTAGTGGCTTAGCCGAACCACTAGTGGTCGCGTTTTAGTGGCCCAATGTGCGGCCGCCCTAAAGTTTCATTGGTGTTTTACCTTATACCCAATATATCTTTCTGGACGACGCAGCACAGCGCCTGCTGTTCCGTGCACGTGGAGTCTTTGAGTCTGCGAATGATACAGCACTTAACGATGCGGTTAGCCTAGTTGGTAGTGACCGCCTACGTAGCTAGCGGTCCCGGGTTCGAATCCCGGTATGGGCAAATATTTGTGTGATGAGCGCGAGTATTTGTTCCTGAATTTTCTATATATTTAAGCATGTATTTCTCTATATAAGTATGTATATCGTTGCCTGGTACCCATAGTACAAGCAGAGCTTAGTTTCGGACTAGGTCAATTTGTGTGAATTTGTCCCCCCCTCATATTTAAATAAATACATATTTAAGTAGCTAAATTTCTTAAATCATAAAAAATTAAATTAACGCCCGTTATGCTTCACAGACAAAGATACAGATGAAAGGGCATGAATATCTTATCCATCTTATTGTTATTTTAGTTCGTTATTATTTAATTTCTTAGTAATCACATTAAGTTGTTTTTTCCATTCTAAATGAAAAACTAACCCTGGGCACACCTAGTATGGGAGAAACAACTTAATGTGATTACTAAGAAATTTGATTAGAAAAAAAACGGGCAAATGAGTTTAAAAACTTCGCTGATTCGTAATGAATCAAATTTATAATGTTAAGATACCATCGAAAACCTTCTGAAAAAAAACATGAAATTAAGAATTTTTCGTGACATGGACTTAAGGGAAAATTACACAAATTCAGATTAAAATGATCAATATTTCCGAAACTAGTTAAAATCGCTGAACATACATGGAGGTTAAATCGATGGCTTTTTAGCTGCTCTATCAGCCCTTAACTAATTATCGTTGGTTTCTGGGACACCCAGTATGTACAAGGAAGGAATTACAAAGGTACATTACATTATGAAAGAGTACTCGACTGCCTGTCATCCATCAGCTCGCAAAATCTCAAGCATTCCGAGCGCAGCCCCCGCGCCAGCAGGGCACGCGGAGCTGATGCCGGGAGCATTCAGCAGCCGCAGGGCGCGAAACATTATAAGATAACCAGCTTTTGCCCGCGACTCTGTCCGCGTAGAAGTCGTTTATCGGTTTTCCCTTGGCAACTACAAAATTTTCCGGGATAAAAAGTATCGTATATGTTAATCCAAGGTATAAGCTATCTCCATTCCAAATTTTATCCAAATCCGTCCAGCCGTTGCAGCGTGAGAGTAACAAACCAACACAAACTTTCCCATTTATATACGTATAATATTAGGGGAGTTTCAAAAAAATAGCACACCTTTTACTAATTCTTCAGATTTTGGGAAAAAAATTGCACGCTGGTTTGGACCACCATTCTGAAAGAGAAAAATAGTCATTCTTGGTAGGTATGTCCCCAAAAAGATGTATGGAATTGTCCGTTTTGTTACCTAAATTCAATACATTTTTTGGTAACAAAACGGACAACTCCATACATCTTTTTGGGGACATACCAGGAATTTCTATTTTACTTGTTCAGAATGGTGGTCCAAACCATCGTGCAATTTTTTTCCCAAATCTGAAGAAATAGTGAAAGGTGTGCTATTTTTTTGAAAGTCCCCATTAGTAGGATCTGGTGTGCTCACTGCAGCTCGACGCGGCTGGAGCTGTACCGGCTGCCCTGCACGAGGGAGCTGTTGCAGTAGTGGCACTCGTAGCAGCCCCGGCCCTTGCCTTCCACGCTCTCGCATTGGCCGCCCGGCTCCAGCTCCTCATCCCCGTCTGTCGAAAACAAAATATGTTGCCGATTGTACCTTTGTTGCAGCGGGCTTAAATATGCACGAGATAAAATTTGACAGGTGCTAGGGAAATGAATACTTCTATTCCATATTCTAACGTAAGACTTAACGCTTAAGGTTTAAAATAAGTGTCTCGTCCTGACTTTTATTACCTTTTATTACTAAGCGACTATTGCGATTTGCACATTTTTATAGCGATTTTATCAAGACGGGACACTTTTATCTTGTCCTTGCATAAATATATGTGTTCTTGGTTTCACCCACAAAACTTTCATCGAATGTATTGTTTCACCGAATTTCATTCATCGAAAGCTAATTTCTGCTGAAACCTTATTGTTATTTCAAGCATGGGTTAGACGTAGGTTAGGTTAGACTTGTGTGGAAGCCCCTGTTGATGAAATGAAAATGGTGGTGATGGTGGTTCAACCTTTGTAGTCCTAATTTCCTATTGCCATAATCATTTATCCTAGTGATCATTTGATATAATGCTTGCGGTTCCATAAAGCAGATACCTACTCGTAAGCTGCCAGAATCCTACTAAGTACAGGATCCTATTAAAGACAGTTGCGCGCATTTTACGGAGCGATTTCGGGGCGCGCTCTGCTGGGTGCAAGCATGATGTGTTGAAGAACAGGTAACGTCAGATAAAGGTAAAATAAAGTAATTTAACTCCTTTTAGCATGTCTTGATGGTAAAATTATAGACGCTTCAATAAATGCTGTGTGTTTTTTCACACATATATAACTTTACAGCCCGCGCACGAGACGCGTGGCCGGCAAATCTATCTATTAGAGAGCGCGGGGTATGAAGCGAGCCCTCGCAGCATGCCTCGCGGTGGGGTCTATATTGGAATCCATAATACACTCAGCGGCACATTTATCCGCCCACCCTGTTTTTTTCGTTAGTAATCAATTAATGTTGTTAAATGTTTGTCCTAGATGATATCTCTTTAATTGAAACAAATGTTTACAATGGTTCAAATTCTTTTCCGTTATTAGAAAACAGTAAAAACATGAATTCACAAATGTACTGGAAAATTGTGAATGAACTTAATCTAAACAAAAAACACTTTAAATTAAATATAATTAACTTTTAATAATGGGTGTTGCCCCCTCTGGCCCTGATGACTTCTTGAAGCCTGTTGGACATTCCATCCATGATGTCCTGAATATCCGATTGAGGATATTCTCCCACTCCTCCATCGCTGCAGTTTTTAGCTCCCTGATTGTACTAGGGGGTGAAATGCGTGCCCGAATACGTCTTTTTAAGTTGTCCCAGACGTGTTCTATCGGATTGAGGTCCGAGCTGCGAACAGGCCATGGTAATGTTTCAATACCAACGACTCTAAGGTATTGAGCGACGATGCGAGCGACGTGGGCTCTAGCAATAACATGCATGAGCAAGAATTGTTCCCCAATAAATGGAGCAAATGGCAGCACATGTTCTTCCAAAACCTCTTCCACATATCGGGCAGCATTTACACTGCCTCTTTCAAAAACGACGAGGGCGGTGCGAGCCTCGTAAGAAATACTGCCCCAAACCATTATCGAACTACCTTGATAACCAACAGTTGCGACTATGGCGCAAGGAGCAAACCTCTCACGTTGCCGTCGATAGACCCGTTGACGTCCATCTGGTCCTCTCAAAGCAATTCCGCTTTCATCAGAGAACAAAACATTCTTCCATTGCTCGTTAGTCCATATTGAGTGTTCACGTGCAAAATTAAGTCTTACTGTTCTGTGTTGTGTGAGAAGTTCCGGAGCGCGAGCTGGTCGAAATGCCTGTAGATTTTCTTCCGCCAACCTTCTTCTCACCGTTCTTTCACTTACACTAGCATTTCTCACTTCAAAGAGTCGGTTGCGGGCTTCAGTAGCTGTAAGGAACCGATTTCGTAAAACATTTGTGATGCAAAAACGGTCGTATCGAGCCGAAGTGCAGCGATGCCGGCCTTGACCTGGTCTCCGGGTGTACGACCCCGTCTCTCAGAACCGTCTGATGGTACGTACGAATAATACGACGTTGGCTGTACCCAGCGTCAGTAAAAGCCACTGCCCTAGCGACTCCTACAGCATCTAGCGGCATTTTCTTTGAGTTAAATCACTCTTAAATTAATGAAGCCTTGTTTAAAAAGAGCTAACCCAGATCAGAAAATCTGGAATTCAATTCTAACCACCACCAAAACATTTTTCGAATAAACCGCAGAAACGACGTCAAACCCATTTTTTTTTCAATGCAAAGAAGGGTTAACGTGTTTTAATTCTTGTAAAATTAGCTACTTAACAAAAGAGATTAAATATTGCTAACATTTCTTGTCGTTAATAAAAGATATGCAACTTGGAATGGGTGGGCGGTTAAATGTGCCGCTGAGTGTATATTTAGTCCTATTTGTATATTCCATAATAACTTTGGTCATAATGATATTTTGCCATAAAGACGTTTGCCTTAATGTAAATGCCATAATATTTTTTATCCTAATGCTTATTTGCACTACATATTATGTTTTGCCATATTAATTTAAAGTTATATTTTAAACCTAACCTTAACCTAAATTATTATTTTCCCAACAATTATTTAATAAAAAAATCGGTTCTGGCTGTAGGGTTGCAGTTATTACTAACACTCCTCCTCGCTTCGCTCGTCGTCGTACCTAACGGAGACCTTCCTAAGGGTAGAATTTAAAATTTTATGATATTCAATATTATGGTTAAAGATCACCAGGTAATGTAATATTATGGCTTATGACCATTAGGACATAAGAACATTATGGCAAATGAATAATACTTAGGTATATCAAAAATGTTTAGAGCAAAAGTGTTATAGAAGTATTAAGTGTGTATAGAGTGTGTGTGGTGGGCTGGTGGCTATATCCGGTCAAAAAAATGATAGTAGTTATATAGTATACCTAGAATTCCGAATATCTGTTCCAATAACTTCTCGTCGATGGGCTCAACCTGCGCGGCTGCGGCGTGGAACACCGCCAGCGCGAGCATTAATCTGAAATAGAGGGTAGGCGCCGCTTAGTAATCTAACTTATGTCCGGTTCACATTATTCCAGTCCAGTAATCCAGCGGGCCAATCCAATCCAGTCCTGAGCCCTTAGCCAAGATGCACTACGCTAACTAGCGTTTCTATTAGTTTCGTTTTTAAACCAATCGCGTCACTGGTAGATCACATGATACGAAGAGTCACGTGATCTACCAGTGACGCGATTGGTTTAAAAACGAAACTAATAGAAACGCTAGTTAGCGTAGTGCATCTCGGCTAAGGGCTCTGGCCTGGATCCCATCGTTTACATTATTCCAGTCATTTAAGAGTTGTTGGAGCGGTAACACTATAGTGACAATGATTTCAAGAAAGAAGTTAAAAAATTATTTAAAAACTTGTTAATTTACTACTGTTAGAAGAAGTAATTAAGTGATAAAACGATACGAGAAGGTAAAAATACACAAATATGTTTAGCTTATGGCTATTTATGACTATTTTTGTAAGGTACACTTTTAACGTAAGATGTGAATGTTGTTATACAGATGAAAATGTATGTATGTCGCAGCCGCCGTGTGAACTGATGAAGTAATTTAAGTATTTCTCGATACTTATATTATTGTTAAATTCAAGGGTGACATAGGAGAATAATAAAACAATGATAATGACTTCAAATATTTAAGCAATAAGTTTATATAAATACCTAATTATGCATTGTGGAGGCCTATATAGTTACTCAATTTAGAAATCCCGGGAATTTTATTAGAAAATTTAAATTGGGTCCGTCTCCATACCGTTCACGCCGCCAAACTTTACTTAATTTATGACGATAACTAAAATAAGATTCGGAGCTACAATCCAGAGACAGCATATTTCCTAACTAGGTACCTACTCATCATTCAATTTTATAATATCTTAATTTCCGTGGATGGCGTGAATAAGTTGATAATGGGTCTCCTTCGCAATCCATAATATCGTATGTCCTAAAGTCAAATGCCATACCACTTTTACTCTAAACACTTTTAACATATCAATAATTTGTCATAATGAATATTTGCCATAATGATTTTACATCCTAATGATCATAAACCATAATATTACATTACCTAATGCTCTAAATACCTAATATGTTTTGTACATAAAACTTAGGAGTCATAATATACAAAACCTAAACCTAATACTTATCCTAAAGTCGAATGCCAAATTATCTTAATATTGCCTCGGTATTCTTTCCAGGCGTTAAATTTATTAGTGTAAAGTAAGAATCATTACCTATTCTACCTTAAGGCAGGCTTGGGTTAGGTTAGGTACGATGACGAGCGAAGCGAGGAGGAGTGTTAGGTAGAACTGCGACCCTAACGAGTGAGCGAAGCGAGCGAGCCGCGGAGGTCTATTATTGAGTAGGTATATTAGGATGGACATATGATGATTATGGCAACCAGTATTAGGATATGTAACTGTTAGGGCACTTGATTTATTAGTACTTAAGAAAATAGTGCAAATAAGCATTAGGATATTCAATATGAGGATAATCAATATTATGGCATTTACATTAGGATAAACGTTATTATGGCAAAAGATCATTATGACCACAGTTATTATGGAATTTACAAATAGAAAAAAGGATATTATGGATTCCAATATAGACCCGTTGATAACTCGTCAAAAAAGCAAGAAGTAATTTAAACCTTATGCAATCTGTTCTAAATACAAATTTCCTTAAGTTTACATCTCGACTTATCAACTTATTCACGCTATCCACGGATTTATTAGTTATCTAAAATATGATAAAAAAACAACGTATTTGCTCTTGCTTGTTCTTGCTGTATGTGGTGTTCAATAAAGAGTTATGTATTGTATGTGTACGCATTCAGCTACGTGGTAATCACCAGGGTTCAGCTGAAAGCCAGCGCTGCGGCCCTGGCTGCAGCATGCTGAGCTGAATCCTGTCTGACTTCACACTACAGCGCAACATTATAAAATTTTTGCTCATTTTTCATCTTATATCTATGCATCTTATCTATGTATCTTTTTAGTTCTACAATGATTTTCCGTTATAAATTTCTATCTGTTGTGTTGCAGTGTGATGTCAAATAAATGTTGTGAGTTTGAGTTTGTATATTAAATAAACTACTTTATACGTTAAACACTGAAATTATCTTAATATTGCCTCGGTATTCTTTCCAGGAAAAACGTAAGCAATTTTTTGTATCACTACATAGTATATAAAACAATGCCGCTTCCCGCCGTCTATCCCTCTGTATTTACGCTTAGATCTTTCAAACTACGCAACGGATTTTAATGCGGTTTTCACCATCAGTTAGATAATTTTTCACGGAACTTTTATGTATATAATAGTACCCGGAGCGAAGCGAGGACAGGTCGCTAGTTCTGAATAAGTGTATCGTTTCTCTCACAGCGCCCACACATTCAGCCAATTATCGTATTTTAATCAAAAACAAGGTTATATGTCATCAAGTGTTTTATCTAAACATGAACAAAAACGTACCTGATCATTTTAAACTTGAAGCACACAACACACAACAATCTATAAACATTACCTTTTTAATTGTGGCAAAAACTTATTCCTATTTATTCTGTTTTCCCTATTTGATACAAAAATAACTTTACCTATCGTCAAATACAAATGCGGTTCATAAGTAAATCATCACTTTCGTACTTTATCGCTGTAAGGTTAAGTTTGAAATTGCATACAAAATTGTTATACGGGTGAAAACGACAAAGTCATATAGTGTTCATATACTTATTAACATTGGCTACACAACAACAATCTTATGCTAGTTATATTAAAGTTCAATTTAATTCTCATGTTTATTGTTATATGTTAATTAACTTTGTTTTATCAACTGGTTTAAGACGAGTTCGCTTCTGCATAAGGCATTAATATAAAATGACGTAACTCTTATTAATAGTGCTGACGATTTTGAACCGTGTTGGAATGGGCTACGGTTGAAATTTGAATAAGTTTATTTTGGAATTAAGGTTAGTTTTTTCATGTAATATTTAGCTGGCTATTGATGAACTTGTAATGTAAAGTCTGTGTCAATCCAATTTGTTAATAATATAAACAAACCGATTCATATTCATTAGTTAATTGTCATCATATGGCAGAAAATAAATACAGATTGGTTTTAGTATCTTTTATCATTAAATTGATTGAATTAGAAACATATTGCACATGTATTTTGAACGTATCGCATCACTTTTTCTAGCAATAGGTACCTAATGATTTCACTAACAACATATTTTTAAATTTGATTTAAAAAAAATATTTTGCTTAAAGAAAGACATCTTGTAATTTATGGATTATGAAGGAATTCAATTTTATCTACACACATATCATAAACCCTCTATAATGCGTTCACAAACCGCAAATTATGACTAGCATAATGGTAAACTGTTTGTTAGAACAAATTTCTTATCTTTGAAAATGTTATTATTGCTTTAGGAGGGTAGATGGCGTTGCCGTCCGAGTAATATCAGCTCTGCATTTATTTAAGTGTTAAAAAAGTATTGTAATGTATTTCGGCCCGAAGAAATAATATATCAGTGCCTTGAACTATACTCCTACTGTGTAAACGTTATTTATTGAAAGTATGAAGTGTGAGCATAAAAAAATTAACACTATGGGAACGGTGCTTTGAGTGAATTGTTTACATCGAAAATTCGTCTTAAGTGAATATACAATTGAAAAAACGGTAAAGTGTACACTGAATAACAATTGTCTTTGCTAGTTCGTAATTGAAGTAATAGATAAACGATCCTTTTTTGTTAAAACATTAATTGTGATAATCTGTTACGGTAGGTCGTTAACTTAAAAGTTACACACCGCAAATGACCGTTTAGCGCCATCTAGGAGGATTTGTCCGAACTTGGAGATAGACTCTGCAACCTGTGGTTTTGCCTATTATAGATCGATTGAACGAGTGTTACGCCGCTACTCAGAGATGGCGCCACCAGTTACTAGAATACCGACATGCGGTGGATGTTCGCAAGATATTGTAAATAAACAATTCCTCAGATGCAGTCAGTGTTCTAAATTTTATGACCTGATGTGTGCAAATATTACTGAAAGGCGATTTAACGTCTTGACAGCGGAATATAAAAAGAAATGGAAATGTCAGGAATGCGTTAGCAAGGAACCTAAGACTGACAATACGAACACACCAATAAAACGGGATTTACTTCAGTGTGCTGGCACCAAAAATGACGATGAGTTTGTAACGGTACGCCCTCGCCCTAATCCAAAAAATAGTCCTACCACGCTCCCTCTAGTTTCGCCTCCTCTTCCTGCAACTATAACTGCGGAGTCTGAGTTAATCACTGAGTTGCGACTGTTCAGAGAGGAGATGAAAAATGAGATGCGAGAGTTCAGAAACGTCGTATCTGAATTAACTGCCGTCGTCAACAGCTGCAACCGTCGCATGGATGAACTTGCGGCCCGGGTGGAAGCCGTCGAGCGCTCTCAGAATGAGGAGGCGGCGACGGACGTCACCTTCTTGGAAGATGCAATAACGGAACTCAAACAGGAATTAAATGAACGTGACCAAGAACTCTTGAGAAACGACATCGAAATAGCTGGTATACCGGAAGAAAATAATGAGCGGTCTGTTCACCTCACGTTGACCGTGGCTAGCAAGCTTGGCATCAACTTAGAGGAATGCGACGTTGTCAGCGCGGAGCGCGCCGGGCCGGTGCGGCGACTGGAGGAGCCTGCGGCGCGCCCGCGACCGCTTGTCGTTCGACTCGCGCGCCGCACTCACCGGGACCAGCTATTGGCGGCCGCGCGCGTGCGCCGCGGGATTACCTCGGCAGGCCTGGGTCTCGACTCTGATGCGCATCGACTTCATATTAATGAGAGGCTAACTCGCACGAATCGCCAGCTCTTCTACAAAGCGCGTGGAGAAGCGCTCCGCGCTAATTGGAAGTTCGTTTGGACTCGAGATGGGAAAGTATATGCGCGGAAAGAGCAGGGCTCACCGCGGTTCCGATTGCGCACTGAGGACGATTTAGTACGAGTTTTTGGGCAATGATCCTGTCTGCTCCACTAAAAGCCAATTTATGCCATTGTTTTAGCTATTGCTTACAACCTGTTAGAGCGATTTATGTTTTGTATTTACTGTACGTTTTGTTATATTGTCTATTACTTTCATGTGTATGCTATAGTGAAATAATACCTCTACGTATGTACTTCCTGTTAATAATTATATATGTATATACAAAGCTTGACACTACTTTAAAAAGTACCCATTGTAACGCATTTTTATGCTTATATATGGTCACTTTTCTAATTGCAACTACTGTGCAACCCTACTATTTTGATATAAAGTTGTGTGTATGCAAACTATTGCCCTTTAATTTATTTACGCATGAAGAAATCGCTGCTCAATGGTCTCAAGAAACCGCTTCACCTAACAATACCTGTACTTGTTCATATTCATTATTTTTATCGTATTATAAGGATTTATACAAGTATGATTACTCTACTACTTGTCCATATTGTGTAGGTACATGTTTGCAGAGCTCTAAAAACTGGCGTCACGCGACAATGCTTCGTCAATTCCTGTCATGCTGCAAGTTCATCACAAATGTTTACTCGTTTGTCATTCAGTACATTAAGTCCAAGAATGTATCACTTGGTTTATTAAACCCCGGATCTCTAGGAACACGCCACGATGAGTTTGTTGCGGCTATGGCACAGCATAACGTGGATCTCATGGCTATCAATGAGACCTGGCTGCGAGACGGCGAGGAGGCGCGCGCGCCTGCGCCGCCCGGGTACCGACTACGGCACATCCCCCGCCCCGCCAGCGTGCGCTCGCGTGGAGGTGGGGTCGGATTTTATATCAAGCAAGGCATTACTGCGCGGCTCATCGCGCAACCGCAGATTCCCCAGTGCTAGCCGTGCTGTGTGTTTTTACTCGTAATGTAACATCTTAATGAGCTTGTAAATGTGATATGCAATAAACAATTGAATTAAATTGAATTACTGTTGTTAATTTTAGTCCTTAACTATGCGTAATTTTTTTGTAAAACGCCCTTTAACGTGTATGTGAGAACAAAGGATACACATTCCTATGTTGCTAAATAACTACGCACCTCTATGCTACTAACAATAAGGTCGTGTATATGTGAACACGATGATTGTGTAGATATTTATGCCTTTGACTGTACATACGACCTACAAACTATGGAATGAGGAAAATGCACGAATAAACTTGGTCTAAAAATAAGTGCAATACGACTCTCATATTACGCGTAAGTATCATTCTGCGGGTGTTTTCCTTGGCAACAACAGCACAGTATAAATGTGACGTTCTCAACATAAAGGTACCTTATGGAGGAAGGCAGTTACGCTCTTCTTATTCTTGTAACTATACGAATACTATGGTAACAGTTCTAAAAATGGCGTAACCGCCTGCCTCCATAAGGTCCCTTTATATTGAGAACGTCACATATACCTAGCTAAAGCAGTAAAGAAACTACGACAAACGTTCGAAACTTCGCACTCACACAGATGCACGTCTCAACGAGGCCCCTGCGGCCATGGCAGTGCTGTCAGTGGCGGGTGTCGCGTCGAGACTAACGGTTTCGCTTTGTTTTTATTCTTCTTCACGAAATCATTCGTCTCCACGTGACACCCGCCACTGACAGCACTGCCATGTCCGCTTAGGGGTCTCGTTGAGACGTGCGTCTGTGTGAGTGCGACGTCGAACGTTATTGTTCGTAGTTTCTTTACTGCTTTAGCTATAGGTATTTATACTGTGACAACAGCATCGCTTGCGTGTGTTGTAAGAGGCCGGTCAAGAAAACCCAAAAAGCACCCAAGTGATATTGGTTTAAAACCTTCTCTATATATGGTTCTCTTATTTATCGCAGAAAATTTAATTGCCGATTATCACTTCCCAACCAATAATTCGCAGAATTTCGCCGAATGATCATGTGTCCGAATAATCAAAAGATATCGTTTTATTTCCCAACCTTACGATTAGCAACTGTATGTTTTTTTTTTTTATAAAGCCACTTTTTAAAATGCCACCTTTCGAGTAGTAGAATGGTGCTGTTACAAAAAAAAAACCTAACACCGAAGACAGGCGCGCGCTTCGCTCCCGCCTTAGCCTTCTAACCTTACCTATCCGAGTCGCTTCTGCCCAGACCAATCTTGCTACATGCTTAAAATTTTACCTAATGTATGAAAAGGGAACTGTTGCACTGACGACGAAACGTTATTCGTCTAATAGTTGTTTGGCCTACTTAGTGAAAGATTTGACAAATGATACATGTCCCAAAAGTTTTGAGGCATTATAATATAATAATCTGCTTTAATATAATAATCTGCTTGCTTACTAAGCCCGCAGCTTTTTTGTTTTGTAGGAAGTCCGTTTAGTAAAAGATATAAATAATTAGCAGTGTTCGTAAATCCAATTTAAACTCCAATTTTTGGTGCCATTGCCATCAAAAACTGCACTAAAGTATCAGGTTCTATACATACGTATGTTTACATATTATAAGGTCAACGTAAAATCAGCTATGCGAAGGATCGCCATGGAATCCTGTTCTCCATAATTGTGCACAACATAAATAAATGTAACTCATGTTCTAAGTCAGTTGTGGCGGAGTTCGCGCGCGGATTTGACGTTCCGCCATTTTGAAAAACAACAAAAATGTTGAGAATATTGTCTCTGGTCGTTTGTATGTGTTTTAATAGTGGGTTGGCGCAAAGTAAGTGTATTTTCTTGAGATATTAAAAAAAATTGGCAGAACAAAAAAAAACTATTAATAATGAATTATTCGTCGATTTTAGAAACAAAGATTTAAAATATAAGTCGCACGGCATAGTAACACCGGAGGTAGAGCAGCCTAAGTCGGATCGAATCAGCCTTTTTTTAAGTATTTTTTAACGGAGTGGAAGTTGCGTTACGCAGCTTCCCCGCGCCTCAATAAAAATCACATGGTTTCCAGGTTTGCCAGTACGAACTTTAAACTGTCACATCTTGAAAACCATGCGACTTTTACTGAGATCAAGGTTTGGTGCATCTTATTTAGGCTGGTCTACCACCACCGGTGTGACTTTATGGGTAACCCTGTACACACGGTAATTTAATCCAATATTTTGTATTTAATAATAATTATTTAATAATAATAATAATAAATAATAAATAAATATCAGGGGACAATCTCACACAAATCGACCTAGTCCCAAACTAAGCACTAGGCTTGTACTATGGGTACTAGACAACGATAAACATACTTATATATAGAAATACATACTTAAATACATAGAAAACATCCATGACTCAGAAACAAATACTCGCGCTCATCACACAAATATTTGTCCATACCGGGATTCGAACCCGGGACCGCTAGCTTCGTAGGCAGGGTCACTACCAACTAGGCTAACCGCGTCGTCAACAATAATAATAATGAGCGTGTGTTTATTTCAAGAAAAAAATACGGTCGATAAGTTTGCCAATATGCTAGCTAATTGTATGCCTTATGGCAAAACATAGTGCGCTAAACTGTATACCTACAACACCAATGTTATAACCTATGTTTATAAAGATTTTGATTGATTGATTCCCGGTGTATCTACTCGTACGTATGTCAGTTTTAGTTTTTCTAAAATCCAAGACGCGGTTTTACGAACTTCCTCACCTCTGACAGTTTTGAACTGCCCCGTACTACCATTTGGAATCTTTACTCTATATTTTGACGGCGCGGTTAGCGTAGTCGGTTCACCCTGCCTGCTAATCGACCGCTCAAGGTTCGATCGCCAGTAACGTTAAACAATTCGGCTATTCCCAGTTGTCCGCACCCCTTTGTCCACACTGCGGACAACTGGGACTTTTTTTTCCCATTTGTCCCTAGTGTGGACAACCGGGAATAAAAATTCCCGGTTGTCCGCGCCCTAGAAAATATGTATGTATGTATGTAAACTTATTACACAAAAACAGGTTGACAAATTAATATGCACACAGAAAAGAAATTATAATAAGGTACAAAGGCGAACTTATCCCTTTAAGGGATCTCTTCCAGTTAACCTATTTACGAAGTATTATACTTCGTTTACATTCAGCCCAGTTGGGCAGGGAAGTGAGCATGGAAGTGAGCATGGAAGTGGGCAGCAGAAGTGGAAGTGTATGTAGTGACAGCGCGAGTGACGTGTTCACACTCGTGCTGCCCACTTCCCTGCCCACTTCCCTGCTAACTTCGGCTGAATGTAAATAAGGCATTACGTTGGAACATGGAATAGATGTATTCATTTCCCTAGCACCTGTCAAATTATCTCGTGCATGCATGTTAAGCCCGCTGGTGGGCCGTATCTGCCTGTCTGTCGATGGCAATAAAAAAACGCCTTCGCTTTTAAGTAAGGATGCGGATTTGTGTAAGATTGAATGCTTGGTTGTAGACTACGGCGACCCCTGCAGCCAGGACGGCGTGCCCGGCAAGTGCCTGGACCACGGGAGCTGCCCGTCTGTCCGGGCTGACCACCGCGCTGCCTGGAAACTTAAGGTTCTTGAAGACCAGTGCGGAATAAATCAAAATCAACTGGCCATCCTTTCACACTTTATTATAGCTTCGATACAAGAAGGCACATATGTATATATTTCACTTAAATTATATCGATAATAACCTAACCTAAAAATTTCAATTTTGGGGCAATCTTTTCTTTACTTTTTTTGCAGCCATCATCTGCTTATGAAGACAAATCCAACGAGCCCAAACACGACGGGTTTATCATGTGTAGTTTAGGAGTTCATGTGGCCACCTTCCGTCTCCATTAGACCAGCTCGATGACACCATAATATTGCATTATCATCAGGATACATACGTATTCCAAATTTCAGCCCAATCGGACAACGGGAAGTGGTTCAAATCTTGCTTGCAAAATTCCAGGACATACTACAGCTTGTAATAAAAATAGGCCAAGCTCTCGTGTGCCACCAAAAGTAGTGATATCTAAAAAGGTGCCAAGTTTGGCACCGATTGTTGACTGTAAAACTAGTATTTCAACAAATGTATTTTGAGAGTAAGATAACTTAGCAGTTTTTTTTTTCTAAGACATTGGGAAATAAAAGATTCTGACAGAATAACAGCGTTGTGATTGCTCTGCAGCCGCAACACAAGCTGTCAGACCCTTTTCATCCACACACTGCTGGCTCCCACCATACCTACACATATAATTTGAATTGCCTAAATAACTTTGCATGATTTTAGCACCACTTTTTTGTAACTAAGTTGTTTGAGGTTTTGATGAGTGAGTCAGTCAGTAGCCTGAATAAGTTCGTGTAAATATACCCACTGTTGTGTATTCTGCTGCTATTCCCAGTTGTCCGCACCCCTTTGTCATTATCAGCTATCTCTTTCACTCCAATTTCTTATCGGAAAGTTACTGGGTGACATTGGGAATTTACTTAAAAAGTAAACCTATGTTGATTTTTTCCACTTTGTATGATGCATTAGTCCACGCGTGACAGTTTAATGTAAAAACAACATATGTTTACATTCACAAAATTTTAATATTCCCGTAAATTACTGATTCTGGGAATATTACCGGTAACGTTACTGGGAATATTCCCAGTAACGGCACATCACTACGGACAACTGGGAATAGCCCGTTATGTCGCCCGACTTTTTCTTCAAACTTGTCCGGCGCACTGCCGTGTGTCTAGAGCAGATCAACGAGCTAATGGTCCGCCCGCAGATTTTTGAGTTCCATGACCGAAAGTGATTAGTTTATAAATGTTTTAATAATTCAAAACGGCCGTCCGGTTTCTAAACAAGTTCTAAAATAAGAAAAAAAGAACTGGTATATAAAGTTACATCGTTGCATTAAAATATAAAAAAGATGACGACTAGGACTCCGAGGGTTCCGTATATAACAACAAAACTGGAATAACTAAATTTAATTTTTTCTCTAATACTTTATAGAAATTACAACTTCTCCCGCATTAAAAAAAACTTTGTTCATTTTACAGGGGCAATATTATATTAATATTACGTCAGCAATATATTTCTTTTCCGCACCCCACCCACCGACGCAAAAAGAGGGGTGTTTTGTGTGTGTGCAAAATGTGTTTTTTGTGTATTTGTGTACATCTGTGTGTGGCATCGTACCTAGTTCCTAAACGGATGGACCGATTTTCTTTTAGATTTTTTTTAGGTTACTTAATCGAGAGCCTTCTTAGCTTGCTTTGATGAAAATCCGTTTAAGCCTGGGCCACACCAGATGCGTTGCGTAGACGTGCACGTGCGCGTTCGCGTTTCACTGCGTTGTATAGCTCCGTCTTCATATGAGGAGTCATACTATACAACGCAGTGGAACGCGAACGCGCACGTGCACGTCTACGCAACGCATCTGGTGTGGCCCAGGCATTAGCCATTCAATAGTTGAGTTCTGAAAGTAGTCCCGATTTCGGGGTTTTTAATTGTCAGGTTTTTACCATTTCGATACGGAACCATAAATAAAACACATTTTGCGAAAATCGTTATTGACCTTTATCAAAGTCGTATTCAAATGAGGACTGTTTATTTTTTGTTTTGCAGACGAACTGCGGGCTTGGCATGCTTGCACGAGATAAAATTTGACCGGTGCTAGGGAAATGTATTCCTCTATCGTAATAAAATAAGTGTCTCGTCTTGACTTTTATTACCTTTTATTACTATGCGACTATATCAAGACGGGACACTTTTATTTTAAACCTTAAGCGTTAAGTCTTACGTTAGAATATGGAATAGGTATTCATTACCCTAGCACCTGTCAAATTGATTTGTTCCTGATTCGTCATATTCCTAATTGGTCATATTCCTAATTCGACACTTTCCTAACTGGTCATATTCCTAACTCGTCATATTCCTTACTCGTCATACCATGTACATTATCCTGCATAAACTTATTATAGAAATCCTTTGTGGTAAATCATAAGAACCTCTTTAGATAATTAATAGATGAGTGTTACTTGTTTATCATCAAGTTAATGTCATTGTCTCTTATTTAAAGTGTTTGCCTTTAATATTAGGTTTAGTCTAAATCTTAAAAAATATTTTGACAAGAAATAAATCTAAGTACATAATATTTTCTTTTTATCTTATACGAGGCAGCAGCTTACATTTTTAATTGCTAGCCCATTTAGGTTTGACAAAAATTTTAGGTTATGTGTCAAGTCATACACATTTGTTTACATTATTTGTCATTTCTTTTGGACTCCACCATAAGTAAATTATTGTCTACCGTAAATAACCCAAGTACAAAGTATAACCACTTAGTACAATCCCGTCCTAATACTTATTATTATTAATCATGTAAGCACGTTCGCGATTTCATTTGACTGTACAATGACGAGTTAGGAATATGACGAATCAGGAATATGACGAGTTATTAATATGACCAGTCAGGAAAGTGTCGAATTAGGAATATGACCAATTAGGAATATGACGAATCAGGAACAAATCGTCAAATTGATTTTTATCTCGTGTACCTATGCATATTAACCCTTAGGTGCATACAGTATCAAAAATGATACCTTGTCTATTCTCCAACCAAAAATTTTTTTTTCAATATGGGCACGTTCAAATAGCTGAATTTAGTTACCTTTGCTCAAATATTACAAAAAAAAAATAGAACTGTCAACCACAGAGCAGCCATTTTTTATACTAAGTGTCAAAAGTTTGAATTGTGCGGTTACTTGTTGCGACAGTGAAATTACAAGTTTTAATTTTTGTCTATCTGGTGAATCAAGTGATATTTTCAATCGGAAAAATCTGTATAAGGAAGGTTAGTATTTATATTTATCGTTAATTATATGCGTTTTTGTTAGATTTATGTCATTATAAATATTTTATTGAGTTTTAAGTTGGTATCGAAAACGATACTCCATGCAACAACGTCTTTTTTCGTGGTATCAAAAATGATACTCCATGCATTACGCTTAGTTTTTCTACTCGCATGGTTTATAACACTTTTTTGAGTTTGCCTGTATTTTACTAATATTTTGCATGTGGTGTGGGTGTATAAATAAGCTTTTATTTTTCTGCAGCATGGTTTGTCATAGAGCATTGAAAGATAAGGACATAAAAGAATTGTTGGCACAGTTAGAAGGTGGAGAAATATCGGAAGATGATGCCGAGTCCGAAGGAGATGATCTGGAGTTATATCTATCACTCGAAGAACTACAAGGTGGGCCAAAAGAAGTCATCCGATGTTGTTTGACTCTCTTTTTTTGAATTGTTACGCAAAAAAATAGACACGATTATTCCGCGTTCTTGGGGAGTGTATCGCTCCATGGCTTGTTCACTTGTATTTTGCATCTGTCAAGTCCACAAATGTCAAAACAGATTTGACATTGGCGAATTTGCAAAAATGAGAGCATCTTCCAATAGGGTGATTTCTTTTGGCCCACCTTGTACAAGCAATTCTTGAGGAAGAAGAGATAGAAGAAGAACCCTCACGTATGGCAGAAGAAGAAAATTTTATAGAGGAACCTGGTTCCACTGAAAATTCAAAAAAAAGGGGGATAAACGGGTGAATTGTATGAAGCCGGGTTGCAAAACTACTCAGTAGCACACAGTGCAACAAGTGCAAAGTGTTTTTATGCTCCAAAAAGAACTCCGATTGTTTTAATGACTTCCATTTGTATTTGTATCTGTTTTATTTTAGATTGTATTTCTAAAGTTGATTATTGATGACTACCTAATTATGTAACAAGAAGTAATTATTTTAAGTGCTTACTCCATGGAGTATCAAATTTGATACCAAGTATTTTTATTAAAAAAAAACGAAAAAAAAATGACCAAGATTTTTTTTATTATTTTTCCCAGCATTTACGTATTTTTTCCAATCACATATATTTTTTTTGTAAAAAATAATTAAATCATGCACCTAAGGGTTAAGCCCGCTGGTAGAATCAAGTTATTTTTACTAAAATAATTAATGCTGTTATTTTTGTTTGCTAGCGTTGATTCCTTCGTTGCGGTTTTTAGGTCTCTGTTATTCTAACTTTTATTACTGATTTGTACGTTATTTCCCTGTTCTTTGCTCTTTTCCTGTTGTGTCACTCGCTTTAAAAGTTTAAGAAAATGTAACGAAAATTCACGGAGAAAAAAATCTAGTTTCCTTTAACAGAATATTGTAAATTCTACTTGATTTTATTGTATTATATGTGACAACTATACGTTTTTTACACATTAATAAAAAAATCTACTTCTGAACAACATAATTTCTAGTACCTATTACTTACCATTTACCTAGTATCGGAGGAAACAAATTTCATACTGCCGCACTCAGAGACGTCAATTAAGTTTTAAGTTTCATTAAAGTTGCTGCGTCTTATTCTATTGCTATAGCAAAGAAAGTGACAGCAGCTACTTAAATGAAACTTAAAACGTAATTGACGTCTCTGCATATTTTACTCTGTAACTATTAGATGGTAACCAAAACGATATCAGAGTTTTCGTGTAGGTACTAGAATATTTTAACAAGAATATTCTAGTAATAACAAAAATATGACTTGTTGTCAAAAAAAAAGTCTGTTAACCATAGCTGAAATCTGTTTTCCTACACCAGAATCATAACTACAATACAGTCTGGTAATATTGTATAATATTTTTTTCTCTGTGTTGGTAGCGATGGCACTATCAATTCGTACACACGCGCACACGCGCGCGCGCACGCATAAGCGCACACGCACACGCACACTCACACGCTAATGCACACGCACACGCACACACACTACACATCGGTAATATTCGCTGGTCGTTGCAGAGATGCGGGTTCGAGGGGGACGAGCCCATGCTCTGCTGCGTGGACCGCGCGGTGCGGGGGGTGCGGGGCCGCGCCGCCACCCCCGCGCCTTACAGGTACTTTTTTTTAATTATTTTTTAAAATGGTACATGCTTTATCATCAGTGATCGGGGTTTTGGATGCAATTCGCGGGATTTCGAGTCGTAATCATATTATGGATGTGACTATAATCCCGCGACCGCGTCTGTATAAAAAAATGTGTTTTTTCAATAAACACATTTATTTCAAACGTTGACCTGTAATTTCGATTATTATCATGTAAAATAAAATAGAATAATTATCCTCCAACATCAATACAAATCCCGGGATCCCGGGCATATCCATTATTACCTCAATCACCCCAGATTGCACTGGGAATTCCGATCACTGTAATATATGACAAAAAACTGTCCTTTATCACACCACACGAAGCCCCGAATCCCGCGGCATATCCATACTAGCATAATGATTGAGGTCATTCACCCCGAGTCGCATCCAAAACCCCGATCACTGTTTATCATATAATATGCTCGCCAGACTGTTACCGTAAACACGGGTTACTTTAGCCCTGCCGGCTTACTGCCGCACTCAGAGACGTCAATTAAGATTTAAGTTTCATTAAAGTAGCTGCTGTCACTGTCTTTGCTATAGCAATAGAATAAGACGCAGCAACTTTAATGAAACTTAAAACTTAATTGACGTCTCTGAGTGCGGCTGTTAGCATGCATACACGAGATAAAATTATTGAGTCGTCGGTGGGGATTACTTCCCATCAGGTAGCCCGCATGCTCATTTGCCTGCCTCAGCCAGAAAATGACCTCAATGCAAAAACCAGTATTTCTTTACACATCCGCGTATTTAGAATGTAAAAAAAATTGACGTTGTACAACCCATTATAAGGAATCTATCCCAGTCATCTAGAGATTCTACTTCGACATAAAAATGGAAATAAAAAATAAAAACCAAAAAGGAGAAATTCTTTTTTTGCGACGAGTCTAATCACATTTAAGAGCAAATGAAATCGGATTTACATGCGCATTCAATTGCCATATAACAATGCCACGTTAAACGATGAACTAGCTATAGTTTTTTATAGGAATTAATTTTCCTTTTCCATTCGTAAAAAGGTCACACAAACTTTAAAAAATATTTTTGAAAAAAATATTGAAAATCGGCACACGGGACATCTCGTCTCGCATTTGTAATGATCTTAGGAATATCTAAATTAGATCCTACGAGAAAACCTGAGGGATTTGACCTGCCTCGCAGGACCTGCTGTAATCTCAACAGGCTGCGCACTGGGCACGGGCGCTCAGGAGAATTCATGCACCGCTGTGGCTGGAGGACGTCGCCGGCTTGCGACTGCGGTGCCCGGGTGCAGAGCGTGAACCATATCATCCGCGAATGTCCTAAACGCAGATTTCCAGGGAATGCCTCCGACCTGCTTACCCTTAGTGGAGACGCGGCCCAATGGCTGAAAACACTTAGTATATCTTTATAATTTGAACGACTTGTAGAATTAGTTAAGCCATACGATTAAATAAATAAATGATACAAGCAATAGATTTGTCTAATAAAAAGAGAATGTCATTTTTTCTGGTCGAAAACCACACTGTGCGGCGCGAACGACTTGAGGTGTTGACAACTCATGTTGCGGTAGCGCCGACTTGATACCACGCCGGTATTATCATTAGTCACTTCAGAGCCTCGGTTGGTTTAACTCAAATTGTAAATAACTTTAGTCTAAGCCATTCAAATACAAGTTCAAAATAGATAACTAAATGAAATAAATAAATAAATATCACGGGACAATGTCACACAAATTGACCTATTCTCAAACTAAGCTCAGGGCTTAATAATAAAATAATAATCCAGCCTATGTACGTCCCACTGCTGGGCACAGGCCTCCACTCACAATGAGAGGGGCCCCGTGCGGATTTGGAACTTCGCACGAAGTATCTAAGGTAATCTGTGACGCTACGTCTACTGTCTAGATACGCAGTGATAAGCATTATGTGGTTTTGTAATTGCAGAGCGACGACCACGGAGTACGTGCCCCCCCTGAACGACTACCAGGACAACCGCGACGGGGGCGGCTCGAAGGGCTGCGCCCCCATCTCCAAGGATCAGACGGCTGAGAAGACCGGGCGGAAGGCGTGGGACAGTGCGTAAATATATAATAGGGTGATGGCACCAGTGTTGGACACTTTCAGCTGACAGGCACCAATAATGGACACTTAAGCCTTAATTCAAAGATCTTACGGTTATAAATGTATTGTTGCAAAACAAATGAATAACCCTTATCTTCTTCAAAATAAGAATCATGTGTCCATCATTGGTCCGTGTCCATTACTGGAGCCATCACCCTAACATTATTTTCCCTTTTAATGGTTCACTTCAAAATAGAAATCGAATGGTTTCAGAAACGGGTAAAGGCTTCTACATACACCAAGACCGCGGGTTTGAACCGTTTTTTTTTTGTTTTTAGGGTTCCGTACATCAAATGAAAAAAAACGGAACCCTTATAGGATCACTTTGTTGTCCGTCTGTCTGTCTGTCTGTGTGTCTGTCAAGACCCTTTTTCTCAGGAACGCGTGAAGGTATCAAGTTGAAATTCATATCAAATACTTAATTCTGCAATCCCTTGGATCAGTGAAAAAATCAAACATCTAAGTCAACGCAATCAAAAGATACGGCCGTTTATGCCGCATATTGAAGAGAATCTCAAGGGAATCAAAACCTATAGGGTACTTCCCGTTGACTTAGAATCATGAAATTTGGCAAAAAGCAATTATAGCACAAGTAAAGGAAAAAATCCGGAAACCGTTAATTTGTAGTTACATCACGTAAAAAAATGTCCAGTATAAACTGACACTCACTAAGTACGAAAGTGCATATTTATTGCGTGTCAGTTTATACTGGACATTATTTATATTGTATTCCCGTGATTTACGAACTATTTACATGCCTACAAGTTTGTGCGGAACCCTCGGTGCGCGAGTCCCACTCGCACTTGACCGGTTTTTTTTTAGTTTTTGTATAGAAATCGATGAAAATTCAGTTTCGACCCGAGCGACGTCACTGGGGTCCCCAGGTAGGTACTTTACATATAACGCTACGTGCCGTTGCCCCAGAATGCATCGAGTACCAGGAGCGGCTGGTGTACCCGTGCGTGAAGGGGGTGGACTTCCTCGGCAAGCTGAGCCGCGCCAACAACTGCAACCACAAGGCCGACGAGCTCATCGTCGGCGGCGTCGACGCCAAGCGGAACGAGTTCCCGCACATGGTAGCCCATACTCATACTCATTCATCTTCATGCTCACGTGACCTATTTTGTTTCTTACAAGCTAAAATAAACGTTAATTACTCACCGTAAGACCCGAAATCAATTTACTCAGTGCGTGAGCGTGAGCAAATGAGTCATCGAACGAATACGCCAGGGTTGTGCCAAGACCAAAAGATAAAATAAAATAATATAACAATGTTTATTATAATATTACTCGTAGTGTTTAATCGGGCGCTTATGTGATTTTGATGACAGGTTGGTACAATAATAATTTAATAATGAAGACGGAAGGTGGCCATTGGAACTCCTCAATGGCTAATAGTGCATGCGTCGAGTTTGGGCTTGTTTGACTTGCCTTTTAATAGCGAGTATAACACCAGTGATAAAATAACAGTCGACAACAGTTTGTCGCTAAGAATTTTTTTTTTAAACTTACGTATTTTAAATGTGTTTTAATTTTATAAGATGCTGGATGGATTTTTTAGATTCCTTAATTTACCTACTAGTAAAACAAAATGTTGCAAATATTCTTAATCACGTAAATAATTTTAACAAGTATTCATATCATTCAAAAAACGATAACTTTTTATTTGTCTTCTTACTGCAACAACCATGCACTTCACACGAAGCCACCATTTTTAAGTTCGAGCGCAGGAGCTTAATTTGCGCGGGAAATAATATTTGACGTGCGGCTGTTACGGCTTGCGGCAACCCTTTGCCGGTTGGTTCGGCGCGGAACTACTTAGCGGTAGGTTATATAGGCGCTGCCGTGAGAGTGGTGTAACTGTTCTTATTATGTAATCTGTGCTCAAGGCCCGTACACCTGCGGCCATTCTATACAATTATATCGGAGGGGTGCTGCATCGAATGTGGTCGAACATTTAACGCAAAAATCGGCTATGTCATCATAGAGCTAACGAGCGTCGCTCTAAATAGCTGGATCCCAGTCGCTGTGGCCGAATCGGTCAGGATCGATATATATACATTTGCCCTGGTTGCATCGTTAGACCTAGACAGGATAGAGAAGGCCAAGGATCCAGAGGACCGCAGCGACGTATACAATCACCAGGAGCTATCGCCCCACCACTTTGGCCGTATGGTGGTGGTTGGTGTAGCCCTATGTGTGAATAAACGTTTTTCTATTCTATTCTAATCTATTCTATTAACCACTAGGTAGCTTTCGATCGCGACTCTGTCCGCGTAAGTCGTATTGATGATGAAAATTAACCTTTGTACGAAATTTCACGTCGACTGGTTAATGCACTGCACCGTGAAGACGGAACAAACAAATTAACAAACACTTCGCATTCATAATTATTATTAAGAATCATAATATCAATCGTCACATTTAATTATTTTTTTTATATACTCATTCTTATACTCATCTTCATACTTATACTCGTGACGTTCTCATCTTCGCCTATACCTATACTCAGTCTTTTCTCATCATCGTTTCTATTATTTTTCTACAATCACAATGAATAATGTTCAAGGCGTTGCTGGGTTTCGGCGAGTCTGCGGATACGGCGGTGTACCAGTGCGGGGGCACGGTCATCAGCGAGCGGTTCATCCTCACGGCGGGGCACTGCACCTCCGCGCCGCGCCTGTGAGTATGGTGTATGCTGGGACATGGGGGTGTACCAGGGCGGGGGCACGGTCATCAGCGAGCGGTTCATCCTCACGGCGGGGCACTGCACCTCCGCGCCGCGCCTGTGAGTATGGTGGATGCTGGGTCATGGGGGTGTACCAGGGCGGGGGCACGGTCATCAGCGAGCGGTTCATCCTCACGGCGGGGCACTGCACCTCCGCGCCGCGCCTGTGAGTATGGTGGATGCTGGGTCATGGGGGTGTACCAGGGCGGGGGCACGGTCATCAGCGAGCGGTTCATCCTCACGGCGGGGCACTGCACCTCCGCGCCGCGCCTGTGAGTATGGTGGATGCTGGGTCATGGGGGTGTACCAGGGCGGGGGCACGGTCATCAGCGAGCGGTTCATCCTCACGGCGGGGCACTGCACCTCCGCGCCGCGCCTGTGAGTATGGTGGATGCTGGGTCATGGGGGTGTACCAGGGCGGGGGCACGGTCATCAGCGAGCGGTTCATCCTCACGGCGGGGCACTGCACCTCCGCGCCGCGCCTGTGAGTATGGTGGATGCTGGGTCATGGGGGTGTACCAGGGCGGGGGCACGGTCATCACGAGCGGTTCATCCTCACGGCGGGGCACTGCACCTCCGCGCCGCGCCTGTGAGTATGGTGTATGCTGGGTCATGGGGGTGTACCAGGGCGGGGGCACGGTCATCAGCCAGCGGTTCATCCTCACGGCGGGGCACTGCACCTCCGCGCCGCGCCTGTGAGTATGGTGTATGCTGGGTCATGGGGGTGTACCAGGGCGGGGGCACGGTCATCAGCCAGCGGTTCATCCTCACGGCGGGGCACTGCACCTCCGCGCCGCGCCTGTGAGTATGGTGTATGCTGGGTCATGGGGGTGTACCAGGGCGGGGGCACGGTCATCAGCGAGCGGCTCATACTCACGGCGGGGCACTGCACCTCCGCGCCGCGCTTGTGAGTATGGCGTATGCTGGGTCATGGGGGTTTCCAGCTTCATCCTAACGGACTTCGGTCCCCAGGCTTAACACCCGCAAGGAGAGATCTCTCTATTGTCGTCTTCTGAATTTATAAATATTCTCGGTGTAGTAATTATTCTGTGGCTTTCCTGAAAATTTCAGCGGTAAGGTGTCGTTCGCGAAGGTGGGAATCCTCCGCCGCGCGGAAAACGCTCCGGAGTCGCGCGTGCACCGCATCCGGCGCGTCGTCAAACACCCGCAGTACAAGGCGCCGGCCAAGTACCACGACATCGCGCTGCTCGAGACGGAGAGAGAGTGAGTATGAGTATGAGTATGTGTATTTAAGAGAATTGTAAAACTGTTAATTTTAATTCAAAATATTGAAACGTTTCCTTCTTTAAACCTAAAGCGGCGTTCTCACGAGGCGAAGTTTATAGGTTATTTTTGCTCGGCACGCCGAAATCGAGCCCGGGAACGCTAGCGTCGTAGGCGAGGTCACACAACTAGGCTGACGCGTCGTCTACCGTTCCCCAGGATAAAGCTGGACTACACGACGATCCCGGCGTGCGTGGACGTGGGCGCGGCGGCGGACGACGCGCGCGCCGCCGTCACCGGCTGGGGCGACCTGCGCCGGCTCGGGCCCAACGCCGACGTGCTGCAGAAGGTTCGCTCGCCTCATACCTCCCCCCACCCCACCCATATTTATAGGGGTCAAAGGTGGCGCATCTCGTACGTTGCGGAACGAGTAAACGACCACATATCGGGAAATTTCAATAGTGATTTCACAAGACACTTATTTTAAACCTTAAGCGTTAAGTATGGAATAGATGTATTAATTTCCCTAGCACGTGTCACATTTTATCTCGTCTATGCCTGTTGAGCCCGCTGTAGAGGCGTCGGGGGCGGGCGGCCCGAGCGCTGAGCGAGCAGACCCTCGTCGGCGCTTGTATGACAGACGTACATTATACCCCATCAGCGCCGACTGGCGGAGTGACGGGTAAACCAGCCTTGTGGTTGATTGGGGCCTTGTTACAGGTGACCCTGACCAAGTTCTCGTCGGAGCAGTGCGCGCGCAAGTACCGGCCGCAGCGCCACCTCCTGCAGGGCTTCCACGAGCCCACGCAGGTCTGCTACGGCGACCACTCGGAGAAGAAGGACACCTGCCAGGTGCGGGGTGCGGGGTGCAGGGCGCACTTCCTCTTAAAAACCCATCATGAATTAAAAAAAAGACTGCCGGAGGATGTAGGCTTTCCTCGAGTATCAGGACATTTGAACACTTTAAGCTGACAGGCACCAATAATGGACACTTAAACCTTAATTCAAAGATCATAGGGTTATAAATTTATTTTGCAAATCAAATGAATAACCCTTATCTTCTTCAAAATAAGAATCATGTGTCCATCATTGGTCCTTGCCCATTACTGGTGCGATCACCCTACATTTGATGCGGACTGTACTTGTCTCCAGGGCGACAGCGGCGGGCCGCTGCAGGTGAACAACGCGAGGGTCCACTGCATGTACACCGTGGTCGGCGTCACCTCGTTCGGCAAGGACTGCGGCCAGGTCGACCAGCCCGGCATGTACACGCGCGTGGCGCCCTACGCGCCCTGGATCGAGGGCGTGGTGTGGCCTTAGACCGATAAATACATATAAAACAAACAAGTGTTTCCTTTATACCTGTGAACATTCCAGACGCCACGACACACGCAAAAGCAAGCACCCACACAGAAAAAAGCCGGTCAAGTGCGAGTCGGACTCGCGCACCGAGGGTTCCGCACAAACTTGTAGGCATGTAAATAATTCGTAAATCATGGGGATACAATATAAACTGACACGCAATAAGTATGCACTTTCGTACTTAGTATCAGTTTATACTGGGCTTAGTGTTTATGTGATGTAACTACAAATTAACGGTTTTCGGTTTTTTTTCCTTTACTTGTGCTGTAAGACAGCTTCTTGCCAAATTTCATGATTCTAAGTCAACGGGAAGTACCCTATAGGTTTTGATTCCCTTGAAATTCCCTTCAATATGCGGCATAAACGGCCGTATCTTTTGATTGCGCTGACTTAGATGTTTGATTTTTTCACTGATCCAAGGGATTGTATACCTAAGTATATGATATGAATTTCAACTTGATACCTTCTCGCGTTCCTGAGAAAACGGGTCTTGACCCTGCCCAGTGTAGGACAAGGGCAGCAGGATGATGAAGAGAACCATTCCTATCGCCCGGTAGGAATATTGTGTGCGCGGTGTGAAGCCGCGGGTAAAAGCTAGCAGTTGAACCAATAAAAGTAAAACATTGTTTTCAATCAGATATTTTAATAACTACGTTTCATTCATATTGAACACGTGTATACGTACATATATACATTAACAAAGCTAATAAAAAAGTTCTAAAAACGTTGCTGTACAATAATTAATAATCATGGTTGCCACCGGCATGCCGCCGTCTGCCTGCCGGGCTGGCTGGCTGGGACCTCGCATGAAGAGCTTGAATCTTACATTTTGTTTGGGTCGATCTAGGGTGATTGTAGCATTAATGAAAACTCAAATAAGTGTCATTCGTGTTAATATGAGCTGTCACTGGGATTATCTATATTGTTTATCACTACATATTAAAAAACGTCTGTCTGTCTGGACTGAACGCGATAAACTCAAACACTACTGAACGGATTTTCACCAATGCACGGAGTGATTGTGATTCATGAGGAAGACTGAGGTGTATAATTCGTTAAGGTTTAGGGGCGTAAACCTGTGCGAAGCCGGGGCCGGTCGTTAGTATAAGAATACTGGTAAGCTTTAGCTCTTAATGTGAGTTTTCAGCCAGCCAGCCTGGAAGCTTCCGGGTAGGGACCTGAGGTAGACCGGCCGGGGGCGGCGGCGTTAAAGTCCGTAAACGCTCTGTGGCCGGGCTGAGGGTGAATCAGCTTGTCGACTACAATTCTACTATCGGACTTCCAGGCGCACCGCGGGATGCCATTCAAACCAATTCCGCCTTTTGAACGAAGCGCTTTGCATTATCTTTCATAATGTGTACCTACTGCAAAAGAGTGGAATGCGCTTCCGGCGTCTGTATCTCCGAGTGGATACAATCTGAACCTATTTAAAGCTAGGGTGAATACGCATATTCTGGGTGAGCTCGCTACATCGTAGGCTGAATCTTCGTCCTCCAAGGGCAATGCCTGACGCTGCTCCTTACAGATTTCGCGAGAGTGCGGTTTGCGCCCCGCGAGAATACGCCTGTGTAGAGTGAAACATTTGCGACGCAAACACGCTTTCTTACAAACGTCACAGGGATATCGTTTTTCCGTGGTGAATGCGCATGTGCCGCGTCAACGAACAGCGTGTTTTGCTTCGGAGTGTGTCTGCTTATGCGTCATCAAACGTCCGCGTGTCTTAAACGCTTTGCTGCAAACGTCGCAGGCGTGGGGTCTGTGGTCGGGCCGGGAGTGACTCAACCGCTGGTGCCTAGTTAATTCCCAGCGAAGCTTGAACCGTTTCTTACAGATTTCGCAAGAATGCGCTTTGACCTCTGAATGGACGAGCATGTGAGCAGCTATTGCTTTACGAGTCGCAAACGCTTTGTTACAAATATCACAAGCGTGTTTCTTCGCTTCGTGAATCTGTTTATGCGACCACAAATTTCTGCGTGTCATAAACCTTTCGCTGCAAATGTCGCAAGAGTAGGGTCTGACGTAGGGCTGAGAGTGAACCAGCTCATGCTCTTTTAAACTCTCGCGATACCTGAACCGCTTTTTACAAAGTTCGCAAGAGTGCGGTTTGACCCCTGTATGGCCGAGCATGTGTCGAGCTATATCAGCGCGAGTCGGAAACGCTTTCTTACAAATATCGCACGAGTACGGTTTGATCCCCAAGTGAACCCTCTTAATATGTACCGCTAAAATCCGGCGATGCTTTAACTGTTTATTACAAATTTCGCAAGACACCGGTTCGGGTCTGGCCGCCGTGTGAATAAGCATGTGCAAGCCCATCTGTGAAAACGTTTTCTTACAGACGTCGCAGGAGTATGGTTTCTCTCCAGTGTGAACCCGCATGTGCCGGGTCAAATTAGAACGATGGGTAAACGCTCTCTTACAGACATCACAGGCGTAGCTTTTTATTCCAGAGTGAATCATCTTATGCATGTTCAAGCATCTCTGTTTCATAAACGTTTTGTTGCAAATGTCGCACGAGTATGGTTTGATCCCCAAGTGAATCATCCTAATATGTTCCGATAAATACTTACGAGTAAACTGTTTATTACAGATTTCGCAAGACACCGATTCGGGGCTGGCCCCCGTGTGAATCAGCTCGTGCCTGTTCAAGTGTTCCCGTCGCGTATACGTTTTGTTGCAAATGCCGCAAGTGTACGGTTTTTCCTTCGAGTGAGTTTTCTTGTGTCTATTTAAAGCATACAATCGTTCAAACTCTCTTTGGCAAACACTGCACGTGTAGTGAGCTCGCTTGTGATTACTTAAGGCAGAGATATTAGTAAACAATTTCTCGCAAATGTTACAAACGTAAGGTTCCTCTTGATGAAGTTGAAGATGCCGAATTAAAGAAGTCTTCAAAAGAAATTTTTCCCCGCAATTATCACAGAAGTATTTTCTCGCTTTAACGCTGACAGCGCTTCGCGCAAGAGTGTCACAGTCAGCACGAGCACACGCGTGAGTGAGCAGACTGGCTTCTTGGAGGAATGTCTTGTGGCAAGTAGTGCACGCATGCAGGAGCTGGTCGACGGGAACGCTCTCGAGTTTGACGGAGCAGGGCCTGAGCGCGGCGAGCGCCTCCTGCGCGCGAGCCGCCTCGGCGCCGGCGGCCGCGGGCGGCGCCCGAGACACCGCGCCAGCTTTCATTTCGCTCAACGACTCTGAAACAGAACCATATATTATGTAAGTAAAGTCTGCTGTAGTGGATTCTATCAAGCTTATTTTTGTTTGTTAGGATCTAAAGGCCGTAGCCGTTTAAGGGAAGCAACATAATGAGGTGATTTTGACGTGAAAACTTCTTAATAATTCGGTTGGACAGCCATGTATAGAATTATTGAAGTATTCATATTTTAAAGGCGATTTATCTAGTGAACGCCTCAAGCTAAGATGCCGATTAAGGTGTCTATAGAGAGCCCTTAAGTAGTTCTAAAAAGACCTGAAACAATTTTGGCTTTAATGTCAATAATGAAAAAAAAACTCAACTCAAACTCAATGCAACACAATTGTGAGTTTTTTTTATTATTTCAGCCTAAATGAGACGAAAACGCGATCAGAAGCAAATGGCACGGTTAACAGAGAAAGGGCTACAAGGAGAACCTGAAACGTGATTCAATTCGTACCTATTAGCTTTAAAAACAAAAATCAAGCCCAAAATGTGCAAATCAAGCCCTTTTATGTGATGCCCCATTTTCTATGATCACTTTATTTTCATTTTAAACGGGATCCCTTTGTCACCTTAGATGAAAACAAAAAGAGGAAGATACGTGACCGACGCGCGGGCTTGAGCACCTAAATATAGGCGCTGAGCGCCTATGTTTGAGTCAGTTGTCCGGCCGTCACCGATCTGTCAACACGTGCGACGTCGTCATTATTGCGAGACATATGGCTGTCTCATTTACGCGCACGACGTTAGTCCATCAATTTATCTCTTTCGCTCCTTAGTGCATGTTTACAGCTGTGTGTGTGGAATTTGCGAATGTAGGTGTCGCGGCACGCATTATGTCAGTGTCTTGTACGGCGATCTTTTAAAGAGGTGGGAATACAGACTTTAACAGCTCTCTATATTATTAAGGTATGTAAATTAGTGAGGAGGTACCTAAACAAATTCCCACCAAAAACTGACTTGAGAAGTAATAGGCTAAATGTAAAGCACGCTCTTGATGTAAGAGTTTCAACCAGTAAGTCAGCTATGTACAGTCGATCTCCCAGGTTTGTTGCTGCCAAAGTTTATAATCAGTTACCTAATGAAATGAAAAACCTGACGGACGCAAAATTTCATGTTACATTGAAAAAAAAACTGTTGGATATGTGTCCTTATAATATGACTGAATTCGAAATTGCATGTAGTGATACCTAAGATTAATGTAAGATTTGTCAGAATGTAAGCATATTTATCTAACTTGTTTTGTTGTGATTGTTAGTTTTAAATTATATGTAATGTGATGATATTGACATTTATATTCTACTAATGTTTTGTTCTTTGCTACACCTTATCGGTAAAATTGTATTCATGTTCTAATTACAAATGTTTTCCATCTTCGTACATACAATTTATTGCAAATAAAGAAACTGAAACTAACGTGTCTTCCCCTTTTGCTTTAGTCTAAGTTTGTCACCCATAAAGTTGTTGTATGGAATTTTGAAAGTCAGAAATTGATTCTCACACTATTTATGCTCATAACATAACTATTGATAGTCATAAATATTGTAAAGCATATCACTTAATAATGCTTAAGTGAATAGTCCATAATGTTAAGGATTAATGATTTTCATAAGTCATAAAAATTATATCTATAACATTCAAAGGCATATTGATAATTAGACAGAAATGTTTTAAAGCATATATTTTAAACTACTCATTATTATAATTCATACCATTTCATTGCCTCAGTACATATGTAATTTCAAAATTAATAATGTTCTTTCTTTTTTAATTTCAAATCGACATTATGAATATGATGTATATAAGGAAGGCCACCATTAGGTACAACGATGAGCGAAGCGAGGAGGAGTGTTAGGTAGAACTGCGACCCTACAGCGCGCGAGCCGAGCGAGCGAAGTGAGCGTGCCGCGGTAGCGGCCAGCTAAGCGCCAGAACCAAACATATTTTTTAACTAATACTTACATATAGTAGGCAAAACTTTGTATTTTACTTTTATGATAAACAAGTTTGGACCTTATAATCACTATATCAAGCAATATTATTACCTTTAACATTATGAGGTGTAATACATTATGATGTAAAAAGTTATGAATAAAATTTTTATGACTTTCGACAAATATGACCAGGAAAAATCGGAAATACAAATTATACCCTCAAATATTATGACTATCAATATAATGACTAACAATATTTGTGACTAAAAATGTTATGAACTCTTAAAAATGGAACTAAAACTTTATGGAAGACAATATAGACCCATTTTAAACCCCATCTCCAGATAGGTACTATAAAACTGTTTTCATAATGTTTATTTATAAATAGATGCGGGCACGCACGTTATTCAATTATACCAAATTTCAATTTGATAGCTTCAGTAGTTGCGGACTACTAATTCTGAATTCATCCATATCACTCATTCCGCCGGTTTCGAAAGGAAGAACAGCAATCTGTCAACTCAACTCTAACTCACTCCAGATTTTCCTTCACCAGCACTCACCGTGCAGCGCGTAGGCGATGTCCTGCGGCTGCAGCCGCTCCTCGCCCAGCTCGAGCTCGTCCTTGACCTCGTGCTCGGAGCACAAGCCCGCCGCGTCGTCCGCGTCGCCCGCGCCGGCCCACTCCGGCTCCTCCTTCACGCGCACGGTCGCCGGCGCCGACATTGAGCGGCCTCGGGGAACACGAGTCAACGCCGGTTGCACTCACAGTCACAATTAAATTCACCCCAGTATCTGCCAAAAACTACCTACATGTTTCAGGGTAAGGAAAGTAAACAACATAGAGTACATTGAATATTAGGATGGTAAACAACACCATAGGTAAGTAGTTCGTGCGTGCACCACAGATCATAAGGGTTATAATATTCTCTTTGGTATGTCTGCGCACTGGGGACACACTAAGGGCCGTATTAATAAACTGATCTTGTGTGAGACGCCCTTCACAAGATGCGTCAAAAATGACAGTTTTCTATGGATTGACGTTTACTTTGACGTATCTTGAGACGGGGATCACAGTTGAGACGAGTTTATTAATACGGCCCTTAGAATGGTTCCGATTTTCATTGACGGCAGCGAACTCTAGAGTTTTTATGAAAATACAAAACGTCGTCTGTCAAACATGTGTCAGTCCAATGTCAGTCAGTCAAGCGTTGTCTGTACGGAAATGCGCTTCTATGAGTTCTCTCATTATTAAAATGTATTGCTGAATACTTTGTTATTGTGACACCATAGAACCGCGTCATAATAAAGTGACATACTGAGAGGCACAAAATGGATGTCACTTTATTATGAAACGGTTCTTTTACTCCAGGAAAGTTACGGTTTTTAAAACATTAATTTATAATAGCCAGATTTTTTTTAACTCCATTTTTATAAGATATTCTAAGACACTATATTCATGAATCCGACAAACTTTCCACCCGGAAGTAGGTATATAAATATACTGTCAAAAAAAAATCCTTTTTCTTTTAAATTAAAAATTGTAATTGTAATTTTTGTGTAGAACATGTGTCTCTCGCATCGGACTATTCAGCCACCAAAAGCGGTGCCTCTCCAGCATTGCACCATAAATCGTCTATAATGAGCAGAAGGTGAAATCTAACAAAATATTTACACGGAGAGCCACTAAATCAGCAAAATACATGGCTCCAGTTATATATTTGACTTAGTTTAGGAGTTAGGTGGCAATACGTTTATGATGTTGTACAATTAACTAAACAAAATATGTAATACTGTATATTTATAGGCATAATATTTTTACCTTCTTTTTATAATAAATATTCTTATTATTCTTATTATTATTATATATACCCTTAAATGATGGAAAAAGTTAATAGTAAGTAGTGCTGTGATAAAAATGACATAAAACTATTTATAAGTGTTAAAATACACTGATCAATTTGTATTTTTTTAGAAGGTTTTATTATTTACCACTATAAAATCCACCTTCCGGTATTAATTTTGTTATTATTATTATTCTATTTGCTTGCAACGTTTATATTTAGCCAATTACGATTTTTAAATACGGAAATATGCAAAATGAAAACAATATTCTAGCTAATCGAATATAATTGAATCATCCTTAATTATTTTTTGTGCGATTCATCTTGAATATTATAGATCAAATATTAAGTAAGCAATATGAAAAATAAAATGTTTAATTATTTTTAACAAAATTTTCAGGATTATTTTAAATTTATTAATTGTTTTTAAACAACTTATTGACTAGTTGGATTATGTTTTTACCTAATTACTAGAATTATAATATATCCAATACACAAGAAAAATCAGCTATTACAAATTATTTCCGTTTCACCATACTAGCATCCGTAAATTTCCTGGAGTACCTATATGGAGAGTCGCAATATGTTTCGGTGGTAAACTGTACGACGCATGTTTAGTTCAACCACAGCTCTCTAGGTGGAAGCACTTGTCATACATGCAAGTTTGACCATAGAGTTGCCACTCTCTCAGTTACTTTATTCTTTGGTTTATAACTAAATATTAATCTCATGTACTTTATGTTTATATAGGGTATGCTGGTACACCACCGAACATCGTAAACGCACCGTGCATGACTGAATGTCAAACAGCAGTGCACTAGGCAACCTCGATACTGGCAGAATCAACGAAGTGTTGATGGGTCCAATATTTTCCAAATAATTGAATTGAATTGACTTGTGTTCACCAAAGCCGCTCAATGTCGTCGCCGGCGACCGTGCGCGTGAAGGAGGAGCCGGAGTGGGGCGGCGCGGGCGACGCGGACGACGCGGCGGGCTTGTGCTCCGAGCACGAGGTCAAGGACGAGATCAAGGATGAGCTCGTGCTGGGCGAGGAGCGGCTGCAGCCGCAGGACATCGCCTTCGCGCTGCACGGTGAGTGCTGGTGAAGGAAAAGCTGCAGAGAGGTGCAGTTGAGTTGATCAATTCAAACTCAAACTCAAACTCAAAACATTTATTTGACAAACACACTGCAACACAAAAGACAAAGTTCAATGAAAATTAAAAACCCTCGTCAAACTAAAAAGATAAAAAATACCATTATTCCTTTCGAAACCGGCGGAACGAGTGATGTGGATTAATTCAGAATTAGTAGTCCACAACTACCGAAGCTATCAAATTGAAATTTGGTATAGTTGAATAATGTGCGTGCCGCATAAATAAAAAAATATGAAAATAGTTTTATAGAGATGGAGTCTAAAGAGAACCCCCCTTTAGACTCCCCTTTAAAAATGGAAGTAAAGTGATTATAGCAAATGGGGCATTACATAAAAGGGCTTGTTTTCCACATTTTAATTATTTTTCTTTAAATTTTTTGTTGTTTAGTTTCAGATTTATGCCCAAAATTTACCATTCCCCTTATCTTTAAAGTTTACGGGCCAAAAAATCAGAAATAATTAAAACTTATAGACATTTACCTATATTTTATAGGATAAATAAAACAAGCTGTAGGATTTTATGTGAAAACTATTAACTATAATGTCCAATGTTAATTTTTGAATTTTGTTATTGAAACTGATATCACAGGGGCTCTTTACGGGGTTTCCTTGATCGGAATTTACATTTGGCTACCATATTTTTTGACTTTGCTCGCATTTTCATCTTGTAGAAGACAATATGTGCAAAAAAAATTCACAAATTGTTCAGCCAATCAATACTAACTAACATATTGCATCACGTCATGGGGCGGAGCAGCTAAAACTTCGCTACTAACAATAGAGAGAGCACAACGAGCCGTCCTGAAAGTATCAACTTTTCGGCCCTTCCTGTACCCCACTAACTTATTATATAAGTCCTGTAAGGTACTAACAGTTAGACAGTTGTTTATATTAAACACGATATTAAAACAACACAAAACACTTCCTTATAACCCAAAGATAACAGACAAAAGGCGGAAAGATTTAGTTTGCTCACAACTCACAGGAACTAAACATGCTTTTTCAACGAGATTTTTTTGGTTTCTCTATACAATAAATGCAGACTTATGCATTTATCATCAAAACCTAGTTGAATGTAAAAAAGTCCTATGTAAAGCTCTTGTAAACTTGCCCTACGAGGATACAGAAAAATTACTGACAGTTCCTAAATGAAGCTATAGGTTGTACTCGTATTTTCGTTCAGCAAAATTGCAAACCTATCTCAATTTCTAACCAAGCCTGGTTTATGCCATGATACTTTCTTAGATATAAGAAGCTATTTGTTACTATTATTAATCATTTTTTGTAACTCTCAGTGAGTGTAAAATAATGTATTACGTACCCTAAAATCTTATTTTTTGTGTACGAGTTTATAAATGAATATGTGAATTTAACGATTGAATAAGCTTATCATTGCCTGAAAAACAGGATCATCCTAGTTCAGGCAAACATATAATAATATTAGTTCTGTGTAAACATAAGCAATATGTAAACAATATAATTAAGTTTTATGAATAAAGTTTTTATTATTATTATTATTTTTTAGTCATAAAATTTTAGATTTTTGTTTTTAAATACCTTTAAAAACAAAAATACGAATTAATCACTATGTCAGGTTCTCCTTGTCTAGCCCTTTCTCTGCTAGCCGTGCCATTCGCTTCTGATCGCATTTTCTTCTCATTTAGGCCGAAACAATAAAAAAAAAAACATGCTTGCAGAGTTTTTTTTTCATTATTGTCATTAAATAAATTAAATTAAATATTCATTTATTTCAAGTCAATTGACTCATATTATTTGTTAGTACAGGCTTATATCTATGGTTAGTATTTACACTAGATGCCTTAAAACTTAAAACTAGGACGAGCCCCCACTGGGCGCATGCAGGCTACGACAGTGTCCTATGTATGGACAGTCGAGCCTGCCTGCTATCATCTGCAGGATGGGGTTGGGGCTGGCCCGCACGCGCCAAAGCCAATATCATTTGAGGTCTTTTTAGAACTACTTAGGGGCCCTCTATAGACACCTCGATCGGCATCCTAGCTTAAGGCGTTCACTAGATAAATCGCCGTTAAAACTCTAGCTCTCTCGGGCGCTCTTTGGGAACGGAACCCTTATAATGAGACTTCTTTATCTGTCTGTCTGTATCTCATAGCAGTTTTTCTCAGCAACTACACAGACTAGGTATCAACTTGAAATTTGGCATAGTTGTAAGTAAATCATATGAAATTAATTTTATAAATAATTGAAAAGGGGTCAAGAATGGGGGGTTGAAAAATGAAAGTGATTTGATAATAGCAAGTGGGGTGTCATATGAGAGGGTTCAATCTGCACATTTAAAAACAATTTTTTTTATTATTTTTCATGACGTAAAAATGCCTTCAAAAATGACCGTTCCCCCTTATCTCCGAAGTTTATGAACAGAAAAATCTGAAAAATTAAAACTTGTAGATAATTACTTACATTTTACGGAAAAAATAAAACGAAGTGCTATAAATTTATAGTTTTCGAGAAATTGACAAAAAACTTTAAAGATCTGTACTAAAATTTAGGCAAATCAAAATGTACGTACCTTATTGCATACGAAATAAAGTAAATAAAAAGGTATATTTTTGAAGTACGGACTTAAATACGGAGCCCTCGGTGCGCGAGTCCGACTCGCACTTGACTGTTTTTTTTTTACTGTAGCATCTTGCCACATTGTGCCACAAATACAGTTCTTGATTTTTTTTTGTCTGAGAACCTTAAAGCACGGTGGCATAGTATCTGAGTTGTAACTTTTAATTCGTGGTATGAATTTATTGAGAATTTTTAACAGATTTGTAAAATTTTCTTTCTTACTATCTATACCCACCACGACGGATGAGTCGATAATCCTTATCAATCGATCAAAATTTTATAATTTGTTAAATCATGCGCATGATTCATTCGCTTCTACCTAACAGTTAAAAAATCACTTTTTAACGACTTCCGGGCAGATATGGATTGGCAGACTTATTTATTCTTAAAGGCACTATTATTTCAAAACGTTTATAGTCATTTTCATCAAGATGTCACATGACGTAGGAAAACGTATCCAGTGGCTATCTTTGGCACCTGTCAAATACTTCCGGCCATTTCAGAACTGACAGACTTATGTTGACTCTCTCTACGATTAAAGGGCTAAATGATGCCAGGTGTGTCATAGTGATGTCACATGACGTAAATATAACCTTGAAATTTTGACCGGAAGTGAAGGATTTTCTCAAACTTGCGGCCAATTTTAGGTGCGATAATCTTTTGATCCTCGCTCAGCACAACTTTTCCGACCGTGTGCCATGCATTTTATCGTGATGTCATATGACGTAGGCAATTTTGGCTCAGGGACTAAAAGGGCCATGTTGCTTCTTAAACGGCTACGGCTTTACATCCTAACAAACAATAACCGAGTTAAAACCCCCGACATCATCACCAAATGAACCTCTGAGCAATGAGCAAAAACTTCAACGGGCTCCGAGCATGTACATTTTCACTGGAGGGACTCCTCGCTAAAGATTTCAAGTATTGTAAAACTTCCGACAAAATCGTAATCAGAGCTCATAACAGTCATAACTTTTAAACGGCTTAACGTATTTTCATCAAACTAAGCTAATAACAAACGATTAGGTCACCTTTCTAATAATAATAAAAAAAAACAATATTGGTCCATCTGTTTAGGAGCTACGATGCCACATACACACAGATACACACGTCAAACTTATAACACCCCTATTTTTTGCCTCGGGGGTTATAAATAATAACCTTTGATAGAAGCCGGTGCAGCAGACTTCACTTACATAGGTATACATATGTATTGTTCGGTTTCAGAGTCGTTGAGCGAAGTGAAAGCTGGCGCGGTGTCTCGGGTGCACCCCGCGGCCGCCGGCGCCGAGGCGGCTCGCGCGCAGGAGGCGCTCGCCGCGCTCAGGCCCTGCTCCGTCAAACTCGAGAGCGTTCCCGTCGACCAGCTCCTGCATGCGTGCACTACTTGCCACAAGACATTCCTCCAAGAAGCCAGTCTGCTCACTCACGCGTGTGCTCGTGGTGGCCGTCAAACTCTTGCGAGAAGCGCTGTCAGCGATAAAACGAGAAAATATATCTGTGATAATTGTGGGAGAAAGTTTTCTTTGAAGACTTCATTAATTCGGCATCTTCAACGTCATCAAGAGGAACCTTACGTTTGTAACATTTGCGAAAAATTGTTCACTAATATATCTGCGTTACGTAATCACAAGCGAGCTCACTACACGTGCAGTATTTGCCAAAGAGAGTTTGAAAAATTGGGAGTTTTAAATAAACACAAGAAAATCCACTCGAAGGAAAAACCGTACTCTTGCGACATTTGCAACAAAACGTTTAAGCTACGGAGTTACTTGAACATGCACAAGCTGACTCACTCCGGAATAAAAAGTTACACCTGCGACGTCTGTAAGAAAACGTTTTCACAGAGCTCCTCGCTAACTTTGCACATGCTTACTCACACGGGGGCCAGCCCCGAATCGGTGTCTTGCGAAATCTGTAACAAACAGTTAAAGGTAAAGTATTTACAGGTACATATTAAGAGGGTTCACTTGGGGATCAAACCGCACTCGTGCGATATTTGTAAGAAAGCGTTTTCGACTCGCAGTGAAGTAGCTAGGCACATGCTCAGCCATACAGGGGCCAAACCGCACTCTTGCGAAATCTGTAAAAAGCGGTTCAGTCGTCGCTGGGCTTCAGAAACCAGTCTGCTCACTCACGCGTGTGCTCGTGCTGACCGGGAAACTCTTGCGACAAGCGCTGTCAACGATAAAACGAGAAAATATTTCTGTGATAATTGCGGGGAAAAGTTTCTTATGAAGACTTCATTAATTCGGCATCTTCAACTTCATCAAGAGGAACCTTACGTTTGTAACATTTGCGAGAAATTGTTCACTAATATCTCCGCCCTACGTAATCACAAGCGAGCTCACTACACGTGCAGTATTTGCCAAAGAGAGTTTAAACAATTGAAAGATGTTAATGCACACAAGAAAACTCACTCGAAGGAAAGACCGCACCCTTGCGACATTTGCAACAAAACGTTTAAGCGACGGAATGCCTTGAACATGCACAAGTTGATTCACTCCGGAATAAAAAGCCACGCATGTGATGTCTGTAAGAGAGCGTTTTACCGGCGTTGTCTTTTGACCCAGCACATGCGGGTTCACACTGGAGAGAAACCACACTCCTGCGACGTCTGTAAGAAAAGATTTTCACTCAGATGCTCACTAATTTCGCACATGCTTATTCACACGGCTGGCCCCCAGTCTTGCGAAATCTGTAATAAACAGTTTAATTATCGCCATGGTTTAGCGGTACATATTAAGAGGATTCACTTGGGGATCAAACCATTCTCGTGCGATATTTGTAAGAAAGCGTTTTCGACTCGCTTCGAAATAGATAGGCACATGCTCAATCATACAGGGGCCAAACCGCACTCTTGCGAAATCTGTAAAAAGCGTTTCAGGTATCGCCATAATTTAAACGATCATAAGCTGGTTCACTCTCAGCCCTACGACAGACCCTCTTGCGACACTTGCAGCAAAAGGTTTATGACACGCGGAGGTTTGTTGATGCACAAACAGATTCACGAAGCGAAGAAACACGCTTGTGATGTGTGTAAGAAAGAGTTTACGCGACGTTCTAACTTATTATCCCACATGTTTGTTCACTCGGGGCTCAAACCGTATTCGTGCGATATTTGTAAGAAAGCGTTTCCGACTCGCATTAAAATAGCTAATCACATGCTCGGTCATACAGGGGTCAAAGCCCACTCTTGCGAAATCTGTAAGAAACGGTTCAGGTATCGCGGGGGTTTAACTAGACACAAGCGGTTGAGTCACTCCCGGGCCGACCACAGTCCCCACGCCTGCGACGTTTGCAACAAAGCGTTTAAGACACGCGGACGTTTGATGACGCATAAGCAGACACACTCCGAAGCAAAACACGCCTTTCGGTGACGCGGCAATTGCGCATTCACCACGGAAAAACTATTTTTTTTTAAATCATAAATGGATTTGCGTTTGAGTCAGTTTTACTTGATGTTAAGTGGACTTTGTTTTATATAATATGTAGTGACAAACAATATAGATAATCCCTGTGACGGCTCATATTAACACGAATGACACTTATTTATTTGACTTTTCATTAATGCTACAATCATCCTAGATCGACTCCACTAAAATGTAAGATTTAAGCTCTTCGCTCGAGCTCCCAGCCAGCCAGCCCGGCAGGCAGACGGCGACGTGCCAGTGGCAACCATATTTATTAATTATTTTACAGAAACCTTTTTAGAACTTTTTTATTTGCATTGTTAATGTATGCGCTTTGTCACATGCGTACCGAATGCCCGGAGAGTACGCCACGTGGCAAAACAGAATGATTCAAAAAATATGCAGAAACAGAAAGTTTGCAGAGTGATGATGATGATGATGATGAGACCTATGGAGTTATCTGGGACAATATTATAAGGAGCTTAATGAAACAGGTTAGTAATTATCACAGTATTTATTCCTATGCAGCTCTAGACATGATGTTATAAAATTGTGAATATAACTTTGCACATAATTCCTACTCTACGAAGAAAGATTTAGCTCAGCGGAAGGCTGGTCGTGTTACTTAAAATAATGGTTCTTATGTTATAAATTCACAATTCTTAGATGGTAAGTTGTTAGTCCCTAGTTATACAGTAGGTATGAAGAAAAGTTATTCTAGCGTTTTATTAAAGGCATGTAACTATTTAAATCCTATTTTTGTACTATTCAAAATATCCGATTTATTCGAATAAGTAATACTGATGAATTCTAATTTTATTTTTGGCGGATATTCGAATAATATGAATATTCGAATATGCAAAGGAATCTATTTTCAGCCCGTCTCGATGCCGAGTCCTCCGTTAAGCGCGTCACACACGGAGCTATAATATATATTATAGGTCGGTATATTACGATATATTTTCCCTACTATTTGACAGACTCCACACACGGAGCTATAATATATATTATAGGTCGGTATATTACGATATATTACGATATATTTTAGTATATTTCGGGCAAACAGAGGGTGTTCCTTTTTCAACACTCTTCGTAACCGAAATGTAAGAAAGAAAGAAAGAAAGAAAAATAATTTTATTTCTGCAAAATGATACATTTTTACTTAAAGCAAACATTATTTAAAACTAATTATACTAATTCTTACTTAGAACATAAGATAGTTTGACATGCAGGGTAATGTACCAGATTGCGAAAAGTGAACCCACTCAGCATGGTGTCGAGGCACTCAGGCGTGTCACGACGCTGATCTTCCGTGGATCCAACATTGTGATACACGGGACAGCAACCGGCAACATATATAGTTTATATGGTTTCGTGTGTGTGTGTGTGTGTGTGTGTGTGTGTGTGTGTGTGTGTGTGTGTAGTGAGGTGAATAAATATAGATAAAGTGATAATGAATAGCTATTGTAAATATATTGTTATAATTATATTGTTATGTATATATGTACCTAGGTGTTTGTAATATTTGTAATAGTTATAAGACGGCTATACGGAATTACGTTGTAGTTCAAGTAAATGAGTTTTTAATTTATTTTTGAACTGATACGAAGAAGATGCATTTCTAATTGGAGGAGGGAGATTGTTCCAGCATCTCGTGGCGGCGTATCGGAAGCTGCCACGAAATGCAGCCGTCCTACAACGAGGATATATTAGAACAGGGGCTAATCTTTGATGAGAACGGGGAAACAGTAACTTGTCATAGAGATACGAAGGTTGTTTAATCCGGATCACGTCAAACAGAAGTGAGGCCAAGTGTAGCTTCCGACGAGCCTCCATTTTCAACAGGCCACCTCTATTGAGAAAGGGAGTGACATGAGTTCGCGGTGGTATTGGGAAACAGAACCTAGCACAGGCGTTTTGTAATCGCTGAATCAATGACTTGGTCCTAGAAAGCAAGCACTCTCCAAAAACGGAATCGGCGTAGCTCAACTTGGGAAGAATCAGGGTATCGCAGAGTTTGATGCGCATGTCGACATTAAGAAATTTACGAACCTTATATAATACACTTAGACGATAGAAGCAATTACGAACTGTATCAAGGATGTGGTTTTCAAAGTTCAATGTGCCATCCATAAGAACTCCCAGGTTTCGTGCCTCTGGTACGTAATCCAATCTTTTGCCCTCCAAGATAACGATAGGAGTCTGGTTTATCACTTTGGTTATCATGTGGTTATCATGTAGTTAAATTGAGTGACGGTAATGTACACATTACCGTCACTCAATTTAACTACTAACTGCCGCGCTCAGAGACGTCAGTTAAGTTTTAAGCTTCATTAAAGTTGCTGCGTCTTATTCTATTGCTATTGCTATAGCAAAGAAAGTAACAGCAGCTACTTTAATGAAACTTAAATCTTAATTGACGTCTCTGAGTGCGGCCGTAACTCCCTAAAACGTCGAAATTACTTGACTCTGGTTGGTTTTACCTTGTTGTCCATACAATGATACACTCTATGTAGCATCACTCCCACTCAATAACGACATCAATACGTCAATATTAAGCAATATACAGTACTTTCTAAGTTACCGAAATGTATAAGAACTGCAGCTGTGTACGTTCTTCTGCTTATTATTTTATTGCTTTATTGCCTAGCCCGCATTTACCTCGACACTTTCGGCATCAAACGTACCGAAGATTCTGAGAAATTCGTTCTTTTGTTTATTATGATTACCTTGCACGTGTTTACCTCGGCTGCTATACTTGCCGCAAACCAAATTGGCACACCAGGCCATAAAACGTTAAGAGTGAGACAGCGCATGGACTGTCGTTAGGTTAGGTTAGGTTAGGCATTATCTATACGTTATAGATATGAGCGCCGATGGGGGGAAGGTCGGCGGCGGCGCGCCGACTTTTTGGAGTCGGCGGCGGCGGCGTCGTCGGCGGCGTGGCCTCCAAAGGATTTTTTTAACGTTGCCAGTATACAAAATAAAATAATCACGTAGTTTATCGATAAAAAAACTTTTTTATATAGGGTGACTGGTAACTCGACCTAAGTATTCCTTGAAAGGGGTTATTATAGGGCTTCTTTGCAATGTTTTTAGCCCCCAGTCAACCAGGGGTCGAAATTCGGTAGTTTTCGAGTTATTCCAGTTTTTAGTTTTTTACATTATAATTATGTCCCTGACGTACTGTGTGAATGTGGGTGTGCGCGTGTGTGTGTTTTATATACTATGTAAAAAACTGAATACTCGTATAACTCGAAAACTACCGAATTTCGACCCCTGGTTGACTGGGCGAAATATATACCTACAACGTAGACTACTTAAATTACTGGTTGATAGGAAGACCAAAAAAAATTGTAATAAAAATTATAACCTTTTGTTTAAAAAATGTAATGTAATTCCTGTGCATGAAAAAGTTAAATACTTATTAGCTGTAGATCAGTATGAATGTTAAGATTTTAAAAGTTTTAAAAATTACAACCGATTTCTAAGAGTAGCGTTACGAAAGAAGTTCACTGAACCCGGTGCTTATAATTATTATGGACAGAGAACGAGAAGCTATATGATACCACGGATTTTCAACAGTCTTTTCTCAGAGGATGAATGTGAAAGCAATAAAGTTTTCAAACGTAAATTAAAGTCCTGGTTAATAAACATCTTCCACTCAGAAAATAGTTAAATAGTTAGTAGGTAGTTACGGTGACTGATACAATATCTTTATACTTGTAATTACCCTTTTTGTAGATTAGTATTGCTTACACTGTACCAACTTTTATTATAAGAGTGTACATGCTTCGCCAACAAACTGTTCCGCAGTTTGGCGAAATTTTGTAAAATATTTATTATATTTTGTACTTTTAATAACAATAAAAAAATAAAAATAAAATATTGCAAATAAGCTCTAGTTTAACCTCTTTCAAGGAATAGGTCGAATAACAGTCACCCTGTATATAGTCTTTTTCTTTGCATTTCTTAAACATGTTTCACAAAACGCTGTTTGAATGCTGCGGTATTGAGATAAATGGACTAAATTACCTAATCATGTGCGTCTATAGGACACCAAACAGTACTCTAGATATATTTCTCGTCAACATGGGACTAATGCTTAATAAATTACTGATAAGGTCAAGGAATAGTTACAAAAATATATTCATTTTGGGTGATTACAATGTCAATATACTAGAAAAGTCTAACAAAAGTGAGCAGTTTCTAAACAGTTTCCGAGCATACAAGTTACATCCCACTATAACGGTGCCAACCAGAATAGGAATACATTCTCAAACGTGTATAGACAACATATTTACTAATATAAAACACTATACAGTGGAAGTATTAGACCTCGGTTTGTCTGATCACACCGCGCAGTTAATCTCGGTCTTAACGAACTTGAGCTTCAAAGAACAATTTTGGTATGTGCACAATAGAAACCCAGATTTATATATCGAAATCTTCTTAAAATATTTATCACAGATCAGTTTCAGTTTTGCGGATATTTATTCGTTAACAGACTCAGATCAAGCATACAAACATTTCATTGATACTTTTAGTCTCATATTTGACCTTTGCGTACCAAGTAAAAAAATTAAATTAACGCATAAGAGAAAATCTAATTGGAAAACTAAAGGCATTGTTATAGCAAGTAAACGGAAAAGACATTTATACGCACAGGCTTTAAAATCAAACAATGCAACGATAAATGTGAACTACAAAAAATACTGTAAAATTCTTAAATCAGTTACAAGACATGCAAAACGCAACACAAATACACACTTTATAAACAAAAGCAAAAATAAAAGCAAAGCGACATGGCAAATAATAAAACAAAATACATCAAAAGCTAATATAATAAAAGAGACAGTAGACTATATAGAAAGAGATAACATTAAAATTAATAAACCAATTGACATGGCCAATATAATAAATGACTATCTTATAAATTTAAATGATACCTCAAATGACATATCCTATAAACCAATAACCCAACCTAATGTAAGTAGTATATTTATGACCCCAGTTAGCACACAGGAGATAAGAAATATTGTTAAGGATTTAAAAAATAAACGTAGTACAGGATATGACCAAATTCCGATAAAAATAATAAAATCCAGTATTGAGTACATAGTAGAACCACTAACGTATATAATCAATCTAACACTTGAAAGTGGAATCTTTCCAAGTGACTTGAAAAAGGCGCTAATTAAACCTCTACATAAAAAAGGTCCCAAACATAATATAAATAATTATAGACCAATTGCCCTGTTATCAAATTTTTCTAAAATCTTTGAAAAAATTATAGCAAAACGAATAACATCCTTCTTAAATAAAAATAATACTCTAAATTCTAATCAATTTGGATTTCAAAAAGGTAAAAATACGACTTCTGCAATATTCAAAATACTTAAGCAATTATGGGCAGATATAAATAATAAAAAAACAACTGTTGGGCTTTTTATTGATTTATCCAAGGCGTTTGACTGTGTTTCACACAGTATATTATTGGGACAGTTAGAACACATTGGGATACGCGGAACAGTTTTAAAATTATTTCAGACCTATCTTACTCATAGGTCACAAGCCACAATATTGGAGTCATATGACAAAAACACAAAAACGATCATAAGAGTACAATCCGATTACGAAGAAATTTCACAAGGAGTACCACAAGGAAGCATTCTGGGGCCCTTGTTGTTTCTGGTGTATGTCAACGAGTTACCTCTAATAATTGACCACTTATGTGTTATGTTTGCTGATGATGCTACAATATTTATATCTGAATACAAACTAAACGGTACAGATATAGCGAATGAGATATATAAAACTTTAAATATTGTAATGAACTGGTTATCATCAATAAATTTGAAGGTTAATTTAGTAAAGACCAAAATAGTACAATTCTTAAACTATAGACAAATACCACAATCCATAAATGTTATTATTAATAATGAACAGATCGAACAAGTAAAGCATACAAACTTCTTAGGTGTTACAATAGATTGCAACCTAAATTGGAAGCCTCATATAGATAAAATAAATAAGAGAATTTCTAAATCGTGTTACGCAATATCAATTTTGACTAAAATAACATCCGTAGAGGTAGCAAAAAAGGCATATTATGGAATTGTATATCCTCTATTAACGTATGGTGTAATATTCTGGGGTAATTCAGTAAATGTACAATCCACATTCATACTGCAGAAGAAATGCCTACGAATTATATATAAGCTTGGACATATGGAATCATTACGGACTGTTTTTAAAACTAATAAAATATTAACCCTGACGTGTATTTATATTCTAAAAATTTGTTTATTTGTAAAAGAAAATAATGACTATTTTATAAAAAAAAGTGACCTTAAGAATAACCTAAGATCTCAATACAAAAATAATTTATCAACTAACTGTTCTTCTTCTAGCTATATTCTTAAAAAAAGCACCTATGTTACTGGAATTAGAATATTTAATCATTTGCCAGAATATATTAAGTCACTAAATGGAATGGAATTTAAAAGGAAAATTAAGGAATGGCTACTTAGCAAAAGTTTTTATGATTTAAAAGAATATTTCTCTATTACTTTGTAAAATTATTTTTAAAATTATAACTATTGTACGTCCGAAATGGATAAACTGTTGGGACTATTGTAATGCATGACATCTTTTATATTATAATGTACACAGTTATGACAATAAATGATTATCTTATCTTATCTTATCTTATCTAAACACTTGATCGTTGAGAACTGTTCTTTTTTTCCATCTACATTTACAATTACGTATCCAAAATAGATCCAGTAGTAACTGCTTTGATTTCACACGGGAGAGCGTACATACCTAGTCACTGTAATTTTTTCTATTTTGGTTTTATAAACGTCCACATTTTCAAGAACCAACTACGCAGCCATTTTTCGTAGCTGACGACTGACTGCGTAACGCGTCCTACGGCAACAACGAGCACGCTCATACAGTCAGTATTAGTCAAGTGACCGATTCAATTATCTCTCTCGCTCACTCGGCGCGCCGTTACTTTTTCGCGGCGGCGGCGGCGCGGCGAAATCAGCGGCGGCGACGGCGCGCCGGCGCGGCGCTCATATCTAATACGTTATCATATTTTATACTTTATAATGGTAAAATAATATTGATTTTTCTTCTCTCCATTTAACGGCAACTCTCAATAACGCCATAAAATGCGCAGTCCCTTCAGTGTCGCTATTATATATAGAGTTTACACTGTATATGGTTCGTTCAAATAGTGTGCAGTACACCCACACACTGCTATGGAAACCATATAATATTATCTGAATACCCATTATTGAATAATTTAATATAAAATCCATATTTCACTTTTAGAACATCCTGTACATGTTGAAATCGTGCGCTCGCTAGGACAGCGACGAGTCAAATGAATATATTTTGGTATCTTTGTCGTGTGTGGTGCTTAGCTATAATATAATATATATTTTGGTATATTAATATATACATTCAGTCAACAAAGTATCGGGAATGGATGATTTGTTTATGGTTCCAAATTCAAATTTTTGTTTTTTTTGTTGTTGTTAGATTGGCACAACTGTTTTCTATTTTGGCGCGGAGTTTGAGTTGCATCTGTTATTTATATTAAATACAGTGCTGTTTTTAGTTATATCATATCTAGTGTGTATTGCGAATTTCATAATGGACAAAAACATTGAACAAAGAGTTTGTCTTAAATTTTGCATCGCCAATGGAATTTCGTGTTCGGAGTCACTGAAAATGTTACAGAAGGCTTACGGTGATTCGACTTTATCAAAAACACGTGTTTATGAGTGGTACAAAGCGTTCAAAAGCGGTCGAGATGTGATGGAAGATTTGCCTCGCTCTGGTAGGCCATCAACGTCTGCAACTGAAGTTAACATCGCAAAAGTGAAGGAAATAGTGACTGAAAAGGAAGAACGGAAGGTCAAACGGTAAATAAAGAATATTATTTGAGCGTTATGCGGCATTTAAGAGAGCAAATTCGACGAAAAAGGCCAGATTTGTGGAATGAAAATTCTTGGATTTTGCACCACGATAATGCGCCTTCGCACAAGGCCATCATTGTGAAAGAATTTTTGACCAAACACTCAACAAATACCATCGAGCAACCACCATATTCACCAGATATGGCTCCTGCCGACTTCTTTCTTTTTCCTAAACTCAAATTACCACTTCGTGGCACCCGTTTTCAATCGGTAAAGACATAAAGGAGAATTCGCGCCGAGAACTGAATTCAATTCCGGAAACAGCGTTTAAAAAATGTTTTGATGATTGGATTATTCGTTGGCGTAAGTGTATCGTTTCTGAAGGAGCATACTTTGAAGGTGATAAAATAAATTTGGATGATTAACAAACAGTTTGTGTATTATTGATCTTTTCCCGGTACTTTCTTGACAGAGTAGTATTATAGCTCCGTGTGTGACGCGCCTTACTCCCGTTATCCCACGACCACGTTCGGTATGCCACAAAAAATGCATACCGCGTCACAATTCTAAGAGCTCAGGCATTTGGATAAGTAATACAAAAACAAAGTCATAAAGATGCTAAGTTATGGACTGATTACAGTATTTTCAAAAACATAAACAAATCGTAAAGTCATGAATTTATTATCCTTTACACACTGTTGATAAAAAGGCTAGTGATAGTTAGGTACTAGGTACCTATGATTTTAATAACTAAGCATTAGTTTCAAATCTAATAAAAGCAGCTGACATACAAACTATATTTGTGTTACAAAAAAGGGCCATTCGCTCTATATATAACTTAAATTCCCGTGATTCATTAAGAGAACTCTTTAAACAAATTAATATTTTAACAGTAGCATCCCAATATATTTATGAAAATATTATGTATGTTATTAAGAACCTAGACTCTTTCGTTAAAAATTCTGATATACATAATATAAATACTAGGAATAAAAATAAAATTGCCATAAAAAAGTTTCGTGTCCGTAAAGTATATAAATCATTTGTAGGTCAATGCATTCATTTTTATAATAAATTACCCGACGTAGTTTTAGAGTTACCCCTTCCAGCACTTAAAAATTACTTAAAAACACCGTGGGCCCGAGGAACCCGACAGATTTTAACAGCGTGTTCCAGAGTTAATTTGGAGTTAAAAATGTCGTATAAAGTAGGCTCGATTCGGTCTAGTTTTTGAAATATATCAATTTTTGTGAAAAATTTTTTTTACGAAAACCTAGGTGCAACAAACCCTTATAAATTGCAACGTTGCCGCTCTTATACTCACGTTACATCAAATAAAATCATATTAAAAGCGACTACATCTACGGAAGACCGCACGCAAAATGTATGTATAATCTTTACAGAATACAGTTTATATTTGTCTACGCCATGCCCTGGATTTAGTTACCTTTGATATGACACATATGAGAATGAATGAATATGACAAGATTGACAAGTACGCTTGTGTCATTGTAATTGTTTACATGTCAATCATTCGGGAAAATTCATATTATCAGAAAATGCAAAAATGCAAGATTTCTGTACAATCTACGCGTCATTTACATCATAATTTGTCTACTTAACCCTCAGACAACAATAGTTTCCGTACTGAAGTGGCTTAAATACAACAAGTAATTGTGCCCAGAACCCAGATTGGACGTATAATATTTATCATTTAAATTTAATGAACCATGCCGAACGAATTGTGGGCAAAAGTGGATACGAAGTCCCGCACAATAAGTTGGCGTCGCAGCCGACCAACGTGACGTTATCAGAATGAACTTGGTACCTTCGATTAAGACTGGTGGAAGATTATCCAAGATAATTATGGCTAAGTAAAAAGGGAGCGAAGCATTCGCCTAGCAATGGGATATTTCAGGATACTAACATGCAGGACTTCTTTTATCATGGAAAGTGGACTGGACGATTGTTCACGACGATTCCCCGTAATAAGTAAGAAATGCAGTAAAAAGCGTTGCCAGCTCGTCCTAAAGCATTGTTTCCTAGAGAAGCAAAAATATTTGATTTATTTTGTATGAAAAAATTGAAAATTAAATAAAAGCGAATCGGACCTATGGTCATATAACATTTTTAACTTCTTATGACCTCAGGAATCTGCTGTTAAAATCTGTCTTGTACCTCGGGCCCACGGTGTATATATATATTACATATATATAGTTTAAAAGGAAGGTTACCGACTCATTACTTTATTGGTTTTTGAGTTACAGACGACTAAAATGTTTATACCTACCGAAAATCAGCTAAGATAAGTTTAAGTATTACCTACAATTTTTAATAAGTCGAATATAATGATTAGCTGAGAAAGTTCCTAAAACGACATCAGCTATTTTTACAATAGTACCTACATCGAAATACGTTCAATATTTTATATTTAACATTTGTAATGTTTATTTTTTGCCTTATTTTTCGATATAGTGGAAACTATGCCTTATAATTCCTATACGTCACGTCACTTTCCGTTACCGTGACGAGTCCTACTTTGGATATGCTACTTAGATTGAATAATTTTAATTATGTTTCAAGTATTGTAGATTGTGAGGATATTATGCAGAGGAGACGAGACCCATTTTGTAAGTTTTTATATAAATATCTCATCATGTGTCGTATAGTTGATTTTATTTAAAATGTCGGAATCCACTTGAGAGCTTATCTTCCAATGAATGGCTTTGTTATCTATTGTGAAGCCCGACCGCTAATTAGCAGTGCAAAATGAAACGCACAAATAACAAAAGATTTCATATGAATAGCAACTTTACCGCTTAAAGAAGAAGGTTCAAATTGCAATGGCAACGCATTCGAGATAGTACTGTTTCAAATTGAAAGCGGCAGCCAGGAAGTTTGTTTGTGTAACAGTACAAACAGTACTATCTCGAATGCGTTGCCATTGCAATTTGAACCTTCTTATAAATGCTTATAAGCATAGAATAAGTACATAATAGAAACCGTACTATAAGAAAGAGCTAAAGACGTATATTTGACCTTTTTCTACTTATGGTATTCATAACGAGTTAGAAAGAGATGTCCTTATAGGTATTATTTCGTTTTCCTTCGTGTTGCCACAAGGATCTGTGAACGCGAGTGTTGTTGCCGAGTCGACAACAATATCGATATCGATTCAATTTCGCAGTTGTAATTTCTTCTAATTATTTAAGGGCTGATTTTTCTAATTGCCAAATAAAAGCATGTGGCAGTGAAAGTTATCACTTTCCTTTTTTTACTACCTTTCATTTAGTAACTTGCAATGTTCCAATGTTCATAACAATAAGGAACTGTCCATTTCAAAATTTGCAGACCATTTTTCATCTACTTCCCGGTGTTTAATTGAACTGAAGTTTGGAATACTTATGTAAACCCGATGACAATGTAATATTATTGTGTCAATGGACAGATCTGATGATAGAACCAGAAGGTGGCAACAGGATCCTCAGCTGTACTTAACGTAGACCCAACGAGATGGGACTCTTTTGTTTGGTCATGATAATTTAAAAAAGACAGTGAAAAAAATACAGTCGTCAATAAAAACTTGTCCCGAAATAAAAATTTTGACATCAGCTTTTTGTCATATGAAAGAAAAGAAGAGAGCTAAAATTTATCTTACAGAAAGTGTTATCTAGAGATTAAAAAAATCGGCCCTTAAACATTATAATTACGTAACGCTACACTTTAGCAGCTTAAAGTTATAGGTATTTGAAGTTTTTTGTTCAAAGAAGGTCAATGATATTTCAAATAAGTTCAATAATTCAATAATGTTTTAATTAAAATATTGGAGATAGCAACCAACCAAAAAAAAGGGTTATTCAAATTCAAAATATTTATTTGTTAAAAGTGGGTATTATACAAAGTTACAGGACCACTCGTGTGACTGTCTGTTCCTTTGCAATAGTTTGCTGTATCTCTTCGGTATCAAATTTTCCCTGTCTTCTCGCCGAATCCATTCTGCATTCTGCTATCAAGTTCTCATCTCTTGGAAATCTGAAAATATCGATATAATATATTCACAACACCGTCAAACTAATAAAGCTACTAAATGTAAAAGTCACCCTGACACAAATTTACTATTGGTGTATCGACTTTTTAATTTGGTAGTACTGGAGGTTCGCGAGGGGTCTAAATGGCAGGAGAATAGCGGTCCATTCAAATTTGCTTTTGGCAACACGAAGGAAAACGAAAGATAACCTATACATCTCTTTCTAACTCGTTATGAATACCATAAGTAGAAAAAGGTCAAATATACGTCTTTAGATCTTTCTTATAGTCTGGTTTCTATTATGTACTTATTCTATGGTTCATGTCCCGCCACCTATAACTAGTAACAGACGCTCGAACTTGGTCCGGTCCGGACCGGACCAAGTTCGAGCGTCTGTTACTAGTTTATCAGTGCACCAAAGAGTAAAGTAACTATAGAGGAAAAGAGTGGCAACTCTATGGTCAAACTAGCATGTATCACAAGTGCTGCCACCTAGAAAGCTGTGGTTGAACTAAAGCTATATATACGTACCTAGGCATGTGTCGTACAGTTTACCACCGAAATATTATATTGCGTCTCTCCATAGAACCGTTTCTCTCAGTATGCCTTGTGCCTCTCAGTATGTCACTTTATTATGACGCGGTTCTATGGTGTCACAATAACAAAGTATTCAGCAATACATTTAATAATGAGATAACTCAAAGAAACGCATTTCCGCACAGACAACGCTTGACTGACTGACATTGGGCTGACACATATTTGACAGTAGGTTTTGTATTTTCATCAACACTCCAGAGGGCGCTGCCGTCAATGAAAATGGGAAACATTAGTAGTGTGCCCCCCCTGGAATATTATAACCCTTATTATGATCTGTGGTGCACGCACGAACTTCTTACCTATGGTGTTGTTTACTTTCCTTACCCTGAAACATGTAGGTAGTTTTTAGCAGATACTGGGGTGAATTTAATTGTGACTGTGAGTGCAACCGGCGTTGACTCGTGTTCCCCGAGGCCGCTCAATGTCGGCGCCGGCGACCGTGCGCGTGAAGGAGGAGCCGGAGTGGGCCGGCGCGGGCGACGCGGACGACGCGGCGGGCTTGTGCTCCGAGCACGAGGTCAAGGACGAGCTCGAGCTGGGCGAGGAGCGGCTGCAGCCGCAAGACATCGCCTTCGCACTGCACGGTGAGTGCTGGTGAAGGAAAATCTGGAGTAGGATTAATTTGACCGATTGCTGTTCTTTCGTTCGAAACCGGCGGAATGAGTGATATGGATGAATTCAGAATTAGTAGTCCGCAACTACTGAAGCTATCAAATTGAAATTTGGTATAATTGAATAACATGCGTGCCCGCATCGATTTATAAATAAAAATTATGAAAATATTTTTATAGTACCTAACTGGAGATCTAAAGGGGGGTTTAAAAATGAAAGTAAAGTGATTATAGCTAATGGGGCATCACATAAAAGGGCTTGATTTGCACATTTTGGGCTTGATTTTTGCTTTTAAAGCTAATACGAATTGAATCACGCTTCAGGTTCTCCTTGTAGCCCTTTCTCTGTTAACCATGCCATTTGCTTCTGATCTCATTTTCGTCTCATTTAGGCTGAAATAATAAAAACACCTCACAATTGTGGAGTTTTTTTTTTTTCATTATTATCAATAAAGCCAATATCGTTTCAGGTCTTTTTACTTAAGGGCTCTCTATAGACACCTTAATCGGCATCCTAGCTTGAGGCGTTCACTAGATAAATCTCCTTTAAAATATGAATACTTCAATAATTCTATATCTACATGGCTGTACAACCGAATTATTAAGAAGTTTTCACGTCAAAATCACCTCCTTATGTTGCTTCCCTTAAACGGCTACGGCCTTTAGATCCTAACAATCAAAAATAAGCTTGATAGAAGCCAGTACAGCAGACTTTACTTAGATATATTGTTCGGTTTCAGAGTCGTTGAGCGAAGTGAAAGCTAGTGTGGTGTCTCTGGTGCCGCCCGCGGCCGCCGGCGCCGAGGCGGCTCGCGCGCAGGAGGCGCTTGCCGCGCTCAGGCCCTGCCTCGTCAAACTCGAGAGCGTTCCCGTCGACCAGCTCCTGCATGCGTGCACTACTTGCCACAAGACATTCCTCCAAGAAGCCAGTCTGCTCACTCACGCGTGTGCTCGTGCTGACTGTGACACTCTTGCGCGAAGCGCTGTCAGCGTTAAAGCGAAAAAATACTTCTGTGATAATTGCGGGGAAAAATTTCTTTTGAAGACTTCTTTAATTCGGCATCTTCAACTTCATCAAGAGCAACCTTACTTTTGTAACATTTGCGAGAAATTGTTTACTAATATCTCCGCCCTACGTAATCACAAGCGAGCTCACTACACGTGCAGTATTTGCCAAAGACAGTTTGAACAATTGTACGCTTTAAATAGACACAAGAAAACTCACTCGAAGGAAAAACCGTACTCTTGCGGCATTTGCAACAAAACGTATAAGCGACGGGAACACTTGATCAGGCATAAGTTGATTCACTCCGGAATAAAAAGCCACGCCTGTGATGTCTGTAAGAAAGCGTTTAGCCAGCGTTCTCATTTGACCCGGCACATGCGGGTTCACACTGGAGAGGAACCATACTCCTGCGAGAAACCATACTCCTGCGAGAAACCATACTCCTGCGACGTCTGTAAGAAAAGGTTTCCACAGAAATGCAAACTAACTAGGCACATGCTCATTCACACGGGGGCCATCCCCGAAGTGGTGCCTTGCGAAATCTGTAATAAACAGTTTAATCGTCAGTATTTATCGGAACATATTAGGAGAATTCACTTGGGGATCAAACCGTACTCGTGCGACATTTGCAACAAAACGTTTATGAAACAGAGATGCTTGAACATGCATAAGATGATTCACTCTGGAATAAAAAGCTATGCTTGTGACGTCTGTAAGAGAGCGTTTAGCCATCGTTCTAATTTGACCCGGCACATGCGGGTTCACACTGGAGAGAAACCATACTCCTGCGACATCTGTAAGAAAACGTTTTCACAGATGGGCTTGCACATGCTTATTCACACGGCGGCCAGACCCGAACCGGTGTCTTGCGAAATCTGTAATAAACAGTTAAAGCATCGCCGGTATTTACCGGTACATATTAAGAGGATTCACTTGGGGATCAAACCGTACTCGTGCGACATTTGTAAGAAAGCGTTTCCGACTCGCGCTATTATAGCTCGACACATGCTCGGCCATACAGGGGTCAAACCGCACTCTTGCGAAATTTGTAAAAAGCGGTTCAGGTATCGCGAGGGTTTAAAAGAGCATGAGCTGGTTCACTCTCAGCCCTACGTCAGACCCTACTCGTGCGACATTTGCAGCAAAAGGTTTACGCGACGCAGAAGTTTGTGGTCGCATAAACAGATTCACGAAGCGAAGAAACACGCGTGTGATATTTGTAAGAAAGCGTTTCTGACTCGTAAAGCAATAGCTGCTCACATGCTCGTCCATACAGAGGTCCAAGCGCATTCTTGCGAAATCTGTAAGAAACGGTTCAAGCTTCGCCGGGAATTAACTAAGCACCAGCGGTTGAGTCACTCCCGGCCCGACCAGACCCCACGCCTGCGACGTTTGCAACAAAGCGTTTAAGACACGCGGGCGTTTGATGACGCATAAGCAGACACATTCCGAAGCAAAACACGCTGTTCGTTGACGAGGCACATGCGTATTCACCACGGAAAATCGATATCCCTGTGACGTTTGTAAGAAAGCGTGTTTGCGTCGCAAATGTTTCACTCTACACAGGCGTATTCACGCGGGGCGCAAACCGCACTCTCGCGAAATCGGTAAGGAGCAGTGTCAGGCATTGCCCTTGGAGGACGAAGATTCAGCCTACGATGTAGCGAGCTCACCCAGAAGATGCGTTTTCACCCTAGCTTTAAATAGGTTCAGATTGTATCCACTCGGAGATACAGACGCCGGAAGCGCATTCCACTCTTTTGCAGTACGCATTATGAAAGATGATGCAAAGCGCTTCGTTCAAAAAGGCGAAATTTGTTTGAATGGCATCCCGCGGTGCGCCTGGAAGTCCGATAGTAGAATTGTAGTCGACAAGCTACTTCACCCCCAGCCCGGCTACAGAGCGTTTACGGACTTTAACGCCGCCGCCGGTCTACCTCAGGTCCCTACCCGGAAGCTTCCAGGCTGGCTGGCTGAAAACTCACATTAAGAGCTAAAGCTTACCAGTATTCTTATACTATCGACCGGCGACTGAGAACTATGCAGACGTGCTTGCGTACTATACTACGATAAGAAAGCTATCCCTGAATCACCCTGTAACTGACACAAACAAAATAGTACCTGGCTGCCGCTTTAAATTTTAAACAGTACTATCTCGAATGCATTGCCATTGCAATTTGAACCTTCTTCTTTAAGCGGTAAAGTTGCTATTCATATGAAATCTGTTGTTATTTGTGCGTTTCATTTTGCACAAAGCCATTCATTGGAAGATAAGCTCTCAAGTGGATTCCGACATTTTAAATAAATTCTACTAGTAGAACATATATTTTTTTATTAATATTCACCGATATTTTTTTATTTTTCAGTTAATAAATTTAAATTAATTTATAGTTTTTCGTAGTTTAGAATTAGTAGATGTTACAACGATAACTCATTTATTACACCGATTTTTGATATTTGTCATATGGGAGGAACCACAGTGCAGTGAACAAATGTATTTTTTTAATAAAGTGTACTTAGTGAGTTTTTCCTCTCAATAGACGAAATGCCAGTTATAGTTTTAGTAAGTAATGTATTTTTCCCTGACCTTTACCATATTTCCCTGACATTTCCCTGATTTTTCCCTGACCAGCTAATTTCCCTGACTTTTCCCGGTTTTCCAGAAAGTGGCCACCCTGCCAATCTAACGAATTGAATTGTATCTAAATGAATCTTGAGTAGTGTGACTGATTGATTTAATTTCTGTGCCTTGGTATTCATAATATAGATCGGTATAACAAGAGTTTGTTTTTATTTGTAGCCCGCTGCTCATCCCGACATAGCCACTCCATCTGCGAACCACGCTCTCTAACACCGGGGTTGACGAATATTGGCTGATGATGATGATGTTGAATTGTTTGTTTTACAGATTTCCGAGTGATGAGCTAACGAAATAACAGTGGGTTAGAATATTAATTATTTTTAACGCTCAGAGTTTAAGGCGCCCATTAAGCGTCAATTACACGGTTGGTTTTGCGTCATGCAATTCAATCAGTCATGATTGATGGTTGCATGACATTGCCTGATGGAAAAATGTTGAGATTACAGTCAGTCGCATGCAAGATTTTGCCGAGAGCATACTTGTCAACTCAAAAATAATATAGATATGCATAAAAGAAAGGCCTGTCTTGGAATTTTGGTTGCAATCTTGAGCAAAAAACATCTTCTAAAGTAGCATTTGGTTTTATCTTTTTTTTAATTGGTAACAATTTTGCCAAATTTTCGTTCCTGAATAATAATTAACATGAAATAAGCATGTAATATCTTTGTTGTGAACACAATAAAACGTACATGCGTACGTACGATACGTTTATTTATTTATTTATTGGAAAAAAAAACAGATATAAACATAACAAACATGAAAAAAAAAACATATCTTAAAATAAGTATAGTCTACATCCTGGAACAAATCCCACTGAGAGTTATATTTTAGATTAGACGGTGACATTGGTGCCAACTGTGGGTATATAACTAGTCCATTAACATCCAGTAAATTAGATCAAACTAACGTAACAATTATAGCGGGATAGATTAATACGCTCATTTACAGTAGGCATCACTATTAGTTTTAACATTCAAATAGAAGTTTAAGTTTACATTAATATTATTGTCCATCATTAGTTACGTAGGCTTTAGTAACATATTTATGCTGTTTATATTTATTGCGTGTACAATTAACCCATTCAAGACCCGTGACGACACGTATGCGTCATGGTCGAACGCTTCCGCCATGCCCATGACTCGTATCGAGGACAGCTGCTTGTTGTAGGTATTGCACCTACTGATCGGCGCGCGGACGCCTGCTTTAGTTTTATTCGTCGGGATAGAGAAGAGGAGGGTAGATCTTGTCTTGAACGAAGGGGAACGAAACCTTACATACTCTAGTAGTTTTGGGCAGCTGTAGTGACCAGTGCAAATATTATACAGAACCAGCGCATCCCGAACCGTTCGTCTGGTTGTAAGTGGGGAAAGATTATATTTTTTTAGAAGTTTGTCATATGACAGATGTTTTGAGTTTCTATATTTACTACTTGCTTTAACTCAATATTCCTAATTATAAGTAATAGAAATAGAAATAGTTTATTGCATGTCACATTACAGGTGGTATATAATAATCAGGTATACATGTGACGCCCTGTAAGGGCTAAAACTAGATTTTTAATACTACGGTTGCTTACAACTATTTATTTTTATACTAATACAAATATAAACATAAATTTTTGTTGCCTTAACCAAATCAAACGTCTTATAAACATTAACTACTTATAGACTTCGTCAAAGAACTCGTTTAAATTATAGAAACACTTATTCACAAGAAAGGTGTTTAATTGCTTATTAAATAAATTCGGCTTTTCCAAATTTTTCAGGGAATCTGGTAAGTGATTATATATTTTGATTGTCATATAATGCGGGCTAGACGTGACGAGCTTTAACGTGGAAAATGGCAATCTAAGTTTATTACGGTTACGGTTGTTTCTTCTATTATCTGTTAACGCTGAATACAGATCCGTATGTTTTCTGACAAATTTGCATGACTCAAAAAGTAAAATCATTGTTGCACCGAAAACTTCATTTTTCCCCAGAAAACAACCAACAGTTACCTAGGTTACAAAACCACAAACAATGACTTATAATTAAAACCTCATCACCCGTCCTCAATTCTAATTCACCACAGAATAAGAATTGTCATAACATAGGAATCAATTAAATAATTATATGTAAAACAAAGGTTAAACATTAAATAAATAAGTGATACTTTTCTAAAGTATAATATGTTTTCATTTAACAAAATCTCCCCTTCAAATTCAAGAACTTTACTCGTCTTCGATTACATTAACACAACATTACAGTAACAAATAAAATATTATAACTCATTATAGCAACTCTATATCAACACACAATCATACAAAATAATCATTCAATTAAAGCCCAGTTTTTGTACAAAGCAGTTGTGCTTCAGTTTTCCTAAAGCCTAACTTTGTCAAAACATCTGCTACATTTTCATTCGTGCTTACATATTTTACAATTATATCTCCTTTACTAACCAAATCCTTGATGAAATGGTATTTAATATCAATGTGTTTAGACCTCTTACCATTTTTATTTGACTCCATTAACTTAATTGCACTTTGGTTATCTACAAGTAACATTGAAATCGAAGGACAGTTAAAGTCTTCTAACAAGCCCTTTAAAGAGATTAATTCTGCAGACGCTAGGGTCGCAGCTACATATTCAGCTTCGGCTGTTGATAAGGCGACGTTTTGTTTCTTACAAAACCAGGCCACTAAATTATTGCCAAAGAAAACTACAGAACCACTCACGCTTTTTCTGTCTTTTTTGTCGCCAGCCCAGTCAGCATCGGTATAGGCAACTAAGTTACACTTGCTATCCCGTTTATATACGAGAGATTTTGATTTCGTTTCTTTTAGATACCGTAAAACACGCTTAGCTGCTTTCCACAGTGATAAAGTGGGCTCATCCAAAAATCTACTTAAATAAGATACTGCAAAGCAAATATCAGGTCTACTCGAAGTAGCTAAGTATAGAAGACTACCTATAAGCTCACGATACGGTATATCCAAGGTAATACTTTCATTGTCTTCTGTTATGAAATTTACTTCCATCGGTGTGGAGCTGAGGCTCCTTTGCAATCTGTCATGTTAAATTTATCAAGCAGTCTATTTATTGCTGATTCTTGAGAAATTGAAATTGATTCTTGCGTTCTCACAATATCTAGTCCCAAATAAGCACTCACCTCTCCAAGGTCCTTAACATTAAATTCAGTTTTTAAAAATTCATGTGACTTATTTAAGTTCATTTCGCTTTTTGACATTAGAATAATATCATCGACATACACTAACAGAAATACATCTTCTAAAACATATAAACAAAAATCATGTTTTGATTGTACAAAACCTTTCTGCATTAAAAAACAATGAAGTCTTTCGTTCCAACATTTAGGTGCCTGTTTTAATCCATAGAGGGATCGTTTTAGTTTCAAAACAATATCCTTTTCAACTTTTACTCCTAGAGGTGGTTTTATATAGATATCTTCCTTTAAATAACCATTTAATAAGGCAGTTGGAACATCTAATTGTTTTAAATACATATCATTTTGTACTGCTTGGCTTAGCATCAAACGAATTGTAGGCATGCGAGCTACTGGTGAATATACATTAAATAGTGTTTCTTCTTGAAATCCTTTCGCCACTAATCTAGCCTTTTTTGTACCATCCTTTTTAGTAGTGAATACCCATTTGGTATCTATACCCTTTTTATCTTTTGGCAATTTCGATTCTTCCCAGGTTCCCAAACATTTAAGGGAATTTAATTCTTTGTCTATAGCATCTTGCCACTCGTGAGCTCTTTCAACAGCATCTTTGTAAGAACTTGGATCACCCGTACATAAACAATAGGCCACATGTGTTTCATAATCTTCTAATCTTTTCGGAGGCTTAACAATCCTGCCACTTCTTGTTTTTATCACATGTTCATTTGTGTCAATTCTCTTACTAAAGTTTTCTTCCATACAATCTTCAAACATTTCTTCATCAACATTTGTATTATCAATGATAACCTCTTCTCTATCTTCATTATCTTGTTCAAAGTGGCGGCGGGAGGACTTTGTTTTATAATATGTAGTGATGAACAATATAGATAATCCCTGTGACGGCTCATATTAACACGAATGAAGTGTCATTTGTTTATTTGACTTTTCATTAATGCTACAATCATCCTAGGTCGACTCCACTAAAATGTAAGATTTACCCAAGTAGCATTGATTGTAGCATTAATGAAAAGTCAAATAAACAAATGACACTTCATTCGTGTTAATATGAGCCGTCACAGGGATTATCTATATTGTTTATCACTACATATTATAAAACAAAATCCTCCCGCCGCCACGTCTGTCTGTCTGTCTGTCTGAAAGCGATAAACTCAAAAACTACTGAACAGATTTTGATACGATTCATGAGGAAGGTTTGCTACCCGTGCGAAGCCAAGGCGGGTCGCTAGTAAGATTTAGCTCTGAGTTTCAGCCAGCCAGCCAGCCTGGAAGTTTCCAGGTGAGGGACCTGAGGGGGGCGCGCCGCCCGCGAGCGCTCTGTAGCGCGTCGGGCCTGTAGCGCTCGGGCCGGAGCGGCGGCTAAAGCCCGCGAGCGCTCTGTAGCGCGTCGGGCCTGTAGCGCTCGGGCCGGGGCGGCGGCTAGAGCCCGCGAGCGCTCTGTAGCGCGTCGGATCTGTAGCGCTCGGGCCGGGGCGGCGGCTAAAGCCCGCGAGCGCTCTGTAGCGCGTCGGGCCTGTAGCGCTCGGGCCGGGGCGGCGGCTAGAGCCCGCGAGCGCTCTGTAGCGCGTCGGATCAGTAGCGCTCGGGCCGGGGCGGTGGCTAAAGCCCGCGAGCGCTCTGTAGCGCGTCGGGTCTGTAGCGCTCGGGCCGGGGCGGCGGCTAAAGCCCGCGAGCGCTCTGTAGCGCTCGGGCCGGGGCGGCGGCTAAAGCCCGCGAGCGCTCTGTAGCGCGTCGGGTCTGTAGCGCTCGGGCCGGGGCGGCGGCTAAAGCCCGCGAGCGCTCTGTAGCGCGTCGGGTCTGTAGCGCTCGGGCCGGGGCGGCAGCTAAAGCCCGCGAGCGCTCTGTAGCGCTCGGGCCGGGGCGGCGGCTAAAGCCCGCGAGCGCTCTGTAGCGCGTCGGGTCTGTAGCGCTCGGGCCAGGGCGGCGGCTAAAGCCCGCGAGCGCTCTGTAGCGCTCGGGCCGGGGCGGCGGCTAAAGCCCGCGAGCGCTCTGTAGCGCGTCGGGCCTGTAGCGCTCGGGCCGGGGCGGCGGCTAAAGCCCGCGAGCGCTCTGTAGCGCGTCGGGTCTGTAGCGCTCGGGCCGGGGCGGCGGCTAAAGCCCGCGAGCGCTCTGTAGCGCGTCGGATCAGTAGCGCTCGGGCCGGGGCGGCGGCTAAAGCCCGCGAGCGCTCTGTAGCGCGTCGGGTCTGTAGCGCTCGGGCCTGGGCGGCGGCTAAAGCCCGCGAGCGCTCTGTAGCGCGTCGGGTCTGTAGCGCTCGGGCCGGGGCGGCGGCTAAAGCCCGCGAGCGCTCTGTAGCGCGTCGGGTCTGTAGCGCTCGGGCCGGGGCGGCGGCTAAAGCCCGCGAGCGCTCTGTAGCGCGTCGGGTCTGTAGCGCTCGGGCCGGGGCGGCAGCTAAAGCCCGCGAGCGCTCTGTAGCGCTCGGGCCGGGGCGGCGGCTAAAGCCCGCGAGCGCTCTGTAGCGCGTCGGGTCTGTAGCGCTCGGGCCAGGGCGGCGGCTAAAGCCCGCGAGCGCTCTGTAGCGCTCGGGCCGGGGCGGCGGCTAAAGCCCGCGAGCGCTCTGTAGCGCGTCGGGCCTGTAGCGCTCGGGCCGGGGCGGCGGCTAAAGCCCGCGAGCGCTCTGTAGCGCGTCGGGTCTGTAGCGCTCGGGCCGGGGCGGCGGCTAAAGCCCGCGAGCGCTCTGTAGCGCGTCGGGTCTGTAGCGCTCGGGCCGGGGCGGCAGCTAAAGCCCGCGAGCGCTCTGTAGCGCTCGGGCCGGGGCGGCGGCTAAAGCCCGCGAGCGCTCTGTAGCGCGTCGGGTCTGTAGCGCTCGGGCCAGGGCGGCGGCTAAAGCCCGCGAGCGCTCTGTAGCGCTCGGGCCGGGGCGGCGGCTAAAGCCCGCGAGCGCTCTGTAGCGCGTCGGGCCTGTAGCGCTCGGGCCGGGGCGGCGGCTAAAGCCCGCGAGCGCTCTGTAGCGCGTCGGGCCTGTAGCGCTCGGGCCGGGGCGGCGGCTAAAGCCCGCGAGCGCTCTGTAGCGCGTCGGGCCTGTAGCGCTCGGGCCGGGGCGGCGGCTAAAGCCCGCGAGCGCTCTGTAGCGCGTCGGGTCTGTAGCGCTCGGGCCGGGGCGGCGGCTAAAGCCCGCGAGCGCTCTGTAGCGCGTCGGGTCTGTAGCGCTCGGGCCGGGGCGGCGGCTAAAGCCCGCGAGCGCTCTGTAGCGCGTCGGGTCTGTAGCGCTCGGGCCGGGGCGGCGGCTAAAGCCCGCGAGCGCTCTGTAGCGCGTCGGGTCTGTAGCGCTCGGGCCGGGGCGGCGGCTAAAGCCCGCGAGCGCTCTGTTGCGCGTCGGGTCTGTAGCGCTCGGGCCGGGGCGGCGGCTAAAGCCCGCGAGCGCTCTGTAGCGCTCGGGCCGGGGCGGCGGCTAAAGCCCGCGAGCGCTCTGTTGCGCGTCGGGTCTGTAGCGCTCGGGCCGGGGCGGCGGCTAAAGCCCGCGAGCGCTCTGTAGCGCGTCGGGTCTGTAGCGCTCGGGCCGGGGCGGCGGCTAAAGCCCGCGAGCGCTCTGTTGCGCGTCGGGTCTGTAGCGCTCGGGCCGGGGCGGCGGCTAAAGCCCGCGAGCGCTCTGTAGCGCGTCGGGTCTGTAGCGCTCGGGCCAGGGCGGCGGCTAAAGCCCGCGAGCGCTCTGTAGCGCTCGGGCCGGGGCGGCGGCTAAAGCCCGCGAGCGCTCTGTAGCGCGTCGGGCCTGTAGCGCTCGGGCCGGGGCGGCGGCTAAAGCCCGCGAGCGCTCTGTAGCGCGTCGGGCCTGTAGCGCTCGGGCCGGGGCGGCGGCTAAAGCCCGCGAGCGCTCTGTAGCGCGTCGGGCCTGTAGCGCTCGGGCCGGGGCGGCGGCTAAAGCCCGCGAGCGCTCTGTAGCGCGTCGGGCCTGTAGCGCTCGGGCCGGGGCGGCGGCTAAAGCCCGCGAGCGCTCTGTAGCGCGTCGGGTCTGTAGCGCTCGGGCCGGGGCGGCGGCTAAAGCCCGCGAGCGCTCTGTAGCGCGTCGGGTCTGTAGCGCTCGGGCCGGGGCGGCGGCTAAAGCCCGCGAGCGCTCTGTAGCGCGTCGGGTCTGTAGCGCTCGGGCCGGGGCGGCGGCTAAAGCCCGCGAGCGCTCTGTAGCGCGTCGGGTCTGTAGCGCTCGGGCCGGGGCGGCGGCTAAAGCCCGCGAGCGCTCTGTTGCGCGTCGGGTCTGTAGCGCTCGGGCCGGGGCGGCGGCTAAAGCCCGCGAGCGCTCTGTAGCGCGTCGGGTCTGTAGCGCTCGGGCCGGGGCGGCGGCTAAAGCCCGCGAGCGCTCTGTAGCGCGTCGGGTCTGTAGCGCTCGGGCCGGGGCGGCGGCTAAAGTCCGCGAGCGCTCTGTAGCGCGTCGGGTCTGTAGCGCTCGGGCCGGCGGGGGCGGGCCGCTCGTCGAGCACATGCGAGCGACGCCGGACGCTGCCCTTTACAGATTCCGCAAGGGTGCGGCTTGCGCCCCAAGTGGATACGCCGGTGTAGTCAAACATTTGCGACGCAAAAACGTTTTCATATCCTACGGCCAGACTTCGGCGATTCAGGGAAAGGTTCGCGTTAGCCTCTCTTTCATTATCATAGAGTAACAAAGAGACACCAACACGAACCTTCGCCCGAATCACCGAAGTGTGGCCATAGGGTAACAAACGTCACAGGGATATCGTTTTCCCGTGGTGAATGCGCATGTACCGTGTCAACGAAAAGCGTGTTTTGCTTCGGAGTGTGTCTGCTCATGCGTCATCAAACGCCCGCGTGTATTAAACGCTTTGCTACAAACGTCGCAGGCGTGGAGACTGTGGTCGGGCCGGGAGTGACTCAGCCGCTGGTGGTTAGTTAAACTCCCGCAAAACTTGAACCGTTTCTTACAGATTCCGCAAGAGTGCGCTTTGACCCCTGTATGGACGACCATGTGAGCAAGTATTCTGCTGCGAGTCGGAAACGCTTTCTTACAAATATCGCACGAGTACGGTTTGAGCCCCGAGTGGACAAACATGTGGGTAACTAAGTGAGAACGCCACGTAAACTCTCTTACACACATCACAAGCGTGTTTCTTCGCTTCGTGACTCTGTTTATGCGACCACAAATTTCCACGATTCGTAAACCTTTTGCTGCAAATGTCGCAAGGGAAGGGTCTGACGTCGGACAGAGAGTGAACCAGCATATGATCGTTTAATCTCCGGCGAAGCCTGAACCGCTTTTCACAGATTTCGCAAGACACCGATTCGGCGCTGGCCCCCGTGTGAATACAAAGCATGTGCGAAGCAAGCGAGGAGCTCAGTGAAAACGTTTTCTTACAGATGTCGCAGGAGTATGGTTTCTCTCCAGTGTGAACCGGCATGTGCTGGGTCAAAGTAGAACGATGGGTAAACGCCTTGTTACAGACATCACAAGTGTGGCTTTTTATTCCGGAGTGAATCAGCTTGTGCATTTTCAAGTGCGACCGTTGCTTAAACGTTTTGTTGCAAATGTCGCAAGGGTACGGTCTTTCCTTCGAGTGAGATTTCTTGTGTTTATTTAAAGCATACAATTTTTCAAACTCTCTTTGGCAAATACTGCACGTGTAGTGAGCTCGCTTGTGATTACGTAAGGCAAAGATATTAGTAAACAATTTCTCGCAAATGTTACAAACGTAAGGTTCCTCTTGGTGAAGTTGAAGATGCCGAATTAAAGAAGTCTTCATAAGAAACTTTTCCTCCCAATTATCACAGAAGTATTTCCTCGTTTTATCGCTGACAGCGCTTCTCGCAAGAGTTTGACGGCCACCACGAGCACACGCGTGAGTGAGCAGACTGGCTTCTTGGAGGAATGTCTTGTGGCAAGTAGTGCACGCATGCAGGAGCTGGTCGACGGGAACGCTCTCGAGTTTGACGGAGCAGGGCCTGAGCGCGGCGAGCGCCTCCTGCGCGCGAGCCGCCTCGGCGCCGGCGGCCGCGGGCGGCGCCCGAGACACCGCGCCAGCTTTCACTTCGCTCAACGACTCTGAAACCGAAATATATGTAAGTAAAGTCTGCTGTACTGGCTTCTATCAAGCTTATTTTTGTTTGTTAAGATCTAAAGGCCGTAGCCGCGAAGTCTACCGCACTCCTAATAAAATTTGCCTACTTTTAAGTGGCAACCCCAATAGAGATAAAATAAAGTTTGACAGATGGGAGTGGAAAAGTTTTTAGAGCGGGAATGGCGACCGTGAGGAAGGTGGACGTGAAAAGGTAAAAAGAAGAACATGTGAGTACAGATCAGTGTTTCAGCCCCCCGGTGAGTCTATTATAACCTCCTTAATGTTATTATGCTGTGACGATACTATCCTGTAAATATCTTAGATATCTTCGTCTTAACTATGTGTCGGATGGGGATCCTAAAACAATGACTATAAACTGACGACATGAAAGGAAGGCATCGGCAGCGTACAGAAGTGTTGTACGCTGTAAAAGTGATGGCAGCGTACAGAAGTGTTGTACGCTGCAGAAGAGTTGGCAAGTTTATGAGTTTAAGCACTTGTTGAAAGCCGGTGGATTGGGCTGGACTATGGGGATGGTTGGAGGTCCACTAAAGGGACACTGGTCCCGCCTGTGCTTAGGAGAGAGTGTTGTAGTTCGCTTCTATGGGAGCTAAACGGGATGTATAAGCATCCGCGGGTTCACTCGTAATTGCAGAGGGTTTGTGACGAGGGGGCCCTCAAATACAGTTCTACCCCTGGAGTGTTGGAGGCTATGGCCCATGATGCAGATGTTGTACCATATATGTATTCCCATACAGGTTGTACCTTATAGTCATATGTTGCCGGGGTAACTATCCGTTACATTCATATGTGGTGAGCTACATATTAGAGATGCAGAAAGTGATAATATCGCCACAAGCCCTAAAGCTTTCGGTACACCAAACGCGTGTCAGGTGCGTCGCGCTTTGAACGCGGGCCCGCGCATGTTGTAAAACAACAAATCAAATTTAACCCAGCACACCAAAAAGTAACGCGTGCCTGCGCAGGGCACGCGTTCGAGCTGCTTCGCGCACGCGACGCGCCGCAGTCGCCGCAGACAACTCGGGCAGCGCGTCGCGTGGCGTGTGCGAAGCAGGCGCGTCGCGCGCGCTGGCATGCGTCCCGTCAGCGCAGGTACTAGTCGTTATATTTTTTACAAACGCGTGGTGGGGATACGCGCGCGCCGCGCAGCAAGTCACACCCAGTTACTGCTGCTGGCGCGCGGGGTGGGGCTGCAGCGGGCACACGTGCCGCGAGCACGCTGCTGCTGGCGCGCGGGGTGGGGCTGCAGCGGGACACGTGCCGCGAGCACGCTGCTGCTGGCGCGCGGGGTGGGGCTGCAGCGGGACACGTGCCGCGAGCACGCTGCTGCTGGCGCGCGGGGTGGGGCTGCAGCGGGACACGTGCCGCGAGCACGCTGCTGCTGGCGCGCGGGGTGGGGCTGCAGCGGGACACGTGCCGCGAGCACGCTGCTGCTGGCGCGCGGGGTGGGGCTGCAGCGGGACACGTGCCGCGAGCACGCTGCTGCTGGCGCGCGGGGTGGGGCTGCAGCGGGACACGTGCCGCGAGCACGCTGCTGCTGGCGCGCGGGGTGGGGCTGCAGCGGGACACGTGCCGCGAGCACGCTGCTGCTGGCGCGCGGGGTGGGGCTGCAGCGGGACACGTGCCGCGAGCACGCTGCTGCTGGCGCGCGGGGTGGGGCTGCAGCGGGACACGTGCCGCGAGCACGCTGCTGCTGGCGCGCGGGGTGGGGCTGCAGCGGGACACGTGCCGCGAGCACGCTGCTGCTGGCGCGCGGGGTGGGGCTGCAGCGGGACACGTGCCGCGAGCACGCTGCTGCTGGCGCGCGGGGTGGGGCTGCAGCGGGACACGTGCCGCGAGCACGCTGCTGCTGGCGCGCGGGGTGGGGCTGCAGCGGGACACGTGCCGCGAGCACGCTGCTGCTGGCGCGCGGGGTGGGGCTGCAGCGGGACACGTGCCGCGAGCACGCTGCTGCTGGCGCGCGGGGTGGGGCTGCAGCGGGACACGTGCCGCGAGCACGCTGCTGCTGGCGCGCGGGGTGGGGCTGCAGCGGGACACGTGCCGCGAGCACGCTGCTGCTGGCGCGCGGGGTGGGGCTGCAGCGGGACACGTGCCGCGAGCACGCTGCTGCTGGCGCGCGGGGTGGGGCTGCAGCGGGACACGTGCCGCGAGCACGCTGCTGCTGGCGCGCGGGGTGGGGCTGCAGCGGGACACGTGCCGCGAGCACGCTGCTGCTGGCGCGCGGGGTGGGGCTGCAGCGGGACACGTGCCGCGAGCACGCTGCTGCTGGCGCGCGGGGTGGGGCTGCAGCGGGACACGTGCCGCGAGCACGCTGCTGCTGGCGCGCGGGGTGGGGCTGCAGCGGGACACGTGCCGCGAGCACGCTGCTGCTGGCGCGCGGGGTGGGGCTGCAGCGGGACACGTGCCGCGAGCACGCTGCTGCTGGCGCGCGGGGTGGGGCTGCAGCGGGACACGTGCCGCGAGCACGCTGCTGCTGGCGCGCGGGGTGGGGCTGCAGCGGGACACGTGCCGCGAGCACGCTGCTGCTGGCGCGCGGGGTGGGGCTGCAGCGGGCACACGTGCCGCGTGCACACCTGCAGCAGCCACGAGGCGTGCGCACGCTGCTGCTGGCGCGCGTTCGAAACGCGTTGAAGCCGCCGCCTGCCTGCGGTGTGCCGGTGCTGCGACGCTCACGCCACGCGACGCGACGCGCCTGACACGCGTTTGGTGTGCCGAAAGCTTTAAGTACCTAGTTCTAATAAGATCTCAAACGATATTGGCTTTAAAGACAATAATGAAAAAAAAAACTCTGCAATCGTGAAATATATTTTTTAATTTCGGCCTAAATGAGACGAAAATACCATCAGAAGCGAACGGCAGGGCCAACAGAGGAAGGGCTCGTCATCGGTCAAGCAGAACTTCGTATTATATTTAGTATTCTCGTAAAATCCTACGGCGCGGACTCGGCTGGGTCCATTTATTTAATTTGTTAGGGTTCCGTACCTCAACTTGAAAAAAAAAAAAGAAACTATTATATGATCACTTTGCTGTCCGTCTGTCTGTCTGTCTCTGTGTCTGTCAAGACCCTTTTTCTCAGGAACGCATGAAGGTATCAAGTTGAAATTCATATCAAATACTTAGGTCTGCGATCCCTTCATATCATAGAAAAAAATCAAAAGATACGGCCGTTTATGCCACATATTGAAGGGAATCTCAAGGGAATCAAAAGCTATAGGGTACTTTCCGTTGACTTAGAATCATGAAATTTGGCAAGAAGCAATGTCTTATAGCACAAGTAAGGGAAAAAATCCGAAAACCGTTAATTTGTAGTTAAGTACATCACATAAAAAATAAGTCCAGTATAAACTGACATTCACTATGTACGAAAGTGCATACTTATTGCGTGTCAGTTTATACTGGACTTTGTTTATATTGTATTCCCATGATTTACGAACTATTTACATGCCTACAAGTTTGTGCAAGACCCTCGGTGCGCGAGTCCGACTCGCGCTTGACCGGCTTTTTTAATAATTAGATTAGTTGGGTAAGGCCGCGGAGCGTCCGAACCGCCCGCTTTTATGTCACGAGAAAAATTACGTGTATTATAATAAACGGCGTTTACTTTCAATGAAAATAGGTAGTCGTGCTCAGGCTCTAACATAATACCTCGAAAGTAAAAGCTGTTTGTAATGTTACATGTCATTTTTTTCGTAACATAAAAGCGGGGCGGTTCGAACGCTCCGCAGCCCTACCCAGTTACGAGTTTGAACAGCCTAAATTCTCGAATCATTTAATTCCGAATTTAAAAATCCCAAATTTATATAACACCGAAGAAACCTACAATATGGCAGATTTTACATTAGTCCAATTATAATTCCAAATTACAAATTCCGAATCAGCAATATGAAAAAAGAAACGTTTGATGGTAAGCTGATATAAGCAGACATCATATTGTACGATACTGTTCCACCCTGGCTTGCGCCTCGTTAGGTGTGACGACGAGCGTAGCGCAGAGGCCTTAGATTTAGTTGCAACAACAGCCAGAACTAAACTATTTCGGTGTGTTGAAACTAGATTAATCAACCAGGTGTGTGACCAAAAACAATTCAGCGTTCGAATTCGGGATTCGGTTTATAATAGGGATAATTAATCGGATAAGCTAAGTGTTTTTTTTTTACCTTCATAAAATATAAATGGCCAGTATTTGTTATGCACATGCACGTTTCTCTAAAGAGGTTTCAATCAATTCGTTTTAACATACCTACCTAGTTGGTGTAAAAAATGTATGGTTATGTGTGATGATTTTTATTTACAGAAATGGTAGGCTAGAAAAAAAAATACTAAAGCAATTATCTTTTTTCACCTATACCTTTGGTAGTTAAAATTTTGTACATTTGTTACTAATGTGGGGCCACACCCTCCATATAAATATTACAAGCCAATACTCGCTGGGGCACAGTCGCTTAGCTTATCCTGCTGGCGCAGCCTTTAAAAATAAGCTGTTCCGTGTTGTCGAAGTTATGATAATCGGGATAGCTTTATCGGGATTTTAATAGGCCGGGCACATCATGACTGTGATGCTTCGCTTAAATTCGGAATAGGATGCAGGCTTGTATTTTTTACATTAAAAAATAAAAGTATCACTTATAAATGCACTAACATTTGTTTTAATGTACCCTATGAAATGTCAAGATCCTTATGTATTTCTTTTTAAAGGAAAATATAAGGAGGAGCAGTAAAATTAAATTTGTAATTTAATTAGCCACATTGTAGCGCTGTAAGCTCCACTTGACAGGCGAGATAAAACTAATTATTGTACAAAAAAAAAATTTTTCCAAAAAAATAAAGCCATCTTCAAAAACCCACTAAAAAGCGTTAAATTAGAACTGGCCTAATAGGGACAGAATATATCCAAGCCGGGGTCAAGTAGGTATACACACACAGTAGCAATGACGCCATGATTCTTGCCACTGTTCACAAAAGTAGGAAATTAAATAAAATAATAATGATGTTGGTACAACTCTACACTTATAAAGTTTGCATTATTTCAAGTATGTTTGAATTACATGTATAGGTACATCCTACAACAATGATTCTGAGTTTTCAGAACCAGAACTTAGAAGTTCATGTTTATGAAATTATGGAAAATATTTAGTTATTCAAATTGAAACTCACAACATTTATATGACAAACACACTGCAACACAACAGGAACCTTGTTGGCAGGAATATTGAACATTAGCACAGCAGCTCTTTACATAAATATCAACAATTTTATTGATATTAGATATAATAATTGTTGAGAAAAGATTCATAGTTTAAGAGAGAACTTTCTCAATCTATAAAATAACTAAGGTTTATGGAAGAGTAATTCTATTCCTTCTCTTATTCCTGCCATCCACTGTCCACGGCTTCTCTGGCAGCAGCTGTCATCCCGTGAGACAGTTTCACACCGAGTTCACAAACTTTCATTAAACCATCACATGTGAAGGGAGCACCTGCCCTGTGCTAGCGAACAGGAATGGATAAACATTCTCAAACTCACCAAAACATTACTTAGTTTCTCAGTCTAAACTGAGTATTGAATTGCGTGACATAGTCTACCTATCTCCCGTCTTCAACATAATAAGAGTAATGAGTATGAGCATAAGTATGTTGTGGTGAACTAAATTTAACATGAATTCTGAATTAATCCGTAGAACTCTTTCCGCCGGTTTCGAAAGTAAGAATGGACATCAGTAAACTCAACTGCACCTCGCTCCAGTTTTTCCTTCACCAGCACTCACCGTGCAGCGCGAAGGCGATGTCCTGCGGCTGCAGCCGCTCCTCGCCCAGCTCGAGCTCGTCCTTGACCTCGTGCTCGGAGTACAAGCCCGCCGCGTCGCCCGCGCCGGCCCACTCCCGCTCCTCTTTCACGCGCACGATCGCCGGCGACCACATTGAGCGGCTTCGGGGAGACGGGGAACACGAGTCAACGCTGGTTGCAATCACAAATGCCACAATTAAATGAGAATCATAACATAACTCATAACAATAACTTCACCAAAACACCCCTGCATCTGGCAAATAATAACAATAAATACACGTTTCAAGGAAAGGAAAATAACAACAACATACCTAATAGTAAAGCGGACACCACACCACACGCACCACAGACTACTTCACGCTCTCAAGATATTTTTTTTAAGTTTATTAAAGCTTTGGCTTCTAGGCCACCAGCTTAAAAAGAAATACGCACACAGGTACAAGGACCTTTACTCAAACTGGACTGAGTACTGCTAGAAAAAAGTGTGACCGACAGAGAAACCCAAAATAGGGGATTTTATCTCTTTCTATTAGGGTGATCAACTTTATCTGCGGACAAACATATCTTTTCTTAATCTACACAAACAAATAATGAAACAAAATGGGTACTCGTACTTAAAAACGAAATATTAATTACTAGCTTCTGCCCGCGACTTCGTCTGCATTGACTGTCCCACAGGAACATTGTGGATGAAAGATAACCTGTGTTAAGTTAGATAATATTATAAGCTATCTCCATTCAAAACTTCATTCAAGTCCGTCCAGGTATTAAGCGTGAAGAAATAACAAACATTCATCCATCCACACGAATTTTTGCGTTTATAATATTATGAGGATTACAATATATTTATATACAACAAATGAGCGTTGGAGCAAACCAGTGCCAAAATCTAGGACCTGACTACCACCGAACCATTATTTATGCTGCTCCTACACAAAACGATTTATTTTTCTGTAAGTTGTGACCTTTGCCTTTGTAACTATATCGAGATTTCTTCAAATGACAAAAAATGTCAGTCAATCCCTACTCCCCCCATTTTACGGCACATTATGGATGTGGTTTCAGTTTAATATTTTACGTGACATGGAGCGCGCAAAAGCAAAATATTTTAATACTGTGAAATACATTAATGAGGAAATTTTCAAGGGCGGAGGCTATGAGACAATTTACTGTTCTCCAAATTCTGTCTTTATTTTCGTATGTCTATTGGTCACCACACCAGCCGTGTATTCAAGCTATCTGCTGCGTAGGTTCAATTTTTAAAACCAATAATTATTTCCAAAAACTAAGTCATCCTGGGCTAGAGCTATTAACATGCTACGCCAGCTAAATTGCATTCGTAAACCAAATACATGGAAAAAAAATATTATTTATTTATAGTTTCTGCAAAACCGACAGGATTTTCATGGCCACCTAGTGCTTTCGGGATGGGTATTTTCTTTTTGTCGTAAAATATAAATTATTTCCAATTACCATTGAAAGGATATCCAGCAATGTAAATAGCTTTCGCTCCTACAGCCTTAAAAAGAAGAAGAAGACCAAGTTGTCTTAGAACTAAGCTAATGGGAATAGCATATTGATAATACCGCCATCTAGTTTATAATTGATTGATACTTGTGCGTAACAAGAATGTTTTCTCTAAATACCGCCATGTGATTTCTTGCCTCTGCTTCTACCATAGATTTATTTATTTATTTTGTACAATTAACACTTACAGTCTAGCCAAACATGTTAATCGGTAACACACTGTTACAAGAAATTATAAATATAAAATGCAATCGTAAAATGACAACAGATATAGTTAAAAATAAGAACATTATTAGGCATATAGGGCTCTAATCTAGATTTAACATGAAAATTAGCCAATATCCTGCACTGAGCTTGTGGTGACAAGAGTTTCCAAATATCGACTAGCTGATGCAATTAATTTGGGCTCAGAGTCATGGAAAATATCTAGTGTATCGTTGCTGTCTAGAATATCGTTTAGCAGTGTCAGAGCGCGGTGCAGCGGCGAGTGAGAGACAGCTCGCGTGCGCGCCGGCGGGGCGGCGAACAGCGGGCTGCGGCGGGTGCGGAGCTGTTTGCTGGACACAGGTGGTACCCGATATGAAATTTGTGCTAGGAGAGTTGGATTACTAGCATAACCACGTATTATTTGAATGAAATATTTAATAAGGTAAATATGTCTCCTAGTTTCAAGGGAAGTATAGTTGAGCATGCCTAGTAGATATAGTGTAGGGTACATATGCGGATAATACCCATACATTTTCTTAAAAAGAAAACGCAAGAACGTTTTTTGTACCCTCTCTATCATGAGAGTGTATTGTTGCGTATGGGGGCTCCATATGGGGGCATTGGTTTCGAGGCGACTGCGAACGTATACATTGAATAGAGTACCAATCGCGTTCCGATTGGAAAAAGATTTAGACTGCCACATGACAAAGCCCAAAGATTTTCTAGATGTATTACAAATTTGTGTGATGTTGTCATTGAAAGTAATATGGGGATCGAACACAGTTCCTAAGTCACGTACCAAGGAAACCTTCTGCAGCGGTTTTTCTATTAATGGTCTGACCATTTCTAATAATTTATAGAGTCTCTTGGTCCATTCTAAGATAATTATGAAAATCTTCTGTAGGTAATAGATAAAACTTTTAAATGACTTCAGTCTTTTTCTGTTCTTTAACCACGGTTTCAGCCATTTTCTTTTTTTCTTTTTAGGGTTCCGTACCAAAATGGTAAAAAAGGAGCTCTTATAGGTGAGACTTCGTTGTCTGTCTGTCTGTATGTCACAGCAGTTTTTCTCAACAACTACACACGATATCAACTTGAAATTTGGCATAGTTGTATAACTTGCTTGCCCGCATCTGTTTTTAGTAAAAAAATATGAAATTTATGAAATTAATTTTATAAATAATTGAAAAGGGGTCCAGATTGGGGGGTTGAAAACGGGAAAGTGCTTTGATTATAGCTAGTGGGGTATCATATAAAAGGGCGCAATTCACATTGCACATTTCAAAACATTTTTTTTTATAATTTTCCTTGACGTACTTTTTGAATTATAACCAAAAAACGTCAAAAAATTACTGTTCCTCCCTTATCTCCGAAGTTTATGAACCGAAAAAGCTGACAAATTCCTTACTTATAGATAATTACTTATATTTTACGGGAAAAAACTTCGGACGCCGAAGCGGTCACGAGCAGCCATAAACGCGTCGTGGCGAGGCTTGGTCAAGAACTCTGACACAGTGATGCCCGAGCCCTTCAACATCGTCTTGCCGAACCACACCTTGTCCCGGCCAGCAGCGTCGCGAAATTTAACAAGAATAGGCCTCAACTTACCGCTACGAGGCCTCCCCGTGCGATGACATTGATTAAAGTCCTCAGCAGTTACCTCAATCTTGTATTTTTTGAGTGAGCTCGCTACAAGTTCCGCAGTGTCCTCTGACTCAGCCTCAATCACACCATGGACGAGCAGCATCTTGCGGCGAGAACGCATCTCCAGTAGATCAGTCTGCCGAGTCAGAGACTCCACTTGCTGCTGCAGGATACTGAGTGCCTTAGTGACAAACAGCTTGAACTCAGCAAAGTCAGCAGCGATGGAGGCTACCGAGGCATTGCTAGTCCCAGTCCTGTCCAGATTACGCTGGAACTCCGCCATCTTTGTTGAAAACATATCAGCAAGCTCGGAGATAGAGTTCTTCATATCAGACTGTGACATGTTGCAGTGTAGTATTTAGGGTTATGAAGTGAGTTAGTTTTAAACTTTCAGGAAAAGTGAATTAAACTGCTGGTAGGTGGTTTATGTCAATAAGTCATTGATTTAATTAAGCTTTAGTGACAAATAATGTATCAATTAAATTAAATACAATTAAATAACTTTCTGAGGTTGTTGTCACTTTTTGTCCACCTACCCGAAAAAAGCCGAACCGTATTTATATTATTAATACTTTGACATCTTTAACAGTGGCATCACTAAATCTTTTGTATTCTGGTAACCCCATAAAGTGGCTATTCGCACTTTTCATTCCACGCACATATTTAAAGTATAAACAAAAACACAATTAATTGAAAATCGTAGTTAATAGCAAATTAGTGAGATTTTTTAAATAACTGTATTAAAAACTATTTAAGCGCTCCAATTTTTAATTTCTTTGATTTAAATGTTAAATTAGCAATTATCCATAAATATTAAATGGCATAAACGGACCGTTAGCTAAGAGAATGGACGAAATCACAGACTACCTACTAAGCTAAGAGGACGAAATGGCCGCCATGATGGCAAAGACGGCCGTTTAAATTATAAGTATTTTATATAAGAACTTGACACAAGGTAACTGATGTGTACTAAGCCGACGCGCCTGTGTGCTGCGTCCGTGTGATTCTATGATGTCGCGCCTGCGCACTACGGTTGTACCTAAGGTCCTAAAGATGGCGACGCGTCGGCGCGCGGCCGCGCGGAGCCAGTAATAAACGAGCTTCAGTTCAAGTCGGTTGTGTGTTTCACTCTGCTCCTAATCCGCGAACCCTTCATTAAAATTTTATTATTTAATAATTTGTCCTACTAGTACGACTACGAGGAACTAGGCGTCCTCGGGTCCCACCAGTCGGATAAATCAGTAGGATCACGAGGAAACACCCGTCCCGGGGATGTTGAATGAATTGAAATCGAAACTGGTAGGTAAATGAGTCTTTAGATTCGTCAAACAAAAGATAACACAAGTACGGAAAACAAAAAATAGTACAAAGTCGGTCGTTAGTCCCTAAAGTCTCTAGATTCCGAGTAACTGAGGCGGGAGGCGTGTCACAGCGACTCACGCGGCGCACAGTGCATCATTTAACCGAAACTACCGCTCGAAATTCAAATAGACGACAAATCGAATGGAATCATTGTAAATATGTTTTAAAATGTATTTAATTTTAATATAATATAATTAGAAACGTTTTAGTTTTTTTTTACATAGAAATTACCAAGATTTTGAAATAAAAATACAATATAACATAGAAATTTGTATTTTATTTAATATATGTAAGTTAAAATAAATAATAATAAGTAAATAATAACAAGTAATTATAAAATATACAATAAAATACAAAAAAACAGCAGCAATACAGTAAACTTATAAGTATTCATACAAGAAATAATTATTAATAAACAATACTTAATATAAAAGCATAAAATACAAACAATTATTTAAACTACTATAAAAAATAAAAAGAGCAAACAATTTACATTTTACTCATTGTCATTGTCAGATCCGAAAATTCCATGTCTTCGAGATGAAAACCTTCAAACGCGGGATCAGTTGGTTCAGGGCTTTTTAAATAATTCAAAACTTCCTGCAGGGACTGTAATACCGGTATAATTTGGATATCGATATCGGATATCGGTATAAATATCGATAATTAGGTATCATTTTATCGATATAGGTATCGATATATAATTTTCGGTACATTAATATCGATATTTTGACTTACTTTACCAGTATCGGTACTGAAACTAAAATACCGATATTATAGCAATATTTAATTCCCCCTCGCATCCCGCGCCCTCCTAATCCTGCGTCATAACTAGGGATCGGAAATTCGGATGCTTTTATACCTAAACTTCGGCCTCAGTGCCTACACCGCGTTGATGTTAAGTAGTATGGAGGTGGACTCAATTTTGCTAATAAATTTCCCGGGATTTCCCGGAATGCCGGAAATTAAGATACATATACTCATCAGTATTTAAATAACATATTTTAGTTGTTTCTTTTTACAAAATATGTGTTTTGTTTGACTAACAGTACCTACACTATTCTTTAACATCAAACTAAATTATTCTTATGAAAACTAATGGTACTAACGTTAGTATTTTTGTTAAATCACCTAATTAAAACAAATCCATACTTAATATTATAAATGAGAGTCTGTCTGTCTGTCTGTTACCTTTTCACGCTTAAACCGCTGAACCGATTTAGATGAAATTTGGTATGCAGATAGTTTGAGTCCCGGGAAAGGACATAGGATATTTTTTATCCCGGAAATCATCCCTTAAGGGGGTGAAAAGGGGGGTGGAACTTTGTATGGGGAATCAGTCATTTCTTCAGTAAGGTACTTATATATAATTTAGTATGGAGATAGTTTGAGTCCCGGGAAAGGACATAGGATACTATTTATCCCGGAAATCATCCCTTAAGGGAGTGAAAAGGGGGTTGGAAGTTTGTATGGGGAATCAATCATTTCTTAAGTAAGGTATATACAATTTATTAGTATGGAGATAATTTGAGTCCCGCCCGGGGAAGGACATGGGATATTTTTATTCCGGAAAATTGGAGTTCCCGAGGGAGCAGTGATAAACGAATTCTGCTTTGGAAGCGTTTTCAGCAGGCTGAAACATCGTTTCAGTCCGTTTCAGGGAAATCTCTATCACATACCAGATTATCAAAATTACGACCAAGTTGCCGTTGTTTTCAGGCGCCTGAAAAATGTTTTCAGGCCGATTCAGAGGTAGCTCTATCACATACCAGTTAATCGTTGCTGGAATGTTCTATAGCTGTCTCTGTCTCGTTTTTGATCGCGACGATTCTGGAAGGTTCTCAGTATTGCTATCTCTTTCTAATCATGCTATCTCTTTCACTCTTTCTGAAAATTCACCATATTCTCAAAGGTCCTGAAAACGCCTGAAAACGGGTTTTCAAGCTATCGCGTAATCTGGCAGCGGGTGGCCTGTAACGGCCTGAAAACATGTTTCAGGCGCCTGAAAACAACGGTAACTTGGTTGAAATTTTGATAATCTGGTATATGATAGAGCTACCTCTGAAACGGCCTGAAAACATGTTTCAGGCGCCTGAAAACAACGGCAACTTGGTCGTAATTTTGATAAACTGGTATGTGATAGAGCTACCTCTGAAACGGACTGAAAACATGTTTCAGGCGCCTGAAAACAACGGCAACTTGGTTGACATTTTGATAAATTGGTATGTGATAGAGCTACCTCTGAAACGGACTAAAACGATGTTTCAGCCTACTGAAAACGCTTCCAAAGCACCAAAAATCACGATAACCAAATAACCTCACATTTGATATTATGTATGCCATCGTAGAAGTCGTTTATCACTGCTCCCTCGGGAACTGCCATTTTCCGGAATAAAAAGTGTCCTATGTATACCCGGGACTCGAACTATCTCCATACTAATAAATTGTATATACCTTACTGAAGAAATAATTGATTCTCCATACAAACTTCCACCCCCCTTTTCACCCCCTTAAGGGATGATTTCCGGGATAAAAAGTATCCTATGTCCTTTACCGGGACTCAAACTATCTCTTGACCAAATTTCATCTAAATCGGTTCAGGGGTCTAAGCGTGAAAAGGTAAAAGACAGAGAGACAGACAGACAGACAGACAGATTCGCATTTATAGTATTAGTAAAGATAGTATAGATTGAAAAATGAAATGGTTTTAATTTGTTTGTTCGAGATATAGAATACCTAATAAGTACATACAAAGTGTAACAAAAGTAGTAGTCGATCGTTTTCTGATAAGAAAAGAGTAAAGGAAACAGAAATTACATTGAAATGAGAAGACGTACCTGCCCCATACAAAAAAGAAATGTTTTTACATTTGAAAAGCGTTTCTCCTAATATTCCATAATCAAAACATTACGCCCTTAAACGATTCACCACATTTTTTTTGTTACACCTTGTCTGTAGTTAAAACTGTTTACCAACGTGAAAATAGTCATAACCTAAATATTAATTGTTTTAAGGCAGTTTTGTTCGTTATAAAATAAACCAATTTTGAATTTTAAACGTTAGTAATTGCATCGCACTGTGTTCCTATAATAATAACATTATTGTAATTAATGTTTTTTTGTTATTATTATTCGCATAATAATAATAATAATATTGGTTTTTGTGTCTAAGCATAATAATATTTTTGTCTATAATGAGTAGAAGGTGACATCTAACAAAATATTTACACGGAAAGCCACTAAGTTAGCAAAATACATGGCTCCGGTTATATGTATATACCCTTAAATGATAGAAAAAGTTAGTAATAAGTAGTGTTTAGATAAAAATGACATAAAACTATTTATAAATGTTAAAATACAATGATCAATTTGTATTTTTTTATAAGGAATCATTATTTACCACCATAAAATCGACCTTCCGGTATAATTTTGTGTATGATTTGCTTGCAACGTTTATATTTATTGTAATCAACAAGGAATGAAGAAAACTATAGCCAATTACGATTTTTAAATACGGAAATATGCATAATGAAAACAATATTCTAGCTAATTGAATACCTATAAATGAGACATCCTTAATAATTTTTTCTGCGATTCATCTTGAATATTATAGATCAAATATGAAAAAAAAAATGTTTATAATTATTTTTAACAAAATTTTCAGGATTTTCTTAATATTTTTTTAAATAACTTATTGACTCATATTTAGTTGGATTATATTTTTACCTAATTACTAGAATTATAATATATTCGATACACAAGAAAAATCAGCTATTATAAATTATTTCCATTTCACCATACTAGCGTCCGTAAATTTCCTGGAGTATAACGTCAAAGAAACTGCTCGATCAATCGGCTCACGCGCCGCGCGTCGTAGGTACATTCCGTCCCTGACGAGCGGCGGGGGGAGGGCGGTGGCGCGGCTGAGCGCGGAGCAGAGCACGGCGCGGCGCGCGGCGTTGCCGTTCCACTCGTTCGAGCTGGCAACGTCGCGTAGGTATGTAACTATTAGTATCGGTACCAAGTATTGATAAAAGTATCGATATCTGTTTACCGATATTTAAGTTTACCGATACAATTATCGATATATTCGGGCAATATCGATATTGTTATCGATATTTTCTTAAAAATACCGATATGTCTCGGTTATCGATATACAGTCCCTGATCAAAATTACACACTTTAGATGGAACTAAATCAGAAATTAACCGTTCTAATCTTTCCGACTCTTCTTTTACTATATTAGCGATTTCTTTTACAAAGGCAAACTTTATGGGTCTACAAAATCGCGTGGATCCCGGGCGTGGATTTTGCCAAATAACAGTTCCATCTAAAGTGTGCTTTAGCTGAAGGGGAACTAAACCAACAGACAGTAAATATTCATCGGTATTCGACGAATCTGTAAATCTTTGCTTATACAAACTATGCCCCGAGCTACCGTCAAAACCCCACTTGTAAATCATAGTCAATTCTTTGTAAGAAGAGACTACTCGCAATACCTCTTCTTGACATTCCACAATCCTAGCAACTGTATGATCCAACAAAGCCTGCAGTTGTACTTCGGCATGAGTTTCAGTGACCTCTATAAACTCATGTGATGGATAACACAGTTGCTTAGCTTGCTTCAAATTATGAAGGGTGGGGAATGTATCTTTATGTAAACTATTTACGGTAGCTCGAAGCAGTTTATACTTGCTTTCTGACAGTTCTAAATCTAAATACAGAGATAAAGCCTGTTCGGAAGTTAATATTTTCGACTGCAATTCATCACCTGCAGTATTGGCAGCGACAGCTTGCGCTGGTGTTAAAGGGATTTTTTTCACCTCGGAGGCTGCAGCAGAATATCCCTCCGCTCGTAACGCAATCGAATGTGCCAATGAAAGTTCCGAAATGGAATGGCTCTCCACCAAGCACTGCACCTTTTTTCTCTTCGTTGACACAGCACACTCATCAAAAACTTTGGGTTTTCTACCACGAGAACTCGGTCCAGGTGTAGGTTCATCTATCGAGATATCTCTCAAAGTAGGTGGCAACTGAAATGTTTCACTCAACCACATGATATTATATTTTAAAAATGTTCCATATTTTGCCCGGCTTTGGTCCATTTTTTGGATGCGACCATGCAAAATACTTTTATTTTCTCTTCAACAAGTAGCTTGTCCTGATCGGAAGAGTTGTCCAAGTCGTAAAATTTAAGAATAGCTTCTCGAACACCACTCATTTTGCACCCTTTAGGGCTTTCGCGCCACGCATAAAAACAATCGGCGTTAGTGATGCTGCGACGTCCATCTGAAAAAAAAATCTCCATGTACGTTCCGAACCGAAAATTGACACTTAAGATACATAATTAGAATCTGTAAGGTTAGACCTATCACCCAAAAAAGTTTTATTGAGTTTGCAACCACAGATTTTTTTTTCTACTCTTTTAATTACAACAAACATGAAAAAAATAGATAAAAAAAAACGACAAACTTTAAAGTCGTATCATGTGTAAACTAAAGTAGATTACTTCAAAGAAAAAAAATGTTTAAATAGTACATACCTTGAGTAGAAAGTTCCATAGTTTCCACAAACACAAATTAACAATATACCGAATTATATGTTTTAACTGCAAGGGCAAAAATGCAAATGAATACCCTGTTAACTAATTGCGACATTTTATATTTTTGACCTAGGTGATTAAGTACACATTAATTATATTTCAGAAAAATACCCACGTGTTAATGACCCCTAATTAGTCCTAAATATGTTTCCATTAACCCCTAATTGATTTGTTTACCTTGCCTTTTTTGAATTTCGAGCGGTAGTTTCGGTTAAATGATGTGCTGTGCGGCGCAGCACGGGCGCCCGAGGCCGTCGAGCGCGAGCGAGACGCTACTATACGGAGTATCTTCGCACCGTTTACTCCGTCAACGGCTGGGTACGCGGCCGACAGTCGCCCGTACGGGCTGTGATCACATCAGGCGAACATTGAGCGGCTGACTGTTAAAGGGCTATTACACTACGCAATAACGCGTAGTTCTTTAGTAGGGTTCTTTTCCCTAAATCGGTATGGTGTAATAAGAGAAAAGGTCCCTGATTTTAGGGCCCTAACAAATAAAAGTAAAACATTGTTTTCAATCAGATATTTTAATAACTACGTTTCATTCATATGAATGAACACGCTACAGACAGTTCACATGAACACGCGCATACATTAACAATGCAAATAAAAAAGTTCTAAAAATGTTGCTATAAAATAATTAATAATCTTGTTTTCACTGGCTGGCTGGGAACTCGCGCGAAGAGCTTAAATCTTACATTTTAGTGGAGTCGACCTAGGATGATTGTAGCATTAATGAAAAGTCAAACAAACAAGTGTCATTCGTGTTAATATGAGCCGTCACAGGGATTATCTATATTGTTTTATTACAAAACAAAGTCCTCGCACCGCCGCGTCTGTCTCTCTGTCTGAACGCGATAAACTCCAAAACTACTAAACGGATTTTCATACGATTCACGAGGAAGGTTTAAGTGTATATAAGTCATTAAAGTTGAGATGCGTAAATGCTCTGCTAGCCGTGCGAAGCCAGGGCGGGTCGCTAGTAAGATTAAGGCGGCCAGCCAGCCAGCCTGGAAGTTTCCAGGTGAGGGACCTGAGGGACCCGGCTCCTGAGGTAGCCCGGCCGGGGCGGCGGCTAAAGCCCGCGAGCGCTCTGTGGCGCGTCGGATCTGTAGCGCTCGGGCCGGGGCGGCGGCTAAAGCCCGCGAGCGCTCTGTAGCGCGTCGGGTCTGTAGCGCTCGGGCCGGGGCGGCGGCTAAAGCCCGCGAGCGCTCTGTGGCGCGTCGGATCTGTAGCGCTCGGGCCGGGGCGGCGGCTAAAGCCCGCGAGCGCTCTGTAGCGCGTCGGGTCTGTAGCGCTCGGGCCGGGGCGGCGGCTAAAGCCTGCGAGCGCTCTGTAGCGCGTCGGGTCTGTAGCGCTCGGGCCGGCGGGGGCGGGCCGCTCGTCGAGCACATGCGAGCGACGCCGGACGCTGCCCTTTACAGATTCCGCAAGGGTGCGGCTTGCGCCCCAAGTGGATACGCCGGTGTACAGTCAGAAATTTGCGACGCAAAAACGCTTTCTTACACACGTCACAGGGATATCGGCGTAAAGTCGCGTGTCTTTCGGTAGTTTACAAGGTGTATTTTGGAGAGTGTGCCCAGGAACTACACGACCTCATCCCACCCTCCACTTTCTCCAATCGCTCTTCCAGAAGCAGGGAGGACTTCCATCCTCATGTAGTCGAATATCCATCAGTTCGGACGAAGCTGTTTGCTGCGTCATTTCTTATTCGCACTTCCAAGTAGTGGAAGGCTCTCCCTGCGTCTATATTCTGGGAATCCTATAACATTGGTATTTTCAAGGCAAGAGTGAATAGGCATTTTCTGGATAAGCGTGTACCATCTTCGACCTCGTCGTCACTTAACATCAAGTGAAACTGACTCAAACGCAAACCCAGTTATGATAAAAAAAAAAATCGTTTTTTAACACAGTTGCTTAAAAAGTGGTACATTTCGTAGCTGTATATCGTGCGGAAAGTTGGTTTTCGCGAACTAGTGCTTTTTACTTTTCCAATTTTTTTTAATTTATACGTATTCCAATTCATGACTACTTATTGATGAGTGTTAATATTGGTTTCCTTTAAACGTCGTAATCAACATAAAAACCTACTGTTAATGTAAGTATACGAAAAATATATATATTTCATATTTTATTACTTACCTCTTCATCATTATAACACGTTTATTTTTTAATATTGAATATTGAAAAAACGTTCATAATAAGTTGTCTGAATGGAACGGAATACCTGCCGAAACGCCTGTCAAAATTTTTGACATTATGAAGAGGCGTTTTTTCTCACTGCAAAAATGTTTGAAGTTTCCAAAGGCAACATTCGACATTGTTTTTATAAATAAACGATACACAAATAATCGTAAATAACAATACTTAGGTAATAAAAGTACAATGTTTTATATTTACAATTGCTTATGTTTATGTATAGAACATGCATTTGAAAAAAAACTTTAATTGAAGTGGGTTCAATAATAATAACAAAATCCATTCTAGTCGAATAAAAGCTAAAAAAAACACCTCTTCATAATGTCAAAAATGTTCACTGCGAAAGACATAATGTCAAAAATTTTCACTGCGAAAGATAGATCTTAAGTGTTCAAAAAGTTGCTTATAAAATGAGTGAATCAGAGTTTGAAATTGATTTATTTTTTCGCAACAGTGTTAAAAAGCGTCGTTCAATACACGTGCGGAAATGTCATTCTTTACTCGTCCCGAGTCTTGCCACTTGCCTACGGCTCGTGGCAAGATATCTCGGTACTCGTGAAGTATGACGTACTTTCCGTACTAGCATCGAAATGTACTATTTCCGTAGTGAATGCGCATGTGCCGCGTCACCGAAAGGCGTGTTTTGCTTCGGAGTGTGTCTTCTTATGCCTCAACAAACGCCCGCGCGTCTTAAACGCTTCGTTGCAAACGTCGCAGGCGTGGGGTCTGTGGTCGGGCCGGGAGTGACGCGACCGCTGGTGTTTAGTTAAACTCCCGCGATACTTGAACCGTTTCTTACAGACTTCGCAAGAGTACGCTTTGACCTCTGTATGGACGACCATGTGTTTAGCTATTCTGACGCGAGTCGGAAACGCTTTCTTACAAATATCGCACGAGTACGATTTGAGCCCCGAGTGAACAAACATGTGGGTAACTAAGTTAATACGCCACGTAAACTCTTTCTTACACACATCACAAGCGTGTTTCTTCGCTCCGTGAATCTGTTTATGCGACCTCAAACCACTGCGCGTGGTAAACCTTTTGCAGCAAATATCGCAAGGGATGGGTATAGCGTAGGGCTGAGAGTGAACCAGCTTATGATCGTTTAAACTCCGGCGAACCCGGAACCCCTTTTTACAGATTTCGCAAGAGTACGGTTTGACCCCTGTATGAACCAACATGTGCTCAGCTATTTCGCTGCGAGTCGAATACGCTTTCTTACAAATATCGCACGAGTGCGGTTTGATCCCCGAGTGAACCCACTTAATATGTACCGGTAAACACTGACGACGCTTAAACTGTTTATTACAGATTTCGCAAGACACCGATTCGGCGCTGGCCGCCGTGTGAGTAAGCATGTGCAAAGTTAGCGAGTAGCTCTGTGAAAACGTTTTCTTACACACGTGGCAGGTATATGGTTTCTCTCCAGTGTGAACCCGCATGTGCTTGGTCAAATGAGAACTATGGTTAAACGCTTTCTTACAGACATCACAAGCGTGGCTTTTTATTCCGGAGTGAATCAGCTTGTGCATGTTCAAGCTACCCCGTCGATTAAATGTTTCCTTACAGATGTCGCAGGAGTATGATTTCTCTCCAGTGTGAACCCGCATGTGCTGGGTCAAAGTAAAACGCTGGTTAAACGCTTTCTTACAGACATCACAAGCGTGGCTTTTTATTCCGGAGTGAATCAGCTTGTGCATGTTCAAGCTACCCCGTCGATTAAATGTTTCCTTACAGATGTCGCAGGAGTATGATTTCTCTCCAGTGTGAACCCGCATGTGCTGGGTCAAAGTAAAACGATGGTTAAACGCTTTCTTACAGACATCACAAGCGTGGCTTTTTATTCCGGAGTGAATCAGCTTGTGTATGTTCAAGCTACCCCGTCGATTAAATGTTTCCTTACAGATGTCGCAGGAGTATGATTTCTCTCCAGTGTGAACCCGCATGTGCTGGGTCAAAGTAAAACGATGGTTAAACGCTTTCTTACAGACATCACAAGCGTGGCTTTTTATTCCGGAGTGAATCAGCTTGTGCATGTTCAAGCTACCCCGTCGATTAAATGTTTCCTTACAGATGTCCCAGGAGTATGATTTCTCTCCAGTGTGAACCCGCATGTGCTGGGTCAAATTAGAACGATGGGTAAACGCTTTCTTACAGACATCACAAGCGTGGCTTTTTATTCCGGAGTGAATCAGCTTGTGCATGTTCAAGCTACCCCGTCGATTAAATGTTTCCTTACAGATGTCGCAGGAGTATGATTTCTCTCCAGTGTGAACCCGCATGTGCTGGGTCAAAGTAAAACGATGGTTAAACGCTTTCTTACAGACATCACAAGCGTGGCTTTTTATTCCGGAGTGAATCAGCTTGTGCATGTTCAAGCTACCCCGTCGATTAAATGTTTCCTTACAGATGTCCCAGGAGTATGATTTCTCTCCAGTGTGAACCCGCATGTGCTGGGTCAAATTAGAACGATGGGTAAACGCTTTCTTACAGACATCACAAGCGTGGCTTTTTATTCCGGAGTGAATCAGCTTGTGCATGTTCAAGCTACCCCGTCGATTAAATGTTTCCTTACAGATGTCCCAGGAGTATGATTTCTCTCCAGTGTGAACCCGCATGTGCTGGGTCAAATTAGAACGATGGGTAAACGCTTTCTTACAGACATCACAAGCGTGGCTTTTTATTCCGGAGTGAATCAGCTTGTGCATGTTCAAGCTACCCCGTCGATTAAATGTTTCCTTACAGATGTCGCAGGAGTATGATTTCTCTCCAGTGTGAACCCGCATGTGCTGGGTCAAAGTAAAACGATGGTTAAACGCTTTCTTACAGACATCACAAGCGTGGCTTTTTATTCCGGAGTGAATCAGCTTGTGCATGTTCAAGCTACCCCGTCGATTAAATGTTTCCTTACAGATGTCGCAGGAGTATAATTTCTCTCCAGTGTGAACCCGCATGTGCTGGGTCAAATTAGAACGATGGGTAAACGCTTTCTTACAGACATCACAAGCGTGGCTTTTTATTCCGGAGTGAATCAGCTTGTGCATGTTCAAGCTACCCCGTCGATTAAATGTTTCCTTACAGATGTCGCAGGAGTATGATTTCTCTCCAGTGTGAACCCGCATGTGCTGGGTCAAAGTAAAACGATAGTTAAACGCTTTCTTACAGACATCACAAGCGTGGCTTTTTATTCCGGAGTGAATCAGCTTGTGTATGTTCAAGCTACCCCGTCGATTAAATGTTTCCTTACAGATGTCGCAGGAGTATGATTTCTCTCCAGTGTGAACCCGCATGTGCTGGGTCAAAGTAAAACGATGGTTAAACGCTTTCTTACAGACATCACAAGCGTGGCTTTTTATTCCGGAGTGAATCAGCTTGTGCATGTTCAAGCTACCCCGTCGATTAAATGTTTCCTTACAGATGTCGCAGGAGTATAATTTCTCTCCAGTGTGAACCCGCATGTGCTGGGTCAAATTAGAACGATGGGTAAACGCTTTCTTACAGACATCACAAGCGTGACTTTTTATTCCGGAGTGAATCAGCTTGTGCATGTTCAAGCTACCCCGTCGATTAAATGTTTCCTTACAGATGTCGCAGGAGTATGATTTCTCTCCAGTGTGAACCCGCATGTGCTGGGTCAAAGTAAAACGATGGTTAAACGCTTTCTTACAGACATCACAAGCGTGGCTTTTTATTCCGGAGTGAATCAGCTTGTGCATGTTCAAGCTACCCCGTCGATTAAATGTTTCCTTACAGATGTCCCAGGAGTATGATTTCTCTCCAGTGTGAACCCGCATGTGCTGGGTCAAATTAGAACGATGGGTAAACGCTTTCTTACAGACATCACAAGCGTGGCTTTTTATTCCGGAGTGAATCAGCTTGTGCATGTTCAAGCTACCCCGTCGATTAAATGTTTCCTTACAGATGTCGCAGGAGTATGATTTCTCTCCAGTGTGAACCCGCATGTGCTGGGTCAAAGTAAAACGATGGTTAAACGCTTTCTTACAGACATCACAAGCGTGGCTTTTTATTCCGGAGTGAATCAGCTTGTGTATGTTCAAGCTACCCCGTCGATTAAATGTTTCCTTACAGATGTCGCAGGAGTATGACTTCTCTCCAGTGTGAACCCGCATGTGCTGGGTCAAAGTAAAACGATGGTTAAACGCTTTCTTACAGACATCACAAGCGTGGCTTTTTATTCCGGAGTGAATCAGCTTGTGCATGTTCAAGCTACCCCGTCGATTAAATGTTTCCTTACAGATGTCCCAGGAGTATGATTTCTCTCCAGTGTGAACCCGCATGTGCTGGGTCAAATTAGAACGATGGGTAAACGCTTTCTTACAGACATCACAAGCGTGGCTTTTTATTCCGGAGTGAATCAGCTTGTGCATGTTCAAGCTACACCGTCGATTAAATGTTTCCTTACAGATGTCGCAGGAGTATGATTTCTCTCCAGTGTGAACCCGTGTGCTGGGTCAAAGTAAAACGATGGTTAAACGCTTTCTTACAGACATCACAAGCGTGGCTTTTTATTCCGGAGTGAATCAGCTTGTGCATGTTCAAGCTACCCCGTCGATTAAATGTTTCCTTACAGATGTCGCAGGAGTATAATTTCTCTCCAGTGTGAACCCGCATGTGCTGGGTCAAATTAGAACGATGGGTAAACGCTTTCTTACAGACATCACAAGCGTGGCTTTTTATTCCGGAGTGAATCAGCTTGTGCATGTTCAAGCTACCCCGTCGATTAAATGTTTCCTTACAGATGTCGCAGGAGTATGATTTCTCTCCAGTGTGAACCCGCATGTGCTGGGTCAAAGTAAAACGATGGTTAAACGCTTTCTTACAGACATCACAAGCGTGGCTTTTTATTCCGGAGTGAATCAGCTTGTGCATGTTCAAGCTACCCCGTCGATTAAATGTTTCCTTACAGATGTCGCAGGAGTATGATTTCTCTCCAGTGTGAACCCGCATGTGCTGGGTCAAAGTAAAACGATGGTTAAACGCTTTCTTACAGACATCACAAGCGTGGCTTTTTATTCCGGAGTGAATCAGCTTGTGTATGTTCAAGCTACCCCGTCGATTAAATGTTTCCTTACAGATGTCGCAGGAGTATGACTTCTCTCCAGTGTGAACCCGCATGTGCTGGGTCAAAGTAAAACGATGGTTAAACGCTTTCTTACAGACATCACAAGCGTGGCTTTTTATTCCGGAGTGAATCAGCTTGTGCATGTTCAAGCTACCCCGTCGATTAAATGTTTCCTTACAGATGTCCCAGGAGTATGATTTCTCTCCAGTGTGAACCCGCATGTGCTGGGTCAAATTAGAACGATGGGTAAACGCTTTCTTACAGACATCACAAGCGTGGCTTTTTATTCCGGAGTGAATCAGCTTGTGCATGTTCAAGCTACACCGTCGATTAAATGTTTCCTTACAGATGTCGCAGGAGTATGATTTCTCTCCAGTGTGAACCCGTGTGCTGGGTCAAAGTAAAACGATGGTTAAACGCTTTCTTACAGACATCACAAGCGTGGCTTTTTATTCCGGAGTGAATCAGCTTGTGTATGTTCAAGCTACCCCGTCGATTAAATGTTTCCTTACAGATGTCGCAGGAGTATGATTTCTCTCCAGTGTGAACCCGCATGTGCTGGGTCAAAGTAAAACGATGGTTAAACGCTTTCTTACAGACATCACAAGCGTGGCTTTTTATTCCGGAGTGAATCAGCTTGTGCATGTTCAAGCTACCCCGTCGATTAAATGTTTCCTTACAGATGTCCCAGGAGTATGATTTCTCTCCAGTGTGAACCCGCATGTGCTGGGTCAAATTAGAACGATGGGTAAACGCTTTCTTACAGACATCACAAGCGTGGCTTTTTATTCCGGAGTGAATCAGCTTGTGCATGTTCAAGCTACCCCGTCGATTAAATGTTTCCTTACAGATGTCGCAGGAGTATGATTTCTCTCCAGTGTGAACCCGCATGTGCTGGGTCAAAGTAAAACGATGGTTAAACGCTTTCTTACAGACATCACAAGCGTGGCTTTTTATTCCGGAGTGAATCAGCTTGTGCATGTTCAAGCTACCCCGTCGATTAAATGTTTCCTTACAGATGTCCCAGGAGTATGATTTCTCTCCAGTGTGAACCCGCATGTGCTGGGTCAAATTAGAACGATGGGTAAACGCTTTCTTACAGACATCACAAGCGTGGCTTTTTATTCCGGAGTGAATCAGCTTGTGCATGTTCAAGCTACCCCGTCGATTAAATGTTTCCTTACAGATGTCCCAGGAGTATGATTTCTCTCCAGTGTGAACCCGCATGTGCTGGGTCAAATTAGAACGATGGGTAAACGCTTTCTTACAGACATCACAAGCGTGGCTTTTTATTCCGGAGTGAATCAGCTTGTGCATGTTCAAGCTACCCCGTCGATTAAATGTTTCCTTACAGATGTCGCAGGAGTATGATTTCTCTCCAGTGTGAACCCGCATGTGCTGGGTCAAAGTAAAACGATGGTTAAACGCTTTCTTACAGACATCACAAGCGTGGCTTTTTATTCCGGAGTGAATCAGCTTGTGCATGTTCAAGCTACCCCGTCGATTAAATGTTTCCTTACAGATGTCGCAGGAGTATAATTTCTCTCCAGTGTGAACCCGCATGTGCTGGGTCAAATTAGAACGATGGGTAAACGCTTTCTTACAGACATCACAAGCGTGGCTTTTTATTCCGGAGTGAATCAGCTTGTGCATGTTCAAGCTACCCCGTCGATTAAATGTTTCCTTACAGATGTCGCAGGAGTATGATTTCTCTCCAGTGTGAACCCGCATGTGCTGGGTCAAAGTAAAACGATAGTTAAACGCTTTCTTACAGACATCACAAGCGTGGCTTTTTATTCCGGAGTGAATCAGCTTGTGTATGTTCAAGCTACCCCGTCGATTAAATGTTTCCTTACAGATGTCGCAGGAGTATGATTTCTCTCCAGTGTGAACCCGCATGTGCTGGGTCAAAGTAAAACGATGGTTAAACGCTTTCTTACAGACATCACAAGCGTGGCTTTTTATTCCGGAGTGAATCAGCTTGTGCATGTTCAAGCTACCCCGTCGATTAAATGTTTCCTTACAGATGTCGCAGGAGTATAATTTCTCTCCAGTGTGAACCCGCATGTGCTGGGTCAAATTAGAACGATGGGTAAACGCTTTCTTACAGACATCACAAGCGTGACTTTTTATTCCGGAGTGAATCAGCTTGTGCATGTTCAAGCTACCCCGTCGATTAAATGTTTCCTTACAGATGTCGCAGGAGTATGATTTCTCTCCAGTGTGAACCCGCATGTGCTGGGTCAAAGTAAAACGATGGTTAAACGCTTTCTTACAGACATCACAAGCGTGGCTTTTTATTCCGGAGTGAATCAGCTTGTGCATGTTCAAGCTACCCCGTCGATTAAATGTTTCCTTACAGATGTCCCAGGAGTATGATTTCTCTCCAGTGTGAACCCGCATGTGCTGGGTCAAATTAGAACGATGGGTAAACGCTTTCTTACAGACATCACAAGCGTGGCTTTTTATTCCGGAGTGAATCAGCTTGTGCATGTTCAAGCTACCCCGTCGATTAAATGTTTCCTTACAGATGTCGCAGGAGTATGATTTCTCTCCAGTGTGAACCCGCATGTGCTGGGTCAAAGTAAAACGATGGTTAAACGCTTTCTTACAGACATCACAAGCGTGGCTTTTTATTCCGGAGTGAATCAGCTTGTGTATGTTCAAGCTACCCCGTCGATTAAATGTTTCCTTACAGATGTCGCAGGAGTATGACTTCTCTCCAGTGTGAACCCGCATGTGCTGGGTCAAAGTAAAACGATGGTTAAACGCTTTCTTACAGACATCACAAGCGTGGCTTTTTATTCCGGAGTGAATCAGCTTGTGCATGTTCAAGCTACCCCGTCGATTAAATGTTTCCTTACAGATGTCCCAGGAGTATGATTTCTCTCCAGTGTGAACCCGCATGTGCTGGGTCAAATTAGAACGATGGGTAAACGCTTTCTTACAGACATCACAAGCGTGGCTTTTTATTCCGGAGTGAATCAGCTTGTGCATGTTCAAGCTACACCGTCGATTAAATGTTTCCTTACAGATGTCGCAGGAGTATGATTTCTCTCCAGTGTGAACCCGTGTGCTGGGTCAAAGTAAAACGATGGTTAAACGCTTTCTTACAGACATCACAAGCGTGGCTTTTTATTCCGGAGTGAATCAGCTTGTGCATGTTCAAGCTACCCCGTCGATTAAATGTTTCCTTACAGATGTCGCAGGAGTATAATTTCTCTCCAGTGTGAACCCGCATGTGCTGGGTCAAATTAGAACGATGGGTAAACGCTTTCTTACAGACATCACAAGCGTGGCTTTTTATTCCGGAGTGAATCAGCTTGTGCATGTTCAAGCTACCCCGTCGATTAAATGTTTCCTTACAGATGTCGCAGGAGTATGACTTCTCTCCAGTGTGAACCCGCATGTGCTGGGTCAAAGTAAAACGATGGTTAAACGCTTTCTTACAGACATCACAAGCGTGGCTTTTTATTCCGGAGTGAATCAGCTTGTGCATGTTCAAGCTACCCCGTCGATTAAATGTTTCCTTACAGATGTCCCAGGAGTATGATTTCTCTCCAGTGTGAACCCGCATGTGCTGGGTCAAATTAGAACGATGGGTAAACGCTTTCTTACAGACATCACAAGCGTGGCTTTTTATTCCGGAGTGAATCAGCTTGTGCATGTTCAAGCTACACCGTCGATTAAATGTTTCCTTACAGATGTCGCAGGAGTATGATTTCTCTCCAGTGTGAACCCGTGTGCTGGGTCAAAGTAAAACGATGGTTAAACGCTTTCTTACAGACATCACAAGCGTGGCTTTTTATTCCGGAGTGAATCAGCTTGTGCATGTTCAAGCTACCCCGTCGATTAAATGTTTCCTTACAGATGTCGCAGGAGTATAATTTCTCTCCAGTGTGAACCCGCATGTGCTGGGTCAAATTAGAACGATGGGTAAACGCTTTCTTACAGACATCACAAGCGTGGCTTTTTATTCCGGAGTGAATCAGCTTGTGCATGTTCAAGCTACCCCGTCGATTAAATGTTTCCTTACAGATGTCGCAGGAGTATGATTTCTCTCCAGTGTGAACCCGCATGTGCTGGGTCAAAGTAAAACGATGGTTAAACGCTTTCTTACAGACATCACAAGCGTGGCTTTTTATTCCGGAGTGAATCAGCTTGTGCATGTTCAAGCTACCCCGTCGATTAAATGTTTCCTTACAGATGTCCCAGGAGTATGATTTCTCTCCAGTGTGAACCCGCATGTGCTGGGTCAAATTAGAACGATGGGTAAACGCTTTCTTACAGACATCACAAGCGTGGCTTTTTATTCCGGAGTGAATCAGCTTGTGCATGTTCAAGCTACCCCGTCGATTAAATGTTTCCTTACAGATGTCCCAGGAGTATGATTTCTCTCCAGTGTGAACCCGCATGTGCTGGGTCAAATTAGAACGATGGGTAAACGCTTTCTTACAGACATCACAAGCGTGGCTTTTTATTCCGGAGTGAATCAGCTTGTGCATGTTCAAGCTACCCCGTCGATTAAATGTTTCCTTACAGATGTCGCAGGAGTATGATTTCTCTCCAGTGTGAACCCGCATGTGCTGGGTCAAAGTAAAACGATGGTTAAACGCTTTCTTACAGACATCACAAGCGTGGCTTTTTATTCCGGAGTGAATCAGCTTGTGCATGTTCAAGCTACCCCGTCGATTAAATGTTTCCTTACAGATGTCCCAGGAGTATGATTTCTCTCCAGTGTGAACCCGCATGTGCTGGGTCAAATTAGAACGATGGGTAAACGCTTTCTTACAGACATCACAAGCGTGGCTTTTTATTCCGGAGTGAATCAGCTTGTGCATGTTCAAGCTACACCGTCGATTAAATGTTTCCTTACAGATGTCGCAGGAGTATGATTTCTCTCCAGTGTGAACCCGTGTGCTGGGTCAAAGTAAAACGATGGTTAAACGCTTTCTTACAGACATCACAAGCGTGGCTTTTTATTCCGGAGTGAATCAGCTTGTGCATGTTCAAGCTACCCCGTCGATTAAATGTTTCCTTACAGATGTCGCAGGAGTATAATTTCTCTCCAGTGTGAACCCGCATGTGCTGGGTCAAATTAGAACGATGGGTAAACGCTTTCTTACAGACATCACAAGCGTGGCTTTTTATTCCGGAGTGAATCAGCTTGTGCATGTTCAAGCTACCCCGTCGATTAAATGTTTCCTTACAGATGTCGCAGGAGTATGATTTCTCTCCAGTGTGAACCCGCATGTGCTGGGTCAAAGTAAAACGATGGTTAAACGCTTTCTTACAGACATCACAAGCGTGGCTTTTTATTCCGGAGTGAATCAGCTTGTGCATGTTCAAGCTACCCCGTCGATTAAATGTTTCCTTACAGATGTCCCAGGAGTATGATTTCTCTCCAGTGTGAACCCGCATGTGCTGGGTCAAATTAGAACGATGGGTAAACGCTTTCTTACAGACATCACAAGCGTGGCTTTTTATTCCGGAGTGAATCAGCTTGTGCATGTTCAAGCTACCCCGTCGATTAAATGTTTCCTTACAGATGTCCCAGGAGTATGATTTCTCTCCAGTGTGAACCCGCATGTGCTGGGTCAAATTAGAACGATGGGTAAACGCTTTCTTACAGACATCACAAGCGTGGCTTTTTATTCCGGAGTGAATCAGCTTGTGCATGTTCAAGCTACCCCGTCGATTAAATGTTTCCTTACAGATGTCGCAGGAGTATGATTTCTCTCCAGTGTGAACCCGCATGTGCTGGGTCAAAGTAAAACGATGGTTAAACGCTTTCTTACAGACATCACAAGCGTGGCTTTTTATTCCGGAGTGAATCAGCTTGTGCATGTTCAAGCTACCCCGTCGATTAAATGTTTCCTTACAGATGTCCCAGGAGTATGATTTCTCTCCAGTGTGAACCCGCATGTGCTGGGTCAAATTAGAACGATGGGTAAACGCTTTCTTACAGACATCACAAGCGTGGCTTTTTATTCCGGAGTGAATCAGCTTGTGCATGTTCAAGCTACCCCGTCGATTAAATGTTTCCTTACAGATGTCGCAGGAGTATGATTTCTCTCCAGTGTGAACCCGCATGTGCTGGGTCAAAGTAAAACGATGGTTAAACGCTTTCTTACAGACATCACAAGCGTGGCTTTTTATTCCGGAGTGAATCAGCTTGTGCATGTTCAAGCTACCCCGTCGATTAAATGTTTCCTTACAGATGTCCCAGGAGTATGATTTCTCTCCAGTGTGAACCCGCATGTGCTGGGTCAAATTAGAACGATGGGTAAACGCTTTCTTACAGACATCACAAGCGTGGCTTTTTATTCCGGAGTGAATCAGCTTGTGCATGTTCAAGCTACCCCGTCAATTAAATGTTTCCTTACAGATGTCGCAGGAGTATGATTTCTCTCCAGTGTGAACCCGCATGTGCTGGGTCAAATTAGAACGATGGGTAAACGCTTTCTTACAGACATCACAAGCGTGGCTTTTTATTCCGGAGTGAATCAGCTTGTGCATGTTCAAGCTACCCCGTCGATTAAATGTTTCCTTACAGATGTCGCAGGAGTATGATTTCTCTCCAGTGTGAACCCGCATGTGCTGGGTCAAAGTAAAACGATGGTTAAACGCTTTCTTACAGACATCACAAGCGTGGCTTTTTATTCCGGAGTGAATCAGCTTGTGCATGTTCAAGCTACCCCGTCGATTAAATGTTTCCTTACAGATGTCGCAGGAGTATGATTTCTCTCCAGTGTGAACCCGCATGTGCTGGGTCAAATTAGAACGATGGGTAAACGCTTTCTTACAGATGTCGCAGGAGTATAATTTCTCTCCAGTGTGAACCCGCATGTGCTGGGTCAAATTAGAACGATGGGTAAACGCTTTCTTACAGACATCACAAGCGTGGCTTTTTATTCCGGAGTGAATCAGCTTGTGTATGTTCAAGCTACCCCGTTGATTAAACGTTTTCTTACAGACGTCGCAGGAGTGTGGTTTCTCTCCAGTGTGAACCTGCATGTGATGGGTCAAAGTAGAACGAAGGTTAAACGCTTTCTTACAGACATCACAAGCGTGGCTTTTTATTCCGGAGTGAATCACCTTGTGCATGTTCAAGTAACTCCGTAGCTTAAACGTTTTGTTGCAAATGTCACAAGGGTACGGTTTTTCCGTCGAGTGAGTTTTCTTGTGTGAATTTAAAACTTTCAATTGTTTAAACTCTCTTTGGCAAATACTGCACGTGTAGTGAGCTCGCTTGTGATTACGTAAGGCAGAGATATTAGTGAACAATTTCTCGCAAAAGTTACAAACGTAAGGTTCCTCTTGGTGAAGTTGAAGATGCCGAATTAAAGATGTCTTGATAAGAAACTTTCTCCCGCAATCATCACAGAAGTATTTTCTCGTTTTATCGCTGACAGCGCTTCTCGCAAGAGTTTGACGGCCACTACGAGCACACGCGTGAGTGAGCAGACTGGCTTCTTGGAGGAATGTCTTGTGGCAAGTAGTGCACGCATGCAGGAGCTGGTCGACGGGAACGCTCTCGAGTTTGACAGAGCAGGGCCTGAGCGCGGCGAGCGCCTCCTGCGCGCGAGCCGCCTCGGCGCCGGCGGCCGCGGGCAGCGCCCGAGACACCGCGCCAGCTTTCACTTCGCTCAACGACTCTGAAACCGAACAATATATGTAAGTGAAGTCTGCTGTACCGGCTTCTATCAAGCTTATTTTTGTATGTTAGGATCTAAAGGCCGTAGCCTAAGGGAAGCAACATGGCCCTTTGAAGATAATGTGTTTTTTTTCTATGATTAGTAACGAGGTTGAACAGCCTGAAATCTCGAATAATTCCGAATTTATTAATACTGAAAATATAAGGTCGAATTTTACATTGGCCCAATGGTGAAAATTGTTTACCGAATATTTTTTGTATGAATGTTGACATTTAAGAAACCTATAATTCTTAACTTCAAAACCCTAAACCAGAAAGTAAAATGAAAATAAAAATAACCGGTCAAGTGCACTGAAGGTTCCGGACACGTTTGGCCGGTATTTAGTATTTATTGTTTTTCTGCATAGTTTCTAGCAAATCATAGAAAATTTGACTCTTGTACGTATTACCGTTTTAACGATCGAACAAATACAAGAAATACATAATATGTGTACCAAATTTAAACTTGAACAGTCTAGTATATTCTAAGCAAATTGGTTGTAACATTACAACTGCAAATGAAGTTCACACGCACAAATATTGAGAAATTTCCCATGTTACTTTAAGTATTGTGGGTTCTGAACATTGGCTAACATCCGTTACGGCAAGTGTTATAGCAAATGATACTATGGCAAAAGAAGGAACCCGCGAAAATGGCCCGCGTGTTTCGGATGAGATAAAAATCACTTCAAGGGTTTACACTTGTCGCGCATAGCATTGCCGGCAGTTAGGCTAAGTTTTCCTTATATAAAATTATTATTATGAATATTCTAGTTATAAGTGTTGTTGTCTATTTTTATTTGTTTTTATTTAGAAATTACCTTTGTTTCGTTTTTTATTGTGTATTATTCCTTTTGTTTAAGTTTTGCATGTTCAATTTTATGTTAGAATTAAGTAAAATAAATGAGATGCAAAACACACACACCCCACCTTACACACCGCCGCCTCAGGCATCCCTCTCTATCACACCTCTCTTTCCTTCCCACACGCGCGCACTACTGGTCCGCTCCCGCACTAGTTCCGCTCCTACATTTTCCTATATAATCCCGGCCTTCGGCCATAAAAAGTCAGTCATCATTCACCTGCACATCTACAAGCTACACGAACAAGAAGCATCAGTGATATTTCAACCAGTGCTTTCATTTCACTATAGTAATACAGTCCACCCCCAACAACACTTGAATCGCCGACACTCATTTTATCGAATTTTATTTCAAAGATAACGTTTCACGTATTTTCATTTCATAGACAATTCAGTTCGTCGACATGTCAATACAAGTAATTTCAAATCACGGATTTACAGTTGGCGGACGAGTCATTATATAGATGAATTATTTAACAGAAGTATGTTTCCTAATTTATTGTTTCAATGTTTTTTAAAAAACATAAAAATTACTTCACGTAATATCATTTCAATATAAAATATTTCGTATACACAATTATCAGTATTTAAGGGTTGCAGTCCTAACCTAACCTACTTTCCTGATAGCAGTTCGATTTTGTAAGGGTCACAGTTCTAACCTAACCTATTATTATTATTAATAATAATATAATATTATTATTAATAATAAAGGTCACAGTTCTAACCTAACCTATTTTTCTGGTAGCAGTTAGGTTTTGTAAGGGTCGCAGTTCTAACCTAACCTATTATTATTATTAATAACTAGCTTTTGCCCGCGACTTCGTCCGCGTAGAAGTCGTTTATCACTGCTCTCTCGGGAACTGTTCAATTTTCTGAGATAAAAAGTAGCCTATGTCCTTCCTCGAAACTCAGGCTATATCCATACCAAATTTCATCGAAATCGGTTCAGCGAATTAGCAGGGAAAGCTTTACAGACAGACAGACGCAAAAGTATGTCTACTTTCGTGTTTATATAATATCAAGTATAGCAACCCGCCCTCGCTTAGCTTCGGTTATAAGTTAAAATATAGCCTATGTCCACCCTGAAACCTCATTCTGAATATCACTGAAATAATTTTAGAAATCGGATGGGTAGTTTCGGGGATTACTCCCTACATCCAAACTTATTAAGTACCTCTTTCTCCTCTTCTTAAGTAAGTCGTTTATCGTTTTTACCCTGGACACTATCAAATTGTCTGGGATAAAAAACGCGAAAACTCATATTTTATATAATAAGTAGTCTAGAATCGTATTTCCAAAATAACCAAACTCTAACAAATCTACACCCTCAATTTTACCCCCTTACGGTAGTATTTCCAACATCATCGAACGTAATACTTTTAGTTTGTAAGCAGTAGCCAAAATAAATTTTCACGTTCCTAACTTCAAAATTGACCAAATATTACCCCCATTTCATCCCCTTAGGGGTAGTTATCCAAAATCACCGAAAGTTGTATTACTTTATTTGTTAACAGTAGCCTATATACTTATTTCCACGTTTCTAACTTCAAAACGAAAATAGTGTTTTTTATTTATTAACAGTAAGTAGCCTATATACCTATTTCCACGTTTCTAAATTCAAAAATTACCAAACGCCCCTACAAACTTTCACCCTTCCCGTTTCTCCCCCTTAGGTGTAGTTTTTCCAAATTCACCTAAAGTGGTATTTTTTATTTGTTCATAGTCATAGCCTTATGTTGTTGTTACAAAGATCTTAAATTCTATTACATGGATCAACATAAACCCTGTAAGGGCACTGCAATTACTCAGCTTAATTAAATTGCCTAATTAACTTACTATAATATGTTTCAAGTTTAATACTAACTTTCTTATATTGTCAAGTTACAAATACATACCTACATAGCTACAAATATATATATAATATGTATTATTTATTATTCTTATTCAATGTCAAAGTACTCTTGTAAATTATATAAGCATTTGGAAATTAGAAATTTTTTCAGCTTAATATTAAATAATGATTCTTTCACAATATTTTTAATTGTTAGAGGTAACTTATTATATATTCTCACAGCCATATGTTGTGTTCCAGAACTAACTATTTTAAGTTTAGTGAAATAACTAACTAATTTATTGCGTTTTCTAAGGTTGATTCCGCTATTGCTACAATGAATATCTCTATCCTTTGCAAATTGGGCTTTATTTGTTCTCACAAGTCTACAGATTTCATAGATGTATATGGATGTCAACGTCAATATATTTAAAGAAAGTAAAATGTGGTCTACACGTATCCGTTGAAGAAATATTTACTAAAATCCTAATACATTTCTTCTGGAGAGTGAACAACCTCCCGGCGTGCACGCTGTTGCCCCATACGATTACGCCGTAGCTGAGCCACGCGTGTGCATACGCATAATAAGCTGTTTTTGCAGTTTTTAAATCAGTACATCTTTTTAATTCATATAGACCATATGTGAATCTAGACATTTTGTTTGCAATTTTATCTACATGCGCTTTCCAATTCAATTCTGAGTCAATTTCTATTCCTAACAAGCTACACGATGTAACTGATTCTATTGCATTGCCATTATGTATTATGTTGGTTTGTATGGGCGGTTTTTGACGAGGTTTGATTTGGATTAATTTTGTTTTTGAGAGGTTTATTTTCAAATTGTGGTCATTTAGCCAGTTAGTTATTTGTATAAGGGTAGATTTCACTTGTTCTTTCAATTCATATGTATTGCTACAATCAGTTCATTTAGCCTACACACAAATTTCCATGTTTCTAACTTCAAAAAGGACCAACCTCCTTCCCATACAAACTACCATCCCCCATTTCATTTCCCTAGGGGTAGTTATCCAAAATCACTGGAAGTTGTTATAATCTGTTAAGAGTACTCTTTATAACAATTTTCACGTTTCTAACTTCAAAATCATATCTACGGGTCCAGCTGAAAATCAGCGCTGCGGCTCCGTGCCACAGCATCACGCTGAGCTGGTGCACCGTTTCGGCTGTTTCTTATTATACTCATTAGCTTTAGTTATTTAAATAGGTTAGTTTTGTATATAGCCGAATAAATGATTCTATTCTATTCTATTCTAAAATTGACCACACTTCCATACACACATTCTCTCCCCCCCCCGTTTCATTCCCATAGGGGTAGTTTTTCCAAAATCGCCTAAAGTTGTCTTTTTTATTTGTTTACAGTATCCTGTATACAAATTTCCATGTTTCTCAATTCAAAAATTGCCAAACTCCCTTGCAAACTACCACCCCCTATTTCATTCCCTTAGGGGTAGTTATCCAAAATCACTGGAAGTTATTTTAATCTGTTAAAAGTAGTCTTTTTAAAAGTTTTCACGTTTCTTACTTCAAAATTGACCAAACTCCTATACACACTTTCACCTCCCCTTTTCATCCCCATAGGGGTAGTTTTTCAAAATCGCCTAAAGTAGTATTTTTTATTTGTTTACAGTATCCTGTACACAAATTTTCATGTTTCTAACTTCAAAAATGACCAAACTCCCATGCAAACTACCACCCCTAATTTCATTCCCTTAGGGGTAGTTATCCGAAATCACCAAAAGTTGTTTTTTATTTGTTAACAGTAGTCTTAATAACAATTTCCGCGTTTCTAACTTCAAAATTGACCAAAGTCTCATACACACTTTCACCCATCCGTTTCATTCCTTTAGGGGTAGTTTTTTCAAAATCGCCTAAAGTAGAATTTTTTATTTGTTGACAGTAGCCTATACACAAATTTCCATGTTTTTAACTTCAAAAATGACCTAACTCCCATGCAAACTACCACCCCCCATTTCATTCCCTTAGGGGTAGTTATCCAAAATTGCCTTAAGTCGTTTTTTATTTGTTAACAGTATTCTTTATAGCAATTTTCAAGTTTCGTACTTCAAAAAGGACCAACCACCACTCCAAAAGGAACTACCACCCCCCCATTTCATTCCCTTAGGGGTAGTTTTTCCAAAATTGCCAGTAGCACTTTTTTTATTTGTAAACAGTAGCCCATAAACCAATTTTCACGTTCCTAACTTCAAAAATATCCAAACCCCTATACAAAATTTAACCCCCCATTTTAACCCCTTAGGGGTAGTTTAGCCAAAATCGCTGAAGGTAGTATTTTTCATTTGTAATTAGTAGCCTTTATACCAATTTTCACGTTTCTATCTTCAAAAATGGATGACTTTCATACAAACTTCCAACCCCATTTTTACCCCCTTAGGGGATGAATTTTGAAAAATCCTTTCTTAGTGCACCCCTAGACCTCATAAGGAACCTACGTGCCAAATTTGGAATCTCTAGACCCAGCGGTTTGGGCTGTGCGTTGATATGTCAGTCAGTCAGTCAGTCAGTCAGTCAGTCAGTCAGTCAGTCAGTCAGTCAGTCAGTCAGTCAGTCAGTCAGTCAGTCAGTCAGTCAGTCAGTCAGTCAGTCAGTCAGTCAGTCAGTCAGTCAGTCAGTCAGTCAGTCAGTCAGTCAGTCAGTCAGTCAGTCAGTCAGTCAGTCAGTCAGTCAGTCAGTCAGTCAGTCAGTCAGTCAGTCAGTCAGTCAGTCAGTCAGTCAGTCAGTCAGTCAGTCAGTCAGTCAGTCAGTCAGTCAGTCAGTCAGTCAGTCAGTCAGTCAGTCAGTCAGTCAGTCAGTCAGTCAGTCAGTCAGTCAGTCAGTCAGTCAGTCAGTCAGTCAGTCAGTCAGTCAGTCAGTCAGTCAGTCAGTCAGTCAGTCAGTCAGTCAGTCAGTCAGTCAGTCAGTCAGTTTCTTCTTTTATATATTTAGATAATATAAGATTATTATTAATAATAATAAAGGTCACAGTTCTAACCTAACCTATTTTTCTGGTAGCAGCACGGCTAGCACATCTGCCCGCGACTTGCGCGACAAGCGAGAAAGAGCGCGACATAGAGCTATCTCGCGAATCGGTAGCATAACACGCGCGACATTGAGGTGTGGGGGGTCGTAGAAAGGAAACAACGTCGTTCTCGGTTACTGGTTGTATTACGACTGCCTAATCATACATTCGTCAAACATCCTCTTACGCTTAAACTACTTATGTATACCCACACACCACATCTGGGGGGTTCTCAAGAAAAAAAAAAATTGTTTCAATATTTTTTTTTTTTTTACAATAATAAACGATGTTACTTGTATTTAAAACATTTCAATAAAGGATATAATATAAAACAAAATTAGTTTTATTTCAATCATGTACTATTTTTACTTTATTTTTGGAAATACATAGGTATATTGTTACTAGTGGTGGTATATCACTAATTTATACTAAACATAAGGTAAAGTTAGAACAAACATTTTTTCCTATAATTTTATACATATGTTTAAAACATAGGTACACATATGTCATTGATTAAAAAGCTTAGTTCTATTTTTATGAATAAGATCGATCTTTCCATCTATATCTAATTTAACATTTATTCCGTCATCCTCAATCACTTTAAAAGGGCCTTTAAAAAGGTTATCAAATTTTTTTCCAGTTTCTGATTTAAGTAGAACCTGGTCACCCTTTTTATAAGTGATGGAGTTGGATAGCTTATCATAACAATTTTTCCGTAATTCCTTAGACTTTAACAAATTTTCTCGAGCGTCCTTATGTGCTAACTGTAACCTATATTTTAATTCTAAAGCATAGTCATCAGGGTTATAAATTGGCTCCACTGTTTTAATCAAATTACTTGGGGTGTTACACTTCTTTCCGAAAACCAACTCGAATGGGGAATACTTAGTGGCGGTATTTACCGTTGTATTATATGCAAAACACCAGAATGGTAACCACTGTCCCCATGTATCGGGATGTCCATCGCACTGGACTCTCATGAAAGCGGCTAAATGTTTATGCATGTTTTCCAAAGAACCTATTGACTGATGGTGATAAGCGGTTGAATTAAATTTACTTATATTTAATAACTTACAAACTTCTTCCATGGTAGCTGACATAAACTCCGTACCTCGATCTGTTGTTATCGCTCCTGGTACACCATATCTTAAAATAAAATTACTTACTAAAGAGTTTGCTACGCTAATTGTATCCTTACGTTGCAATGGGTAAGCTTCAATATACTTTGTCAGTTCGCATTGCAATGTTAGAATGTACTTGTTACCTTCTGCGTTTGTGTCGAGAGGTCCGAGCAGGTCGAGATATATTTTCTCAAACGCTGACGACGCTGTTGTCGTGATAACCATTGGTTGTCTTGTATTTTTAGAGTACTTTGATACTTGGCACTTACTACATTTTCTCACGAAGTCTCTGACATCGGTTTCCAAGGTTGGCCAATAATATTTTGACTTAATATTACTTACCATTCGGCGAACTCCGGCATGTCCGCTTGTAGGTAATAAGTGATAGTCGTTAATAATTACTCGTATCTCGTCTTTGTCATTTATTCGTATTATATTTCCTAGGATTTTCACTCTTGGTCCGGACCAATTTTTATGCATTTTTATTTCGTTTACCAGAGTTTTTATAAACAACGCGTTGTTATCATTTTTTATTATACATATATCTTCTACATTTATTTCTTTACAAAAATTGCTTAGCATATTCACAAATACGGCTCGCGTGAATTGAGACACATAGCTAAGATTTATGTAGAGACGTAATTTATCTTTTACGTAAGCAAAACATTCCTTCTCTCTGGTTATTAACTTATTTTTTCTTAATTTTTTTTAACTCGTCTTCTGATTCAAACATCATTTCTATAGAGTTATTAGGTTTTCTTAATATCTCCGCTATTCTCAGTTGATCAGACCTTGAATTTTCGGGTATACTAAGATCCATAATACCCTTGTCGATAGATGTGTTATCGGTTGCTAATTTTTTGCTCTGAGCTCTAGTCATTACCGTTATTTGTTCACTCATACTTTTTAACTCGTCTGATGTAATAGAAATTCGACTTAAGGCATCTGCTACGACGTTCGTTTTTCCCTTGATATAAACTATTTTATAATCGTATTCCTCTAACTGTAATCTAAATTTTATCAATCTACTCGAAGGATCTTTCATGCTGAAAAGGTACAAAAGCGGTCTATGGTCTGTCATGATTGTAAACTGTTTACCAAATAAATAAGGTCTAAAATAGCGTACACTCCATGTTATTGCTAAAAGCTCTTTTTGAATAATTGGATAATTTAATTCCGCTTTATTTAAGGGCCTACTAGCATAAGCTATAGGTCTTTTGTCTTTATTACATAATACTGACCCTATTGATTTTGCTGATGCGTCCGTTTGCAAAATATATTCATTATCTGGTGAAAAATCGGGATACTGCAAAATTGGAGGTGTTATTAGTTTTTCTTTTAATGTATTGAAAGATTTTTGGCATTCGTCTGTCCACTGAAATTCAATATTTTTCCTACATAATTTGTTTAATGGGAGTGTTATTTCTGCAAAACTAGAAATAAATTTTCTATAATAATTGCAAAATGCCACAAAGCGTCTCACCTCGTCACTGTTAGTCGGTGTTGGGTAATTCTGCAAAACTTTTGTTTTTTGTGGATCGGGTAATACGCCTTCTGCTGACACTACATGTCCTAAATAAAGTAACTGTTTTTTCAGAAAATCACATTTTTGAGGATTTATTTTTAGATTAACCTTACGTAGTCTCTCTAATACATCAGTTAAGTTCCGATTATGTTGATCCATATTTCTACCAAAAATTACTAAATCGTCCATATATATAAAACATTTTTCGTACGAAAGTCCTGACATTGCTACTGACATTACACGGGAAAATGAGCTGGGACTTATCTTAAGACCCATCGGTAGTCTTTTCATACGAAATTGACCTTGGCTTGTTGAAAATGAAGTTATGTTTCTACTATTTTCCTCTAAATTTGTTTGGTAATAAGACTGTTGTAAGTCAAGATGGCTAAAATAAATTGCTCCAGATAAAGAATCTAAAATATCAACAATATTGGGAAGCGGAAATTTATCGTCTTGAATAACATTATTTATTTTCCGGTAATCGATGACTAATCTCCATTTTTTTATATTATTATCTGATTTCTTCGGTACTAAAAGTATGGGACTGTTCCAATCACTATTGGTTTCCTCAATTATATCATCTCTAAGCATTTGTTCAACTTGTTTATTTACTTCCGACTTTGTTGATACTGGTAACCTATAGGGCTTTGTATATATGGGTTTCGTGTTTGGTTTTACAGTGATGCTTTGGCTTAGTATATTTGTAGTTCCTAATTTATCCCCGTCTAAGAAAAATACATCGGCATACTTGGCACATATTGACTCTATGAGCTTACGATCTGAGTTATTCAAATGGTTTAGCTTTAATAGTGATAATAACCTCTTTACTCTTTCTACCCCATTGTCGGATTTTTGAAATTTACAAACGTGATAGTCATTCATGTTATCTAATATTGGTTCGAAGATAGGTAGTTTCACCTCTTCATCACTAGTGTTTAAAATTCGTACCGGTATTCTACCTTGCTTAACTTTACCTAAACTTCCTGCCAAAAATATATTTTCCGCTAACTTTGCTGAATTTACAATGTAATCTTTTCCTACGTCAAAAGATTTAACTTTAATTAAATGTAATGATTCGCTTCTCGCTGGTAAAGATAAACAAGTTTCGTTATCGCTACTTCTCAGTATTTGTAACACACACCTTTTGTTCCCATGATGCAAAGTAAGCTCGTCTGTTGTTAGGTCTATAATCGCATTGTAAGTTCGCATGAAGTCAAGTCCGAGAATACCGTCCGCATGACATGGCATATCCTGATCGTTCAATATATGAAACTTATGTGTAAGTGACATTGTATTACTGTGTTCTAAAGTTACGTTCGCAACATGGCTGCTTACAATGTTACCTCCTACGCCTGATATTACAGTACCTTTCTCATATGTCTGTGATTCTGTGGGAACTCTACTTCTTTGCAAAATGGAAATACTTGCACCATTATCAATTAAAAAAATTAGTTGTTGTTTTCCTACTGTGAAATTTACGAAGTCTAACCCGTCGCATATGGTTAAAACCTTATGCTCGAAAAAACTGTATTCTGTCTGTCTCGTCATTTGTTGTCTCTGGAGAGGCTTGCGGCTCATGTGTATATGTATACACATTTCCTCGGTGCCCCCGGCTCCTTCGTGCACCTCGCTGTCCGCGTCCCCTAGGAAAATTATTATTATAATAATTATTCACATTACCTCTATTCGCAGAGTAGCCTCGTTGTATCCGCGTATTATTATATCCTCTGGAACGGCTGGGCTGATAATTGAACCCGCGTCCACGCCAGCCGTAACGCTGAGGCTGCTGGGAACCTCGTCTGTAGCCGTAGTTCATATTCATGACTACAGGCTCGGGCTGGGGCCGCGCTAGTTCTTCGTCTTGGGCAGCTCTGACAGCTTCCTTCAGCTCTTTGTATTCTCGTGCAGCTAAAATGGTACTCAGGCGACGGTTTCGTAACCCGTCGGTAAATTTTTTTACAGCTAAGGACTCGTTGATTGGTCTCAAAATACCGCATGCTTCCGCATTCCCGTCTGCCTGCGCTATTGTTAGACCAATGAACAACTCCTCTATTTTATCGCCATATTGAATAATAGACATGTCCTTCTGTGCTATGTTATTCAACTGCATTAAGAGAGAATTTGCTGATTTCTTTGGCAACATGTATTTTTTAATATCGGCTACTAATTCGGTAGCAGATTCATATTTAGACTTAAGTTTTAACTGCGCGACTTTATTAAGTCGTGTTTTCAAAACAAAAGAAATAAGCAATTTCTTTTCGCTACTTTCTACCAACATGTCATCTAACATTTCAATTCCCGCAATCATTCTTTCAATGGTTTCCTCCTTGTCATCTACAATTGGAATTAAGCTATTAGCTTCGCGTATTTCAAATTTCTTCGCCATTTTAGTTGGTTTTTCGGAAACTCCCTTTATATTTTTATACTGTAAAATCTTATTATAACTTCCGTCTATTTTTTCACACAATAATTCTGACACAAAACATACCTCTGACAATTCATCAGTATTAATAGACGCAATTAAATTCTTATAGCTCTCATATAGTAATTCGGCATCATTAATTTTTCCTAGGCCAATACTTTGCTGCCTTCTATATTCGCCTAATTTCCGTAATTCTATTCTTAAATGTTCTAATTTATTGTATATGCTACTTAATTCTAATTCCATACCCGTCACATTTCACCATCATATTTAGCACTCACTTAACTTTCACTTTCCTTGCTCCTCGTCCTCAGGTGCCATGCCAGGTCTGCGGCCTGACATTCGATGCTGGATCCGGCGAATAAACTCTGCACTAACCGTCTGCTTTATCCATGCATGCTGCTTTTCTTTATACTTCTTACACATCACGTACAATACGGCATGGCCCACAATGACCAAGAGAACACTCACTAATATATTATTGAGAGTAAGCCCTTGAAATCTCTGGTCGCTTTCGATAGCCGTGTTTGTTCCGGCTCCGGTTGTCTGCGCGATAATGACTTCTTTATCTTCTGTTTTGGACGTTTGTGACCCCATTTCTGGTACACACACAATACAGAATTATAACTAAAATGACAAGTCCGAAGACACTTGCTAGGAACGTATAAACCACGAGCACAAGCTTCCGTTCGAGTTCTGGTAATATACTCGGCGCGTCGCACATATTGTTTCAAGGTGATAACGTCCGATTTATATTTTATTATAATAGAGGCACATGTCGCAGTCAATGTATCGGAACGCGTCCCGTCAGCACAATCCGGCTATACGACGCCGCACCCGCGCGACGCCATATGTCACGGTCGCCATGAGGTGTGGGGGGTCGTAGAAAGGAAACAACGTCGTTCTCGGTTACTGGTTGTATTACGACTGCCTAATCATACATTCGTCAAACATCCTCTTACGCTTAAACTACTTATGTATACCCACACACCACAACATAATTTGGTGACTCGCGGTCAAACTTCAAAGTGACAAATCTTTGTCGCTTGACAGTTAAGGGCGACATACTCTCGCAACTCGTAGCACAAGTGTTCATAAGGCGACATAATATCTCGCTTACCAACGTCAAAAGGCGACATATTGTCTTCGAGCTTTCAAGCGCGCGAGATATATCTCGCTCTAGTCGTCTCGGATTTTTAATAAACGTTTTGGTTAATCTTACCCCATTTAAATAGTCAATGTAAGTTTATTTGTTCACTATTATAAATTTGCTTAAATGCTATTTATATCATCCTTTATTTTAACGTAATTTTACATGTGAGTACCTAGTGACGAAGTTTGTAATTTTTCAGAATGGCATATTTCTCTAAGATTTTTCCTTTTTCGGGACGAGAAGCTCCGATAGAGGATCCAAAGGAGGAGGTTAAGTGATGCCAACAACCCCTTCGAGCTGCCGGACAAGGAGTTTCAACACCTGTACCGCATCAATAAAGATATGGAAATGTACCTCTGATAGTCAATTGGGCACCAATATGTATGCACACTCTCAAAAAATATGTATACATCCCTTATTACTACGGTAATTAAATTTACGTTTACATATTTTTGCAACTTTGTGTGGATATTTTTTATTGCCCTTGACTTAACAATGATATGGAAATGGATGGTAAGGTGTATCCATATATACAACTACAATAACAGGCAAGACTTTAATTGAGGATTTTGTTAAGAGGGGGGGGGGGGGGGGGGCAGGGCAATATAATCAACTTTGTTTTTGTTTATTAATAGGCTACCTACGGTTTGTGAGCATTCCTGCATCTTCTAGGGGGGGCAGCTGCATTTCTTTTATCTCTGCACCCTCGGGAACTATACATGAGAAGTAGCCTATGCGCTATTCCAGACTATAATCTTTGTGCCAAATTTCATCCAGATCCGTTCAACTGTTCTGGTGTGATTGAGTAACAAACACCATCCATCCAAAGTTTAACATTTATAATATTAGTAGGATAATATTCCTAGTTACTCCCTCTTTTTATTGGTGAAAACCATATGAAAATCCGTACAATACTTTCTGAGATTACTCTGACAGACATTCACAGGACTTTCATTTATAGCATGTAGATAATATTAATGTTAGTTTGCAGAGGAGAGCTTAGGGAGATCTTAGGCAATGACGAAGAAGTCGGAGAGAGCTCGTCGTCCGCTCGCGCCGGCGCTGTTGCAAGCTGCAGTGGCATGTCGGGATCAAATAATACAGACATTTTGATTAAGAACAAAGAATTTTTTATTAGAATATTCAAAAAATAATCTGCTTAAAACTACACCGAGCGTATGCCGACCATCCAGCGGCACTTCCAGTACCATTATTATTTTCTAATAAACTAAACAAGTGTAGTTTATTGAATTGAACAGAACGTTGTACTTGTACTGAATAGGTACACACACACACACACACAACTTAACGGAAAAAATGGCTTTGATGTAAAAAATATATACTTAACACAATGTTATGTATCTAGATTTTAAATTATTTATTCAATTGTACAATAAATCGTCCTCCTGCGATTTTAAGTAAATATTATTTTTATAACTATATTATTTCTTTTGTTTTTAATATGGCAGTGCGGTGCATCCACATAAGGAAAATAATATTATTGTATTTGAACACAGGTAATGTATTGCTTTCTTTAAATAGATACAGCTAAACTGTAAACGAAATACTATAACATTTACTATGATAATACAGATAGGGAACTATAAAAAAATCACAGTTATTATGTACATTCTAAATCAGTGAACACAACTTGCAAACTCCAAGTTTACAATTGTTTTAAGCGGCGATTCATGGCACTTCTCTCTGCTGCATTTACCTGAAATAAATTATGTATGAAATTAAATTATTCAATAAAGGAATGTAAAGGTGTCCCCTGTGTTACATAGTTGCCAGCGCTAGCAAGCTGGAAGTGCTAAAAAGTTAATCTAATACAACATCCTTACTAATATTTTAAATGCAATAATATGTTTGTCTATTACTTTTCTTAACCACTAAACAGATTTTGATGAAATTTGGAATGAAGATAGTCCAATCCAACAATCGTTTTTATAATAAATTATATCTGATAATATGATAGTTTTCTGACCACCTATTGATACGAGTATGTGTAAGTATCATTATACATATTGTAATGCTTACTTATAACTGGTAACTTTTATAATGAATGCATGATAAACCTTGGACTATTGCTGTAAGCTAGGAACATAGTTTAAGGTGTTTAATTTCCCAAACCTCATATTTTCTAATGACCGCTCAAATCCTTGGTCCTAATTACTTATCTAAAAGATTGTTCAAAATTTCAATCAAATCGGTTAGCACATTTTGACAACCATTTAAATCCGTTTTCATATTTATGCAATACACCTAAGCATAACATACCGAAAAACCAGTGATGATAGTCGAAAGCATTATTAGTGTTTAACATAAGTCAACAGAAAAGTTAATTATTGTTTAAAAAAATCAACATTAAAAATTTGCTATCGCCAAAGTGCTCAATTTGGGCAACCTCTAAATATTATCCCATTACCTTTAAATTTCATATTTAATTTTTTACATTGTATAGACTCGGGGCGTAAGCAGTCTGCAAAAAATATGACATTTATTTTTTCCCATACAATTATGAAACACCCTAACATAGTTGCACGAGTCTACAGTAGGCGTGAATCCATGTTTTTATTCCGTGCACTAACGTTTAATCTACTGTTACTTACATGCTTTGACGGACTTTTCGGCGCCTTCTCCGTTAATAAGTAGGTCTTTTAACTTGACACCGAGTGGGCCAGTCAATAGGTATATTCTCCCGCGGCAAACGCTCAAACGTGGCGTCAGTGGCGTGCTTCTTACTCTGAAATAACATTTATAAAAGAAATATTTGAAAAGAAAACAGCATAACGATGTTTTACATTTATCACAGAACCGGTGAGAAAACCATGAATTTTTATACCAGTAATACAGTTATTTACAATATTTTGCCAAAATAAAAGGAAATAACTGTTACGTAATGTCAGAAACCACTAAAATAATACATAATCAAAATACTTACTATCTGCGTTTAGCGTCCATTGTTGATAAGCAATTTGACAAATGACGTCTCACGAAATTTGACACATGACGTTACGCACATCCCCCCGCGACCCACGTAAGGCTTGCCGTACACTCAAAAAACGAAGGGAAAGGCACATTTTTATTACCGATTCAGTGTTGCCACAAAACAATATCGCATTAGTAGAACATATTCTTCATAGAAGGCAACACATACGTCCCGCCCGCGAGATAGCTTTCTCGCTTGAAGGGAATTTCTCGACACGTCAAGTTGTGCTACCGAAATCGAGAAAACTGACAGCGGAGAGAAAGAACTGACAGCCGCGACAAGGGTTTCTCGCGCCGCGAGCTATGTCGCTTGGGCACATGTGCTAGCCGTGCTGTTAGGTTTTGTAAGGGTCGCAGTTCCTAACCTATTATTATTATTAATAATAATATAAGATTATTATTAATAATAATATAAGATTATTATTAATAATAATAAAGGTCACAGTTCTAACCTAACCTATTTTCCTGGTAGCAGTTCGATTTTGTAAGGGTATATGTGTAAACGATTTTTTTTTTTTAATAAAACATCGAATAAATGATTATCGATATTTTGTAATCCCTCCATTTAAAAAATGTACGAAACAAATCATCGACCAAATAATATTCCTTGCACAGTTTTTGTAAGAATTAATAAAAAATTAAATTGAATTGTCGATTAAACAAGATTACACCAAATGAAAATACGAGAACTAAGTATCTATTTGTTGAAACATTGTCAGTGAAATGATATTTGATGAAAAGTTTGCCGGTAAAAACAAGGGGCACCCCACTTCAAGACCCATATTATCACTCGCCATCTGGTTGCCTCTCCGGTGAAATTTCAAGTGCTATTGCCTTGAATATTAGGTTTATGGAAGAGTAACTTCATTCCTCCTCCTCCCTGTAAGTAGTGCATAAACTTCACAAACTTTGGTTAAACCATCTTATGTGAAGGGAGCACCACCCCAGTGCTTGCGAATGGGGATGGATAATATTCCCTAACTAAACATAAGCAATACTTAGTTTGGATCTCACTTTTATCTCACTTTAAACTGTGTAGGTATTGATTTGTATACTTAGATCTCACTCTAAACTGTGTATTGATTTGTATACTTTACATAATCTACATATCTCCCATCTTCAACATCGTAAAATAATAAGGTCTCAGTGTGCGTAGTGTATGGTCTGTGCAGTCTTTAACTCACAAGTATGTTGTGGTGAACTAAATTGTACATGAATTCTAAATTTACCCGTAGCACTCATTACGCCGGTTTCGAAAGGAAGAACGGACTTCAGGCAACTCTACTTCACCTCACTCCACCTTTTCCATCACCAGCACTCACCGTGCAGCGCGTAGGCGATGTCCTGCGGCTGCAGCCGCTCCTCGCCCAGCTCGAGCTCGTCCTTGACCTCGTGCTCGGAGCACAAGCCCGCCGCGTCGTCCGCGTCGCCCGCGCCACCCCACTCCCGTTCCTCCTTCACGCGCACGGCCGCCGGCGACGACATTGAGTGTTGCATAGTGAAACTAATAACCAATAAAGAATTTGGCTTTAATTAGCTTAAATTCGTCATACACATTATAGATGTCACTTGACAATAATCAATAGAGCATACATACTTATAAAGCAATACAAAAGAGGTTCATATATCATTGAGCGGCTTCGGGGAGACGGGTTCACGAGTCAACGCCGGTTGCACTCACAAATGCCACAAATGAGACAGTAATCATTCATAACTCATAACAATAACTTCACCAAAAATTTCCCCTGCATCTGGCAAATAATAACTAGGTACACGTTTCAAGGAAAGGATAATAACAACAACATTCGTAGTAAACTGGACACTCACACACAAAGAGTACATTATAATATAGGAGGATAGAGATATCACTCTATTCAACGATATAACGCCATCTAACGCAAATTCCCGTAACTACTATTATGTTACCATACCTAATAATATCAAGGACCAATAATCACACGTGCCAATACCAGCCCTGCTGTGCCACTGCCAATGGGCCACTGCCACAGCTTTTTTGAAACTAGAATTTAAAGTTGTTTTCATCTATTTTCTACAGGATTTGATAATTAGCCTTTTTCAATATCGCCATCTAGTGCAAATTGACGGAACTAAAAATAGACTAGCGTCCATACAAAACGGATTGTTGGAAGTGAAAGCACCGTACGATGTTTAGTTGACAGTTAAACCCCTTCTAGACGGTCGGGTGGTTGGACCAACCGAGAAGGACGCAGCTATTTGTCAGAATGAGATAGTAATATTTGCATCTCGTTCCTACCAATAGCTGCATCCCTCTCGGTTGGCCCAACCACCCGACCGTCTAGAAGGGGTATTACACTGACGTTGTGATGACAGCGAACTTCGCGTTCGTACACTAGTATAGTAACAGACGATCGGACATGTACGAACAGAAGTTGCTCCGAACCGCGACCTCGGGACGTGCGTCTTCGTACAGACGATCGTACAAGTCCGCTCCGAAGTTCAAATGCAATAATGAACAGCGCCCGTTCGGAAAGAAATTGGCAACATGATCCAAGGTTGCTAGGTATTTGAAAATAATGTTGTTCCAACTGTCACCACGATGCACTTTTTTTGCCAGGCTATTTAATACATAGTTATTAAGGTCGAACCGCACTTGCGAGGCGCGGCGCGGCGCTACACTGGAGCGGCGCGGCCTCTCCTAAACGCACTGTAGCAGCGCGGCAGCGGAGTGGCGCGGCACTTTCGGCCAGTGCGTGGCAAGATTTCATTCGAGATGGACGAAAGTCAACAAAACTCGCAAAATTCATTAATAAAAAAATAAGGAAATAGAACATGTTTTGCTTACAATCTATGCCCAATAATGTACTTATTTTCACCCAAATATTATTTTTTCTGAATTGGTTCATATAATGTTCGTTTTGCAAATCATATAATTCCGGAAAACCACTAATTACCGATATTGAATTTTCCTCATCTATCGTGCGTCGTCTTGCTCGCTCGGTAGTTGAACTTGAACTGACCGGAATATTTTGCCGCGTCGCGCCGCTGGCTATACCGCACTATTTTACAGCGGCGCGGTGCGGCAAAATATTCTCTCGGACCCAACTCTGCCGCGCAGCGCCGCACCGCGCCTCGCAAGTGCGGTTCGACCTTTACAGGTACACGGCGGTTTGGCCGAACTTCGGAGCGGACATGTGCGATCGTCTGTGCGAAGACGCACGTACCAAGATCGCGGTTCGGAGTAACTTCTGTTCGTACATGTCCGATCGTCCGTTACTAGTGTACGCACACAAAGTTCGCTGTCATGACGACGTCAGTGTAACTGTCAATTAAACATCTTCGTACGTGTGTGTGTGGCCAGTTGTTTAGGAATGTTGTTGTTATTATCCTTTCCTTGAAACGTGTAGTTATTATTTGCCAGATGCAGGGGTAAGTTTTGGTGAAGTTATTGTAATGAGTTATGATTACTGTCTCATTTAGTTGTGGCATTTGTGAGTGCAACCGGCGTTGACTCGTGTTCCCCGTCTCCCCGAAGCCGCTCAATGTCGTCGCCGGCGACCGTGCGCGTGAAGGAGGAGCCGGAGTGGGGCGGCGCGGGCGACGCGGACGACGCGGCGGGCTTGTGCTCCGAGCACGAGGTCAAGGACGAGATCAAGGATGAGCTCGTGCTGGGCGAGGAGCGGCTGCAGCCGCAGGACATCGCCTTCGCGCTGCACGGTGAGTGCCGGTGAAGGAAAAGCTGGAGTGAGGTGCAGTTGAGTTGACTGATGTCTGTTCTTCCTTTCGAAACCGGCGGAAAGAGTGCTTCGGATTAATTTAGAATTCATGTAAAATTTAGTTCACCACAACATACTTATGAGTTAAAGACTGCGTAGACTATACACCACATACACTGAGGAGCCCTCATCACTCATATTATGTTGAAGACGGGAGATACGTAGACTATGTTACACAATTCAATACTCAGTTTAGACTGAGAAACTAAGTAATGTTTTTGGTGAGTTTGAGAATGTTTATCCATTCCTGTTCGCTAGCACAGGGCAGGTGCTCCCTTCACATGTGATGGTTTAATGAAAGTTTGTGAACTCGGTGTGAAACTGTCTCACGGGATGACAGCTGCTGCCAGAGAAGCGGTGGACAGTGGATGGCAGGAATAAGAGAAGGAATGAAACTTTTCTCAACAATTATTATATTTAATATCAATTGATGATATTTATGTAAAGACCTGCAGTGCTATGCTAATGTTCGATATTCTTTTTTCACCTGTTAAATGACTGGCTTGAATGCTGGTTGGCATAATGCAGGGGTTCCCAAACTTATTCTTATGATGCCCCCTTTGTGTCATGGATAAATATCTATGCCCCTAAGTTCACAAGTCCACAAGTTCGTTATTTATTATTTAGATTGGTATTGTTTCAATCCAACATTTTTACAGAAGCCTGTTTTTATAATTTTAAGTATGCGCCCCCCTTCGTATGCCCTCGCGCCTCCCTTGGGGGCGCGCGCCCCACAGTTTGAAAACCTCTGGCGTTATGCATCTTGGCCAAGGGACCTGTTGTGTTCTAACTAAGGTCTTAAAGAAATCTTGAAAAAGTTAGTTATTTTTTTCTTGAACTTAAGGTATACAATCGTCTAGCAAATAAATTCAAAAGTGCTTACGATTTTAACACCACACAACTCGCACTTCAAATGAACACCAAACACACTAATGGACCGTAGTTGACCTCTTTTCCCGTTGTATTCCTTAGTCCAACACTGCTCCCCGCTGCTAGTAAACGGCTGCCGCTGACCTGCCCTCAGCCCCTAGGACTGTCATCCACGGCCTCAACAGGCGCGAGACGGGAAGTGTGGTTCATTCGACGAACCACTGTAGACACTAGATAGCCATCAACTGACTACCCGACTCGATGGACCATGAACAAGGTTGATATCTTGGGTCATCCAAATAAAAAGTTGTTCTTCTCCACACTCATACTTTATTTCATTTGAAAGACAAAACATACAAAATAACTAGCCTATCTTATACATTCTGGGGGAACATTCTGTTGGCGCGATCTGGGAAGCTCCTCCTAATATTTTCTTTTAAAAGAAATACATGAGGATCTTTTTAATAAAATAAAACAAATATTAGTGTATTTATAAGTGATATGTACTTTTTTATTTATTTAAAAAATACATGCATGCATTGTCACGCGATAATTTATACACGCGCGACATGGATTGTGTTTTGTTTATTTTTCGAATTTAATTCTAACTCTGGTTTCATATTTGACGTCTCAGAGTTTGAAGTTTGGTCTGACAGTTGTAATGTGACAGTTGATTCAGATTCACGTCGTGTTGTCTAGTGAGTAGGCTGCTTTTTAATTTAGTTATTGGGCAACACCAGGGCGTTACTAGCAAGGAGTGACGGCCATACTCCTTTTTCTCTCTGAGACGGAGGCTGCAAATTGATCTAAAGCAGATCGAATTTTGAAAATCACCCGCTACCTGGGGTCTTTTTGGACGGATTCGGCAAGGATGTGCCGCAACGCCATTGTTTAACGTTTATTTCTGGGATTTCATCGGTAAGTAAGTTTATTTCGATGGATAATTTTCGTAACCTCTTAGCCAGGTGTCTCGATGTTTCATAAATCTCTTTATTTCAGTCGGGATGCGTCTGAAGCTGCATATTTCGATGTCTCAGCAGGAAACCGGGGATGGAATCCCGTCCTTTTGCTTAAATGGGTGGTATGTATTTTCAAAATCTTGCTACCAATGTTTTCCTCTTACGCCATTTTCTGCTTTATTGCACGAGACTTATACGGTTTATTTTCTTGTTTTTCAGCGTTATCGCACCCACTTAATCTATTTTTCCATTTAATTTCATTTAACTCCATTTAATGTAATTTAAACCATTTAATTTAAAACATTTAATTCCATTTAGTGTAACCCTTTCAACTTTTTCAACCTTAAAAATTAGCTTTTTATAAGCATTTCCAGGCTGTGGCCTTTTATTCTTAGGGAAGTAGGACTTTACGCCTCCGTGCAATTATTTAGATTTTTAAAAAATAATCTCAGTGTGAGATTTTTGTCACTTATCCTTAGGGAATAGCGACCTCACGCTTTTGCGCAATTATCTTTATTTTTTGCCTCATTGAGAGCTTTGTCACATAACCATAGGGAATAGCGACCTTATGCGTTAGCGCTTTTCACTTTAATTTTTTAGCTTCATTGTGAGCTATGTCATTTAACCTTAGGGAATTACGATTTCAAGCCTTCGTGCATTTAACTTTATTTTTTGCTTCATTGTGAGCTATGAAATTTAACTTTAGGGAATTATGATTTCACGCCTTCGAGCATTTATTTTTCACAATTTTCCCACATTCATCTCTTTCGACACCTTAAGTATTTGCTGTTATTACCTACTCCCTTCTGGACTGTTCTCCTCTTAAATCTCCTCTCTTGTGACCTAAATTCGACGGTGCTGGATCTGCGAAGCAGGAGTTCTGCGACCAGGACGTGGTTGGCGTGAAACGGCCTCGTTCTACCTCGAGACTCTGGTGCAGTTGGTGGATTTTATTAGAATTAATGCATTCTCCCAAATTGTAAGTTACTTTATACCTTTTCTTTTTTAACCAGGTGAACGACCAAACCAAACTTTTGTAGGCTTTTCCAAACTTAATTTTTTTACAGAAATTCTAAATACCAAATTTCATTGTAATCTATAGACCTAAGCTCTAGCTAGGATACCACCTAAGTATATAGGTAAATAACATCTGTGAAACCGCCTGAACATGATTTAATTATTAATAAATTGCCTAAAAATAATTATGTGTTAATAATTTTTCTCCGCAGTAAGCTAAGCCCGCCTTGAGATTAAAAGATTCCAATTCTCTACCGTATTTATATAGCTATCCGTATCTTTTTTAGCCTGGCTTAGAGCCCTGGCGCCCGATTGTTTTCTCTTTCTTGTTATGTTTTTTACAAACTTACTTTTATCGGGTTCTAGCCTAGGAATTTGTTCGGGGAGTTTGCCTCTCGCTCACTCTCACCATTTTTTGGGTACAATTTGTGTGACATCCACACAACCCCAACAACAACATGACAGCATCTTATTCCGAATTTGAGTTTCATGAAGCATCACAGTCACGATGTGCCCGGCCTATTAAAATCCCGATAAAGCTATCCTGATTATCATAACTCTGACAACTAGGAAAAGCTTATTTTTAAAAGCTGGATAAGCCCCACAGGAGACTGTGCCCCAGCGAGTTTCGGCTTGTAATGTTTATGGAGGGTGTGGCCCCACATTAGTAACAAATATACAAAATTTCAACTAACAAAACTTTATAGTTTTAGGTAAAAAATAATTTTTATTTAGTATTTTTTTTTTCTAGCCTTCCAGTTCCCGTGTACGCCATTTATACGTTATAACATTTACTAAAGATGATTACATGGCTTGGACTACGGGACTTGATGTCATAAAAATAACATAAGAAATATTATGACTTACTTTTTCTGTATTTTTTTTTATTTACACCTACAATACACCTACAATTTTTTCACCAATAATAAGCCCTATAATAAGCTACAACATATATTTTATTTTTTATCATAGCTGTGGTAGAATGTGGTGAAATCTGTAAATAGAACACATTACACATCCATAACCATACATTTTTTACTCCAACTAGGTACTAGTTATGTTAAAACGAATTGATTGAAACCTCTTTAGAGAAACGTGCATGTGCATAACAAATACTGGCCATTTATATTTTATGAAGGCTAAAAAAACGCTTAGCTTATCCGAATAGTTATACCTAATCCGAATCCCGAATTCTCATTATTCCAAATATTAGAACACCCGACTCCATAAAGTTTATTTATGCATATAAACGCTTAACGGCCGCACTCAGAGACGTCAATTAAGTTTTAAGTTTCATTAAAGTAGCTGCTGTCACTTTCTTTGCTATAGCAGTGCGGCAGTAAGTCAATGTTTTTGGTCACACACCTGGTTGATTAATCTTCAACATACCGAAATAGTTTAGTTCTGGCTGTAGTTGCAACTAAATCTAAGGCCTCTGCGCTACGCTCGTCGTCACACCTAACGAGGCGCAAGCCAGGGTGGAACAGTATCGTACTTTTTTTTTTTGATAATGGGTTTGCTCTTGACTAACTCTTGCCCTTGGAGGACCAAGATTCAGTCTACGATGCAGCGAGCTCACCCAGAAGATACCTATTCACTTGTTGGCTTAAATCAGCTTACCATCAAACTGTTTCTTTTTTCATATTGCTGATTCGGGAATTTTAAATTTGGAATTATAATTCGGCCTTATTGTATGTTTCTTCGGTGTTGTATAAATTTGGGATTTTCAAATTCGGAATTAATTGATTCGAGATTTAAGGCTGTTTAAACTCGTAACTAATCTAATTATTTTAAAAAAAATGGGCTCGGTCGAGTCCGAGCCGTAGGATTTTACGAGAAAACTATCTTCAACGTTGGGGTCATTGAATTTTGAATTTTGTTATTGAAACCGATATCACTTGCATGGACTCTTTTTGGATTTTTGTTAATCGGTCTTTATATTTGACTACCATATTTTTTCGCATATTTATCTTACGATATTTTTTTTATTTATCTTACTTAAAAATCTCAAATTTTTCAGTCATAAAATTTTGATTTTTGTTATTAAAGTTAATACGAAGTTCTCCTTGACCAATGACTAGCTCTTTCTCCGTTAGCGCTGCCATTCGCTTCTGATAGCATTTTCGTCTCATATAGGCCGAAATTAAAAAAAAAAATCACGATTGCGGATTTTTTTCATTGTATTGTCATTAAAGCCAATATCGTTTGGGGTATTATTAGAACTAGGTGCTTAAGGGGCTAAGGGCTCTCTTTAGACACCTCGATCGGCATCTTAGCTTGCGCGTTCACGAGATAAACCGCCTTTAAAATATGAATACTTCAATATTTCTACCTCGATTGCGCACGGCCGCTACAGTCTTAGATTACTTGAATTGTTATAACTATTTATTAAACTAGGATTTCAAAAGTCAGCTTTCGAAACTTATTCGGTTTATTCCAATTTGACATGGCTGCCCAACCGAATTATTAAGACGTTTTCACGTTAAAATCACCTAATGTTGCTTCCCTTAAACGGCTACGGCCTTTTGATCCTAAAAAACAAAAATAAGCTTGATAGAAGCCGGTGCAGCAGACTTTACTTACGTATATTGTTCGGTTTCAGAGTCGTTGAGCGAAGTGAAAGCTGGCGCGGTGTCTCGGGCGCCGCCCGCGGCCGCCGGCGCCGAGGCGGCTCGCGCGCAGGAGGCGCTCGCCGCGCTCAGGCCCTGCTCCGTCAAACTCGAGAGCGTTCCCGTCGACCAGCTCCTGCATGCGTGCACTACTTGCCACAAGACATTCCTCCAAGAAGCCAGTCTGCTCACTCACGCGTGTGCTCGTGGTGGCCGTCAAACTCTTGCGAGAAGCGCTGTCAGCGATAAAACGAGAAAATACTTCTGTGATAATTGCGGGAGAAAGTTTCTTTTGAAGACTTCTTTAATTCGGCATCTTCAACGTCATCAAGAGGAACCTTACGTTTGTAACATTTGCGAGAAATTGTTTACTAATATCTCCGCCCTACGTAATCACAAGCGAGCTCACTACACGTGCAGTATTTGCCAAAAAGAGTTTAAACAATTGAAATTTTTTAAGAAACACAAGAGAACTCACTCGAAGGAAAGACCGTACCCTTGCGACATTTGCAACAAAACGTTTAAGGATCGGTGGCACTTGCACAACCACAAGCTGACTCACTCCGGAATAAAAAGCCACGCTTGTGATGTCTGTAAGAGAGCGTTTAACCGGCGTGGTAATTTGATCGGGCACATGCGGGTTCACACTGGAGAGAAACCATGCTCCTGCGACGTCTGTAAGGAAAGGTTTAAACAGAGCGGCTCACTAACTTCGCACATGCTCAGTATTCACACGGGGGCCAGGGCCAAATCGGTGTCTTGCGAAATCTGTAATAAACAGTTTAAGCTTCGTCAGTATTTAGCGGCACATATTAAGAGGATGCACTCGGGGATCAAACCGCACTCGTGCGATATTTGTAAGAAAGCGTATTCGACTCGCAGCGAAATAGCTGAGCACATGTTCGTTCATACAGGGGTCAAACCGCATTCTTGCGAAATCTGTAAAAAGCGGTTCAGGCTTCGCCAGAGTTTAAACAATCATAAGCCGGTTCACTCTCAGCCCTACGTCAGACCCTTCCCTTGCGACATTTGCAGCAAAAGGTTTATGACACGCGGAGGTTTGTGGTCGCATAAACAGATTCACGAAGCGAAGAAACACGCTTGTGATGTGTGTAAGAAAGAGTTTACGTGGCGTTCTAACTTAGTTACCCACATGTTGGTTCACTCGGGGCTCGAATCGTACTCGTGCGATATTTGTAAGAAAGCGTTTCCGACTCGCGTCAGAATAGCTAAACACATGGTCGTCCATACAGAGGTCAAAGCGCACTCTTGCGAAATCTGTAAGAAACGGTTCAAGTTTCGCTGGAGTTTAACTAACCACCAGCAGTTGCGTCACTCCCGGCCCGACCACAGACCCCACGCCTGCGACGTTTGCAACAAAGCGTTTAAGACACGCGGATGTTTGTTGAGGCATAAGAAGACACACTCCGAAGCAAAACACGTCTTTCGGTGACGCGGCACATGCGCATTCACTACGGAAAAACGATAATTTTTTTTATCATAAATGGGTTTGCGTTTGAGTCAGTTTCACTTGATGTTAAGTGACGACGAGGTCGAAGATGGTACACGCTTATCCAGAAAATGCCTATTCACTCTTGCCTTGAAAATACCAATGTTATAGGATTCCCAGAATATAGACGCAGGGAGAGCCTTCCACTACTTGGAAGTGCCAATAAGAAATGACGCAGCAAACAGCTTCGTCCGAACTGATGGATATTCGACTACATGAGGATGGAAGTCCTCCCTGCTTCTGGAAGAGCGATTGGAGAAAGTGGAGGGTGGGATGAGGTCGTGTAGTTCCTGGGCACACTCTCCATAATACACCTTGTAAAATACCGAAAGACAAGCGACTTTACGCCGATATCCCTGTGACGTGTGTAAGAAAGCGTTTTGCGTCGCAAATGTTTGACTGTACACCGGCGTATCCACTTGGGGCGCAAGCCGCACCCTTGCGGAATCTGTAAAGGGCAGCGTCCGGCGTCGCTCGCATGTGCTCGACGAGCGGCCCGCCCCCGCCGGCCCGAGCGCTACAGACCCGACGCGCTACAGAGCGCTCGCGGGCTTTAGCCGCCGCCCCGGCCCGAGCGCTACAGACCCGACGTGCTACAGAGCGCTCGCGGGCTTTAGCCGCCGCCCCGGCCCGAGCGCTACAGACCCGACGCGCTACAGAGCGCTCGCGGGCTTTAGCCGCCGCCCCGGCCCGAGCGCTACAGACCCGACGCGCTACAGAGCGCTCGCGGGCTTTAGCCGCCGCCCCGGCCCGAGCGCTACAGACCCGACGCTACAGAGCGCTCGCGGGCTTTAGCCGCCGCCCCGACCCGAGCGCTACAGACCCGACGCGCTACAGAGCGCTCGCGGGCTTTAGCCGCCGCCCCGGCCCGAGCGCTACAGACCCGACGCGCTACAGAGCGCTCGCGGGCTTTAGCCGCCGCCCCGGCCCTAGCGCTACAGACCCGACGCGCTACAGAGCGCTCGCGGGCTTTAGCCGCCGCCCCGGCCCGAGCGCTACAGACCCGACGCGCTACAGAGCGCTCGCGGGCTTTAGCCGCCGCCCCGGCCCGAGCGCTACAGGCCCGACGCGCTACAGAGCGCTCGCGGGCTTTAGCCGCCGCCCCGGCCGGGCTACCTCAGGAGCCGGGTCCCTCAGGTCCCTCACCTGGAAATTTCCAGGCCTGCTGGCTGGCCGCTTTAATCTTACTAGCGACCCGCCCTGGCTTCGCACGGCTAGCAGAGCATTTACGCATCTCAACTTTAATGACTTATATACACTTAAACCTTCCTCATGAATCGTATGAAAATCCGTTTAGTAGTTTTCGAGTTTATCGCGTTCAGACAGAGAGACAGACGCGGCGGCGCGAGGACTTTGTTCTGTAATAAAACAATATAGATAATCCCTGTGACGGCACATATTAACACTAATGACACTTGTTTATTTGACTTTTCATTAATGCTACAATCATCCTAGGTCGACTCCACTAAAATGTAAGATTTAAGCTCTTCGCGCGAGTTCCCAGCCAGCCAGTGAAAACAAGATTATTAATTATTTTATAGCAACATTTTTAGAACTTTTTTATTTGCATTGTTAATGTATGCGCGTGTTCAATATGAATGAAACGTAGTTATTAAAATATCTGATTGAAAACAATGTTTTACTTTTATTTGTTAGGGCCCTAAAATCAGGGACCCTTTCTCTTATTACACCATACCGATTTAGGGAAAAGAACCTTACTAAAGAACTACGCGTTATTGCGTAGTGTAATAGCCCTTTAACAGTCAGCCGCTCAATGTTCGCCTGATGTGATCACAGTCCGTACGAGCGACTGTCGACCGCGTACCCAGCCGTTGACGGAGTAAACGGTGCGACGGCACTCCTCTCGCTCGCGCTCGACGGCCTCGGGCGCCCGTGCCGCGGCGCGTGAGTCGCTGTGACACGCCTCCCGCCTCAGTTACTCGGAATCTTGAGACTTTATGGACTAACGACCGACTTTGTACTATTTTTTGTTTTCCGTACTTGTGTTATCTTTTGTTTGACGTATCTATAGACTCATTTACCTACCAGTTTCGATTTAAATTCATTCAACATCCCCGTGACGGGTGTTTCCTCGTGATCCTACTGATTTATCCGACTAGTGGGATCCGAGGACGCCTAGTTCCTCGTAGTCATACTAGTAGGACAAATTATTAAATAATAAAATTTTCATGTTACCTTTCGTCAAGTTCTTATATAAAAAAGCAACAAATAATATTTTTAATTCCTTTTCTGGGCAGTGGTCCAACTGGTTGTTTCAAAATCAAATGTAACAGAATCGACGGAGCGACGATTGTTTTGGCCCTCCGGGCCTGATATAGAAACGAACCTAACCTACCTCATATTTATGATACAAATGTTCGTTAATCTAGGGCGTGGTTGTACCGCAGTAGGACTACGAGGAACAGGGTTTCTTCGTGGTCCCACTAGTAGGATATAGTACATTTTCTGTCAGATTGACCTGTCATGGTGAAACTGTGCTCGCGATTTTTATTCGATTGTGCCTGTAAAACTGTATTATAACTTACAATAATATTACCAAAGTGCTGAAGAGAACTCGTGAACTATGTATTAGTGTTATATTTGCGTGAAACTGCGTAAAATCTTACAAAAATAGTGTAAACATATGTGAAGTGACACTGATACTGTTATAATTTCTCAACTACCCTCAGATTATTATACTTTTTCTGACACCGATTTGATTAACGCACAACTGTCATAATAGTGTTGCTAGTGTAAGAAAAAAAAATCCAATAATGAGCTCAAACAAAAATTCTACACCACGCCCAATACACGAAAAATGCACAAAGTAAAATAAAAAATACCATACAAAACGGATCGTTGGAAGTGAAAGCACCGTGGGGGGCACACTTAGAATGGTTCCCATTTTCACTGACGGCAGCGACCTCTGGAGTGTTGATGAAAATACAAAACGTCAACTTTCAAACATCTGTCAGTCCAATGTCAGTCAGTCAAGCGTTGTCTGTGCGGAAATGCGTTTCTCTGAGTTCTCTCATTATTAAATGTATTGCTGAATACTTTGTTATTGTGACACTATAGAACCGCGTCATAATAAAGTGACATACTGAGAGGCACAAAATGAATGTCACTTTATTATGAAACGGTTCTATGGAGAGTCGCAATATAATGTTTAAATAAAAATATATATATATATATATATATATAATTTATTTAGGAATTGCAGTTGTTACCCAATGAGTTGGGGTTGGAACATCCTATTAAGTATTGAAATACTTGTGTCAGGATGTACCGCTCCTCCATAACGATGCAAGTAAATACATTAGAAATAAATAGTAATTAATACAAGTAATTTTAACTTAAAATAGGCTTAAATCTAGTGTGTGTGTGTGTGTGTTCGCTGTAGTTTTACCTCATGTTCTTGTTCTTATATTTAGATCATCAAAATATACAATTCACATTTTACAATTCAGGTATTTGCTGTTACATGTTTTTAATTGATATTGTTAACATAGAAGTTCCTCGGTTTCCTCATAGCTTAGATTTAGCAGCCAATTGGTGATAGTTTTTTTGACATCATACAGTTTCAATGAGTACACATGGATTTTTTTATTAATCTTATTATATAAGTAAGTCGACTGAACAATATATTGCCTCTTTAGGAAGACAGATTTAAAGGTGGGTATGGGTGCAACATTATGATTTTTCCTACGGTTTAGCAATGATGGATCAAAAGATAGACTTTTATGTAACTTTAACACAGCATGTAATATGTATAGTTTCCTCATGGAAAGAATATTACTATCTTTATACAATTCTATTGTAGGGAACCTATAGGGTTTGAAATTCATGACTTTGAGCAGGCACCTTTGTCCTCTTTCCACTTCTAAATATTTTATTTTGGTAGCACTCCCCCAGATGACAAGACAATACGTCATTATAGACTGCGCTAGAGCCGTATATAATTGATATTGTTACGCCGGTGGATTAAGGTGTTTAACTTCAATCGCAATTTTCGGTGCTTTGGAAGCGTTTTCAGCAGGCTGAAATATCGTTTCAGTCGGTTTAAGAGATAGCATGATTAGAAAGGGATAGCAATACTGAGAACCTTCCAGAAGCATGCGAAAGAGATGACACGAATAAGAAAGAGACAACAAGACGTGGAACATTCCAGAATCGTCGCGATCTAAAACGAAACAGCTATAGGTACATAGAACTTTCCAGAAACGTCACGAACAAGAACATTCCAACAACGACTACTAGAACATTCCCGACGGCGGATCGAAGTACGTCGAACATTCTAGAAAGGGCCTTCTGGAATTGTCTTGGACTGGGGTATATAAGGCGACCGGCCCGAGCCGTCAAGTCAGTCTTACTTGGAAAGCGATACGAGTGATACATCAGTGAATTAGAAGCGACTACGAGTTTATTGTGCGATTATTGTTGTAACGGCTTAGTGAGTGCGTTAATAAAGTCTAGCTCTTAATTATCGGTTTAATTGTGTATTTCTATCAGTTACCTACCCCCACGTACGTAACATTTGGTGTCAGAAGTGGGATAGAAGATGCCTATTACTCCGCGAGATCAAGAGCAGGAGGGGGTTCAAACCCGAAGCCGAGTTGCAGCTGGGGACTCTGTGGCCGCCGCCGGTACGTCTACCGATATTTCACCGGCTAGTACGGCGACGTCACCTAAGCCGGAGATCGACCTTAACGCCATCTTAATCCTCTTGAAGGAACAATCTAGAAGCCAAGAGGAACGCTTTAGAGCCCAGTCTAAAGCTCAAGAGGAACAATCCAGAGTTCTAGAGGAATGCTTTAGAGCCCAGTCTAAAGCTCAAGAGGAACAATCCAGAGTTCTAGAGGAACGCTTTAGAGCCCAGTCTAAAGCTCAAGAGGAACAATCCAGAGTTCTGCGTGAGGTACGAGAGTCTACTTCGGAATGGAAGAAGGAAATGATTGAGGTTCATGAAAAACTAGCTGAATTTAACGAAAAAGTTGAGAACCATGAATCTCGCCTCCAGGCCGTGAGAAACGACCTAAAAAAACTAGAAATAAAAGTGGCCAGCGGTATCTGTGGACCTGAAACATCTGTTCCGGTAGCTGGAAGATTTAAGGTACCTCCTTTTGATGGAACTTCGTCATGGACGGCGTATAAACTGCAGTTTGAGTCAGTTTCTCAGGCCAATGGCTGGAACAAAGAGCAGGCTAAGACGGCTCTAACCTTGGCGCTTCGTGACGAAGCCCTCACCATTCTGGAAGCTCTGGGAAAGGATAGGACATACGACCGCCTTCTAGAGGCTTTGGAGGCACGTTACGGTGACAGTCATCTAGAGCACGTATTCAGAGCTCAGCTGAAAGATCGAACCCAGGGACGAAATGAGTCATTGCAACAGTGAGCCCTGGAAATAGAAAAATTGGTAAGGAAAGCGTACCAAAGTGCATCGGCCTCCTTTGTGGACAGGATGCTGGTACAGGCCTTCATTGATGGAATCCGTGATTTGGAAGTTAGAGCTGCTGTGCGACTGGGACATCACGGGAGCTTGAAGGATGCAGTTGCCCACGCCCTAGAAGTAGAAGCCGTGCGCCAAGACTCGAGGCCGTTTAGGGTGCGGGAAGTTTCAGCCAGAGAGCCGACTGCCCCTCGCCGTGAATTCGGGCCAAGATGTTACCACTGTGGAGAACGCGGGCACATACAATCTAGTTGCCCGAAAAGAAAGAGAACACAGCGAAATCAATTTGTACGAACAAAGAGTGACGGTATTCGTCAGCAGTTTTATGCCAAGAGTCACGCTGTCAACGAGACCGATACACGGGCGGTCGCGATCCCATTGAAGGCAGCGAAGAGAAATTTAGCTGCAATAGAAAAAGGTCACGCGCAGAAGCCAGGAGGCAGCGACAGAGGCGGAAAGGCGGGCGTGGTGCATGCGATCACACCAGGCGCTGGCGGGTCATGGCGGCTGAACAGCGGAGCAGGCTCGGCCCGAGCTAGCCAACAGCGTGCGGGCGTCGGAGTGGGTACGGCGCGGGCCTGTCAGCAACGTGGAATGGGAGAGGCAGGCTCGTCGCAAGCCCGCCGACTTCGCAGTGGAAAACCACAGCAAAACGTAGATGCTCTTTCCCGGAGGTCCTGCCTGGATGACTGTAAAGATTTTGTGAGGATATTGAGGACTGACACTGTTGGCAGGGAATGGAGCAATGAAGCCATGCAACAGGCGCAGCAAGAAGACCCTGACATCAAACCCATTTTCAATTGGATTAACGCGGGCGTACCTAAACCAAGATGGTGTGAAGTAGCTCCGATGAGCAGAGAAACAAAAAGCTACTGGGCTCAATGGGAAAGTTTAGTTACGTATAATGGCGTTCTGTGCAGAAAATGGGAGTCAACAAGTAGAAAGGACGCTCACCTACAAGTTGTTGTCCCAAGAAAAAGGGTGAGTGATGTGTTGAGATACTGTCATGACGGAATTTCCGGGGGGCACCTTGGTGTAAAGAGGACTTTAATGAAAGTTCGGCAATGCTTTTATTGGATTCACTGCCGCGAAGATGTAGAAGACTGGTGCAGGAAGTGTACTAACTGCTCATCGGTTAAGGGGCCGCAAACGCGCAGTAGAGGAGCGCTTAAGTTGTACAATGTTGGTGCACCTTGGGAAAGGATTGCTTTAGACGTTGCAGGCCCGTTTCCAACATCCAACTCTAGAAACAAGTACATCCTTGTAGTAATGGAGTACTTCACTAAATGGCCTGAAGCATTTGCCATCCCTAATCAAGAAGCAATCACAGTAGCGGAGAAATTAGTGATGGAGGTATTTTGTCGATTCGGAGTACCCCTCGAAATTCATAGTGATCAAGGCAGAAACTTTGAATCCCAGGTGTTCCAGGAGACTTGCCGAATTATGGGAATTCATAAAACAAGAACTACGCCATATCACCCTCAATCGGACGGAATGGTCGAGAGATTTAACCAGACACTGGAGAGACATTTAGCGAAGGTCGTTGAAAGTCGCCAAAAGGAATGGGACAGGCATATTCCTCTCTTCCTAATGTCATATAGGTCGGCCACCCATGAAAGTACAGCTGTCACCCCAGCGTACGCAAACTTTGGAAGAGAACTTCGTCTACCTGCGGATCTTTTGACTGGACGCCCTCCAGATTCACCAAAGTCCATTACAGAGTATGCCAGCGATTTACGAAGTAGGATAGACGATGTTCACAGTCACGTTCGAGAACATGGACTTCAAGCCAGCGCGAAGATGAAAACACGATATGACCGGAAATCCAACCAAGTGGGTTTTGAGGAGAGTTCCTTGGTGTGGTTACATAACCCCATGCGACGAAAAGGAAAATCTCCGAAACTCTCCCCGAATTGGGAAGGCCCGTATAAAGTAGTCACTAAAATCAACGACGTCACGTATCGGATTCAGAAAAATCAGCGTAGTCCCATGAAGATTGTCCATGTTGACCGGCTGGCAAGATACTACGGAGTTAATAATGCTCGGGACGAGCATGTCTTAGGAGGGGGTAGTGTTACGCCGGTGGATTAAGGTGTTTAACTTCAATCGCAATTTTCGGTGCTTTGGAAGCGTTTTCAGCAGGCTGAAATATCGTTTCAGTCGGTTTAAGAGATAGCGTGATTAGAAAGGGATAGCAATACTGAGAACCTTCCAGAAGCATGCGAAAGAGATGACACGAATAAGAAAGAGACAACAAGACGTGGAACATTCCAGAATCGTCGCGATCTAAAACGAAACAGCTATAGGTACATAGAACTTTCCAGAAACGTCGCGAACAAGAACATTCCAACAACGACTACTAGAACATTCTCGACGGCGGATCGAAGTACGTCGAACATTCTAGAAAGGGCCTTCTAGAATTGTCTTGGACTGGGGTATATAAGGCGACCGGCCCGAGCCGTCAAGTCAGTCTTACTTGGAAAGCGATACGAGTGATACATCAGTGAATTAGAAGCGACTACGAGTTTATTGTGCGATTATTGTTGTAACGGCTTAGTGAGTGCGTTAATAAAGTCTAGCTCTTAATTATCGGTTTAATTGTGTATTTCTATCAGTTACCTACCCCCACGTACGTAACAATATAATAATACTTTGTTGGTAACATGTCTTAAAATTTTGAATATCCATATCAATTTTCTAACTCTTCCGTTTATATATTCAATGTGTGGATGCCAAGAGAGACGTCGGTCAAGAATGACTCCAAGGTACTTCGTCGAGGATACCTTTTCGAGACTAGTACAGGAGCATTGTGCAGTGTTTCTTTGATTACAGCTGTGTATTTTAAGATTAAGGTCTGTAATAGGCTGAGTTCTGGAATCTTTTGTGAAACATATATAATTGGTTTTTGTAATGTTTAGTGTAAGTTTGTTTAATGTGAGCCACGTTGATATCCCATTTAAACCTTGTTCGGTGTTCATAACGACTGAGTCCCAGTCCTGACCGGTAAATACCACCACGGTGTCGTCAGCATATGAAAATACATGTCCCTGGTTTATTTTAATGTTTGTTAAGTCATTAATGTACACTAAAAACAACGTGGGGCCCAGTACACTCCCTTGTGGAACCCCGCAATGGACCTCAGAGTCCTTACTTATATTTAGATTTAATACTAACAAATGAATATGTGTCGGAAATATCAGTTAGTGAATCTGTTGCTGGACTAGTATCGTCTGAAAAACACCATTTGCCACTTGATATAAACTTAGCATGCCACAGCGCATGCCCAACTTCTTCTTTCGACAATGATAAAAATAACAATAACACTGTAAGAAACTTCCGTAAAGCGAACTTCCTACTACTATATCACAAACTAGCAAATGTTGACTGGTCGCAACTATACAAAATAAAAGATGCCAACGACTCTACAAACTATTTCTATTCTATACTCAATGATATAATCTCAGAATGTGTCCCGCTTAAAAATAAAATAAATAAGAATTGGATCTATCCGGAATGGTTCACTGCTGAAATAATTCAGTTAAATAATTTTAAAAAGATGTATCACAAAGCTTATAAGAAAACAGGAAATCAATTATATTACGCGTTTTTTTTTATTACAGAAAATTAGTAGGTACAACGCAAGTCCGAGGACGGCCTAACTTCTTTTATTAAACAACTACAATTAAATATAGTAGAAAATCCGTCGTTATTCTGGTCATTCGTTAAAAAAAATAGAAAGTCGAATCAACCTGAGACTTTTGGCACCATGACTACTCAGGAGACCGCAGATTCCTTTGCCAATTTTTTCAAAAGTGTTTTCCTCCCGATAGCCCCAACTCTCGACGTTACCAACTCCAATGTATTGGACGCCATCAACTCACCTAAAGCGCATCACAGACGTGTTACTCTCGAGTACATAAGCGATGATGACGTTCGCCGAGCAATCAAACGCCTATCTCCCAAACAAACTCAAGGTCCGGACGGCATTCCTCAGTTCATCGTAAAGGACTGTTGCGAAGTATTTGTAAAACCACTTCATTACATATTTAATCTTTCGATCCAAACAAATACATATCCTGAGCAATGGAAACTTACCAAAGTTCTTCCAATACACAAGTCGGGCCCGAAGTCAGACACTCACAATTATAGACCGATCGCAGTTCTTTCTATATTTGGAAAAGTTTTCGAGTCAGTCATTTATTCCCTGATATATCCTCAGCTCCATGGCTGTTTCTGTGACCAACAACACGGTTTTCTACCTAGGCGCTCGACTACGTCTAATCTTATTAATACGGTTACTTTGATCGCCACCCATTTAGATAATAAAAGTTGATATCGCGTATTTTGACTTCCGCAAGGCTTTCGATAGAGTCGACAATGATATTCTGCTTGAAAAGGCCGCATTGGCAGGCTTCTCTTCTACGCTCTTAACATGTTTAGCCTGTTACTTAAAGGGAAGACAACAATATGTCCAGTATAGAACTGCAAAATCGGTACCGTATCCAGTAACTTCTGGGATTGGCCAGGGAAGTAATCTCGGCCCGTTACTATTCCTTATTCTGATCAATGATCTTCCAGAGTCAATCAGGTACTCGACATGTTTGATGTTTGCCGATGATGTAAAACTTGCGTTACCAATTAGTAGCCTCGAGGACAGTATGAAGCTGCAAAATTACTTGGATAGCATATGTGCCTGGGGTGATAAGAACAGTCTGACCCTCAATATAGAAAAGTGTCATTTTATGTCATTCACACGCACAAGACAGCCGTTGAGTTTCCCATATGCTATTAACACTGTACCGCTGCAGAAGGTTTCCTTAATACGTGACTTAGGAACTGTGTTCGATCCCCATATTAACTTCAATGACAACATCACACAAATTTGTAATACAGCTAGAAAATCTTTGGGCTTTGTCATGCGGCAGTCTAAATCTTTTTCCAATCGGAACGCGATTGGTACTCTATTCAATGCATACGTTCGCAGTCGCCTCGTAACCAATGCCCCCATATGGAGCCCCCATACGCAACAATACACTCTCATGATAGAGAGGGTACAAAAAACGTTCATGCGTTTTCTTTTTAAGAAAATGTATGGGTATTATCCGCATATGTACCCTACACTATATCTACTAGGCATGCTCAACTATACTTCCCTTGAAACTAGGAGACATATTTACCTTATTAAATATTTCATTCAAATAATACGTGGTTATGCTAGTAATCCAACTCTCCTAGCACAAATTTCATATCGGGTACCACCTGTGTCCAGCAAACAGCTCCGCACCCGCCGCAGCCCGCTGTTCGCCGCCCCGCCGGCGCGCACGCGAGCAGTCTCTCACTCGCCGCTGCACCGCGCTCTGACACTGCTAAACGATATTCTAGACAGCAACGATACACTAGATATTTTCCATGACTCTGAGCCCAAATTAATTGCATCAGCTAGTCGATATTTGGAAACTCTTGTCACCACAAGCTCAGTGCAGGATATTGGCTAATTTTCATGTTAAATCTAGATTAGAGCCCTATATGCCTGATAATGTTCTTATTTAACGGTAACAGGTCATTTTGGTACAAATGCCAAAATACATAAAGTTTGAAATGTAATTTTGTCAAAAAGTACAAAATGTTTGTGCCACCAGGTCATTTTGTCTGAATATTTTAAGGGCAAAATATGCTATGGTCAACATTTCTTTTAGTCAAAATGTTTCCAAGACAGCATTCATTATGGTCTAGATGTCATTTGGTCTGAAAGTTTTCAGGACAGAATACTTTGTGGTCAAAATGTACAAAATGCGATTGACTAAATATGCTCTACTCGAAATGTTTTCATGATAGAATTAATTATGGTCAAAGTGTCATTTTGTCTGGAAGTTTTCAGGTCAGAATACTCTGTGGTCAAAATGTACAAAATGCAATTGACTAAATGTGCCCTACTCGAAATGTTTTCATGATAGAATTAATTATGGTCAAAGTGTCATTTTGTCTGGAAGTTTTCAGGTCAGAATACTCTGTGGTCAAAATGTATTAATGTACAAAATGCGATTGACTAAATGTGCTCTTTTCGAAATGTTTTCATGATATAATTAATTATAGTCGAAGTATCATTTTGTTTTCATATTTTTAGGGTCAAAAATTATGTAATAATGTTATTTATTTATTTATTTATGATTGTTTAATATGAAACTACTCTACCTATTGACATATTTTAAAAATAATTAAGCAATCAAATCAACACGTACTCGAGTAAAGTTCTGTCCATATGGCCGATTTTCTCAGCCAACTGACAAGGACGCAGCTATTTGGTCAAAAAGAGAGCGTGTTCATCTCTCTTCTAACAGATAGTTGCGATCGGTTGGCTGATGAAATCGGTCGTCTGGGTCCTGCTTTACATTTAACGACTTAAAAAAATGTTTTGATACATTTAATTTGTATTAAGACGGTATAAGTACAATAATAGCTCAGCTTGACATTAGCACATTTTGTCAACGGGACTTTTTAGACACTTGGTTTCATGACATCAAAACGTTTTGTCATTTGTTAATTATATCACCTTTACTTTATATACTTTTTGACCGTTGTACATTTTAACCCATTGAACATTCTGGCACTTGTACCAACATTACCCGCTACCGTTTTGTCTTTTGTTATTACAAACATGTTGACATTTATATACTTTTTGACTTTTGTACAATTTGACAAAAGGATTTTTGAACCCATTGAATGTTTTGGGATCTTGACCATTTATCTATTGTTCATTTTTTCTCTGGTACAATTAGGCTCTTAGGTTTTTGTGACATCTAATTGTTTTGTCTTTTGTTCATTATAACATGTTTACATTTACATACTTTTTGGCCGTTGTACATTTTGATAATGAGACATTTTGAACCATTGTACAATTAGACATTTGTACCAACATGACCTGTTACCTTTTTAACTATATCTGTTGTCATTTTACGATTGCATTTTATATTTATAATTTAACATTTATCTCTTGTAACAGTGTGTTACCGATTAACATGTTTGGCTACACTGTAAGTGTTAATTGTACAAAATAAAAAAATAAAAATCTAATTTGCAATTTTATATGAACTTTGGCGCACCCAAGTACAGTCCCCGGCCGTCGTCAGAACCCTTCCTTAGTTCCTTACTAATATTGTAAGCGCTAGAGAGTGTTTGTCTGTTTGTTACGCTTCCACGGCTAAACCGCTCGACCGACATTTGGTCCGGAGATAGTTCGGGTCCCGGGGAAGGACATAGGATACTGTTTGCCCTGGGAAAATGGACAGTTACCGAGGGAGCAGCGATATACGACTTCTACGCGGACGAAGATGCAGGCAAAAACTAGTCTTAACTAGTCTAGTACTTACTGGTTCTTCGTCAGCGTGGGAGCGTCGGTGACCTAGTGGCTAGCGGTGTCGACTCGTGTTTGTGCGTACCGAGTTCGAACCCCAAGCGGTCGCCATGTACCAATGAGTTTTTCTAACTTATGTACATCACCTGCACGGTAACCGAGGCTGTTACTGTGAGGGAAAACATCGTGAGGAAACCTGCTCATTTAGGTGGCAAAATGTGTATCTAACCATGCCCCTATCAAAAGGGTTACTACCAAGGGCCGTATTAATAAACGGATCTTGTGCGAGACGCCCGTCACAAGATGCGTCAACAATGACAGTTCTCTATGACGTGTCTTGAGACGGGGATCACAGTCGAGATGAGTTCATAAATACGGCCTAAGTATATTAAGTTTGAACTTGCTAACTGTATACTTACAAAATTTAAACAAAAAAATTAAATTGTCTTCAAAAGACCCACTGAAAAGGGTTAAATAAACGTAAGACTAAACATACATATTAGGTACAGTAATATTAGGTGTTCGAAGAGAGGCTAATACGTTAAAATAGTGTTATTTATTGAGATTTCGGACATGAGAAAATAGGCATAATGAAAATTCGGGATGCTAAAATTAGGGCTTATAAATAGTTAGGATAATTAACATTTCGGGTTTGTGAAATTAGTGCTAGTGAAATTAGGGCAGAAATTTTTCGGGCTACAATAGAACCCGCGTACTTATATAGGGAGGCAAACAGTCAGCCGCTCCCTGTTCGCGTAATGTGAACACGGCCTACCGCACAGTTGTCGAATCATACTCACGGTTTGCTACTAGTATCCACAGTCATAATATTTACTAGCTTTCCGCCCGCGACATTGCCTGCGGAGAGTCGGTACTTTCGTAAGTTAATATATAGCCTATTTCCACCCTGAAAGTCCATTCTAGAGGTAAATGTTGGCGAAATAATTTTTGATAAGCAACGTTCACCCTGTCGCCCGGTAGGGTTGTTTACCTTAAACTTGACTTCGGAAAATATTTTATTTAGTTTATACCTTTATTATTGATTCCTACAACCCCGCGAGTGACGCCGCGGGCGGGTTCTTACCTAACAGTTCTAGCAGTTGAATAAATAAAAGTAAAACATTGTTTTCAATCAGATATTTTAATAACTACGTTTCATATTGAACACGCACATACATTAACAACGCAAATAAAAAAGTTCTAAAAACGTTGCTGTAAAATAATTAATAATCATGGTTGCCACTGGCACGTCGCCGTCTGCCTGCCGGGCTGGCTGGCTGGGAACTCTGTAGCGCGTCGGGCCTGTAGCGCTCGGGCCGGGGCGGCGGCTAAAGCCCGCGAGCGCTCTGTAGCGCGTCGGGTCTGTAGCGCTCGGGCCGGGGCGGCGGCGAAAGCCCGCGAGCGCTCTGTAGCGCGTCGGGTCTGTAGCGCTCGGGCCGGCGGGGGCGGGCCGCTCGTCGAGCACATGCGAGCGACGCCGGACGCTGCCCTTTACAGATTCCGCAAGGGTGCGGCTTGCGCCCCAAGTGGATACGCCGGTGTACAGTCAGACATTTGCGACGCAAAAACGCTTTCTTACACACGTCACAGGGATATCGTTTTTCCGTGGCGAATGCGCATGTGCCGCGTCAACGAAAAGCGACTTTTGCTTCGGAGTGTTGGAGTTGCTTAAGCGTCATCAAACATTCGCGTGTCTTAAACGCTTTGTATCAAACGTCGCAGGCGTGGGGTCTGTGGTCGGGCCGGGAGTGACGCGACCGCTGGTGTTTAGTTAAACTCCCGCGATACTTGAACCGTTTCTTACAGATTCCGCAAGAGTGCGCTTTGACCTCTGTATGGACGACCATGTGTTCAGCTATTTTAGCACGAGTCGGAAACGCTTTCTTACAAATATCGCACGAGTACGGTTTGAGCCCCGAGTGAACAACCATGTGGGTAACTAAGTGAGAACGCCACGAAAACTCTTTCTTACACAAATCACAAGCGTGTTTCTTCGCTTCGTGAATATGTTTATGCGACCTCAAACCTCCGCGTGTTGTAAACCTTTTGCTGCAAATGTCGCAAGGGAAGGGTCTGACGTAGGGCTGAGAGTGAACCGGCTTATGATTGTTTAAACTCTGGCGAAGCCTGAACCTCTTTTTACAAATGTCGCACGAGTGCGGTTTGATCCCCGCGTGCATCCTCTTTATATGTTTCGATAAATACTTGCAAAGCTTAAACTGTTTATTACAGATTTCGCAAGACACCGATTCGGCGCTGGCCGCCGTGTGAATAAGCATGTGCGAAGTTAGCGAGTAGCTCTGTGTAAACGTTTTCTTACAGATGTCGCAGGAGTGTGGTTTCTCTCCAGTGTGAACCTGCATGTGCTGGGTCAAACTAAAACGCCGGTTAAACGCTCTCTTACAGACATCACAAGCGTGACTTTTTATTCCGGAGTGAATCACCTTGTGCATGTTCAAGTTACACCGTAGCTTAAACGTTTTGTTGCAAATGTCGCAAGGGTACGGTCTTTCCTTCGAGTGAGATTTCTTGTGTCTATTTAAAGCATACAATTGTTCAAACTCTCTTTGGCAAATACTGCACGTGTAGTGAGCTCGCTTGTGATTACGTAGGGCGGAGATATCAGTAAACAATTTCTCGCAAAAGTTACAAACGTAAGGTTCCTCTTGGTGAAGTTGAAGATGCCCAAGTAATGAAGTCTTCAAATGAAACTTTCTCCCGCAATTATCACAAACATATTTTCTCGTTTTAACGCTGACAGCGTTTCTCGCAAGAATTTCCCGGTCAGCACGAGCACACGCGTGAGTGAGCAGACTGGCTTCTTGGAGGAATGTCTTGTGGCAAGTAGTGCACGCATGCAGGAGCTGGTCGACGGGAACGCTCTCGAGTTTGACGGAGCAGGGCCTGAGCGCGGCGAGCGCCTCCTGCGCGCGAGCCGCCTCGGCGCCGGCGGCCGCGGGCGGCGCCCGAGACACCGCGCCAGCTTTCACTTCGCTCAACGACTCTGAAACCGAACAATATAAAGATAAAGATAAAAGATATTTATTCAGTAAGTAGGCCGCACGGGCACTTTTACACGTCAAAATCTACCAGCGCTTCCCAAGAGGAGACCACTGCTGAGAAGAAGCGCCGCAAGAAACTCAACAGTTAGTCATTTTTTTAATAAAAAATATAACAATGTCACTACTTATTCTAGCATTATATAAAACTGTAAAAATAATATTAAATATCTGCGTAGTTTTGCAGGAAAACATGTCAGAATGACTACGAGAAAATTTATATATATATATCACACAAAACAGTTTTGACATGTCTTCCTACATAAACCGTGTCCCCTAGACAAGATACAGCGTTTACATGATTTTTATGAGGTATGTACGAGTAGTAGGTAAGCTATTGAACATTAAACATTAGTTAATTTTCTGGTTTAGGCCAAGCATTTTTGTCCGTTAGATAGTCCTCGACCCTATAGTACGCCTTTGACATCAACGACTTTTTCAAGTAATTTTTAAGTGCTGGAAGGGGTAACTCTAAAACTACGTCGGGTAATTTATTATAAAAATGAATACATTGACCTACAAATGATTTATATACTTTACGGACACGAAACTTTTTTATGGCAATTTTATGTTTATTCCTAGTATTTATATTATGTATATCAGAATTTTTAACGAAAGAGTCTAGGTTCTTAATAACATACATAATATTTTCATAAATATATTGGGATGCTACTGTTAAAATATTAATTTGTTTAAAAAGTTCTCTTATTGAATCACGGGAATTTAAGTTATATATAGAGCGAATGGCCCTTTTTTGTAAGTATATATGTAAGTAAAGTCTGCTGTAGAGGCAGTTTGTCGTGTGTATCTGTGTGGCATCGTAGCTCCTAAACAGATGGACCAATATTGTTTTTTTTTTAATCAGAAAGGTGACCTAATCGTTTGTTATTAGCTTGGTTTGATAAAAATCAGTTAAGCCGTTTAAAAGTTATGACGATTTTGTCGGAAGTTTCACAGAACTTTAAATCTTTAGTGACGAGTCCCTCCAGTGAAAATGTACGTGCTCGGAGCCCGTTGAAGTTTTTGCTCATTGCTCAGAGGTTTATTTGGCGACGATGTCGGGGGTTTTAACTCGGTTATTGTTTGTTAGGATGTAAAGCCGTAGCCGTTTAAGGAGCAACATGGCCCTTTGAAGATGAGGTGATTTTGACGTGAAAACGTCTTATTAATTCGGTTGGGTTAGCCATGTCAAACTTTTTAATGTACCTAATGAAATTAAGTAAAATCATAAATCACAATAACTCTGTAAACAATTGACCGAACAGCCGTGCGCAATAGAGATGGAATTATTGAATTATTAAAGTTTTAAAGGCGATTTATATCTACGAGGTTAAAAATAATGTTTTTGAAAGCTAAAACCTATGACGAGACGGAGAATTTATTACACTGTATTGAATAATAACACACATACACACACACACACACATACACAAACAAACAAACAAACACACACACACACACATACGCGAGCGCGCGCGCGCACACGTACACGTACATGCACACGCACGTATGGCTTCTTAGCTCTTTGTATTGTATTAAAATGTATTAAAATGTTACTTTTACCTAGTTTTGTAACTATACTTCTTTTACTTTTACTTTTATCTATTGTTGTCTTTCTTTGTTTTGTAATTTTGTAACCTGTAATACTTTTATCCATGTTACTAGTATCGGAAGGAAGAGCGGTGTCTCCCAACACAGGCAATGTTTGCTTACCGGGCGGCACCGTCCCTAGTATCATTTAATATGTGTTTTTATAAATAAAGAATTTTGAATTTTTTGAATCTATTGTTTGCCCGAAATTCATATGCTATAATTTTCACTTGCCCGAATTTTATATGCCCGAATGTTAAATTTCCCAGAAAAGTTATCTTTCATACTCTTGTTTTCCCGAAAGTTAGATGCCATAATGATACTGATGCCATACGTAATGTTTTCCATATTATTAAGTGCAATAATTTTATTTAATAGAATATTTAAACGCCATACTAAAAAGTTTATTTCCGAATCCATCCTGGCTACAGTCAAGTCAGTATATATTTGTTATGTAACACTTGGTTATATTGTAATAAATATATTGATTGAATAACATTTTTTTTTAGATATTATATTACTAATGTAATTAACCTTACATATTTGTGTTAATTCACGACTGATATGGACATAAATGATCGAAACTTATGTCGACGGAGCTCCGCTGCGCGGAGCTCCTATTCCGCGTGGTTGAGGCGCTTCGCGCCTTGTTGCAACTCTAACCTAACCTAACCTATGTAGGTAAATTTTGCCTAATTCAAACATGAAACTATAAGATGTAACATTATGCCATTTGTAAATTATGGCAGGTGAAATTCGGGCATATGAAATTCTGGGAAGTAAAGGTATACCGATTTATATAGTGAACGCCTCAAGCTAGGATGCCGATCGAGAAGTCTATAGAGGGCCCCTAAGTAGTTCTAAAAAGACCTCAAACGATATTGGCTTTAATGACAATAATGAAAAATAACTCCGCAATCATGAAATATTTTTTTTATTGTTTCAGCCTAAATGAGAAGAAAATGCGATCAGGAGCGAATGGCACGGCTAGCAGAGAAAGGGCTAGTCAAGGAGAACCTGACAGTGATTAATTCGTATTAGCTTTAAAAACAAAAATCTAAAATTTCATGACTGAACAATTTGAGATTTTTTTTGCACATATTTGTCTTCTATTAGATGAAAAGTCAAAAAATATGGTAGTCAAATATGAATTTCGATCAAGAAAACCCTGAAAAGAGCCCCATTGATATCAGTTACAATAACAAAATTCAAAATTTAATGACCTCGAAGTTGGAAATTATAGTTAATAGTTTTCACGTAAAATCCTACAGCTTGTTTTACTTTTCCAATAAAATATAGGTAAATGTCTATAAACTTAAAATATTTCAGTTTTTTGGGCCATAAACTTCAGAGATAAGGGGAATGATCATTTTTTGTACAATTTTGGCCATAAATCTGAAACTGAATGACATGAAATTTAAAAAACCAATAGTTTTAAAATGTGCAAATCAAGCAAATGTGCGTGATGCCCCATTTGCTATAATCACTTTACTCCCATTTTTAACACCCCTTTAGACTCCATCTCCCGTTAGGTACTATAGTAAAACGATTTTCTTATTTTTTTGTTTATAAATAGATGCAGGCACGCACATTATTCAATTATACCAAATTTCAATTTGATAACTTCAGTAATTGCGGACTACTAATTCTGAATTAACCCGTCAAGTGTCTCGCGCACGACAGTTGCGCGCAGGACTTTACTGGCTGGGGTTTTCTGCGCACAACTGTCGTGCGCGGGATACTTGACGGGTTAATCCACATCACTCATTCCACCAGTTTCAATAGGATCACTCCACCTTTATCATCACCAGCACTCACCGTGCAGCGCGTAGGCGATGTCCTGCGGCTGCAGCCGCTCCTCGCCCAGCTCGAGCTCGTCCTTGACCTCGTGCTCGGAGTACAAGCCCGCCGCGTCGTCCGCGTCGCCCGCGCCGGCCCACTCCGGCTCCTCCTTCACGCGCACGGTCGCCGGCGACGACATTGAGCGGCTTCGGTGAACACGAGTCAATTCAATTCAATTATTTGGAAAATATTGGTCCCATCAACACTTCGATGATTCTGCCAGTGTCGAGGTTGGCTAGTGCACTGCTGTTTGACATTCAGTCATGCACGGTGCGTTTACGATGTTCGGTGATGTACCAGCATACCCTATATAAACATAAAGTACATGAGATTAATATTTAGTTATAGCTTAATATTATTTTTGGTGAGAAAGTTATTTAAAATGCTACAAAACGGCGTAAAAACCAATATTAACAGAAAATTGACATTAATTGGACGACTAATACTGCGTGGGAGTAGATTACATAGAGGAACCAAGATTTTAGGACAATCCAAAAATAAATGCTCCAACGATCCTTCAGCCAGACCGCGCTCACTGATTGAGCTGTCTCTTATTTTTAATTTTGCTACAAAAACGGGAGAGCAAAAACGACCCAAACGTAAACGAATAATAATAGAAGTGTTTAATTTCGAAAATACCCTGTTTTTGTGTGTGTGTATGCAAACATCCACTATCTCATTGGGGGAACACGAGTCAACGCCGGTTGCACTCACAAATGTCACATTGTATCTGCCAAAAACTAGGTACCTACCTAGGTAAAAAGCGAAAGATTTATTTGTTTTGAAGAGAAAGCATAGTCCTACCTAGGTAGGTACATGCATAGAGTACTTTATTATATACTGAGATAGAGTTGTCACTTCATCTTAAAGTATTAGCGCCATCTATAATTGAGTGTTTGAACCAAGAAACTGTAGTTAATCAATCAATCAATCAATCAATCGTTTATTGCAAGAAAGTGAGTACAAAAGGTGTTACATAAATTGTATTGATCTGTCACAATCTGCTAGTGTCTAGCATGCAATGCAATAAATACTAAGATAATTCTTAATATCTACTAAATACCTATTAATGACTAGGTCAACTTAATTTGTAGGGTAAACTTAATTTATATATAAAATTACAATTAGGTACTATGCATATTAAGTATTATCATTGTCATTTACATATTCATCTATCGAATAGTAGCTTTTCTGAACCAAGTATCTATTTAACAGTCTCTTGAACTCTATAATATGCTTACATGTTCTAATTGCCTTTGGTAGGCTGTTGTAGATCCTTGGAGCCATTCCTAAAATACTTTTGGACAAGAGAGCTGTATTCATTGAGATGGCACGCACTTTATTGCGGTGTCGTTCACTACTGAAATTTTGAAACAAATCTGGATTACATTTTACAAATACAGCCACTTCATAAATGTACAAGGAAGGAAAAGTTAAAATATTTAAACTGTTAAAATGAGGTTTACAAGATTCTGTGGGCCATAAATTGCACACGGCACGCAAACATTTCTTTTGAGCCTTAAAGACAAGGTCCCGATCAGTTGCGTTGCCCCAGAAAATAACTCCATACCTAAGAGTCGACGATACATATGCATGATATGCTATTAATACAGCTGATTTATTTACAATTTTATTTAACATGCGCAGTGCATACGAATATTTATTTAGTTTAACACAAACATTTTCAATGTGTGCTTTCCATGTCATATTATTGTCTAGAGTAAGGCCTAAGAATTTAGTAGTGTTGGTTTCCGATATTTTATGATTTTTATGGGTAATGTTTGCGGCAGGTAAAATACTATATTTCTGATTAAAGTTCATGATACATGTTTTGTTTAAGTTAATTTTTAAGCAGTTAATATTCAGCCATTTTATGATTGCTTCTAAAGTTTTATTGATATTCGAGTCATACGTGTTATCTTTTATATCATTGAATAAGATAGTGCTATCGTCTGCGAATAGGACCATCGTATTATTAGTACTCTTAGGCAGGTCATTTATATAAATGAGAAATAATAATGGCCCTAAAATACTTCCTTGAGGAACACCATGTAGAACTGTTTTGGTCTGTGAAGAGAAGATGGTTTCTTTTTTAGTATTGTAGCATAGTTGAGTGATTTGTGTAATTTGTTTCCTATCACTCAAATATGACTTAATTAGTTCAAGAATGTTACCCCTGACTCCATATTTATACAATTTGTTCATTAAAATGGTATGGTCTACAAAGTCAAACGCTTTCGTTAAATCCATATACATTGCAGAGACTGGCAACCTTTTATCCATATTTATAAGGACTTTCTGTATTAGTTCAAAGATTGCCATGTTAATACATTGATTTTTCCTGAAGCCTTTCTGTTCCTTAGCTAACAAATTATTACTTTCTAAATAATTGTACAGACTGTTATATATTACTTTTTCGATAACTTTGGCTATAACTGATATTAATGTGATTGGCCTAAAATTTTTCATTTCATCTTTTTTGTCTTTTTTAAATATTGGTTTGACAATAGACAACTTTAACTTATCAGGAAATGTTCCTTGTTCAATACACATGTTGGTTATATAACTAATTATAGGGGAAATTATATGGGATACTTTTTTAATGATCTTAGTTGAAATTCCATCGTATCCTACGCTACTAGTATTTTTCAGAGATTGAATTATTGATTCTAGTAGTATATAGCTAGGATAGCTAGCTGCCTTTGCACTGTGCATATATAGTATCGAAACCACCTCTTTGATTTAAGAACCTATACGATTATTAATTCTGCCGTTCCTACTACGTACAAAGTCGAAATATTGAACGAATCGCAGAATTAATAATCGTTATTTTTACGTAATTGTGGCCGTTTCCGCAACACGGTAACATCGGTCGGAATTAAAATAAACACGTGCCAAAAATAAATACACTTTACAGGTTTTGATTACGACAGAATATGTATATTTTCAAAGAACATTTAAAAATACGAGTATTTCCACAGCACAATCGTTAAGGTTTATCGAACGTTAGTAAAACAAAGCCAAATTAAAATTTTCAAGAAGTTTCCAGTCCAGTTAGCACAACCAAGGTTAACGTTAACCAGGGTGAAATCGGTGTCCAGAAACAAAGAAGAATGTCGAAATAGCATACAAAAAACACAGAACGCGATAATAAACGACTACGTCTCTAACAAAGAGTAAAGTAACCATGAGGAAAAGAGTGGCAACTCTATGGTCAAACTTGCGATAAGTGCTGCCACCTAGAGAACTGTGGTTGAACTACAGCTATACTATGTACCGTATGTAGGTATGTATCGTAGTTAACCACCGAAACATTATATTGCGACTCTCCATAGAACCGTTTCATAATAAAGTGACATCCATTGTATGCCTCTCAGTATGTTACTTAATTATGACGCGGTTCTATAGTGTCACAATAACATAGTATTCAGCAATACATTTAATAATGAGAGAACTCAGAGAAACGCATTTCCGCACAGACAACGCTTGACTGACTGACATTGGACTTGTTTGACAGTTGACGTTTTGTATTTTCATCAACACTCCAGAGGTCGCTGCCGTCAGTGAAAATGGGAACCATTCTAAGTGTGCCCCCCCTGGTTTCTAACGACTGATGCATTTCGTTCAGAAATTTTACATCACTTTGCCAGTTGAAACCTCTTAGTTTCTGAACGAAGTGTAACGATGCTGCTGCCATCTCTAATAGATTGTGCGAACTAATTTCAGTGTGTCATTTTCTATGGGTACATGGGTAGATAGGTAAAATGTTCTAAGTGAAGTGCCCCTGGCGTTGGTTGAGTTGACTCGTGTTCCCCCATCCATTGAGATAGTGGATGTTTGTGTTGTGCTAAGGAGGCCGTTCAACTTGGTGTTAATACTTGGGTTAAATGTTTCACTCGTGTCTTTCTCTCTCTCATACCTCAATTGGAACAATTTATGGCAAATATCACGTCAGAGTAAAGGTAAACATTACGGAAACCTGCAACCGGTTATCCCTATCAAACCGTGGTTTGTCAAAAACGGTATTTTCGAAATTAAACACTTCTACTAGTTATTATTCGTTTACGTTTGGGTGATTTTTGCTCTCCCGTTTTTGTAGCAAAATTGAGAATAAAAGACAGCTCAATCTGTGAGCGCGGTCTGGCTGAAGGATCGTTGGAGTATTTATTTTTGGATTGTCCTAAAATCTTGGTTCCTCTGTGTAATCTACTCCCACGCAGTATTAGTCGTCCAATTAATGTCACCAAAAATAATATTAAGCTATAACTAAATATTAATCCCATGTACTTTATGTTTATATAGGGTATGCTGGTGCACCACCGAACATCGTAAACGCACCGTGCATGACTGAATGTCAAACAGCAGGCACTAGCCGACCTCGGCACTGGCTGGCATCAAAGTGTTGATGGGGCCAATATTTTCCCAAAAATTGAATTGAATTGACTCGTGTTCCCCGAAGCCGCTCAATGTCGTCGCCGGCGACCGTGCGCGTGAAGGAGGAGCCGGAGTGGGCCGGCGCGGACGACGCGGCGGGCTTTTACTCCGAGCACGAGGTCAAGGATGAGCTTGAGCTGGGCGAGGAGCGGCTGCGGCCGCAGGACATCGCCTTCACTCTGCACGGTGAGTAGAGTTGAGTTGATCAATTGCCGTTCTTCCTTTCGAAACTGGCTGAATAAGTGATATGGATTAATTCGGTATTAGTAGTCCGCAACTACCGCAGCTATCAAATTTAAATTTGGTAAAATTGCACAATGTGCTTGCCCGCATCTATTTATAAATAAAAAATATGAAAATAGTTTTGTAGTATCTAGCTGGAGATGGGGTCTAAAGGGGGATTTAAAAATGAAAGTAAAGTGATTATAGCAAATGGGGCATCACATAAAAGGGCTTGATTTGCACATTTTTAAACTATTTTTATTAAATTTTTTGTCTATCAGTTTCAGATTTATGACAAAAAATTTACAAAAAATGACTGTTCCCCCTTGTCTCTGAAGTTTAAGTCTTAAGTTTATAAAATCTGAAATAATTATAACTTATAGACATTTACCTATATTTTATAGGAAAAGTAAAACAAGCCGTAGGATTTTATGTGAAACTATTAACTATCATTTCCAACCTTGGGGTCAAGTAATTTTAAATTTTGTTATTGAAACTGATATCACTGGCGTGCTCTTTTCGAGGTTTTCTTGATCGGAATTTGTATTTGACTACCATATTTTTTGACTTTGCTCACATTTTCATCTTATAGAAGACAGCAAGAAAAATTCTCAAATTGTTCAGTCATACAATTTTAGATTTTTGTTTTAAAAGCTAATAGGAATTAATCACTGTCAGGTTCTCCTTGACTAGCCCTTTCTCTGCTAGCCGTGCCATCCGCTCCTAATCGCATTTTCTTCTCAATTAGGCTGAAAAAAAAAATTGTCATAACTGCAAACTTTTATTTTCATTATTGTCATTAAAGCCAATATAGTTTGAGGTCTTTTTAGAACTACTTAGGGGCCCTCTATAGACACCTCGATCGGCATCCTAGCTTGAGGCGTTCACTAGATAAATCGCCTTTAAAATATGAATAATTCAATAATTCTATCTCTATTGCGCACGGCCGCTGTACTGTAGTCTTAATTTTCTCGATTTATTAAACTAGAAAATTTCAAGTCAAACTTTCGAAATTTGTTCGGTTAATTGTTTACAGAGTTATTGTGATTTTTGATTTTGCTTCATTTCATTACAAAAAAGTTTGACATGGCTAACCCAACCGAATTAATAAGACGTTTTCACGTCAAAATCACCTCATTATCTGTTTAGTTCATATTTTGTTTTTTACGCATATCAGCCAGCAGCCCATACATCGTTACTTATTCATAGTTATAGATAGATATCTAGTTAATAAGCAGCTTTTTTATATTATGTCTTTAAGGCAGAGATGGGCAAAATTTATTCGAATGACGAATAACGAATATGAATAACCAAATTATTCGCGAATAACGAATGAAATTCTCGAATGATTATTCTTATTAAAATAAATTATTCGTCGAATTATTTATTTGCGAATAATTTATTCGCGAATAATTTATTCGTCGAATGAATTGCCACGGATAATTATTATGTACTGGAATACCTGCTCCATTTTTCTCGAAAATTGATAACTAAACTGAAAGATGTTGTTTGTACATTCTAATACCCCTTCTATACGGTCGGGTGGTTGGGCCAACCGAGAGGGATGCAGCTATTTGTAGGAACGAGATGTAAATATTACTATCTCATTCTGACAGGTAGCTGCGTCCTTCTCGGTTGGCCCAACCGCCCGACCGTATAGAAGGGGTATAACAGAACGGACTAAGCAAATGTTCGCCTTACATAAGACATTCTTCTATTATTTATGTATGTATGTATGTATTATTTATGTTATGTGTGTGTACTCTTTATTGCACAAAACCATTAACAAATATGTACGTACATGAACTTAGGATTAACATGTACAATGGCGAACAATGGTATGGATGGATTATTTGTTTGGTCTACAAATATTTTACGTTAAATTGGAAAGTTTATCCGGTTTAGATAAACGTATTGGGTTTGCTTTGATCGTGTCGATTATAAGTAAAACATAAAACACTTTTTAATCAACATTGGTTTATTCATTATAATTATAATTATTATAAAAATAGTAAATATATAGATAAAAAGACGTGGTTAGTACAAATGTTGCATAAACTCATCCCTTTGCCGGTGTCATAAGCGGCGGTCTTTTTACCGAACCTGCCGGGCCCGTGACGCATGCGTCTCGTCATCGTTTTTAGCGAAAAATACTTTGTATGGGGGCCTGGCGTGAAGTGTTCGCTCGCGGGTGCTTGGCCATGAATGGGTTAACTTATAAACGAGTCACTTTATTTCTAATTCGTGTTAGTTATTTGAATGGAATAACCAAAAAACGTCAAATATTTTTCGTAAATTTATCCGAATAAAATAACAAATAAGTTATTCGTTATTCGAAAAGTAGTCGAATGATTCATTCGCGGATAATTTATTCGCAAATAAATCATTCGCAAATAAATTATTCGACGAATAAATTATTCGCGAATAAAAATATTACGAATTATTTTTTATTCGAATAATTATTCGAATAAATATTTATTCGAATAATGCCGATCTCTGCTTAAGGTAGTTGACGACGCGGTTAGCCTAGTTGGTAGTGACCCTGCCTACGAAGCTAGCGGTCCTGGGTTCGAATCCCGGTATGGACAAATATTTGTGTGATGAGCGCGAGTATTTGTTCCTGAGTCATGGATGTTTTCTATGTATTTAAGTATGTATTTCTCTATATAAGTATGTTTATCGTTGTCTAGTACCCATAGTACAAGCCTAGAGCTTAGTTTGGGACTAGGTCAATTTGTGTGAGATTGTCCGCTGATATTTATTTATACAGTTCCAATAAAGCAAGTGTTGAGAACAGACGTTAGTTTCTTTTTAATTTACCTGCAGGCAATAGTGTACCTTATACTCAAGTACATATGGTCCATCGACCCAGGATTCATTAACGGGTGACCTATTTAATTGTTCGAGAATATTGCTTTTGGAAGTAATTAGGAGAAAAATCAAGTAAAAGCGGACTAAAATGTGAATAATAGTGAACATTATTGGTGACAATTAGTGAACAAAAGTGAATAACAGTGAAAGAACTTTAAGGATTGGTTACATTCGGAGATTTTAGTATAAACAGTTCGACAGCAATAAAAACGTTTTATTTGCGAACTTAAGACAAGCGCGGAATAGTAGTAGTAGTAGTAGGCTATAATAGTGGTTTTGTGGGCTAAGGAGCAAGGCGTTTAAATAGCGGGCTTCAATTTAACACGAACAGTATCGTACCCTACCTACATTGTTATAGTTAACATTGTCTTCTCTGGAAAATAGTGATTAGCGATTTGATCTTTTATAAATAATTTTGGAAGAACAACAATTTGTAAAAGATGGATAATGCCGAAAAGCGAATGTTACTTCAATCCAATGTGTTTGAAAAGGTGCAAAAGGTTACGCGAATTATAAGAAGTCGCCTAAGGACAGAATAACTTGGTTATTTGCAAAGCCGAATAGAGGCTTTGGAAACTTACTGGAAAGACTTTAAAAGTGTTCACGAAAAATTAGTGACGAGTGTTTCGAAGGAAGATAGAAAATTATTATCGTATTTTGCTGATGACATATTTGACCAGTTTGAAGAGTTATATTTTACATACAAGGGTGAAATGAAAACCGCATTACATATTTTAATTCCAGATAGTACCAAACCAAGTCAACAAAGCCAAAATGAAGCGTCTAAGCCTGGTACTTCTAGTGGTGACCTAAAATTACCCCGGATTGCGATTCCTACGTTCGGAGGAGATTATACAGAGTGGCAATAATTTCACGACCTTTTTTTGGCATTGATTCACAGAAATGAGTCATTGGAAAATGTACAGAAGCTGCATTATCTTAAGAGTAGCTTGAAGGGCGATGCAGAAGTTTTGCTGCGTCAGTTTTCTATTACTGGAGAAAATTATGTTGAAGCGTGGTCAATACTGAAGAAAAGATACAATAATAAAAGGTACATAGCAAATTGTATTTTTAAGAAGTTTTTTGGACAAAGGGCAATGCTTCACGAGTCGGCTGCCTCCATGAAGCAGCTGTTGGATACATCCGTCGAATGTATGAATTCACTGAATAATCTTGGTTTACCGACGGAGGAGTGGGATGCTATCGTGAATTATATCGTCGTATCAAAGCTGGACTCTGAAACACATAAACAATGGGAAGAAAGTATTAGCAGAGATAGTGCTGAAGACTTACCTGGATTTGAAAAACTGAAGGCGTTCTTGGAGACCCGGTTTCGCACGTTGGAGATGGTAGACCCTGGAAATAAAATAAACAAACCTGTTAAACCGAAGACATTCCACACCACGACGGTCAGCCAGGATGTGCACTGCTTCTTCTGCAAAGAAAAACATATATTTAATTGTAAACAATTTGCTAAGCAATCAATCGAAGAAAGGTACGACTTTGTTCAGAAAAATAATTTGTGCTTCAATTGTCTAATTCCGAATCACTCCGCTTTTAAATGCCGACAAAAGTCGACATGCCAGATCTGCAAACGAAAACATCACTCCTTATTACATCGAGATAATAAACAAGCAGGTAAAGAAAGACAAGCTACAGAAGAAACTACAACAAACAAGCAAGAGGAAATAGAAGAAAAGGTATCCGCGCATGTGTCAAGTGGAGAAGAGTTCTGTCAAAACATTCTGTTGGCAACGGCACTAGTGGACGTGACATCAAGTTCAGGACAATCACACGTCCTCCGTGCTCTGATCGACCAGGGCTCCGAGGCTTCGTTCGTGACTGCGCGCGTGGTCGAGTTATTGGGTTTGAAGAGAGCCCAAATCAGCGGCGTCGTCTCGGGTGTTGGTGACGGTAACAAAGTTTATATTAATCACTTAGTAGGATTAAATATTAAATCGAGGCATGAAAGTAATTTCTCTTTTGATGTAAATGCTTATGTGTTAAAGTCGTTGACTCGTAGGTTACCTGCAAAGGAAAATCCAAGGTTATGTCTGGCCTCAACTTAAAAATATGAAGTTAGCTGACCCCACTTTTAACGTACCGGGCAGAATCGATATTCTTCTCGGGGCGGATGTTTTTGGCAAAATCATAGACTCAGGTTTATTAAGAGGACCGGGCGATGTCATCGCTCAAAATACACATCTGGGGTGGATATTGTCAGGTGATATTAATACAACTCCTACTAACCCTCTACATATAACCAGTTTACATGTTAGCAGGATCGTGGAAGAAGATAACAGCCTCTTGAGAAGATTCTGGGAGATAGAAATAGAATTATACACAAATAAGAAAGTATGGACTAAAGAAGAGGAGAAATGTGAAGAAAGCTACATAAACACAACCACAAGAGACCCCACAGGAAGATATATAGTCCACTTACCTTTAAAACAAAGCCTAGATGAAACGGTTAAGGTGTGCGGTGAAACTAAACCTCAAGCGATCACAAGATTTAAGCAGCTAGAAAAGAAGTTTGAAAAACACGAAGGTTTAAAAACCGAATACAAAAGGGTTATACATGAGTACTTGAAGATGGGTCACATGAAGAAAGTTGAAGATGAAAACGAAGATAAAGCAATTTACTTACCACATCATGCTGTTGTAAGGGAAGACAAAGATACGACTAAAGTCCGAGTGGTTTTTGACGCTTCGGCGAAGGGATCCAACGGTTCTTCCTTAAATGGTGCTACGATGGTTGGCCCTACAATACGACCTGATCTGCGAGTTCTTATCACACGCTGGAGGTCACACAAAATCTGTGTTGCTGGCGATATTGTAAAAATGTATCGCCAAGTGAGAATGACAGACAAACACACCGATTTACAGCGCATAGTATGGCGGGACAATCCATCTGAAAAAATAGAAATCTATAAACTACTTACCGTAACATTTGGCACTGCGGCAGCACCATACCTGGCGGTGCGAACTTTGACGCAACTGGCTGATGATGAAGTTGATAAGTATCCTCGTGGAGCAGCCATTGTTAAGAGTTCATATTACATGGATGATTTGATGACAGGTCATGAAGAAATATCTGAAATAAAAGTTATCTGTGATGAGGTAAACGAACTGTTAAGATTAGGCGGGTTTGAAATGCAAAAGTGGTCCAGTGAAATTGAGGAATTGATAAACTTTCTACAAGAAGGCAAGGAAGTCCCTGAATCTGTGGATAGAATGGACATAAAAATGGATAAGGTGATAAAGATTCTAGGACTAACATGGAACAGGAAAGAGGATACTTTTAAAGTAATAGTAAACTTACCAGACGCCAGGAACCCTGTGACAAAGAGAGTAATATTGTCCGATGTCGCTAGTCTTTTTGACCCTTTCGGATGGCTAGGACCAGTAATCATCACAGCCAAGATTATGATACAGAAACTGTGGCTCTGCAGTGTCGGCTGGGATGATTAACTGCCATCAGAGTTAATTGATGAATGGCTCAGTTATAGAGAAGATCTTCGCGATTTACAAACTATTGAGATTCCACGCTGGTTGAAAATGACATCTCATTGCAAGAATGTACAGCTGCACGCATTCGCAGACGCCTCTTCGGTGGCTTACGCAGCTGTGGCTTACGTTAGGGTGGTGGATGAGGATGATAATATCCATGTTACAATGATAGCATCTAAGACTAAAGTGGCACCACTGAAACAACTTTCCATCCCACGATTAGAGCTTTGTGCTGCTGTGTTGTTGGCAAACCTTATGTATGAGCTATCAGACTTATGGAAAATTCCAATGCATTGTTTACATGCTTGGACAGATTCAATGGTGGTTTTGTCTTGGCTGCAATCTCTGCCAAATAGGTGGCAAGTATTTGTAGGCAATCGGGTGTCAGACATCATTCAACGAATTGATAACGACAGGTGGCGACATGTTCCATCAGCTGAAAACCCAGCCGATCTAGCATCAAGAGGTGTCAAAGCAAGTGACTTGGTAAACAATGAGCTGTGGTGGAGTGGACCAGGTTGGTTGAAAAGTAGTGAGATCGACTTTACAAGAAGTGCTATTCCTCAAACAGAGTTAGAGATGAAGAAAACATTCCATGTAATCCTGGAAGACAAACCTGTTTGGGAAAGGTTTTCATAAATGTCCAGAATGAAGAGAGTACTGGCTCAATGTTTAAGATTTGCAAACAAAAGTAAAAAAGATAAAACACATACTTGACATCGGATGAAGTTAATACAGTCGAAGATAAATGTGTGAGCTATTATCAATATTTGGTATACGGAAAGGAAATAGAAGATCTGAAGAAGAACGGAAGGGTCAAGGCTAGAAGTTCGTTGGTCAGTCTCACGCCATTCTTAGACAAGAAGGGCTTGTTGAGAGTAGGAGGAAGACTGGGTAAAGCCAACATTCCAGAAGACGCTAAACACCCAATTATTATACCTAGTAAACGTCATGTTACTAGGCTTTTAATAAACGAAGCCCATACAAGAACCCTTCATGGAGGTTTACTTCAGATGATGACATATATGCGTAGCAAATACTGGATAATAGGCCTCAAGTCAGCTGTCATACAATTCACTCGTAGTTGTAAAGTGTGAATAAAGGATAAAGCCAAGATAAAGCAGCAACTGATGGGTCAGCTCCCAGCGTCAAGAGTGACTCCTCATCGTGCCTTCCTCCACAGCGGAGTTGATTACGCAGGGCCCATACAATTGAGGACATCAAAGGGTCGTGGTCATAAGTCAACAAAGGGCTACATCTGCCTCTTTGTTTGGATGTCCACGCGGGCTATCCATTTGGAGGCTGTCACAGACCTGACTTCTAAGGCGTTCATCGCAGTATTTAGAAGGTTTATTGCTAGAAGGGGACACTGTTGTCATTTGTGGAGCGATAACGGGACCAACTTTGTAGGTGCAGATAAAGAGTTGAAAAGTATGTTTGAACAGGGCAAAGCCAATGTTGCAGCCGAGGTAGCCGAACTCCTGGCAAATGACTGTACTACCTGGCACTTCATTCCACCAAAGGCTCCCAATTTTGGTGGGATATGGGAGGCTGGAGTCCGGTCAGCCAAGCGACATTTAGCAAGAGTTAACGGTACAATAAAGTTGACCTATGAAAAGATGGCGACTCTCCTGGCTCAAGTTGAAGCCTGTCTGAATTCGCGACCCATCTGTAATTTGGATAACACCATTGACACTTTGAAACCGCTAACGCCAGGACACTTCCTAATCGGAGAGCCAGTAATCAACATTCCGGATACAAGTTACGAGAATAAGAACGTAAACATGCTAACTAGATGGCAATTTTTGCAAAATAGGGTGCAAGACTTTTGGAAGAGATGGAAAGCCGAATATCTCAACACATTACAACAGCGATACCAGTGGCAAGACACCGTACCCTCTCCGTGTGTTGGAGATATTGTTATTATAAAAGAAGATGAACTCCCGCCCGCAAAATGGTTGCTCGGAAAAATAACAGCCTTGCACTCCGGTACTGACGAGCTTGTACGTGTTGTGAGCGTGCAATACAAAGGAGATAACGTGATGAAGAGGCCGTTATCCAAGTTGATATTACTGCCAACAAACCCTGATGATGGCAATATTTAAACGTGTGTGGTGGTCAGTTGATTTCATATTTATTTGAAACAATGAAATCTACAATGTTAGCAATTTTTTTTTATAAATAACTCATTATGCAGGTTATCTAGGTAGCCTTAAATAGCATAAAAAAAATGCCTGCAACATTTATATACTCGTATATTTTAGTAAAATTGTGTAGCTATCTGTTTTATTAAGTTAACGTATTTATTTAATTTACGAATATTGTATCGGGTCATCGCTAAGAATGTGATAAGATTAGAATTAGTGTTAACATTGAACTTTATGTGTAAATAGGTCATACGGTCATGTAAATAGGTCAAATGCTAACGTATATAATAATAATATGACATTTGTGAAAAGGACATAGAATAACAATTTTTAGGTAGGATAATATTAAAATTGATTGTGCTTCTTTATAACTTATATTATTTAATTTATGTTTTATCGTACATACATAAATGTCCTAGATTTTATTTTATTTTTATAAGGCGTGTACACCTGTAAGGGTAGGGTTAAGTGAAACACAATTATAGCCAATGTACCTGCAAACTAACCTTAACCTATACGCAATAAATTTCATTTCATTTAATTTCATACGTTTTGTTTTACACTGTCACTGCGGAGACATTAACGGCGATGAAACGTTAAATATATATTGTTTTTATATACAGTCCACTGAAGCTAGGCAGAAATCTAAATAAATACTTACTTACTAACTAAGGATATTGTTTAGGATATTTTTTTCGTACTGCACAAAAATGTAGATAAGTAGGTTAAGGTTTTAATACGATGGTTGTAAATTATGCATACTCTTGTTTACATAAGCCCGATTGTGTTTTTTTTTGGTTTTCAATAAGGTTCATTTCTGCTGCCTTATTATTTTATGGGCGCAGATGTTGAAACGGGCGCGCGCAGCAGCTAAACCGGTTTGTTACCTACTTACTATTAAGGGTTTTGATTGAAAGTCAAGCCAATTAGCAACCATTGTTTTGTTCATAGATGCATTTAATTATTTAGATTAGGTGATTAGCTAAGGATTTTTATAAATTCAAGCTATGAAATGTTATTAAAGTTTTATTGTTTTCTAGTAACGTAAGTAAAAACAGTCGTTTTTGGAGGGCGGTATGTTTAGTTCATATTTTGATTTTTACGCATATCAGCCAGCAGCTCATACATCGTTACTTATTCATAGTAATAGATAGATATCTAGTTAATAAGCAGCTTTTTTATATTATGTCTTTAAGGTAGTTCCAATAAAGCAAGTGTTGAGAACAGACGTTAGTTTCTTTTTAATTTACCTGCAAGCAATAGTGTACCTGTACAGGATGCACAAAATGAAACTGCAGATTACTAATAATAGGTACATTTTAATTTCTTGTTCTACAAGTGGTTTTTTACTATGCTACGCGCCCAACGCGCGCGCGTCTCGTTCGATGGGCAGTTTTGCTCTGGCCCGCCGCCGCCTCCGTCTTCTCTCTCCCTCGCACATTGGTTGCGATGTCGTCGTAAACATCCTCCCCCTCTTTGGAAGATGCTGTAGCTTCTTTCAAGACCTTTTGATTATCTTCAGTTACAGGCAAGGGACAAACGCGGTTGATAGCTCGCCGCTCAACGCCACGATGAGTTAAGAAGTCTGCAACTCGAACTACTCCATCTGCTCCAGGGTAAGTACGCTGAACTCGTCCGAGTTTCCAGCTTAGTGGTGGTAGCTTTGATTCTCTTAAGACTACCATGTCTCCTTCTTGAAGATTTGGTTGATGTTTTCGCCATTTTGTATGCGGTTGTAATTCTGCTAGGTACTCATTTCTCCATCTGTCCCAGAATTGAACTCGAAGCTTCTCAATCAGCTGATACCTCGTGCGAATGGTCATGTCTGTGTTCTGCGAGCTCGGTAGTGACATCAGAGGCCGCCCGATGAGGAAGTGCCCTGGGGTTAAAGGAGAAAGGTCGCTTGGGTCAGGTGATAAAGGAGTTAGGGGTCGGGAGTTGAGGATCGCTTCAATTTGAGCAAAAAGCGTACTCAACTCCTCGAATGTAAGACTAATGTTTCCTGCTATGCGTTTAAGATGATGCTTGGCGCTCTTTACACCGGCTTCCCACAGTCCGCCAAATGTAGGCGAATAAGGAGGACTGAAGTTGAATTTTATGCCTTCATTGGCCGCAAAATCGTTTACACATTTCAAGCTAGCGCGGAGCACTCTGCCTAATTCATTATTCGCCCCCACAAAGTTCTTGCCATTACCGCAACAAATTTGATAGGGTTTGCCTCTCCTAGCAATAAATCTTTTAAGGCAAGAAATAAAGGCTTGAGTGGTGAGATCACTTACTGTTTCTAAGTGAACAGCTTTGGTAGAAAAACATACAAATATACATAAGTAACATTTTGTTACCCTGCTACCACGGCCTTTTTTGCTTGCGATCATGAAAGGGCCGGCAAAGTCAGTTCCAGTTACTTGAAATGGGTAAGCCTGAGTAACTCTACTTGAGGGCAGGTTGCCCATAAACGGCTGGGTGATTTCACCCTTCACTCTCACACAAATTATGCATTTTTTAACAATGCTTCTGGCTAGTGTTCTGCCACCAATGGGCCAAAATTGTTCCCTGAACGTACTGAGAAGCAGTTGAGGACCAGCGTGAAATAAGCGGATATGTTCACTTGTCATAAATAGTTTGGTGAAGTGATGTTTTGCACTTAATAGAGCTGGGTGTTTTGATTCATACTTAAGATTGGTGTTTTTTAGACGGCTACCTACTCTTAATATACCATTATCATCAATAAACGGAGCTAATTGAAAGATTTCCATATTTGACTTAAGTGATTTTCCTTGAACAAGAGTGTTTAATTCGAAATTAAAGGATTCGCCTTGGGCAGTTTTTATAAGGTAAGTTTGAGAATTATGAAGTTCAGTCTCATTAAGTGAACCTGTTAATTTGTTAGAATGCTTGCAATTATAAATAAACCTTAATATGAAGGCAAATATTCGCGTTAGTTTAGTTGAGTCTGAAAAACATTCAAACTGCACAAATTTAGATTTACATTGAGTGTGATAAATAGAGATCAGTTCTGGCAAATCCCCTGACTGATTAGGACTCTTACATTGAGGCCACTCAAATTTATTTTTTAAAAGGAACGATGGACCTGTCCACCACATTGTCAAGTTTACCAGTAGCTGGGGTTCAACACCTCGAGATGCCAAGTCTGCTGGGTTTTCGTCAGTGGGGACATGTCTCCATGCCTCTCTATCTGTCAATTCGTGAATTTCGTTAATCCTTTTAAGCAAACAAATGCTTTTAAGAGTTTTGGCTGAGTCTTTTTCCAACCTAGTGTTATCGTTGAATCAGACCAAAAAGTTTTTGAGTGTAATTCACACCGAAGGGCTTCGTTGACCTTGGCTGTTAGTCGAGCACCTAACAAGGCCGCACAAAGTTCGAGCCTTGGAATAGTAACGGGCTTCAAAGGTGCTACACGAGTTTTTGAACATAATAATTTGCAACTTACTAAACCATTGCTATCTATGGAACGTAGATATATACAGGCAGCATAGGCGTCCATAGATGCGTCCACGAAACAATGAAGCTCTATGATGACAGAAAATGGACTCGGTACAAACCTCGGGACTGAAAGTGATAGAAGAATGTTTAGACTGCTTATCATTTTTTCCCAAGTGTTAGCAATGTCCCTTGGAACTGCCTCGTCCCAATCAAGCTTGAGTTGCCACAACCGTTGTAACAGAATTTTTAAAGTAATTGTACATGCACTGAGCAAGCCTAAAGGGTCAAATATTTTACAATTTTTTGACAAGATAACTCGTTTTGTTACTTTCGTTTGTTTTACATCTTGATCTAAGTTAATTTGAAACTTCAAGGCGTCATTGTTAGGTTAGGTGCCCACAAAACTCCTAGAACACTGGATTCTTTTGATAGGTTAAGATAATCAGATTCGATTGTTTCATGGAAAATTTGCGGACAATTTGTTCTAAATTTATGTATAGGAAAACAAGCGGATGCTAATATCTCAGTGACCGTTTTATGTATGAGAGCAAGATCACTTTTTTTTGAGGCGCCTGTCAAAAGGTCATCGACATAAAAATTGTTTTTTATGACTTGGGTTATTAATGGGTCTGAACACTCTGTGGCTAGTTGAAGAAGACACCTAGTACTTAAGTAGGGTGCAGATGCAGTTCCGTAAGTTACGGTGTTTAGTTGTAATGTCTTAAGAGGCGTGTTTTCCTCATCTCTCCACAGAATGAGTTGAAGATGTCTTTGCGATTCATCTATCATTACTTGTCTGTACATTTTTAAGATGTCTCCAGACAGCACATATTTATGTTGGCGGAAACGAATCAGGATATTGAATAATTCGTCTTGTACTACTGGACCAACATATTGTATGTCATTTAAGGATTTACGAGAAATGGATCTGGCTGACGCATCATATACTACTCGGAGTTTGGTAGTTTCTCTGTTTTCTTTAATAACTGCATGATGTGGCATAAAATACCCGAATTGAGGCCGTTCGATTTGATTTAAGTGACCCAATTCTTCATATTCGTTAATGAATTTACAATACTCCTCTTTTAAGTGAGTATTTTTGTTAAGTTTTCGCTCAAGACTATAGAAACGCTTCACTGCTATTTTAAAGGAATCACCAAGCGATTTTTCTGGAGTTTCTTTTAATGGCATCATGACTGAAAATCTACCGTCATCAAGACGCTTGGTGGTTGCAGTAAAATGTCGTTCACAGAATTCATCATCAGGTGACATGGTCGGTTTTGAATATGGAAGTTCCTCGAGAGTCCAAAACTTTGTCAACTGATCACTAATTTTCTTGGTAAAGTTGCAATGAACTGTTTGTCTTTCTTTAAAATTGTTAGTATTAAGAGGACCTGCCACTAACCAGCCTAACTTTGTGTCTTGAAGAGTTGGCTTATTGGGTCCTAGTTTTATTTTATTGCCTGATAATATTTCAAAAAATATTTCAGCACCCAGTAACAAATCAATTTCTGAAGGGCAGAAAAAATTAGGATCCGCCAGTTGAATGTCTTTTGGTAGGTTAAGGTCTACAACATTGATTAAGGCGTTTGGTAAAATACCAGTTATTTCAGGCACCACCAAACATTTAAGATGTGCGTCAAAACGGTTTACTCGCGAGTGTATAGTTATTTCACAGCTTTCGTATATGGGCATTTTTGAGTTGTTTTTGCCGGAGATACATAGTGTATCCGTACCCTTATTTATGAGACCCATTTTTTCTTTAAGGTGTGCTGTTATCAGGGACGACTGACTGCCCGCATCTAGTAAAGCACGGGCAAGAACAGTACATTCATTTTCAGGATTAATTACTTCGATTAAGGCAGTACCCAATAGAACTTGACTTGAAGACTGAGCCGGAGCTGATAGCGAAGCAGGTATGTAGCTGCAATTATGCAAGGTTGTTTTTGTTTCAGATACATTTTGATCTACATGTAAAAGCGTATTATGTTTTTTCCTGCAAGTTCTGCAAGATCCTAACCGGCGGCATTCGTTAGTGGCATGACCTCTTCGCAAGCAGTTCAAGCAAAGGTTTAGTGTTAGGACTTCACTACACCTTTGTTCCGCAGTTAATTGCTTAAAGGAAGAGCAGTCGGTGATTCGGTGTGGCTGATTACAGAATGGACACGTGAATGATGGCTGGCTGTCAGAAGAGGTCACAAAGCTTTTCGCTTGTGATAAGGTTCTTTAAATTTATTTTCTGTTTTCTTATAATTATTAAAAACTGGCTTATAATCGCGTTTGTCGCCTCCATTGTCAGCCAGAGTCTCCAGAATATCTGCACGATTGCGAAGAAACTGCATAAAATCAGACAATATGGGTAAGTCTTTTAAGTAATTTTTATGTTCTTCCCATTTGCCAAAAGTAACTGGATCTAATTTGGTTGAAATTAGGTAAATAATAAGAACGTCCTATTTATCAATGGGCTGGTCTAAATTATTAAGAGCCCTGAGGTTCTTGGACACGTGATCTACAAGGAACCTTATTGACTTATGAGACTCTCTTGACATGGAGGTTATTTCAAATAACGCTTTTAAGTGGTTATTTATAAGCACCTTTTTATTGGCAAACCGATCACAAATTAAGCTCCATGCAACTTCGTAATTCTTTGACGTGAATTCTATAGATTTAATGATTATTGCTGCACTGCCTTCTAAGGAGGATCGCAAATAATGAAATTTATTTATGTTTGAAATTGAATCGTTTGAATTGATTAAAGAGTCAAACATGTCCCGAAACTCTAGCCATTTTAAGTAATTTCCGTCGAAAGTAGGTAATTTAATCGTGGGCAGTTTAACATTGTTTAGGGTTGGTCGATGGCAGTGGTCGGAGCATATCGATTCCGCAGTGTGTAGAACAGCACTACTTACCATTGTATGTTTACTAATGCACGAATCAACGACAGTTTGGGCGAGCGATATCGTTTCGTAATAGGAATTTTCAAAGGCTACAAGTTCACTGTCATCATCACTATTTGACAGCATTTCAATTTGAGACTGAATTTCATTAAACTCAAACATTAAGTTCTCAGTTTTACTTAACCTAAGTTTTAATAACTTTGCTTGTAAGTCACTGATGTTCTCTATTTTAATTTTATGAATTGCGCTTACATACTCCTTGAATCCAGTTAGACGACCTTTTAACGCGTCGCGTGCCCTTACTAACTCTTTCAACTTAGTTTTATCACTTTCAGATAAATTGCTAGGAAAACCCCCACTTTTTTCATTTTCATCATTAGGCATCTTGTTTAGGCGAAATAATAAATCAAGCAAAATAAATGTGCACCAAACCAGTCCGAACGTAAAAAAGCGGTTGACGGCCGCGTAGACACCGCGGAACACGGTGCAGCACGGAGGCACAAGTCACGACACGGCACGGTGTGACAGCGTCGGCCGTCCGCGCACCGCGCGTCGCGCGCGACTCGGCACCGGGCACGTTGACCTTTGTACTATCGAGCTGGCCAGCGATCCTTCTTTCGCGAGCGCACGATGCGTGAACGATTTTTCTGGAATGTTTTTACAAATACCGCTCAGATACAAATACCTAATAACCTTTATGGTATAAAGTGCTTTTCTCATTACCTATTTGTATTTAAGTGGCAATAATGAAATAGGAAGTAGGAATTTGCGTGATTACAAATGGAATACTAGGTTCCTATTACCTAGATATTTGAATGTAGATGCGGGCAATATCTAAAATGAATATTGTGGTTCAATATGTTCAATAGGTATTGATAAATAAACGTAAATTTGTGCACTTATTGTACCTCGGTATTTAGGTATTTTACGTATTACGTGTTAAGTTGACTTTATTAATAGGTATTTCACAAGTTATTCACAATAGTCATAGCTCACTCAATTATTGAGTAATTAACTAATCATTAAATTAAGTAAGTTAGGTATTAAGCTGTAAAATTAAGAGCTTACCAAATTAAGATCTAAGTAAAGTATGGAAGGGAAGTAGGTAATTTAGGTTTCCTTGGTTGCATTTAAAGAATAAAGTGCAAATACCTTAGTTGAATAATAGGTGTAGCAATTGTTTTGGAGCAGCAAATCTTTATGATTATGATAGTAGGTACGAGACAGATGGCAATTAGCTTATGATGCATTCACTTATGTTTATTTATGAGCAGTGCTTGCATAATTTTAGGCATGAAAACGATAGCATTGAATGTTAGTTTTAAGAAAATAAAGAAATTGTGGCTTATTGATATTATTAAGCGAATGCAACAAGTCGGTGATTAAGACAGCCAGCAACTATAAAACTGGTACACTCGGTGTGCAAAGCACAAAAAAGATAAGTACTTACTTATTGCGAGTTTGCACTACGGCACCGAGTGCAAGCAAGAAACAATAATCCCGACACGTTGGAGCAAATCACACACACACAAATTAAAGAGGGAAGGGAATTGTATGGAAGATATAGGAAAGAGCACTCCCCTGCCTGAATGATGAACACGTCGCGTAATGGCCGCAGACCGCCTCCTCGTGGCGATTGATAGGCAGCACAGCAGGGCACGTTCGTATTTCCGACTAGGCATTACTTCACAGGGCAGACTCCACCTTCTTTGTCCTGTCACGGTCGCCACTTTTTGTACAGGATGCACAAAATGAAATTGCAGATTACTAATTGTAGGTACATTTTAATTTCTTGTTCTACAAGTGGTTTTTTACTATGCTACGCGCCCAACGCGCGCGCGTCTCGTACGATGGTCAGTTTTGCTCTGGCCCGCCGCCACCTCCGTCTTCTCTCTCCCTCGCACATTGGTTGCGACGTCGTCGTAAACAGTACCTTATACTTAACATATAACATATAATATATTACGGGTACACTACATAACTCCGAAGAGTCATAATTCCGAATTGATTGAAATCCCGAATTTTCATAATTCCGAATGCAATTTTTTTAATGAAGACTTTATTTTTTGATATCGCACTTAAATTAAACCTAACCTAACCTACTCATAGCGATTCAAATATGTATACTCAAGTACATTATCTTCAAAGGGCCATGTTGCTCCTTAAACGGCTACGGCTTTACATCCTAACAAACAACAACCGAGTTAAAACCCCCGACATCATCACCAAATGAACCTCTGAGCAATGAGCAAAAACTTCAACGGGCTCCGAGCACGTACATTTTCACTGGAGGGACTCGTCACTAAAGATTCCAAGTAGGTATTATAAAACTCCCGACAAAATCGTGATCAGAGCTCATAACACATAACTTTTAAACGGCTTAACGGATTTTTATTAAACCAAGCCAATAACACTCGATTAAGTCACCTTTCTAGTAAAAAAAAAAAAATATCGGTCCATCCGTTTAGGAGCTACGATGCCACCGATGCCACATACATACAGATACACACGTCAAACCTTTGATAGAATCCGGTGCAGCAGACTCTTCACTTACATAGGTATACATACATATGTATTGTTCGGTTTCAGAGTCGTTGAGCGAAGTGAAAGCTGGCGCGGTGTCTCGGGCGCCGCCCGCGGCCGCCGGCGCCGAGGCGGCTCGCGTGCAGGAGGCGCTCGCCGCGATCAGGCCCTGCTCCGTCAAACTCGAGAGCGTTCCCGTCGACCAGCTCCTGCATGCGTGCACTACTTGCCACAAGACATTCCTCCAAGAAGTCAGTCTGCTCACTCACGCGTGTGCTCGTGGTGGCCGTCAAACTCTTGCGAGAAGCGCTGTCAGCGATAAAACGAGGAAATATATCTGTGATAATTGCGGGAGAAAGTTTCATTTGAAGACTTCATTAATTCGGCATCTTCAACGTCATCAAGAGGAACCTTACGTTTGTAATATTTGCGAGAAATTGTTTACTAATATCTCTGCCCTACGTAATCACAAGCGAGCTCACTACACGTGCAGTATTTGCCAAAGAGAGTTTGAACAATTGGGAGTTTTAAATGCACACAAGAAAACTCACTCGAAGGAAAGACCGTACCCTTGCGACATTTGCAACAAAACGTTTAAGCTACGGAGTTACTTGAACAAGCACAAGCTGATTCACTCCGGAATAAAAAGCCACACTTGTGATGTATGTAAGAGAGCGTTTAACCGGCGTTTTAGTTTGACCCTGCACATGCGGATTCACACTGGAGAGAAACCATACTCCTGCGAGGTCTGTAAGAAAATCTGTGATAATTGCGGGAGAAAGTTTCATTTGAAGACTTCATTAATTCGGCATCTTCAACTTCACCAAGAGGAACCTTACGTTTGTAACATTTGCGAGAAATTGTTTACTAATATCTCCGCCCTACGTAATCACAAGCGAGCTCACTACACGTGCAGTATTTGCCAAAGAGAGTTTAAACAATTGGGAGTTTTAAATAAACACAAGAAAACTCACTCGAAGGAAAGACCGTACCCTTGCGACATTTGCAACAAAACGTTTAAGCAACGGTCGCACTTGAAAATACACAAGCTGATTCACTCCGGAATAAAAAGCCACACTTGTGATGTATGTAAGAGAGCGTTTAACCGGCGTTTTAGTTTGACCCAGCACATGCGGGTTCACACTGGAGAGAAACCATACTCCTGCGACGTCTGTAAGAAAAGTTATACACTGAACGGCTCGCTATTCGCGCACATGCTTACTCACACGGGGGCCAGACCCGAACCGGTGTCTTGCGAAATCTGTAATAAACAATTTTGTCCCAAGTATTTACCGAGACATATTAAGAGGGTTCACTCGGGGATCAAACCGCACTCGTGCGATATTTGTAAGAAAGCGTATTCGACCCGCGCCGAAGTAGCTGATCACACGTTCGTTCATACAGGGGTCAAACCGCACTCTTGCAAAATCTGTAAAAAGCGGTTTAGGCTTCGCCAGAGTTTAAGCAACCATAAGCTGGTTCACTCTCAGCCCAACGTCAGACCCTTCCCTTGCGACATTTGCAGCAAAAGGTTTACGACACGCTCAAGTTTGTGGTCGCATAAACAGATTCACGAAGCGAAGAAACACGCTTGTGATGTGTGTAAGAAAAAGTTTACGTGGCGTTTTACCTTATTATCCCACATGTTTGTTCACTCGGGGCTCAAACCGTATTCGTGTGATATTTGTAAGAAAGCGTATTCAACTCGCACCGAAATAGCTCATCACATGTTGGTTCATACAGGGGTCAAACCGCACTCTTGCGAAATCTGTAAAAAGCGGTTTAGGCTTCGCCAGAGTTTAAGCAACCATAAGCTGGTTCACTATAATAATAATAATAATAAAATACTTTATTTCGTGTAACCATTTTGACACATATTTTGTTAGTGAGAAAACTTAATCTAAGGTGTTAGTCGTATTAACCTAAAATAAAATTACACTGTTAGGGGAATGCAGTACTCCGCAGTGATTTAAATACGGGCAGTCCACTCTACCCGCTATCATGCGCAGGATGGTGTTGGGGCTGTCGCGCACCCTGCGCACCAGGGATGCGCCGCGCTTGCGCATGGCCGTGTAAAAACAGTCCACGCGCGCCGCCGCGAACATCCCCGATGCGCTACAGGAGCGAGGCAGCCCCACCAACACCCGGAACGCATTATTATATTGGACCCGGAGGGCCCCATAGGCCCGTTGCGTATAACGCTCCCACAGGCTGCCGGAGTAGAGAGAGGTACAATAAGCTCTAAACAGTGTAATTTTCGTCTCTCTCGAGCACCCGGCAAACCTGCGCGCGATCATGTTTGCTCGGACCGACAAGGCCCTCCGCTCCCTCTCAATGTCCATATTGTCTTTGAGAACAGCTGTAACCACATGACCCAAATATTTAAAATGGTCCACTCTTTCCATAGGAGTGCCGTTAAGGCAGACCTGGGGAACCTCAACTGTCTTAGTGCGACCTATTTCAAACACCATATATTGGCTCTTCTTAATATTATAGATTAGGCCGTGGCTGGCCGCATAAACTTCGCACAGCTGAAGCAACCTCCGCAACCCACAGACCGACGCGCTCAGCAGCACCATGTCGTCCGCGTAACTTATATTATTAATACACGTGTTATCAATATGACATCCTACACGGGTGTTGCTGAGCGCCTCGATCAGTCCATCCACGTACAAGTTAAAAAGAGTTGGAGAAGACAACCCTCCCTGTCTGACCCCACACTCCAAGCTATACGAGTCAGAAAGCTCGTTTGCCCATCTAACACTATTGACCTGGTTTCCGTACCAGTACCTGAAAATACGTAGGGTCTCCGGAGGAAGGTTAGTACCCTTAAGTTTTTCCCACAGTATATCGTAGGAAACCAGGTCAAAAGCCCTAGATAGATCCAAGAAGCAAGCGATCACTGGAGTCTTCTTGTTTACGTAATATCTTACAGTATGCTTCAAACCCAGTATTGCAGACTCTGTAGATAGTTGCTGTCGGAAACCAAACTGGTTATCATGTAATTTTACATATGTGCTCAACTGCGAATTCAGCATACTATCAAATACTTTAGCTACGATCGTCGCTAAAGATATGGGTCTGTAGTTATTTTTGTCTGCTAAGTCCCCAGTTCTATTTTTGATCACAGGGACCACAATCGTACGCATAAAATCATCCGGCAGGTACGAATGTCTCATACATAACGTATAAAACATTGCCAGCACTCTTGATATATGCGGGCCAGCATGCTGCAGGTGCTCGATGCTGAGACCGTCGTGACCTGGAGATTTACCCCTAGACATTGCCTTAATGGCTTTATCCACCTCCTTAGCAGTAAGTCTAGGACCGATATTCTCACTACTGGTCTCACCACCGAGCCCCCCCACCTGGGCCGGACCTAGCGGAGACTTTATAACGAAGTGGTCCTTAAAGAGATTGGCCACACTTTTGGGATCACTCACTCCATTGACTCCACCCGGGTGGCCAGCCAAGGGTTTCAATTTGTTCGCACTTTTCCAAAAGGCACGAAAGTCCTTTCTGGAGTGGTGAGAGGTGATGACGTCCAGTTTGATCTGTCTTTGGTGATCTTGACACCATTTTAATCGGGACTTAAAGATCTTTCGACTCTCACACATCTCACGGAACAGAATACCGCCTGAGGGCCTACCGAACATCGTCCATTCCTGAAACCTTTGTCTAGCCACCCAGTGAGCGTCTCTTACATGTTTGTTCCACCACTATCAGCCCAACGTCAGACCCTTCCCTTGCGACATTTGCAGCAAAAGGTTTAAGAATAGCGACAATTTGAGGTGGCATAAACAGCTGCACCAAGCGAAGAAACACGCTTGTGATGTGTGTAAGAAAGAGTTTACGTGGCGTTCTACCTTATTATCCCACATGTTTGTTCACTCGGGGCTCAAACCGTATTCGTGTGATATTTGTAAGAAAGCGTTTCCGACTCACACTAGAATAGCTGAACACATGCTCGTCCATACAGGGGTCAAAGCGCACTCTTGCGGAATCTGTAAGAAACGGTTCAAGTATCGCGGGAGTTTAACTAAACACCAGCGGCTGAGTCACTTCCGGCCCGACCACAGACCCCACGCCTGCGACGTTTGCAGCAAAGCGTTTAAGACACGCGGATGTTTGTTGAGGCATAAGAAGACACACTCCAAAGCAAAACACGCTTTTCGTTGACACTGTAGCGGTACTAGTCGCTATGTGTTGCATCGTCACTGCACAATTAATTATTTAACTTGGGCCGCACCATTTAACTTGCGCCATACACCAACGAGATAACGCCGGGCTGCGCGCACGCCGCGCGCGCCCGATCATCACCCGCGGACGTCCCCGCTCGGACCGGGCCAGCGACCCGTTTCGGAGCCACATCTTCTACACTGCATTCACTTCGCTTTGAGACGCCGCCATATGCACCCGTGTGTACTTGCTTTGTATACTGTCGCTTGCTACGCCTCATTTGTAACTTTACCTAGCAATACTGATTATAGTTATTGGTAATAATTTAAAAGCCAGTATCATTCACGCTCCCGCTTTCGTTCCTGCTTCTGCGCTTCACGCAAGTATATTTGTGACTACCCGTCCACTACAAATTGGTGACCCCGAAGAAGACGCAGCTTACGGATAGATACAACGAGCCATGCCAAAAAGTGACGAATCGGCGAATACAGTGCTGGCCGGCGGCAGCAACGACACAACGGGTGGTAATATAAACGATGCAGGTATGGTGCAATTAGGGCTTGGTCCCAAGGATGGTGTATTTCGGGTCGGCGTGCGGTTGCCGCCATTTTGGCCAGACGAACCGGAAGTGTGGTTTTCACAGTTAGAAAGTCAATTTTTACTAGCCGGCATAACCGCTGACCACACGAAATACCATTTTGTTTGCGGACAACTTGACCCGGAGTACGCTGTTAAAATCAAAGACGTACTTCGCGACCCCCCTGCTAGTGGAAAATATGAAAAGTTAAAGCACGAGCTAATCAACCGCATTTCTACTACCCGCGAAAAGAAAACTCTGCAACTGTTAAAGCATGAGGAAATAGGGGATAGGAAGCCAACCGAATTTTTGAGACACCTTAAAGATTTAGCTGGACCGCACATGCCCGAAGAGTTTATACGCACTGTTTGGACTAGTCGATTACCACCTCACGTGCAGGCCGTTGTTGCATTTCAGCCTGGTTTGGAGCTGGATACGTTAGCGGAGCTAGCGGACAAGGTCATCGACATCGTGCAGCCATCTTGCCACGTCGCCAGCGCATCAACGGGTGGCCCAGGTACCGCCTTGGAGCAGCGAGTAGCGGAATTGACTCGGCAAGTAGAAACCCTCCTTAAGGTACAGGAAAACCGTTCAGGACCTTACCGTCGGCGCAAACGATCTTACTCTCGCTCTCGTCAAAGATCCAGATCCCGTTCGAGGCAGCGCCCCGAAGATCATCCGCATTGTTGGTATCATTTTACTTTTGGTAGCAAAGCAAAAACTATTTTTTTTAATCATAAATGGGTTTGGGTTTGCTCGACGAGCGGCCCGCCCCCGCCGGCCCGAGCGCTACAGACCCGACGCGCTACATAGAGCTCGCGGGCTTTAGCCGCCACCCCGGCCCGAGCGCTACAGACCCGACGCGCTACAGAGAGCTCGCGGGCTTTAGCCGCCACCCCGGCCCGAGCGCTACAGACCCGACGCGCTACAGAGCGCTCGCGGGCTTTAGCCGCCGCCCCGGCCCGAGCGCTACAGACCCGACGCGCTACAGAGCGCTCGCGGGCTTTAGCCGCTGCCCCGGCCCGAGCGCTACAGACCCGACGCGCTACAGAGAGCTCGCGGGCTTTAGCCGCCACCCCGACCCGAGCGCTACAGACCCGACGCGCTACAGAGAGCTCGCGGGCTTTAGCCGCCACCCCGGCCCGAGCGCTACAGACCCGACGCGGTACAGAGCGCTCGCGGGCTTTAGCCGCCGCCCCGGCCCGAGCGCTACAGACCCGACGCGCTACAGAGCGCTCGCGGGCTTAAGCCGCCACCCCGGCCCGAGTGCTACAGATCCGACGCGCTACAGAGCGCTCGCGGGCTTTAGCCGCCGCCCCGGCCCGAGCGCTACAGACCCGACGCGCTACAGAGCGCTCACGGGCTTTAGCCGCCGCCCCGGCCCGAGGACTACAGACCCGACGCGCTACAGAGCGCTCGCGGGCTTTAGCCGCCGCCCCGGCCCGAGCGCTACAGACCCGACGCGGTACAGAGCGCTCGCGGGTTTTAGCCGCCGCCCCGGCCCGAGCGCTACAGACCCGACGCGCTACAGAGCGCTCGCGGGCTTAAGCCGCCACCCCGGCCCGAGCGCTACAGACCCGACGCGCTACAGAGCGCTCGCGGGCTTTAGCCGCCGCCCCGGCCCGAGCGCTACAGACCCGACGCGCTACAGAGCGCTCGCGGGCTTTAGCCGCCGCCCCGGCCCGAGCGCTACACCTAACCCTCCCTCATGAATCGTATAAAAATCCGTTTTGTAGTTTTTGAGTTTATCCCGTTCAGACAGACAGACAGACAGACGCGGCGGCGGAAGGACTTTGTTTTATGATATGTAGTGAATAAACAATATACATGATCCCTGTGACGGCTCATATTAACACGAATGACACTTATTTGACTTTTCATTAATAAATACTATAATCATCGTTGATCGACTCCACTAAAATGTAAGATCAATGTATATTCTTTTCTATTTTAATTACAATAAGGTATAAATTTAGAGCCGCAGCCGCAGAGTAGAAATCCCCCGTGATGCTCCGAGGTCGGTCTCAGAGCATTCAAATTTATACCTTATTGTAATTAAAATAGGAAAGAATATACATTGATAAATTTAAAGTGATCTGCGCTGCGTTCCGCCGGTTTGCGCAGGCCCTTAAGCTCTTCGCGCGAGTTCCCAGCCAGCCAGCGAAAACAAGATTATTAATTATTTTACAGCAACGTTTTTAGAACTTTTTTATTTGCATTGTTAATGTATGCGCGTGTTTATTTATTTATTTATTTAAAATACAATGCAAGTTACACGATAAATTATTACAAATACATGCCAACAAGAAAAGTCGTCAAATTGAGATTCGAAATTATGAATATACTAAAATAATACATAATAATTAATTACAATTGTCAAGAAACTGCTTAGCAATACGGCATACTTGTGTTAAGCGATCCGCAAACAGGTCAGCCTCCCCGTGCTGAGTGAGCATTAGGTGTAGCAAAGATATTGCGCGCGCGGTAGGAGCGTTTCGCGCGCGGCGCGTGCGAGCGGACGCGCGCTGCAGCAGGCCCGGCCGGCGGCGCGGGGCCACCGCCACGCCATACAAATCCTGGGGAATCCTCGTCGGAACCACCAACCCAATCCTCTCCAGCACAGCCGGGCTGTCCACCTGGTGATGGATAACAGACAGAAAGTGGACTAACAACCACAACTTCCTCCTCATCCGAAGCGTGTCTAGCCCAACCATCCCGGAGACAAACAATGAAGGGTACAGGTATGGGTAATACCCGTAGGCTTTGCAGTACAACCAGCGGGCGAATTTACGCTGTACTCTTTCCGCCAACAGAGAGTATTTATCCTCATAGGGATCCCAAATAACAGCCCCATACTCCAACTGACTACGGACATAGGCATTGTACAAAACCATAACGACTCCAACATGAAACTGCTTCGACGCCCTCATGACGAAACCTAGTGTCTTGCTAGCCCGTTTGCAAGTATTAGTTACGTGTTTATGGAAATTTAGTTTAGTATCTAAAACTAAACCTAGGTCACAGATTTCGTCGACTCTTGCTAGACTAGCGTCCCCCAGACCATAATCAGTCAAAAGTGGCGAGCGCTTACGTGTGAAGGTTATGAACTTGCACTTTGCTGCATTAAAAGGCAGACGGTGTCCAATATGAATGAAACGTAGTTATTAAAATATCTGATTGAAAACAATGTTTTACTTTTATTTGTTAGGGCCCTAAAATTAGGGACCCTTTCTGTTATTACACCATACCGATTTACGGAAAAGAACCCTGAATAACGCGTAGTGTAATAGCCCTTTAACAGTCAGCCGCTCAATGTTCGCCTGATGTGATCACAGCCCGTACGGGCGACTGTCGGCCGCGTACCCAGCCGTTGACGGAGTAAACGGTGCGAAGATACTCCGTATAATAGCGCCTCGCTCGCGCTCGACGGGCTCGGGCGCCCGTGCCGCGTGGCGTGAGTCGCTGTGACACGCCCCCCGCCTCAGTTACCCGGAATCTAGAGACTTTAGGGACTAACGACCGACTTTGTACTATTTTTTGTTTTCCGTACTTGTGTTATCTTTTGTTTGACGTACGAGTATATGAGTCTATAGATACCTACCTACCAGTTTCGATTTCAATTCATTCAACATCCCCGGGCGGGTGTTTCCTCGTGATCTTACTGATTTATCCGACTAGTGGGACCCGAGGACGCCTAGTTCCTCGTAGTCGTACTAGTAGGACAAATTATTAAATGATAAAATTTTGATGTTACCTTATGTCAAGTTCTTATATAAAATACTTATATAAAAAAGCAATAAATAATATTTTTAATTCCTTTTCTGGGCAGTGGTCCAACTGCTCTGTCCAGCTGGTTGTTTCAAAATCAAATTTAACAGAGTTTTGGCCCTCCGGGGCTGATATAAAAACGACCCTAACCTACCTCATATTTATGATACACATGTTCGTTAATCTAGGGCGTGGTTGTACCGCAGTAGGACCACGAGGAATAGGGTTTCCTCGTGGTCCCACTAGTAGGATATAGTACATTTTGATGCTTAGTGCGGAAAGTATGTCATTTCAAATGAGTCCCGAGGTGTCTTGGCCCGAGCCAAGCGAGGGTCAAGACAGGACGAGTGAAAAGGACATACTTTCCGCACTAGCATCAAAATGTACTATTTTAAAACAGTTGCTCAAAAAGTGGTACTTTTCGTAGCTGTATATAGTGCGGAAAGTTGTATTTTTTCGAACTAGTGCTTTTTCCTTTTCTTAGCTGCACATTGTGCGGAAAGTTGGATATTTCGCACTAGTGTGTTTTGCTTTTCCAATTTTTTTAAATATATTTTTTTTTCAACTTCCATGCCGTGCATCCAACTAAAGAGTTTGCAGGTTCAAGCACTTTTTGATTACCATAGAATAAGTACATAATAGAAACCGTGCTATAAGAAAGAGCTAAAGACGTATATTTGACCTTTTTCTACTTATGGTATTCATAACGAGTTAGAAAGAGATGTCCTTATAGGTATTCTTTCGTTTTCCTTCGTGTTGCCAAAAGCAAATTTGAATGGACCGCTATTCTCCCGCCATTTGGACCCCTCGCGAACCTACAGTACTACCAAATTAAAAAGTCGATACACCAATAGTAAATTTTGTGTCAGGGTGACTTTTGGTAGGTTGCTATCCCCAATATTTTAATTAAAACATTGTTGAATTATTGAACTTATTTGAAATATCATTGACCTGCTTTGAACAAAAAACTTCAAATACCTATAACTTTAAGCTGCTAAAATTTAGCGTAACGTAATTATAATGTTTAAGGGCCGATTTTTTTTAATCCCCAGATAACACTTCCTGTAAGATAAATTTTAGCTCTCTTCTTTTCTTTCATATGACAAAAAGCTGATGTCAAAAATTTTATTTCGGGACAAGGTTTTATTGACGACTGTATTTTTTTCACTGTCTTTATTAAATTATCAAGACCAAACTAAAGAGTCCCATCTCGTTGGGTCTATGTTAAGTACAGCTGAGGATCCTGTTGCCACCTTCCGGTTCTATCATCAGATCTGTCCATTGACAAAATAATATTACATTGTCATCGGGTTTACATAAGTATTCCAAGCTTCAGTTCAATTAAACACTGGGAAGTAGATCAAAAATGGTCTGCAAATTTTGAAATTGACATGTTCCTTATTATTATTAATAATAATAATAATAAATCTTTATTTCGGACTACAAAAAATCCATAGTTGGTTAATTACAAAGTTAATGCTATGTTAGTAGAAGTATCTAATTTAATTTAATTTACACTTATCTTATCTTAACTTAACTTAAAAAGCTTAATCTAAAGAGCGCGCTATTCCTACGATCTGGCCAGTCCAGTACTTGAACATTGGGCAGTCCTGTTTATCAGCAATCACATTTAGAATTCCGTTGGAGCTCAGCCTTGTTCGACCAAGCAGAGATACTATTTTTTTACGCATGAGTGCTGCGAAACCATCTGTGCGTGCCTCACAGAACATCCCAGAGGCACTACACCTGCTAGGCAACCCCAACAGAATTCTAAATATATTGTTGTACTGCACTTTCAGGGCGTTGTAAGCTCTCTTTGTATATCTAACCCACAGGCTGCTCGAATAAAAACTCTGACAGTACGCCTTAAAAAGCGTTAGTTTTACTTCTGTTGAACATCGAGCAATTTTAAAGCATTATTAAAGTGATAACTTTCACTGCCACATGCTTTTATTTGGCAATTAGAAAAATCAGCCCTTAAATCATTAGAACAAATTACAACTGCGAAATTGAATCGATATCGATATTGTTGTCGACTCGGCAACAACACTCGCGTTCACAGATCCTTGCGGGTGTCATTCATTTTATCGAAATTTCTTTCATCTAATTTCATATCACCGAAAACTATTCCTATGAAATGTCATTTCGTTTTGTTTTTCAAATCACATAAACATCAATTCATTATTTTTTAAATAATCGAACAACTATTCATCTTGAATCGTTTCGAATTTGTCTCAAATCGTAGCTTAACTATTCATCGATTTTACCTTTCACATAATAATTAGTTAGTTGTAGTATTAATTTATCGAAACATGATTCACAGATGGTACGTCCCATATATTATTATTGCCACGAACAATGTTTCATCGCAGTAACGTTTCATCGAACGATGCATTTTGTACCTAACTGTTAGTCTTGCGTTCTAAGGGCTGCATGACGTGAACCCTCCTAACCAACCCAATTTTGATGGGTATAGCATAATACCACACCACCTAGGGTGCCTATTTCCGCTCTAAAGGTCACAAGATAACCCTAACCTAACCCACCAATAGTACAATTGTTACTATTATTTATTTATTTTCCTGCGGGGGGCTTCGCCCCCCGAGCCCCCCTCATGGGGGGCTACGGCCCCCACTCCCCCCTTTCCAGGTGCCCTAACCTAATAACCTAATCTGACCTACTTTCTTGACACACTTTTTAGTACGTAAATTACGTAATTTATATTAGTACGTAACACACTTTTTAGCACCTTTTAACAAGTAAATATTATGATAATTCAGTATTAGACAGTAAAATCTAAGTAAAAACGTTATTCGGCTATGGCGGTGATAATTCGGCAAAATGAGAATCGAGAAAACATGACTTATGAAAATGCTCTGTCGTTGAAACGAATTATCAAGTATAGTAACACCAGTGAAACGATTTTCTATGGAAAAAGAACTTTGGGAACTGAAACTTTCGTTAGTCTAAAATTATAGTATAGGTGATTCGATAAACGACTATGTCGATAGACAAATAAAATAATAAAGTAAAATTCGATGAGTTGATTCTTGTGTAAACGGTAATTCGAGCAAATGTATGAGCGATCTATCGACGTTCGATGAATGATTCCTAAGTGATAATAAAATCCTACGAATAGTGTTATAGGAAACAATAATCGATGAAACGATCTTCGGTAAAATCATGGATTACCTCCTTGTGGCAACACGAAGGAAAACGAAAGAATACCTATAAGGACATCTCTTTCTAACTCGTTATGAATATCATAAGCAGAAAAAGGTCAAGTATACGTCTTTAGCTCTTTCTTATAGTACGGTTTCTATTATGTACTTATTCTATGGGCCAGACAAATACAGAAGTATTAAGTACCATTTAATGATAAGGATCTCTATTGTTTGTCATAAATTCATGTGCCGTAGCGTATCATCATTTGACGTAAAATGAAAGTTATGGCAAAAGAGGGATCCCATCATTTAAGCCTACATTTATGATATGCTAATAAAGTTCATAAAACAATTCATAGGTTCATCACATCACAAGAAGAGCACCGATATTAATGTAACGTTTTACTATAGGTAAGTACAAGGGGTCCATGTTGGCTCATATAAAACTCTTATTCTATTTTTTGTTTTATTACCGATTTGTATTCATAACAATCACTCTTCATAATTTTTTTCCTCATACTTTTTTTGTTCATAATTTTTTATTACTACCAACGGAGCAGGGACTTAGAAATAGAAGGGTGTTTATATGTAAGTATTGCCTAGATATGTTAATTTCTGGGGCTTCGCCGACCGCTACCGGGGCACACTCGCTTCGCTCGCTCGGCTCACGCGCTGTAGGGTCGCAGTTCTACCTAACACTCCTCCTCGCTTCGCTCATCGTCGTACCTAACGGAGACCTTCGTTATGAATTAGAATGATTAGGAGTTTCGATCGTTAGTATAAGTATATCATACAGAGACACAGAGGCCTTGTTGCGTTCCTGGGCATAGAAATCTCTCATGTGTCCACGTACCCCTATCGCTATCAACCTGCTCTTACACACTACATACAAACATTCTCGTATACACAAACACACACACATATAGACACACTCACACACACTTGGTTTTGGAGTAAATCTTTTGGGTATCCTTAGTCTTACGAAATGAAATGCTAAAGTATTCCTTTTAATTATTTTAAAGTATAACTTAATAATTTGTGCTTCACTGTACTATTGTTCGTTCAAGTTCACTCTGTAAACCTTTTCTGTAAACCGGCTCACAGGGCTCCAAGATACAGGCGCCGCCTAGTTTGGAGTCCAAGGGACATTTTCTGTATGTATTCTTGTGCTTGGTCTACCAATAAACTTTCTTTATCTTTATCTTTTATATGAAAACAAATATTAGTATAAACAAGGTGTATAATTAGTGATATTGTAGAAGTATTTGGGTGCGGGCTGTAGCGGAGGTTTAGTGAAACACTTCTAGTTGTGGTTGAAGAATAATGGATAATTTATTTACAAAAAACGTATACTTAAAACTAAAATTATAATACAAATATACAGTTAACACACCAGTAACATGTTTACAAGAAAGATCGAGAGATAGGAAAGGAAAAGTGAAAAAGGAAATAACATTGGTATAGAGAGGTCTAGAGCGAGACGGGGCGAAGGTGGCGTGATGCGCGCGAGAGCTGCGCAGAAACTCATTTTGGATTTGACGCGCACCTATAAATTTGGCGCGCGCCCAAAATCGTTCCTTTTCGCTCCTGGTCGTCGCGGCGAACACGTCGTCCGTCCGCTGCTCGTCTGCTCCGAAGATGAAGATTGCTGATGAGAACTGTTGCTGGTAATAAACTGTCCTTCTCAGGGCAAACAAAACTGTTCTTGTCAGAACAAATGTTTCGACGTCAATCAATCCGAAACAGACGATAATTCAATCGATCTGCTACAATATTATGAAATCTGAGGATTATTAGTTTCGATTGTTAATATTAATTTTTTTTATGTACAATGATCATTAGGTTGTATAATTGTATGAGATACATTTTCGGAGTTCCAATAATCTAATATGCAATTTTATATGAACTTTGGCGCACCCAAGTACAGTCCCCGGCCGTCCTCGGAACCCTTCCTTACTAATATTGTAAGTGCTAGAGTGTGTTTGTCTGTTTGTTACGCTTCCACGCCGTGCGGTTTAGCCGTGGAATCCACAGCTAAACCGCTCGACCGACATTTGGTCCGGAGATAGTTCGGGTCCCGGGGAAGGACATAGGATACTTTTTGCCCTGGGAAAATGGACAGTTACCGAGGGAGCAGCGATATACGACTTCTACGCGGACAAAGACGTGGGCAAAAACTAGTCTAGTATAATAATTTCATAAGTTACTGGTTCTTCGTCAGCGTGGGAGCGTCGGTGACCTAGTGGCTAGCGGTGTCGACTCGTGTTTGTGCGTACAGAGTTCGAACCCCACGCGGTCGCCATGTACCAATGAGTTTTTCTAACTTATGTACATCACCTGCACGGTAACCGAGGCTACTGTGAGGGAAAACATCGTGAGGAAACCTGCTCATTTAGGTGGCAAAATGTGTATCTAACCATGCCCGGGTGAATTTTTGAAATAATATTTTCACGTCATTTCGGTGGGGATTTATTTTTACAAGATTTTAGCATGTAAAGTCACTGGTTTGGACAAAGATTAACATAAGGATTGCTATGGTTTTTAAGGCACTTCGTAGAAGCTAATATTTTAGCAGTAAATAAAGTTTTAAAAAAATTTACCACCGAAATGACGTAGGCACCACAGAAATGACGAATTTTTAATAACTAGTGTAAAAATCATCAATTTGGTAATTACTTGGGCACGTTATATTCCAATAAATTCCATTTAGCACTACTTATTAAAACAATATCACAAAAACCCTTTAATTTAAATTAACTTATTAGTTTTTAATCATCTTGATTTAATTTAAAAGATATTATAAATATAATAAGCATGAAAGTGTGATTTTCGGTAATTGTATAAAAGATAAAGATCAAAGATATTTATTCAGTAAGTAGGCCGCACGGGCACTTTTACACGTCAAAATCTACCAGCGCTTTCCAAGAGGAGACCACTGCTGAGAAGAAGCGCCGCAAGAAACTCAACAGTTAGTCATTTTTTTTAATAAAACTTATGACAACAACTTATTCTAGCGTTATATAAAACTATAAAAATAATATAAAATACCTGCGTAGTTCCGCAGGAAAACATTTCAGAATTATTACGAAAACCGTGTCCCCCAGACAATATACAGTGTTTACATGATTTTTGTGAGGTAGTAAGCTATTAGTTAATTTTCTGGTTTAGGCCAAGTATTTTTGTCCGTTAGATAGTCCTCGACCCTATAGTACGCTTTAGACATCAACGACTTTTTCAAGTAATTTTTAAGTGCTAGAAGGGGTAACTCTAAAACTACGTCGAGTAATTTATTATAAAAATAAATGCATTGACCTACAAATGATTTATATACTTTACGGACACGAATTTTTTTATGGCAAACTTATTTTTATTCCTAGTATTTAAATTATGTATATCAGAATTCTTAACGAAAGAGTCTAGGTTCTTAATAACATACATAATATTTTCATAAATATATTGGGACGCTACTGTTAAAATATTAATTTGTTTAAAAAGTTATCTTTATGAATAACGGGAATAAGTTATATATAGAGCGAATGGCCCTTTTTTGTAACACGAATATAGTCTGTATGTCAGCTGCTTTACCCCAAACCAGAATACCGTACGACATAACACTATGAAACTATATATTAAGCACTACCGGAAAAAAATATAATACGAGTATGTATTTATTTTCGTGTCTACACCCCTATTCAAACGTCTTTTGCTAGCTAAAAGGTATACAGATTGTTAAGGTATTGATTATTGGACGCTTTTGAAACTAGTAATTTTTGGTGCTTACGCCAATATATTAATAAGGAAATTAAAACCTACATTATACCTGAATTTTGAAACCCATTTTTTCATACATTCGCTGCGGGGTTTTTACTTAAGTAGTATTCATATTGAGTAATTTTATCGCAATTTGTTGTTGTCTTAGTGTAGTAACACAATTTGAACGTGTTCAAGTTTCATTTTACCGATATTGTCAGTACTTTTTGTAATAAATAAAATTGTGTTCGTCATTTCGGTGTCGCTGCGTCATTTCGGTGGGTAAAATTACCATCGAAATGACGCCACCGAAATGACGACAATTGAGTATTTTGACGATTAGTGCTAAACCAATCATGCTATAAATGTACCGACTTTACCTAGAAATAATAACAACATGTGATTTTACGTGTCAAAAGATAAACTTGAAACAATTTTTTTTAACACTCAAATAGTATCCCACGGGAATGACGTTTAAGAGAACCAAACTACGTCGCGTAAAAGACTTACCTCTCCAGATGCTTAATAATCCGTTGTAACACGTCCACTCCGCTTGATAGCTCAAGTACAACTAATGTACTTGCCTAGAGTAACGCAAACATGGCGGTACAACTATCGAGTAAAGAGTTATTCGCGGGTGTTTGAGCGTTATAATTTTAGCTGCTAAGCGTGGGACAAGATTACATTAGCCAATATCTTTTTATATCAATATGCATTTCTAATAAACAAAACACAAGGAAATGCGTCTTTTATTCTAGTTTCTAATGATACTCATTAATACGTTTCTTAGCCATGCAGTTATGCTAATTTGTTTGAAGCAAACCGCAAGTGGGACAAGGCTCACAGACTTAGTGCACTATGGAACCTGAAACTTTTATATATTTTTTTGGTCATTTTTTGTATTATATAAATGTCAAAAATGTAATGTAATGCCTGAATGTATTTTAGTGTTTTTAATGTGTAAAAAAATAACTGTGGTGTTTATTTTATTCGTTTTCTTTTAATGAGATTGGGACGTCTAAAAATTCGCTCTAAAAATACACCCAGAAGCATCCACGAACCACCTCCCACATGCCCCTTAAATTTGAGCATTTGGGTGAAAATAAGTACATTATTGGGCATAGATTGTAAGCAAAACATATTCTTTTTCTCAAACATGCTCAGAAAGGATGGCATTTCTTTTGAAAAACGAAGACGCGAAGGGCCTCATTTTCTTCCTAGGAGTAAAATAAACGTATAAAAACCCATTTTTGTCCGCTGAGATATTTTTTTTAAAGTGCTGTCAAATGCATACAGAATAGAAAGGACCAAGAAATAAATCTCATACAGCCAAGGCAACTGCTCGTTTTCGTAGCACAGTGCGTGTGTTTTCTTCTTTTTAAATTTCTTTAAAATTGTCTATGGTTAGAAAAAAAAATTAAAAACAAAAACTTATTGAAATTTAAACGTAGAACTTACTGTTGTTGTGTAAAAGCTACAAAAATCAAGTCCTCGGTACTTCACGGTATTAAATTTGAATTCTATTGCTGTCAATATTATGTCAAATTCTACAAGTGTGAAATGGTTGAATTGGATCCTTTTCCCTAAATTACGTCTATTTGTCGACCACAAGCCCTGAAATATCAACATCTCAAATTCAACAGACAAACATAAATGTTCCTGGAAAACCCATAACAATTTCGTTTACAAATTGTCCTAATATGATTAACATCACTTTTAATATTAATTTTACTTTTTACAAATATATTTGTATCATTTCCTCACATGTTTGAGAAAAGCATTATATATGCCTCGGCGGAAACGGGGGGATTGCCTGACTCGTATTTTAGCAGGCCTCGCTATTGCTCGGCCTGCTAACCACCTCGTCAGGCAATCCCTTACTTTCCGCGCCTAGGCAATAATGTACTATTTCCTTATTTTTTTTATTAATGAATTTTGCGAGTGTTTTGCGCGTTTTGTTACACATTTCTCTGTGGAAAAAAAAACTACTTTTGTCCATCTCGAATGAAATCTTGCCACGCACTGGCCGAAAATGTTAAATTATAAATATAAAATGCAATCGTAAAATGACAACAGATATAGTTAAAAATAAGAACATTATGTAATGGAATCACTCCACTTGGCCGATGGTTGTCGGGCATTTTAGTTGCATCTCTTTCATTCAGTATGTCAAATGAAAGAGATGAACGATAGGTGTTCGGCAGGCATTGCCGAATGTACTGCCACCATAACGATTATTATATCTGGCAACTGTTTTAGTACAGTCTGTTTTTGGTGTCAGGCCGTGATGGTTTTTCATTGGGTGTTGCTTTTGCCGCTAACTCGTGATTGGATGTTGCTGCTTGACAGTATCGAACAGCCAATCACGAGCGAGTGTTTATATTTAGTAAAACTGACCCTTCCCTGTTTTTGGCGGGTTTTTAGGGACGCTAAGTAGATTAGAGAGAGTTGTTGGAACGAACAAGCAAGATTGGTCGGATAGTAATTAGATTGTTTAAAGATAAGGTGTAAGATTACCAAATATATGATTGAGCAGTAACCTGGAGTATTTAATGGAAGACACCTGAGCAGAGGACATCACAATTCAGAAGAGGGGACGTAACCTGGCTGACCTGTAAGCCCACGCATTGACTGAGGCGTTGACCAAGGTAATGGCGGCCGCAAGTAATGACCTAATGATATTTTACAATGTACCTAATGACATTATGAGTATAAAATGACTGACAATTTGAGTTTATTCGCTTTAAAATCGTTAATATTCAAATTATTATTATAGAAACCACGTTTAGTACCCATAGATAGGTCTTAGGTTATTTTTCATTGTTGAATTTGACGATTTCTTTTTCTCTTTTCATGTATAACTGCAACGGGCAATGTATGCTCGTTTTGACTGAGCGTCATGAGCCTTGAGGATGACGGTTATGTGTGCCGCATATAACGAGCTATGTATGCTTGTTCTAGTGGGCTATGTATGCCTTTGATCAGCAAACTATGTACGTTTGCCTTGATGATGACGGTTATGTGTGCCGAATATGACGAGCTATGTATGCTTGTTCTAGTGGGCTATGTATGCCTTGGTCAGCAAACTATGTATGTTTGCTTTGATGATGACGGTTATGTGTACCGCATATGACGAGTTATGTGTGCTTGTATGTTTGCCTTGATGATGACGGTTATGTGCGCCGCATATGACGAGCTATGTATGCTTGTTTTACTCTGGGCTATGTATGCCTCGATCTGTGAACTGTGCATGTTCATTGTAACGGTTATGTGTGCCATGTATAACAAGCTATGTATGCTTGTTTTGACTGAGCTACGTATGTCTCAGTCTGCAAACTGTATGATCACCTTAATGACTATGTTTGCCGTTTATGAAGGGCTATGTATGCTTGTTTCTTCTATGCTATGTCTTCTCAATTTGTGAACTATGTATGTTCACCTTAACTGCTATAATATATGCCATTTACAATCAGTTATGAATACTTGTTTCTAGTGTTTTTACTATGCTATATATGTTTCAAACTGCAAAGTTATTATATGCTCAGTGCTCACATTAACGGCTTTGTGTGCCGTTTACAACGGGCTATGTATGCTCGGTCCAGTTGCATTATGTATGCCTTTATCTGCGAACTATGCATGTTCACCTTGGCAGTTGTGTGTTATTAACCTTTGAACTATGTATGTTGAGTGTAACTATATGAATGAATGCATAAGAATGCAGAATGCATAAGATAGGCTAGTTATTTTGTATGTTTTGTCTTTCAAATGAAATAAAGTATGAGTGTGGAGAAGAACAACTTTTTATTTGGATGACCCAAGATATCAATCTTGTTCATGGTCCATCGAGTCGGGTAGTCAGTTGATGGCTATCTAGTGTCTACAGTGGTTCGTCGAATGAACCACACTTCCCGTCTCGCGCCTGTTGAGGCCGTGGATGACAGTCCTAGGGGCTGAGGGCAGGTCAGCAGCAGCCGTTTACTAGCAGCGGGGAGCAGTGTTGGACTAAGGAATACAACGGGAAAAGAGGTCAACTACGGTTCATTAGTGTGTTTGGTGTTCATTTGAAGTGTGAGTTGTGTGGTGTTAAAAACGTGAGCACTTTTGAATTTATTTGCTAGACGATTGTATACCTTAAGTTCAAGAAAAAAATAACTAACTTTTTCAAGATTTCTTTAAGACCTTAGTTAGAACACAACAGGTCCCTTGGCCAAGATGCATAACACCAGAGGTTTTCAAACTGTGGGGCGCGCGCCGCCAAGGGAGGCGCGAGGGCATACGAAGGGAGGCGCATACTTAAAATTATAAAAACAGGCTTCTGTAAAAATGTTGGATTGAAACAATACCAATCTCAATAATAAATAACGAACTTGTGGACTTGTGAACTTAGGGGCATAGATATTTTTCCATGACACAAAGGGGGCAGCATAAGAATAAGTTTGGGAACCCCTGCATTATGCCAACCAGCATTCAAGCCAGTCATTTAACAGGTGAAAAAAGAATATCGAACATTAGCATAGCACTGCAGGTCTTTACATAAATAAAATAAAATAAAAAAGCCTTTTAATTCCTTGCATAACTGCATAATTTACAGAGATTACTCAAATGTTAGTAATTACATTTTTTATTTTTATTTTTTATTTTGTTAGTAATTAGTTTTAGTATTATTACAACAGTTTAACTTATATATTATTATTGTTTATTTAGTTATCTGCAAGAACCCCTCTGCAGGTAAAGGCCTCCTCCAAAGTTTGCCAGTCTTTTCTAGATTGAGCTACTTGGATCCAGTTGGAGCCAGCTGCTTTTTTAAGCTCATCTTCCCATCTGGCTACAGGTCTACCTCTCTTCCTTTTGCCTTGAGGGCCTAACCATGTGGTCACCCTTTTGGTCCATCTCTGGTCTTGTAGGCGCGCTACATGTCCGGCCCACTTCCATTTTAGTGATTGAGCGTGTGTTAGTCCGTCTATTGCCTTTGTGATTTTTCTTATTTTAGTGTGTCTAATTTTTTCTATTTTTTTAATGTTTAGCATACTGCGTTCTATTCCGCGTTGGCATGAAATTATTTTGTCTCTTGTTTTTTTGTTGAACTTCCACGTTTGGCAAGCATAAGTTAGGCATGGTATAAGGCAAGAGTTTAGTACTTTTGTTTTAATTTTAGTTGGCATAGTGCTTTTAAATATGTCTTTCATTTTCCAGTATTTGTTCCACGTCAATTTTGCTCTGCGATCCACTTCTTGATCGTTGCTTTTCTGATCAAAGCTTATTTGCTTGCCTAGGTATATGTAGGTGTCCGTGTATTTAAGAGGTTCACTGTCAACATATAGTGTTTTCTTGGTGCTGTTAGTCATCAGCATTGTTTTGGGTCTGTTCATTGCTAAGCCTACTATTTTACTGGCGTCATTGAGTGATCTTATCATGTATTGAAGTTTTGATCCTGATTCTGATAGGAGGATCAGGTCGTCTGCGAACCTTACCCCCTTACCCTACCCTTCTTTGATCTTTATACCGCGTCCTTCCCATTTTAGCTGGCTGATAATAGATTCTAATGTGGCTATAAATAACGCTGGTGAGAGTGGGTCGCCTTGTCTTACTCCTCTTTCGACCGGAAACCAAGGCCCCACTGTCTCTAATGTTACTCTACTCTTGTTGTTGCTGTATATACTCTTGATTACACGAACGTATTCTTTCTCTACCTTTTGCGATATCAGTGTTCCCCATATGCTTGTATGTGATATGCAGTCGAAGGCTTTTTGGTAGTCTATAAATGCTATATAGAGTGGCCTATTTTTTTCTCGATATTTCTCGATAAGAAGCTCTAATGTGTGTATATGATCAGTTGTTGAGTATCCTTTCCTGAACCCCGCTTGCTTAATGGGTTGATGTGTTTCTAGTGTAGAGTTTATTCTTTTATTTATTATTGAAGAGAAGAGCTTGTAGATAGTTGGTAGCAGGCTTATTGGTCTGTAGTTTCCTATATCGTTTGGGTCACCTTTTTTGTAAATAAGAATAATGTCAGATTCTGACCACTGGATGGGTGTTTCTCCACTTTCAATAATTAGGTTGAATAATTCAGTCAGGTGGGCGGTAAGTGATGGTGAACCAGTTTTTAATATTTCGTTTGTTATCCCGTCCGAACCCGGACTTTTTTCTGACTTTAGGGCTTTTATTGCCCATTTTACTTCGCTTATTTAAATCTGTGGTATATTTCGGTTGCAGCTAGGGCTTCCAAATACCGGACCTTTCCTAAAACCGGTATTAGTGCCGGTATTCGATTATCAATACCGGGATCCCGGGATCCCGCCCGGTATTAAGAAATTAAACAAAAATGTACTAAAATAGGGAAAAGAGAGGGAATTTTTGTTTAAAAAAATCGTAAAATAAAATACTTAGTTTAATTTCACGATATTTGCTATAACTGCTGGTTTTTTTTAACTCGAAGTTTGCATTTAGCAGTACCTATTCCGACCGACACCAGCAGTAAAGTTATCCCCATATGCTTGAGATGAGTTGTTTACTTTTAAACTCTCTCTAGGTACCTAAGAAGTTTCTTTGGAGTTGACCTGCACATGGAAACACATGTCATGTCTAAACTATTTTTATTAAGAAAAGTATCTATGTTAGATAGCTCAATTAAAGTCATTACTACTTGAAAAGAAACTTAAAAAACCTTTCCAAATATAAAATTGTATTTTAACAAATTTAATATCTATGAACAATAAAAGCATTTCATGAAAGACTGAGTGAGGTAGGCCACTAAACCAAGAAATATAGATCCATAGTTGACTGACACTTTTATTTAGGCATTATAAATAAGTAAATATTTAAGCAGAAAATAATACAATTATAGAAACATGAAAATCATTAGGTACATTAAATCGACATGATTTGATCACGTTAGTTTAAATGTTATTATACTTACGTGTATAATCACTCAAATTTCAAGACACACAAATTCTTGTGTAGACATACGAATACTAAGACCCAAGTTCACCAACTACAACATAATCACTGATTACGTAACCGCCTGTTAACATTTAACAGTTGTTTAAACAAACAGCGTTTTTTTTCGAGTTCATCATTTATTTCTAAACAACGGTTAGTAAACCAATCGTTTTTGAATGAATGAGCCAAAAATGATCGAAAGGTATTACATTACTTTGTGAAGATGGCAATGTATCCGCTTATCTTTGCTTTCACCGGAGCATCGTTAAGAAATGGCTGGGTAACATTATAATACTGCAAAATGTTATGCCTGTTTTGTCAGTGCCATCTCCGTAAGGTAAACGTATTCGTTAAATAGCATTCTTTTTACTGTCATTCAAAGTTGTCAAAACATTGTTTCGTTCCGGACCTTCCGTTATAATATAATATAGTATAGGTTCGGTTCTTAAGTTTACAATAATTAACAAATATTTAAATCATAAATCTAACTTCAAATTATCTTGTTTCATGACCCACAACAGGTACCAGTTGCCCACCCTAACGTAATGAATAATAATAATAAGTAGCCTATAGTACCTATACATTCTAAGGCACTACGTTTATGTAAACGAAATCTAGTACCAAATGCTTTCTCGTCATATTCTTTGAAATATTTGCGGCTTTTTTGGAGTATACGAGGAGTCCGCAAAATTCTTTCCATATTTTCGAAATCATCTAACACATTATCCTCTTCAAAGATATAATTTAAAGCGTCTTGCATTTTTATTTTGCAACTCAACGGTGTTGGGTCTCAGGGACAGAAAAAATATTTTACGTCATTAAGCAATAAACCGATGGTTAAACTAAGATGGCTTCTTCGTTTAAGTTAATCAGTCGGTTACTGTACTTAATCAATGGATAGTGCGTGGTGAACAGCATAATATTGTTAAACAGCCGTTTACGGTTTAAACAGCCGTTTAAAATTTAAACATCTGTTGGTGAACTTGGATCTAAGTCACGTGTAGTTTGACGCGACAACCATTGCCAGTCAACTGGCTCTGCAATAGAAAATGTAATGCAAAAGCGTAGAGCAAGACAAAAAAAGCCCGTGGCGTGTGTAAACGCAGACAGAGTGAATGTCCGGCTATATGATAGAACGATGCTGCGAACAAAACGAAGAAAGTAATATGAAGAAAGACATATAATGAATAACTAAATTAAAAAAGAAAAACAACTCAAACAAGCATAATTTATCGAAAATAATCGAAATATTTAATTTTTTACTAACAATTATAATACCGCGGGATCCCGGTATTCTTCATTCAATACCGGTATTAAAAACCCACCTAATATTTGGCGGTATCCCGGGATCCCGGGATTCCGGGATCCCGGTATTGGAAGCCCTAGTTGCAGCCGTTGTAACTTAAATATTGATCACTACTTTCTATACTATGTTTTTCTCTTGCGCTGTATAGATTTTTATAAAAATCTGTTGCTACAGTGATGATCTCATTTCGCTTGTTAAGTGTTTTTTCGCCCTGTTTCAGTCCATCGATCCATGTTTTGTTCGTTCTCAGCTCTTTGTAAGCTTTTCTTGTACCCCCTGTTTGAATTATATGTTTTTCGATAGTGTTGTACCTATGGTTTTTATGTTTTTGTTTACGAGCTTGTAAAGTGCAGAGATCTCGTTTTTCATTGCTCTGGATTTATTTTTTATTCTCTGTAGGTCTTGACGTCTCTTCAGTAGTCGTAGTGTGCGTTCTGACAAAATTTTGTGGCGTTTCTGATCTTTGTTTACTTTTCGAGTTGTTTGCAGGCTTCTAGTCATGGTTTTGATTATATTATCGTAATATTTCTGGACTGGTTCATTTATTCTTGGACTCAATAGTTTGTTTATTTGATCGTCTTTCGAAATGTTTTCTTCGTTAGTTATTGTTTTTATTTGCTGATTATTGAATTTAGTTCTACTTTTTCTTGATTTTGTATATGTAATCGTTGCCCTTACTGGCCTGTGGTCAGAGGGGTAGTTTATGTTCATGACTTCCAGGTTTTGAAATATGTGTGGTCGATTTGATAGTACGAAATCGATTTCGTTTTGGTGTTTTTTATCAGGTGAGATCCACGTCCATTTATTTTTAGTTTTTTTCTTATAAAATGTGTTTAAAATCGACAGTTTGTTTTCAGTCGCGAAGTCAATCAGTTGCTGTCCTCTCTCGTTTCTTTCACCATAACCGTTCGGTTTCATAATTAGGTATTCTTCAGATTTTGGTGTCCCGATTTTTGCATTCCAATCGCCCATCAGTATGTAGTCTTTATTTGATACTAGCTTTTGCCCGCGACTCCGTCTGCGTGGAAGTCGTTTATCGGTACCCCACAGGAATTTGTAAAAAAATTCCGGGAAAAAAGTGTTGTTAAGTACGTGGGGGTAGGTAACTTATAGAAATGCACAATTAAACCGATAATTAAGAGTTAGACTTTCGATCGCCTAGTCCAAGACAATTCCAGATGGCCTTTCTAGAATAATCGACGTTCTTCGACCCGCCGTCGGGAATGTTCCAGTAGTCGTTGCTGGAATGTTCTATAGCTGTCTCTGTCTCGTTTTTTATTGCGACGAATCTTGAAAGGTTCTCAGTATTGCTATCTCTTTCTAATCATGCTATCTCTTTCACTCACCATATTCTCAAATGTACTTCAAAGGCCCTTAAGGGGTCCTGAAAACGTCTGAAAACGGGGTTTCAATTTATCTCCTAATCTGGTAGAGGTGGCCTGAAACGGCCTGAAAACACTTTTCAGGCGTCTGAAAACAACGGCAACTTGGTTGAAATTTTGATTAACTGGTATGTGATAGAGCTACCTCTGAAACGGCCTGAAAACATTTTTCAGGCGCCTGAAAACAACGGCAACTTGGTTGAAATGTTGATTAACTGGTATGTGATAGAGCTACCTCTGAAACGGCCTGAAAACATTTTTCAGGCGCCTGAAAACAACGGCAACTTTGTTGAAATTTTGATATACTGATATGTGATAGAGCTACCTCTGAAACGGCCTGAAAACACTTTTCAGGCGCCTGAAAACAACGGCAACTTGGTTGAAATTTTGATAAACTGGTATGTGATAGAGCTACCTCTGAAACGGCCTGAAAACATTTTTCAGGCGCCTGAAAACAACGGCAACTTTGTTGAAATTTTGATAAACTGGTATGTGATAGAGCTACCTCTGAAACGGCCTGAAAACATTTTTCAGGCGCCTGAAAACAACGGTAACTTGGTTGAAATTTTGATTAACTGGTATGTGATAGAGCTACCTCTGAAACGGCCTGAAAACATTTTTCAGGCGCCTGAAAACAACGGTAACTTGGTTGAAATTTTGATTAACTGGTATGTGATAGAGCTACCTCTGAAACGGCCTGAAAACATTTTTCAGGCGCCTGAAAACAACGGCAACTTGGTTGAAATTTTGATAAACTGATATGTGATAGAGCTACCTCTGAAACGGCCTGAAAACAACGGCAACTTGGTTGAAATTTTGATTAACTGGTATGTGATAGAGCTACCTCTGAAACGGCCTGAAAACATTTTTCAGGCGCCTGAAAACAACGGCAACTTGGTCGAAATTTTGATAATCTGGTATGTGATAGAGATACCCCTGAAACGGACTGAAACGATGTTTCAGCCTGCTGAAAACGCTTCCAAAGCAGATGTCGTTTATTACTGCTCCCTCGGGAACTCCAATTTTCCGGAATAAAAATATCCCATGTCCTTCCCCGGGCGGGACTCAAATTATCTCCATACTAATAAATTGTATATACCTTACTTAAGAAATGATTGATTCCCCATACAAACTTCCAACCCCCTTTTCACCCCCTTAAGGGATGATTTCCGGGATAAATAGTACCCTATGTCCTTTCCCGGGACTCAAACTATCTCCATACTAAATTATATATACCTTACTGAAGAAATGACTGATTCCCCATACAAAGTTCCACCCCCCTTTTCACCCCCTTAAGGGATGATTTCCGGGATAAATAGTACCCTATGTCCTTTCCCGGGACTCAAACTATCTCCATACTAAATTATATATACCTTACTGAAGAAATGACTGATTCCCCATACAAAGTTCCACCCCCCTTTTCACCCCCTTAAGGGATGATTTCCGGGATAAAAAATATCCTATGTCCTTTCCCGGGACTCAAACTATCTGCATACCAAATTTCATCTAAATCGGTTCAGCGGTTTAAGCGTGAAAAGGTAACAGACAGACAGACAGACAGACAGACAGACAGACAGACAGACAGACAGACAGACAGACAGACAGACAGACAGACTCTCATTTATAATATTAGTATGGATATCAATTGCCTTGTTTAGTGTAGAGTAGAAATTGTCGATTTCCTCTTGATTTGCTTTTTCCGTGGGGGCGTAAACTTGTATGATTGATAGCCGTATGTTTTCAAATACTACGTTTAGAATTGCTACTCTTTCTGTAAGGCCGATGTAGCTTTCGATGTTATTTTTGTAGCATTTTTTCACTAAAAAGCCTACTCCATATAAGCCAGGCGTTTGACCGGTGTGGCATAGTATAAAGTTTTCATACTCTTCTATTTTGTTACCCATGCGTCTTGTTTCTGCCAGCCCGATTATGTCGTATTTAATGTTTGATAGGGATTCATTTAGTTCTATCAAATGTTCATATGATGAGAGTGTTTTGACGTTATATGTTATTATGTAAAGCTTTCTTGTTGCCGTCGTAGTAGTAGTTTTAGTAGGTGTAATTTTTGTTGTTGTTGCTGTTGTTGTTGTTGTTGTTGTTGTTTGTTTCTTTGGAGGGTTGTGGTCGCAGTCTTCCACGGTGACCAGCCGGCTTGGAAGATTTGAATAGTTTCTTGCTGTCGAATGTTGTATCTTTTCCGTATGAGAGGGGTGCTGTAGTTGCTAGATCTGTTCGCTGTTATTTTCCTGGCTTCCCGACGCGTTATTTGGGTTTCTAGTCAGATAGTTTAGCAGGTCTTTACATAAATATCATCAATTGATATTAAATATAATAATTGTTGAGAAAAGTTTCATTCCTTCTCTTATTCCTGCCATCCACTGTCCACCGCTTCTCTGGCAGCAGCTGTCATCCCGTGAGACAGTTTCACACCGAGTTCACAAACTTTCATTAAACCATCACATGTGAAGGGAGCACCTGCCCTGTGCTAGCGAACAGGAATGGGTAAACATTCTCAAACTCACCAAAAACATTACGTTTCTCAGTCTAAACTGAGTATTGAATTGTGTAACATAGTCTACGTATCTCCCGTCTTCAACATAATATGAGTGATGAGGGCTCCTCAGTGTATGTGGTGTATGGTCTGCGCAGTCTTTAACTCATAAGTATGTTGTGGTGAACTAAATTTTACATGAATTCTAAATTAATCCGAAGCACTCTTTCCGCCGGTTTCGAAAGGAAGAACAGACATCAGTCAACTCAACTGCACCTCACTCCAGCTTTTCCTTCACCAGCACTCACCGTGCAGCGCGAAGGCGATGTCCTGCGGCTGCAGCCGCTCCTCGCCCAGCACGAGCTCATCCTTGATCTCGTCCTTGACCTCGTGCTCGGAGCACAAGCCCGCCGCGTCGTCCGCGTCGCCCGCGCCGCCCCACTCCGGCTCCTCCTTCACGCGCACGGTCGCCGGCGACCACATTGAGCGGCTTCGGGGAGACGGGGAACACGAGTCAACGCCGGTTGCACTCACAAATGCCACAACTAAATGAGACAGTAATCATAACTCATTACAATAACTTCACCAAAACTTACCCCTGCATCTGGCAAATAATAACTACACGTTTCAAGGAAAGGATAATAACAACAACATACATTCCTAATGAACTGGCCACACACACACGTACGAAGATATTTAATTGACAGTTACACTGACGTTGTCATGACAGCGAACTTTATGTGCGTACACTATAGTAACGGACGATCGGACATGTACGAACAGAAGTTGCTCCGAACCGCGATCATGTATACGTGCGTCTTCGCACAGACGATCGCACATGTCCGCTCCGAAGTTCGGCCAAACCGCCGTGTACCTGTAAAGGTCGAACCGCACTTGCGAGGCGCGGTGCGGCGCTGCGCGGCAGAGTTGGGTCCGAGAGAATATTTTGCCAAATATTTGGCAAAATATTCGTGTCAGTTCAAGTTCAACTACCGAGCGAGCAAGACGACGCACGATGGATGAGGAAAATTCAATATCGGTAATTAGTGGTTTTCCGGAATTATATGATTTGCAAAACGAACATTATATGAACCAATTCAGAAAAAATAATATTTGGGTGAAAATAAGTACATTATTGGGCATAGATTGTAAGCAAAACATATTCTTTTTCCTTATTTTTTTATTAATGAATTTTGCGAGTGTTTTGCGAGTTTTGTTGACTTTCGTCCATCTCGAATGAAATCTTGCCACGCACTGGCCGAAAGTGCCGCGCCACTCCGCTGCCGCGCTGCTATAGTGCGTTTAGGAGAGGCCGCGCCGCTCCAGTGTAGCGCCGCGCCGCGCCTCGCAAGTGCGGTTCGACCTTAATAAATATGTATTAAATAGCCTGGCAAAAAAAGTGCATCGTGGTGACAGTTGGAACAACATTATTTTCAAATACCTAGCAACCTTGGATCATGTTGCCAATTTCTTTCCGAACGGGCGCTGTTAATTGGGGATCGCCTAAAAAAAAAACTACTTGTTTTTATTTTTTTATTCGAAAGAATAGACTTTTATAAGCAAATAAAAAAAATATCAGATTTTTTGGTTGCGTCATATAATTATAAAAAATAAAAACAGTTTATATATAAAAAATTCACAAGCGAAGGTTATGTTGTTTATTTCATGATAAGGTAGCTGTCAATGGCACATCTGTCACTGTTTTTTTTAATTATGTGACGGACTAAGGTTAGTGTCCATTTTAATCCGTCCCAGATTTAATAAACTGTTTTTATTTTTTATAATTATATGACGCAACCAAAAAATCTGATATTTTTATCATTTCCTTATAAAAGTCTATTCTTTCGAATAAAAAAATAAAAACAAATCGTTTTTTTAGGCGATCCCCAATTATTGCATTTGAACTTCGGAGCGGACTTGTACGATCGTCTGTGCGAAGACGCACGTCCCGAGGTCGCGGTTCGGAGCAACTTCTGTTCGTACATGTCCGATCGTCTGTTACTATACTAGTGTACGAACGCGAAATTCGCTGTCATCACAACGTCAGTATAACTGTCAACTAAACATCGTACGGTGCTTTCACTTCCAACAATCCGTTTTGTATGGACGCTATCTATTTTTAGTTTCGTCAATTTGCACTAGATGGCGATATTGAAAAAGGCTAATTATCAAATCCTGTAGAAAATAGTTGAAAACAACTTTAAATTCTAGTTTCAAAAAAGCTGTGGCAGTGGCACAGCAGGGCTGGTATTGGTACGTGTGATTATTGGTCCTTGATATTATTAGGTATAGTTACGGGAATTTGCGTTAGATGGCGTTATATCGTTGAACAGAGTGATATCTCTATCCTCCCTCCTATATTATAATGTACTCTTTGTGTGTGTGTCCAGTTTACTACGAATGTTGTTGTTATTATCCTTTCCTTGAAACGTGTACCTAGTTATTATTTGCCAGATGCAGGGGAAATTTTTGGTGAAGTTATTGTAATGAGTTATGAATGATTACTGTCTCGTTTGTGGCATTTGTGAGTGCAACCGGCGTTGACTCGTGAACCCGTCTCCCCGAAGCCGCTCAATGATATATGAACCTCTTTTGTATTGCTTTATAAGTATGTATGCTCTATTGATTATTGTCAAGTGACATCTAACATGTGTATGACGAATTTAAGCTAATTAAAGCCAAATTCTTTATTGGTTATTAGTTTCACTATGCAACACTCAATGTCGTCGCCGGCGGCCGTGCGCGTGAAGGAGGAGCGGGAGTGGGGTGACGACGCGGCGGGCTTGTGCTCCGAGCACGAGGTCAAGGACGAGCTCGAGCTGGGCGAGGAGCGGCTGCAGCCGCAGGACATCGCCTACGCGCTGCACGGTGAGTGCTGGTGATGGATAAGGTGGAGTGAGGTGAAGTAGAGTTGCCTGAAGTCCGTTCTTCCTTTCGAAACCGGCGTAATGAGTGCTACGGGTAAATTTAGAATTCATGTACAATTTAGTTCACCACGACATACTTATGAGTTAAAGACTGCACAGACCATACACTACGCACACTGAGACCTTATTATTTTACGATGTTGAAGATGGGAGATATGTAGATTATGTAAAGTATACAAATCAATACACAGTTTAGAGTGAGATCTAAGTATACAAATCAATACCTACACAGTTTAAAGTGAGATAAAAGTGAGATCCAAACTAAGTATTGCTTATGTTTAGTTAGGGAATATTATCCATCCCCATTCGCAAGCACTGGGGTGGTGCTCCCTTTACATAAGATGGTTTAACCAAAGATTGTGAAGTTTATGCACTACTCACAGGGTGACAGCTGCTGCCAGAGAGGAGACATTTGCGTGATGGACAGTGTGGCAGGGATGACGAGGAATGAAGTTACTCTTCCATAAACCTAATATTCAAGGCAATAGCACTTGAAATTTCACCGGAGAGGCAACCAGATGGCGAGTGATAATCTGGGTCTTGAAGTGGGGTGCCCCTTGTTTTTACCGACAAACTTTTCATCAAATATCATTTCACTGACAATGTTTCAACAAATACTTACTTAGTTCTCGTATTTTCATTTGGTGTAATCTTGTTTAATCGACAATTCAATTTAATTTTTTATTAATTCTTACAAAAACTGTTCAAGGAATATTATTTGGTCGATGATTTGTTTCGTACATTTTTTAAATGGAGGGATTACAAAATATCCTCGTTTTATTAAAAAAAAAAAAAACGTTTACACATATACCCTTACAAAATCGAACTGCTACCAGGAAAATAGGTTAGGTTAGAACTGTGACCCTTACAAAATCGAACTGCTATCAGGAAAGTAGGTTAGGTTAGGACTGCAACCCTTAAATACTGATAATTGTGTATACGAAATATTTTATATTGAAATGATATTACGTGAAGTAATTTTTATGTTTATTAAATACATTGAAACAATAAATTAGGAAACATACTTCTGTTAAATAATTCATCTATATAATGACTCGTCCGCCAACTGTAAATCCGTGATTTGAAATTACTTGTATTGACATGTCGACGAACTGGACTGTCTATGAAATGAAAATACGTGAAACGTTATCTTTGAAATAAAATTCGATAAAATGAGTGTCGGCGATTCGAGTGTTGTTGGGGGTGGACTGTATTACTATAGTGAAATGAAAGCACTGGTTGAAATATCACTGATGCTTCTTGTTCGTGTAGCTTGTAGATGTGCAGGTGACTTATTAATGATGACTGACTTTTTATGGCCGAAGGCCGGGACTTTATAGGAAAATGTAGGAGCGGAACTAGTGCGGGAGCGGACCAGTAGTGCGCGCGTGTGGGAAGGAAAGAGAGGTGTGATAGAGAGGGATGCCTGAGGCGGCGGTGTGTAAGGTGGGGTGTGTGTGTTTTGCATCTCATTTATTTTACATAATTCTAACATAAAATTTAACATACAAAACTTAAACAAAAGGAATACACAATAAAAAACGAAACAAAGGTAATTTCTAAATGAAAACAAATAAAAATAGACAACAACACTTATAACTAGAATATTCATAATAATAATTTTATATAAGGAAAACTTAGTCTAACTGCCGGCATTGCTATGCGCGACAGTCTCCCCCACGTGCGTTAGCGCCATCGTTGGCGGAGCAAATCACTATGAGACGGGAGGCTGGGCGACGGACAAGACCTGCACGCGTGCGGACTTCGGCGACTCTAACGTGGCCATCTGGGCCGGGTTAGGTCGTGGCGATTTCGCCTCTCGGCCAAGTCCCACGCGGCATCGTTTGGTCGACTATTATGACGATGTCGCCTACGGTGAGTTTTCTGGTGTTGTTGTGTGCGCTGAAGCGGGGCGATAGGGTATGCCGATACTCGGTGATCCATCTGCGCCAAAATGAGTCTGCCAGTGCTTGTGCTTTCTTCCATGAGTGTATGGTCATGTTTTCATCTGTAAATGAGCCGAAAGGTAGCATTGCGTTGGATCTCCCCAATAAGAAGTGGTTGGGGGTTAACGCTTCGGCATATACGTCTGGATTCACAGGTGTGAGCGGGCGCGAGTTCACGATGTGTTCTGCCTCTAGCATCAGTGTGCAGGACCTCCTCGGGTGGCGCCTGGCTTTGAAGTGTGATTCGGAGGGCGGATTTGACACATCCAACCATTCGTTCCCAGGCGCCGCCGGCTGCTGGATTACCAGGCGGGATTTTCTTCCACGTGATGCTGCGGGTCGTAGTGAGTGACTTCATGGCCTCGGTTATAGTGTTGCGGGCCTCTTGAAGCTCTCGTTCCGCTCCGACGAAATTGGTACCATTATCTGAGTATATGATTGTAGGGGTACCTCGGCGAGCCATCATGCGACGAAGTGATAATATCATAGAAGCTGCCGATAGGGAGGCGGCTAGCTCTAGATGTGGCTCTGGTAGTGAGGCATGAGAATAGTACGCCCCACCTCTTTTCGTGTCGCCGGCCTATTGTGATTGTCATGGGGCCGAAGAGGTCGACCGCGGTTGCGGTGAATGGCGGTTGATTAGCTTTGAGCCTCTCTGCTGGTAAGTCGCCTACGGGAACCTTGAGAGTGGTCCCCTTATAGGTCCGACACCATTGGCACTTATTGCTAATGTATCGTATACGGCCTCGCAACCCGATGATGAAGTACTTCAGCTTGATCTCGTTGATGACCGTAGCGTGGTTGCCGTGGTTAAATTTCACGTGATAGTACTCGATCATGAGTTTTGTGAAGGCTTCTTTAGCGTGTAGTACTGGAACGCTGACGTCACGATCGGTTCGGGAATCTAGTATACAATGACTCCGTCTCGGTTGAGTTTCACCGCGACTTTGCTGAGTGGGGATTTTTTGGGAAATGGCCGCCCAGCCTCTAAAAGTTTGATTTCTTCGCTGAATACGTCGTATTGGCTTCGCTTGATCAACAAGACTTCGGCGATCCTTGTATGATCGCGGTTCATCTCTTTATCATGTTTTCTACATAGCGATTTGGCTTTAAATACCTCGACCACAACAAGAACACGAGCGGAAGCGTATAGTAGACGTAAGTATCGCGAGAATCTATTTACTGCGGGTAAGTAACCGAATTTATTTGCGAGACTAGTTACCGTGCTAACTGTTTTGATCACGCGTTCTTCGCCCGTGGGCGTGGCTTTCTCCGTTATGGGTTTTTCTACTGGCCAGTCGCACGGATTGCTACGAATAAATTTTGGACCGAAAAACCATCTATGACTGCTGTCAAACTTGGCCGGGACGCCCTTTGTGGCGTCGTCAGCCACGTTTTGCGAGCTCGGGACCCAGCGCCAGTCGACTGGCGTTGTAGTGTCTTCTATTTCGGCTAACCTATGAGCCACAAAGCTCTTAAACGTTCGCGGGTCAGATTTGATCCATGCTAGGACCGTACGTGAATCTGACCAATAATGTCGCTTGGTTATCTCGTAATCCGATTCTTTAATTACCGCGTTGGCTAGCCGTGTCCCTAATACGCAGCTCTGTAGCTCTAGCCTCGAAATAGAGATAGTTTTAAGTGGCGCCACGCGCGCCTTGGCTGCTACCAGTGTTGATGTTTTGCGTCCGTCGGTGTCTGCTGACACAAAATATACCGCGGCGGCGTAAATTTTTTCGCTCGCATCGCAAAACGTGTGTAGCTCGCCTCGGCGGCATGTCGCGGGTACGTACCTAGGTATCTCGAGTTCGCGTAATTGCTGTATGTTGCTAACGAACGATAGCCACGCGTCTTTACAGGCCTGGGGAATCGTATCGCCCCAGCCGACGCCCGTGCGCCATACTTCTTGCATTAAGCGTTAGCTTTACCTAACACGGATATAGGGCTAATGTAACCTACCGGGTCGAAAATCGACATCGCGCTACTTGTAACTTGTCGCTTCGTCGGCAAAATTGTGCCGTCTAATACTTCGGGAGGCGTGTTACGTAGGTTGACGTTGAACCCTAATGTGTCGCGCTTATGGTTCCATTTCATACCTAAGGTACGTTCTACTTCGTTTCTACCTATTAACGACGTATCGTTGTCATCGGCGACCCCGTCGCGGATGACATTTAAATTGTTTGACGCGAAACCACAGAGTTCGAAGGAGGCTTTTAAATTTAAATTGTAGAGATCGTTGACTTGCCTTGCTTCGGACTCGCTTTTATCTAATGCGATTAACATGTCGTCCATGTACGTGTTCCTAATAGTTATGTCCGCGGCTATAGGGTACTCGTTTTTGTGCGAAGTCGCGTTTTTGTTTTTTACGTAGAGTGCGATGGTGGGAGACGACGCGGCGCCGAAAATTAATCGTTTCATACGGTATTCCTGCGGCGGATTCACCCGGTCTTCCCCCCTCCACACAAAACGTAGACTATCGCGGTCCTCTTCACGAACATCTACTTGGAGCAACATTTCCCTGACGTCAGCTACTACTGCGATCCTACCTTCCCGGAATCATGATTCGAGTAGGTCCGGTCCGGCCATTAATGCGTCGTTAAGGCTTTTGCCGTAAGCCTTGGCAGCCGCGTCAAATATAGCTGGCGTATCGACCATGCGATACTGTGACTAAAGTCACCAGGTAATGAATCGAAGCACTTAAGTCTCAAGATTCTGATGCACGACGTGTTGCGGAGACAGAGTCTATAAAAGTCTCAATGTCTCCGATAGAAATATGACGCGGGTCCGAGAATAAAATAATCTCAAGGAACACCGTTTCTTGAGCACCATTAATTCTTGAGCACCTTGTGATGATCCGGTTTCTGAATGACCAACTGTTGGGGGTGGACTGTATTACTATAGTGAAATGAAAGCACTGGTTGAAATATCACTGATGCTTCTTGTTCGTGTAGCTTGTAGATGTGCAGGTGACTTATTAATGATGACTGACTTTTTATGGCCGAAGGCCGGGACTTTATAGGAAAATGTAGGAGCGGAACTAGTGCGGGAGCGGACCAGTAGTGCGCGCGTGTGGGAAGGAAAGAGAGGTGTGATAGAGAGGGATGCCTGAGGCGGCGGTGTGTAAGGTGGGGTGTGTGTGTTTTGCATCTCATTTATTTTACTTAATTCTAACATAAAATTGAACATACAAAACTTAAACAAAAGGAATACACAATAAAAAACGAAACAAAGTTAATTTCTAAATGAAAACAAATAAAAATAGACAACAACACTTATAACTAGAATATTCATAATAATAATTTTATATAAGGAAAACTTAGCCTAACTGCCGGCAATGCTATGCGTGACAAGTGTAAACCCTTGAAGTGATTTTTATCTCATCCGAAACACGCGGGCCATTTTCGCGGGTTCCTTCTTTTGCCATAGTATCATTTGCTATAACACTTGCCGTAACAGATGTTAGCCAATGTTCAGTCAGAACCCACAATACTATTTTCATTTTATTTTGGTTTAGGGTTTTGAAGTTAAGAATTATATGTTTCTTAAATGTCAACATTCATACAAAAAATATTCGGTAAACAATTTTCACCAATGGGCCAATGTAAAATTCGACCTTATATTTTCAGTATTAATAAATTCGGAATTATTCGAGATTTCAGGCTGTTCAACCTCGTTACTAATCATAGAAAAAAAACACATTATCTTCAACGGGCCATGTTGCTTCCCTTAGGCTACGGCCTTTAGATCCTAACAAACAAAAATAAGCTTGATAGAAGCCGGTACAGCAGACTTTACTTACATATATTGTTCGGTTTCAGAGTCGTTGAGCGAAGTGAAAGCTGGCGCGGTGTCTCGGGCGCCGCCCGCGGCCGCCGGCGCCGAGGCGGCTCGCGCGCAGGAGGCGCTCGCCGCGCTCAGGCCCTGGTCCGTCAAACTCGAGAGCGTTCCCGTCGACCAGCTCCTGCATGCGTGCACTACTTGCCACAAGACATTCCTCCAAGAAGCCAGTCTGCTCACTCACGCGTGTGCTCGTGGTGGCCGTCAAACTCTTGCGAGAAGCGCTGCCAGCGATAAAACGAGGAAATACTTCTGTGATAATTGCGGGAAAACGTTTCTTATGAAGACTTCATTAATTCGGCATCTTCAACGTCATCAAGAGGAACCTTACGTTTGTAATATTTGCGAGAAATTGTTTACTAATATCTCTGCCCTACGTAATCACAAGCGAGCTCACTACACGTGCAGTATTTGCCAAAGAGAGTTTGAACAATTGGGAGTTTTAAATGCACACAAGAAAACTCACTCGAAGGAAAGACCGTACCCTTGCGACATTTGCAACAAAACGTTTAAGCTACGGAGTTACTTGAACATGCACAAGCTGATTCACTCCGGAATAAAAAGCCACGCTTGTGATGTCTGTAAGAGAGCGTTTAACCATCGTTCTAATTTGACCCAGCACATGCGGGTTCACACTGGAGAGAAACCATACTCCTGCGACATCTGTAAGAAAACGTTTAACCATCGTTCTATTTTGACCCGGCACATGCGGGTTCACACTAGAGAGAAATCATACTCCTGCGACGTGTGTAAGAAAACGTTTTCACAGAGCTCCTCGCTAACTTTGCACATGCTTATTCATACGGCGGCCAGCGCCGAATCGGTGTCTTGCAAAATCTGTAATAAACAGTTTAAGCGTCTTCAGTATTTATCGGTACATATTAAGAGGGTTCACTCGGGGATCAAACCGCACTCGTGCGATATTTGTAAGAAAGCGTATTCGACTCGCAGCGAAATAGCTGAGCACATGTTCGTTCATACAGGGGTCAAACCGCATTCTTGCGAAATCTGTAAAAAGGGGTTCAGGGTTCGCCGGAGTTTAAACGATCATAAGCTGGTTCACTCTCAGCCCTACGCTATACCCTTCCCTTGCGACATTTGCTGCAAAAGGTTTACCACGCGCAGTGGTTTGAGGTCGCATAAACAGATTCACGAAGCGAAGAAACACGCTTGTGATGTGTGTAAGAAAGAGTTTACGTGGCGTTTTAACTTAGTTACCCACATGCTTGTTCACTCGGGGCTCAAACCGTACCCGTGCGATATTTGTAAGAAAGCGTTTCCGACTCGCAGCAGAATACTTGCTCACATGGCCGTCCATACAGGGGTCAAAGCGCACTCTTGCGGAATCTGTAAGAAACAGTTCAAGTTTCGCTCGAGTTTAACTAACCACCAGCGGTTGAGTCACTCCCGGCCCGACCACAGACCCCACGCCTGCGACGTTTGCAACAAAGCGTTTAAGACACGCGGAGGTTTGTTGAGGCATAAGCAGACACACTCCGAAGCAAAACACGCCTTTCGGTGACGCGGCACATGCGCATTCACTACGGAAAAACGATATTTTTTTTTATCATAAATGGGTTTGCGTTTGAGTCAGTTTCACTTGATGTTAAGTGACGACGAGGTCGAAGATGGTACACGCTTATCCAGAAAATGCCTATACACTCTTGCCTTGAAAATACCAATGTTATAGGATTCCCAGAATATAGACGCAGGGAGAGCATTCCACTACTTGGAAGTGCGAATAAGAAATGACGCAGCAAACAGCTTCGTCCGAACTGATGGATATTCGACTACATGAGGATGGAAGTCCGCTCTTCCAGAAGCAGGGAGCTTCTGGAAGAGCGTTTGGAGAAAGTGGAGGGTGGGATGAGGTCGTGTAGTTCCTGGGCACACTCTCCATAATACACCTTGTAAACTACCGAAAGACACGCGACTTTACGCCGATATCCCTGTGACGTGTGTAAGAAAGCGTTTTGCGTCGCAAATGTTTGACTGTACACCGGCGTATCCACTTGGGGCGCAAGCCGCACCCTTGCGGAATCTGTAAAGGGCAGCGTCCGGCGTCGCTCGCATGTGCTCGACGAGCGGCCCGCCCCCGTCGGCCCGAGCGCTACAGACCCGACGCGCTACAGAGCGCTCGCGGGCTTTAGCCGCCGCCCCGGCCCGAGCGCTACAGACCCGACGCGCTACAGAGCGCTCGCGGGCTTTAGCCGCCGCCCCGGCCCGAGCGCTACAGACCCGACGCGCTACATAGCGCTCGCGGGCTTTAGCCGCCGCCCCGGCCCGAGCGCTACAGACCCGACGCGCTACAGAGCGCTCGCGGGCTTTAGCCGCCGCCCCGGCCCGAGCGCTACAGACCCGACGCGCTACAGAGCGCTCGCGGGCTTTAGCCGCCGCCCCGGCCGGGCTACCTCAGGAGCCGGGTCCCTCAGGTCCCTCATCTGGAAACTTCCAGGCTGGCTGGCTGGCCGCCTTAATCTTACTAGCGACCCGCCCTGGCTTCGCACGGCTAGCAGAGCATTTACGCATCTCAACTTTAATGACTTATATACACTTAAACCTTCCTCGTGAATCGTATGAAAATCCGTTTAGTAGTTTTCGAGTTTATCGCGTTCAGACAGAGAGACAGACGCGGCGGCGCGAGGACTTTGTTCTGTAATGAAACAATATAGATAATCCCTGTGACGGCACATATTAACACGAATGACACTTGTTTATTTGACTTTTCATTAATGCTACAATCATCCTAGGTCGACTCCACTAAAATGTAAGATTTAAGGTCTTCGCGCGAGTTCCCAGCCAGCCAGTGAAAACAAGATTATTAATTATTTTATAGCAACATTTTTAGAACTTTTTTATTTGCATTGTTAATGTATGCGCGTGTTCAATATGAATGAAACGTAGTTATTAAAATATCTGATTGAAAACAATGTTTTACTTTTATTTGTTAGGGCCCTAAAATCAGGGACCTTTTCTCTTATTACACCATACCGATTTAGGGAAAAGAACCCTACTAAAGAACTACGCGTTATTGCGTAGTGTAATAGCCCTTTAACAGTCAGCCGCTCAATGTTCGCCTGATGTGATCACAGCCCGTACGGGCGACTGTCGGCCGCGTACCCAGCCGTTGACGGAGTAAACGGTGCGAAGATACTCCGTATAGTAGCGTCTCGCTCGCGCTCGACGGCCTCGGGCGCCCGTGCCGCGCCGCACAGCACATCATTTAACCGAAACTACCGCTCGAAATTCAAAAAAGGCAAGGTAAACAAATCAATTAGGGGTTAATGGAAACATATTTAGGACTAATTAGGGGTCATTAACACGTGGGTATTTTTCTGAAATATAATTAATGTGTACTTAATCACCTAGGTCAAAAATATAAAATGTCGCAATTAGTTAACAGGGTATTCATTTGCATTTTTGCCCTTGCAGTTAAAACATATAATTCGGTATATTGTTAATTTGTGTTTGTGAAAACTATGGAACTTTCTACTCAAGGTATTTAAACATTTTTTTTCTTTTAAAGTAATCTACATTAGTTTACACATGATACGACTTTAAAGTTTGTCGTTTTTTTCATCTATTTTTTTCATGTTTGTTGTAATTAAAAGAGTAGAAAAAAAAATCTGTAGTTGCAAACTCAATAAAACTTTTTTGGGTGATAGGTCTAACCTTACAGATTCTAATTATGTATCTTAAGTGTCAATTTTCGGTTCGGAACGTACATGGTGATTTTTTTTTCAGATGGACGTCGCAGCATCACTAACGCCGATTGTTTTTATGCGTGGCGCGAAAGCCCTAAAGGGTGCAAAATGAGTGGTGTTCGAGAAGCTATTCTTAAATTTTACGACTTGGACAACTCTTCCGATCAGGACAAGCTACTTGTTGAAGAGAAAATAAAAGTATTTTGCATGGTCGCATCCAAAAAATGGACCAAAGCCGGGCAAAATATGGAACATTTTTAAAATATAATATCATGTGGTTGAGTGAAACATTTCAGTTGCCACCTACTTTGAGAGATATCTCGATAGATGAACCTACACCTGGACCGAGTTCTCGTGGTAGAAAACCCAAAGTTTTTGATGAGTGTGCTGTGTCAACGAAGAGAAAAAAGGTGCAGTGCTTGGTGGAGAGCCATTCCATTTCGGAACTTTCATTGGCACATTCGATTGCGTTACGAGCGGAGGGATATTCTGCTGCAGCCTCCGAGGTGAAAAAAATCCCTTTAACACCAGCGCAAGCTGTCGCTGCCAATACTGCAGGTGATGAATTGCAGTCGAAAATATTAACTTCCGAACAGGCTTTATCTCTGTATTTAGATTTAGAACTGTCAGAAAGCAAGTATAAACTGCTTCGAGCTACCGTAAATAGTTTACATAAAGATACATTCCCCACCCTTCATAATTTGAAGCAAGCTAAGCAACTGTGTTATCCATCACATGAGTTTATAGAGGTCACTGAAACTCATGCCGAAGTACAACTGCAGGCTTTGTTGGATCATACAGTTGCTAGGATTGTGGAATGTCAAGAAGAGGTATTGCGAGTAGTCTCTTCTTACAAAGAATTGACTATGATTTACAAGTGGGGTTTTGACGGTAGCTCGGGGCATAGTTTGTATAAGCAAAGATTTACAGATTCGTCGAATACCGATGAATATTTACTGTCTGTTGGTTTAGTTCCCCTTCAGCTAAAGCACACTTTAGATGGAACTGTTATTTGGCAAAATCCACGCCCGGGATCCACGCGATTTTGTAGACCCATAAAGTTTGCCTTTGTAAAAGAAATCGCTAATATAGTAAAAGAAGAGTCGGAAAGATTAGAACGGTTAATTTCTGATTTAGTTCCATCTAAAGTGTGTAATTTTGATTTAGAATTAAGTATAAGCCATGATTTACATTTTACAATGGTCGATGGGAGTATTTGTAATATTGTGTCAGAAGCCAACAGTACGTCCAAGTGTTTCGTATGTGGTGCAAAACCTTCAGAGATGAACAAGCCTCTGGAGAAAATTGTAAATGTCGAATCATATAGATTCGGCATTTCACCACTGCATGCATGGATTCGTTCTTTTGAATGTCTACTACATATTTCGTATCGCCTACCAATCATGTCATGGCAAGTGAGAGGTGGCAATAATAAAAAGATAGTAGACGAAAGAAAAAAACAAATCCAAGCATCATTTAAAGAAAAACTTGGACTTATTGTTGACAAACCGAAACCTGGGTTTAGTTCAACGAATGACGGTTGTTTGGGATGTTTGTTAGAATAAAAACTATAATTCAAACATTTACCATTCTTTACTTAAATATGCAAGTACAAGTATATATAATTATGTAGTCTCGGACACGCGCGGTCTCGTTGGCGGATTAGAGTCAAGAGAGTGAGCCCGCGGCGCTTCCTGGGCGACGTGGTGTATGCGTGAAACTTCGGCGCTGGCGTCGCGAGCCCTGATTGGTCGTCGAGTGTCCCTGCGGTTGGCACAGGGCACTGCAGTGTTGCGAGCGCAAACATACTCCGGGCCGCTGAAAGAATATCTTTCAGGCTTCCTTTTCCTGCGTAGGCAGCGGGCATATTCTGTTGAGTGCTCGCTTGACTAGCCCTCTAGCGGTATTTATGTCTGCAACTCGTGGCACGCCATCTTTCCCGTAGTATAGTTTGACAACTCTGCCCATGCGCCAGAGCATCGGCGGCAAGCCTTCTTCCTTAATGAGTACGAGTTCTCCCAGCTGTAGGTCACGTTGTCTCTCGCGCCACTTGAATCGTTGCTGTAGTAGGGACACGAACTCCGACGACCAGCGCTTCCAGAAGTGTTGACGCAGCTGTTCGAGTCTGAGGTAGCGATCCAGGCGGTCCGGGTTCCGATCATGGAGTGGCGGAGCCGGTAGCGACGTCAGCGGCCTAAAAATGAGAAAGTGTCCGGGAGTAAGGGGGTAAAAGTCATTAGGGGAGGAGGAGAGCTGACAGAGAGGTCTGCTGTTCAAAATAGATTCCACAGAACAAAACAGAGATGCCAGTTCCTCAAAGGTGAGATGGGTAGTGCCTAAGATTCGTTTGAGATGAAATTTTGCGCTTTAATACCGGCCTCTGCATAGCCGTTGAAGTTAGGAGCATAAGCTGGCGCAAATTTAAATTTTATACCTTGACCAGCTGCAAAATCAGATATATCATTCTCATATAATTTAAAAAAGTCATTTATCTCTTTAGCTGCAGCTACTAGATTTCTACCATTATCACAGAACAACTCCGCAGGTTTACCGCGCCGGGCGATAACTCTGCGAAGTGCAAGTACAGATGCATCTTTAGACAAGTCGCTCACAGCTTCTAAATGAACACATTTATATCTTAGACATATAAATAGACACATATAGCATTTGGTGATCTTGCATCCACGCCCTCGGCGATCTGTTATTAAATAAGGACCGGCTAGGTCTACAGCTGTTGACGTGAATGGAAAATCAGCCTTTATGCGTTGTTCGGGCAGGTTGCCCATAATATTTTTTAAAGTATGACCGGCGGTGCGCCTACAAGTGACACAATTGTGGGCCGTGCTTCTCGCGAGGTTCCTGCCCCCGACCGGCCATATCGTATCTCGTACTGAGCATAACAGCAACAGTGGTCCTGCATGTAAGAGACGTCTGTGTTCATGTGTAAATATGAGTTTGGTTAGTGGGTGTTTAGCACGTAATAACATGGGATGCTTCTTTTCATAACTACAATCAGAAGCATCCAGTCTCCCCCCGACTCTCAAAGTACCTTGAGAGTCTATGAAAGGAGTAAGTGTAGCAATATGCGACTTAGGCCTCAACTTGTGACCTTTGTTCATCGCTTCAAGTTCAGACGTAAATGATTGCTGTTGTGCAATCTTAACTAATGTGTGCAAAGAGTCTTTAAGTTCCTGTTCAGATAGTGAACCAGTTAACTTAGGCAGCCTAGTCTTACAGTTGTTTATGAAGCGACGAACATAAGCCATTGCACGTAGTAACCTGTTATATTTCGAAAATCTACTAAAATCTATAACAGGCGGTTCAGGGTCTATGCTTGTAAGCATAGACGTTACCTTAATTTCAGGCAAGACGTCCGGTGCCTCAGAGTTCAATTCTGGCCATTCAGATTCAGGTTTCAGTAAATCGATAACCCAACAGCGTTGGAAAATATCCGGTTGTTTGTTCCCGGGAGCTACGCTCGCGCCGGGCGCCGGCGCCGGCCGCTGTTCGCAGCGAGGGAGGCGGGCACGCAGCGAGCCGGCAGCGCGCCCCCGCGCTCCTCAACGCACTTGTGCAGGAGCAGGATGCCGATGTGTTTGCCGACAGCTGGCACTCATTGTTGCGTAAAATTAGGTGCTTTTGTAATTTATTTAATTAGTTAACTTTATTGTACACTTTTAGTAGGTGACAATTAGCATTGTAAGCGATTTGGGGTCCCCTGTAAAGTATTGGATGCGCCCTTTTCACTATCGGCGGGGAAAGTATCAAATACTTAACGGCTGCATTGTGTCGCGTTATCACATTATAAGTATTTTACTATTTATGTAAGTTTATCTTCTCTTTTACTTATACATGATATGATACACACATTACATTACACGCTCATATACACATGAAAGGACCAGTAGCGCTTTCTTCCCGTTTGGTTGCCCTGAAAACCAGCGTCACGGCACTTATGCCGGACATATGCTGAGTGGCACCCATTTTGGTGCATTAGGAAATAGTTTTAAGTTAGTATCTAATTTAGTTTGCTGTTTAGGAATCAATTTTGTGTTGAACTATTTTACTTTGCACCAAATTAACGATTTTCTTCTTCTTCTTCTTCTAATGCATACAATTGTATTTAATAAATAAATAAATAAAAACTCAGGGCCATGCCACCACAGAGCTACACCAGAGACATATTGTGGATCAACGCCACGTGTAGCGAGGTCGCTTGGATTTTGTTTTGTAGGCACATGTCTCCAGATGGCTCCCGGAGCAAGTTTAGCTATGGCAGCAACTCTGTTCGCAACGAACGTCTTGAGCTTAGAACTATCTGTTTTTAGCCATGCTAGACAGCAGCTAGAGTCTGTCCAGAATATAGTGCGAGAGACAGGGCGTCTCCAGGCCCTTACCACTGCGGCATACGTCTGGGCTGCTAATAAGCATCCTGCCAACTCTAATCGTGGAATTGTGGCTCGCCGTATAGGAGCTACTCTGTCTCTCGCACACAGTAAGTGTACTTGTTGCTCGCCTGAGCCTGAAATTGTTTTTACATAAACACAAGCTGCGTACGCAGTCTCTGCTGCGTCAGAAAAACAGTGTAATTCAATTGTGGAAGGAGACTCACATAAGACGTACCTAGGTATGTTTAGACTTTTAATGTGATGTAAGTTTTTAATAAACCGCGACCATATTCGCTGTATTTCAGGAGAAACCGTTTCGTCCCATGATTTGCCTTCCTTCCACAAAGTCTGAAGTAGTATTTTAGGCTTAACGGTGCATAGACTTAATAGGCCTAAAGGATCAAAAACTTGGAACGTTTAAAGAAAATCGTTCTTTTAGTAACCTTTTCATCAGAGTCGTCAGTTTTAATTGAGAAATTTAAAATATCTTGCCTGGGTTGCCAGCCCAGTCCAAGTGTTTGACAAGATTGACTCAAAGCTAAATGATCATTTTGATTAATAAGATCAGACTGTAATAACGCGTTTGAATTTGAGCGGTATTTACGTAAGTTAAAACAACCAGCAGCTAAAGCTTGTGAAACGCCAGATTGTATGCGTAGCAGCTCGGTTTCAGAGTCAGCACCAACTAATAAATCGTCACAATAAAAGTTGTTCTGTATAATATTTGTAACCAGCGGGTCCCTGCTCTCAGCCCCCAACTGCCACAAGCAGCGAGCCGCTAGCCAGCTTGCCGAGGCAAAACCATAAGTAACAGTGTTTAAGGTAAGCGAGCGTATAGGCAGGTACTCATCTTCGCGCCACAAAATGACTTGTAAATTTCTGTCTGCTTCATTCATTAAAATTTGCCTATACTGTTTTTCTATGTCACCAGAGAGCACATACCTATACTGGCGGAATCTAAGCAATATGTCAAACAGCGAGTTTTGTATGTTTGGACCTACCATCTGGATATCATTTATTGAATGACCAGACGAGGTTGGACAGCTAGCGTTAAACACCACTCTCTGACGAGTAGACTCACTCTCCTTCATCACAGGATGATGAGGAAGGTGGTTAGCCGTGTAGCATTGCTTAGACTCCGATAGATGGCCTAAACGCTCATATTCGTTTATAAAATCAACATACATTGTTTTAAGGTCAGGTTGTTTGCTGAAACGTTTTTCTAAGTTAAGTAGGCGTTTTTTAGCTATGTTAAATGTGTTGCCTAGGCAGTCTGGAGAGTCCTTTAGAGGCACTCGAACTACAAACCTGCCGTCAGATTGGCGATAAGTATTTTCAACAAAGTGTTGTTCTATAGGGAGACACTCCAGCTCACTTCCGGATTTGAAATCCGCTTCGGACGGCAGCTCTTCTGTCTCCCAAAACTTGGTCATCTGGGCAGACAGATCAGACAAACAAAAATAGCTGCGAGTTGTTACTGAATTTACATGAGTGGAGGCTCCTTGTACTGGGCCCGCTACAAGCCAACCAAGTTTAGAGGGGATAAGGAAGGTGCACTTGCTGCTTGGCAGTTTGTTTGCAATCCCAGTTATAATTTCCCAAAAAGTGGAGACTCCCAAAAGAACATCGATTTGTGATGGGACATTAAAAGTTGGGTCAGCAAGGCTGGTAGACGCGGGTAAGTTAAGGTGACTTATGTCAACATATTTCTTTGGAAAGCGATCAGTTATTTCATTTAATACTAGAAAGTCGAGATTGGCATTAAAATCGCTTAATCTAGATTTGATTTGAGCTGCACAGCGTACAGGTTTGTAGGTCAGAGGCGTATTTCCTATTCCTGTAACACTTGAGGCAGTTAGAGGCTGAAGATCAAGTTGCAAACGCTGCCTTAATGATTCAGTAAGATAGTTAGATTGTGAGCAGTTATCTACAAGACATTTGACAGTTTCTTTCCTATCATTGTGAGGATTAATTATTTCAATTAGCGCTGTCGATAACAATGCTTCACTACTAGCGAGTACAGTATTAGCAGTAAAGGTGCCTTGCACCTCGGCACAGTCAGAAGTTAGCATAGTGGATGAGGAGGCTACTGCATCCTTATTATTATCGTTAGGTTGGACGCTGTGATCCTGGGCTGACTCGCTAGATAGCTTATTTGTTAGTTGTGTATTGTGTAAATATGTATTGTGACGTCTCTTACATACACGACAGCCGTTGAGCTTGCACTGACGAGTCTCGTGGTCCGGGCGGAGGCAGACGTGGCACAGCTTTAGACTAGAAGCCCGCGACCAGCGCTCGTCGACTGACATTTTTCTGAAGGTAGGGCAGTCGTATACTCGATGATCGGACTGGCACACGAAGCACGGCCGACCCTTGTCACTTTGTTTTTCTGAAATTATGAAGGTTTTTATGTTTTTATCATGTTTAAATGGAGTTTTGTTGGCCACAGGCTCTGGCTTGTGGTTTGCTTGCCTATCTTTTTTAGATCGATACAGATTTTCTAAGATGTCTGCACGGTTTGTTAGAAATTCCCTAAAATCTTCAAGCGTTGGCCACTCTTTAAGAGTGTTTTTATGTTCTTCCCACTTTGCATTAGTATTAGAGTCTAACTTTGCTGCTAATAGATGAACTAAGATGGTATCCCAGTGCTCCGTTGGCTGGCCTAATGTTTTCAGCGCCCGAAGATTTTTAGTTACATGATCACCTAAAAATCTTAGAGCCTTATCAGACTCTCGCTGTAAGGGATCCATATTAAACAAAGCATTTAAATGGTTAGTGATTAGTTGCCTTTTGTTACTGAACCTGTCACACAGCAGCTTCCAGGCTTGAGCATTATTAGCAGCGGACATTTCTAAATTTGCTATCACTCGGGCCGCTTCGCCTTCAAGGTATGAGCTTAAATAATGGAACTTATGTATTGGCTTGATATGCTCATTGTTGTGAATTAAAGATTCATAAAGATCCTTAAATTCCATCCATTTATAGTAAGATCCATCAAATTTAGAGATTTTAATTTGAGGAAGCTTGAAGCCGAGGTGCTCCGAATGACAGCCGCCGGATGAGCAAGTTTTGACAGAGTCTTCCGTTGATGCCTTTTGAGCCTGTGGGCGCTCAAGTATAGTTTGAGCAGTAGCTATAGCTGTATTAATGTGACTCTCGTTAGTATCCCTTTCGTTAAGCTCGTTGTGAAAATTGTCAGCATTAGCTACTTCAATTGAAGTTTGCAGCTCGTCAAGGCGCGTGGATAACTCAATAACTTTATTTAATCTTAAAGTCAGCTCATTAAATTTAACACCGGTCAGCACTTCATCAGCTGCGATTGTATTTAAATAACCACGGAATTTAGAGACTTGTCCCTTTATTGAGCCACGTTTAATACGCAGCTAGCTAGCAGAGCTTCTCGTTTCGTCTCTTCAGACATGCTGAGTTGTGTTTAATTGAGCAGAGAAGTCAAGCAAATAGAATTGTATTAAATTTAATAAGAAGTAAAGAGTTATCCACGTAAGTAAACAAAATTGGCAAAACAGCTCACGCCCCTTGTAAACTTCAACAGCTACGCAGTGTAGGCTCGGTGCGCAGCTTGCGGCTTCACCACGCAGCAGCCCGGCACGTGCTCGCAGGTGTAGACGTGACACGTGGTGCACGAATCGGCAGGTTTTCCACTGAAATTGCGCAAGCGAAAATGTGCATATGCGAACACAAACCAAGATGCCAGCGGGTGAGAAGTTAAAAGATAAAGAGACGTTTAGGTCAGCGAAAGTTAAACAAAAAAGGTGCAGTTTAATTTTAAATGCAAATGAAATCTTTAACTGAAATCTTGAATGCAAATGAATTAAGCGTGAATGCGTGGTCAGAAAATCGAAAATGGTTTCGTCACGAACTAACAAGGCACGTGCAGCTTCACAAGGTTTGAAATATTAAGTTTTTAAATTAAAAAGGAACAAAATGAACACTGCACCGCTTAGCTAAAAGCCTTAGTTGACGTTGAAATGCGTTGAGACGAAGATAAGTAAGTAACAAACACGTGGTAAGGTTAGGTCACACTAAGGTCAAAGGTCACGCACTCATCTCACTTTGAAGACACTGGCTGAAAGTAAAACAAAATGAAGCAATAGCACACAGTAGGCACTCAGATTAAAGTTAAGTTAGAATGGGATTCATTTAAGTTTAAAGTAAATTGTCAAGTTAGGTACGTTACGTAAGTTCAATGCAATAAAAAGGTTATTTAAGTTTGACGGGGTTTTTGTAATAAGAATTTAAAGGGAATTGCAAATTGGGTAGCTACTAAATTAGAAGGGTAAGATTAAGGAATGTGGGTAAGATTAGGTATAAGGAGTGTGGTAAGTAAATTGGAATGCGGGTAAGAAATAGGGGCGGCACTTTCTCACGGTACTCTCCTCGTTTGGCTAGCTGCCACGCGCTGCCGCCTCGCTACCGGCCGTCGATGCCCTGCCCTGCAGTCTTGGCGCCTCGTATCTTGCGCGCCTACTCGCCGCAGCCGTCCCTCTTCGCTCCTCCTCTTCGGGCACGTTGATCTGGGCTTGCGGCGAAGGCAGGCAAAGTTGAGCTGCTCGGCTCGGGTCTTGCGGCGGCGTCTGCTCCAAGCCCACGCTCCAAAATGGCCGACCTCTCGGCTTCGGCACTAAAAATATTATTGGGATTCTTCGCTCCAAATGATAAAAGGTGTAGAATTCTTATTAGAAACTTGTAATGAGACGCCAAGAAGGTAATTCAGAAGGTTTATTTACGCATGTCAACATCATGCCGTACGACAAAGAGATAGGACTTTAGTCTAGTCGATTATCCTAGCTAAGTATAGGTATACATATATGAGCTTAAGGGAGGACGCAGTGGCAATCTCTCCCTGTACCCATTTGTCGGTGTCACTTGAGGATAGCAGAGGCCGTCTCTCAAGCTAGACCGCTAGCTAATGAATGCACTGATCGGAGGCCCGCGCGCTGTTTATATACCCTCCGGGCGCAGCCTTCGTACGCGCTCGGGTAGATCGGACCAGTGAGCGGGATCGGTAGATAGTGCGAGCGAGAAAGTATTCGAGCCCGCGCGCCTCACGTTATAAGGTGGTTTCTTATATGTCGTTACAGAACTAACAAATGTTCGTTTAGAAATTACATATAAAATTTATATTTTAACAAATATAATAAAATGCCTATGCCGCGCGTGTCCTGTTACGGTCGCCAATTATGTTTGGGATGTTTGTTAGAATAAAAACTATAATTCAAACATTTACCATTCTTTACTTACCTAAATATGCAAGTACAAGTATATATAATTATGTAGTCTCGGACACGCGCGGTCTCGTTGGCGGTTAGAGTCAAGAGAGAGTGAGCCCGCGGCGCTTCCTGGGCGACGTGGTGTATGCGTGAAACTTCGGCGCTGGCGTCGCGAGCCCTCATTGGTCTTCGAGTGTCCCTGCGGTTGGCACAGGGCACTGCAGTGTTGCGAGCGCAAACAACGGTAATACTGCTAGGCGGTTTTTCAGAAATGCGGAAATATCTGCTGAAATAACAGGTATTAACGTGAATTTGATAAAAAAAATGGCAGTTATTCTCAATGTCATAGGATGTGGCTATCATGTCGATATTGAGAAATTTGGTCATTTGGTGAGCCAAACCAAATCATTGTACCTGGAACTGTATTCATGGTATTACATGCCAGTGACAGTACATAAGATACTGGTTCACGGTGTTGACATAATATCTACGTGTATACTTCCGATAGGGCAAATGTCAGAAGAAGCATTAGAAGCGCGCCACAAAGAAATCAGGAAGATACGCGAGTGTTAGAATATATTAAAAAGACATGATTTGACCACGTGAATGATGACAACCCAAAAGTGCACTTCTTGTAGTTTAACTATCTTAATAAGATTTAAATATGAAACATATAACGTAATTCATAAATAACTTAAATATTTTTACATTGTGATGATTTAGAATTATTTACATAATACAATTGTTATTGAATAAAAGTATTGATTTGATCACGTGGCGTCAACACGGGCAATTTGTTATTCTTGTTTGTGATTGGTCAAGGAATTCTATTGGTGTTTAACGTCAGTCTTAATCCTGATTGGTTGACAAGCCTGTTGGCGCTTTATGCGGATCTACGTGGTGTTGTTGGCTATAAAAGGCTCCTTCAGAGCACAGCACGACACATTTTACTGGAGTCAGCCGAGCAGGAAGGTGCTAATCATAAGTTAAGTACTTTTATTATTTGTATATTAAAACTATTTTCTTATTGATTATGATTTACTTGGAATTACTGGCAAATTATATGTGTGTTTCCCGTAATAAATACTTGTATGACAGAATCTTCATATATTGACATAAACTAATTACGCTTTAGAATATATTTATGTTGGTAAATATTAGATCAAGGAACTAACCTGACGATATTATAATTATGAATTATTCTTTTTATAAGACACGATAACCATAATAGTGATTAAATATTCACAGTGCTGATCTAAGCTTGTACGATCTGTGTTTGAATTGTTTTCAAAACAGTATTTAATTAAGGCAATGTAAATTAATATAAAGAATTAATATTGTACCTATCATTAAAACATGGTTGAATAACTGTCCCTGTGACGTCACCTCTGTATATTAGATCAAGGAACTAACCTGACGATATTATAATTATGAATTATTCTTTTTATAAGACACGATAACCATAATAGTGATTAAATATTCACAGTGCTGATCTAAGCTTGTACGATCTGTGTTTGAATTGTTTTCAAAACAGTATTTAATTAAGGCAATGTAAATTAATATAAAGAATTAATATTGTACCTATCATTAAAACATGGTTGAATAACTGTCCCTGTGACGTCACCTCTGTATTGAATGGTGGTGGCATGATCGGGCTGGTACCTGAGTTGGGTATAAAATGGCTAGACTCCACAAATCAGGGACAATGCTGTGCCGACCACTGCCTAGGAACGATCGTCAGTTAAGTAACTTAATTTCACATCTTGTCTTGTATAAACTGTAATTATATGACTTACTATTGTAATTTGATATTACAAGTGATTTACAATGAAATACATATTAAATTGATAAATAGTCTATAGTTATTGTATATATATGTATAAGCAATATTGGGAGCTAAGTACTTTCTTTATTCCAGTTATGGCTTTTGACGAAGAGACCTCGTCGTGTTGTTCTCCTAGTCATTACATTTAGTGTAAAGTATTTGACCTTACATTTGTAATGTTTTCATTTGTGCTAGTTCTAATAATATATTTGTTACTTTATTACCTTGTAATGTAACTTACTTTTAAGTATTATTGTATTTTATATTGGAAAAAATGACCTTCTGCTGGAGTTTCTTGCGGCGCTTCTTCTCCGCAATGATGGTCTTGTCCGAAGCGCTGGTAGATTCACTCTATATTACTGCCGTTTGAATATTAAATATATTGTACTGTCGTCATAAGTATTGAAGGTTTTTATTTACTTTTCTGCCACTTTCTAACTGCTATCAAATATAGTTCCATGTTGCTCAAACTTCATAATTGCTTTATGTGACTTATTTCATATTTAGTACATTTAGCAAAACATTATATTATTATAAAATATTATATTATTTTTATACATTTTTCTAACACGAGCATCACACGCGCAAGTCCTCGCGGATTAATACAAACACCGATTTACTGAATTTGCTTCTTTTGACATCAGATCCTAAAATTTCATCTATTCGAAAAAGTACGAAAACGCGGGAAAAGTTGTCACAGGAAGTTTTGAATTATTTAAAAAGCCCTGAACCAACTGATCCCGCGTTTGAAGGTTTTCATCTCGAAGACATGGAATTTTCGGATTCTGACAGTGACAATGAGTAAAATGTAAATTGTGTGCTCTTTTTATTTTTTATAGTTGTTTAAATAATTGTTTGTATTTTATGCTTTTATATTAAGTATTGTTTATTAATAATTATTTCTTGTATGAATCCTTATAAGTTTACTGTATTGCTGTTGTTTTTTGTATTTTATTGTATATTTTATAATTACTTGTTATTATTTACTTATTATTATTTATTTTAACTTACATATATTAAATAAAATACAAATTTCTATGTTATATTGTATTTTTATTTCAAAATCTTGGTAATTTCTATGTAAAAAAAAACTAAAACGTTTCTAATTATATTATATTAAAATTAAATACATTTTAAAACATATTTACAATGATTCCATTCGATTTGTCGTCTATTTGAATTTCGAGCGGTAGTTTCGGTTAAATGATGCACTGTGGTATGTGGCCAATTAACTGAATAAATATTTGACTTTGACTTATCTCTAGTACAGAGGCTGAGTACATAGCAATCAGTGACGTATGTAAAGAGTTATGCTTTATTACTAATCTTGTTTCTGAAATTCTAGACAATAATATTGATGTATAATGATAACCAGAGCGCGCAGAAACTCTTAGAAATTAAGGAATATTGTCACAAGAGAACTAAGCATATAGATTTAAGACATCACTATGTTAAGGATTTGGTTCAAAAGGGTTTTGTAAAAATCAAGTATTTACAAACTAGTGAAATGGTAGCAGATATACTAACGAAGCCACTGAGTGCTATAAAGCATTGTAAATTTTTGGCTGAGATGAATGTTGTTCATTTGTAGAGTCATTGATATTGGATTTGTTGTCTAATGTTGTAAGTAATGTTTATGTGAAGGCATGTTATTGTTAATTGTGTCTTCTGTTATTTTATTATTTGTGTTACTTACTATTGACTCTGTTCTCAATGTTATACGGGCTTAAGGGGTTGTGTTAATGAACTGTAAGCGTTATAACACGCGTATGGCAAGTTTTATTTATGGTTAAATAATACATGGCAACGTTTTTGTTTTTCCTCTCTACTGTTTGTGGTGCTCTTCCTCTTTACTACACTTCCGTGAACGTCAAAGAAAGCAACAAGTCCAATCTAACGAATTGAATTGTATCTAAATTAATCTTGAGGAGTGTGACAAGAGTTTGTTTTTATTTGTCGCCCGCTGCTCATCCCGACACAGCCACTCCATCTGCGAACCACGCTCTCTAACAAATTCTGAGGCCGTCATGTCCTGGCGACTTACCCCCTTGCATGTTTTTAATACTTAATCGTGGAAACTTCCTTTGCCGAAAACTTAACGGTTCTCTTTGCCGACGTCACCTCAGTATTGTTCACCACAGTCAGCGTTATTCTGCGTAACGGGGCCACTTCAAAAAGCTTCTTAAAATTATTGGCGATGCTCCTCCTATCACTTACCCCACCGACGCTCACAGGGACCCCAGAACCCGCACTTAATTTGTTTGTGTTTTTCCAGAAGGCCTTAAAATCCCTGTTAGTATGGTTAGCCGCTAAGATGTCTCTTTTTATTTGCTCCTGTTTTTTTGGCACCACCTTAACCTTGACTTAATAGCCTTCTGCTCTCGCACATGACATTATACACTACTCCATGTAGCGGCTTGCCAGATGACAACCAAATCAAGTACTTACCTCTGGCCTCCCTGTGCGCGTCGGCGACGTACTTATTCCACCCGGCTATTTGCACTTTTTTCCTCCCCTTCCTAAGTTTACTGAGACTTCTTAGCCGCGCACTCATAGTATTAATAATGCTTTCATACAATTTATCTAGTACTACTTTATGACTAGGGTCGTTGCATGCTTTATCGGCACATGCGGTGAGCTCTAATGGAAACTGCAGCAGTCTAAGGTTTTCATGACACATAGTTTGATATATTTCCATTTGCACAGCTTGCCTCGCCCCCCATATTACACCCTCATTTGTCGAAATTTTAATATTACATTTTATTTGGACCTTAGTCATAATATCACACTCTACCATAAGCGGTAGGTGGTCAGACCAAAACACGTCGCAAAGTACTTTTACATCGCGAACCGTTTCCCTCGCTGCTTTAGTGACAATGCAGTGGTCTAACCACCTATTACACCCGTGAGCTTCACTCGTAAAGGTGTATGTATCCGATTGTACCCCCAGCATTTGCATGTCGACACAACACCAGTTTTGCTCCTCACAAAAATGCAACAGCTCTCTAGAGAAAAGTTCCCTAGGGTGCTATAGCCCGCGAGCGCTCTGTCGCGCGTCGGGTCTGTAGCGCTCGGGCCGGGGCGGCGGCTAAAGCCCGCGAGCGCTCTGTCGCGCGTCGGGTCTGTAGCGCTCGGGCCGGGGCGGCGGCTAAAGCCCGCGAGCGCTCTGTAGCGCGTCGGGTCTGTAGCGCTCGGGCCGGGGCGGCGGCTAAAGCCCGCGAGCGCTCTGTAGCGCGTCGGGTCTGTAGCGCTCGGGCCGCACTGTGGGACGAAAATCGGCTCTAGAGGACATAGAAATCGAAGTTCTCATTTTTTAAATTTTTTGATAAGGATAGGTTTCACTTGCAGTTATTATGCTAAAATATTATTTTGGGACGATTGCATTTGGAAACTGCTGAGTTATAATTTTTTTCGTTAAAATTTGTATGGGACGGCATGAAAAAGTCCAAATATCTCTGAAACCGCAAGAGAAACCGTTATATCCTCGCAGATGGTAATAAAAGTAATTATTTGTGATTTTTTGGCGTAGTGCATATTTCAGTCACAGCTGCGGTTTTTTTTTTTAAATCGATGCTTTTTTGTTTTTTTTTAGTTCATGTTTTTTTTTTTTTTCAACTTATGAAAGAGGGTGGAGGTAGAAGAATGCAAATACTCTTTTTACATATATAAATATTTATAATAAAAAGTAAAATAAAAAAAATCGTAATAGAATAATATTTTTTCAGTGTAACTATATAGAAATAAATGTAGAAAAAATAATGAACTAACCATATTGTGACTAAAATAAACATGATACATATTATTTTTAATTAGGCTAATATATCTAATGAATTATCTATATCAGACTCATTTTGATATAGATCACACGGATCTGAAATCTCTTGTTCCAGTTCGGCTTCCTGAACCGAAAATAAAGCCCTAGTTTCGGCAAAAAATGCCTGTCTTTTCTTCTTATCCAGACTAGGTCTTATTGCCGTAATATGAGGGTCGGAGGATAATAGAAGCATATTCAGTATATCCTCGTTACAAGCTTGCCTACTCCTTTTCCTAGAATTATGCTCCCTGAACTTCCTAAAATCTTTATTTCTAGCTTCGGAAGCCTCTTCCGAGCGACTTCCGATAGGAACAATGGCGTTGCTAGCGATGATGTCTGCTCCATGAATCAATAGCTTATGCACAGTTGACGGCATATAGTACCAATCATACATTGCTATGTACTTTTGAGCAGTCTTAAAGGCATATTCCTTAAATTTCGTAACATCAACTTCTTCTCCAGATGTTATTGCTTGCAGTATTACGGCAAATCTACGAACAAGTTCTTCATCCAATCCCGTTATTGCTGCAGTTTTTTCAGGAAACTCGAAGAACCTTCTTGCTGTATTGCCATCGTTTGTGGTACCCGATCCTTGCTTTACATTATCGATCGAAAGGTTGAACTCTTCCTTGAATCGGTCTTGAACAACTTTTTTCGTCTCGTCCATGATTTTTTTATGTTCCTCGCCTTTTGCAGCCCATTTTTTAAACGTCAGTCTGTAAGAAATGTGTAGCAGGCACTCCATTGAATTTATACGAGCGTGTAGTGAAGATAACCCGAATTCATATAATTCTGTCGAAATCTGCTTCACTACAACTGAATCTAACTTATTCATTTTGGTAGGCTTAGCCAAACACAAGTAACACGTAGCATTTGACTTAGCTTCCGAAAGATAAGTACAAATTTTACCATCAATCATGGTCATCTTCAAAAGGTGTCTTATTTTAGCTGTATTGTATTCCGTAGGAAGTAGACCCTTAATTTCTTCTTCGAACTTTGATTTTTGCTCCAAAACTACGGCTTTACTTTCCTTAACAAAACGGAACATCAATGGGCGACAATAAGACGGTGAGCAGGGTTTTGGATTCGTCCATAAAATGTCCTCACCACAAACCAATTTGAGTGGTACTAATGATGCCATGAATATGCTCGAGTCGTCGTTTTCGCCATCCATTTTTTGTTTATATTTGCTTTGGCTGGAAGCACCATCAAAACCCCATTTCGATATCAGCGTCAACTCTTTGTCTTCAATATTAGATGGTAATTCTTTTAGAATCCTCTTCGTAGTCAAATCCATTAAAGCTTGAAGTTGAATTTCAGCTGATGAATCCGTTATGATTATAGCGGATTTCGGAGGGTAGCTTTGTAATTTTGCTGACTGAATCTTGTAGTATGATGGATAAAGATCTTCGGCTCCTTCTTGAATAGCTGACTCCCTCAAGGTCATGTATTGCCATTTAGTCAGCTTTAATGCCACGTAAATACCGAGTGCCTTATCTGGTGAATATGTAACTGAAGTATTTGATTTCTTGATAATTTTTTGTATGTTTGCTGCTGCTTCAGGATTTTTGAGCATGTACTCAATTACGGATGCTATATCTTCACGCCCATCTTCTTTCAAGAGTTTTGCCGCTGCATATGCTAATTCAGTTGAGTCTTCTCCTGTATAACTGTCGAATCTTCTCTTTTTTTGCTTGATTGATAGTTCTTCAAATGGTTTTCTGGATCGCACGGTCATTGTTGCAGTTGAAGTAGATGGTGTCGAACATTCTGGTAAAGTAAAATCAGTCGTAGTTGACGATTCCAAAGGCTCAGAACACGAAGAATCTTGAAGTAGCCCAGGGCTGAGTAGATTAGTTTGTACACAGCTGGGCCAATCAACATCAGCTTGAAGCCAACTTTCGTAGTGTTTTCTGAAGTCTTTCGTATTTCGGTTACTTTTTTGCCATCTCGTAACTGCAGATCGAGTAAACTTTATACAGAATTCTCTAAGTATTTGTATTTCGTCTTCAGATAAACTGGAACTCAAACGTAACACCACTGCATCGAACAACACTTCATGATTAAATGCCGGCTTCTTGCTTTGTAAAACGACAAATAGGTCCAAGTTGGTAGAAAAATTTGTCATTTTTAGGTTTTAGCAGGAGTACAGATGATCACACTTATACAGAATAATTGCGATTGTCGCTGTCAGAGAAATGTCCGATCTATTTATTGATGTGTGCTAATGATAATTCCTTTACCACTTACTTCGTTAAGTAATCACCTACTTATTTATCAATCATGATATGTATCGGGCAATTGAGTAAAAGGCGATCTGGCTTCTCAACAATTTATTAACGACTGTCCCATTACGGTCAAGTGCGAGTCGGCCTACCCTCATTTATTATACTAATATGAAATCTACCCACCACCTAGTATTGCCATATACTAAAAATCACTTAACAGAATTAATTACTTACTACTTACTAACTGGGTTCCATTAAAACTTATTACTAATTACTCAAGCAATCATTACAAACTATTTACGACCAAAATAAATTTAGTATAATCCCATTACTGAATGTAGTTCATTAAACATGCCTAATAATCTCCTCATTACCGGAAAAAATATGTAATTGTATATATTTTAAGCGATCATAATTAATCAAAAAATCGTATGATTTATAATTTGAGTGTAATATATATACGAAACATAAATATTCAAGTCTTTTATTGTTAAAATAATCCGCCAGGGCTCAGAAAAAAATAACAGATTTTTAAAAAAAAAACCGCAGTAATGACTGAAATATACACTACACCAAAAAATCACAAATAATTACTTTTATTACCATCTGCGAGGATATAACGGTTTCTCTTGCGGTTTCAGAGATATTTGGACTTTTTCATGCCGTCCCATACAAATTTTAACGAAAAAAATTATAACTCAGCAGTTTCCAAATGCAATCGTCCCAGAATGATATTTTAGCATTATAACTGCAAGTGAAACCCATCCCAATCAAAAAAAATTTAAAATGAGAACTTCGATTTCTATGTCCTCTAGAGCCGATTTTCGTCCCACAGTGGGCCGAGGCGGCGGCTAAAGCCCGCGAGCGCTCTGTAGCGCGTCGGGTCTGTAGCGCTCGGACCGGGGCGGCGGCTAAAGCCCGCGAGCGCTCTGTAGCGCGTCGGGTCTGTAGCGCTCGGGCCGGGGCGGCGGCTAAAGCCCGCGAGCGCTCTGTAGCGCGTCGGGTCTGTAGCGCTCGGGCCGGGGCGGCGGCTAAAGCCTGCGAGCTCTCTGTAGCGTCGGGTCTGTAGCGCTCGGGCCGGGGCGGCGGTTAAAGCCCGCGAGTGCTCTGTCGCGCGTCGGGTCTGTAGCGCTCGGGCCGGGGCGGCGGCTAAAGCCCGCGAGCGCTCTGTAGCGCGTCGGGCCTGTAGCGCTCGGGCCGGGGCGGCGGCTAAAGCCCGCGAGCGCTCTGTAGCGCGTCGGGTCTGTAGCGCTCGGGCCGGGGCGGCGGTTAAAGCCCGCGAGCGCTCTGTCGCGCGTCGGGTCTGTAGCGCTCGGGCCGGGGCGGCGGCTAAAGCCCGCGAGCGCTCTGTAGCGCGTCGGGCCTGTAGCGCTCGGGCCGGGGCGGCGGCTAAAGCCCGCGAGCGCTCTGTAGCGCGTCGGGTCTGTAGCGCTCGGGCCGGGGCGGCGGCTAAAGCCCGCGAGCGCTCTGTAGCGCGTCGGGTCTGTAGCGCTCGGGCCGGGGCGGCGGCTAAAGCCCGCGAGCGCTCTGTAGCGCGTCGGGTCTGTAGCGCTCGGGCCGGGGCGGCGGCTAAAGCCCGCGAGCGCTCTGTAGCGCGTCGGGTCTGTAGCGCTCGGGCCGGGACGGCGGCTAAAGCCCGCGAGCGCTCTGTAGCGCGTCGGGTCTGTAGCGCTCGGGCCGGGGCGGCGGCTAAAGCCCGCGAGCGCTCTGTAGCGCGTCGGGTCTGTAGCGCTCGGGCCGGGGCGGCGGCTAAAGCCCGCGAGCGCTCGGTAGCGCGTCGGGTCTGTAGCGCTCGGGCCGGGGCGGCGGCTAAAGCCCGCGAGCGCTCTGTAGCGCGTCGGGTCTGTAGCGCTCGGGCCGGCGGGGGCGGGCCGCTCGCCGAGCACATGCGAGCGACACCAGACGCTGCCCTTTACAGATTCCGCAAGGGTGCGGCTTGCGCCCCAAGTGGATACGCCGGTGTACAGTCAAACATTTGCGACGCAAAAACGCTTTCTTACACACGTCACAGGGATATCGGCGTAAAGTCGCTTGTCTTTCGGTAGTTTATAAGGTGCATTTTGGAGAGATTTTCCATCCTCAGAGAATTTCCATCAGTTCGGACGAAGCAGTTTGCTGCGTCATTTCTTATTCGCACTGCCAAGGAGTGGAATGCTCTCCCTGCGTCTGTAGTCCCGGAATCCTATAACCTTGGTGTTTAATAGTAATAGTAATCTTTATTGCGTGGAATTGGGTCGGTTACAGTGTTGTTTTTTAAGTTATTTAGGTTCACCAAATCCTGTGTTTTCAGACGTACACAAATTTAAATACATAATTTTAAATACAAAAAATTGACATAAGCTAGTGAAACCACAAACAGGAAAGAAGAATCACATCACACATTGGCACATTGAAAATATTTTCTGAGTAAACGTGTAGGTACCATCTTCGACCTCGTCGTCACCACTTAACATGAGGTGAGACTGAGGTCAAACGCAAACCCATTTATGATAAAAAAAATCCGTGATGAATGGTGCATGTGCCGCGTCAACGAAAAGCGTGTTTTGCTTCGGAGTGTGCCTGCTTATGCCTCAACAAACCTCCGCGTGTCTTAAACGCTTTGCTGCAAACGTCGCAGGCGTGGGGTCTGTGGTCGGGCCGGGAGTGACTCAACTGCTGGTGTTTAGTTAAACTGTCGCGATACTTGTACCGTTTCTTACAGATTTCGCAAGAGAACGCTTCGACCCCTGTATGGACGAGCACGTGCCTAGCTATTCTGGCGCGAGTCGCAAACGCTTTCTTACAAATATCGCACGAGTACGGTTTGAGCCCCGAGTGAACAAATGTATGTTTAACTAAGTCACCACGCTGCGTAAACTTTTTCTTACACACATCACAAGCGTGTTTCTTCGCTTTGTGAATCAGTTTATGCGTCCACAAATTTCCGCGTTTCGTAAACCTTTTGCGGCAAATGTCGCAAGGGTAGGTTCTGACGTCGGACTGAGAGTGAACCAGCATATGATCGTTTAATCTCCGGCGAAGCCTGAACCGTTTCTTACAGATTTCGCAAGAGTGCGCTTTGAACCCTGTATGGACGGCCATGTGAGCAACTATTTTGCTGCGAATCGGAAACGCTTTCTTACAAATATGGCACGAGTACGGTTTGAGCCCCGAGTGAACAAACATGTGGGTAACTAAGTGAGAACGCCACGTAAACTCTCTCTTACACACATCACAAGCGTGTTTCTTCGCTTCGTGACTCTGTTTATGGTACCACAAACGTCTGCGTGTTGTAAACCTTTTGCTGCAAATGTCGCAAGGGAAGGGTCTGACGTAGGGCTGAGAGTGCACCGGCTTATGATGGCTTAAACTCTGGCGAAGCCTGAACCGCTTTTTACAGATTTCGCAAGAGTACGGTTTGACCCCTGTATGAACGAACATGTGATCAGCTATTTCGCTGCGAGTCGAATACGCTTTCTTACAAATATCGCACGAGTGCGGTTTGATCCCCGAGTGAACCCTCTTAATATGTTTCGGTAAATACTTGGGATGAAATTGTTTATTACAGATTTCGCAAGACACCGGTTTGGCCCTGGCCCCCGTGTGAATACTGAGCATGTGCGAAGTTAGTGAGCCGCTCTGTTTAAACCTTTTCTTACAGACGTCGCAGGAGTATGGTTTCTCTCCAGTGTGAACCCGCATGTGCCCGATCAAATTACCACGCCGGTTAAACGCTCTCTTACAGACATCACAAGCGTGGCTTTTTATTCCGGAGTGAGTCAGCTTGTGGTTGTTCAAGTGCCACCGTTCCTTAAACGTTTTGTTGCAAATGTCGCAAGGGTACGGTCTTTCCTTCGAGTGAGTTCTCTTGTGTTTCTTAAAAAATTTCAATTGTTTAAACTCTTTTTGGCAAATACTGCACGTGTAGTGAGCTCGCTTGTGATTACGTAGGGCGGAGATATTAGTAAACAATTTCTCGCAAATGTTACAAACGTAAGGTTCCTCTTGATGACGTTGAAGATGCCGAATTAAAGAAGTCTTCAAAAGAAACTTTCTCCCGCAATTATCACAGAAGTATTTTCTCGTTTTATCGCTGACAGCGCTTCTCGCAAGAGTTTGACGGCCCCCACGAGCACACGCGTGATTGAGCAGACTGGCTTCTTGGAGGAATGTCTTGTGGCAAGTAGTGCACGCATGCAGGAGCTGGTCGACGGGAACGCTCTCGAGTTTGACGGAGCAGGGCCTGAGCGCGGCGAGCGCCTCCTGCGCGCGAGCCGCCTCGGCGCCGGCGGCCGCGGGCGGCGCCCGAGACACCGCGCCAGCTTTCACTTCGCTCAACGACTCTGAAACCGAACAATACATATTATGTATGTATACCTATGTAAGTGAAGAGTCTGCTGCACCGGATTTTATCAAAGGTTTGAGGTGTGTATCTGTATGTATGTATGTGGCATCGTAGCTCCTAAACGGATGGACCGATATTGTTTTTTTTTTTTACTAGAAAGGTGACTTAATCAAGTGTTATTGGCTTGGTTTAATAAAAATCCGTTAAGCCGTTTAAAAGTTATGTGTTATGAGCTCTGATCACGATTTTGTCGGGAGTTTTATAATACCTACTTGAAATCTTTAGTGACGAGTCCCTCCAGTGAAAATGTACGTGCTCGGAGCCCGTTGAAGTTTTTGCTCATTGCTCAGAGGTTTATTTGGCGACGATGTCGGGGGTTTTAACTCGGTTATTGTTTGTTAGGATGTAAAGCCGTAGCCGTTTAAGGAGCAACATGGCCCTTTGAAGATAATGTACTTGAGTATACATATTTGAATCGCTATGAGTAGGTTAGGTTAGGTTTAATTTAAGTGCGATATCAAAAAATAAAGTCTTCAGTAATTGTAACGTTAATCTGTAACTAAAAATGTAAAATAATATCCGTAAATTGTATCTTCTTGATGTCTTGCTAGCCCTGCCTCATCCCTTTTTAAAAGCTGCGCAGTGAGCCAAGGTGCAGGCTGAAAATCAGCGCTGCGATTGTAAAATCGTGGCACAGGCTGAGCCTGAGCCTTTTGCCACCTCAATGTTTGTTTTGTCTGTATCTGTGCTGTATCGTCTTTTTTGAATGTCTGGAATGCCTGATTGTGAGATGGGTGGATGTGAGATGCTTGTATGGTGTAATTTTTAGTTTAATTTTTTATTTTATTTTGTGTTGTACTAAGGTGTAATTGTGGCAATAAATGATTTTGAAATTGAAATTAAAAAAATTGCATTCGGAATTATGAAAATTCGGGATTTCAATCAATTCGGAATTATGACTCTTCGGAGTTATGTAGTGTACCCGTAATATATTATATGTTATATGTTAAGTATAAGGTACTGTTTACGACGACGTCGCAACCAATGTGCGAGGGAGAGAGAAGACGGAGGTGGCGGCGGGCCAGAGCAAAACTGACCATCGTACGAGACGCGCGCGCGTTGGGCGCGTAGCATAGTAAAAAACCACTTGTGGAACAAGAAATTAAAATGTACCTATAATTAGTAATCTGCAATTTCATTTTGTGCATCCTGTACAAAAAGTGGCGACCGTGACAGGACAAAGAAGGTGGAGTCTGCCCTGTGAAGTAATACCTAGTCGGAAATACGAACGTGCCCTGCTGTGCTGCCTATCAATCGCCACGAGGAGGCGGTCTGCGGCCATTACGCGACGTGTTCATCATTCAGGCAGGGGAGTGCTCTTTCCTATAACTTCCTTACAATTCCCTTCCCTCTTTAATTTGCGTGTGTGTGATTTGCTCCAACGTGTTGGGATTATTGTTTCTTGCTTGCACTCGGTGCCGTAGTGCAAACTCGCAATAAGTAAGTACTTATCTTTTTTGTGCTTTGCACACCGAGTGTACCAATTACGTTTATTTATCAATACCTATTGAACATATTGAACCACAATATTCATTTTAGATATTGCCCGCATCTACATTCAAATATCTAGGTAATAGGAACCTAGTATTCAATTTGTAATCACGCAAATTCCTACTTCCTATTTCATTATTGCCACTTAAATACAAATAGGTAATGAGAAAAGCACTTTATACCATAAAGGTTATTAGGTATTTGTATCTGAGCGGTATTTGTAAAAACATTCCAGAAAAATCGTTCACGCATCGTGCGCTCGCGAAAGAAGGATCGCTGGCCAGCTCGATAGTACAAAGGTCAACGTGCCCGGTGCCGAGTCGCGCGCGACGCGCGGTGCGCGGACGACGGACGCTGCCACACCGTGCCGTGTCGTGACTTGTGCCTCCGTGCTGCACCGTGTTCCGCGGTGTCTGCGCGGCCGTCAACCGCTTTTTTACGTTCGGACTGGTTTGGTGCACATTTATTTTGCTTGATTTATTATTTCGCCTAAACAAGATGCCTAATGATGAAAATGAAAAAAGTGGGGGTTTTCCTAGCAATTTATCTGAAAGTGATAAAACTAAGTTGAAAGAGTTAGTAAGGGCACGCGACGCGTTAAAAGGTCGTCTAACTGGATTCAAGGAGTATGTAAGCGCAATTCATAAAATTAAAATAGAGAACATCAGTGACTTACAAGCAAAGGAATTAAAACTTAGGTTAAGTAAAACTGAGAACTTAATGTTTGAGTTTAATGAAATTCAGTCTCAAATTGAAATGCTGTCAAATAGTGATGATGACAGTGAACTTGTTGCCTTTGAAAATTCCTATTACGAAACGATATCGCTCGCCCAAACTGTCGTTGATTCGTGCATTAGTAAACATACAATGGTAAGTAGTGCTGTTCTACACACTGCGGAATCGACATGCTCCGACCACTGCCATCGACAAACCCTAAACAATGTTAAACTGCCCACGATTAAATTACCTACTTTCGACGGAAATTACTTAAAATGGCTAGAGTTTCGGGACATGTTTGACTCTTTAATCAATTCAAACGATTCAATTTCAAACATAAATAAATTTCATTATTTGCGATCCTCCTTAGAAGGCAGTGCAGCAATAATCATTAAATCTATAGAATTCACGTCAAAGAATTACGAAGTTGCATGGAGCTTAATTTGTGATCGGTTTGCCAATAAAAAGGTGCTTATAAATAACCACTTAAAAGCGTTATTTGAAATAACCTCCATGTCAAGAGAGTCTCATAAGTCAATAAGGTTCCTTGTAGATCACGTGTCCAAGAACCTCAGGGCTCTTAATAATTTAGACCAGCCCACTGATAAATAGGACGTTCTTATTATTTACCTAATTTCAACCAAATTAGATCCAGTTACTTTTGGCAAATGGGAAGAACATAAAAATTACTTAAAAGACTTACCCATATTGTCTGATTTTATGCAGTTTCTTCGCAATCGTGCAGATATTCTGGAGACTCTGGCTGACAATGGAGGCGACAAACGCGATTATAAGCCAGTTTTTAATAATTATAAGAAAACAGAAAATAAATTTAAAGAACCTTATCACAAGCGAAAAGCTTTGTGACCTCTTCTGGCAGCCAGCCATCATTCACGTGTCCATTCTGTAATCAGCCACACCGAATCACCGACTGCTCTTCCTTTAAGCAATTAACTGCGGAACAAAGGTGTAGTGAAGTCCTAACACTAAACCTTTGCTTGAACTGCTTGCGAAGAGGTCATGCCACTAACGAATGCCGCCTGTTGGGATCTTGCAGAACTTGCAGGAAAAAACATAATACGCTTTTACATGTAGATCAAAATGTATCTGAAACAAAAACAACCTTGCATAATTGCAGCTACATACCTGCTTCGCTATCAGCTCAGGCTCAGTCTTCAAGTCAAGTTCTATTGGGTACTGCCTTAGTCGAAGTATTTAATCCTGAAAATGAATGTACTGTTCTCGCCCGTGCTTTACTAGATGCGGGCAGTCAGTCGTCCCTGATAACAGTACACCTTAAAGAAAAAATGGGTCTCATAAATAAGGGTACGGATACACTATGTATCTCCGGCATAAACAACTCAAAAATGCCCATATACGAAAGCTGTGAAATAACTATACACTCGCGAGTAAACCGTTTTGACGCACATCTTAAATGTTTGGTGGTGCCTGAAATAACTGTTTTTTTACCAAACGCCTTAATCAATGTTGTAGACCTTAACCTACCAAAAGACATTCAACTGGCGGATCCTAATTTTTTCTGCCCTTCAGAAATTGATTTGTTACTGGGTGCTGAAATATTTTTTGAAATATTATCAGGCAATAAAATAAAACTAGGACCCAATAAGCCAACTCTTCAAGACACAAAGTTAGGCTGGTTAGTGGCAGGTCCTCTTAATACTAACAATTTTAAAGAAAGACAAACAGTTCATTGCAACTTTACCAAGGAAATTAGTGATCAGTTGACAAAGTTTTGGACTCTCGAGGAACTTCCATATTCAAAACCGACCATGTCACCTGATGATGAATTCTGTGAACGACATTTTACTGCAACCACCAAGCGTCTTGATGACGGTAGATTTTCAGTCATGATGCCATTAAAAGTAACTCCAGAAAAATCGCTTGGTGATTCCTTTAAAATAGCAGTGAAGCGTTTCTATAGTTTTGAGCGAAAACTTAACAAAAATACTCACTTAAAAGAGGAGTATCGTAAATTCATTAACGAATATGAAGAATTGGGTCACTTAAATCAAATCGAACGGCCTCAATTCGGGTATTTTATGCCACATCATGCAGTTATTATAGAAAACAGAGAAACTACCAAACTCCGAGTAGTATATGATGCGTCAGCCAGATCCACTTCACGTAAATCCTTAAATGACATACAATATGTTGGTCCAGTAGTACAAGACGAATTATTCAATATCCTGATTCGTTTCCGCCAACATAAATATGTGCTGTCTGGAGACATCTTAAAAATGTACAGACAAGTAATGATAGATGAATCGCAAAGACATCTTCAACTCATTCTGTGGAGAGATGAGGAAAACACGCCTCTTAAGACATTACAACTAAACACCGTAACTTACGGAACTGCATCTGCACCCTACTTAAGTACTAGGTGTCTTCTTCAACTAGCCACAGAGTGTTCAGACCCATTAATAACCCAAGTCATAAAAAACAATTTTTATGTCGATGACCTTTTGACAGGCGCCTCAAAAAAAAGTGATCTTGCTCTCATACATAAAACGGTCAGTGAGATATTAGCATCCGCTTGTTTTCCTATACATAAATTTAGAACAAATTGTCCGCAAATTTTCCATGAAACAATCGAATCTGATTATCTTAACCTATCAAAAGAATCCAGTGTTCTAGGAGTTTTGTGGGCACCTAACCTAACAATGACGCCTTGAAGTTTCAAATTAACTTAGATCACGATGTAAAACAAACGAAAGTAACAAAACGAGTTATCTTGTCAAAAATTTGTAAAATATTTGACCCTTTAGGCTTGCTCAGTGCATGTACAATTACTTTAAAAATTCTGTTACAACGGTTGTGGCAACTCAAGCTTGATTGGGACGAGGCAGTTCCAAGGGACATTGCTAACACTTGGGAAAAAATGATAAGCAGTCTAAACATTCTTCTATCACTTTCAGTCCCGAGGTTTGTACCGAGTCCATTTTCTGTCATCATAGAGCTTCATTGTTTCGTGGACGCATCTAAGGACGCCTATGCTGCCTGTATATATCTACGTTCCATAGATAGCAATGGTTTAGTAAGTTGCAAATTATTATGTTCAAAAACTCGTCTAGCACCTTTGAAGCCCGTTACTATTCCAAGGCTCGAACTTTGTGCGGCCTTGTTAGGTGCTCGACTAACAGCCAAGGTCAACGAAGCCCTTCGGTGTGAATTACACTCAAAAACTTTTTGGTCAGATTCAACGATAACACTAGGTTGGAAAAAGACTCGGCCAAAACTCTTAAAAGCATTTGTTTGCAACAGGATTAACGAAATTCACGAATTGACAGGTAGAGAGGCATGGAGACATGTCCCCACTGACGAAAACCCAGCAGACTTGGCATCTCGAGGTGTTAAACCCCAGCTACTGGTAAACTTGACAATGTGGTGGACAGGTCCATCGTTCCTTTTAAAAAATGAATTTGAGTGGCCTCAATGTAAGAGTCCTAATCAGTCAGGGGATTTGCCAGAACTGATCTCTATTTATCACACTCAATGTAAATTTAAATTTGTGCAGTTTGAATGTTTTTCAGACTCAACTAAACTAACGCGAATATTTGCCTTCATATTAAGGTTTATTTATAATTGCAAGCATTCTAACAAATTAACAGGTTCACTTAATGAGACTGAACTTCATAATTCTCAAACTTACCTTAAAAAAACTGCCCAAGGCGAATCCTTTAATTTCGAATTAAACACTCTTGTTCAAGGAAAATCACTTAAGTCAAATATGGAAATCTTTCAATTAGCTCCGTTTATTGATGATAATGGTATATTAAGAGTAGGTGGCCGTCTAAAAAACACCAATCTTAAGTATGAATCAAAACACCCAGCTCTATTAAGTGCAAAACATCACTTCACCAAACTATTTATGACAAGTGAACATATCCGCTTATTTCACGCTGGTCCTCAACTGCTTCTCAGTACGTTCAGGGAACAATTTTGGCCCATTGGTGGCAGAACACTAGCCAGAAGCATTGTTAAAAAATGCATAATTTGTGTGAGAGTGAAGGGTGAAATCACCCAGCCGTTTATGGGCAACCTGCCCTCAAGTAGAGTTACTCAGGCTTACCCATTTCAAGTAACTGGAACTGACTTTGCCGGCCCTTTCATGATCGCAAGCAAAAAAGGCCGTGGTAGCAGGGTAACAAAATGTTACTTATGTATATTTGTATGTTTTTCTACCAAAGCTGCTCACTTAGAAACAGTAAGTGATCTCACCACTCAAGCCTTTATTTATTGCTAGGAGAGGCAAACCCTATCAAACTTGTTGCGATAATGGCAAGAACTTTGTGGGGGCGAATAATGAATTAGGCAGAGTGCTCCGCGCTAGCTTGAAATGTGTAAACGATTTTGCGGCCAATGAAGGCATAAAATTCAACTTCAGTCCTCCTTATTCGCCTACATTTGGTGGACTGTGGGAAGCCGGTGTAAAGAGCGCCAAGCATCATCTTAAACGCATAGCAGGAAACATTAGTCTTACATTCGAGGAGTTGAGTACGCTCTTTGCTCAAATTGAAGCGATCCTCAACTCCCGACCCCTAACTCCTTTATCACCTGACCCAAGCGACCTTTCTCCTTTAACCCCAGGGCACTTCATCATCGGGCGGCCTCTGATGTCACTACCGAGCTCGCAGAACACAGACATGACCATTCGCACGAGGTATCAGCTGATTGAGAAGCTTCGAGTTCAATTCTGGGACAGATGGAGAAATGAGTACCTAGCAGAATTACAACCGCGTACAAAATGGCGAAAACATCAACCAAATCTTCAAGAAGGAGACATGGTAGTCTTAAGAGAATCAAAGCTACCACCACTAAGCTGGAAACTCGGACGAGTTCAGCGTACTTACCCTGGAGCAGATGGAGTAGTTCGAGTTGCAGACTTCTTAACTCATCGTGGCGTTGAGCGGCGAGCTATCAACCGCGTTTGTCCCTTGCCTGTAACTGAAGATAATCAAAAGGTCTTGAAAGAAGCTACAGCATCTTCCAAAGAGGGGGAGGATGTTTACGACGACATCGCAACCAATGTGCGAGGGAGAGAGAAGACGGAGGCGGCGGCGGGCCAGAGCAAAACTGCCCATCGAACGAGACGCGCGCGCGTTGGGCGCGTAGCATAGTAAAAAACCACTTGTAGAACAAGAAATTAAAATGTACCTATTATTAGTAATTTGCAGTTTCATTTTGTGCATCCTGTACAGGTACACTATTGCTTGCAGGTAAATTAAAAAGAAACTAACGTCTGTTCTCAACACTTGCTTTATTGGAACTACCTTAAAGACATAATATAAAAAAGCTGCTTATTAACTAGATATCTATCTATTACTATGAATAAGTAACGATGTATGAGCTGCTGGCTGATATGCGTAAAAATCAAAATATGAACTAAACATACCGCCCTCCAAAAACGACTGTTTTTACTTACGTTACTAGAAAACAATAAAACTTTAATAACATTTCATAGCTTGAATTTATAAAAATCCTTAGCTAATCACCTAATCTAAATAATTAAATGCATCTATGAAAAAAACAATGGTTGCCAATTGGCTTGACTTTCAATCAAAACCCTTAATAGTAAGTAGGTAACAAACCGGTTTAGCTGCTGCGCGCGCCCGTTTCAACATCTGCGCCCATAAAATAATAAGGCAGCAGAAATGAACCTTATTGACAACCAAAAAAAAAACACAATCGGGCTTATGTAAACAAGAGTATGCATAATTTACAACCATCGTATTAAAACCTTAACCTACTTATCTACATTTTTGTGCAGTACGAAAAAAATATCCTAAACAATATCCTTAGTTAGTAAGTAAGTATTTATTTAGATTTCTGCCTAGCTTCAGTGGACTGTATATAAAAGCAATATATATTTAACGTTTCATCGCCGTTAATGTCTCCGCAGTGACAGTGTAAAACAAAACGTATGACCTATTTACACATAAAGTTCAATGTTAACACTAATTCTAATCTTATCACATTCTTAGCGATGACCCGATACAATATTCGTAACTTAAATAAATACGTTAACTTAATAAAACAGATAGCTACACAATTTTACTAAAATATACGAGTATATAAATGTTGCAGGCATTTATTTTATGCTATTTAAGGCTACCTAGATAACCTGCATAATGAGTTATTTATAAAAAAAAATTGCTAACATTGTAGATTTCATTGTTTCAAATAAATATGAAATCAACTGACCACCACACACGTTTAAATATTGCCATCATCAGGGTTTGTTGGCAGTAATATCAACTTGGATAACGGCCTCTTCATCACGTTATCTCCTTTGTATTGCACGCTCACAACACGTACAAGCTCGTCAGTACCGGTGTGCAAGGCTGTTATTTTTCCGAGCAACCATTTTGCGGGCGGGAGTTCATCTTCTTTTATAATAACAATATCTCCAACACACGGAGAGGGTACGGTGTCTTGCCACTGGTATCGCTGTTGTAGCTAAAGAATTTGAGCGGTTTTTTACGAACATACCTTTGGCAACCACTAAATCTTTACTATCATCTCCTGATAAGGCTGAAACATTATTAAGATCCAATGTGAAGGAATGCCCAAATTTGTTTAAATTCCATCATATCACCTCAAAAGACGTGATTAAAACGTTTAGGTCTCTTAATATCAAAAAGACTGAAGATCTTTGGGGCCTCTCTGTTTCAGTACTACACTCCATTATAGAGTCAATTGCGCCTTACCTAGCTACTATGTTTAACAAGTGTGTCGATGTTGGAGTATTTCCTGATCTGATGAAACACAGTAAGATCATTCCCTTGTTTAAGTCAGGAGCAAAATCAGACCCCACAAATTTTAGACCTATTTCGATACTACCAGCATTAAGTAAAGTTTTTGAGAAATTAATTCTTAATCAAATATCCTCACACTTTAATAAATATAAGCTACTTCATAGCAGTCAATACGGATTTACCAAGGGACGGTCTACAACTGATGCCGGTTCTACTTTGGTGAAACATATCTTTGATGCCTGGGAAAAATCACTAGACGTAATCGGAGTTTTCTGTGATCTGTCCAAGGCATTTGATTGTGTTGATCATGTTACGTTAGTGCGTAAGTTAAGTTACTATGGCATCAAAAACATTGCACTGGATCTTATTACATCTTACCTTGCTCACAGAACTCAGCGGGTAGACATTAACAGAACACAATCTTCTGGGTCATCCGTTGCTATGGGAGTGCCTCAAGGCTCTATTCTGGGTCCGTTCTTGTTTTTAATCTATATTAACGATCTCCCATTTGTAGTGCGCGAAAAACACGAAATAGTCTTGTTTGCTGACGATACTTCACTTATATTTAAAGCGGATAGGAAACAGGATAATTTTAATGAAATTAATGATGCGTTATCCACAATTGTTGACTGGTTTACGGCCAATAACTTACTTTTAAATGCCAAAAAAACTAAATGTATTAAATTTTCATTGTCTAATGTGAGGCGAGTGAATGCAGCTAGTATAAGACTGAAGGATGAGACACTGGAATTCGAAGATAGAACAGTATTTCTAGGTGTCACTCTGGACTCAAAACTGCAATGGAGTGCGCATATATCCACACTTGCAGGTAAACTTAGTTCAGCGGCTTTTGCGGTAAAGCGAATCCGACAACTTACTGACGTCGAGACGGCGAGACTTGTGTACTATAGTTATTTCCATAGTGTTATGAGTTATGGAATTTTGCTGTGGGGAAAAGCGGCTGACATCCAGACCATCTTTGTATTACAGAAGCGGGCTGTTCGTGCTATATATCAATTGGGGTCTCGTGTTTCGCTTAGGGATAAATTTAAAGAAATCAATATTCTTACAGTCGCGTCGCAGTATATCTTTGAGAATATCATGTATGTACGCAAACACATACATGAGTTTAGGCATAACCGCGACGTTCATAATTTAAATACTAGAAATAGGGATAAGCTCGCTCTTCCAGGTCACCGTCTCCGTAAGGTAAGCACTTCGTTTGCGGGGAACTGTGTACGTTTTTACAATAAGATACCATCTGATATCGTCAATATGCCGTTCAATAAATTTAAGTCTCACATCAAGCGCTGCTTGATGGGTAGGGCATACTATACTGTAAATGACTTCATTGGTGACCAAGATGTATTTAAGTAGTGTCTAGGCTATTACTTATTTAAGGTATTTTCTTAAGTCTAGGATATTTTTGACGTTACTATCTTGAAACGTAAAATGCCTTTAAGCAAACTGTATTCAAACACGAAATTGTATGTATGTACTTTTGTACTCTATTAGTTCTTGTGTATACAAGACGCTTTTAAATGAGAGCACACTGTGATGTTTCTCGCCGGACAGCTATTTCACACAATATTACTTTTATGTTGTCCGGCAGCTTGAGCACGTCATGCTCGCTCAAAGGTCTTTGCTTACGGCGGCGTCGTTGATCGGGTCGCCACCTTCCCGAACATATGGTTGAGGGAGGCGATGGCTGAGATACGCGTCATACTCGTGAACGGGTGCTGTTTGTGGGGTCCGGTCTGTTCACGTCTGCAAGGACTTGTTCAGTTAATTATTCTAGTTATGGCTTTTGACGAAGAGACCTCGTCGTGTTGTTCTCCTAGTCATTACATTTAGTGTAACGTATTTGACCTTACATTTGTAATGTTTTCATTTGTGCTAGTTCTAATAATTAATATTTGTTACTTTATTACCTTGTAATGTAACTTACTTTTAAGTATTATTGTATTTTATATTGGAAAAAATGACCTTCTGCTGGAGTTTCTTGCGGCGCTTCTTCTCCGCAATGATGGTCTTGTCCGAAGCGCTGGTAGATTCACTCTATATTACTGACGTGTAAAAGAGCCCGTATGTGGCCAATTTACTGAATAAATATTTGAATTTGAATTTGAATTTGAATAATGTGTTGAGATATTCGGCTTTCCATCTCTTCCAAAAGTCTTGCACCCTATTTTGCAAAAATTGCCATCTAGTTAGCATGTTTACGTTCTTATTCTCGTAACTTGTATCCGGAATGTTGATTACTGGCTCTCCGATTAGGAAGTGTCCTGGCGTTAGCGGTTTCAAAGTGTCAATGGTGTTATCCAAATTACAGATGGGTCGCGAATTCAGACAGGCTTCAACTTGAGCCAGGAGAGTCGCCATCTTTTCATAGGTCAACTTTATTGTACCGTTAACTCTTGCTAAATGTCGCTTGGCTGACCGGACTCCAGCCTCCCATATCCCACCAAAATTGGGAGCCTTTGGTGGAATGAAGTGCCAGGTAGTACAGTCATTTGCCAGGAGTTCGGCTACCTCGGCTGCAACATTGGCTTTGCCCTGTTCAAACATACTTTTCAACTCTTTATCTGCACCTACAAAGTTGGTCCCGTTATCGCTCCACAAATGACAACAGTGTCCCCTTCTAGCAATAAACCTTCTAAATACTACGATGAACGCCTTAGAAGTCAGGTCTGTGACAGCCTCCAAATGGATAGCCCGCGTGGACATCCAAACAAAGAGGCAGATGTAGCCCTTTGTTGACTTATGACCACGACCCTTTGATGTCCTCAATTGTATGGGCCCTGCGTAATCAACTCCGCTGTGGAGGAAGGCACGATGAGGAGTCACTCTTGACGCTGGGAGCTGACCCATCAGTTGCTGCTTTATCTTGGCTTTATCCTTTATGCACACTTTACAACTACGAGTGAATTGTATGACAGCTGACTTGAGGCCTATTATCCAGTATTTGCTACGCATATATGTCATCATCTGAAGTAAACCTCCATGAAGGGTTATTGTATGGGCTTCGTTTATTAAAAGCCTAGTAACATGACGTTTACTAGGTATAATAATTGGGTGTTTAGCGTCTTCTGGAATGTTGGCTTTACCCAGTCTTCCTCCTACTCTCAACAAGCCCTTCTTGTCTAAGAATGGCGTGAGACTGACCAACGAACTTCTAGCCTTGACCCTTCCGTTCTTCAGATCTTCTATTTCCTTTCCGTATACCAAATATTGATAATAGCTCACACATTTATCTTCGACTGTATTAACTTCATCCGATGTCAAGTATGTGTTTTATCTTTTTTAGTTTTGTTTGCAAATCTTAAACATTGAGCCAGTAATCTCTTCATTCTGGACATTTATGAAAACCTTTCCCAAACAGGTTTGTCTTCCAGGATTACATGGAATGTTTTCTTCATCTCTAACTCTGTTTGAGGAATAGCACTTCTTGTAAAGTCGATCTCACTACTTTTCAACCAACCTGGTCCACTCCACCACAGCTCATTGTTTACCAAGTCACTTGCTTTGACACCTCTTGATGCTAGATCGGCTGGGTTTTCAGCTGATGGAACATGTCGCCACCTGTCGTTATCAATTCGTTGAATGATGTCTGACACCCGATTGCCTACAAATACTTGCCACCTATTTGGCAGAGATTGCAGCCAAGACAAAACCACTATTGAATCTGTCCAAGCATGTAAACAATGCATTGGAATTTTCCATAAGTCTGATAGCTCATACATAAGGTTTGCCAACAACACAGCAGCACAAAACTCTAATCGTGGGATGGAAAGTTGTTTCAGTGGTGCCACTTTAGTCTTAGATGCTATCATTGTAACATGGATATTATCATCCTCATCCACCACCCTAACGTAAGCCACAGCTGCGTAAGCCACCGAAGAGGCGTCTGCGAATGCGTGCAGCTGTACATTCTTGCAATGAGATGTCATTTTCAACCAGCGTGGAATCTCAATAGTTTGTAAATCGCGAAGATCTTCTCTATAACTGAGCCATTCATCAATTAACTCTGATGGCAGTTAATCATCCCAGCCGACACTGCAGAGCCACAGTTTCTGTATCATAATCTTGACTGTGATGATTACTGGTCCTAGCCATCCGAAAGGGTCAAAAAGACTAGCGACATCGGACAATATTACTCTCTTTGTCACAGGGTTCCTGGCGTCTGGTAAGTTTACTATTACTTTAAAAGTATCCTCTTTCCTGTTCCATGTTAGTCCTAGAATCTTTATCACCTTATCCATTTTTATGTCCATTCTATCCACAGATTCAGGGACTTCCTTGCCTTCTTGTAGAAAGTTTATCAATTCCTCAGAGTTACTGGACCACTTTTGCATTTCAAACCCGCCTAATCTTAACAGTTTGTTTACCTCATCACAGATAACTTTTATTTCAGATATTTCTTCATGACCTGTCATCAAATCGTCCATGTAATATGAACTCTTAACAATGGCTGCTCCACGAGGATACTTATCAACTTCATCATCAGCCAGTTGCGCCAAAGTTCGCACCGCCAGGTATGGTGCTGCCGCAGTGCCAAATGTTACGGTAAGTAGTTTATAGATTTCTATTTTTTCAGATGGATTGTCCCGCCATACTATGCGCTGTAAATCGGTGTGTTTGTCTGTCATTCTCACTTGGCGATACATTTTTACAATATCGCCAGCAACACAGATTTTGTGTGACCTCCAGCGTGTGATAAGAACTCGCAGATCAGGTCGTATTGTAGGGCCAACCATCATAGCATCATTTAAGGAAGAACCGTTGGATCCCTTCGCCGAAGCGTCAAAAACCACTCGGACTTTAGTCGTATCTTTGTCTTCCCTTACAACAGCATGATGTGGTAAGTAAATTGCTTTATCTTCGTTTTCATCTTCAACTTTCTTCATGTGACCCATCTTCAAGTACTCATGTATAACCCTTTTGTATTCTGTTTTTAAACCTTCGTGTTTTTCAAACTTCTTTTCTAGCTGCTTAAATCTTGTGATCGCTTGAGGTTTAGTTTCACCGCACACCTTAACCGTTTCATCTAGGCTTTGTTTTAAAGGTAAGTGGACTATATATCTTCCTGTGGGGTCTCTTGTGGTTGTGTTTATGTAGCTTTCTTCACATTTCTCCTCTTCTTTAGTCCATACTTTCTTATTTGTGTATAATTCTGTTTCTATCTCCCAGAATCTTCTCAAGAGGCTGTTATCTTCTTCCACGATCCTGCTAACATGTAAACTGGTTATATGTAGAGGGTTAGTAGGAGTTGTATTAATATCCCCTGACAATATCCACCCCAGATGTGTATTTTGAGCGATGGCATCGCCCGGTCCTCTTAATAAACCTGAGTCTATGATTTTGCCAAAAACATCCGCCCCGAGAAGAATATCGATTCTGCCCGGTACGTTAAAAGTGGGGTCAGCTAACTTCATATTTTTAAGTTGAGGCCAGACATAACCTCGAATTTCCCTTGCAGGTAACCTACGAGTCAACGACTTTAACACATAAGCATTTACATCAAAAGAGAAATTACTTTCATGCCTCGATTTAATATTTAATCCTACTAAGTGATTAATATAAACTTTGTTACCGTCACCAACACCCGAGACGACGCCGCTGATTTGGGCTCTCTTCAAACCCAATAACTCGACCACGCGCGCAGTCACGAACGAAGCCTCGGAGCCCTGGTCGATCAGAGCACGGAGGACGTGTGATTGTCCTGAACTTGATGTCACGTCCACTAGTGCCGTTGCCAACAGAATGTTTTGACAGAACTCTTCTCCACTTGACACATGCGCGGATACCTTTTCTTCTATTTCCTCTTGCTTGTTTGTTGTAGTTTCTTCTGTAGCTTGTCTTTCTTTACCTGCTTGTTTATTATCTCGATGTAATAAGGAGTGATGTTTTCGTTTGCAGATCTGGCATGTCGACTTTTGTCGGCATTTAAAAGCGGAGTGATTCGGAATTAGACAATTGAAGCACAAATTATTTTTCTGAACAAAGTCGTACCTTTCTTCGATTGATTGCTTAGCAAATTGTTTACAATTAAATATATGTTTTTCTTTGCAGAAGAAGCAGTGCACATCCTGGCTGACCGTCGTGGTGTGGAATGTCTTCGGTTTAACAGGTTTGTTTATTTTATTTCCAGGGTCTACCATCTCCAACGTGCGAAACCGGGTCTCCAAGAACGCCTTCAGTTTTTCAAATCCAGGTAAGTCTTCAGCACTATCTCTGCTAATACTTTCTTCCCATTGTTTATGTGTTTCAGAGTCCAGCTTTGATACGACGATATAATTCACGATAGCATCCCACTCCTCCGTCGGTAAACCAAGATTCTTCAGTGAATTCATACATTCGACGGATGTATCCAACAGCTGCTTCATGGAGGCAGCCGACTCGTGAAGCATTGCCCTTTGTCCAAAAAACTTCTTAAAAATACAATTTGCTATGTACCTTTTATTATTGTATCTTTTCTTCAGTATTGACCACGCTTCAACATAATTTTCTCCAGTAATAGAAAACTGACGCAGCAAAACTTCTGCATCGCCCTTCAAGCTACTCTTAAGATAATGCAGCTTCTGTACATTTTCCAATGACTCATTTCTGTGAATCAATGCCAAAAAAAGGTCGTGAAATTATTGCCACTCTGTATAATCTCCTCCGAACGTAGGAATCGCAATCCGGGGTAATTTTAGGTCACCACTAGAAGTACCAGGCTTAGACGCTTCATTTTGGCTTTGTTGACTTGGTTTGGTACTATCTGGAATTAAAATATGTAATGCGGTTTTCATTTCACCCTTGTATGTAAAATATAACTCTTCAAACTGGTCAAATATGTCATCAGCAAAATACGATAATAATTGTCTATCTTCCTTCGAAACACTCGTCACTAATTTTTCGTGAACACTTTTAAAGTCTTTCCAGTAAGTTTCCAAAGCCTCTATTCGGCTTTGTAAATAACCAACAGTTATTCTGTCCTTAGGCGACTTCTTATAATTCGCGTAAGCCTTTTGCACATTTTCAAACACATTGGATTGAAGTAACATTCGCTTTTCGGCATTATCCATCTTTTACAAATTGTTGTTCTTCCAAAATTATTTATAACAGATCAAATCGCTATTCACTATTTTCCAGAGAAGACAATGTTAACTATAACAATGTAGGTAGGGTACGATACTGTTCGTGTTAAATTGAAGCCCGCTATTTAAACGCCTTGCTCCTTAGCCCACAAAACCACTATTATAGCCTACTACTACTACTATTATTCCGCGCTTGTCTTAAGTTCGCAAATAAAACGTTTTTATTGCTGTCGAAATGTTTATACTAAAATCTCCGAATGTAACCAATCCTTAAAGTTCTTTCACTGTTATTCACTTTTGTTCACTAATTGTCACCAATAATGTTCACTATTATTCACATTTTAGTCCGCTTTTACTTGATTTTTCTCCTAATTACTTCCAAAAGCAATATTCTCGAACAATTAAATAGGTCACCCGTTAATGAATCCTGGGTCGATGTACTTGAGTATAAGGTACACTATTGCTTGCAGGTAAATTAAAAAGAAACTAACGTCTGTTCTCAACACTTGCTTTATTGGAACTACCTTAAAGACATAATATAAAAAAGCTGCTTATTAACTAGATATCTATCTATAACTATGAATAAGTAACGATGTATGGGCTGCTGGCTGATATGCGTAAAAAACAAAATATGAACTAAACAGATAATGAGGTAATTTTGACGTGAAAACGTCTTATTAATTCGGTTGGGTTAGCCATGTCAAACTTTTTTGTAATGAAATGAAGCAAAATCAAAAATCACAATAACTCTGTAAACAATTAACCGAACAAATTTCGAAAGTTTGACTTGAAATTTTCTAGTTTAATAAATCGAGAAAATTAAGACTACAGTACAGCGGCCGTGCGCAATAGAGATAGAATTATTGAATTATTCATATTTTAAAGGCGATTTATCTAGTGAACGCCTCAAGCTAGGATGCCGATCGAGGTGGCCCCTAAGTAGTTCTAAAAAGACCTCAAACTATATTGGCTTTAATGACAATAATGAAAAAAAAAGTTTGCAATCATGACAAAAAAAATTTTCGGCCTAATTTAGAAGAAAATGCGATTAGGAGCGGATGGCACGGCTAGCAGAGAAAGGGCTAGTCAAGGAGAACCTGACAGTGATTAATTCCTATTAGCTTTTAAAACAAAAATCTAAAATTGTATGACTGAACAATTTGAGAATTTTTCTTGCTGCTTTCTATAAGATGAAAATGTGAGCAAAGTCAAAAAATATGGTAGTCAAATACAAATTCCGATCAAGAAAACCTCGAAAAGAGCACGCCAGTGATATCAGTTTCAATAACAAAATTCAAAATTTAATGACCTCAAGGTTGGAAATGATAGTTAATAGTTTTCACATAAAATCCTACGGCTTGTTTTACTTTTCCTATAAAATATAGGTAAATGTCTATAAGTTATAATTATTTCAGATTTTATAAACTTAAGACTTAAACTTCAGAGACAAGGGGGAACAGTCATTTTTTGTAAATTTTTTGTCATAAATCTGAAACTGAATGACAAAAAATTAAATAAAAATAGTTTAAAAATGTGCAAATCAAGCCCTTTTATGTGATGCCCCATTTGCTATAATCACTTTACTTTCCTTTTTAAACCCCCCTTTAGACCCCATCTCCAGCTAGATACTACAAAACTATTTTCATATTTTTTATTTATAAATAGATGCGGGCACGCACATTATCCAATTTTACCAAATTTAATTTTGATAGCTGCGGTAGTTGCGGACTACTAATACTGAATTAATCCATATCACTTATTCCGCCAGTTTCGAAAGGAAGAACAGCAATTTATCAACTCAACTCTACTCACCGTGCAGAGTGAAGGCGATGTCCTGCGGCCACAGCTGCTCCTCGCCCAGCTCGAGCTCATCCTTGACCTCGTGCTCGGAGTAAAAGCCCGCCGCGTCGTCCGCGCCGGCCCACTCCGGCTCCTCCTTCACGCGCACGGTCGCCGGCGACGACATTGAGCGGCTTCGGGGAACACGAGTCAATTCAATTCAATTTTTGGGAAAATATTGGCCCCATCAACACTTTGATGCCAGCCAGTGCCGAGGTTGGCTAGTGCCTGCTGTTTGACATTCAGTCATGCACGGTGCGTTTACGATGTTCGGTGGTGCACCAGCATACCCTATATAAACATAAAGTACATGGGATTAATATTTAGTTATAGCTTAATATTATTTTTGGTGACATTAATTGGACGACTAATACTGCGTGGGAGTAGATTACACAGAGGAACCAAGATTTTGGACAATCCAAAAATAAATACTCCAACGATCCTTCAGCCAGACCGCGCTCACAGATTGAGCTGTCTTTTATTCTCAATTTTGCTACAAAAACGGGAGAGCAAAAATCACCCAAACGTAAACGAATAATAACTAGTAGAAGTGTTTAATTTCGAAAATACCCTGTTTTTGACAAACCACGGTTTGATAGGGATAACCGGTTGCAGGTTTCCGTAATGTTTACCTTTACTCTGACGCGATATTTGCCATAAATTGTTCCAATTGAGGTATGAGAGAGAGAGAAAGACACGAGTGAAACATTTAACCCAAGTATTAACACCAAGTTGAACGGCCTCCTTAGCACAACACAAACATCCACTATCTCAATGGATGGGGGAACACGAGTCAACTCAACCAACGCCAGGGGCACTTCACTTAAGCTATGTCCACACCTGTGCGCTTTCATGTTCAACTTGCGCTTTCAAATTTCGATTAGTCTTGCGTAAAGCGCATTCAATATTGATTGCTTTAAGACGCATGCAGCTTATTGTCTACACCTGTGCGCTTGACGCATGCAGCGTACGTATCAACCCAACGGTGACGGATCAGCGTGCGCTACGGGCATGCGCTGCTGTCAAAGCAGTTTGAGCGCATGCGTTATGGCATGCGCTGTGGTTGCAGAGGCATGCGTCAGAGAAAAGCGCAAGTTGAACATGAAAGCGCAAAGGTGTAGACATAGCTTTAGAACATTTTACCTATCTACCCATGTACCCATAGAAAATGACACACTGAAATTAGTTCGCACAATCTATTAGAGATGGCAGCAGCATCGTTACACTTCGTTCAGAAACTAAGAGGTTTCAACTGCCAAAGTGATGTACAATTTCTGAACGAAATGCATCAGTCGTTAGAAACCAGGGGGGGCACACTTAGAATGGTTCCCATTTTCACTGACGGCAGCGACCTCTGGAGTGTTGATGAAAATACAAAACGTCAACTGTCAAACATGTGTTAGTCCAATGTCAGTCAGTCAAGCGTTGTCTGTGCGGAAATGCGTTTCTCTGAGTTCTCTCATTATTAAATGTATTGCTGAATACTTTGTTATTGTGACACTATAGAACCGCGTCATAATTAAGTAACATACTGAGAGGCATAAAATGGATGTCACTTTATTATGAAACGGTTTTTTGGAGAGTCGCAATATAATGTTTCGGTGGTAAACTACGATACGTGCCTACATATGGTACATAGTATAGCTTTAGTTCAACCAGTTCTCTAGGTGGCAGCACTTATCGCAATTTTGACCATAGAGTTGCTACCATAGATATAATAATACAGGAGATGGGAGTTGTAGGCGTGGCCCGTGTCGCCATTTCCTGCACAGACGTTCAGGAACTTGTTTCTTTGTGTCAGTCGCCGGACAACGGTTGCGTAGTAAACAAGTCACTTTTTGTGGCCAAAATGCCGGCTTGTGCAATTATAACGTACAAAAATCGAAGTGATATTGTTAATTCCGTTAATAGTGGAATCACTTATCACATGTAAGGCTATTTTTTATTAAAATTTTACTAAAAAACGATAATTTTGCTCTAAGAGCAGCAAATAATGTAAGTGTGTCAATAAAATTGATATTTCTAATATAATGATATTCAATGCTCGTTTTGCTACTTACTTACCTTACCTTACTTACCTTATACGTCCGCGTAACTAACGCGCAATGAGCAGCAAACTTGCCGTTTTCACAATGTTGTCGCAATGTCTTGGTACGGCTGCATCCGACATGCCAAATGTCCACAAACTGTCAAATATTTTAGGGCGCACGAGTGATGGGCATAAGTGAATCAATAATTCTATCGATAGTTTTTGCGGTTGCAATTTTATTTCTTGCACTTCTCGTGTTGGGTTACTAAGTTCGAGTCTCGATGGCCTACTTATGTTTTTGCGCTCAGTTTTATTTCATTATATATGCATTCAATATTACCTTTGTCCGATCGAAATTTTGTTTTACGTGTTTAACTTTTTTCAGTTTTCTTAAAGATGCTACACATAAACAAAAATGGATTGAGGCTGCAGCAAGAGGGCCTGATTGGTGGTGATTGGAAACAATTATTTCTGAGGACAAAATTAAAGTCAATGCAAAAACGGTCAAAAAACAACTGATTTCAAAGGCATTGCCACAGTTTTTAGGTTTAAATTTATTCGAAGAAATAGACTTTCACTAATTTGAGCAAGCGCCTTTAGACAATCTGGGGGCACGGCAGTGCCCCCGCCAAGTCGAGCAAAAAAAGGCACGGCCGTACCATCCTTTTCCCGAAGCCATTCGGGCCATTTTCAACCCCCTGTAACTTCGTTGTGGAAATAACTAGAAGCCTAAATTTTCAGTGACCAAGAGAACATTACATAGATATATATATTTCCAAATTACATTAAATTTTAACCAGTAGTTTGAGAATTATTGCAAGTCAAAGTTCCTTAATTTTGTCACTGACTGACTCACCGATCATCAAAATTCTAAGGTACTTCTAGCAGACACACAAACTTCAAATTTTGCAATCAGGTAGTGTTTAGCCTATATAGAAAGGAAAAACTGAAACATCCTGAAATTTCAGTCCCGTTTCCTTTGCGGTTGGTAAATTCACGTCTCCATATAAAGTCTATGAGAAATAATTTTGCGAACTGGACAAGTAACTTTGTAATCGTACTTTTAAGACTAGGTAGTGGATATAAAGGTGGACTACCTACAAAAAGAAATTTTGCGAACGCACTCGTCATTGACCTATGTTTGCAAGGGGCCACGCGGGGCACGCGATGTTTCGCAGCAAGTGAGAGCCGCGAGGGGCGCGGGGGGAGTCGATGTTGATGTTCCAAAGTGAGAGACAACGACAACCGCGCTCATTAGCGCGAGCGATTAGATGCTGTTCGGTTGTGCCCCAAAACGCTACGCATAAGTTTGCGGTTTTCGTCTAAAATTTCATTTGTTATTATTGGTTTAACTAATTTGTTTACTGATATTGTTTGTTAGCGATTTGGATGTTATTTGAATAATTTTAGGATGTCGTCATCATCATCATCATCATCATATCAGCCGCAAGACGTCCACTGCTGGACATAGGCCTTCCCCAAGGATCTCCACGACGGCCGGTTTTGTGCTACTCGCATCCATCGGCTTCCCGCGATCTTCACCAGATCGTCGGTCCACCTTGTGAAAGGCCTGCCAACACTTCGCTTTCCGGTCCGCGGCCGCCACTATAGAACCTTTCCGCCCCGACGGCCATAAGTTCTACGAGCAATGTGCCCCACCCACTGCCACTGCTTCGCAATTCGCTGGGCTATGTCGGTGATTTTGGTTCTCCTGCCGCCGATTTCCTAATTTCTGATTCGATCTCGCAGAGATATGCCGAGCATAGCCCTTTCCATTGCCCTTTGGGTGACCTTGAGCTTTCTTATGAGGCTCATTATAAAGGACCACGTCTCTGTTCCATAAGTCATCACTGGCAACACACACTGGTAAATACTTTTGACTTAAGACACTGTGGTAACTGGGACGAGAATATGCTCCGTAGCTTACCGAACGCTGCCCAGCCGAGTAGGATTCGGCGATTGACCTGTTTCTCGAAGTTGGATCTACCTAACTGGATTACTCGTCCTAGGTAAACATAATGATCAACCACTTCGAGCGGGCTTTTAAAGGGGTGGATGCAACATGGATATTTGACATAACTTTTGTCTTCTCCATATTCATTTTGAGACCCACTTGTTGAGAAACTCTACTGAGGTCATCGAGCATTGTGCCCAGTTCCTCCAGGGTCTCAGCCATGACTACAATATCGTCAGCAAATCGAAGGTAAGTGAGGTACCTATTCGCGTTGACGTTGATGCCAAGTCCTTTCCAGTCCAGAAGCTTGAAAACGTCTTCCAACGCAGCAGTGAACAGTTTCGGAGATATAACATCTCCCTGTCTCACTCCTCGCTGTAATTCTCTTCTTGAGTTGTCGGTATTCATGCGCGGTGGTGATTACTTCCCATCAGGTAACCCGCATGCTCGTTTACCTCCCTCTCTTATAAAAAAAACGAATGAGTTTCGAGTTCTGGTCCAGAAGATGGACTGACATACAAACACTTCAATACTTCGATGTACCGGTAGTCAATTTGGCACCGCTGGAGAGACTGTAGCACGGCCCAGGTTTCGACTGAATCAAAGGCTTTCTCATAGTCCACAAACGCTTAGCATAGTGGCTGGTTCTGTTATTCTGTCTTCTGTATAACCTGCCGCAGCGTGTGGATGTGGTCTATGGTACTAAAGCCTTTTCGGAAACCAGCTTGTTCGATAGGCTGAAAATCATCAAACCTGCCCGCGAGACACGGTTCGTGATGGCTCTTGAGAATAACACCTTATAGGCATGGCTCAGAAGTGTGATGTGTCTGTAGTTCTTCAATTGAGTGTTATCACCCTTCTTGAAGAACAGCACCACCACACCTCTATGCCATGCTCGTGGCGTCTTGCCCTCGAGTACGACGGAATTAAATTACTTCCGAAGAGCTCTCAATACTTTACTGGTGTACCACCCGCTTTCAAAAGCTCAGCCGTAATTCCGTCATCACCAGGTGCCTTGCCATTCTTAAGCTGTTTCAGAGCCATACTAATCTCGTACAGGCTGATGTCCGGGATGTCTTCGGTAAAGTGTCGGGTCAACCTAGCACTGGGGTCTTTTGCTAGGTTGCTGACAGGTGACTGTGTCGTGTATATCTGTCCGTAAAACCGTTCGATCTCTCCCAAAAGCTCGAGCTTCGACGATACGATTCTGCCGTCCTCGGTCTTCAGCTTTGCCAGCACGCTCTGCCCAATAGACAGATCTCGTGCAAACACTTTTGAGCCCTTGTGTCGCTCGATAGCCTCCTCAATACGGTTAGTATTTTTGAGGCGTATATCGCGAGTAAGAGACTTTATAATCTGCCTATTGAGCCGCCGATACTGGGAAGCATCTTCCGAGGAATGCAATGTTTATATATTTTTTAGGATGCAGTATACTCATTATATACATATTGTACCTAGGTACCTACTCGTACCTACTTGAACTTCTTAAACTCATTAGAAATAGGTTTCTATAATTTCGCTTGATGTTATTTGTTTGATGATTGAATGTCCTAATAGTTTGTTTACTGATATTATTTGCTAATGATCTAAAAACTTGTGTTTACAATTAAATAGCGCAATGCTTAAATCTCTTCCATATCCCGAAATAAAACTTACAGCCGTAGATAGCATAGATTGCCCCAAAAACTAATGTTAAGACGAAATATTGACGTAAGTCTACGCCTAGTTAACGGTTCTATTGGTATAGTACAAGGATTAAAGCTTGATCATGAAAATACATATATAATTAAAAAAATACGTATTAAATTTAATAATGAGCATGTGTACGAGTTTGGTCCGGTCAAAACTAAATTTGAAATTATTAATAAAGCTTATGCTCATCGCGAACAGTTTCTAATATGTATAGCCTAATAACGATACATAAGAGTCAAGGGCTAACGGCCGCACTCAGAGACGTCAATTAACTTTTAAGTTTCATTAAAGTTGCTGCTGTCACTTTCTTTGCTATAGCGATAGAATAAGACGCAGCAACTTTAATCAAACTTAAAAAATAATTGACGTCTCTGAGTGCGGCAGTAAGTCTTAATAGTGTATTAATGGACATTGGTTCTTCAGTATTTACATGCGGTCAAGCGTATGTGACAATTTTGTGAAAAGTGAAAACTCTAGGCGGTTTGGTTGTATTAAAGCGCAGGAGTCTGCAATTTCTGAATATATACTTAGATGCATTTACCGTCCAGACTTGTCACAAATCAATCATCAAAGCCTCTGAGAAAAGCCCCGACCTACAAAAAGAAATGAGATCCCATCAAAAACATAACATGTACAAAAATGCCCAAGTCTCGCAATGCTTCCACCGTAAAAAGTTGGGAGATCGAATGTAAACCAAGTCGGTTAATTCAGTACCTACCTATCTATGGGAGCAGCTATCCAACCATTTTGTCATAAATAGATACCTTGTTAGTTAGCTTACAACATTTTATAGTAACCATAATATCAATATTACATTTTTTTTATTTCTTTAATAAATAGAGTGACTTGGCAATTGCACACGGCAAAAGAATCTACATAAAACAATATCTATCTAATATTAGCGCTTTGTGCTTTTATTTGTTTTGTTTGTTTGGAGGACTATTTAAATTACTTAGTAAATTCTGTTGCTGTATGCAATTGCCAAGTCACTCTATTTATTAAAGAAATAAAAAAAAATGTAATATTGATATTATAGTTACTCTAAAATGTTTTTAGCTAACTAACAAGGTATCTATTTATGACAAAGTGGTTGGATAGCTGCTCCCATAGATAGGTAGGTACTGAATTAACCGACTTGGTTTACATTCGATCTCCCAACTTTTTACGGTGGAAGCATTGCGGGACTTGGCCATTTTTGTACATGTTATGTTTTTGATGGGATCATATTAACTTACTTATAAAGGCAGAGATGGAAAAATACTTAGATACCCTTCTGCATTATCTAACCAAAAATGCAGTACCAAAACTATCACGAAGACAAGTACTTAATAAATATTTACATTTTACTGGACAGTAATGGTAATTTCAAATACAACAATAAATGTTAGAATTACGAGTTTATTTTATTTTATGTTACAATTGAAGTGTATTAATCATATCTATGGTTTCAAACAAGTTTTATATGGTTATCGATATATTTTAAAACAGTCCTAGTAACATCCCTAATTGGACAGAAAAATGACGCATATAGCTTGAAAAATGGATCACTAGATGTCGCCGTAATGGTAGTCCTTAAAGTACTAAACATAAGAACTACTTATCTCCGCGCCATCTAGCGCTGAATAGCAAGGTTATTACTCGTCGCTAGATGGCAGCGAAGCAAACTGGTAAACGTTATCTAACGTCGAGTAACTGAACTGCGATGGAAAAAAAACGACCTTTCAGCATTTTTCGACCTTGCTAAATGAACTATTGTAATTGTGTTAATATGTTTGTTGTTGGTGTACCTTATTTAATAAATAAATAAATAAATAAACATAAAGCTTAATTTTGTGTTACTAACAAAATTAGGTTATGGCGTTTTTAGTTCGTAAGCTGTAACCAATTATGAGATGGATGTTTTTGTATTAGTTCATAGAGCGTAAGCGTAAAGACGCAAACACTTTTAAAAGTGGCGACACCGGGTGTCTATTGAATTTGCGCTCATGGCCTATCTCCTTCTTTCTATGATCTGTGGTTGCCACTCTTTTCCTCATGGTTACTTTACTCTTTGTTAGAGACGTAGTTGTTTATTATCGAGTTCTGTGTTTTTTGTATGTTATTTCGACAATCTTCTTTGTTTCTGGACACCGATTTCACCCTGGTTAACGTTAACCTTGGTTGTGCTAACTGGACTGGAAACTTCTTAAATTTTTTAATTTGGCTTTGTTTTACTAACGTTCGATAAACCTTAACGATTGTGCTGTGGAAATACTCGTATTTTTAAATGTTCTTTGAAAATATACATATTCTGTCGTAATCGAAACCTGTAAAGTGTATTTATTTTTGGCACGTGTTTATTTTAATTCCGACCGATGTTACCGAGTTGCGGAAACGGCCACAATTACGTAAAAATAACGATTATTAATTCTGCGATTCGTTCAATTTCGACTTTGTACGTAGTAGGAACGGCAGAATTAATAATCGTATAGGTTCTTAAATCAAAGAGGTGGTTTCGATACTATATATGCACAGTGCAAAGGCAGCTAGCTATCCTAGCTATATACTACAGTTTCTTGGTTCAAACACTCAATTATAGATGGCGCTAATACTTTAAGATGAAGTGACAACTCTATCTCAGTATATAATAAAGTACTCTATGCATGTACCTACCTAGGTAGGACTATGCTTTCCCTTCAAAACAAATAAATCTTTCGCTTTTTACCTAGGTAGGTACCTAGTTTTTGGCAGATACAATGTGACATTTGTGAGTGCAACCGGCGTTGACTCGTGTTCCCCCAATGAGATAGTGGATGTTTGCAAACACACACACAAAAACAGGGTATTTTCGAAATCAAACACTTCTACTATTATTCGTTTACGTTTGGGTCGTTTTTGCTCTCCCGTTTTTGTAGCAAAATTAAAAATAAGAGACAGCTCAATCAGTGAGCGCGGTCTGGCTGAAGGATCGTTGGAGCATTTATTTTTGGATTGTCCTAAAATCTTGGTTCCTCTATGTAATCTACTCCCACGCAGTATTAGTCGTCCAATTAATGTCATTTTTCTGTTAATATTGGTTTTTACGCCGTTTTGTAGCATTTTAAATAACTTTCTCACCAAAAATAATATTAAGCTATAACTAAATATTAATCTCATGTACTTTATGTTTATATAGGGTATGCTGGTACATCACCGAACATCGTAAACGCACCGTGCATGACTGAATGTCAAACAGCAGTGCACTAGCCAACCTCGACACTGGCAGAATCATCGAAGTGTTGATGGGACCAATATTTTCCAAATAATTGAATTGAATTGACTCGTGTTCACCGAAGCCGCTCAATGTCGTCGCCGGCGACCGTGCGCGTGAAGGAGGAGCCGGAGTGGGCCGGCGCGGGCGACGCGGACGACGCGGCGGGCTTGTACTCCGAGCACGAGGTCAAGGACGAGCTCGAGCTGGGCGAGGAGCGGCTGCAGCCGCAGGACATCGCCTACGCGCTGCACGGTGAGTGCTGGTGATGAAAAAGGTGGAGTGATCCTATTGAAACTGGCGGAATGAGTGATGTGGATTAACCCGTCAAGTATCCCGCGCACGACAGTTGTGCGCAGAAAACCCCAGCCAGTAATGTCCTGCGCGCAACTGTCGTGCGCGAGACACTTGACGGGTTAATTCAGAATTAGTAGTCCGCAATTACTGAAGCTATCAAATTGAAATTTGGTATAATTTAATAATGTGCGTGCCTGCATTTATTTATAAACAAAAAAATAAGAAAATCGTTTTACTATAGTACCTAACGGGAGATGGAGTCTAAAGGGGTGTTAAAAATGGGAGTAAAGTGATTATAGCAAATGGGGCATCACGCACATTTGCTTGATTTGCACATTTTAAAACTATTGGTTTTTTAAATTTCATGTCATTCAGTTTCAGATTTATGGCCAAAATTGTACAAAAAATGATCATTCCCCTTATCTCTGAAGTTTATGGGCCAAAAAACTGAAATATTTTAAACTTATAGACATTTACCTATATTTTATTGGAAAAGTAAAACAAGCTGTAGGATTTTACGTGAAAACTATTAACTATAATTTCCAACTTCGAGGTCATTAAATTTTGAATTTTGTCATTGTAACTGATATCACTGGGGCTCTTTTCAGGGTTTTCTTGATCGAAATTCATATTTGACTACCATATTTTTTGACTTTTCATCTAATAGAAGACAAATATGTGCAAAAAAAATCTCAAATAGTTCAGTCATAAAATTTTAGATTTTTGTTTTTAAAGCTAATACGAATTAATCACTGTCAGGTTCTCCTTGACTAGCCCTTTCTCTGCTAGCCGTGCCATTCGCTCCTGATCGCATTTTCTTCTCATTTAGGCTGAAACAATAAAAAAATATTTCATGATTGCGGAGTTATTTTTCATTATTGTCATTAAAGCCAATATCGTTTGAGGTCTTTTTAGAACTACTTAGGGGCCCTCTATAGACTTCTCGATCGACATCCTAGCTTGAGGCGTTCACTATATAAATCGGTATACCTTTACTTCCCAGAATTTCATATGCCCGAATTTCACCTGCCATAATTTACAAATGGCATAATGTTACATCTTATAGTTTCATGTTTGAATTAGGCAAAATTTACCTACATAGGTTAGGTTAGGTTAGAGTTGCAACAAGGCGCGAAGCGCCTCAACCACGCGGAATAGGAGCTCCGCGCATCGGAGCTCCGTCGACATAAGTTTCGATCATTTGTCGCGGCGAAGCGCGATACGGACCGATAGTTATCAGGTAACTGTCATTATTTGTAGTATGGTAACATTGTGAGAAGGCAAGTTGACAGTTCGAGGGGCGCGAAAGGTTGGAATGGCGGCTGAGGCACGGACGGGCGAACAGGTATAGAGGACAGAGGTGAGCACATTGTGGTAGAAGTGGACAAGGAGGAGGAGATCTAGTGAAACTGTGAGTACACTATGATTCCTGATGTGTTATTTGTCTGTTACTATAATGTGCTGTAAATTATTACAATGATAGTGACCTCGAGATTGCAAACTCTTATCTAAGTTCTTGAGTAATGTAGTACAGATCAAGGCATTAGGCATAAGGCATGAGGCATAAGTATGGCAAGCTGTGGGTCTTGAACACAGAGGAGATACCTGGTGGATTGATGGTTGAGCTGTAGGGGTGTTGGGAGGCTCTTTAAGGGAACTCTGTTTCCCGCCCTGGTGTTCAAGGGAGAGTGTTTACATGTGCCTCTCCGAGGGACACGATGTCCATAGTTTCCGTGTCCTCACCTACAGTTGTCGAGGGTGACTGGGGCCCTCATGTAACAGTGAGCCCAGAGGCCTCATGTATAAGAGGGCGGTCAGAGGTAAATTACCACTGTACCGCCATGCACAGAGGACATATTACCCTTTGGTCCTATTAGAAGTTTCTGTACGAATATATATTGTAAAGTAACTAAAGTGAAACAAGGATAGAGTTGAAAGGTCGAGGTCACTATCTAGTCGTGCATTGTTATCTGAAGTTATGTCGCTAAATTACGATAAATACCCCCTTTTTCAATAATCATCGCGACATAATTTGGTGGAGGTGCTGCAGGTTCTGTCTGGTACGCCAATAATGTGAAATGATCGAAGTTTACGATATATTTAATAGTTGAAGTTAAAAATGTATCAAGTACATTTTTTTTTCTTTTCGGTTGGGTAGTTTCCCGATAGAGTAACAAGTAACGGGAGTTGTAAATCCTGATCGTAGTATATTCGCTGTAGAACTAAATTGAGCATGCAAACTTGAAGCAGCAAATAGATTGCGCGAACCGACAGAAGGACCTGGCACTTGATAAGACTTGAAGCTTAGCTTTGATTCATATTATTATCCATAATGGCAATTGTTTTAACCTTTGTTGTGTTGTGAAGAACCAGGATGGTTACCTTGAGACACTTGTTTGGGGTGTCCAGGTACACCATCTCTTTCACTCGTCAATTGTGATTGAATCGTAAGTAAGTCTACGATTTTCTGGTTAAAGTTAATATTCCGTTATTATTTAATTATTGATCTTATATCTTAGATAGCAAGTTAGAAACACCGTAACAAAGAGAGAGAGAAAAAAAAATCGATTTTCATGGTTCTGGCTCTATTTCCCTGTGATTGAAATTGATATATTTACAAATCTGTAATCGAATTCGCACGAGATTGAAACTTGTAAACCACACTTGTTTATAGTACCTACTGGCTATTAAATTCAACGATAGGTAGGTACTGGATCAACGATTGTAATGAATAGCTTGACTTACAATGTCTTGACTACCTACGGTGTGGTGAGATTACAACTTTAGTGAGTTGATTACTGGCAAAACTTGTTACTTGATTGAGCGAAGGACATACACTGTTAGAAAAAGTTGAAATGGATATTTAAATGGTTGACTTGCAACATGTTGGCTTCTATGTTGTGACTTGTAACGTCACATTGTTTTAAGTGAGATGGAGTAATAATAAAAAAAAAAAATGTGCATTAATTTTGTTTTACCTTCACATAGCGCTATGTATTTAGAGGAGATATTTTCGATTTTTAAGTTGTGCCGTGAGAAGGCGGTTTTATGAGAATACGTGCTTTACGTGCAGTCCCACTATAGGCTGATGATGTGTGTGTGTGTGTGCTTTATGACATTGACAACATTTTTAGTTTTACTTTAAGTTTGTTTTCTGTTGTGTAGTAATGGTTAAGTTTGTTATAAAAAACCAATAAAACTCATTTGAGTTGGGGCCAATGCCCATATTTGTCGAATTGTTTGGGGCTAATAATGTGATTGGTCAAACTGTTTTCCCCAAAGTAACCCCAAAGTAACATCGAAATACAAAAACAGATACTGTCTCTCGCTACTGGTTGTTTTGTTTACAAACATACATTTAAAGTTTTTACTTTTATATATTAATGGTATAAAGTTTATTATTAGTGGGAATAAGTTACACTTATTGTGAATTGTAAACAAGAACTGATGAATGGAAGAATTCAGTGATTGCCGATCGCCAAATGTCGATGTCCCTATGCAGGCTAATCATGGATTAATTTTATTACCTATATGCTGCAAAACAGTGTCCGTAACGGAAGGTGTCTAATAGGATTCCTACCAGAAATGTAACTGATATTGGATAAAAGAAAGTACCTATACAAGGCAAGTGTTTAAGCCATAATAATTATGTAGGGCAAGTACATGCTTAAATAACCTTGTTCTATTATGTATTGATTATTAGTGCTAAAATAAACTAAGGTTTATTGTACCAGAACAACAAGGGAACAATAAGGTATAAGAGAACAATTTGAACTACTCTTCTCTTAAAGTTTGCTGTGCCCGAGGAGAAAACATGAAATAAAATTCTAATATCCTGTAAAATAATATTGCTGAATGTAATGAACATTGAGTACCTAATTACCATAATAATTGATAAGCATTGGTGAAATTTTACAGTTATCACCAGATTTCAGTGCTTTGATATTAAAGTTACTTTCTTGAAACCTTTTTTCTGTCTTGGGAAGCCCTGACGGATGGATTGTTTTCTGCCTGAGAGGCATAGATTAGTTCTGTTGCAGTACAATACTCTTGTTTTTTGGTATGTGTATACATACATTTACATACAAAGTTTGAAGTAGTAGAGAAGTAGGTATACACTTTGGTTTGATACCAGTTGGTTAATATTGTACCTATATTAGCTATGACAATATTGATTGTGGCTTGCAGTTAGCATCCTCAAAAGGATTATAGAACATTTAGTAACCAAGGCAAGATGTAACGCACTAAACGGCAGTGGCCAAAATACCTCAATGAGTGTAAGTTATTACCATATAGTATTCTTTATTGTTCTATAGTTGGAACGGTTACATGAGTACACAATTTAAATACAGCCTTTCATTTCCCTGGGGCTGTCAGGAAGAGATAAGCTACACAATACCACCAAGACAACAATCAAGACAATTATACTGGGTGTTGTATACCATACCCTTGAAGATTACCTACATGTCACATATTTTGGGTTCTTCATTATACATTTTGTGTTTTATATAATGAAGTGTATTTGTATTGTAGAATAATTCATGTTTTGCTGAGCTTGATTTGCTTATAGAAAAGTTTAAAATAATGTTTATTGTGATGAAAACTAAGTACCATTTGACATATAATTAATTAGAGAGAATCAGTCCGAGTCGACTGGAATAGCATTTTGGTAAAGTTGGTTCTCGGTTTCGGCTAATACTTAACTGTTCATATGCTGTGCGGGACGTCGAGCCTTGTATTGCCCGCACATAGGAATTTGTAGGGACTGTAGGGTTCAAGAGAATTCAAAAGAAAACGCCTGTTTTTTCTGTGGCTATTTGTCAGCAGCTGTGTTCGTTTCGGTCGGTTCTTGGGGATACTTCGTGGTTGCTCCTTGATCTCGATCGATCTGTGGGGATTTTGGGCCTAGTTATATTGCAAAGGGCGGGGGCGGAAAGCGTTGGTAATCTAATAAGGTGCGGACTCTAAGGTAAGACAAAGACGTGAGGAGGGAGACAACAAATAGTGGGAAAGAGAGAACTATACGTAAGAGAGAGAGTGATATGCAAGAGCGAGGGTGTCCGTGCAAAGGATGGGGCAGAACTCGTTATGGATCCGACGAGGTGCGGATTTTAGGTGAGACAAGCAGATGATTAAGAAAGAGACGGATAGGTCCTTCAGGGGGAGGGGCTTGCAATTACTTTAGAGTGGAAATGTGTGAAAGGGACGTGTGTATGCTAGAGGGGGATGGGTTCCCTATTGTCTTGTCACTGACGATTTATTTATTTATTTAATAATTAATAACGATTAACATCTTCAATCAAACAGAATTACTCATTTAAATATAACTAGGCACAAATTCAAACTATCACTAAACAATTTCGACTAAACAGAATTACGTATGTAAATATAACTAGGCACAAATTTAACTATCACTATCGTCCTGCACATTTCTCCCGCCGTGTATCGCTGCAGGCGTTACACTTCACTCGGTGCAGGCGATGGGTCTGTCGGGAGCACGACGAGCTTCTTCGTAGGCCTCCGGAGCACGCCGCCTTTGGTGTAGACGTCGGCTGCTCGAACTATGCCGTCGGCGCCCGGGTATGTAGCGACTATGATTCCCCGGGGCCATGTATTGCGTGGTAGCGTGTTATCGGCTATCAGCACGACGTCGTGGATCTTGAGCGCCGGTCCTCGGCCGTGGGGCTCCCGCCGGTTCTGCAGGTCAGGCAAGTATTCTCTCAGCCAGCGGGCCCAGAACTGATCGGCGAGTCTCTGCGCCGTCCTCCAGGTGGCGCGGCCGGCCAGGTCTTGGTCGTCGAAAGTCCCCGGGGTGGGAACACGGGCGGAGCCCCCCAGGAGAAAGTGGTTTGGGGTGATTGCCTCCGGGTCCTCGGCGCTGACTGGTACGTGGGTCAATGGGCGGCTATTCACCACGTACTCAGCCTCGGCGAGCAGGGTTGTCAGGACTTCTTCGGTGGGGTGGTGCTCATGCGGCGTCACCTCGAGCGCGTTCTTCACGGAGCGGACGAGTCTCTCCCAGGCGCCTCCCATGAATGGGGCGCCTGGGGGTATATAGCGCCAGGTGATGCCCTTGGCGCTCGCCTCCTCTTCTGTGGTGGTGTCGATGGCTTGACGGAGTTCCCGGTCTGCGCCGCGAAGGTTGGTCCCGTTGTCAGACCATATCTCGGTCGGACATCCTCGGCGCGCGATCATTCGCCTGAGTGCCATGATCGCGGAGCTGGTGGTGAGGGAGCCGGCCACCTCCAGGTGGACGGCGCGGGTCGTGAGGCAGGTGAACAGTGCCCCGTACCTCTTTTGCGTTCCACGGCCCACTGTTACTGTTAGCGGGCCGAAGTAGTCAACGCCCACGTAGGTGAACGGGCGCTGGTGGTGGGCGAGGCGGCACGCTGGGTGATCCCCGGTTGGGGGGTGCGAGGGTGCGGCGCGTCGAATGCGGCAGGGTAGGCACCGGCTGACTATCTGGCGGGTGACGGGGCGCACCCTCACTATCCAGTAATGCTGTCGGCATTCATTTATGGTCATCTCGACCCCGGCGTGTGATAGCCGTCTATGTACGTACTCTATGTACAGCTGTGTTCTATAATTGTCACCGTCGAGTATGGCGGGACTTTTTGTTTCGGGCGCGATCTGGGCCGCGGCATTTATGCGGCTTTTAAGTTGAAGCGTTCCGTTTATCAGCTGAATCCTTATTTTTCTCAGGCGGCTGGAATTTTCTATGTTTCTGTCTCTTTCTAGTGCCCTTATTTCTTCCGGAAACGATTCTTGTTGTCCCGCTCGCACGATCAGCTGTTCGGCTCTTTGGAAATATTTTGCTTCTACGCCTTTGTAATTTATTTTCTTCGTTTTTATAGGTGTAGCGGGCTTTGTTGACCTTTTGTTTTCTGTCTCCTGTGTATTTTTCCAGTTAGGATTTTTCTCCTTATTTTTCTTTGTTCGACTGTAGTTAGTGCGGTGAGTGACCCCTTTGCAAAGGTCGATGAACTGCAACACTCTTGCGGTTGTCCTTATTAAGCGTTCCCACTTTGAGAAACGCTTGGGTTCGGGCAGGCTGTTTCTAAGTTCGATTTTCGCGTGTTTTTCTTGGCCGACTACGTTGACCTTTTCCTCTCCTGTCTTCGTTGTTTTTTCGTGAGTTTCTGCGGGCCAATTTGTTTCTTCTTTTAGTAGGTACTCCGGGCCGGTGTACCAGCGGTGCGTGCTCGTGAATTCTGTGGGCACATCACGGGTAGCATCGTCTGCCGTGTTCATCTTGGTCGGTACCCACCGCCATTCGTTCACTGTAGTGCTTTCTTCTATGGCGGCAATTCTATGCGCCACGAACGGGCGGTAGGTGCGGGATCCGTTCCGTATCCATGTCAGCACTGTCCTGCTGTCAGTCCAGAATGTTCTTGAGTCGGGTCGACGCTCGTGCTCTTCTATGACGGCGGCAGCCATTCTCGCGCCCATTACCGCGGCTTGTAGCTCTAGCCGTGGTATCGAGGTACATTGGAGTGGCGCGACGCGTGATTTTGCCAATATTAGCGTCAGATGTACTTTGCCGTCGGGTGCCGCGGCGTGCCAATAAAGGGCGGCGGCGTAGGCGGCTTCACTCGCGTCGACTAGTACGTGCAGCTGTAGGTTCACTGCGTCACTGTACTGTAGGTAGCATCGTGGTATCTTTATGTCTCGCAGGTTTATGAGGTGTGTCATCGATTTTCTCCATTGTAATGCTAGGTCTTGCGGCAGCGCTTCGTCCCAGTCTGTGCCTTGGCGCCAGACTTCTTGTAGTATTTGTTTGGCCCTCGTCGTAACAGGCGAAACTAGTCCGAGCGGGTCATATAGTGACATGATTATTCTCAGTGCTTCTCTTTTCGTCGGTGCTTCACTGTTGAGTATTTGCGGCGGTATGCGGGCCATGTCCAGGTTGAATGCGATGGTGTCGGTGTCGGGCATCCACATTAGGCCTAGGACTCGTTCTGTTTTCGTACCGTCGTCGATGGTGATTGGCTTCGGTTGTGTTAATGTGTCGTCATGGTCGCTCATTCGTCGACGAACTTGAGGTGAGTTAGACGCCCATCCTCGTAGATTGAAGTTTCCCTTTTTATGGATTCTATGTACTTCTTGAGATGTTGTCACGGCTTCTTCATCTGTCCGGTAGGAGGCCAGGTAGTCGTCCACGTAGTGATTGTCTATTATAGCCCTTACTGCCTCGGGTTTAGAGTCGATGTATTTTTTTGCGTTGAGGTTTTTTACGTAGATCGCTGACGTAGGTGAGCAGCTTGAGCCGAATATTAGTGAGGTCATTCGGTACTCGTCAGGAGCTTCGTCTCGCCGGTCTCCGCGCCATAGGTAGCGCAGCGCGTCTCTGTCCTCGGGTCGTATTTTCACTCTCATGAACATTTCCGCGATATCGGCGGTCACTGCCACTTTGTGCTGATGGAACCTCATCATGACTCCCGGTAGTGGTTTTAGGAGTCCCGGGCCGGCCAGCAGGTGACTATTTAGTGAGACCCCCTTTGTCTTGGCGGCTGCGTCGTGAACGATGCGGATCTTTCCCGGTTTCATAGGGTTAACAACGGCGAAGTGTGGCAGGTACCAGGTGCGCCCCACGGTCTTGTGTTTAGGGGCAGCTTCTGCGTATCCCTTTTCTACAAGCGCTTCCATCTGTTGATTGTACTTTTCTTTAAGTTGCGGGTCTTTGTCGATTTTTCTTTCGGATGTTGTTAGCCTCTTTAAGGCGTTTTCATAGTTGTTTGGCATCTTGATGTCATCGGAGTTCCATAACAGGCCGGTCTGATAGGGGCCATCCTTTAGTTGTAAGGTGGTAGCTTCCAGTATTTTCAAGGCGCGACGATCGAGGTTCGACGCGGGTTCTTTTGGTTCGATCGTGAGTGACTCGATGGCGAAGTAGCGACGTAACTGTTCGTTCATGTTCTCGTCTTCCTCGTGTTGTATGAAGTGAACTTGTCCTATTGTTCTAGTGTTAGCGCCATGTAGAACCCAGCCGAGCGGTGTGAGAGAGGCGACGGGCTGGTCGTTCCGTCCCCTTCTTGTCGTCGTGGCTAGAAGGAGGTGCCAGTTATCTTGACCTATGAGGATTCTTGGCTCTGCTTGGCTATAGGTCAGGTGACTCTTGATGTCTTCTAGGTGGCTGCAAGCTTCGATGTCGAATTCATGAATGGTTTGCGGCGACAGGTGGAGTTTGTTCACCGTCCGCGCGTAAATTTCTTGCGCCTCGCCCGTGCCGCGCAGCATGAGTGATATGCGGCGCGACCTGGGCGCTTCTATGGATATGTCGGCGACTGCTTCGATGTGTAGGGCTTCTATAGGACCCTCGGCGCCGACTTGTTCGGCTATGTCTTCATCCACCAATGTTACGGTGGATCCATCGTCCCCTGAGACTTGTACTGGAACTAGCTTCAGGTAGGATCGTATCTGTTGTCTTGACCGCGTATTTGTGACTGTAGCGGGCTCTTTCTCTTCTGTAATTTGTTTCTCGTCCCTCTTGAAGTGTAGAAGGCTATGATGAGTCCGCGGGCACTCGTTGATATCACAGAATTTTCTTTTGCAGGCATGTGTCTTCGATCTGTACCGTAAGCATCGGTAGCACAAGTTGCTGTTCTTCGCGAGTTCCCATCTTCCAAGACTGTCGCTCTCCATGAATTTGTTGCAGCTGGTCACTGTGGTATGGGTTTCGCTGTTGCACACGATGCATTTCCTTTTCTGTATTTCGGCGGCGGCGAAGGTTCTTTGAGAGGTCTTCATGAAGCTTCGTCGCGGCGGTTCTATCGTACTTATATTTTCGGGCTGTGCGAATGGCGCGCACAGCTCGGCTTCTCTTGTTAAAAAACGTGATAACTTGACGAGATCAGCTTCTTCATTGTTCTCCTTTGCTGCGAAGTCGAACCATCTGTAGCGCATTGTTAGCGAGAACTTCTCTATGACATTCTTCGTTAGTTCTGGGTTGAACATGTAGTGCGCACGGTCTAGCACGCGCAATGTCGCCACTATGTTTGATATACGATTGGCAAACACGCAGATGTCGCGCGGTATATCGGTGAGGCGCGGCAGCGCCCGTAGTCGCTCTATTTCGGAGAGCGCGATGGTGTTGGGGCGGCCGAAGCGGTTCGCTAGTGTTGTGACGATATCTTCGGGTGAGGCTCCGCAGATAAGTAAGTCTTCAACAGCTTCGCGCGCTTTTTCTTTAAGCGCTTTTCTCAGGTTTGCTAATTTTTCTATGTCGCTGTGTTGTTCCGATGCCTCTTTGTATGCTGCTATAAATGACAGCCACTGTTGATGCGCGCCGTTGAATATTGGTAGCTCGATGTAGCGACGACGTGATGCTCCGGCATTGATCGCTTGAGTAATGGCGGTCGTTAAGTCGTTGAAATATTTTCGCGCCACTGTAGCGCCCGCTCCCGCAGTTTCGAGTGGGAGGAGCCGCCATTGGTAGTGTTACGGCTTGGGGGCCCGTAGGTGGGGATAACGGCCGCGTCGGTTGCGGTGGTGGGGATAACGGCCGCGTCGGTTGGGGCTGCGCCGTCGGGATCTTCTGAGTCGTCGCCACGTGGGGCTTCTCTTGTATCCGTGACCACTGTGGTACATCGGTGATGGCTAATAGGTGCGGCTGTGTGGTTTCCAACCAGTCGCCCACTCTTCGTGTCGTTTCTCCGTCTGACTCTATGGTTTCTTCATCGTCGTTGTCAGACGGTTCTGCTTCTATGACCGCTATCTTGGCGGCGGCTAGCTGTACTTGCAGTCTCGCAAGTTCTTCCTTGGCGGCGGCGAGCCTGGTTGCTCGCCTCGTTCTCGATGATTGTGTGCGCGTCCGTTGTTGGAGCCCACTGGGGCCGGCGCCCTGTAGTGTCGACGGTGGTGCCGGTCTCGATACGTCTGGTGACGCTGGAGGATCCTCGTGCACTATTTTTGTCGACTGGATCCTTGGCTGCGGGTCTGACGCAGCGGGTGGTGGCTGCGGGTTTGGCGCAGCGGGTGCCGGCTGCGGATCTGACGCAGCGGGCGTTGCTGTTGCTGTTGACAGAGACTCGGTCGTCTGTGTAGTCTCTGTAGTCGTTGGAGCGGTTCCTGAAGTCGTCCGAGTTTGTTTCCCGCTTCTGCTTCTGGTTACAGGCATCTTCTTCTTTTTTCAAATCCGTGGCGAAGGACCAATGTGCGGGACGTCGAGCCTTGTATTGCCCGCACATAGGAATTTTTAGGGACTGTAGGGTTCTTGAATTCAAAAGAAAACGCCTGTTTTTTCTGTGGCTATTTGTCAGCAGCAGTGTTCGTTTCGGTCGGTTCTTGGGGATACTTCGTGGTTGCTCCTTGATCTTGATCGATCTTTGGGGATTTTGGGCCTAGTTATATTGCAAAGGGCGGGGGCGGAAAGCGTTGGTAATCTAATAAGGTGCGGACTCTAAGGTAAGACAAAGACGTGAGGAGGGAGACAACAAATAGTGGGAAAGAGAGAACTATACGTAAGAGAGAGAGAGTGATATGCAAGAGCGAGGGTGTACGTGCAAAGGATGGGGCAGAACTCGTTATGGATCCGACGAGGTGCGGATTTTAGGTGAGACAAGGAGATGATTAAGAAAGAGACAGATAGGTCCTTCAGGGGGAGGGGCTTGCAATTACTTTAGAGTGGAAATGTGTGAAAGGGACGTGTGTATGCTAGAGGGGGATGGGTTCCCTATTGTCTTGTCACTGACGATTTATTTATTTATTTATTTATTAATAACGATTAACATCTTCAATCAAACAGAATTACTCATTTAAATATAACTAGGCACAAATTCAAACTATCACTAAACAATTTCGACTAAACAGAATTACGTATGTAAATATAACTAGGCACAAATTTAACTATCACTATCGTCCTGCACATATGCTATGTCTTAGCTGCTTAGCTCTGACGGAGGTCGGTTCTCGTTGGACAACATGGTTGTGGACTCAGACACTGGTAATGTAGCACAGAGATGCATATAAATTAGAACAAGTGTGTCTTGCTGGTGAGACATAGCTAAGGCCATGAACGAGATACCAAATAATGTTGATTTCTGTGCTATTATTGTGTACAGTTGAGATTACTGTTGAATTTTGTTTTAGTGTCAAGGGTACTTGGTTACTTAAATGATAGATGAAATATGAAAAAATCTTGATAATTGTAGGAAGTTGAGAGGGAATAGAGGTTTCGAATCAAGATCATTGCATTTTAAAATTTGTAAACAGTATAAACATACAAGTATGCCTAGGATAGGCTAAGGCTTATGCCAGGAGGTCGTGTACCATTTGAGATTGATGTGTCAAATGATGTAAGTAGTAATGATGGGTAAACCTGTATGAGGCGGTTGAGTGAATAACCTACCGGCCGTATTGAAGTTCGACCGAACCAGTAGTTATTTCATAGCCGTAGCCCGGTGGAAATTTGTGTGTGTGTCTTGGGGAAACTCAAGTAGTCCATGGATGCGGTAAGTGATTAGCTCTGGCGGAGGTCGTGGCCTGTGAGTCGTAGGATAAACTGTTCAGCCAGTGGTGACTATGGCGAGAGTGTATTTACTCAGCTGCTCTAATAATTTAAAGTAATTGATTAACAATGATGGTGGTACATGGCTCTGGTTATATTTGAAAGACAAGAAAGAAACATTTATTCGTAACATAAAGACAATACAAAAAAGGAAACATGAAACAAAAATACAGAATAAGAGGCCTTATGTCAGGAAATGGTTCCACTTCATCATAGGGTTGGCATGGAAGACAGCGCTGGTCTTCCACTGAAGTCATAGAGTGAAGCTAGAATAGGTTACATTTGGACAGGTTACATAACAAGTGTTAAGGCAACGTATTCTAGCTAAATATGAGAAAGAGAAAAATGTGATGACAAATAAAAAAAAAATATTATTATTTGTTTTCTAAGAATTACAGTATGATGTATGTATAGTGCCTTTGGAGAAGTTGTTAAAATGTTAGCGTTTTGACTCTATTCCAGTTATGAAAATGACGTGATTCCATAAAATATGTTCCGTAAAGTTAATTTATGTAAATTGCAAGGACAACGTGTCATTATCTTAAATTTAGTGTTGAGAAAAGTCTTAGTACCTAGTGTGATAAACTTAGGTATTAAATGAAATACAGGTGTTAAACCAAACTACTAGAGGATATTCTAGCTCTCTGGAAAGAGATTTGCATTGTTCTATTGAATGAGAAATGGTTGGTATTGGTCTACCCGGGTTCGAGTCCTGGTGTGGGAAAATGTTTGCGGGTTAAACGCGGGCATTTGTTCCTAAGTCATGGATGTTTTCTGTGTTTTTTAAATATGTATTTCTGTAAGTACCTATCTTTATCGTTGCCTGGTGCCAGTAGAGCAGGCCTGGGTTTGGTGCGGGACTGTGTCAGTTGTGTAAGGTTGTTTCATCATCTACTTGGATACTTCATTGGGAAACAAATTATTCACTTATCTAATGAGGACTACAGCGCACCACAATTTATTTATTTATTTATTCTTTACTGGCTTTCCGTCCGCGGCTTCGTCTGCGGACTGTCGGCGTTTTCGTGGGTTGGAGTATGGCCTGTGTCCGCCCTGAGAAGCTTTCGCCTGCAATTGTTGCAAAAGTATAGTTATGCTATGCAAACTTACCTAAGTCAATATAATTTTCATTGATAGCAGAGCCATCTCTACCACAGATTTTACTAGCTATTTTTATAAGCTACGTTTAAGCCTAAATAGAGATTTATTTTGTAACACAATTTGACCATTAGCATTTTACAGTCCTTATGGACGAGACATATTTAAACTCATATTATGTACCTACTATATACCTATATACCTTCGATATATGCTTAGGTATAGTTATTTATACAAACGTTTCGGTAGCTAGAAACTAGAAGGCGCTGTAAACGAGTTTTTAAAAAATTGCTCGAGTTGCCTATCTCCATATGTATAATAGTAGTCTTTGAGTAGAATGGTTAAAGACGAATACTTTGTGAAAACATGTTACTTTGACACTAGACCGAATATCGCAAGTATTGGACGCCGGGAAAGTATCTATTGTAGAAGGCCCAGCATTATTGTGTATTGTAAAAAATGCGGGCGAGTGGTTCAGGTTGACCACTTTGTTTCCCTTTGTTTGTTGTAGTGGCGGAGGGTCTGGATTTAACCAGATGTAATTACCTACTTGGAAACGAAACGTGTCCTTGGTGTCACGCATTTCATGTTCAGAAAAATAAGATCTCAAATATTTAGTACTTTTCTGAAGAGATATTTCATTGAAACATATTTGACTGCCAGTCTTGTAGTTTAAGGATCTAGATAATGTCCTTTTATTTAGTATGCAGGAGGCTGTATTGACTGCCTGTAGACCCAGCTCTGCCAGAGGAGCGTAGGTGGAAGCACCATTTGTGTGTTAAACCGCCTGGTGGTACGTTCCATCAATCTCAAGGTAGTGCAGGGTTTGACAGCCGAAGAATGCTTATTGGTTAGAGCCCAGGGCGGTTCGAAAGTTACATTATGTCGCTTAATGAGTTACAGTTCAAATTGAACCTTATTGAAGGATGGACCAGCCAGAGGCAAGAGTTGGAGACAATGTTCTTCAGTCAATATCTCTTGAGCCTTTGTAGATAGTATTGACAAGCTCCGAAACAGCTAGATTAAGATTGCTACTAGCGTCTAGTGTGTGTAAGCGACGTTATTTCATTGTGATTTCGGTGCTAATGTTATTTGATGTAAATGTCATATGATTGTAAATACAAATGTTCACGTATCGGTTTTTGGTTCAGAAGAGATTATCAAATTTAAATTTATTATAACATCGCTGTTACCATGATGTGAACACAGCGATGGCCTGACATGGACTGGTTTATTATTTTGGATGCTACCCACATTTTAACACATGTTTCTTAATACTACACTGATTGAAACCGTGTTGATAACTACTTGATACTACTTGTCAATGATTTGGAATTGGTATCAACGATATGTTTGTTTAAATGTTGTGTTTAGTAGAAGTTAATATTTGTCCAATGGAAGACTTATTGCCAGACGTTCTTTTGCTTAATGATATTTTAACGAGTCACAACATATTGCAAAATGGTTTAATCGAGTTAAAATGAGCGTAACGAATTTCATTTTGTCGAGATGTCGTTCTGTAAATACGTCCTATATGCCTCGGTCAACTGTCAGGACGATTTTGTGTTAACTTTCCATACGAAAATGAACGTTACAGTATCTTATTATGTATCATCTTGGAAATTTAGTATCTGGTTACTTAAAATATGAGGAACCAGACCCAGCAAGTTGGAAAAGAGACGCAGCCATTAAAAGCTAGGGAAAGGATAGCAGAGTGGACGCGCCATTTATTAACCGTTCTAACACCTTTTGCCCTTGGGAGTGTCGCGGCGAAGCGCGATACGGACCGATAGTTATCAGGTAACTGTCATTATTTGTAGTATGGTAACATTGTGAGAAGGCAAGTTGACAGTTCGAGGGGCGCGAAAGGGTGGAATGGCGGCTGAGGCACGGACGGGCGAACAGGTATAGAGGACAGAGGTGAGCACATTGTGGTAGAAGTGGACAAGGAGGAGGAGATCTAGTGAAACTGTGAGTACACTATGATTCCTGATGTGTTATTTGTCTGTCACTATAATGTGCTGTAAATTATTACAATGATAGTGACCTCGAGATTGCAAACTCTTATCTAAGTTCTTGAGTAATGTAGTACAGATCAAGGCATAAGGCGTGAGGCATAAGTATGGCAAGCTGTGGGTCTTGAACACAGAGGAGATACCTGGTGGATTGATGGTTGAGCTGTAGGGGTGTTGGGAGGCTCTTTAAGGGAACTCTGTTTCCCGCCCTGGTGTTCAAGGGAGAGTGTTTACATGTGCCTCTCCGAGGGACACGATGTCCATAGTTTCCGTGTCCTCACCTACAGTTGTCGAGGGTGACTGGGGCCCTCATGTATCAGTGAGCCCAGAGGCCTCATGTATAAGAGGGCGGTCAGAGGTAAATTACCACTGTACCGCCATGCACAGAGGACATATTACCCTTTGGTCCTATTAGAAGTTTCTGTACGAATATATATTGTAAAGTAACTAAAGTGAAACAAGGATAGAGTTGAAAGGTCGAGGTCACTATCTAGTCGTGCATTGTTATCTGAAGTTATGTCGCTAAATTACGATAAATACCCCCTTTTTCAATAATCATCGCGACATCATTTATGTCCATATCAGTCGTGAATTAACACAAATATGTAAGGTTAAAATATGTAATTTACATTAGTTATTTATGAATTACGTTATATAAGAATAAGAATAAGAATAATTTATTAACATACAAATATTAACAGTTACATAATTCAGAAACAGTATCCGGTGAGTGCCAAACTAGGCTGAGCCTGTATCTTGGGACCCACTGAGTCGGTTTACAAATTCGACAGATAACACGTTGGATACACTAAGCTAGTACTTACAAATTAAATCTACTATTATCGTGCGAAAAATAACAAAAAGAAAAAATATATATTTTTAAGGTATTAAAATTAGGCAAAGGAAAATTATAAAAAACTACTACTATGCAGTTGATACTCGATAATCTAAGACGCGCACGCGCGTGCGTGCGTGCTCGCGTGCGTGCGTGCGAGCGTGCGTGCGTGCGTGTGTGTGTGTGTGTGTGTGTGCGTGTGTGTGTGTGTGTTTAATATGTTTCATATTTAAATCTTATTAAGATAGTTAAACTACAAGAAGTGCACTTTTGGGTTGTCATCAATCACGTGGTCAAATCATGTCTTTTTAATATACAGGGTGACCTCGAATTGGTAATACAAATTCAAAGTACTACAGAGAGCTTCCCTAAACCAATCGCTTCTACGAGGTCTCACGCTTAATTTTAAAACATAAGTACTTTTTTTTAAGTTTTCTAATTATCCCATTTTTTTTTGCTTAAATTGGTTACCCTACCATTACCTTTAAAATGAAAGAGGTTTAAAGTATTTCAAATGAACACTTTCCTCTTTGGCTGCTGCAAAATCTACACTTGAACATTTTATGGACCGACGAGGCAACATTTACAAGAGTAGGCATGTTCAACGTTCACAATGAACACTGGTGGTCTGATCGTGAAGCAAATCCTCACGTAACTCGCAGGGACTCCTACCAGACACGTTTCTTGGTAAATGTTTGGGCAGGAATACTGAACGACTGTTTGATTGGTCCTCATTTCATTGACGGAAATTTAAATGGACCGAAATATGAAGAATTCCTGAGAAATGTGTTACCGGTATTGCTACGAGAGGTGCCGCAGCAAAATTTGGAGGCTCTGTATTACCAGCAGGATGGGGCACCAGCTCATTTTTCCCTGCGTGTGCGAAGCTACTTGGACCAAGAGTTCCCTGGGAGATGGATTGGACGCTGTGGCCCAGTCGCTTGGGCTCCTAGAAGCCCTGATCTCACACCTCTCGACTTCTTTTTGTGGGGCGAAATAAAAAGGAGAGTGTACGCACGGGAAACAGATACTGTGGGTGAACTTCGCCAAAAGATAGTTGAGGCATTTAATAATGTAAAAACCAATGAATTTGTTCTCCACAGATTGAAAGACAATCATAGGCGACGGGCAGAGTTATGTATCCAAGAAGGCGGGGGTCATTTTGAGCACATTTTAAAAGTTGTTTAAGTTTTACAATTTTGTATTTTGTACTGTACGTTATTCAACAATAAATTATTTTTAATAATTCACTCATTATTCAGTTATTCACTTTATCAGATAATTTTTTAGGGTACCTACTTAAAACTAAAGGGTTGGATGGATATCAGCACCTAGTTTATTAATAACATCGAGTGATAGATACAGGAATGGAAATTGAGACACATTTTGTTCCTTGTCGCTTTGGGTGGCAGTGCGTCACGTTGAATGTCCACTGTCATTATCTCCGTCGTTGTTGTGACAGAGTACAAAATGGTGCGAGAATCAATTTCCTTGTCTGTACGACAGATATGCATGACGTCATGTAGGTTAACCACACTTGGGATTTTAAATTATTTTTATTATTTTGTTTTGTTAGAAAATTAACGATAATTAAGGAAAGCTAACTTTAACAACTGAGTTAATGCAATACACTATTAGTGATTAACTGAATCATAATCAAGTATTTTGTATTACCAATTCGAGGTCACCCTGTATAATATTAAAAAAAAAATGTTATTCAATCAATATATTTATTACAATATAACCAAGTGTTACATAACAAATATATACTGACTTGACTGTAGCCAGGATGGATTCGGAAATAAACTTTTTAGTATGGCGTTTAAATATTCTATTAAATAAAATTAGTGCACTTAATAATATGGAAAACATTACGTATGGCATCAAACTTTCGGGAAAACAAGAGTATGAAAGATAACTTTTCTGGGAAATTTAACATTCGGGCATATAAAATTCGGGCAAGTGAAAATTATAGCATATGAATTTCGGGCAAACAATAGATTCAAAAAATTCAAAAAATTCAAAATTCTTTATTTATAAAAACACATATTAAATGATACTAGGGACGGTGCCGCCCGGTAAGCAAACATTGCCTGTGTTGGGAGACACCGCTCTTCCTTCCGATACTAGTAACATGGATAAAAGTATTACAGGTTACAAAATTACAAAACAAAGAAAGACAACAATAGATAAAAGTAAAAGTAAAAGAAGTATAGTTACAAAACTAGGTAAAAGTAACATTTTAATACATTTTAATACAATACAAAGAGCTAAGAAGCCATACGTGCGTGTGCATGTACGTGTACGTGTGCGCGCGCGCGCTCGCGTATGTGTGTGTGTGTGTGTTTGTTTGTTTGTTTGTGTATGTGTGTGTGTGTGTGTATGTGTGTTATTATTCAATACAGTGTAATAAATTCTCCGTCTCGTCATAGGTTTTAGCTTTCAAAAACATTATTAGGACCTTTTTAACCTCGTAGATATAAATCGCCTTTAAAACTTTAATAATTCAATAATTCCATCTCTATTGCGCACGGCTGTTCGGTCAATTGTTTACAGAGTTATTGTGATTTATGATTTTACTTAATTTCATTAGGTACAGTCAAGGAATTTAATTTCCTACCCGTTTCGTTGAAATGTTGTTAGGCATTCACGATGCATTAAGGTCGAAATTTTCATTTTAGTATTGATATGTCAATACCTATTATTTGTCACTGCACATCACAGATAACCTCTTTGCGAAGTCATTTACTTATCTAACAATTATTTAATAAATAATTAAACACATGTCAGTTGGTGTCAGTGTCAATCGAGAAAATTGTGAAATAATTTTCAAATACGAAATTATTTTGAAAAATAATAAAATGCTTGCCGCAAACCGTGAAGTATTGCGAGCTCAAATAGTGGAATTACACCAGGAAGGAGTAGGGATTCATGAAATAACACGTCGGTTAAATGTGAGTAGGGACACTGCTCGCCGTTGGGTACGGCGATACAATTCTGAAGGAAACCTTATTGATCGGAGGCAAAATAACCATCGCCCGCTAGCGTTAACCGAAGACCAACGCCGATTAATGCAACGTCAATATATTTTGGATGGCTTTACAGCAACAGGACGGTTTGCAGAAATGTTTGACGTTCAACCTAGAACAATAAGGAATTGCCTACATGCTATGGATTTATATCACAGGCGGCCTGCGAAAAAAATTGCATTGACCGAGGCTCATAAAGCAGCCCGACGTCACTTCGCCCGTCAGTACTTAAATTTTGACTGGACGTCTACAGCATTTATTGACGAAAAGACATTTTCCAGTTCTCATACCGGAAGATTACATTTGTGGCGGCTTAATCGAACCAGGTACACAGAAGACCACGTCGTGGCTAATCATACTTCTGGACGAATTACTGCAAACATCTCGGGTTGGATTTGTTCGGCGGGTGTGGGAGAACTCGTCAATTTGCCACCTAGAGCAACCGCTCAGGACTATGTAGACCTGTTAGACGAAAGTGTGCTTCCGACATTACGAATCTATTATCCGCAACAGGAAATTGATTTTGTGCAAGACAACGCAACCATTCACACCGCGAGAATAGTGCGTGACTGGTTCCGTCGTAACCAAGCACAAATAAAACCTATTCCCTGGCCTGCAAAAAGTGCTGATTTGAACCCTATAGAGAATCTTTGGGCCATAATGGTCCAAAGATGGGATAACCAGAACGAAAGAAGACGCGAAGCACTTGTCCGACACTGTCATAGAGTGTGGGAAGATTTTCGAGGCACTAATATATGTGAACAATTAATCGCATCGATGCCAGAACGCCTTCTGGATGTCATTCGCAACTTTGGTGGATACACGCGTTTTTAATTGTATTTTTTTGTGAATATTTTGTTTATTCGTTGCGTTGAAAAGATAGTTTTTTTATAAACACCCTGCTTATAAAATTAAAAGATGATTAAGATTAAAAATAGTGTTTTTGTTTTATTGTTTTTGTTATGAATAATATAAATATAGAACCATCCATTATGCTTTTATTGAATTATCACTTTAATCGATTCTGTTAGATTTTCAACAGAAACATTTTGCTTTCAACCTATATCGGCACCAGTGTCTGGATTCGTCGACAATCAACAATTCAAACGTCGATTCCGAAAGTTCGTTATCTGCGTTCCTTTCATTCAAATATTGCAAGAGTGAAAGCGATAGACATATATTTTGTTAGATTTTCGATTACTGTCATCCATTGTCATGCAGTGCCTTGACGTTTTACAGTTCACCATGTCAACGTAATTAATCATATCAGTTGCCTAGTAACACAAACAAATGCGTCTGATATGTCAAGTAACGTTGTGCTTAGATAGCTCTTATGATGACTGTTTGCTATACGATATTGAACCTTAGGTGGGTAGGAATTTAAATTCCGTGACTGTACATTAAAAAGTTTGACATGGCTAACCCAACCGAATTAATAAGACGTTTTCACGTCAAAATCACCTCATCTTCAAAGGGCCATGTTGCTCCTTAAATGGCTACGGCTTTACATCCTAACAAACAATAACCGAGTTAAAACCCCCGACATCATCGCCAAATAAACCTCTGAGCAATGAGCAAAAACTTCAACGGGCTCCGAGCACGTACATTTTCACTGCAGGGACTCGTCACTAAAGATTTAAAGTACTGTGAAACTTCCGACAAAGTCGTCATAACTTTTAAACGGCTTAACTGATTTTTATCAAACCAAGCTAATAACAAACGATTAGGTCACCTTTCTGATTAAAAAAAAAACAATATTGGTCCATCTGTTTAGGAGCTACGATGCCACACAGATACACACGACAAACTGCCTCTACAGCAGACTTTACTTACATATATTGTTCGGTTTCAGAGTCGTTGAGCGAAGTGAAAGCTGGCGCGGTGTCTCGGGCGCCGTCCGCGGCCGCCGGCGCCGAGGCGGCTCGCGCGCAGGAGGCGCTCGCCGCGCTCAGGCCCTGGTCCGTCAAACTCGAGAGCGTTCCCGTCGACCAGCTCCTGCATGCGTGCACTACTTGCCACAAGACATTCCTCCAAGAAGCCAGTCTGCTCACTCACGCGTGTGCTCGTGCTGACCGGGAAATTCTTGCGAGAAACGCTGTCAGCGTTAAAACGAGAAAATATGTTTGTGATAATTGCGGGAGAAAGTTTCATTTGAAGACTTCATTACTTCGGCATCTTCAACTTCACCAAGAGGAACCTTACGTTTGTAACTTTTGCGAGAAATTGTTTACTGATATCTCCGCCCTACGTAATCACAAGCGAACTCACTACACGTGCAGTATTTGCCAAAGAGAGTTTGAACAATTGTATGCTTTAAATAGACACAAGAAATCTCACTTGAAGGAAAGACCGTACCCTTGCGACATTTGCAACAAAACGTTTAAGCTACAGTGGCACTTGAACACGCACAAGCTGATTCACTCCGGAATAAAAAGCCACGCTTGTGATGTCTGTAAGAAAGCGTTTCGCCGTAGTTCTTATTTGACCCAGCACATGCAGGTTCACACTGGAGAGAAACCACACTCCTGCGACATCTGTAAGAAAACGTTTACACAGAGCTACTCGCTAACTTCGCACATGCTTATTCACACGGCGGCCAGCGCCGAATCGGTGTCTTGCGAAATCTGTAATAAACAGTTTAAGCTTTGCAAGTATTTATCGAAACATATAAAGAGGATGCACGCGGGGATCAAACCGCACTCTTGCGAAATCTTCCCTTGCGACATTTGCAGCAAAAGGTTTACAACACGCGGAGGTTTGAGGTCGCATAAACATATTCACGAAGCGAAGAAACACGCTTGTGATTTGTGTAAGAAAGAGTTTTCGTGGCGTTCTCACTTAGTTACCCACATGGTTGTTCACTCGGGGCTCAAACCGTACTCGTGCGATATTTGTAAGAAAGCGTTTCCGAGTCGTGCTAAAATAGCTGAACACATGGTCGTCCATACAGAGGTCAAAGCGCACTCTTGCGAAGTCTGTAAGAAACGGTTCAAGTATCGCGGGAGTTTAACTAAACACCAGCGGTCGCGTCACTCCCGGCCCGACCACAGACCCCACGCCTGCGACGTTTGCAGCAAAGCGTTTAAGACACGCGAATGTTTGATGACGCATAAGCAACTCCAACACTCTGAAGCAAAAGTCGCTTTTTGTTGACGCGGCACATGCGCATTCGCCACGGAAAAACGATATCCCTGTGACGTGTGTAAGAAAGCGTTTTTGCGTCGCAAATGTCTGACTGTACACCGGCGTATCCACTTGGGGCGCAAGCCGCATCCTTGCGGAATCTGTAAAGGGCAGCGTCCGGCGTCGCTCGCATGTGCTCGACGAGCGGCCCGCCCCCGCCGGCCCGAGCGCTACAGACCCGACGCGCTACAGAGCGCTCGCGGGCTTTAGCCGCCGCCCCGGCCCGAGTGCTACAGATCCGACGCGCTACAGAGCGCTCGCGGGCTTTAGCCGCCGCCCCGGCCCGAGCGCTACAGACCCGACACGCTACAGAGCGCTCGCGGGCTTTAGTCGCCGCCCCGGCCCGAGCGCTACAGACCCGACGCGCTACAGAGCGCTCGCGGGCTTTAGCCGCCGCTCCGGCCCGAGCGCTACAGACCCGACGCGCTACAGAGCGCTCGCGGGCTTTAGCCGCCGCCCCGGCCCGAGCGCTACAGACCCGACGCGCTACAGAGCGCTCGCGGGCTGTAGCCGCCGCCCCGGCCCGAGCGCTACAGACCCGACGCGCTACAGAGCGCTCGCGGGCTTTAGCCGCCGCCCCGGCCCGAGCGCTAAATCTTACTAGCGACCCGCCCTAGCTTCGCACGGGTAGCAAACCCTCCTTATGAATCGTATGAAAATCCGTTCAGTAGGGATTATCGTTTCAGACAGACAGACAGACAGACGCGGCGGCGGGAGGACTTTGTTTTATAATATGTAGTGATAAACAATATAGATAATTCCTGTGACGGCTCATATTAACACGAATGACACTTGTTTATTTGACTTTTCAGTAATGCTACAATCATCCTAGATCGACTCCATTAAAATGTAAGATTTCAGCTCTTCGCGCGAGTTCCCAGCCAGCCAGCCCGGCAGGCAGACGGCGACGTGCCAGTGGCAACCATGATTATTAATTATTTTACAGCAACGTTTTTAGAACTTTTTTATTTGTGTTGTTAATGTATGTGCGTGTTCAATATGAATGAAACGTAGTTATTAAAATATCTGATTGAAAACAATGTTTTACTTTTATTTATTCAACTGCTAGAACTGTTAGGTAAGAACCCGCCCGCGGCGTCACTCGCGGGGTTGTAGGGATCAATAATAAAGGTATAAACTAAACAAAATATTTTGTGGGAAGTTTACAAATATTTTCCGAACTATATAATCAACTAATCTAGCCAGATTAATTGTTTCCATGTCGATTAGAAGCCCTAATTATATGCGGAATTCCAGCATGTTAACTTGTTTCCACCAGTGTGTGGTCAGGAACCGAATATTTCTATTTCACTTCACAAAATAAAAACTAATATAACGGTATAAACATTTCTTGATTTCTCTGATTGTTCCGTAGTGTCATCCAAGTGTCGTACAAAAGCCATTTATAATAACAATAAACGTTAAGTCAAAGGAATAAGGTTTATTTTGTCCTGTTACGAAAACACGGAAAATTTTACGGCATGTGCCGGGCCACGGTGACGACAACCGTGCGTCATGCTAATAACTCCAAAAATATAAATATATCTTCAGTAAATGGATTCACGAAGTAAAGAGGCAAAGTCTATATATTCAACTTATCAGAATAAAAGTATTTTATTTACATATAGTAAAACGTACATCATTTTTCTATTGGACTGTTCAGCAGGAAAAAGTACGAAATTATTTTTATAAACTAAAATATCATATAAATATGGTTCTTATAATTTATATAATTAATGTTAATTCTTCGTATTACGTTTCATCTATGTTTAAAAAGAGATTTACTCATGACGCGTATACGAGTCATGGGCATGGCGGAAGCGTTCGACCATGACGCATACGTGTCGTCACGGGCCTTGAATGGGTTAAGGTAAACAACCCTACCGGGCGACAGGGTGAACGTTGCTTATCAAAAATTATTTCGCCAACATTTACCTCTAGAATGGACTTTCAGGGTGGAAATAGGCTATATTTTAACTTACGAAAGTACTGACTCTCCGCAGGCAATGTCGCGGGCGGAAAGCTAGTAAATATTATGACTGTAGATACTAGTAGCAAACCGTGAGTATGATTCGACAACTGTGCGGTAGGCCGCCGTGTTCACATTACGCGAACAGGGAGCGGCTGACTGTTTGCCTCCCTATATAAAAATCTCAGCTCCCTATATAAGTACGCGGGTTCTATTGTAGCCCGAAAAATTTCTGCCCTAATTTCACTAGCACTAATTTCACAAACCCGAAATGTTAATTATCCTAACTATTCATAAGCACTAATTTTAGCATCCCGAATTTTCATTATGCCTATTTTCTCATGTCCGAAATCTCAATAAATAACACTATTTTAACGTATTAGCCTCTCTTCGAACACCTAATATTACTGTACCTAATATGTATGTTTAGTCTTACGTTTATTTAACCCTTTTCAGTGGGTCTTTTGAAGACAATTTTATTTTTTTGTTTAAATTTTGTAAGTATACAGTTAGCAAGTTCAAACTTAATATACTTAGGGCCGTATTTATGAACTCATCTCGACTGTGATCCCCGTCTCAAGACACGTCATAGAGAACTGTCATTGTTGACGCATCTTGTGACAGGCGTCTCGCACAAGATCCGTTTATTAATACGGCCCTTGGTAGTAACCCTTTTGATAGGGGCATGGTTAGATACACATTTTGCCACCTAAATGAGCAGGTTTCCTTACGATGTTTTCCCTCACAGTAACAGCCTCGGTTACCGTGCAGGTGATGTACATAAGTTAGAAAAACTCATTGGTACATGGCGACCGCGTGGGGTTCGAACTCGGTACGCACAAACACGAGTCGACACCGCTAGCCACTAGGTCACCGACGCTCCCATGCTGACGAAGAACCAGTAACTTATGAAATTATTATACTAGACTAGTTTTTGCCCACGTCTTCGTCCGCGTAGAAGTCGTATATCGCTGCTCCCTCGGTAACTGTCCATTTTCCCAGGGCAAAAAGTATCCTATGTCCTTCCCCGGGACCCGAACTATCTCCGGACCAAATGTCGGTCGAGCGGTTTAGCCGTGGAAGCGTAACAAACAGACAAACACTCTCTAGCACTTACAATGGGTTAAAGTTTTAGTTCCGTTTTTAAGATTCCATAACGTTTTTAGTCATAAATATTGTTAGTCATAATATTGATTGTCATAATATTTGAGGGTATAATTTGTATTTCCGATTATTCCTGGTCATATTTGTCGAAAGTCATAAAAACTTTATTCATAACTTTTTAAATCATAATGTATTACGCCTCATAATGTTAAAGGTAATAATATTGCTTGACATAGTGATTATAAGGTCCAAACTTGTTTATCATAAAAGTAAAATACATAAAATGTAAGTTTCGCCTACTATATTAGATAAAAAATATGTTCGGTTCTGGCGCTTCGCCGGCCGCTGCCGCGGCACGCTCGCTTCGCTCGCTCGGCTCGCGCGCTGTAGGGTCGCAGTTCTACCTAACACTCCTCCTCGCTTCGCTCGTCGTCGTACCTAACGGAGACCTTCCTTGTATGTCTACATCATATTCATAATATCAATTTGAAATTAAAAAAGAAAGAACATTTGGAGTCATAAAAATTACATAATAATATGTACTGAGGCAATGAAACGGTATGAATAATAATAATTAATAGTTTTAAATATATGTTTTAAAATATTTCTGTTTAATCATCAATATGCCTTTTAATGTTATAGATATAATTTTTATGACTTATGATAATTATAATCCTTAACATTATGGACTATTCACTTTAGCATTATTAAGCGTTATGCTTTACAATTTTTATGACTATCGATAGTTATGTTATGAGCATAAATAGTATGACAATCAATTTCTGACTTTCAAAATTCGATACAACAACTTTATGGGTGACAAAGGGATCCCACTTACAATATTAGTAAGGAAGGGTTCCGAGGACGGCCGGGGACTGTACTTGGGTGCGCCAAAGTTCATATAAAATTGCAAATTAGATTATTGGAACTCCGAAAATGTATCTCATACAATTTTACAACCTAATGATCATTGTACATAAAAAAAATTAATACTAACAATCGAAACTAATAATCCTCAGATTTCATAATATTGTAGCAGATCGATTGAATTATCGTCTGTTTCGGATTGATTGACGTCGAAACATTTGTTCTGACAAGAACAGTTTTGTTTGCCCTGAGAAGGACAGTTTATTACCAGCAACAGTTCTCATCAGCAATCTTCATCTTCGGAGCAGACGAGCAGCGGACGGACGACGTGTTCGCCGCGACGACCAGGAGCGAAAAGGAACGATTTTGGGCGCGCGCCAAATTTATAGGTGCGCGTCAAATCCAAAATGAGTTTCTGCGCAGCTCTCGCGCGCATCACGCCACCTTCGCCCCGTCTCGCTCTAGACCTCTCTATACCAATGTTATTTCCTTTTTCACTTTTCCTTTCCTATCTCTCGATCTTTCTTGTAAACATGTTACTGGTGTGTTAACTGTATATTTGTATTATAATTTTAGCTTTAAGTATACGTTTTTTGTAAATAAATTATCCATTATTCTTCAACCACAACTAGAAGTGTTTCACTAAACCTCCGCTACAGCCCGCACCCAAATACTTCTACAATATCACTAATTATACACCTTGTTTATACTAATATTTGTTTTCATATAAAAGATAAAGATAAAGAAAGTTTATTGATAGACCTGTACGTAATACTATATTATTATAACGTACGTATATAATGAATGGTACTTGTAGCTGTTGCTGGAGATATTGAGTAAAACCACCACTTGACTAATATGATTACTTATTTAATTAATTATAATATAACACATGTAAACTGTTTGGCGGGTGGGACGCTACTGTGAGACTCCGGACTGTATAGCCGGGCGCACGGTAAACAACGTAGCGCTAACTCAGCAGTCCTAAGTGTGTCCCTACAGACCAAGCACAAGAATACATACAGAAAATGTCCCTTGGACTCCAAACTAGGCGGCGCCTGTATCTTGGAGCCCTGTGAGCCGGTTTACAGAGTGAACTTGAACGAACAATAGTACAGTGAAGCACAAATTATTAAGTTATACCTACTTTAAAATAATAAAAAGGAATACTTTAGCATTTCATTTCGTAAGACTAAGGATACCCAAAAGATTTACTCCAGAACCAAGTGTGTGTGAGTGTGTCTATAAGTGTGTGTGGGAGTGAGTGTGTTGTGTTTGTGTATACGAGAATGTTTGTATGTAGTGTGTAAGAGCAGGTTGATAGCGATAGGGGTACGTGGACACATGAGAGATTTCTATGCCCAGGAACGCAACAAGGCCTCTGTGTCTCTGTATGATACTATACTTATACTAACGATCGAAACTCCTAATCATTCTAATTCATAACGAAGGTCTCCGTTAGGTACGACGACGAGCGAAGCGAGGAGGAGTGTTAGGTAGAACTACGACCCTACAGCGCGCGAGCCGAGCGAGCGAAGCGAGTGTGCCCCGGTAGCGGTCGGCGAAGTCCCAGAAATTAACATATCTAGGCAATACTTACATATAAACACCCTTCTATTTCTAAGTCCCTGCTCTGTTGGTAGTAATAAAAAATGATGTACAAAAAAAGTATGAGGAAAAAAATTATGAAGAGTGATTGTTATGAATACAAATCGGTAATAAAACAAAAAATAGAATAAGAATTTTATATGAGCCAACATGGACCCCTTGTACTTACCTATAGTAAAACGTTACATTAATATCGGTACTCTTCTTGTGATGTGATGAACCTATGAATTGTTTTATGAACTTTATTACCATATCATAAATGTAGGCTTAAATGATGGGATCCCTCTTTTGCCATAACTTTCATTTTACGTCAAATTGTGATACGCTACGGCACATGAATTTATGACAAACAATAGAGATCCTTATCATTAAATGGTACTTAATACTTCTGTATTTGTCTGGCCCATAGAATAAGTACATAATAGAAACCGTACTATAAGAAAGAGCTAAAGACGTAAACTTGACCTTTTTCTGCTTATGATATTCATAACGAGTTAGAAAGAGATGTCCTTATATATTATCACTTAGGAATCATTCATCGAACGTCGATAGATCGCTCATACATTTGCTCGAATTACCGTTTACACAAGAATCAACTCATCGAATTTTACTTTATTATTTTATTTGTCTATCGACATAGTCGTTTATCGAATCACCTATACTATAATTTTAGACTAACGAAAGTTTCAGTTCCCAAAATTCTTTTTCCATAGAAAATCGTTTCACTGGTGTTACTATACTTGATAATTCGTTTCAACGACAGAGCATTTTCATAAGTCATGTTTTCTCGATTCTCATTTTGCCGAATTATCACCGCCATAGCCGAATAACGTTTTTACTCAGATTTACTGTCTAATACTGGGGCATTACTCTGAGCTTCGAAATTCGAACTTCGGATCGCCCCGTACCTTTCTTGCGAATTAGTTACGCGTCGAAAGCAAAAGGGATAGGAATAGACGAAGTTCGAATTTCGAAGTTCAGAGTAATGCCCCTGAATTATCATAATATTTACTTGTTAAAATGTGCTAAAAAGTGTGTTACGTACTAATATAAATTACGTAATTTACGTACGTAAATTTCTTTCTTTCTTTCTTTCTTTCTCATGCGTAAAAAAATAGTATCTCTGCTTGGTCGAACAAGGCTGAGCTCCAACGGAATTCTAAATGTGATTGCTGATAAACAGGACTGCCCAATGTTCAAGTACTGGACTGGGCAGATCGTAGGAATAGCGCGCTCTTTAGATTAAGCTTTTTAAGTTAAGTTAAGATAAGATAAGTGTAAATTAAATTAAATTAGATACTTCTACTAACATAGCATTAAGTTTGTAATTAACCAACTATGGATTTTTTGTAGTCCGAATTAAAGATTTATTATTATTATTATTAATAATAATAAGGAACATGTCAATTTCAAAATTTGCAGACCATTTTTGATCTACTTCCCAGTGTTTAATTGAACTGAAGCTTGGAATACTTATGTAAACCCGATGACAATGTAATATTATTGTGTCAATGGACAGATCTGATGATAGAACCGGAAGGTGGCAACAGGATCCTCAGCTGTACTTAACGTAGACCCAACGAGATGGGACTCTTTAGTTTGGTCTTGATAATTTAATAAAGACAGTGAAAAAAATACAGTCGTCAATAAAAACTTGTCCCGAAATAAAATTTTTGACATCAGCTTTTTGTCATATGAAAGAAAAGAAGAGAGCTAAAATTTATCTTACAGGAAGTGTTATCTGGGGATTTAAAAAAATCGGCCCTTAAACATTATAATTACGTTACGCTAAACTTTAGCAGCTTAAAGTTATAGGTATTTGAAGTTTTTTGTTCAAAGCAGGTCAATGATATTTCAAATAAGTTCAATAATTCAACAATGTTTTAATTAAAATATTGGGGATAGAAACCTACCAAAAGTCACCCTGACACAAAATTTACTATTGGTGTATCGACTTTTTAATTTGGTAGTACTGTAGGTTCGCGAGGGGTCCAAATGGCGGGAGAATAGCGGTCCATTCAAATTTGCTTTTGGCAACACGAAGTAAAACGAAAGAATACCTATAAGGACATCTCTTTCTAACTCGTTATGAATACCATAAGTAGAAAAAGGTCAAATATACGTCTTTAGCTCTTTCTTATAGCACGGTTTCTATTATGTACTTATTCTATGGTCTGGCTGCATCCCACATTGTTCTCAGACGCGGCCACCGAAAACAGAAATACTACATAAAAGCTTCTTCTCGGGAGATGGCGCTAACCATCCCGTGTATTGTCATTTATTCAAGGATCTCATTTATTATTGTATTATAACAGATGTGAGGTGCAGTCACGGTGCTTTCAATTCCAACAATCCGTTTTGTATGGACGCCATAGTTACGTCAATTTGCACTAGATGGCGATATTTAGAAAGGCTATAATAGATGAAAACAACTTTAAATTCTAGTTTGAAAAAAGATGTGGCAGTGGCACAGCAGGGCTGGTATTGGTACCGTGGTTATTGGTCCCTGATATTATAGGTATGGTAATGGTTCTAATAGTAGTTACGGGAAAATGCGTTAGATGGCGTTGTGCCGTTGAATAGAGTGATATCTCTATCCTCCTATATTTATAATGTTCTCTTTGGGTGTAGTCTCCGGGCGGCCAAGACCAAAGAGTAATGTTATATTATGGTAAAGAGTGGCAACTCTATGATCAAATTTGCATCTATGGAAAGTACGTGCTGCCCTCTACGGAGTGTGGGGGTACTAAAGCATTAACCATACGTACGTATATATACATACCTACCTATAGAGGCTAGTAGGTAAGGTTTTATGGTGCTCCCACACTAGCTGTTACAAACTTTATATAACATTTATAACAGCTAGTGTAAGGCACCACGCTGGAGAAGAAATAAGACACTTTATTAATGTTTATTTTTTTATTAATTTCTGTTTTTTGCAATACATTTGCGCAGCCTTTTTCGTTGCATCCTCACCGTTATAATTAATTTTACCTTCTAATATTCTGTTAATAGATCGGCACCAACTGTAAATTATTATATTGATTGTTGTATCAACAAAACATTCCTTTAACTTAATTTTATGAATGTCACAGTCCATAAATGTGAAATCCGTGAATAATTTTATAAAAGAAATTATTCTTTCTTTTATGTTTTTTTTATAACATTCGCTACCAAGAAAGGCAATTGTTATTTTCTGTATATCTTGAAAGCAAGCTACCAGGCTATCGGAAGGATAACAAAGCCACTTTTTATTTTTATTAAATTCTTTGGCTCGTATAAAACGATGTTCCTCCTTATCTGGATTGCCTAATAGCTTGCTTTTGCAATGTTTACAACCTTTTACTACTCTCTGTAAACATTTTGTTAAGGCCCACCCGCAGACATAGTTTCTTTGATCAGTACCTGAATCCGTTAAACATCTGGTATTTTGCATTACACTCAGGGGCTGATCAATTACAATACTATTTTGGGAATTTGAGGGAGCAGTATATTTATCTTTGTTATTTTTAATAAAAAATGATAGTGACTGCAGGCAATGATTTGAATCCTCTTCGCAATTGCCATTCACAGAGTGGTTGCTGCTCAAGTTCTTTAATAACAACGTTTTAAATGCTCCCTCAAATCCCACGCAGTTAGGTGCTACATTTCTCGCACCTAAACTACGGATACTTCCAAAAAAAATTTCAAATGGGTCTTGATTAAAATTACGTGTAAACATTGCGTCTAAAGAATATTTACAGGACAACAATTGCCATAGCGATTTATAACCTTCGATGGTTTTGATGAAGTTATTTACAGTTGGCACAGATTTTACAAATGTCGAGCCATCATCTCTTTTCGCTATAAACTCAACTAATAAGGCTTCTTGCCACAACTCATGGTGAGGTGAATTTCTTTTAACCGCCGCTTTATATTTTTAGCCGTTGGGCGCAGAAAAGCTGGAGGCGTTAAAGGAGTCGAATAACTTATCTAATAAGAAAACAAATGATATTAAATTCGTACACTCTGATGGCACATCGCCCCTTGCAACCAAATTGTCTGCAGCCACTGCCATGCTATGGCTGAATACCTGGGCCGCATTTTTAACTCGCATTTTCTTTATCTTCTCAGGGTCGATGTGCTCATTTGTTAGCTTTGGTAACATCCTCAACTCACCATGAGATTTATCGGCTTCATAAATCCACTGAAAGTATTCCCACTTCATTATTTTTATTTCATTTTTGTAGCTGTATTTCATATCTTTATTTAATAAATTATTTCTGAGTCCTTTTAATAAGTGGGGAACATCAAACAGTGGAATTATTTCAGCCTCATTAATAATAATAATGTCTTTTCGCCATTATTTTCCCAATTCGAAATATATTTTTTTGGCCTCGGATATTAAATTATTAATACAACTCGTATTTGCTGTACTTTGGTCACAAACAGTAGCAACTATCTTAAGACCAGTAGCCTGTACATTTGTCACTACCTCGTTTAACATTTGTTTTAGCTTTTGCGATTGCAAATTTTGTACAAAATAATAGGCTACTGGTTGTTTAAAATTCTTTTTAACACCCTTGATCATGAATACTAAGGCATGATTAGCAAACTTTTCCGTCTTTTCACTTCCATAGTTTTCAAATCCAACAAGATCGTCCGTGTGTGAGTTGTAGTGTATTTGGGGAGAAATAGACATTTCGTCAAATATCAAGGTACACAGACGATCTTGATGTGACATTTTTGAGACTGTTGCCTTTAACTCCTCGAATATAATTGGGTTTATGCCTGGACACATTTTAATTTGTGCAAGCAAGGACTTCAACACCTTTCTTGATGGCAACGTAAAATGTTTGCACATTAACTTATAAGCTTTTGGGCTTTTTTTGTACAAAGTTAAAGACAAAATTTTTTCGTCCAGTGTTAAACGATGCCCTTTCTTTTTCTTCTGTCCTTCAACACATTGCATTCGAGTAAATAATTTACCAGAATCAGTCATGTTTTGAGTCAACCTCTCAAAATTTCTTCTAACTGATGTTTTCTGTATTTGCCGAAGACGCAACTTAAAATTCTTTACTTTTTGGCGTAGTCGCCTAATTTCATTCTGTTTTTGTCTTATTTGTCTTGCGCAGGTCTTGTCTCTTTTATTCTGCAAGTACGCGAAAGTTGTATCTGAAAGAAAAGAAACATTCAATTTTAATAAATAATAAAAAAAATTACAATGTGACATGTTCTCGAAATATTGTAAATATGGTACAAGCCTTTATGCTACTCAGAATAAGTTTATGTTTACATATGCGTGTGTTTGACGCGATGGCTGCGTAGATATTAATGAGTTTGACTGTATTTGTCTACACAGAATTCATTTAAGGTCAATTCCATGGTGTCTTTTCCCCAAGTTTCATCATAAGTGAAAAAGATTAATCCAAAAATAAACAGAAACTTTCACATTTATATTACTAACAAACCTAGTACGAGTCTCTGAGCTAAGCCGCGGAAAGACAGACATACAGACGGACATGACGAAACTATAAGGGTTCCTTGTTGACTTCAGAACCCTAAAAAGGTGCAGTAGTTTATAATATCATCGCAAAGAAAAATAATACGTAGGTACATACAAAGTTGTATTTAATTGTATATTAACACGTATTACAAATACGTTATTACCGTAACAACGCGTACTACATACCAAGCATGATGGATGACAGCATGGCTAGATAAAAATAAAGTTTTCTTACCTGCATCATATTTTGTGTGTGTTGTTCGGGCATGAACCATGTCAGGTACAGTCAAGCAAGTTGATGCTGTAGACCCTGATGGTATTGGGAATGCTGTTGAGTCGTCTGCAGATATTGACGGATCCGGTAAATTTGTAATGTCCGTCATTGGTCCAGTTTGAAAATGTTCTCTCTTCATACTGCAGCAGTTATGATCTGCCTCCACAAATGTACCAACAGCTTGCTGTACACCTAGAACACAATATTACCATTAAACTCCATAATTACATATAAATTTGTATTACAATTCTTTGACATCACTGGACATAGTAATTAGGAAGTCACTGGGGTTAGTCAGAATATTTTTTACCTGCATCATATATTGTGTGCAATGTTCGGGTATGAACATTGGCAGGAACAGTCAAGCGAGTTAATGCCGTAGACCCCGATGGTATCGGGATTGCTGTTGAATCAACTGCAGATATCGATGGATCCGATAAGTTTGTAATATCCATGAATGGTCTAGATTGGAGGCTTTCTCGCTTCGCTTTGCTATAGTTATGGTCTGCTTCCACAAATGCCACCACAGATTGCTGTATCCCTACAACAAAATATTACGATTAAATCATTAATTACCAAATTTTATATTAGTATAAGTTAATAAGTAACTCACATTTAAGCATATAATATTACAATGAATTAAATCAATTCAAATGTATAATATATATTAACTTATACTTAGTGAAAATAAACTTTACAAACATTTGGTTGAATCATAATATCTAAAAACACATCAAGCGCAGTCGGCCTGGCTATAAAATAGAATAACGAAAGTTAAGAATAAAGTGTGTATGTGAGTGTGTTTTTGTGTGTATGAAAGTTTGTATAATAAGTGTGTGAGTGTAAGTAAGTTTTGATAGACATATGTTTATTCAGATACAATTTATCAGTGTCATTGTAGTTCAGAATACTTAATTTCCCTCTATGATACAATACTTTAAAATATGTTTAGAGACTAACAGCCGCACTCAGAGACGTCAATTACATTTAATGCTTGTCAGTGACATCTTATTCTATTGCTATAGCAAAGAAAGTGACAGCAGTAACTTTAATCAAACTTAAAAATTAATTTATGTCTCTTGAGTGTGGTAGTAAGAATTTTGGAACAAATGCCACTTACTATTCAAATTAACTGATGGGATTGCTGACCGCATCACACGACCTCCTAATATCTTATATGTGGGATCGAAATGGTGATCACATATCCTTTTATTCTTGTATATCTTCATACAGTCAGTTACTTTCAGCTTGTCTCCAACAGCTGTCACCCAAGCAGTAAACAAACCTGGGTACTTTTCCGGGTGGGGAAAACGGTGAAATGGTACACCTTGTGTGACTGAAACGTAATAAATTTCATTGTTTTAAATTACATAACTTTAGATAAAGTTATAGCTAAGGTCTATACCTATTTGAATAATTTTCATGAGTGTTTCAATTAGAGTGTTGTACATGGTAGGAAAAGTTAATGAAACTTAAAAAATCTCTATCCTCATACAAAGTTTGTGTATGACCATCCCATAGGATGACACACTGAGGGAAGCCACCATGCTTGTGAACGGTTATACACATTAAGACAAGTACCCAAAATATCTTGATATAAGTTGTGACACTTGTAACTAATTGGTGATGGAGGTGCAATATGCATAGTGTAGCAATTAAGCCTTGTCTGAAAACCTTGGGTCGGGTCCAGTCCAGGGGTCTAGACATAAAAACATTTGTCAAGTTTTTGGTCAGGAGTCAATAAGCATTTTTCTAACTAATTTGAAAGAGAGGGGTAACTTACCACTTAAAAATACCATGATATGCACAGCTTAGATAAAAACTTTTAGGTACATGTTACTCTTAACTGATTTTTGGTAGGAATTGACAAGCAAATTTCTAACTAATTAGTAGGAGACGGGTGACTTTATTTTGTAAAGTTTAATGTACGCTACATACAATTATAAGTACCTTTTGCGGTAACGGTATACCGGTTGAGGTAGGTAAAATACCACGCTATGCGCACCTTAAACATAACAACACTTACGTATATAAAGCAAGCCTCGATATTAAGGCCGTAGTGTTATTGGTCTTGTTAAGCATTCAAATATGAATGGTATAAACTTACCTAGAGCGTCACAGCCAAAAACACAATATCTCCTCCGAATTCCACTCATGTTACAAAGATACAACAAAAACAATTGAAAAACAAAGTAACAACGAAAATTAAAACAAAACTTAACAAACTCAAAAACAAAACTCAATAAACAACTTGTAAATAACAGTAACGAATAACAAAAACAATGAAAATATAACTGAGATATCCTCAAAGAGCGCATCAACATCCGAACGCCAAAGAGCCAGAGTTGACAATGACGTTACAAACAATATGGCGTGCCTGATTGACGTGACAGTGACAGTGGCCATGGCTGCCACGACAGCCATATTTCATTTAGTACACATTTAGTACAGCGACACCAATACGAAGTGTGAGTGTACTGTACACTCACACTTCGTATTGGTGTCGCTGTTGTCGATCAAAATTGATGATATTCTAAGGGCCGTATTAATAGACTCGTCTTGGGTGATACACCCTTTACAAGATGGGTCACAAGACTGAGCTTTGATTAATAAACCAATCTCAACCCCATAATCCTGATCCTCGTTTCACTTGATACGAGAATCTCATCTCCATTGATTATGGTTATTTGGTGACTTGAGTCCGACTCACCTTTTAAAAAATGGCGGATGCACTGCCATAAATCGATCATCTGGGTGCGTTTTCACAAATAAATCGGTTCAGAAAATAAGAAAATCCTATTTTGCATCCTGTATTAAGCAAAAAATAATATCTCAATCGTATTTAAATAAGAACATTACCTAAATTGTACTTTTGCCGCTGCATACAACTGCCTAAAAATGGTGTGCTTTGTGTCGTGTTTATGTGAAATTATAATGAGAGCTAGATACTTTTCTATTAATAGTAAAAGTACGAGGTATCGACCAAGCGACGGCCAAATAATAGCTCATACCCATGTGTACCTATAACAAACCAATGCTTTCGTGCGGGATGGCCCTAAAGGCGCGAAACATTTAACTTCACACAGGCTAATTTCAAGTAAGTACCTACATACAATTTACTTTTTATACTTATTACTGATCCGTAATATAATTAGCATTATATCATAATAACAGCCAAATACTAGGCCAATGCATACATTTATTAGTTATGTGAAATATTTACTTTTAAAGTAAAAATTATGCGACGTTTTATTGGTAGGTTACTCATCCAACCCGATATGCATCGATACCTCAATAGGTACCTATGTTTTATTATGCTGGTGTTTAGAAAACCAACAAAATATTATTAGCTATTTTGTTAATTAATTGTGTATGTTCCTACCTATTATAAAGTTTCTACACGTAAACGTAAAACGGGTCGCTATAAGTAGAGAGGAGAGGGATTTGACAATACACAATACGTATTGACATAAACACGAACGTATGCCGTTACGTACCTCTACTTTATTATTGTTTGATAAATAAAAAGTGCCTGATTTGTTTGAAAACTTGTACTAACTTTTGCAACAATCAACTAGTAATAACTGTGAGATATATACAGTTTCGTGTCCTAACATAAATGTGGTGTAAAAAGTGTAGGTACCTATGTGTGCAAAGTAACTTCATGAACGAAACTAAAGAATCTGCATCTTCTATCATTTATAGTGCTTAGATATTGTGTTTAACTTAAATTCGTTTTGTAGGTTGTCGTCAGTCCAATAATGGAAAACTTGGATAACAGGCAAGGTTCGCCGGAAACAATCAGGACTCCAAAAAAGGTATATCAGATATTTGGAGGAGTCAGTGTTCACAAACATCAACGCCGACAGCAAGCAGTTGACGACAATGGCTAATCGTTTGCCAATTGACAAATAAACATGAATTTTACTTGTCTAAATAAAAATAAAAGGGCTTTTCTTTACAATGATGATCAAGTTCCAGGCCAGGTAAATTCAGTTTATAATGTACCTATTACATGACCTTTCAAGAAAAAACAATTAATTTATATTGTTTTTAAATAAAATACCTAACTTTAGATGTAACTCAGGCGCTAGGGTACCCAATGTTTGTCAACTGCATTATTTAAAAGATAATATCATGTAAGATTATTATAGGTTAGAAATATCTATTTCTAATTAAAAGAGGTAAGTATAGGAGTTGTAAAGATCAGTGTTAATTAGTTCTATGGTACTGCACATAAAATATAAAAAACATTTGACTTATTTTAGTATTAGCTTTTCAGAGAGCGCTGATGCAGGAAGTTTTACAGTTTCATCTGTTCAATATTTAATTAAAATTTTGTTTGTATTGTAACATCAAGTGATACATAATTCATAAAGTAGATAAAACAAGATAAAGACAGATTTAAAGAATACATACATACATACCTACATATCATGGACAATCTCACACAAATTGACCTAGTCCCAAACTGAGCTCTAGGCTTGTACTAAGGGTACCAGGCAACAATATACATACTTATATAGAGAAATACATACTAAAATATATAGAAAACATCCATCACTCAGGAACAAATATGCTTATCACACAAATATTTGCCTATACCGGGATTCAAACCCAGGAGCGCTAGCTTCTTAGGCAGGGTCACTACCAACTAGGCTAACTGTGTCGTCATACAATATTAGTTAAATGTTTAAAATACTGCTTGTAGGAAATATAATATAGGTAAGTATTTATTTCAAGTTACCAATGTTACCTACTTACTTATACTCTCACTGCCTGTATTTATTACCAAGTGATAGGTTAAAAAAATAATTAGAATTTTATAGAAATAGAATAGTTGGGAAAAAATGGATGACCTTAGTACAAGACTGGGCAAGGTAGGGTGAAAATGAAGAGGCCTTTAACCTGCAGCCTGCAGTGCATTGATGTGGGCTGAAATTATGATATTTATTTCAGTTACCGCCTGTTTCACAATCGTCAAATACAGCATATCTGTCACATAAATTAAGCCCTGTCCCTTTCTTACACTTGAAAATGGACAAGGAGAGTGCAATCTTTATTTGACAGGTGAATTTACTTGTAGATTGTGAAACAGGCCCTTATTTTATCTAAATTTATTTTTATAATTATACCTTTTACATCTTTGAAACAGGTGAGTATTCCGGTCAGGTTGGTTAATAGTTAGATACCTAGGCTAGCTGTGAATCAGTTAAAAATAATCTGAAGTATATTTTGATTTTAAAACATGAATGTGTAAAAATTAAGTATTTTTCTTTTATATAATAAACTGACCGCATTCTTAATAGTAGTTTTATTTATTGGTGAAGACATATTCAGGGTCTGTTATAAAGTTTTATTTTATTTATTGTTTTGAAGTTTTAAATATAATATTTAACTTAGTTCCTGTTCCACTATTGACAAGTAAATTTATCTGCCAGTTAAAATTAGCCCTCTCCTTGTTTATTTTCAAGTGTATGAAAGGGAAAGGGCCAAATCTACCTGTTGGATATCTTGATTTTCTTGACAATTGTGAAACGGGTGGTTAGTGTGATGAAAGTAATTAATTAGGTTGGTCCTAATCATTCAGAATTTGAGAGGCATATTAAGAGAGGAGGTAATGAAATAAAAGTCTACTAATCTCTTGACTTTAGAGAGCCTTCACTGAATGTCTTAGTAGGTACAATAAAACAATGTAGTGTGTTTCTCATAGTAATGAATTAAATAGACACAAAACCATCAAGCTACTGTTGAAGTTGTATTGGCTCTTGGTGATTCAGTGCTTATATTGTATACATATAATAATGATAACTTTTAAACGTTAAGTAATACTTTGACATGAAGTTTCCGTTAGGTTTTCCCCTTATAGACCTAGATACTAATTGTTTTTTTACGCCGCCACTGCTTATAGCTCTCCGCATTTAGCCTTATTATTTTGTTTCTTTATCACCGCCGCTAATTTCAATGCTCTCCTTACAAATTCAAATAATTTATTCAGTAATTTGGTCACATCAGGCTGTTTTACTGTCGGTTTTACAGGCGCTTCGGACAAGACCAACATTTGATTAACCTCTTTCTCGAAGTTGGACCTACCTAACTGGACAGTATGTCCCAGGTAAACATAATCGTCAACAACTTCGAGTGCCGAGCCTCAGATTACCACGGGAGTTGGTATTACATGGGTGTTCGACATGATCTTTGTCTTGTCCATGTTCATCCTCAGACCAACTTGTTCAGAGGCTCTGCTGAGGTCATCGAGCATTGCGTTTAGGTCTGTCATGGTCTCAGCCATGACTACTATGTCATCGGCAAACCGAAGGTGGGTGATGTACTCGCCGTTTGTACACGTCCTTCCCAGTCCAGAATCTTGATCACATCTTCCAGCGCAGCGGTGAACAGCTTCGGAGAGATTACATCTCCTTGTCTGACTCCCCGCTGCAGCGGAATACGCTCAGAGTCCCGGTCCTGAAGTCGGACTGACATGGTGGCATTTTCGTACAAACACTTTAACACCTCGATGTACCTGTAGTCGATTTGGCACCGTTGTAGAGACTGCAGCACAGCCCATGTCTCGATCGAATCGAAAGCTTTCTCGTAGTCCACAAATGCTAGTCTATACACTAACCTATACGAAACTATATTTCCTATCAGGACGAGTCGTGTGCCATACTTTCTTCATTTCTACCTATGTAGGTAGTTTTTATTGTCGCTCGCCACTCGATATTTGAGAAAATCTATTATTGGAGGTCTTTATTAACGCAATAGAACCCAAAACAATGATTTGTGTGAGTTTGTGCGCGCAAATCTTAGAAACGACTTAACCGATTTGGATTAAATTTGGCCCACAGATTGTTTATCACCTGGATTTTAACACATGGGATACTTTTATCCCGGACTTTTACGCGGACGGAGTCATGCGGAGTCGCGGGCATGCTATATTATGAAATAAACAAACATCTTAATGGGAACAATAAAGGCATTAAGTCTGCCATTTGTACCTACATTGTGTAATAAATATGCAAGTTCAATAAAACATTAGATTTGTAGGTGAAACTTTATTAAACTATCTTTATTAGATTGCTAAACAAACACCTGGCCTGGCTCGGGACCTTGAATGTGGATCTATAGTTATCTTTTTAGTTATGTATATTTGAAATGTTTATGTAAATGCACCATACGATTAAATAATTAGGTTGCTTGTTTAATTACATATAGGTATATGCCAATAAATCATGCCATGTGGCATAAACATTCATTAAATTTAGTGTTACCTCAAGTTGCTTGTTGTCACTTTATAGTGTACCTTAGCAAATTAAAAAGTGACAGTTGTTCTTATGGGATATTAGTGGAACATGGATGAAATGCTGTTGATAGTGTGCATAGTAGGTGCGATTACAGAAATATGGTTAACACAAGTTGCCCATGACTCGTTTGTCACTTGGTAGCTCCTCTCTACCTAAGTTTAAAATCAAGAGATAAATACCTATCAGAGGGACAGGGATCCACTGAGTGACAAGTAAGAAAATACAACTTGTGTTAACCATACTGTTATAATAAAACATTAAGGTAAATTACCGCTGAACTTTAATAGAAAAATAATTATTTAATACGGATATCAAAAGCATGTTTAACTCCTGTCTTCCAGGGTGGCAGTTCAAGATGGATCATCTGAAAATAAAAAAACAACAAGTATATTATAATATACACCAACCTGTTTAATACAGTTTGGTTTCATAATTGTGTTAGGAACATTCGCTAAACATGCATAAATCTATAATAATAATATTACTCCTCATGTAAATTGCCTGGCTGTGTTAAAAGTATCTCTGATAACATTATTTAAATAAGGATTGGCCCATTACAACCCTAATAGCCTTATAGATTCTGTTTAACCAAGACTGTCTGAGACAAGAGGACTGATTTATATTATACTAGCATTACCTTAAACGCATACAACTATATTCCTAGCTTGCAACATTAGTCCAAGTTTCTTCATACATTTATTGAAAAAAATATTCAGTTATGAACATTAGTTTTTACTTTTCTATTACATTATATCAAACTATTAATAAAATTACATGTATTGATAATGTGTTAGTAGGAAAATTGGACTACCTACTCTTGCAAGCAAGGCGCATAGTTCTACGAGTTTACCTGGTGTGATTATCCTAGCTAACTAGGTACCTTCTTGTTTGTGAATTAATAAATAAATTAACACTACATTTTACCTTCTTTAACCCGTAGTGTCCTGATATCAGACTACGTCAGTCTACAGGACCTCTATATGGAAATTTTCCGTAGAAACTGCTGCAGACTACGTCAGTCTATTTTGTTATTTTTCATCTCAAGCAGAAGGAACTCCAGCTCCCTGGTAGAAGTCCGTCTTTCTTCAGGACTCGTTTCATTGATTTATCAAATCCAGTTAGGTCAGCGCTGTTGTGGATTCGAGACGCTGCACTTTTCCACCTTTATTAATAGATAAAAACCTCATGTATTTCACTTTATCAACAAAGTCGGCGAGAAGAACTTATAACCTGTACCTATAAGAATTCCATTCCCGGCACTCAGTATGCGCGTTTCGTTTTTACGATTTTACAGGGAGTTTTTGAAAATGTGTTATATTTACATAATGACCTTATAATAAAAGCTAGTAAAACAATTTTAAATAAATTATCTAAAAATAATGACTTGCATTTCCACTTTAAATCGAAATATTCATTTTTGATGATTCATAATCTGTGTCAAGTCTAAACGCAAAAACATTTTCTTGCAGAATCAAAACGTTACACCGTTTCGTTCATAATCATCTGTTGCCCATTCGTAAAAAATGTCATCTGCTTAAGCTAATGGCCTTGAAGCCAAAGCTCAAAATAATAATTAAAAAAAATCAAGGATCAAGGTTGGGATGCGTTTCTCGAGTCCGACTCAGGTGATATTAGTTTATTAATAAGCGGCAATCCTAATCCTAGGATCACGTATTGAGTCGGTCTCGTAAAAGAGCGTATCAACGATGGGGTTGAGATGAGTCTTAATAGACACACACAATAGGCACACTTAGGGCCGTATTAATATACGGCCCTAAGTGTGCCCCCTCTGGCCAAGACTCGGGACGAGTGAAAATGGCAGTTCCGCACGTGTATCAGACTACGTTTTTTTAATACATTTGCGAAATTATGACAATAAATATAAATACGTACCTGGTCTACTATCGTAATGAAAAAGGCGGGTTTGTGTTTTACTTTTAATTGACAGACTTTTCATAATGGCAACGGTTGTGACCATTCGCCAAATCAAAGAAAAAAAATGTCACATTGTAATTTAATATAATAGAGTATTTAGAGTAAAAACCAAAGCATTACTCCCATAACGTCCAATTCCCTCTCCAAAAATGTCAAATTCCCAGAAAGTACAATTCCCAAAATGTCAAATTCTCAGAAAGTCGAACTCCCAGAAAGTACAATTACCAGATTTTCCAATTCTCAGAATGTCAAACTCCCAAAATGACAAATTCTCAGAATGTCGAATTCACAAAATGTCAAATTCTCAGAATGTCGAATTCCCAAAATGTTAAATTCTCAGAATGTCGGATTCCCAAAACGTCAAATTCTCAGAATGTCGAATTCCCAAAAAGGTCCATTTTTAACCGACTTCAAAAAAAGGAGGAGGTTCTCAATTAGTCTGTATGTTTTTTTTAAATATTTGTTACACGATTACTCCGTCAATTGTGGACCGATTTTGAAAATTCGTTTTTTGTTTGAAAGGGTATACTTTCAATGTGGTCCCATTGTCACGAAATCAGAATCTGATGATGCGATCCATGAGGAATCGAGAGAACTCCTAAAAAGTTATAGGCACGCATACAGCGATTTTGGTATTACCTGAAAGGCCTTAAGAAATTGCATTACAAAATCACCTCTTGGTGAAGAGGAACTGATGATGAAGACCAGAGATGACCACCGGAACTCCTTAGTCGTAACTGTCGTAAGTGATTGACGCCAGCAATGAGATTTCTTTATTAAGAACATGAAGCTACTTTTATATTCATTATAATGCATGTGGTAAAGTGCAACTGATGGTGAAGTACCGGGAGGACTCCTCAATGATTAACGGCCCTGCATCTTGGACAGCGATATTTTGTTAAGGGTGATGAGAAATTGGTATTAGGCTACTGTGATGTTTATGTGCTTTAGTTTATCTTATCACATATTATTAATATTAGGAGCATCACTAAAAAGCGAAAAAAAAATGAAAAGGAAATAAAAATCGTCTTCAAAAACCCACTAAAAAGTGTGAAATAAAGACCGGCCTCCTAGGAGTCCTAGGAATTGCCTATTTAGTGTTTGACACCTATCAAACCTTTTTTAGTGGGTTTTTGAAGATGGTTTTATTTTTTTGTTAATTATTTATAAAGCGTTATTTAAAAATATCTTCTATGAAAATTATCTAATAAATCAGCCGCCATTTTGAACTTATTAGTTATTCGACAGATTGCTTCCAAAATCGATATCTGGGGATTTGTGTGGTCTCCGACAACGAATCCGTTGACAGAATGAGAAAAAGAATCCGCCATCTTGAACTTTTTAGTTATTCGTTCGATTGCTTCCAAAATCAATATCTGGGGATTTCAGTGATCTCCGACGACAAGATACTGCGTTTTAATTATTTTTATGAGTTATTTATGAGGTAGTAAACTATTACTTAATTTTCTGGTTATGGCCAAGCATTTTTGTCCGTTAAATAGTGCTCGACCGTATACAGGGTGACTGGATATTCGATACATTCCTTTTAAGAAGGCATAGTAGAGCTCATTTGGAGCAAATTAGGTCATGTAGTACCCTGGCCGAAAATTATTAGTTTCTGAGATATTTGAGATTTTAGTTTTTTTTCGAAATTGCAGAACATGTTCGAAAAAAAAGATATAAAAAAATAATTTGCCATTTTTTAATGCACTTTAATGGATTTTCTGAAAGCTAAAATGTCAGCGATTTCATGTAATGACAAAACCCTTATCACATAATGCTACATGTCATGTTATTTAATAAAACTCCAATAAAAAGACACAAAAAAGTAATTACTTCATTAAAAGACAGGGTTTTTTTTTAAATAAATGTATGACATGCAGCGTACAAATCACTGGAAAAACTTCCTTGGTTTACTAGCTATCTAATGAGGTACAATAGTTATCAAAAAATATTAAATATTCAAAATAAGCAAGTACTAATTAAAACTAAGAAGTACATTTCTTATGAATTTCCATTACTCTTGTACCTGGTACGAACTCTTCAGAAATCAGTACTTCAATGGCCGATATTATTGCAAAAAAGAACTGAACTTAATTAATTAAAAGATAATTAAGAGAGAGTAAGTAATTATTCGCCATCAAAAATGGATACTTGTAGATTAACTCATGTTTAGGGAATCAATCTACTGATTTGGAAAAAGCATTAACTTGAACGTAAAGTCGGTTGAAAACTTAAATTCAATGATTTTTTCATTAACTTGTTTAATTATGAAAGTCAATAATACAGTGGCATAAAGGATGGTGTCTGCCTGTCGCGTATAGCTCGACTTGATGTAAATACTTTTCTGTTTATCCACAATAAATTAAAAACTAAAAAAAAACCGCCTCAACCGTGACGGTTGGTTGGTTGGTTGATGGTGACGGTTGAAAATCAGTAGGTTGATTCCCTAAACATGAGTTAATCTACAAGTATCCATTTTTGACGGCGAATAATTACTTGTTCTTTCTTAAGTATCTTTTATACAGAAGCGTTGAATAAGAGCTCTTGGTGGCATATCCCAAAGGGACTCGTGTAAGCCACTTTTTAAGCATTATAATATTCTTCCTCTTCCATGTCTGTATATTAAAGAAGTCGCAATGTTCGTTCAAAAACATCTATCACTATTTGATATAGCTAGTCATAATATTAATCTCCGTAGCAAGCAGAAATTAATTTACAATTCTAGCCACCGCACCACCCTTTACTCAAAAAGTTTTTACTATATGTCTATCCAAATCTTCAACAACATACCAGATAGTTTTAAATCTTACGAATTGTTTAAATTTAAGAATAGTGTACAAAAATGGCTGTTAAAAAAACAATTTTATGACTTACATGAGTTCTTTGAGAACCGCGGAAGTCTGTAAATACGAGTCATTAGGTTAGCATTTAGTAATAATTTTATGTCAGTACTTAGTTTAATGTTAATAAACAATTTGTGATAGTGTTAAAACAAACACATTAGTAAATAACAAAGACTTTGTAGTTTATTTAGTATTTAATACAAGAAAGTTTTGTTTAATAATAAGTTTATAAGTAAGTTACTGTTGTACCTACATTGATTTGTAGCATTTATTGTACACCTATTTTGGTAGATTGTAGTGATGCACGCACAAAAAATTTGTCATCTGTATAATTTATTTATACTTGTTACCTACAATCAGGCAATAAACAAATTTTTTGAATTTTAATTCATTAAGTTCAGTTCTTTTTTGCAATAATATCGGCCATTGAAGTATGCATCTGAAGATAAATACTGATTTCTGAAGAGTTCGTACCAGGTACAAGAGTAATGGAAATTCATAAGAAATGTACTTCTTACTTTTATACTTTTTGCTTATTTTGAATATTTAATATTTTTTGATAACTATTGTACCTCATTAGATAGATAGTAAACCAAGGAAGTTTTTCCAGTGATTTGTACGCTGCATGTCATACATTTATTTTAAAAAATCCTGTCTTTTAATGAAGTAATTACTTTTTTGTGTCTTTTTATTGGAGTTTTATTAAATAAAATTACATGTCATGTAGCATTATGTGATTAGGTTTTTGTCATTACATGAAATCGCTGACATTTTAGCTTTCAGAAAATACATTAAAGTGCATTAAAAAATGGCAAATTATTTTTTTATATCTTTTTTTTCGAACATGTTCCGCAATTTCGAAAAAAAAACTAAAATCTCAAATATCTCGGAAACTAATAATTTTCGGCCAGGATACTACATGACCTAATTTGCTCCAAATGACCTCTACTATGTTACCTTAAAAGGAATGTATCGAATATCCAGTCACCCTGTATAGTACGCTTTAGACATCAACGACTTTTTCAAGTAAATTTTAAGTGGTGGAAAGGTGTTGAGAATGGACATTCAACACGTACTTTTTGATGGCTCAGATTCAAAATAAAAGGTTCTTTAATTTAAAGGTGGACTGTATTACTTGTTCGAGGTTCACAAATTAGAAACGGAAGGCTACAAAAATACTGAGGTTCTAAGGTTCGTTCTTAAGGTTCATAAAGTTCTTGAGGTTCAGCGGAGAAATCACACTGCTTTAAAATTTTTGTTCGTTCGTTGCCGGAGACCACACAAATAGCCAGGTATCGATTTTGGTAGCAATCGGTTGAATAACTAAAAAGTTCAAGATGGCGGCTACATTTACATTTTGTTAATTTGTAGTTACATCACATAAAAAATGAGCCCAGTATAAGCTGACACTCACTAAGTACTAAAGTGCATACTTATTGCGTGTCAGTTTATACTGGAGTTTGTTTATATTGTATTCCCGTGATTTAAGAACTATTTACATGCCTACAAGTTTGTGCGGAACCCTCGGTGCGCGAGTCCGACTCGCACTTGACTGGCTTTTTTTTTATATAAGAACTTGACATAAGGTAACATCAACATTTTATCATTTAATAATTTGTCCTACTAGTATGACTACGAGGAACTAGGCGTGCTCGGGTCCCACTAGTCGGATAAATCAGTAGGATCACGAGGAAACACCCGCCCGGGGATGTTGAATGAATTGAAATCGAAACTGGTAGGTAAATGAGTCTTTAGATTCGTCAAACAAAAGATAACACAAGTACGGAAAACAAAAAATAGTACAAAGTCGGTCGTTAGTCCCTAAAGTCTCTAGATTCCGGGTAACTGAGGCGGGAGGCGTGTCACAGCGACTCACGCGGCGCGGCGCGGCACGGGCGCCCGAGCCCGTCGAGCGCGAGCGAGACGCTACTATACGGAGTGCCGTCGCATCGTTTCCTCCGTACAACGGTTGGGTACGCGGCCGACAGACGCCCGTACGGGCTGTGATCACAGCGAACATTGAGCGGCTGACTGTTAAAGGGCTATTACACTACGCAATAACGCGTAGTTCTTTAGTAGGGTTCTTTTCCCTAAATCGGTATGGTGTAATAAGAGGAAGGGTCCCTGATTTTAGGGCCCTAACAAATAAAAGTAAAACATTGTTTTCAATCAGATATTTTAATAACTACGTTTCATTCATATTGAACACGCGCATACATTAACAATGCAAATAAAAAAGTTATAAAAATGTTGCTATAAAATAATTAATAATCTTGTTTTCACTGGCTGGCTGGGAACTCGCGCGAAGAGCTTAAATCTTACATTTTAGTGGAGTCGACCTAGGATGATTGTAGCATTAATGAAAAGTCAAATAAACAAGTGTCATTCGTGTTAATATGAGCCGTCACAGGGATTATCTGCGTCTGTCTGTCTGTCTGAACGCGATAAACTCGAAAACTACTAAACGGATTTTCATACGATTCATGAGGAAGGTTTAAGTGTATATAAGTCATTAAAGTTGAGATGCGTAAATGCTCTGCACGGCTAGCACATCTGCACGGCTAGCACATCTGCCCGCGACTCGCGCGACAAGCGAGAAAAAGCGCGACATAGAGCTATCTCGCGAATCGGTAGCATAACACGCGCGACATAATTTGGTGACTCGCGGTCAAACGTCAAAGTGACAAATCTTTGTCGCTTGACAGTTAAGGGCGACATACTCTCGCAACTCGTAGCACAAGTGTTCATAAGGCGACATAATATCTCGCTTACCAACGTCAAAAGGCGACAGATTGTCTTCGAGCTTTCAAGCTCGCGAGATATATCTCGCTCTAGTCGCATCTCGGATTTTTAACAACAACTTTCTTACCTCAAAATTCAACTTTTTTGGCCAATTATACATATTAATTATATATACATATCACAATAATTTGAGATAAAGTTATTATTATTATTATTTTATATTAGACAGACAGTTAACACTGATATGTCTAAATCACTTGGCCCTAGAATCAGTTCAGTGGCCTATCAGTTGGCCCTAGAATTTATTGATTACCACAGCAGCGCATCCACATAAGGAGAAAATATTACACAACAAACATATACACATATAAACGTATTTGAACAAAGCTAATGTATTGGTTTCTTTAAATAGATACAGCTAAACTGTAAACGAAAGACTATTTACTATGACAATATGGAACTATAAAAAATTCACAGTTATTGTGTACATTCGAAATCCGTGAACACAACTTGCAAACTCCAAGTTTACAAGTGTTCTAAGAGGCGATTCATGGCACTTCTCTCTGCTGCATGTACCTGAAATAAATTTTGTATGATATTATTCAATATAGTAATGGAAAGGCGTCCACTGTGTTACATAGATGCCAGCGCTAGCGAGCTGGAAGTGCTAAAAATTTAATCTAATACAACATCCCTGCTAATATTTTAAATTACAAAAGTATGTTTGTCTATTACTTTTCTTGCCCTTCACAGCTAAACCACTGAACAGATTTTGATAAAATTTGGAATGAAAATAGTCCAATCCAACAATAGTTTTTATACATTATCTGAAAGTATGATGGTTTTCTGACCACCTATTGATATGTGTAAGTACTGTTTAACATATTGTAATACTTATAACTGGTTACTTTTATAATGAATGAATGATAAACCTTGGACTATTGTTGTAAGCTAGGAACATAGTTTAGGGTATTTCATTTTCCAAACTTTGTATTTTCTAATGACTGCTTGTATCCTTGTATAACTTTTTAAATCTGTTTTCATATTTATGCAATTCACCGAAGCCTTAACATAACGAAAAACCAGTGATGATGGTCGAAAGCATTAGTGTTTAACATAAGTCCACAGAAAAGTTAGTTATTGTTTGTTGTTTACAAAAAATCAACATTGTAAACTTGCCATCGCCAAAGTGCTCAATTTGTGCAACCTCTAAATACTATCCCAGTACCTTTAAATTTCATATTTAATTTTTTACATTACAACGAGGAGATAAATTTAATCTACTATTACTTACATGCTTTGACGGACTTTTCGGGGCCTTCTCCGTTAATAAGTAGGTCTTTTAACTTGACACCGAGTAGGGTTAGTAGGTAGGTGTGGTATATTCTCCCGCGGCAAACGCTCATGCGTGGCGTGCTTCTTACTCTGAAATAACATTTATACAAAAATTATTTGAAAAGAAAACAACATCTGGAACGATGTTCAATTTATCACAGAACCGGTGAGAAAAGCATGAATGTTTATACCAGTAAAACAGTTATTTAAAATATTTCGCCAAAATAAAAGGAAATAACTTTTGCGTAAAGTCAGAAGCCACTAAAGTAATAATCGAAATACTTACACTACGCTCAGCATCCATGTTGATATTGTTTATAATCAGTTTGACACATGACATTTCGCGAAATTTGACACATGACGTTGCGCACCTCCCCTAGCGACCCGCGTAAGGCTTGCCGTTCACTCAAAAAACGAAGGGAAAAGCACATTTTTATTACCGATTCAGTGTTGCCATAAAAGAATATAGCATTAGTAGAATATATTCTTCATAGAAGGCAACACATACGTCCCGCCCGCGAGATAGCTTTCTCGCTTGAAGGGATTATCTCGATACGTCAAGTTGTGCTACCGAAATCGAGAAAACTGACAGCGGAGAGAAAGAATTGACAGCCGCGACAAGGGTTTCTCGCGCCGCGAGCTATGTCGCTTGGGCACATGTGCTAGCAGTGCAGGCTCTAGCAGATTGTTTCAGACCATATATTGCCCGTTTTAACTTTAACACTTTATTCTTATTATCATGGCACACAAAATTTACAGGAAAATTCATGTAAACGTTTCCAGACAAATAACCATTTAGGAATGCTGTAACAACATCAAGATGAGTTATTTTTAAATCACATTTGACACTCAATGCAAATAGTAATCTTAGGGTAGAGTATCTCAATACCGGAGAAAAAGTCTCTTTATAATCTATTCCAGCTTTCTGTGTAAAGCCTTTGGCAACTAGTCTAGCACGGTATCTCACTTTATTCTCACTATCCACTTTTTTCTTGAACACCCACTTGCACTGAACCACTGTGTCATGTTCCTGTCTGTCCACTATTTCCCATGCCTCATTTTCTTCAAATGACTTAAATTCTTCCTCCATAGCATTACACCATTCTTTAGATTCTGGCCCGTTCATAGCTTCTTCAAGTGTTATCAGGTCATCATAAGAGCTGCAATCTACTGAGACACACACTGAGCTATAGCCGTACCTTTCTGGCTTTTTTCTGACTCTCTTACTCATGGCTGGTTCACCTTGATGTATTTCTGCTATATCTTCTAATTCACTTTTAGTTATTGAATCTAGGAACTCATCTGAAGCCGAACTATTTGAAGCAATTTCTTCTTCTAAATAAGTACTGTCATCATACCTTACTGTGACCTGTGATGAGTCTGTGTCTGTACATTGTGTACTGTTATTCTTTGTATTACTTGTTCTGACATTTTCTGACTCTTCTGTTCCTGTACCTGAACTCACACTGTCTTTCATGGTATCTGACACTTCTAAATTTTCTTCCACAGTAGCTTGTACCATGTCTGAGTCATTGCTAGTCTCCATGATAGTTACATCTCTACTGATAATGATTTTGTTAGTCACCGGACTATACAGCCTGTAGCCTTTTACTTGGTCACTGTACCCAACAAAATAATGTTCAAGAGCCTTCTTATCCCATTTTAATCTTCTTTGTTTAGGAACATGTACCATCGCCTTACTTCCAAAGATTCTTATATGGCTTATGTCTGGCTTTTTACCTGTCCACACCTCAAATGGAGTTTTATCATTCAACCCTGAAGCCACCGATCTGTTTTTTAAATAAACTGCTGTATGAACAGCTTCCGCCCAAATTTTTTTTTTAATTTAGCATCGAACAATAGACACCTTGCCTTTTCAACTATAGTCCTGTTAAACCTTTCACATAGGCCGTTTTGTTCGGGTGTATAAGGGTTAGTGCGTTGATGAATTATGCCACACTGTTTCAGGTAATTCTCCATATCATTTGAACAAAATTCAGTACCATTATCTGTTCTCAGCACCTTAATGCTAGAATTCACTTGCTTTTCAACCATAACTTTGAACTCTTTAAACTTTGTGAAAACCTCGCTTTTGTTCTTTAAGAAATAAACAAAAGACATTCTGCTGTAATCATCAACAAAGAGTAAAAAGTATTGCGACAAACCAATAGACTTTGTTTCCATTGGGCCACATACATCTGCATGGATCACTTTTAGCACTTCCTGGCTTCTATTACTGCTTTCAGGAAAAGGTAATCTGGTTTGCTTGCCTTCACAGCACACTTTGCAGTTCAATTTACTAGTGTCTGCCTTATCACTGCACACCAACCCATCTACTGCACCATTTTGCATAGTATTCTGATGATTTCTGTTGATATGACCTAGCCTTCTGTGCCACACTGTACTTGAAGTTGTTGCTGAAGCTGCAAAAACACTTTCTGACTTTACATTTAATCTGTATACTCCGTTTACTAACTCAGCCCTGCCAATTAGCTCATTCTGCTGATTCTTGATGTAACACACTCCCTTCTGGAAGCTTACTGTATTACCACTTTCTATCAGCCGGCTAACTGACAACAAATTTGTCGTGAGATTCGGAATACAAAAAACATTTTTAACAGGCACATCAAACTCCGAGTTGCCTACCACTGTTGTAATCCGCGTATCTCCTGTACACAACACAGGCATTTTGTTTTGATTCGCAACTATTATTTCTGTTGTTGTTAGGTTAAACGACTTGTTTATAACCTTTTTTTCATCCGATATCATATGAGTACTCGCTCCCGAATCTATATACCAGTCAGTTTGAGCAAATTTTCCGCTTAAAAATACTGCACTGAACGCGTTTACTTGTTTTTCTTTCAATAAAAGACATTGGTTTTTAAAATGGCCAAATTGTTTACATTTATAACATTTAATTACCTTTTTATTTGACGTAGTCGTTTCAGTGTTGCCATCTTTTTTATTACGGTTCCATTTCTTAGACAAAAACGCACTTTCGGATTCTGTATTGTTTACATCACTACTCATATCCAGTAGTTTCGTTTTTATGACAACAGCGGAAATTTTCATCCCCGAGTGCTCTATGGCCATGGTCATCGGTGAAAATGTTTCTGATAGACCTGCTAATAATAATGAACCAATCCATTCATCATCAGTTTCGAAGCCGGTACCTCTTAATTTATGCGCTGTGTCGACTAATTGTGTCACGTATGATGTCATCGACTCACTATTTTCCAGACGAATAGAAATCAAACTCCGCAACAGGCTTATTCTTCGAGTAAACCCCGAATCATCAAATAATGATTTTAGCTTCTTCCAAACCTCTTGCACGGTTTTTTCACTTTTAATATGCACGTACAAGGAAGAATCAATCGTCATTATTAGTTTCGCCTTTGCTTTTTGAACATCAGCTGCAACGTCTGCAACTTTTGCACTGCTAGCCGCAGTAGCGCCAGTAGCCGCCGCCTCCATCTTGGTAATGTCGACGCCTTCTAGTATCAAGAAATTTTCTGCGGCAAAAGCCCACTCATCGTAATTTTCCCGACCCTTTAACTTTGGAACATTTACGATGTAATTTCCTGACCCTGACATACTACTTTCTTAAAACTTGCGAATTAATACGAATAAAAAACGAGACTGAGCACATAACATATAATGATACAACTGGATTTCCATAGACAACTAACTTTATTTTTAATAGACAAATTGAACAGACTTAGACGACTTTACAAGCAGGTTGTATTTTGATATAATTTTAACAAGCAGGGAGGACTTCCATCCTCATGTAGTCGAATATCCATCAGTTCGGACGAAGCTGTTTGCTGCGTCATTTCTTATTCGCACTTCCAAGTAGTGGAAGGCTCTCCCTGCGTCTATATTCTGGGAATCCTATAACATTGGTATTTTCAAGGCAAGAGTGAATAGGCATTTTCTGGATAAGCGTGTACCATCTTCGACCTCGTCGTCACTTAACATCAAGTGAAACTGATACAAACGCAAACCCATTTATGATGAAAAAAATATCGTTTTTCCGTAGTGAATGCGCATGTGCCGCGTCACCGAAAGGCGTGTATTGCTTCGGAGTGTGTCTTCTTATGCGTCATCAAACGTCCGCGTGTCTTAAACGCTTTGTTGCAAACGTCCCAGGCGTGGGGTCTGTGGTCGGGCCGGGAGTGACTCAACCGCTGGTGGTTAGTTAAACTCCAGCAAAACTAGAACCGTTTCTTACAGATTTCGCAAGAGTGCGCTTTGACCTCTGTATGGACGACCATGTGTTCAGCTATTTTAGCGCGAGTCGGAAACGCTTTCTTACAAATATCGCACGAGTACGTTTTGAGCCCCGAGTGGACAAACATGTGGGTAACTAAGTGAGAACGCCACGTAAACTCTTTCTTACACACATCACAAGTGTATTTTTTCGCTTCGTGAATCGGTTTATGCGACCTCAAACCTCTGCGTGTTGTAAACCTTTTGTAGCAAATGTCGCAAGGGAAGGGTATAACGTAGGGCTGAGAGTGACGAACCAGCTTATGATCGTTTAAACTCTGGCGAACCCTGAACCCCTTTTTACAGATTTCGCAAGAGTACGGTTTGACCCCTGTATGAACCAACATGTGCACAGCTATTTCGCTGCGAGTCGAATACGCTTTCTTACAAATATCGCACGAGTGCGGTTTGATCCCCGCGTGCATCCTCTTATTATGTACCTGTAAATCCCGGCGATGCTTTAACTGTTTATTACAGATTTCGCAAGACACCGATTCGGGGCTGGCCGCCGTGTGAATAAGCATGTGCAAAGTTAGCGAGGAGCTCTGTGAAAACGTTTTCTTACAAATGTCGCAGGAGTGTGGTTTTTCTCCAGTGTGAACCCGCATGTGCTGGGTCAAATTAGAACGTTGGTTAAACACTCTCTTACAGACATCACAAGCGTGGCTTTTTATTCCGGAGTGAATCAGCTTGTGCATGTTCAAGCTACCCCGTTGATTAAACGTTTTCTTACAGATGTCGCAGGAGTATGGTTTCTCTCCAGTGTGAACCCGCATGTGCTGGGTCAAATTAGAACGCTGGTTAAACGCTTTCTTACAGACATCACAAGCGAGGCTTTTTATTCCGGAGTGAATCAGCTTGTGTATGTTCAAGCTACCCCGTTGATTAAACGTTTTCTTACAGACGTCGCAGGAGTGTGGTTTCTCTCCAGTGTGAACCCGCATGTGCTGGGTCAAATTAGAACGCTGGTTAAACGCTTTCTTACAGACATCACAAGCGAGGCTTTTTATTCCGGAGTGAATCAGCTTGTGTATGTTCAAGCTACCCCGTTGATTAAACGTTTTCTTACAGACGTCGCAGGAGTGTGGTTTCTCTCCAGTGTGAACCCGCATGTGCTGGGTCAAATTAGAACGCTGGTTAAACGCTTTCTTACAGACATCACAAGCGAGGCTTTTTATTCCGGAGTGAATCAGCTTGTGTATGTTCAAACTACCCCGTTGATTAAACGTTTTCTTACAGATGTCGCAGGAGTGTGGTTTCTCTCCAGTGTGAACCCGCATGTGCCGGGTCAAACTAGAACTATGGTTAAACGCTCTCTTACAGACATCACAAGCGTGGCTTTTTATTCCGGAGTGAATCAGCTTGTGCTTGTTCAAGTAACTCCGTAGCTTAAACGTTTTGTTGCAAATGTCGCAAGGGTTCGGTCTTTCCTTCGAGTGAGTTTTCTTGTGTGCATTTAAAACTCCCAATTGTTCAAACTCTCTTTGGCAAATACTGCACGTGTAGTGAGCTCGCTTGTGATTACGTAACGCAGAGATATTAGTAAACAATTTCTCGCAAATATTACAAACGTAAGGTTCCTCTTGATGACGTTGAAGATGCCGAATTAATGAAGTCTTCATAAGAAACGTTTTCCCGCAATTATCACAGAAGTATTTTCTCGTTATATCGCTGACAGCGCTTCTCGCAAGAGTTTGACGGCCAACACGAGCACACGCGTGAGTGAGCAGACTGGCTTCTTGGAAGAATGTCTTGTGGCAAGTAGTGCACGCATGCAGGAGCTGGTCGACGGGAACGCTCTCGAGTTTGACGGAGCAGGGCCTGAGCGCGGCGAGCGCCTCCTGCGCGCGAGCCGCCTCGGCGCCGGCGGCCGCGGGCGGCGCCCGAAACACCGCGCCAGCTTTCACTTCGCTCAACGACTCTGAAACCGAACAATATATGTAAGTAAAGTCTGCTGTACCGGCTTCTATCAAGCTTATTTTTATTTGTTAGGATCTAAAGGCCGTAGCCTAAGGGAAGCAACATGGCCCTTTGAAGATAATGTGTTTTTTTTCTATGATTAGTAACGAGGTTGAATAGCCTGAAATCTCGAATAATTCCGAATTTATTGATACTGAAAATATAAGGTCGAATTTTACATTGGCCCAATGGTGAACATTGTTTACCGAATATTTTTTGTATGAATGTTGACATTTAAGAAACTTATAATTCTTAACTTCAAAACCCTAAACAAGAAAGTAAAATGAAAATAGTATTGTGGGTTCTGACTGAACATTGGCTAACATCCGTTACGGCAAGTGTTATAGCAAATGATACTATGGCAAAAGAAGGAACCCGCGAAAATGGCCCGCGGGTTTCGGATGAGATAAAAATCACTTCAAGGGCTTACACTTCGCGCATAGCATTGCCGGCAGTTAGGCTAAGTTTTCCTTATATAAAATTATTATTATGAATATTCTAGTTATAAGTGTTGTTGTCTATTTGCAAAACACACACACCCCACCTTACACACCGCCGCCTCAGGCATCCCTCTCTATCACACCTCTCTTTCCTTCCCACACGCGCGCACTACTGGTCCGCTCCCGCACTAGTTCCGCTCCTACATTTTCCTATATAATCCCGGCCTTCGGCCATAAAAAGTCAGTCATTCATTTTCGCCGCTGAGCCCTCGTCGCGTTCGCTCGTGCCCGTCGTTCCGCTCCGCTGCGCCCCCCTACGCCGCCACTAGCCATCGTTGAGTTCGCTCCGATGCGCTAGTCCGCGCTACGCCCTCCGCCTTGCCGTCGTAGAGCCCCGCTCCGACGCGCACGTGTGTATTTAGTGATGTGCGAGACAGTGACTCCTTTTTATTATTTTTAAGACAGTGACTTTCTGTGTGTGTAATGGCTAATGCCACAATGTCGTCTCCTCCGCGCCCTCTGGGCCTGGGAGCCGAGGTCCTTGACCTCCTGCGCCTCATTGAGGCGAAGATGCCGCAATTCACCGGCATCACCGCGGTACTCTTGGAGCTTGCTGCCGCCAAGACCGCAGGCGTGCCCGCTGCCCCTACTCCCGCCGCGATCCCAGAATCGCCGGCATCCCCTGATGCACCTCTGGAGGAATACGTCTCCGACAACGAGGAGGACCGCGCGAAAATTCGCGCGGCTGCGGAAGCGGACCTCCGTCGAGCCCGCCGAAATGCCCAAAAAAAATGTTGGCCCCGACCGCCACGCAATTGTGCGCACCCGCTCGCGCTCTCCAAAGGACCGCCGCAGTGCGCGTAGCCTATCGCCGCGCCACAACTCAGTCAGCCTTAAGGAAGGTGAAAATATGGACACGGACAACCAAGATGTTGCCGACGACTCCGCTGGCCCCTGGCAACTAGCAAAAGCGGGCAAAAGGCCCAAACCAGCCTCGCCGGCACTGGCGCCGCCCGCTAAGACGCAAAAGGCGTCGGAAGGACTTACGCCGCAGATGTGCCAAGCAGCCACCTCTACTGCCGGTAAGTCCCCTCCACCCTCCACACAGCCCCCCCGTTTTACCAAACCACCCTCACCTGTCATAATCCATAACAAGGAGAAATGGAATGATGTGGCAGCGGCCCTAACAAATCTAAAGATCAACTACACGCGTGCACGCAACACAGCAGTCGGCATTAGTGTTAGCCCATCCTCCATAGAGGATTACCGAAAGCTCACCACGCTTTTAGACAAGCGTGGTTTCCATTATCACACATACACCACGGAGGAGGACCGAGTCCTCCGAGCGGTCCTCCGTGGCATTCCCAAAGAAGTGTCGACAGATATTATCAAATCTGACATCGAAGCTCAGGATATCCCGGTGAGGGAAGTACACCGCCTACACAGAAACAAGGCACTTTTGGACCTTGTCCTTGTGGTGTGCGAAAACACACCACAAGGGAAAAATATTTTCAAAATTAACTCGGTGTGCTCCCTCACGGGGATTACAGCTGAAGCTCCCCGCAAGTCCAACCTGGTGGCTAAGTGCCACAACTGCCAGTTATACGGCCATAGCTCCAGAAACTGCCACGGCAAACCACGCTGTGTCAAGTGCCTAGGCGATCATGGCACCCGTGAGTGTAGCCGACCAAAGGGCACGTCGGACCCTCCTGGATGCGTCCTGTGCGGGACCCTGGGACACACGGCAAATTATCGCGGGTGTCCCAGGGCCCCGAGACCGGCGCGAAGGGTGGGTTCGTCCAAGGTAAACCCGGTCCATGATCGCGTGGGTACTTGGCCCCCAAAAATGGCGGACTTTCCGCCACTCAGAACACCAAACACACACGTCCCCCCCCACTCCCCGCGGCACCCCATGCTCCCACCCGCAGTCATGTGACAGCGCCGGGGGCTTGGGCTGCCGCCCTCTATCCTAAACCCACCCCCGCTCCCCATTTCCCCTCTCGGAATTCGGCCTCTCCCCCGCTGCTTGATGCCGCGGCCTTTCCCCTGGTATTCAAGGCGCTCGCGATACGTGAGCGTCTTGCCGTGCTTGAGGAAAGGCTCCGCGGCGCCCAGATGCTCCAGCTCTTAAACGAGTATCAGGAGGTTATCGCCGAATTCCGAGGCGATACTCACTGACGGGACCATAATGGCCTACACGACCGCGAAAAAGACAAAACCTCGCTCGGTTACTGTTGCATTCTACAATGCAAACAGTATCCGAGGCCAGAAGGAGACCCTGACTGAGTTTTTACGAGAACATGACGCCGACCTACTTCTGATCCAGGAATCGTTCCTGAAACCCGGAGTGCGAACTCTTCGCATTCCTAACTACTTAACAGTGAGAAACGACCGACTCAACAGACCAGGCGGTGGCACTTTGATATTCTACAAACGGAACCTGCACTGTTGCCCTCTCGATCCCCCGCCCCTATCTAACATGGAGGCATCAGCTGTTCGCCTCTCTATGACTGGGCACTGCTCAGTCATCGTGGTGTCAGCCTACCTACCACCGACTAAACAACTCCTACAGACCGACTTAGAAGCCATCTTCGCCCTAGGTCCCTCGGTTATCCTAGCCGGGGACCTAAACTCAAAACACGTAGCTTGGAATTCACATTACAACAACAGTAACGGATTAAGACTCTTTGACTACATGGACTCGATCTCTTTTGACCTGATTGCCCCACTCGAACCGACGCGCTATCCACCTCAAGGCGACAAACGACCCGACATTCTGGACTTGGCCCTTCTAAAGAACGTATCCCTCAGGATGCGATCTATAGAAGTGGTCCATGCCCTTGACTCCGACCACAGACCTGTTGTTCTTAAATTAGGCCCCCCCTCCGACGCCCCCCCGACCACAAAATCTGTCGTCGACTGGAAAGCAGTCGGCGCTAAGTTGGACTCGACTTACGTAAACGACACAGACGGCCTCCCCGCGGCCATAATTACTAGAGACGACACCGACAAGGCGATAGCCTCCCTCACCGGCTTCCTCAACTCGGTCGTGAAGGACTCGTCCAAGGCGGTTGCAGCCGACACAGATCGGCGGCCCCCGCTCACTGCCGAGCTGAGGGAGCTCCTGAGGGAGAAAAACGCCGCGACACGCGCGTATGACAGATACCCTACGGAGGACAACAGACGGAGACTACGCGCACTCCAAAACGAGACTAAGACAAAAATTAAGGACTTCAGGAACGACTCCTGGAACCAACTGCTGACCGACATAAAACCCAGCCACACAGCATTCTGGGAGCTAACCCGCAGACTAAAGACAGAGACAACGACAGCCATGCCTCCCCTAGACCAACCTGACAGTTCCTCTCCCGCCTTCGAGGACGAGGAGAAAGCGGAATGCTTGGCGGGCGCCCTAGAGGCGCAGTGCTCCCCTAGCAGCCTGCACACGGACGAAGCCCATATAAATTGGGTAAACTCTGAAGTGTGCAGGCGCTCCGCTCTCGCCTCCTCCTCCACCTCCCCCTCCCCAGACCCCACAGCCCCACCCGCCCCTCAGATCACACTCACGGAGGTTCAGGACTTGGTCAAGGGTCTACGCCCAAAAAAGGCACCAGGTGCGGATGGCACCTCAAACCGCATCCTAAAACTCCTTCCAAATACCTTCCTCCTTATCCTAGTGGCAATTTTCAACGCCGCTTTAGCCAACTGCCACTTCCCAGGCGCGTGGAAGACTGCAGATGTTATAGGCATCCACAAACCGGGCAAACCACGCTCCTCTCCCACCAGCTATCGTCCTATCTCTCTCCTAAGTCCCTTGGGCAAGCTTTACGAACGCCTCATCCTTGCTCGCATCCGCTCCTTTTTAAACTCCCACCAAATCCTCATAGACGAGCAATTTGGCTTTAGAGCCCGACACTCATGTGTCCACCAGGTCCACCGTATCACCGAGCATGTGCTCACTGGCTTCTCCACCTTCAGTGGACTCAAAACAGGAGCGATCTTCCTCGATGTAGCGAAGGCGTTTGACAAGGTATGGCACAACGGGCTCATCTACAAATTATTTGTAATGGGCCTGCCCAACAGCCTAGTCCTGACCATCCAGGACTACCTTGCCAACCGTAGCTTTCGTTACCGAGTGGACGGATCCTTCTCTCCCCTCCACCCTATCCGAGCCGGTGTCCCGCAGGGATCCGTGCTCTCTCCTATCCTCTACTCCCTCTACACCAACGATATTCCCAAGCACCCCCAAGTAAAGCTTGCCCTCTTCGCCGACGACACCGCACTCTTTACCACAAACAACCAACGTGATCGCCTCCTTCGCTTCCTCCAGGAGGCAGCCGACGACCTCGGTCGTTGGTTTAAACTCTGGAGGATCGAAGTGAACCCGGAAAAGAGTGCGGCGGTCTTATTCTCCCCAACCCTCTATAAACCCAATCCCTCCCAACTCCCCACTCCCATCCAACTACTCGGCCGCCCAATTCCATGGGTAAACGAGGTTAAGTACCTGGGCGTGACCCTTGACCGACGACTATCCTTCGCGTCACACATCAACATAGTCAGGAACAAAGCTAAAATGGTGCTCAGTAGCCTGAGCTCCCTGCTAGGACGCCAAAGCAGGCTTTCAACGTCAAATAAATTACTTCTATTCAAAGTTTGTATCAGGCCAATTCTAACCTATGCCGCTGTTGTGTTTGCCCACATACCGCACCACATTATCTGGCCGCTGCAGGTCTCCCAAAACCTGTTCCTCCGACGGGCAGTTGGGGCCCCCTGGTACGTCCGCAATGCGGCACTACATCGGGACCTCAACTTCCCGTCTTTGCTCCACACCGTCAAGGAAGCGTCCAGGCGCTTTTTTGACGGCGCCCCGCACAACCCAAACCCACTTATCCGCTCCGCCTCCGACTACGTCCCCAAACTTCCCTCCCCAGACCCCGATGTCCTAGCCGCTTTGGGGACGCCCATCAGGCGTCCCAGGCACGTACTCCTAAATCCCACCGACCCCATCCAAGCCGCAGTAGAGGAGAAGGCGGCCGCCGTAAAGAAAGAAAGGAACCAAGCCAGAAAAAATCGCCGTGGCCGACCCCCCAGGGCGGACACCCAACTCCCGCCACCCGACGCTGTTACCCGGAGCCCTACAAGCAGACGGGTCGCCACAAACGACCCTCCCAACCAACCGACCTCGCTTCGCTCGGCTGGCCATAGCCCCCCAGGACCCCAGCAGGACGCGGCCAGTGCGGCCACCGCCGCACAACCTTAAACCGGGTTGACGCGCCCCCACTACTGGGACGCGCCACCCACCGCCCGAGTGAAGCTGTGACGCTGGTCACACCAACAGCGAAAGTCCATCAAAAAAAAAAAAAAAAAAAAAAAGTCAGTCATCATTAATAAGTCACCTGCACATCTGATATTTAAACCAGTGCTTTCATTTTACTATAGTAATACAGTCCACCCCCAACAGTTGGTCATTCAGAAACCGGATCATCACAAGGTGCTCAAGAATTAATGGTGCTCAAGAACTAATGGTGCTCAAGAAACGGTGTTCCTTGAGATTATTTTATTCTCGGACCCGCGTCTATCGGAGACATTGAGACTTTTATAGACTCTGTCTCCGCAACACGTCGTGCATCAGAATCTTGAGGCTTAAGTGCTTCGATTCATTACCTGGTGACTTTAGTCACAGTATCGCATGGTCGATACGCCAGCTTTCGCTGAGTCACACAGCTTTCGGCTAGCCACCTAACGGTGTCAAAGGGCTAGCACGATTCTGTGCATCGTGGGATCAACGCCACATCGAGTGATCATCATAGGGTTGATAGGACGCCGGCGTTACAGTGACGTCAATTTCCAAAGTAACGCCCGCGTTAGGTTGTTATGTATTTTTATTAGGCCCCCCACGTGCAAATAATTCGTAGGATGCCTCCCCCGGAGAAGAAGGCACTTAGGTCCCAGGGCCCTCTGCCCGATACACCGAGATCCCCAGATGCCACCACTTCGGGTGGCACCCATAGCACAAGCAAGGGCACCAACCACAACTCGAACACGACCGGTAACGTCATCGAAAGTGAACGGGGAACCGTGCCTATGGAAGACACGTTAGGTAACGATAATAGGAGTGCGCCGGACACCATCGTAGGTGTGCCCGCCGCCCGGGAATCAAGTAGTCAGCTGTCAGTTCTGCTAGCCGAGTTGGATGTGCATAAAGCCGAGCTAGACCGAGCCCAACGGGCTGCGGCCGCCGCCAAGAGTAGGCTGGAGATTGCGCGCATTGAAGCCGCGCAGTCATCCAGCGGCGCGGTCGCTCCCGATTATACGAAGGAGTCTCGTGTTCTAGGCTGGGTCGCACAACAACACAGTAATATTAGGCCTGCTATTGTAGAGAACCGAACGCTGGACCCGGGTCCTAGTACGTCGCGAGATAGGAACAGAAACCGCGCGCCGTACGATAACGTTGTCACGCACGACCGGCCACCATACGCGCCGATAATACACCGGCCCGTGCCGGAACTCCCGACGTTTGACGGTAACATAACAGAGTGGATAGCATTTAGGGCAGAATTCGAGGATAGCGCGCCCATGTTTAGCCACGTAAACAACGTAAGTCGTATTCGCAGGGCCTTGCGAGGCGAGGCGCGTATCGCAGTTAAAGCTATTATGTACACAGTTTCGGATCCCTTTGAAATAATGGAAGCCTTGGAAAGGCACTTCGGGGATCCCGAGGAAATTGTGCTAACAGAAATCCACAGTGTAAAACGCATGCCCCGCCTAGCGGAGGACAACAGCAACATAATTACCTTCGCGGGCCAAGTGGCTAATATAGTAGCCACAATTAAATCCTTACGACAGGATAAATAATAATAATAAATAAATAAATATCAGGGGACAATCTCACACAAATTGACCTAGCCCCAAACTAAGCTCTAGGCTTGTACTATGGGTACTAGACAACGATAAACATATTTATATACATAGAATACATCCATGACTCAGTAACAAATACTCGCGATCATCACACAAATATTTGTCCATACCGGGATTCGAACCCAGGATACTTATACGCGCCAGAGCTAGTGAACAAGATAGTAGATAAACTCAATTTAATAGTGCGCTACGAATGGTCAAAGTATAAAACAATGAATAACGATTTGCCAGATCTCGTCGCGATGGCAACATTTTTAAGCGATATCAGTAGCGCGGCCAGGAAAACGCACAGTCGGCAACCTAGGAACAGAGTTAACGTTCATACGTTTAATAACGATTATTCAGATTCAAATAGGTCGCCGCCTCGTAAATTTGCGTCTTCTCGGTCGCGCCACGCGCCACGACCACGCGAGCGCAGTATTAGCAGCAGCTCCGAATACGAAATAGAGCACCGCGCGCCGCGAACCGTCGCACAGACCACAACGAAACCAAACGCTAGGAAACCTGCACCCCCGCCTCAGAAGCCGCGAACGCAACACGCCGCGTCAAATAGACTCGCGAAATAAATGCGTATAATATTTGACGCGGCTGCCAAGGCTTACGGCAAAAGCCTTAACGACGCATTAATGGCCGGACCGGACCTACTCGAATCATTATTCGGCGTACTCATACGATTCCGGGAAGGTAGGATCGCAGTAGTAGCTGACGTCAGGGAAATGTTCCTCCAAGTAGATGTTCGTGAAGAGGACCGCGATAGTCTACGTTTTGTGTGGAGGGGGGAAGACCGGGTGAATCCGCCGCAGGAATACCGTATGAAACGATCAATTTTCGGCGCCGCGTCGTCTCCCACCATCGCACTCTACGTAAAAAACAAAAACGCGACTTCGCACAAAAACGAGTACCCTATAGCCGCGGACATAACTATTAGGAACACGTACATGGACGACATGTTAATCGCATTAGATAAAAGCGAGTCCGAAGCAAGGCAAATAGTCAACGATCTCTACAATTTAAATTTAAAAGCCTCCTTCGAACTCTGTGGTTTCGCGTCAAACAATTTAAATGTCATCCGCGACGGGGTCACCGATGACAACGATACGTCGTTAATAGGTAGAAACGAAGTAGAACGTACCTTAGGTATGAAATGGAACCATAAGCGCGACACATTAGGGTTCAACGTCAACCTACGTAACACGCCTCCCGAAGTATTAGACGGCACAATTTTGCCGACGAAGCGACAAGTTACAAGTAGCGCGATGTCGATTTTCGACCCGGTAGGTTACATTAGCCCTATATCCGTGTTAGGTAAAGCGTTAATTTTTTATTTTTATTTATTTATTTAGGTACATAAAACAGACCGTAATCAGAATTTACAACTATGTGATGCACAGATCGATTTTATGATCTAGATTACAGTCCAAAAATATATGTACACAGCATGACACAATTTTACATAAATAATACTAAACTAAAGTAAAGAAAAACATTCCAAATAGCTCAGGAAACAACAAAACAATAATCCAGAAATTAACTAAGTATTCTACTTAACAATTGAGTAAACACACCTTTTGAATATATTAAATTTTGAACCAAATACATCAAGGTCACGATTGGCAGCTACCACATCATTATACTCCCTGCACATGCGAACTACAGGATTGTAGAAGGAAGTATTATTTCTATAAATAGACAGACTAAAAGTGTTAGGTGTGCGGACCCTGTATCTAATATTAATGTTAAGGAGAGATAAAAGATATGGAGAGTCAATATAAGAGTGCAGAATTTTGTAGAGGTAAATTAAATCATATTGCTTTCGTCTTAGTTGAAGAGATTTCATATTAAATTTAGCAAGTCGTTGGTCATAACCTGAAATAGAACGTCCATAATGATGACGAAAACATAGGATTCGAAGGAGTCTTTTTTGGATACTTTCAATTTTATTAGAATGAACAGTATAGAACGGTGACCAAATTAAGCAACCATATTCAAGAACACTTCGAACAATACTAGAATATAATGACAATATGCTCAGAGGTTTCCTAAAATACTTAGTTATGCGTACTATAAAACCCAATAGTTGATAAGCCCTATTTACTATATGGTCATAGTGTGCTCGGAAAGTAAGTTGATCGTCAAAGATAATGCCCAAGTCTTTAGCGATTGATTTACGGTCTAATATTTTTTCTGCTAGTTTGTAAGAATAGTTGATGGGGTTAATTTTCCTAGTAAAAGTAATCACGAAGCACTTACTAATGTTCAATGTCATCCTATTATCACAACACCATTTGTGGAGCACATCAATATCATGCTGAAGTTGAAGACAGTCACTAATATTGGAAATTTTGAAAAATATTTTTAAGTCATCAGCGTAGAGCAAACTGGGGCAAATTAATTTATCTACGAGATCATTTATAAAAAAAAAAAAAAAAAAAAAACCTAGGTACGTACCCGCGACATGCCGCCGAGGCGAGCTACACACGTTTTGCGATGCGAGCGAAAAAATTTACGCCGCCGCGGTATATTTTATGTCAGCAGACACCGACGGACGCAAAACATCAACACTGGTAGCAGCCAAGGCGCGCGTGGCGCCACTTAAAACTATCTCTATTCCGAGGCTAGAGCTACAGAGCTGCGTATTAGGGACACGGCTAGCCAACGCGGTAATTAAAGAATCGGATTACGAGATAACCAAGCGACATTATTGGTCAGATTCGCGTACGGTCCTAGCATGGATCAAATCTGACCCGCGAACGTTTAAGAGCTTTGTGGCTCATAGGTTAGCCGAAATAGAAGACACTACAACGCCAGTCGACTGGCGCTGGGTCCCGAGCTCGCAAAACGTGGCTGACGACGCCACAAAGGGCGTCCCGGCCAAGTTTGACAGCAGTCATAGATGGTTTTTCGGTCCAAAATTTATTCGTAGCAATCCGTGCGACTGGCCAGCAGAAAAACCCATAACGGAGAAAGCCACACCCACGGGCGAAGAACGCGTGATCAAAACAGTTAGCACGGTAACTAGTCTCGCAAATAAATTCGGTTACTTACCCGCAGTAAATAGATTCTCGCGATACTTACGTCTACTATACGCTTCCGCTCGTGTTCTTGTTGTGGTCGAGGTATTTAAAGCCAAATCGCTATGTAGAAAACATGATAAAGAGATGAACCGCGATCATACAAGGATCGCCGAAGTCTTGTTGATCAAGCGAAGCCAATACGACGTATTCAGCGAAGAAATCAAACTTTTAGAGGCTGGGCGGCCATTTCCCAAAAAATCCCCACTCAGCAAAGTCGCGGTGAAACTCAACCGAGACGGAGTCATTGTACTAGATTCCCGAATCGATCGTGACGTCAGCGTTCCAGTACTACACGCTAAAGAAGCCTTCACAAAACTCATGATCGAGTACTATCACGTGAAATTTAACCACGGCAACCACGCTACGGTCATCAACGAGATCAAGCTGAAGTACTTCATCATCGGGTTGCGAGGCCGTATACGATACATTAGAAATAGGTGCCAATGGTGTCGGACCTATAAGGGGACCACTCTCAAGGTTCCCGTAGGCGACTTACCAGCAGAGAGGCTCAAAGCTAATCAACCGCCATTCACCGCAACCGCGGTCGACCTCTTCGGCCCCATGACAATCACAATAGGCCGGCGACACGAAAAGAGGTGGGGCGTACTATTCTCATGCCTCACTACCAGAGCCATACATCTAGAGCTAGCCGCCTCCCTATCGGCAGCTTCTATGATATTATCACTTCGTCGCATGATGGCTCGCCGAGGTACCCCTACAATCATATACTCAGATAATGGTACCAATTTCGTCGGAGCGGAACGAGAGCTTCAAGAGGCCCGCAACACTATAACCGAGGCCATGAAGTCACTCACTACGACCCGCAGCATCACGTGGAAGAAAATCCCGCCTGGTAATCCAGCAGCCGGCGGCGCCTGGGAACGAATGGTTGGATGTGTCAAATCCGCCCTCCGAATCACACTTCAAAGCCAGGCGCCACCCGAGGAGGTCCTACACACTTTGATGCTAGAGGCAGAACACATCGTGAACTCGCGCCCGCTCACACCTGTGAATCCAGACGTATATGCCGACATCGTCATAATAGTCGACAAAACGATGCCGCGTGGGACTTGGCCGAGAGGCGAAATCGCCACGACCTATCCCGACCCAGATGGCCACGTTAGAGTCGCCGAAGTCCGCACGCGTGCAGGTCTTGTCCGTCGCCCAGCCTCCCGTCTCATAGTGATTTGCTCCGCCAACGATGGCGCTAACGCACGTGGGGGAGACTGTCGCGCATAGCAATGCCGGCAGTTAGACTAAGTTTTCCTTATATAAAATTATTATTATGAATATTCTAGTTATAAGTGTTGTTGTCTATTTTTATTTGTTTTCATTTAGAAATTACCTTTGTTTCGTTTTTATTGTGTATTCCTTTTGTTTAAGTTTTGTATGTTAAATTTCATGTTAGAATTAAGTAAAATAAATGAGATGCAAAACACACACACCCCACCTTACACACCGCCGCCTCAGGCATCCCTCTCTATCACACCTCTCTTTCCTTCCCACACGCGCGCACTACTGGTCCGCTCCCGCACTAGTTCCGCTCCTACATTTTCCTATAAAGTCCCGGCCTTCGGCCATAAAAAGTCAGTCATCATTAATAAGTTACCTGCACTCTACAAGCTACACGAACAAGAAGCATCAGTGATATTTCAACCAGTGTTTTCATTTCACTATAGTAATACAGTCCACCCCCAACAACACTTGAATCGCCGACACTCATTTTATCGAATTTTATTTCAAAGATAACTGTGCAGGACGATAGTGATAGTTAAATTTGTGCCTAGTTACATTTACATACGTAATTCTGTTTAGTCGAAATTGTTTAGTGATAGTTGAATTTGTGCCTAGTTATATTTAAATGAGTAATTCTGTTTGATTGAAGATGTTAATCGTTATTAATTAATAAATAAATAAATCGTCAGTGACAAGACAATAGGGAACCCATCCCCCTCTAGCATACACACGTCCCTTTCACACGTTTCCACTCTAAAGTAATTGCAAGCCCCTCCCTCTGAAGGACCTATCTGTCTCTTTCTTAATCATCTCCTTGTCTCACCTAAAATCCGCACCTCGTCAGATCCATAACGATTTCTGCCCCATCCTTTGCACGTACACCCTCGCTCTTGCATATCGCTCTCTCTCTCTTACGTATAGTTCTCTCTTTCCCACTATTTGTTGTCTCCCTCCTCACGTCTTTGTCTTACCTTAGAGTCCGCACCTTATTAGATTACCAACGCTTTCCGCCCCCGCCCTTTGCAATATAACTAGGCCCAAAATCCCCAAAGATCGATCGAGATCAAGGAGCAACCCGAAGTAACCCCAAGAATCGACCGAAACTGCTGACAAATAGCCACAGAAAAAAACAGGCGTTTTCTTTTGACTTCAAGAACCCTACAGTCCCTACAAATTCCTATGTGCGGGCAATACAAGGCTCGACGTCCCGCACAATAACGTTTCACGTATTTTCATTTCATAGACAATTCAGTTCGTCGACATGTCAATACAAGTAATTTCAAATCACGGATTTACAGTTGGCGGACGAGTCATTATATAGATGAATTATTTAACAGAAGTATGTTTCCTAATTTATTGTTTCAATGTTTTTTAAAAAACATAAAAATTACTTCACGTAATATCATTTCAATATAAAATATTTCGTATACACAATTATCAGTATTTAAGGGTTGCAGTCCTAACCTAACCTACTTTCCTGATAGCAGTTCGATTTTGTAAGGGTCACAGTTCTAACCTAACCTATTATTATTATTATTAATAATAATATAATATTATTATTAATAATCATCATCATCATTATCTCAGCCGAAAGACGTCCACTGCTGGACATAGGTCTCCCCTAAGGTTTGCCACAAGGACTGGTCCTGCGCCACTTTCATCCATCGGTTTCCCGCAATCTTAACCACGTCGTCGGTCCACCTTGATGGAGGTCTGCCCACGCTGCGCCTTCCAGTACGCGGACGCCATTCGAGAACTCTTCGGCCCCAGCGGCCATCTGTTCTGCGAGCGATGTGTCCCGCCCACTGCCACTTAAGTCTAGCAATTCTTAGGGCTATGTCGGTGACTTTGGTTCACGTGCGGATCTTCTCATTCCTGATTCGATCGCGCAAAGATATTCCGAGCATAGCCCTCTCCATCGCCCTTTGGGTGACCTTGAGCCTTCTTATGACGCCCATCGCCAGCGCCCACGTCTCAGTACCGTAAGTCATCACTGGCAACACACACTGGTCGAAGACTTTCGACTTGAGACATTGCGGTATGTTGGACGAGAAGATATCGCGTAGCTTCCCGAATGCTGCCCAACCGAGTCGGATTCGACGATTGACCTCTTATTAATAATAATATAATATTATTATTAATAATAATATGATATTATTATTAATAATAATAAAGGTCACAGTTCTAACCTAACCTATTTTTCTGGTAACAGTTAGGTTTTGTAAGGGTCGCAGTTCTAACCTAACCTATTATTATTATTAATAATAATATAAGATTATTATTAAAAATAATAAAGGTCACAGTTCTAACCTAACCTATTTTTCTGGTAGCAGTTAGGTTTTGTAAGGGTCGCAGTTCTAACCTAACCTATTTTTCTGGTAGCAGTTAGGTTTTGTAAGGGTCGCAGTTCTAACCTAACCTATTATTATTATTAATAATAATATAAGATTATTATTAATAATAATAAAGGTCGCAGTTCTAACCTAACCTATTTTTCTGGTAGCAGTTAGGTTTTGTAAGGGTCGCAGTTCTAACCTAACCTATTTTTCTGGTAGCAGTTAGGTTTTGTAAGGGTCGCAGTTCTAACCTAACCTATTATTATTATTAATAATAATATAAGATTATTATTAATAATAATAAAGGTCACAGTTCTAACCTAACCTATTTTTCTGGTAGCAGTTAGGTTTTGTAAGGGTCGCAGTTCTAACCTAACCTATTTTTCTGGTAGCAGTTAGGTTTTGTAAGGGTCGCAGTTCTAACCTAACCTATTTTCCTGGTAGCAGTTCGATTTTGTAAGGGTATATGTGTAAACGAATATTTAATTTTTTTTAAAATAAAACATCGAATAAATGTTTATCGATATTTTGTAATCCCTCCATTTAAAAAATGTATGAAACAAATCATCGACCAAATAATATTCCTTGAACAGTTTTTGTAAGAATTAATAAAAAAATAAATTGAATTGTCGATTAAACAAGATTACACCAAATGAAAATACGAGAACTAAGTAACTATTTGTTGAAACATTGTCAGTGAAATGATATTTGATGAAAAGTTTGCCGGTAAAAACAAGGGGCACCCCACTTCAAGACCCAGATTATCACTCGCCATCTGGTTGCCTCTCCGGTGAAATTTCAAGTGCTATTGCCTTGAATATTAGGTTTATGGAAGAGTAACTTCATTCCTCCTCCTCCCTGTGAGTAGTGCATAAACTTCACAAACTTTGGTTAAACCATCTTATGTGAAGGGAGCACCACCCCAGTGCTTGCGAATGGGGATGGATAATATTCCCTAACTAAACATAAGCAATACTTAGTTTGGATCTCACTTTTATCTCACTTTAAAGTGTGTAGGTATTCATTTGTATACTTAGATCTCACTCTAAACTGTGTATTGATTTGTATACTTTACATAATCTACATATCTCCCATCTTCAACATCGTAAAATAATGTCTCAATGTGCGTAGTGTATGGTCTGTGCAGTCTTTAACTCATAAGTATGTTGTGGTGAACTAAATTGTACATGAATTCTAAATTTACCCGTAGCACTCATTACGCCGGTTTCGAAAGGAAGAACGGACTTCAGGCAACTCTACTTCACCTCACTCCACCTTTTCCATCACCAGCACTCACCGTGCAGCGCGTAGGCGATGTCCTGCGGCTGCAGCCGCTCCTCGCCCAGCTCGAGCTCGTCCTTGACCTCGTGCTCGGAGCACAAGCCCGCCGCGTCGTCCGCGTCGCCCGCGCCGGCCCACTCCCGCTCCTCCTTCACGCGCACGGCCGCCGGCGACGACATTGAGTGTTGCATAGTGAAACTAATAACCAATAAAGAATTTGGCTTTAATTAGCATAAATTCGTCATACACATGATAGATGTCACTTGACAATAATCAATAGAGCATACATACTAATAAAGCAATACAAAAGAGGTTCATATATCATTGAGCGGCTTCGGGGAGACGGGTTCACGAGTCAACGCCGGTTGCACTCACAAATGCCACAAATGAGACAGTAATCATTCATAACTCATTACAATAACTTCACCAAAAATTTCCCCTGCATCTGGCAAATAATAACTAGGTACACGTTTCAAGGAAAGGATAATAACAACAACATTCGTAGTAAACTGGACACACACACAAAGAGTACATTATAATATAGGAGGATAGAGATATCACTCTATTCAACGATATAACACCATCTAACGCAAATTCCCGTAACTACTATTATGTTACCATACCTAATAATATCAAGGACCAATAATCACACGTACCAATACCAGCCCTGCTGTGCCACTGCCAATGGGCCACTGCCACAGCTTTTTTGAAACTAGAATTTAAAGTTGTTTTCATCTATTTTCTACAGGATTTGATAATTAGCCTTTTTCAATATCGCCATCTAGTGCCAATTGACGGAACTAAAAATAGACATAAGCGTCCATACAAAACGGATTGTTGTAAGTGAAAGCACCGTACGATGTTTAGTTGACAGTTAAACCCCTTCTAGACGGTCGGGTGGTTGGGCCAACCGAGAAGGACGCAGCTATCTGTCAGAATCAGATAGTAATATTTGCATCTCGTTGAATTGAAATTGAAATAATTTATTTGTTAACAATTTACAATAAATATCTTACAAAAACAGTATACAAAAACTAATGGTACAAGTTTATCCGTACACTGTTGATTCGAAGCGCTTCTTAATCTTATTAACAAATAGCGAACAAGTGACATAATGAATCTAGATAAAATTACTATTAGTATTAGTGCATGCAAAGCGGCCGGGCCGCGCGCGACCGGCGGCCGCAGGCGCGTGCGCCGAGAAGTGGTCAGACAACTTAAACTACAGGATGCGCTTTTTCAAAATATAGATAAATAATAAAAACTATAAATTATGTAGCTACATTATGTTTACCTTTAGTGAAGTGAAGTTCCTACCAATAGCTGCATCCCTCTCGGTTGTCCCAACCACCCGACCGTCTAGAGGGGTATTACACTGACGTTGTGATGACAGCGAACTTCGCGTTCGTACACTAGTATAGTAACAGACGATCGGACATGTACGAACAGAAGTTGCTCCGAACCGCGACCTCGGGACGTGCGTCTTCGCACAGACGATCGTACAAGTCCGCTCCGAAGTTCAAATGCAATAATTAACAGCGCCCGTTCGGAAAGAAATTGGCAACATGATCCAAGGTTGCAAGGTATTTGAAAATAATGTTGTTCCAACTGTCACCACGATGCACTTTTTTTGCCAGGCTATTTAATACATATTTATTAAGGTCGAACCGCACTTGCGAGGCCCGGCGCGGCGCTACACTGGAGCGGCGCGGCCTCTCCTAAACGCACTGTAGCAGCGCGGCAGCGGAGAGGCGCGGCACTTTCGGCCAGTGCGTGGCAAGATTTCATTCGAGATGGACGAAAGTCAACAAAACTCGCAAAACACTCGCAAAATTCATTAATAAAAAATAAGGAAAAAGAATATGTTTTGCTTACAATCTATGCCCAATAATGTACTTATTTTCACCCAAATATTATTTTTTCTGAATTGGTTCATATAATGTTCGTTTTGCAAATCATATAATTCCGGAAAACCACTAATTACCGATATTGAATTTTCCTCATCCATCGTGCGTTGTCTTGCTCGCTCGGTAGTTGAACTTGAACTGACCGGAATATTTTGCCGCGTCGCGCCGCTGGCTATACCGCACTATTTTACAGCGGCGCGGTGCGGCAAAATATTATCTCGGACCCAACTCTGCCGCGCAGTGCCGCACCGCGCCTCGCAAGTGCGGTTCGACCTTTACAGGTACACGGCGGTTTGGCCGAACTTCGGAGCGGACATGTGCGATCGTCTGTGCGAAGACGCACGTACCAAGATCGCGGTTCGGAGTAACTTCTGTTCGTACATGTCCGATCGTCTGTTACTAGTGTACGCACACAAAGTTCGCTGTCATGACAACGTCAGTGTAACTGTCAATTAAAAATCTTCGTACGTGTGTGTGTGGCCAGTTGTTTAGGAATGTTGTTGTTATTATCCTTTCCTTGAAACGTGTAGTTATTATTTGCCAGATGCAGGGGTAAGTTTTGGTGAAGTTATTGTAATGAGTTATGATTACTGTCTCATTTAGTTGTGGCATTTGTGAGTGCAACCGGCGTTGACTCGTGTTCCCCGTCTCCCCGAAGCCGCTCAATGTCGTCGCCGGCGACCGTGCGCGTGAAGGAGGAGCCGGAGTGGGCCGGCGCGGGCGACGCGGACGACGCGGCGGGCTTGTGCTCCGAGCACGAGGTCAAGGACGAGATCAAGGATGAGCTCGTGCTGGGCGAGGAGCGGCTGCAGCCGCAGGACATCGCCTTCGCGCTGCACGGTGAGTGCTGGTGAAGGAAAAGCTGGAGTGAGGTGCAGTTGAGTTGACTGATGTCTGTTCTTCCTTTCGAAACCGGCGGAAAGAGTGCTTCGGATTAATTTAGAATTCATGTAAAATTTAGTTCACCACAACATACTTATGAGTTAAAGTCTGCGCAGACCATACACCACATACACTGAGGAGCCCTCATCACTCATATTATGTTGAAGACGGGAGATACGTAGACTATGTTACACAATTCAATACTCAGTTTAGACTGAGAAACTAAGTAATGTTTTTGGTGAGTTTGAGAATGTTTATCCATTCCTGTTCGCTAGCACAGGGGCGGTGCTCCCTTCACATGTGATGGTTTAATGAAAGTTTGTGAACTCGGTGTGAAACTGTCTCACGGGATGACAGCTGCTGCCAGAGAAGCGGTGGACAGTGGATGGCAGGAATAAGAGAAGGAATGAAACTTTTCTCAACAATTATTGTATTTAATATCAATTGATGATATTTATGTAAAGACCTGCAGTGCTATGCTAATGTTCGATATTCTTTTTTCACCTGTTAAATAACTGGCTTGAATGCTGGTTGGCATAATGCAGGGGTTCCCAAACTTATTCTTATGATGCCCCCTTTGTGTCATGGAAAAATATCTATGCCCCTAAGTTCACAAGTCCACAAGTTCGTTATTTATTATTTAGATTGGTATTGTTTCAATCCAACATTTTTACAGAAGCCTGTTTTTATAATTTTAAGTATGCGCCCCTCTTCATATGCCCTCGCGCCTCCCTTGGGGGCGCGCGCCCCACAGTTTGAAAACCTCTGGCGTTATGCATCTTGGCCAAGGGACCTGTTGTGTTCTAACTAAGGTCTTAAAGAAATCTTGAAAAAGTTAGTTATTTTTTTCTTGAACTTAAGGTATACAATCGTCTAGCAAATAAATTCAAAAGTGCTCACGTTTTTAACACCACACAACTCACACTTCAAATGAACACCAAACACACTAATGGACCGTAGTTGACCTCTTTTCCCGTTGTATTCCTTAGTCCAACACTGCTCCCCGCTGCTAGTAAACGGCTGCTGCTGACCTGCCCTCAGCCCCTAGGACTGTCATCCACGGCCTCAACAGGCGCGAGACGGGAAGTGTGGTTCATTCGACGAACCACTGTAGACACTAGATAGCCATCAACTGACTACCCGACTCGATGGACCATGAACAAGATTGATATCTTGGGTCATCCAAATAAAAAGTTGTTCTTCTCCACACTCATACTTTATTTGGTAACAGGTCGTTTTGGTACAAATGCCAAAATGCATAAAGGTTGAAATGTAATTTTGTCAAAAAGTACAAAATGTTTGTGCCACCAGGTCATTTTGTCTGAATATTTAAGGGCAAAATATGCTATGGTCAACATTTCTTTTAGTCAAAATGTTTCCAAGACAGCATTCATTATGGTCTAGATGTCATTTTGTCTGAAAGTTTTCAGGACAGAATGCTCTGTGGTCAAAATGTACAAAATGCGATTGACTAAATGTACTCGACTCGAAAGGTTTTCACGATAGAACTCATTATGGTCAAAGTGTCATTTTGTCTGGAAGTTTTCAGGACAGAATACTCTGTGGCCAGAATGTACAATATGCTATTGACTAAATGTGCTCTACTCGAAATGTTTTCATGATATAATTAATTATGGTCAAAGTGTCATTTTGTCTGGAAGTTTTCAGGTCAGAATTCTCTGTGGTCAAAATGTACAAAATGCGATTGACTAAATGTGCTCTTTTCGAAATGTTTTCATGATAGAATTAATTATAGTCGAAGTATCATTTTGTTTTCATATTTTAATGGTCAAAAATGATGTTATTTATTTATTTATTTATTTATTTATTTTATTTATTTATTTATTTATTTCAAACAACATAGATTCATTAATTAAAACTAAAACTAAAATACATATTACAAATTTAAAAATAAAATAATAAAATAAAATAGGACATTGACATCAAAATAACTAAACATATTAGTAAGCACGATTGCTCCTTACATGGAGTTGCATGCAGTGAACCATGTAAGGACAATCAAACCTACCCGCTATCATGTCCAGGATGCTGTTGCCGCTACCGCGCACTCTGCTTAGCAGGGACGCGCACCGCTTGCGCAGAGTGGTGTAGAAGCAATCAATGCGCGCCTCCGCGAACATGCCTGACGCACTGCAGCGGCGCGGCAGCCGCATCAGCACCCTGAACGCGTCATTATACTGTACGCGCAGGGCCCTAAACGATCTTCGAGTATAGTTGGCCCACAGGCTGCATGTATACAAAGAGGTACAGAAAGCTCTGAAAAGAGTAACTTTTACCTCCCTGGAACACCGCGCAATTTATGACTGTTTATTATGACACTACTCTACCTATTGACATATTTTAAAAATAATTAAGCAATCAAATCAACACGTACTTGAGTAAAGTTCTGTTCTGTCCATATGGCCGATTTTCTCAGCCAACTGACAAGGACGCAGCTATTCGGTCAAAAAGAGAGCGTGTTCATCTCTCTTCTAACAGATAGTTGCGATCGGTTGGCTGATGAAATCGGTCGTCTGGGTCCTGCTTTACATTTAAGGACTTGAAAAAAAAATTTGAAAAATGTTCTGATACATTTAATTTGTATTAAGACGGTATAAGTACAATAATAGCACAGCTTGAGATTAGCACATTTTGTCAACGGGACTTTTTAGACACTTGGTTTCATGACATCAAAACGTTTTGTCATTTGTTCATTATATCATCTTTACTTTATATACTTTTTGACCGTTGTACATTTTAACCCATTGAACATTCTGGCACTTGTTCCAACATTACTCGCTACCGTTTTGTCATTTGTTCTTACAAACATATTGACATTAATATACTTTTAGACTTTTGTACAATTTGACAAAAGGATTTTTGAACCCATTGAATGTTTTGGGATCTTGACCATTTATCTATTGTTCATTTTTTCTCTAGTACAATTACGCTCTTAGGTTTTTGTGACATCTAATTGTTTTGTCTTTTGTTCATTATAACATGTTTACATTTACGTACTTTTTGACCGTTGTACATTTTGATAATGAGACATTTTGAACCATTGTACAATTAGACATTTGTACCAACATGACCTGTTACCCTTTATTTCATTTGAAAGACAAAACATACAAAATAACTAGCCTATCTTATACATTCTGGGGGAACATTCTGTTGGCGCGATCTGGGAAGCTCCTCCTAATATTTTCTTTTAAAAGAAATGCATAAGGATCTTTTTAATAAAATAAAACATAAGTGATATGTACTTTTTTTTTAATTAAAAAATACATGCATGCATTGTCACGCGATAATTTATACACGCGCGACATGGATTGTGTTTTGTTTATTTTTCGAATTTAATTCTAACTCTGGTATTTTTTTTTTCCCCGTTCTTATGGCTTCTTGCTGCAAGGCACTTTGCCAATGTCAAGTTGGTGGAGCGGAGACTTTATTGTTGACGGAACTTGACTTATGTAAAGGTGTAGAGCACTGTATGTATTTCACCCCCCCCCCCCCCCCCCCCGGGAAGGAAGGGATAGACTATGGGAGTTAGTATTGTTAGTGTTAGTATATACGTGATATATTAAACTGTTATAAAATATTTATAAAGTAATATTATTCTTGTCCATAAAGTCTGCAAAGTTTTCATGACATTAGGATCAGAATTAGCTAAAAGAGCTTTGACATTGGTTGGAAGAGGAACATTAAGTTCCGCGAGATGATTATAGAGACTGAATCGGTTTAATGGACATTCAAAAAATATATGATCAATTGAACCCACCTCATAACCACACTGACATACCGGATTATTTAAAATCTTTATCTTGAATAGAAATTCTGGAGAGTACACGTGACCAAGTCTGAGGCGAATTAAAGAGCTGGTTACCTTTTTTTTAAATTTGAATTTGAAAAACCAAGGTCTGGGTGATATATTGCGCTGTATTTGATAAAACTGTAGTTTATTATCAAAGGTCCATAAATCTGCCCAAGATGCAAATAACTTTAATGAGGCAATTGTGGCTAAGTCCTGACTAAAACATTGAAATATAGAACGACTACCATTCACAGCCGCATCTCTAGCAGCTCTGTCAGCTGCTTCATTTCCATGGATACCGTTATTAGACCGCCGTCCCAGGCCCAAAAATGTCTATCATATAACTAGCCTTGGAGACATGTATAGTGCCGGAGACCTATACCTACAGAAGCCCAATAAACATTTCTTACGCGTCAACTAGGAAGCTCTTGGGAGTTATAGGGTCCGAAAAAACCGAAAATTTGCAAAAAAATGTACCATATTACTAAGTCACGAGAGTTAGAGGAGGATCTAAATAAATAGAAAAACCATTTCTTACGGCGATGCTAGGAAGCTTTCTTGAAAATCAGAAGCTTTTTGTTCAGTATGAACACCCATCGCCCAAGTAATTAATATTAAGTTATAGCCGTATAAATTCATGTTCGCGGATTGTTTCAGACTAATTAGGAATATTTTGATAAGAATATTACTATTTGAGTCTATAAACACTGAAAATCACTTGAAAATTTAGAAAATTTCAATGTTTTTGGTCAGTAAAAACCCTATGCAGAGGAATGAGAGGTACATGTATTAGACGCACCCAAGAACATCAGTCTTACGTATCAATTTTTACGGTTCCGTACTCGAAGGGCGCCCAACGGGATCCTGTTAATATGCCTACGCTGTCCGTCCGTCCGTCTGTCTGTCTATACTGTCTGTCTGTATGTCTATATAAAGAGTTGTATCTTTTGAACCGTAATAGATAGCGGGTTGATTTTTTTTTCAGAATATGTGTTATTATGGCGGATTTACTAACAAATAAAAATATAACAATAAAGTGAAATAATAAAGGGGGTCCCCATACAAGGAACGTTTTTATTCAACGTATTTTTATTTTTGTTATATCGTAAAAACGGTAAAACATTCAACAGCACGGTAGCAACGGTAAAACATACGGCAGGTTATACAGAAGACGGAAGAGTATAACCAGCCATTATACTTACATTTGTGGGCTATGAGAAAGCCTTTATGCAATCGAGACATGGGCTATACTGCAATCTCTCTGGCGGTATCAAATTGACTATTGGAACATGGTGTTTGCATTGGTACATGCCAGTCCGTGTTCTTAACCAAAACTAGAACCTATACATCTGCAACGCGGAGTGAGACAGTAAGGTGTTAAATCTGTTCAATGCTCCGTTGGAAACCTTTTCAAGCCTACTTTCTTGGCATACCTACATATGGACGGCGACTACCTGGTGAGTGCACCTTCAATTTGCCGACGATATTGTAGCCATGGCTGAGCTCCTGGAGGATCTGGTTCTGGACACAATGCTTGATGGCCTCATTAGTTTCTCAACAAGTGGGTCTCAAAATACGACATCTAGCTACAGCACGCAGCAAGTAGAATACAACTAAGGCGACTAAGTTCGGGCAGCGCCACCAGCGACAAACAGCTATTAATCTTCAACAACGCAGTATCGAAGTTGTCCTAGTCAAGTTGCATATATATACATACTTTCAACTTCATCCTAATGGACTTCGATCCCCAGGCAAAACACCCGCCTAGAAAGAGATCTCTCTATTAGCCTCTCTTCTACATTGGTGGCCCCGACGTGATTATTTATTTATCGTATGGCACTTAGGAGATACTTTAAAACTAATAAGATAGATTACATCTACATTGGTGACCCCGACAATGGACAAATTACGCAACCTTGATGACCTTCAAAGACCATGACGCAGTTTTAAAGCAAGCCAGATAACCCGCACTGTGCACCACTAGCATACTGTCTTATATCTATGCCTGATGTCTACAGTGTGCATATAACTCTCACTCGACAACGCGACTGCGTTACACTACGAGACTCACTGCGTATCACGACGCGACTCACTGCGTCTTAACGCAACTCACTGCGTACCTCGACGCGACTCACTGCGTCTAAGCGTGACTCACTGCGTCTCAGCGCGACTCACTGCGTCTACCCTACACGATTCACTGTATACTCCACTTCACTCCTCTTCTCCTGCTACGCTCGCCAACGCGGCTCTGAGCACTTCTGGAGACATCAACTGGCACTTGCAAGCGGCCATTCTACGCTTAGACTGCACGTCACCACTATCAACCACCGGTCTCAAAGGGGGGCTGGTGTAGCGACAAGCGACACTTAGCTACAGCACGCAGCAAGTAAAGACAACTAAGGCGACTATGTACGGCCAGCGTTACCAGCGACAAACAGCTTAACTAATGTTCTACAACGCGGTAATGGACTTCGGTCCCCAGGCACGACACCCGCCTGGAGAGAGATCTCTCTATTAGCCTCTCTTCTACAAGTAAATACGGAGAAAATAAAAATCATGTCTAACTTCCGTGTTGTACCCATTCCTCCGTAAGTTCGGAACTTTACACTCGAAGTTGTTGATGATAATATTTATTTTAGAAAGAGGTCAACCGTCATATCCAACTCGGCTGGGCAGCGTTCGGTACCTTCCTACGCAGCATCTTCTCGTCCCAATTACCGTAGATTCTCAAGACAAAAGTCTTTGACCAGTGTGTATTGCCAGTGATGACTTACAAAACACTCGAAACAAAGACGTGGTCCTTTACAATGGGTCTCATAAGAAGGCTCAAGGTAATAGAAAGGGCTATGCTGGGGTATCTCTGCAAGATCGAATCAGAAATGAGGAGATCCACATAATAACCAAAGTTGGCTACAAAACTCAGCTAATTTCAAATCTCAATTGACAGTGGGCTGGCCACATTGCATTGTAAGAAGAGGTTAAGAAGACAGACTGGCAATTGGCATGGTGGCATTTTCTTACAAACACTTCAACACTTTAATGTCCCAATAGTCAATTTGTGACGTTTCGCAGGTGAAGGTACGTGGTGTGGCCACCGCCATAAGGTACCTTTACCAGTGAAACGTCATATTTGATACCGCTAGAGAGATTGCAGTATACCCCATGTCCCGATTGCATCAAGGTTTTCACATAGTCCACAAACGCTAAGCATAATGGCTGGTTATCTTCTTTCGTCTTCTGTAAAACCTGCCGCGTCGTATGGATATGGTCTATGGTATTAAAATCTGGAAGTCAACAAACTTGCATGCCAAACAGTTCGAAATGACAAATGAAAACAGCTTATAGATATGGGTTAGAAGGGATCGGTCTGTAGTTCTTTAAACGGGTATTATCACTTTTATTTTTAAAAAACATCACCATACCTCTGCCATGTTTTGCCTCGAGTGTCTTGCAGTAGTTGAAAGAAAAGCAGGATATGAACCTCGCATTAAGTAATTTATTAAGGGCTTATTTACTCGTATTTATAGGTATGTTAAGAGTAAAATATGTTGAAAGTGATGTAACGTTGAACGGTAACAGCTATTTCTGACAATTACATTATGACAATAGAATACTGATTACAGTGTTAATTCTAGGCTGATAGGACAGGATTTACTTAATATTATGCAGTTTCTGTTGGGAATTAGCACCTCTTTTATGATTGTTTTGTGGTAATAAAAAGCCGGTCAATTGCGAGTCGGACTCGCGCACCGAGGGTTCCGCACAAAATTGTAGGCATGTAAATAGTTCATAAATCACGGGAATACAATATAAACAAGTCCAGTATAAACTGACACGCAACCAGTATGAACTTTCATACTTAGTGAGTGTCAGTTTATATTGGACTTGTTTTTTATGTGATGTAACTACAAATTAACGGTTTTCGGACTTTTTCCTTTACTTGTGCTATAAGACATTGCTCCTTGCCAAATTTCATGATTCTACGTCAACGGGAAGTACCCTATAGGTTTTGATTCCCTTGAGATTCCCTTCAATATGCGGCATAAACGGCAGTATCTTTTGATTGCGTTGACTTAGATGTTTGATTTTTTCACTGATCCAAGGGATTGTAGACTTAAGTATTTGATATGAATTTCAACTTGATGCCTTCACGCGTTCCTGAGAAAAAGGGTCTTGACAGACACACAGACAGACAAACAGACAGACAGACAGACAGACAGACGGACAACAAAGTGATCCTATAAGGTTTCCGTTTTTTTCATTTTGGTACGGAACCCTAAAAATTGATACTAAGATTGGTAATAAGACTGATTATAACGCAGACAGCGTTCAGCGTCAGTTTAGTTACTGTTGTCGTTTTGTGCATTGTGAATATTGTGATACCCATATTGAACAATTTGTAAGCCAACATTTAAGGCACATATTATGATAAGAAAATGAATTATAAGAATTTAAAGTAGGTGTATTTAATAACAAAGTGGAGCACTGGTGAAATAAATACATTTCATACGTTATAGAATGGGTCACTTTAACATTTAATTTGTTCTTCTTTTAGGTAGTTATCAGTTTTCGTTACGTTGTTTGTTTCTTATATTTAAGACTTCGAGACTGCAGTGCAGCTCACACAATTAGAATATAACTTCCCTTCAGGTGTTCAATTTCGTTTACTTTTTTACTAAACATAAATAAATATGTTGTTTATTAACCTATTTTATTCCATTTCATTTATTGGGTGTGTCTAATACATGTACTTTCTCATTATTTTGCATAGGGTTGTTACTGACCAAAAACATTTCAATTTTCTAAATTTTCAATCGATTATCGTTGTTTATAGACTCAAATAGTAATACTCTTATCAAAATATTCCTAATAAGTCTGAAACAACCCGCGAACATTAATCTATACGGCTATAACTTAATATAATTACTTGGGCGATGGGTGTTCATACTAAACAAAAAGCTTCTGATTTTCAAGAAAGCTTCCTAGCATCGCCGTAAGAAATGGTTTTTCTATTTATTTAGATCCTCCTCTAACTCCGGATAGTACTCTCGTGACTTAGTAATATGATACATTTTTTTGCAAAAAATCAAAACTTTGACCCTTCTGATTTCGCACTTGGCTTCCTGGAAACTTCGTAAGAAATTGTTTTTTGGGTTATTGGTGGTACCGGGTATCACGTGATAGTACTGTCGTAACTTAGTAATATAATACATTTTTTTGCAAATTTTTGGTTTTTTCGGACCCCATAACTTCCAAGAGCTTCCTAGTTGACGCGTAAGAAATGGATATTGGGCTTCCCGGCACTATACATGCCTCCAAGGCTAGTTATATGATACACATTTTTGGGCCTGGGACGGCGGTCTAAATCTAATTATTTAAAAAAAAATGGGCTCGGTCGAATCCGAGCCGCAGGATTTTACGAGAAAACTATCTTCAACGTTGGGGTCATTGAATTTTGAATTCTGTTATTGAAACCGATATCACTTGCATGGACTCTTTTTGGATTTTTCTTAATCGGTCTTTATATTTGACTACCATATTTTTTCGCATATTTATCTTACGATATTTTTTTATATATCTTACTTAAAAATCTCAAATTTTTCAGTCATAAAATTTTGATTTTTGTTATTAAAGTTAATACGAAGTTCTCCTTGACCAATGACTAGCTCTTTCTCCGTTAGCGCTGCCATTCGCTTCTGATAGCATTTTCCTCTCATATAGGCCGAAATTAAAAAAAAATCACGATTGTGGAGTTTTTTTTATTGTATTGTCATTAAAGCCAATATCGTTTGAGGTCTTATTAGAACTAGGTGCTTAAGGGGCTAAGGGCTCTCTTTAGACACCTCGATCAGCATCTTAGCTTGCGCGTTCACGAGATAAACCGCATTTAAAATATGAATACTTCAATATTTCTACCTCTATTGCGCACGGCCGCTACAGTCTTAGATTACTTGAATTGTTATAACTATTTATTAAACTAGGATTTCAAAAGTCAGCTTTCGAAACTTATTCGGTTTATTCCAATTTGACATGGCTGCCCAACCGAATTATTAAGACGTTTTCACGTCAAAATCACCTTATGTTGCTTCCCTTAAACGGCTACGGCCTTTAGATCCTAAAAAACAAAAATAAGTTTGATAGAAGCCGGTACAGCAGACTTTACTTACATATATTGTTCGGTTTCAGAGTCGTTGAGCGAAGTGAAAGCTGGCGCGGTGTCTCGGGCGCCGCCCGCGGCCGCCGGCGCCGAGGCGGCTCGCGCGCAGGAGGCGCTCGCCGCGCTCAGGCCCTGCTCCGTCAAACTCGAGAGCGTTCCCGTCGACCAGCTCCTGCATGCGTGCACTACTTGCCACAAGACATTCCTCCAAGAAGCCAGTCTGCTAACTCACGCGTGTGCTCGTGGTGGCCGTCAAACTCTTGCGAGAAGCACTGTCAGCGATAAAACGAGAAAATACTTCTGTGATGATTGCGGGAGAAAGTTTCTTATCAAGACATCTTTAATTCGGCATCTTCAACTTCACCAAGAGGAACCTTACGTTTGTAACTTTTGCGAGAAATTGTTCACTAATATCTCTGCCTTACGTAATCACAAGCGAGCTCACTACACGTGCAGTATTTGCCAAAGAGAGTTTAAACAATTGAAAGTTTTAAATTCACACAAGAAAACTCACTCGACGGAAAAACCGTACCCTTGTGACATTTGCAACAAAACGTTTAAGCTACGGAGTTACTTGAACATGCACAAGGTGATTCACTCCGGAATAAAAAGCCACGCTTGTGATGTCTGTAAGAAAGCGTTTAACCATCGTTCTACTTTGACCCATCACATGCAGGTTCACACTGGAGAGAAACCACACTCCTGCGACGTCTGTAAGAAAACGTTTAATCAACGGGGTAGCTTGAACATGCACAAGCTGATTCACTCCGGAATAAAAAGCCACGCTTGTGATGTCTGTAAGAAAGCGTTTAACCTTCGTTCTTATTTGACCCAGCACATGCGGGTTCACACTGGAGAGAAACCACACTCCTGCGACGTCTGTAAGAAAACGTTTAATCAACGGGGTAGCTTGAACATACACAAGCTGATTCACTCCGGAATAAAAAGCCACGCTTGTGATGTCTGTAAGAGAGTGTTTAGGCAGCGTTCTAATTTGACCCAGCACATGCGGGTTCACACTGGAGAGAAACCACACTCCTGCGACGTCTGTAAGAAAACGTTTAACCATAGTTCTCATTTGACCCGGCACATGCGGGTTCACACTGGAGAGAAACCATACTCCTGCGACATCTGTAAGAAAACGTTTAATCAATGGGGTAGCTTGAACATGCACAAGCTGATTCACTCCGGAATAAAAAGCCACGCTTGTGATGTCTGTAAGAAAGCGTTTAACCATCGTTCTAATTTGACCCAGCACATGCGGGTTCACACTGGAGAGAAACCACACTCCTGCGACGTCTGTAAGAAAACGTTTACAGCGAGTGCCGCACTAACTAGGCACATGCTTACTCACACGGCGGCCAGCCCCGAATCGGTGTCTTGCGAAATCTGTAATAAACAGTTTAAGCGTCACCAGTATTTAGCGCAACATATTAAGAGGGTTCACTTGGGGATGAAACCGCACTCGTGCGATATTTGTAAGAAAGCGTATTCGACTCGCGTCGAAATAGCTGATCACAGTGATCACATGTACGTTAATACAGGGGTCAAACCGCACTCTTGCGAAATCTGTAAAAAGCGGTTCAGGGTTCGCCAGAGTTTATACAATCATAGGCTGGTTCACTCTCGAGAACTCGTGAAGAGACTGATAGAGGACGAAGAAGAGGATGATGAAATGGTCGAGGGGAGGGAGAGGGAGGCGATCTCCCAGGGCAGTCTGGTGGAAGAGTTGCAGAAAACTGTGGCATGCCTCCAGCTTGACATTAATGACAAGGACCAGGACATCTTATTGTCTGACCTCGACATAGGTCATCTCCCGGAGTCGAAAGGTGAAAATGTGATCCACACAGTCACCGTCCTAGCTGCCAAATTGGGTGTTAACCTGGACCCTCATGATATCGTGTTCGCTGAGAGGGTTGGTGCGATTGGGTCGGGCGGCACTAGCGGTGCCATGGAGGGCGGGATAGAGAGCCGCCCACGTCGCGTTATCGTGCGTTTGGCTCGTCGGCAGCTGCGGGACGACTTGTTGCGCGCGGCGCGCGTGCGTCGCAGTTTCACTTCGGCTGATGCCGGCCTGGTCGGCCCGCCGCGCCGCGTGTATATAAACGAGCGACTTACACGCGTCAACCGCCAGCTGTTTCACCGCGTCCGGGAAGAATGCCGTAAGCAGCAGTGGAGGTTTTCGTGGACCCAGAGGGGCCGGGTCTACGCTCGGCAGGCTGTTGGAAAGCAGGGTTTCTGCATTCGCACTGACGCAGACTTTAAGCGTGTTTTTGGGATGGGCAGTGTTTGATGCATTTGATTCCTTTTTATTGTCTAGCAGTTTATTTTCACATGGTATTAATTTATTTTATCATGGCAATGATCTAGTCTCCATTTATTTACTCCTAATTACTCTACAGTATAGACTTACACTTACACATTTATCTTATCACATTAATGTTAACATTTATCACGTGTTCCCCTTTTTAATACATGTTTCTTTGCATTGTATACAACCTGCTATTCACAATGGTTAACAAACATTTAAAAATCGGTTTGTTTAATGCGGGTTCCTTGGGCACTAACCATGACAACTTTGTTGCCTCCTGTATGCTTCATGATGTAGATGTGCTGGCAATAAATGAGACCTGGCTGAGAGCGGGAGAGGAAGGGCGGGCGCCAGTCATTCCTGGGTACCGATTGCGTCACATTCCAAGGCCATTGGAGGTACGCAGTCGGGGCGGAGGAGTCGGCTTCTATATAAAGCAAAATGTAAAGGTTCGCGCCTGGGCCCACCCCGTGGACCCGTTGCACAGGTCGGTCGAGCAAATGTGGGTTACCTTGGCCCTCAACGGAAAGAAGCTGGCGATCGGGACGGCGTATAGACCTCCTTGGATGGACTTGGACCTGTTCTTTGACGCTATCACTGACTCATTAAGTTCTCTTCATAATGTTGACAATATTATATTGTTGGGAGACTTCAACATAAATCTACCTGTCATAGGTGACACAAAAACAATGAAATTTAACACGTTTCTGTCAAGTTTTAGACTTTCTCAACTGGTAAACGAGCCTACGCATCTTACAGAGACTAGTCAGACACTTCTTGATGTGATTTGCACGGACTTACAAGCAAAAAAAAATTAATACTTAAATTAATAATTAATGTGTCATGTGGGTTCTTTGCATGGCCACCTTTTTGTAACTAGCGAGTTTAACATCAGACGGGATCGACCTAAACCCTTTTTAATGACATACAGACCATTAAATAATATTTCTTTGGACAGGTTTGATGAGGACTTACGAAGTGTGAGATGGGATTTGATATGTAGTACAGGAGATGTTAACGATATGGTTCACGTTTTTAACAGTTGCATGGAATATATATTTGATCTGCATGCCCCAGTCAAGTCGGTTGTAATCAGGGTCCGCTCGTACCCCTGGGTTACGGAAACGGTAAAGCTCATGATGCGACTACGTGATGATGCTGCAGCCGTTTACCATAGAACCAAATCAGGCTCTAAAAAGGAGTATTATAAGACCTTAAAGTCTACAGTGAAGCAAGCACTTTATTTTGAAAAAAAATGGCCTACTTTAAACAAAATATCAATAATAAAATAAATAGTCCAAAACTTCTATGGAAAAACCTGAAATTTACCTTATTGCCCAAGAAATACCTAGAAACACCTACTTGCTTTAATGATCCTCATATTATAAACACTCATTTTTTAACCTTACCATTGACTCCAGACACATTTCCATTTCACAACTGACCTATTTTGAATTTTGCAGGTTTAGCGATGCTGTGTTTCATATTGAACCAGTTACTGCAGATGACATTATTAAAATTATCTATAGTTTAAAATCCAATGCTGAGGGCTGTGATGCCATTAATTTAAAAATGCTTAGAATGACATTGCCTTACACATTAGACACAATCAAGGATCTTATAAATACCTCCATCACAACATCAACATTTCCTGACCCTTGGAAACTGGCAATAGTGCGTCCACTGCCCAAAAACTCAAATCCATCTGAGCTTAAGGACCTTAGGCCGATTAGTGTATTACCTTGCATATTTAAAGTTATAGAAAGGGCTGTTTGCATGCAGCTAACAATCTTTCTCGAAAAAAATAACATTTTACCAGAAAAGCAATCAGGTTTTCGAAAGGGTCGAAGTACAGTGACTGCCCTTCTTGATGTGACTGATAACATACTCTGCGCACAAGATGAGGGAAAGTGCACCTTGTTAGTGTTACTTGATTTTTCTAGGGCATTTGACTCTCTAAATCTTAATTTGCTATTATCAAAATTAAGCTACTATGGTTTTGACAACAAAGCTTTACATTGGTTCAATAGTTACCTTTGCAACCGCCATTAGTTTGTTAGGCTGTCCCATAATGATGGTTCAACGAAGAGCTCTGACAGAGTCGCTGTAAGCAGGGGAGTTCCCCAGGGATCTATCTTGGGGCCCATTTTATTTAATCTATACTCCGCTGATGTCATAACTCATATTACTCACTGTAAATATCATATTTATGCAGATGACATACAAGTCTACATCTCCTGTAAGCCAACCGAGATTGATTGTGCTATTCAGAAACTAAATGAGGATCTCTCCCGGATAGCCGCCTGGGCGTCAAACAATTGTCTCCTGCTGAATCCTACCAAGACTAAATACCTTGTTTTTGGCAGCAAACACCAACTAGCCAGTCTCAGTCCAACTGTCAATGTTTTGCTTATGGGTGAGCCCATAGAGCGAGTCTATGAGGCACGCAACTTGGGCTTGCTCATGGACAGTGACCTACGATTTGAAAAGCATGTAGCCAGTGCAATTGGAGGCTGCTTTTATAAGCTGAAAGTGATGTACAAAATGAGGCCGTATATTAGTGAGGATTTACGTGTGCAGTTGGTGGAGTCATTAGTATTGTCTAGGTTGAACTATATGGACGCAGTGTTTGGTCCACGTCTTCTGGCCAAATCTAAGAAACTTTTACAACGAGTTCAAAATGCCTGTGCTCGTTTTTGCTTCAAGATTCCGTTGAGGGCCCATGTAACTCCTTTCCTTAACAAACATTCAATTCTAAAAATGCAACATCGCCGTAAGCTTCATCTGGCCTGTTTGTTGTTTGGTATTTTGAAACATGAGGCTCCATTATATCTATTTGGGAAGCTGATGTGGGTGTCTCGCAGTAGATCAGGTGGGACTCGGCATTGCAGGATGCAACTGTCAACACAGCGGCATGCCTCTGCTGCTTTCAGGGGTAGTTTTCGGTATGCGGCAACAAAATGCTGGAATAATATTCCACCGCCGTTAAGGAACCTGAAAAGTATCCAAGTTTTTAAATGTAGATTAAAGATTTTTTTACAAATCCATCAAAAAAAACAAGAATTGTTATTGCATGACACTAGTGCTATATAACCTTCTTTATTATTCTGTTAGTTATATTACTTTCTATGTACTTAGTTTATTCATACCTAGACATAACACGTGCACGCACACACTTTCGAATATTATTATGATATGGACACATAGTGTACTCAACAAAACAAACCACACCACCTAATAAGTGTAACCTACAATAGTTTAGTTTAGTTTTATGCTATGATTCTTGATACTTACCAGCGCGTTATGTTCCTTCCTCTTTGCGATGAAATCTCTTACCAGGAATATGTTGCTATTTAGTTTTATGCAATAACTTATTTGATGTCTAACGTGTCACTGCTGTTGATTCTCTGGCTGCAATGCACTGCACTCCCGTTTGTTTTTCTCATCTCCAGTATTCGTGTTTTTCAATCAATCAATCAATCAATCAATCAATCAATCAATCGTTTATTGCAAGAAAGTGAGTACAAAAGGTGTTACATAAATTGTATTGATCTGTCACAATCTGCTAGTGTCTAGCATGCAATGCAATAAATACTAAGATAATTCTTAATATCTACTAAATACCTATTAATGACTAGGTCAACTTAATTTGTAGGGTAAACTTAATTTATATATAAAATTATAATTAGGTACTATGCATATTAAGTATTATCATTGTCATTTACATATTCATCTATCGAATAGTAGCTTTTCTGAACCAAGTATCTATTTAACAGTCTCTTGAACTCTATAATATGCTTACATGTTCTAATTGCCTTTGGTAGGCTGTTGTAGATCCTTGGAGCCATTCCTAAAATACTTTTGGACAAGAGAGCTGTATTCATTGAGATGGCACGCACTTTATTGCGGTGTCGTTCACTACTGAAATTTTGAAACAAATCTGGATTACATTTTACAAATACAGCCACTTCATAAATGTACAAGGAAGGAAAAGTTAAAATATTTAAACTGTTAAAATGAGGTTTACAAGATTCTGTGGGCCATAAATTGCACACGGCACGCAAACATTTCTTTTGAGCCTTAAAGACAAGGTCCCGATCAGTTGCGTTGCCCCAGAAAATAACTCCATACCTAAGAGTCGACGATACATATGCATGATATGCTATTAATACAGCTGATTTATTTACAATTTTATTTAACATGCGCAGTGCATACGAATATTTATTTAGTTTAACACAAACATTTTCAATGTGTGCTTTCCATGTCATATTATTGTCTAGAGTAAGGCCTAAGAATTTAGTAGTGTTGGTTTCCGATATTTTATGATTTTTATGGGTAATGTTTGCGGCAGGTAAAATACTATATTTCTGATTAAAGTTCATGATACATGTTTTGTTTAAGTTAATTTTTAAGCAGTTAATATTCAGCCATTTTATGATTGCTTCTAAAGTTTTATTGATATTCGAGTCATACGTGTTATCTTTTATATCATTGAATAAGATAGTGCTATCGTCTGCGAATAGGACCATCGTATTATTAGTACTCTTAGGCAGGTCATTTATATAAATGAGAAATAATAATGGCCCTAAAATACTTCCTTGAGGAACACCATGTAGAACTGTTTTGGTCTGTGAAGAGAAGATGGTTTCTTTTTTAGTATTGTAGCATAGTTGAGTGATTTGTGTAATTTGTTTCCTATCACTCAAATATGACTTAATTAGTTCAAGAATGTTACCCCTGACTCCATATTTATACAATTTGTTCATTAAAATGGTATGGTCTACAAAGTCAAACGCTTTCGTTAAATCCATATACATTGCAGAGACTGGCAACCTTTTATCCATATTTATAAGGACTTTCTGTATTAGTTCAAAGATTGCCATTTATTTATTTATTTATTTATTTATTATTTAAATACATTTGTACCTTAACAGCTAAAGCCAACACAGCACAAACTTACAAACATGATGGTTACGTTTACTCTATCGTGCTCTCAGGCATCTCCCTTTCTATCGCTCTCTTGCACTCTATCATCAGACGCCCAATCGGATTCGCAAACAGATCACACTGCGGCACTGCCTCGAGCATGGAATTGAGCAGCGCAAGCGCGCGCGCAATGGGCGCCTGCGCGTGCTTTCGCGTGCGCGCCGCCGGCACCGCTAGTAGCGGGTGCCTTCTGGCTCGGGTGTATCGATCAGGCACGAAAAGACGCACAAATGCCTCAACAAGACCTGCACAATCTATTTTGTTCCTGATTATACCTAGGGCAAACTTTGCCAAAGAGAGTAACCTACGCAATTGCAAGGAGTCGTATCCTAAGTGCCCCTGCAAAAATAAGGTCGGATACATATAGGGGTAGTACCGGTATAACCTCTTATACAAAGCCCTTAAAAATTTCTTTTGGATTTGTTCCAACATAAGAGTATATTTACTCTCATGCGGACTCCAAACCGCTGCATTCGTTTCAAGTATGCTGCGCACAAGGGCAGCGTACAGCACACGAGTGGCGCTCACACTTAGGGGCGCGGAGTTACGCAGGACGAAGCCTAGTCTTTTGTACGCGGCGTCAGTCACAGCCTGAACGTGATCGCGGAATGTAAGTCCGGGATCAAATAGCACACCCAAGTCGCGTACCTGAGCTGAACGAGTTATAGCAACTCCGGCGATAGTGTACTCAAACTCATGAGGGACGTGTGACCGCGTGAAGCTCATCATCTGGCACTTACTGGCATTGAAATGGAGTTTATTAGCGAGGCTCCAGTGGTACACTGCGTCTATGTCTCTTTGCAATTCCTCACAATGCTTTTGGCTTTGGATCGGCTTAATTACCTTCACATCGTCAGCAAACAACAGCAACGAGGAATCATGCACCACTAAAGGTAAATCATTAATGAGCAGCACGAAAAGAAGTGGGCCGAGGTTAGATCCCTGGCTAATACCGGATCGCGTGCGGTAACACTCGGACACATAGGGGCCATACTTTACGTACTGCTTTCGATCAGACAGGTAACTAGCAAACAGCTTTAGGAGTCTGGGTGTACATCCCATCGCACCTAGCTTCAGTAAAAGAATGTCGTTGTCCACTCGGTCGAACGCCTTCTGGAAATCCAGATAGATGACATCGACTTGACCCTGCCTATCCAACTCCCGGGACACTATCTGAGTTAAGGTAAGGAGGTTAGTAGTCACCGACCTCCTTGGCAGGAACGCGTGCTGTGCATTGGCTATGTGGGGCTGACACTGGGAGAGCAGGCTACTATGCAGTGCCGATTCGAAGAGTTTAGCCGGGGCACTCAGAATAGCAACAGGACGATAGTTCTCCACCTTCTCCTTCGAACCCGTTTTAGGTATTGGTGTCACCCGCGATTTTTTCCAGGCCGTTGGGTAAACCCCTGTTTCGAGAACCAGGTTAAAAATAAACGTAATCGGGCCAACTAGGTAATCGATACACGCCTTGAGCACAAACGCCGGTATCGCATCGGGTCCAGGTGCCGTCCCTGGTTTCAACTTCTTAACCGCTTTCCTCACTTCGTCCATTGTGAACTGTTTGACGTCAATACGCCTAGCGTCGACTGGCAGACTTGTACTGGCTAAGCTCGGATCAAGAACGGGTTCATTTGGCAGGAAATACAATGGCCATGTTAATACATTGATTTTTCCTGAAGCCTTTCTGTTCCTTAGCTAACAAATTATTACTTTCTAAATAATTGTACAGACTGTTATATATTACTTTTTCGATAACTTTGGCTATAACTGATATTAATGTGATTGGCCTAAAATTTTTCATTTTATCTTTTTTGTCTTTTTTAAATATTGGTTTGGCAATAGACAACTTTAACTTATCAGGAAATGTTCCTTGTTCAATACACATGTTGGTTATATAACTAATTATAGGGGAAATTATATGGGATACTTTTTTAATGATCTTAGTTGAAATTCCATCGTATCCTACACTACTAGTATTTTTCAGAGATTGAATTATTGATTCTATATCTTTCGGTGTACTCGGGGGCATAGAGTTACTAGTATTGAGTACTAATGTGTTTTTGGTTTTGTTTTTTTCATGATCATTATTGTTAATATTTGATATACCTGCTGAATTTATTTCGTGGTTGTTGCTGTTTTTTACTATGTCTATGAAATAGTTATTAAACTCTTCTGCGATTAGTTTTGGGTCATCTACTATTTTTCCTTCAATGTTTAATTGCATAACATTTTCTTTCGGCAAGTTGTATTTTCGTCTGTTTATTATCTGCCAAGTTGATTTTCCTTTATTTACGGAGTTTTTAATATTGTAATCATTTTGTGCTTTTTGGGTTAACTTTATCACTTTTTTAAGTCTTTTTGAGTAAACTATGTAATCAATTTTATCCTGATGCTGTGATGATGACCTGTATGTCCATAGTAACTGTCTTTTACGTTTACAACAATTTCGTATTCCTTTTGTAATCCATTTAGTTTTCTTTATTGCAGAGATTTTAGTTTTTATTAATGGAAAACATAAATCATAAAATAGCATAAAATCATCTAAATAGCTGTTGTATGAATCATTAGGGTTGTTTGCCATGAATACCCGATTGAATTTAAGCACTTCCATACATTAAGTAAATTTATTAATGTTATCATCACTATAATCTCTTCTTGTTACAAACCAATGAGTTAACACAGATGTTTTTCATTCCTCTTTCTTCGGTACTGCTATGTGTTTAGTTTGTTTAACACGTATATAAATGTTATACATCTTGTGTTAGTACGTAATAACCTTATTCAATAATATAAAACCCTGTCTGGGCAGGCCTGTCAGCTCGGGGCGTGGTTTTAATTGGTTTGGTTCTGTGGTCTGGCTAGATAACGTAGATAGGTTATTAGGCTACGACCACAGAATAAATAAGCCGCTACACCATGCCGCGCCACATGCGCGCCACAGGCTTTCTCAGTCGCTTTTTGTTCGCCGTTTGTATGTTTTAAATGCTGTGTAAGTTCTTGTGAGATAATTTTGGGTTTTCTGTTCTGTTATGTTTTATTTTTTTATTTGATTTTTATTTTTTTATTTGTGTTGGCTGTGTGGCCTGCCGTGGTGTCACCAAATGGTTCCGGCGTAAGACCAGGTCTGGCCTCAAAACCAGTACCACGCTGAGCCGGAACCGTTTTGCGTCATCTGGCATTAGTGCAGTTTTTATTATTTTTGTACATTTGTTTATTTGTGTTCTGTACTTTTGTTAGATGTATGTAAATAAACGTTTTTTCTTTCTTTCTTAAATAATGTTGCTTACTTTCATCAAAGAGGAATAAAATCGATTCATTATATACATCCAGAGTTGATGAAGGCAGCTATCAAATTTGTAGCGTTTTCATCGTTAAAAGTCGCCATTTTGTCAACCACCGCGAGCGGGCAGCGCGACCATACTGCCTCCAGAGCGGCTCGGCGGCGCAGCCGAGGTCGCGCGCAGGCCGCTTGCACGTCGCTTGCTTCGGAAAGCGTTGCAAACAAATCCCTACAAAGCTCTGCGGCGCGACTACGGTCGCGGCTGCCGGGCCGCGACTGCTGTGATCCGAATGCTACCTTGTCGCGGCACATGCGCATTCTCTAAATTGACGGATTTTCAGGCATGTGGTGATTGATTTTAACTGATCTCTTTTATTTGTAGATACTTACCAGTATGTTTTTTTATATTCACATTACAAGATGTTGTTGTCGAGGGGCCAGGCTGAAACCAGCGCCGGGCGCGCCGGCACGTGCCGAGACTGGTGCCCATTGCCAAACTAAACTTCTTTTAAATGTTTCTATCGCTGCCTAATAGAATAAGGAAAGTTGCTAACATTTAGTTTTGGTTTAGTGTTATACATATCTAACTAATATTCTTGTACTGCTGATGATTTTCGTTTAGTGGTAATAAATGATTTTTTACTTTACTTAATTTACGGAAAAACGATATACCTATCTCTGACGTTTGCAGAGAAGCGTTCCTGCGTCGCAAATGGTGCACTCTACACAGGCGTAGGTATTGACGCGGGGCGCAAACCGCACTCTTGCGAAATCTGAAGAGTACTACCCGGTCACAATATCTGTGCATCTCGCTGGAAGCGACGCCGCTTATTTATTCATACTTTAAAGGAATAATAAAATAAAAAGTAAACAATTTGAAAAAGTGAGCTTTTTTACTCTACATTTTTTAGTGATGATTTTTTGCACATCGTACCCAGCGCGCCGATTTAACGTCACGAGGCGAGGTGCACAGATATTGTGACCGGGTTGTCCAGGGTCCTTCAGTAAGAGCAAGTATCTTTGCCCATTAATAAAAAAAACTACATTTTTTGCCGCCATTTTGTGAAAAAATTAAACGTCAATATCTGCCATTTAATTATGGCGTGGTACACAGATCACCAACGTTTAGAAATAATCAAACAGCTGTATTATCAAAGGTCATCATACTTCTACAGCTCGATTGACTAATGACCATGGATCTATTGAAAGAGCATTTCAGTGGACGTGTCATCAGCAGATCTGTAGACATCGAGGAGCCGCCAAGACGTTGTGATTAAACGCCGTTAGATTATTTTTTGTGGGGATATGTTGTCATTAACTCGTGGCATTAAGGTAGCACTTGACAGATTAATGATAAATTGATATTACCTACATGGTCTTAACCCATTTGACTCCGGCGCCTAGAGCATGAACAATACCCCACGCGCCACCAAACATTTGCAATTTGCGGCGCGGCGCAGACGCACCACGTGCGCCCGTTGGCTTGCGGCGACTGTTCGCTAGGCGCTGGATGGTGTAATGCAAAATTTCTTGTAACCAGATTTATTTTGAGTATTTTATTTGTGTAAATATATTAGTATTATTATAAACTTGCATTAATATAAGTAAGGGTAAAATAATAAATTCAATATTATTGTAGGTAAACCAATTTGCCTAGCATAGAAGTGCATATTCGGAGTCAGAATTCGGAGCCAGGTCACAAAATAGGTAGAACACACACAGCAGGTTTACACCACACAGTAACACAGGAGATGCGCAATAATTAACGGACAAGCCAAGATTAAAGAAGCTCCCGCTAATCCTATGACAGACACAATCCCTACCCCAAAACTGTTGATTAATTTAACTTACCGAAAACAAACCAGAAGCCAGGAGTAAGGAGCTAGCGATAAGGGTTGTAAAATAGAAAGTGCAATAAATACCTGACGGCTTATTGCCTAACGCACTCGCGATCGCTTTCATTTTTGACAGTTGAAGGCAAGTCTGCCTACAAAATGAAAACAATTATTCCACTTTCAAATCGGTCGCGATCGCGAGTACGTTAGGCAATAAGTCCTCTGATTATAGTGCCCGCAAACCAAAATGACGACTGGGGCAATAAAAGCCGGTGAACGTAGGATAGTAGTACGAATATCATAGAGACATCATTCTAATGGTTTTATTTTTATAGAAATTTGTAATATGTAGTCCTGTTTACTTTACTTTGAGTTTTTTACAGTTTATAGTTGACAGTCGCTCGTACGGGCTGTGATCACATCAGGCGAACATTGAGCGGCTGACTGTTAAAGGGCTATTACACTACGCAATAACGCGTAGTTCTTTAGTAGGGTTCTTTTCCCTAAATCGGTATGGTGTAATAAGAGAAAGGGTCCCTGATTTTAGGGCCCTAACAAATAAAAGTAAAACATTGTTTTCAATCAGATATTTTAATAACTACGTTTCATTCATATTGAACACGCGCATACATTAACAATGCAAATAAAAAAGTTCTAAAAATGTTGCTATAAAATAATTAATAATCTTGTTTTGACTGGCTGGCTGGGAACTCGCGCGAAGACCTTAAGTACCAATTTCACCATACGATGTTAAATGTTAAGCGACTGTTAGGTCATACATTCAACTGTCAAAATGTAAGAACTAACAGTCGATTAACATTTAACATCGATTGGTGAAACTGGTACTAAATCTAACATTTTAGTGGAGTCGACCTAGGATGATTGTAGCATAAATGAAAAGTCAAATAAACAAGTGTCATTCGTGTTAATATGTGCCGTCACAGGGATTATCTATATTGTTTTATTACAGAACAAAGTCCTCGCGCCGCCGCGTCTGTCTCTCTGTCTGAACGCGATAAACTCGAAAACTACTAAACGGATTTTCATACGATTCACGAGGAAGGTTTAAGTGTATATAAGTCATTAAAGTTGAGATGCGTAAATGCTCTGCTAGCCGTGCGAAGCCAGGGCGGGTCGCTATTAAGATTAAGGCGGCCAGACAGCCAGCCTGGAAGTTTCCAGGTGAGGGACCTGAGGGACCCGGCTCCTGAGGTAGCCCGGCCGGGGCGGCGGCTAAAGCCCGCGAGCGCTCTGTAGCGCGTCGGGTCTGTAGCGCTCGGGCCGGGGCGGCGGCTAAAGCCCGCGAGCGCTCTGTAGCGCGTCGGGTCTGTAGCGCTCGGGCCGGGGCGGTGGCTAAAGCCCGCGAGCGCTCTGTAGCGCGTCGGGTCTGTAGCGCTCGGGCCGGGGCGGCGGCTAAAGCCCGCGAGCGCTCTGTAGCGCGTCGGGTCTGTAGCGCTCGGGCCGGGGCGGCGGCTAAAGCCCGCGAGCGCTCTGTAGCGCGTCGGGTCTGTAGCGCTCGGGCCGGGGCGGCGGCTAAAGCCCGCGAGCGCTCTGTAGCGCGTCGGGTCTGTAGCGCTCGGGCCGGGGCGGCGGCTAAAGCCCGCGAGCGCTCTGTAGCGCGTCGGGTCTGTAGCGCTCGGGCCGGGGCGGCGGCTAAAGCCCGCGAGCGCTCTGTAGCGCGTCGGGTCTGTAGCGCTCGGGCCGGGGCGGCGGCTAAAGCCCGCGAGGGCTCTGTAGCGCGTCGGGTCTGTAGCGCTCGGGCCGGGGCGGCGGCTAAAGCCCGCGAGGGCTCTGTAGCGCGTCGGGTCTGTAGCGCTCGGGCCGGGGCGGCGGCTAAAGCCCGCGAGCGCTCTGTAGCGCGTCGGGTCTGTAGCGCTCGGGTCGGGGCGGCGGCTAAAGCCCGCGAGCGCTCTGTAGCGCGTCGGGTCTGTAGCGCTCGGGCCGGGGCGGCGGCTAAAGCCCGCGAGCGCTCTGTAGCGCGTCGGGTCTGTAGCGCTCGGGCCGGGGCGGCGGCTTAAGCCCGCGAGCGCTCTGTAGCGCGTCGGGTCTGTAGCGCTCGGGCCGGGGCGGCGGCTAAAGCCCGCGAGCGCTCTGTAGCCCGTCGGGTCTGTAGCGCTCGGGCCGGGGCGGCGGCTAAAGCCCGCGAGCGCTCTGTAGCGCGTCGGGTCTGTAGCGCTCGGGCCGGGGCGGCGGCTAAAGCCCGCGAGCGCTCTGTAGCCCGTCGGGTCTGTAGCGCTCGGGCCGGGGCGGCGGCTAAAGCCCGCGAGCGCTCTGTAGCGCGTCGGGTCTGTAGCGCTCGGGCCGGGGCGGCGGCTAAAGCCCGCGAGCGCTCTGTAGCGCTCGGGCCGGGGCGGCGGCTAAAGCCCGCGAGCGCTCTGTAGCGCGTCGGGTCTGTAGCGCTCGGGCCGGGGCGGCGGCTAAAGCCCGCGAGCGCTCTGTAGCGCGTCGGGTCTGTAGCGCTCGGGCCGGGGCGGCGGCTTAAGCCCGTGAGCGCTCTGTAGCGCGTCGGGTCTGTAGCGCTCGAGCCGGGGCGGCGGCTTAAGCCCGCGAGCGCTCTGTAGCCCGTCGGGTCTGTAGCGCTCGGGCCGGGGCGGCGGCTAAAGCCCGCGAGCGCTCTGTAGCCCGTCGGGTCTGTAGCGCTCGGGCCGGGGCGGCGGCTAAAGCCCGCGAGCGCTCTGTAGCGCGTCGGGTCTGTAGCGCTCGGGCCGGGGCGGCGGCTAAAGCCCGCGAGCGCTCTGTAGCCCGTCGGGTCTGTAGCGCTCGGGCCGGGGCGGCGGCTAAAGCCCGCGAGCGCTCTGTAGCGCGTCGGGTCTGTAGCGCTCGGGCCGGGGCGGCGGCTAAAGCCCGCGAGCGCTCTGTAGCGCTCGGGCCGGGGCGGCGGCTAAAGCCCGCGAGCGCTCTGTAGCGCGTCGGGTCTGTAGCGCTCGGGCCGGGGCGGCGGCTAAAGCCCGCGAGCGCTCTGTAGCGCGTCGGGTCTGTAGCGCTCGGGCCGGGGCGGCGGCTAAAGCCCGCGAGCGCTCTGTAGCGCGTCGGGTCTGTAGCGCTCGGGCCGGCGGGGGCGGGCCGCTCGTCGAGCACATGCGAGCGACGCCGGACGCTGCCCTTTACAGATTCCGCAAGGGTGCGGCTTGCGCCCCAAGTGGATACGCCGGTGTACAGTCAAACATTTGCGACGCAAAAACGCTTTCTTACACACGTCACAGGGATATCGGCGTAAAGTCGCGTGTCTTTCGGTAGTTTACAAGGTGTATTTTGGAGAGTGTGACCAGGAACTACACGACCTCATCCCACCCTCCACTTTCTCCAATCGCTCTTCCAGAAGCAGGGAGGACTTCCATCCTCATGTAGTCGAATATCCATCAGTTCGGACGAAGCTGTTTGCTGCGTCATTTCTTATTCGCACTTCCAAGTAGTGGAAGGCTCTCCCTGCGTCTATATTCTGGGAATCCTATAACATTGGTATTTTCAAGGCAAGAGTGAATAGGCATTTTCTGGATAAGCGTGTACCATCTTCGACCTCGTCGTCACTTAACATCAAGTGAAACTGATACAAACGCAAACCCATTTATGATAAAAAAAATATCGTTTTTCCGTAGTGAATGCGCATGTGCCGCGTCACCGAAAGGCGTGTATTGCTTCGGAGTGTGTCTTCTTATGCGTCATCAAACGTCCGCGTGTCTTAAACGCTTTGTTGCAAACGTCGCAGGCGTGGGGTCTGTGGTCGGGCCGGGAGTGACTCAACCGCTGGTGGTTAGTTAAACTCCAGCAAAACTCGAACCGTTTCTTACAGATTTCGCAAGAGTGCGCTTTGACCTCTGTATGGACGACCATGTGTTCAGCTATTTTAGCGCGAGTCGGAAACGCTTTCTTACAAATATCGCACGAGTACGGTTTGATCCCCGCGTGCATCCTCTTAATATGTACCTGTAAATACCGGCGATGCTTTAACTGTTTATTACAGATTTCGCAAGACACCGGTTCGTGGCTGGCCCCCGTGTGAACCCGCATGTGCCTAGTTAGTGCGGCACTCGCTGTAAACGTTTTCTTACAGACGTCGCAGGAGTGTGGTTTCTCTCCAGTGTGAACCCGCATGTGCTGGGTCAAATGAGAACGCTGGCTAAACACTCTCTTACAGACATCACAAGCGTGGCTTTTTATTCCGGAGTGAATCAGCTTGTGTATGTTCAAGCTACCCCGTTGATTAAACGTTTTCTTACAGACGTCGCAGGAGTGTGGTTTCTCTCCAGTGTGAACCCGCATGTGCCGGGTCAAATGAGAACGCTGGCTAAACACTCTCTTACAGACATCACAAGCGTGGCTTTTTATTCCGGAGTGAATCAGCTTGTGTATGTTCAAGCTACCCCGTTGATTAAACGTTTTCTTACAGACGTCGCAGGAGTGTGGTTTCTCTCCAGTGTGAACCCGCATGTGCTGGGTCAAATAAGAACGATGGTTAAACGCTTTCTTACAGACATCACAAGCGTGGCTTTTTATTCCGGAGTGAATCAGCTTGTGCTTGTTCAAGCTACCCCGTTGATTAAACGTTTTCTTACAGATGTCGCAGGAGTGTGGTTTCTCTCCAGTGTGAACCTGCATGTGCCGGGTCAAAGTAGAACGAAGGTTAAACGCTTTCTTACAGACATCACAAGCGTGGCTTTTTATTCCGGAGTGAGTCAGCTTGTGGTTGTTCAAGTGCCACCGTAGCTTAAACGTTTTGTTGCAAATGTCGCAAGGGTACGGTCTTTCCTTCGAGTGAGTTTTCTTGTGTGCATTTAAAACTCCCAATTGTTCAAACTCTCTATGGCAAATACTGCACGTGTAGTGAGCTCGCTTGTGATTACGTAGGGCGGAGATATTAGTAAACAATTTCTCGCAAATGTTACAAACGTAAGGTTCCTCTTGATGACGTTGAAGATGCCGAATTAATGAAGTCTTCATAAGAAACGTTTTCCCGCAATTATCACAGAAGTATTTCCTCGTTTTATCGCTGGCAGCGCTTCTCGCAAGAGTTTGACGGCCACCACGAGCACACGCGTGAGTGAGCAGACTGGCTTCTTGGAGGAATGTCTTGTGGCAAGTAGTGCACGCATGCAGGAGCTGGTCGACGGGAACGCTCTCGAGTTTGACGGAGCAGGGCCTGAGCGCGGCGAGCGCCTCCTGCGCGCGAGCCGCCTCGGCGCCGGCGGCCGCGGGCGGCGCCCGAGACACCGCGCCAGCTTTCACTTCGCTCAACGACTCTGAAACCGAACAATATATGTAAGTAAAGTCTGCTGTACCGGCTTCTATCAAGCTTATTTTTGTTTGTTAGGATCTAAAGGCCGTAGCGTAAGGGAAGCAACATGGCCCTTTGAAGATAATGTGTTTTTTTTCTATGATTAGTAACGAGGTTGAACAGCCTGAAATCTCGAATAATTCCGAATTTATTAATACTGAAAATATAAGGTCGAATTTTACATTGGCCCAATGGTGAAAATTGTTTACCGAATATTTTTTGTATGAATGTTGACATTTAAGAAACATATAATTCTTAACTTCAAAACCCTAAACCAGAAAGTAAAATGAAAATAAAAATAACCGGTCAAGTGAGAGTCGGACTCGCGCACTGAAGGTTCCGGACACGTTTGGTCGGTTTTTAGTATTTATTGTTTTTCTGCATAGTTTCTAGCAAATCATAGAAAATTTGACTCTTGTACGTATTACCGTTTTAACGATCGAACAAATACAAGAAATACATAATATGTGTACCAAATTTAAACTTGAACAGTCTAGTATATTCTAAGCAAATTGGTTGTAACATTACAACTGCAAATGAAGTTCACACGCACAAATATTGAGAAATTTCCCATGTTACTTTAAGTATTGTGGGTTCTGACTGAACATTGGCTAACATCCGTTACGGCAAGTGTTATAGCAAATGATACTATGGCAAAAGAAGGAACCCGCGAAAATGGCACGCGTGTTTCGGATGAGATAAAAATCACTTCAAGGGTTTACACTTGTCGCGCATAGCATTGCCGGCAGTTAGGCTAAGTTTTCCTTATATAAAATTATTATTATGAATATTCTAGTTATAAGTGTTGTTGTCTATTTTTATTTGTTTTTATTTAGAAATTACCTTTGTTTCGTTTTTTATTGTGTATTATTCCTTTTGTTTAAGTTTTGTATGTTCAATTTTATGTTAGAACTAAGTAAAATAAATGAGATGCAAAACACACACACCCCATCTTACACACCGCCGCCTCAGGCATCCCTCTCTATCACACCTCTCTTTCCTTCCCACACGCGCGCACTACTGGTCCGCTCCCGCACTAGTTCCGCTCCTACATTTTCCTATATAATCCCGGCCTTCGGCCATAAAAAGTCAGTCATCATTCACCTGCACATCTACAAGCTACACGAACAAGAAGCATCAGTGATATTTCAACCAGTGCTTTCATTTCACTATAGTAATACAGTCCACCCCCAACAACACTTGAATCGCCGACACTCATTTTATCGAATTTTATTTCAAAGATAACGTTTCACGTATTTTCATTTCATAGACAATTCAGTTCGTCGACATGTCAATACAAGTAATTTCAAATCACGGATTTACAGTTGGCGGACGAGTCATTATATAGATGAATTATTTAACAGAAGTATGTTTCCTAATTTATTGTTTCAATGTTTTTTAAAAAACATAAAAATTACTTCACGTAATATCAGCCGCTTCCTGAGCGTGTTCGCGTATCGCTGGGACAGCCCGATGATGGCAAGGTGGACGCCTTGCACGTTACCTAATTTTCATTTTCATTGTTTTTGTTGTAATATACTAACTCGTAGTTATTTAAGATGCCAATGTTACTAACTCATTTATGGACCTCAGTCTGAAATAAATTTATTCATTAATTCATTCATTCATATCATTTCAATATAAAATATTTCGTATACACAATTATCAGTATTTAAGGGTTGCAGTCCTAACCTAACCTACTTTCCTGATAGCAGTTCGATTTTGTAAGGGTCACAGTTCTAACCTAACCTATTATTATTATTAATAATAATATAATATTATTATTATTAATAATAAAGGTCACAGTTCTAACCTAACCTATTTTTCTGGTAGCAGTTAGGTTTTGTAAGGGTCGCAGTTCTAACCTAACCTATTTTCCTGGTAGCAGTTCGATTTTGTAAGGGTATATGTGTAAACGATTTTTTTTTTTTAAATAAAACATCGAATAAATGATTATCGATATTTTGTAATCCCTCCATTTAAAAAATGTACGAAACAAATCATCGACCAAATAATATTCCTTGAACAGTTTTTGTAAGAATTAATAAAAAATTAAATTTAATTGTCGATTAAACAAGATTACACCAAATGAAAATACGAGAACTAAGTAACTATTTGTTGAAACATTGTCAGTGAAATGATATTTGATGAAAAGTTTGTCGGTAAAAACAAGGTGTAACGTGTTCATCCCGTTTACATGCACCTTGTTGTATTTTTAAACTGAAATCATTAAATATTTCACATAAATCTATGTTTGTTTTGGTTTCGCACTTTGACAGCCAGGTTCATCTGACAGCTGTCACAGATAAAGGATAAAGGTAACAGTAAGTATTTTTGAGCTTGCATTGATCTGTTTTCGATCTTCTTCCATAGATTATTCCAGGCCTCTCGTTGAAATTGACATCTGTCGGAGGTTAAGTTGGTTATTCTTATATTATTAAGTTGGCATCATGTTACAATATTCGTAAGCATAGATAACTTGTTTTTTTTTTTAAAAGGTTTCTGTGGATTTCCTATGGCAAGGTTTTATGCTCTTTCTCTTCGCTCTGAGACTCCATTAAGGATGGTCGATTTTTGAATCGAGCTTAATCGTAAGCGTCAGAACCCCTGGACCAATGGAGATATTTGATGTTTAGAAAATACCAAAATACAGTACCTTTTTGGTACTATTTGATACCTAACTTAAAATAATAAGTACCTCGATGGACAGCGAAAAAACGAGTAAAGAAAGTGGCCAGACATTCTGACGTCAGGATGTCTGGACCATTTTTTTTTACATAGATCGAGATAATAAAACTAATTTATCTCTTTGTTAATATTTACTACCTTTTTAGTACCCCCAATATATAATTTTTTCAAATTTTTTTGGCGTACCAAGAAAATGTTACGCATTAATTTTTTTTTATAGTGGATCAGTCATCAATAACATCATGTACAGTCAAGGTCATAAATATGTATACACTTTAGTACCTTGTCTATTTAATGTCATGTTTAAACTGCCATATATGAATGTCACAGCGATTAAAGTGACAAGGTACTAAAGTGTATACATATTTATGACCTTGACTGTACCTATAATTCTAGTTATTAAAATCATTCTCTGCTTATATTAGAGTGTATGATTTTTAACCCACAATGCAAAAATTATATACCCTAAAATACAGGGTGTTTGGTAGCGGGTTCGACAAACGAAAATGGGAAATACTTGGGGCCAATTGGAACACATTTCTATGCTAAAGCTGATAGTTTTTTTTTATAATTTTTTTCCCTTTTTTTGAAAATTTCCCAAAATTTTACCTTTAAACCTTCTTAATTACCTACCTAAGCAACTTAAACCGACCTTTTTTTTAAATGATGCTCTAATAATGGTTTTATTTTAAAACAAAACCGAAACCCACAGGCGGAGCAAAAAAATAATTATGGGCCCTTAAAGCTATGACAACCTGTGGAAAATAAAATGAAATTTAAGTTTCGACAAGCATTAAAAAAACCACAAGTGATAGACAATTTAAAGCTAATTAAAAAACTTCTCTGGCTAATACTCTTCACAATGATATGCCATTTTAAACAAAAAAAAACAGAAATAAAAATTACGCAGTACATTGAAATTTCTTCACGAAGGTTTATTAAAGAAATCACTTATACCACCGTTATGAATATTGGTGAATACATTAGAGTTAATAATCGCTGGTAAATTACCATTAATAAAAAAACATTTTAAGAGTTTTAAATAAAATTTATTTAGTGCCACACGTAAAATAAATGACCTGCCGAAATTGAAAATAATAGGGTGAAATTAACTAAGTAACTAAAATGAAAATAAAAGGGAACAATTATAGAAGAAGATAGATGATAACAACATTAAGTACTTCGTTTACGAATTTTGTTCAAATTGTGCACCTCTCCCACGGATGCACGCCCTACACGACTTCATTGGTAAATGGTGTACGTTCACCCATTGTAATTAAAGTTCCAAAAACCAATACAACTCAACAAGATTTTCTACAAAGTGTATTTTGCTTTTAAAACACTACAAGCTATTTCAGACACAGATTAAATAGCTAATTTAGTTTATTGTTTTTTTTTTCAATCAATGTGGCAAATGCGACAAAAATGTAAGGAATGTATTCCTGACCACAACATTAAAAAAATATTTTGTTAATTTTTGGTAATAATGTATCTACCGATGACTGTAACGATGATTTCTTTAATATACCTTCGTGAAGAAATTTCAATGTACTGCGTAATTTTTATATCTGTTTTTTTTTTGTTTAAAATGGCATATCATTGCGAAGAGTATTAGCCAGAGAAGTTTTATAATTAACTTGAAATTGTCTATCACTTGTGGTGTTTTTTTAATGCTTGTCGAAACTTAAATTTCATTTTATTTTCCACAGGTTGTCATAGCTTGAAGGGCCCATAATTATTTTTCTTTGCACGGCCTGTGGGTTTCGGTTTTGTTTTAAAATAAAACCATTATTAGAGCATCATTTAAAAAAAAGGGCGGTTTAAGTTGCTTAGGTAGGTAATTAAGAAGGTTTAAAGGTAAAATTTCGGGAAATTTAAAAAAAAAGGGGAAGAAATTATAAAAAAAAACTATCAGCTTTAGCATAGAAATGAGTTCCAATTAGCCCCAAAGAATTCCCATTTTCGTTTGTCGAACTTAGGGTTTGCAATTCGAATATTCGAATTATTCGCCATAAATATTATTCGAATAAAACGAATATTTCGAATAGTGCAGAAATATGTCTGTAATTATTTACCTTAGCAAAACAATATAACAAAATGCCAGGATTAATTATCCTCCACATTAACAATTCCGTGAAAATAGATTTAAATATTAAAAATAACTTCAAATCTAAGACAAACAATAAATTACCAATTTTTCTTTATCCTTGCCAAAATATTTCTAAAACGAACTAAATGCCGTACCGTAATTGGTAAAAGGGGTAGCGTAGCGAGAGCGAGCTTAAGGATTAGTTCATGTTTTTTGTGGTGTGGTGTGGTGATGGTGATTCCTACACGGTTGAGTGCAAGTTTACGTCACGTGTTAATAAATGGTCTAGGTGCTGTGATGATGTTGAATTGCCGACTGACATGAAAAGATGTAAGTAAACCAAATTATAATTTTAATATAAACTACTAATCAGCGGCAAATCTAAGTTGCCCTCTCTCTCTCTCTCTCTCTCTCTCTCTCTTTCACCTCACCTTACAAACATGTATGTAGAGTGGGCGGTTAGATTTGCCGCCGAGTATAGTTTGAATTTGTTGATTGCCAAAAAGTTGATAGTTAGTAATTTCTTTATATACATACGGAACGAGTGCTCGTTATTGATTTGTTTTTATTGTAACTTATAATAAACAAAGTAAATTTATATTGTAACTGTGTGCTGTGATTGGTTTATTAAATTGTTTACTTTTTTTCAAAAGTTGTTATCATCCAAATGAATATTATTCACAGCAATATTATTCACATTAACAGTCTCCTGGCCGCTGTGATGTCCGACCCGGCCAGTAGAATGTCAGTGCACTGGAACTCCGTTCACCTGGAGTCCAGATGCAACATTTACAATGTATTTTAATAATTGGTTGTCTTACTAACATAGTTGTAAGTTTCTGTAATACTAACACTATGGACAATGTCTGAAATAAATGAATAATAATAATAATAAAATATTATTTAATTTGTAGAAGATACCATAAATGTTATTTTTTTAGTTGTAAGGTCATTACATTTTAATTTTACATTACATATTTTACAATTACACAACTGAGAATCATTATTTTGTTTTATTTTCAAAAGTATTCGAATTATTCGAAATATTCGAATATTGGAAATCTAAGTATTCGTATTATTCGAATACTAAAATTGGACGGATATTGCAAACCCTAGTCGAACCCGCTACCAAACACCCTGTATATGCTATAGGAAAATTTTACTATCAAAAAAAACTTTTTCATACATAACATTTTCCTGGTACGCCAAAAAAATTTGAAAAAATTATATACTGGGGTACTAAAAAGGTAGTAAATATTAACAAAGAGATAAATTAGTTTTATTGTCTCGATCTATGTAAAAAAAAATGGTCCAGACATCCTGACGTCAGAATGTCTGGCCACTTTCTTTACTCGTTTTTTCGCTGTCCATCGAGGTACTTATTATTTTAAGTTAGGTATCAAATAGTACCAAAAAGGTACTGTATTTTGGTATTTTCTAAACATCAAATATCTCCATTGGTCCAGGGGTTCTGACGCTTACGCTTAATCGCTTGAAATTTCCAAACAGTTTCATTTGTTTTCTTCTGACACACTCCAGAACATTTCCTGCGAATGTGATCGCTGTTTATTTGGTGAGTTTTGCTTGTTTTTAACGTTTATTTTGTTTTCGAAACGTAACGTCATAAGGCTTCCGCCTGCTATTTCGAACCTCATTTTTCAATGTTATTTATTCTTTTAAAGGTAGCATCGTCGGATGCATTTCGTCGGCGTGTTCTTCAATATGGCCCGCCACAAATTTTAAGGAAAAAAACGGTAAGTTTTGTTATTTCATTTTGGACAGTTTAGGTTAGGTCTGGGACATCAATCTTAGATCAAAAATCTAAAATAACATTTTTTCCCTCTTTCACAGCTCCCTGAGCTTTTTTTTTTCAACTTTAATCTTCATGCGGTTTTCGTCGCTTTAACATCGATCCTTCGGTTTCTCCAGGGATCGCATATTTTTCCACGTGTCGTCATGCATCACGACCGGCAACTTTTCAAAATGGCTTAATTTAACTTCTTTTCCATTTATTCGTTCCTTTTAACATGACGTTAAACTTTAATTTATTATTTACCTTCTAATCGAATACTAGACTCTTAGTTGGGCTAGTAGGTCAATAATGTAACATAGGACTTTTTGCTACTTAGCTAAAATCTATTTGTTTCACTTTAAAACACCTTTAATTTAAACTTTCCACCTGCTATAGGTTAGGAAAACTTTAGTATTCAATTTGTTTAATTCTGGTTTAGTCCAGTATAATTTCACTTTAGCTTTTCACTTTATTCGTCCAGTTGTCATGACGTTAAACTGTAATTATACTATTTATTTACCTTCTGGTTGAATACTTGACTCTTAGTTGGGCTAGTAGGTCAATAATTTAACTTCAATTATATTGCTATCAAGCAAAAACCTATTTGTTTTGTTGAAGAATTCAAGCATACCTTTTTTACCTGCTTTGAGTTTGAAATACTTATTAAATTAAATTGTTCTTTAAAACTGGTTTAGCCCAGTTTAATTAAATTCATTTCCTTTAGTTTTCCACAGGCATATCCTGTAATGAACAATTTTTAATAAGGAAATTTAATTCAGTTTGTTTTGCACACCTTCTTACATCTTAGCGTGACAAGGTTCTATCTAAGGAGTAATCTTCTTATTCTTGGAGCTGTACTAGCTTTATTTGGTACAGCCTTCTTCTGTTTGATGCTTAATGCTTTGTTTAAGATCTATTTAAGTTATTAAGTAGAATAAGGTAACTTTAACTACTTATAAGTAAACTTAACACCTAACGTTTACATTCTGTACCAGGGACCGGCCCGCTATCCCTTTCAATGGGTTTTGTATGGGTTTATCGTAAGGATTTACTTACCAAACCCTCTGCCCGTCAAAACCCTTTAAATGTGCTTTTAAAGCGCTATTTCCAAACGATAGCCCATTCTATTAAGCGCTAACCAATACCCTTAATAAACCCTTTAAAAAAGGTTACTAGTATATACGCAATTTTAGACCTTTTGTAGACTTCATAAAACACACGTTACCTTGCGTCCCGTTCGAAGCAAGTGAACAGCCCATTCAACTAAGCGCTAACCCAATACCCTTATAAAACCCTTATTAGTATATGTTAGCGACGGCGTATCGTTTGAAGTTACCGCGCGGAGCGGCAAAGATCTAATACGGTTCGATTTTCTATGGCACACGTTTGTGATTGGCTCGTACAAAAGGGAAAGCTTTATAATAAGCGCTTAAATCGTTAGGAAAACCCTTTCTTAGGGATATCAAGATGAATCAGTTACCAGTTACCAATTTCAAAGGGCTATCCTTATCGTTGGGTTCTTCATTCGATAAGGGAAAGTCAATCGTATGGGTTGCCAATTGGAATGGGTGAGCAAATTAATGGGCTAGCTATTTCAAAGGGAAGCCCTTTGAAAGGCTTTTCCCTATGAAAGGGTTGTCCGGTCCCTGTTCTGTACTAGTTAGTATTTAAATTTTTTCCAATAGAAGCAAGACTATTAGAAAATCTATCTTTTATTTAATTCTCTCCCTCCTTTGAGATTAAAAGGACATTCCTCCACTGAGGATCCGAGGTACTATTTTTTTTATATTTAATATTTCTATCAATTAGTGTCCTGGCGCCCGAGATATTCTCATTTTGTTTCCTTTTTATAAATTTGGACATTAATTAAAACTCCATTAAATTTATTAAAAATTTATTTTTTGAAGTCTATAGTTTATGTTGGTTTGTCTCTCCGACATCTCACCATGGACTAAGATTGGTAAACATTTCATTTGCCATTTTTTATAAATCATTACACATCTCTCTCTCCCCCACTCACACATATATTTTTTAAAACATTACAAAGGGGCACCCCACTTCAAGACCCAGATTATCACTCGCCATCTGGTTGCCTCTCCGGTGAATATTAGGTTTATGGAAGAGTAACTTCATTCCTCGTCATCCCTACCACACTGTCCATCACGCAAATGTCTCCTCTCTGGCAGCAGCTGTCACCCTGTGAGTAGTGCATAAACTTCACAAACTTTGGTTAAACCATCTTATGTGAAGGGAGCACCACCCCAGTGCTTGCGAATGGGGATGGATAATATTCCCTAACTAAACATAAGCAATACTTAGTTTGGATCTCACTTTTATCTCACTTTAAACTGTGTAGGTATTGATTTGTATACTTAGATCTCACTCTAAACTGTGTATTGATTTGTATACTTTACATAATCCACATATCTCCCATCTTCAACATCGTAAAATAATAAGGTCTCAGTGTGCGTAGTGTATGGTCTGTGCAGTCTTTAACTCATAAGTATGTTGTGGTGAACTAAATTGTACATGAATTCTAAATTTACCCGTAGCACTCATTACGCCGGTTTCGAAAGGAAGAACGGACTTCAGGCAACTCTACTTCACCTCACTCCACCTTTTCCATCACCAGCACTCACCGTGCAGCGCGTAGGCGATGTCCTGCGGCTGCAGCCGCTCCTCGCCCAGCTCGAGCTCGTCCTTGACCTCGTGCTCGGAGCACAAGCCCGCCGCGTCGTCCGCGTCGCCCGCGCCACCCCACTCCCGCTCCTCCTTCACGCGCACGGCCGCCGGCGACGACATTGAGTGTTGCATAGTGAAACTAATAACCAATAAAGAATTTGGCTTTAATTAGCTTAAATTCGTCATACACATGATAGATGTCACTTGACAATAATCAATAGAGCATACATACTTATAAAGCAATACAAAAGAGGTTCATATATCATTGAGCGGCATCGGGGAGACGGGTTCACGAGTCAACGCCGGTTGCACTCACAAATGCCACAAATGAGACAGTAATCATTCATAACTCATAACAATAACTTCACCAAAAATTTCCCCTGCATCTGGCAAATAATAACTAGGTACACGTTTCAAGGAAAGGATAATAACAACAACATTCGTAGTAAACTGGACACTCACACACAAAGAGTACATTATAATATAGGAGGATAGAGATATCACTCTATTCAACGATATAACACCATCTAACGCAAATTCCCGTAACTACTATTATGTTACCATACCTAATAATATCAAGGACCAATAATCACACGTACCAATACCAGCCCTGCTGTGCCACTGCCAATGGGCCACTGCCACAGCTTTTTTGAAACTAGAATTTAAAGTTGTTTTCATCTATTTTCTACAGGATTTGATAATTGGGTAGGTAAAGTTTTTGGAAGAGGTGTAATTTATATTTTTTTTCGATAGTCGTCATCCTGCGGCTCTTTTTATTCACTCTAATATTTTAGAATTTTTTTTTTAAATTATTAAGTTGACATTTGTAAACTTTAATGACCGACAAGCTTGTTGCCTTCGTACTTAAGGAAAAAGAAAAAAAAACTCACTTCTATATCTGTCAAACTTTAATGTATGACAAGTGCTGCCACCTAGAGAGTTGTGGTTGAACTAAAGCTATACTATATATACGTACCTAGGCATGTACAGTTTACCACCGAAACATTATTTTGCGACTCTCCATAGAACCGTTTCATAATAAAGTGACGTCTATTTTGTGCCTCTCAGTATGTCACTTTATTATGACGCGGTTCTATGGTGTCACAATAACAAAGTATTCAGCAATACATTTAATAATGAGAGAACTCAGAGAAACGCATTTCCGCACAGACAACGCTTGACTGACTGACATTGGACGGACACATGTTTGACAGTTGACGTTTTGTATTTTTATCAACACTCCAGAGGTCGCTACCGTCAATGAAAATGGGAACCATTCTAAGTGTGCCCCCTGCCTTGACTTGACAATGACAGATATTATAGAAGTGACAGTTTTTTTTTCTTTTTCATTTAGTACGAAGGCAACAAGCTTGTCGGTCATTAAAGTTTACAAATGTCAACTTAATAACTAAAAAAAATATTTTAAAAATATTAGAGGAAATAAAAATAAAAGAGCTGCAGTTTCTTGATCTTAAGGATGACGACTATCGAAAAAAAATATAATTTACACCTCTTCCAAAAACTTTACCTACCCAATTAGCCTTTTTCAATATCGCCATCTAGTGCAAATTGACGGAACTAAAAATAGACATTAGCGTCCATACAAAACGAATTGTTGGAAGTGAAAGCACCGTACGATGTTTAGTTGACAGTTACACTGACGTTGTGATGACAGCGAACTTCGCGTTCGTACACTAGTATAGTAACAGACGATCGGGCATGTACGAACAGAAGTTGCTCCGAACCGCGACCTCGGGACGTGCGTCTTCGCACAGACGATCGTACAAGTCCGCTCCGAAGTTCAAATGCAATAATGAACAGCGCCCGTTCGGAAAGAAATTGGCAACATGATCCAAGGTTGCTAGGTATTTGAAAATAATGTTGTTCCAACTGTCACCACGATGCACTTTTTTTGCCAGGCTATTTAATACATATTTATTAAGGTCGAACCGCACTTGCGAGGCGCGGCGCGGCGCTACACTGGAGCGGCGCGGCCTCTCCTAAACGCACTGTAGCAGCGCGGCAGCGGAGTGGCGCGGCACTTTCGGCCAGTGCGTGGCAAGATTTCATTCGAGATGGACGAAAGTCAACAAAACTCGCAAAATTCATTAATAAAAAAATAAGGAAAAAGAACATGTTTTGCTTACAATCTATGCCCAATAATGTACTTATTTTCACCCAAATATTATTTTTTCTGAATTGGTTCATATAATGTTCGTTTTGCAAATCATATAATTCCGGAAAACCACTAATTACCGATATTGGATTTTCCTCATCCATCGTGCGTCGTCTTGCTCGCTCGGTAGTTGAACTTGAACTGACCGGAATATTTTGCCGCGTCGCGCCGCTGGCTACACTGCACTATTTTACAGCGGCGCGGTGCGGCAAAATATTCTCTCGGACCCAACTCTGCCGCGCAGTGCCGCACCGCGCCTCGCAAGTGCGGTTCGACCTTTACAGGTACACGGCGGTTTGGCCGAACTTCGGAGCGGACATGTGCGATCGTCTGTGCGAAGACGCACGTACCAAGATCGCGGTTCGGAGTAACTTCTGTTCGTACATGTCCGATCGTCTGTTACTAGTGTACGCACACAAAGTTCGCTGTCATGACAACGTCAGTGTAACTGTCAATTAAAAATCTTCGTACGTGTGTGTGTGGCCAGTTGTTTAGGAATGTTGTTGTTATTATCCTTTCCTTGAAACGTGTAGTTATTATTTGCCAGATGCAGGGGTAAGTTTTGGTGAAGTTATTGTAATGAGTTATGATTACTGTCTCATTTAGTTGTGGCATTTGTGAGTGCAACCGGCGTTGACTCGTGTTCCCCGTCTCCCCGAAGCCGCTCAATGTCGTCGCCGGCGACCGTGCGCGTGAAGGAGGAGCCGGAGTGGGGCGGCGCGGGCGACGCGGACGACGCGGCGGGCTTGTGCTCCGAGCACGAGGTCAAGGACGAGATCAAGGATGAGCTCGTGCTGGGCGAGGAGCGGCTGCAGCCGCAGGACATCGCCTTCGCGCTGCACGGTGAGTGCTGGTGAAGGAAAAGCTGGAGTGAGGTGCAGTTGAGTTGACTGATGTCTGTTCTTCCTTTCGAAACCGGCGGAAAGAGTGCTTCGGATTAATTTAGAATTCATGTAAAATTTAGTTCACCACAACATACTTATGAGTTAAAGACTGCGCAGACCATACACCACATACACTGAGGAGCCCTCATCACTCATATTATGTTGAAGACGGGAGATACGTAGACTATGTTACACAATTCAATACTCAGTTTAGACTGAGAAACGTAATGTTTTTGGTGAGTTTGAGAATGTTTATCCATTCCTGTTCGCTAGCACAGGGGCGGTGCTCCCTTCACATGTGATGGTTTAATGAAAGTTTGTGAACTCGATGTGAAACTGTCTCACGGGATGACAGCTGCTGCCAGAGAAGCGGTGGACAGTGGATGGCAGGAATAAGAGAAGGAATGAAACTTTTCTCAACAATTATTGTATTTAATATCAATTGATGATATTTATGTAAAGACCTGCAGTGCTATGCTAATGTTCGATATTCTTTTTTCACCTGTTAAATAACTGGCTTGAATGCTGGTTGGCATAATGCCCATAACTTATTCTTATGATGCCCCCTTTGTGTCATGGAAAAATATCTATGCCCCTAAGTTCACAAGTCCACAAGTTCGTTATTTATTATTTAGATTGGTATTGTTTCAATCCAACATTTTTACAGAAGCCTGTTTTTATAATTTTAAGTATGCGCCCCTCTTCATATGCCCTCGCGCCTCCCTTGGGGGCGCGCGCCCCACAGTTTGAAAACCTCTGGCGTTATGCATCTTGGCCAAGGGACCTGTTGTGTTCTAACTAAGGTCTTAAAGAAATCTTGAAAAAGTTAGTTATTTTTTTCTTGAACTTAAGGTATACAATCGTCTAGCAAATAAATTCAAAAGTGCTCACGTTTTTAACACCACACAACTCACACTTCAAATGAACACCAAACACACTAATGGACCGTAGTTGACCTCTTTTCCCGTTGTATTCCTTAGTCCAACACTGCTCCCCACTGCTAATAAACGGCTGCCGCTGACCTGCCCTCAGCCCCTAGGACTGTCATCCACGGCCTCAACAGGCGCGAGACGGGAAGTGTGGTTCATTCGACGAACCACTGTAGACACTAGATAGCCATCAACTGACTACCCGACTCGATGGACCATGAACAAGATTGATATCTTGGGTCATCCAAATAAAAAGTTGTTCTTCTCCACACTCATACTTTATTTGGTAACAGGTCGTTTTGGTACAAATGCCAAAATGCATAAAGGTTGAAATGTAATTTTGTCAAAAAGTACAAAATGTTTGTGCCACCAGGTCATTTTGTCTGAATATTTAAGGGCAAAATATGCTATGGTCAACATTTCTTTTAGTCAAAATGTTTCCAAGACAGCATTCATTATGGTCTAGATGTCATTTTGTCTGAAAGTTTTCAGGACAGAATGCTCTGTGGTCAAAATGTACAAAATGCGATTGACTAAATGTACTCTACTCGAAAGGTTTTCACGATAGAACTCATTATGGTCAAAGTGTCATTTTGTCTGGAAGTTTTCAGGACAGAATACTCTGTGGCCAGAATGTACAATATGCTATTGACTAAATGTGCTCTACTCGAAATGTTTTCATGATATAATTAATTATGGTCAAAGTGTCATTTTGTCTGGAAGTTTTCAGGTCAGAATTCTCTGTGGTCAAAATGTACATAATGCGATTGACTAAATGTTCTCTTTTCGAAATGTTTTCATGATAGAATTAATTATAGTCGAAGTATCATTTTGTTTTCATATTTTAATGGTCAAAAATGATGTTATTTATTTATTTATTTATTTATTTATTTTATTTATTTATTTATTTATTTCAAACAACATAGATTCATTAATTAAAACTAAAACTAAAATACATATTACAAATTTAAAAATAAAATAATAAAATAAAATAGGACATTGACATCAAAATAACTAAACATATTAGTAAGCACGATTGCTCCTTACATGGAGTTGCATGCAGTGAACCATGTAAGGACAATCAAACCTACCCGCTATCATGTCCAGGATGCTGTTGCCGCTACCGCGCACTCTGCTTAGCAGGGACGCGCACCGCTTGCGCAGAGTGGTGTAGAAGCAATCAATGCGCGCCTCCGCGAACATGCCTGACGCACTGCAGCGGCGCGGCAGCCGCATCAGCACCCTGAACGCGTCATTATACTGTACGCGCAGGGCCCTAAACGATCTTCGAGTATAGTTGGCCCACAGGCTGCATGTATACAAAGAGGTACAGAAAGCTCTGAAAAGAGTAACTTTTACCTCCCTGGAACACCGCGCAATTTATGACTGTTTATTATGACACTACTCTACCTATTGACATATTTTAAAAATAATTAAGCAATCAAATCAACACGTACTTGAGTAAAGTTCTGTTCTGTCCATATGGCCGATTTTCTCAGCCAACTGACAAGGACGCAGCTATTCGGTCAAAAAGAGAGCGTGTTCATCTCTCTTCTAACAGATAGTTGCGATCGGTTGGCTGATGAAATCGGTCGTCTGGGTCCTGCTTTACATTTAAGGACTTGAAAAAAAAATTTGAAAAATGTTCTGATACATTTAATTTGTATTAAGACGGTATAAGTACAATAATAGCACAGCTTGAGATTAGCACATTTTGTCAACGGGACTTTTTAGACACTTGGTTTCATGACATCAAAACGTTTTGTCATTTGTTCATTATATCATCTTTACTTTATATACTTTTTGACCGTTGTACATTTTAACCCATTGAACATTCTGGCACTTGTTCCAACATTACTCGCTACCGTTTTGTCATTTGTTCTTACAAACATATTGACATTAATATACTTTTAGACTTTTGTACAATTTGACAAAAGGATTTTTGAACCCATTGAATGTTTTGGGATCTTGACCATTTATCTATTGTTCATTTTTTCTCTAGTACAATTACGCTCTTAGGTTTTTGTGACATCTAATTGTTTTGTCTTTTGTTCATTATAACATGTTTACATTTACGTACTTTTTGACCGTTGTACATTTTGATAATGAGACATTTTGAACCATTGTACAATTAGACATTTGTACCAACATGACCTGTTACCCTTTATTTCATTTGAAAGACAAAACATACAAAATAACTAGCCTATCTTATACATTCTGGGGGAACATTCTGTTGGCGCGATCTGGGAAGCTCCTCCTAATATTTTCTTTTAAAAGAAATGCATAAGGATCTTTTTAATAAAATAAAACATAAGTGATATGTACTTTTTTTTTAATTAAAAAATACATGCATGCATTGTCACGCGATAATTTATACACGCGCGACATGGATTGTGTTTTGTTTATTTTTCGAATTTAATTCTAACTCTGGTATTTTTTTTTTCCCCGTTCTTATGGCTTCTTGCTGCAAGGCACTTTGCCAATGTCAAGTTGGTGGAGCGGAGACTTTATTGTTGACGGAACTTGACTTATGTAAAGGTGTAGAGCACTGTATGTATTTCACCCCCCCCCCCCCCCCCCCCCCCCCCCGGGAAGGAAGGGATAGACTATGGGAGTTAGTATTGTTAGTGTTAGTATATACGTGATATATTAAACTGTTATAAAATATTTATAAAGTAATATTATTCTTGTCCATAAAGTCTGCAAAGTTTTCATGACATTAGGATCAGAATTAGCTAAAAGAGCTTTGACATTGGTTGGAAGAGGAACATTAAGTTCCGCGAGATGATTATAGAGACTGAATCGGTTTAATGGACATTCAAAAAATATATGATCAATTGAACCCACCTCATAACCACACTGACATACCGGATTATTTAAAATCTTTATCTTGAATAGAAATTCTGGAGAGTACACGTGACCAAGTCTGAGGCGAATTAAAGAGCTGGTTACCTTTTTTTTAAATTTGAATTTGAAAAACCAAGGTCTGGGTGATATATTGCGCTGTATTTGATAAAACTGTAGTTTATTATCAAAGGTCCATAAATCTGCCCAAGATGCAAATAACTTTAATGAGGCAATTGTGGCTAAGTCCTGACTAAAACATTGAAATATAGAACGACTACCATTCACAGCCGCATCTCTAGCAGCTCTGTCAGCTGCTTCATTTCCATGGATACCGTTATTAGACCGCCGTCCCAGGCCCAAAAATGTCTATCATATAACTAGCCTTGGAGACATGTATAGTGCCGGAGACCTATACCTACAGAAGCCCAATAAACATTTCTTACGCGTCAACTAGGAAGCTCTTGGGAGTTATAGGGTCCGAAAAAACCGAAAATTTGCAAAAAAATGTACCATATTACTAAGTCACGAGAGTTAGAGGAGGATCTAAATAAATAGAAAAACCATTTCTTACGGCGATGCTAGGAAGCTTTCTTGAAAATCAGAAGCTTTTTGTTCAGTATGAACACCCATCGCCCAAGTAATTAATATTAAGTTATAGCCGTATAAATTCATGTTCGCGGATTGTTTCAGACTAATTAGGAATATTTTGATAAGAATATTACTATTTGAGTCTATAAACACTGAAAATCACTTGAAAATTTAGAAAATTTCAATGTTTTTGGTCAGTAAAAACCCTATGCAGAGGAATGAGAGGTACATGTATTAGACGCACCCAAGAACATCAGTCTTACGTATCAATTTTTACGGTTCCGTACTCGAAGGGCGCCCAACGGGATCCTGTTAATATGCCTACGCTGTCCGTCCGTCCGTCTGTCTGTCTATACTGTCTGTCTGTATGTCTATATAAAGAGTTGTATCTTTTGAACCGTAATAGATAGCGGGTTGATTTTTTTTTCAGAATATGTGTTATTATGGCGGATTTACTAACAAATAAAAATATAACAATAAAGTGAAATAATAAAGGGGGTCCCCATACAAGGAACGTTTTTATTCAACGTATTTTTATTTTTGTTATATCGTAAAAACGGTAAAACATTCAACAGCACGGTAGCAACGGTAAAACATACGGCAGGTTATACAGAAGACGGAAGAGTATAACCAGCCATTATACTTACATTTGTGGGCTATGAGAAAGCCTTTATGCAATCGAGACATGGGCTATACTGCAATCTCTCTGGCGGTATCAAATTGACTATTGGAACATGGTGTTTGCATTGGTACATGCCAGTCCGTGTTCTTAACCAAAACTAGAACCTATACATCTGCAACGCGGAGTGAGACAGTAAGGTGTTAAATCTGTTCAATGCTCCGTTGGAAACCTTTTCAAGCCTACTTTCTTGGCATACCTACATATGGACGGCGACTACCTGGTGAGTGCACCTTCAATTTGCCGACGATATTGTAGCCATGGCTGAGCTCCTGGAGGATCTGGTTCTGGACACAATGCTTGATGGCCTCATTAGTTTCTCAACAAGTGGGTCTCAAAATACGACATCTAGCTACAGCACGCAGCAAGTTGAATACAACTAAGGCGACTAAGTTCGGGCAGCGCCACCAGCGACAAACAGCTATTAATCTTCAACAACGCAGTATCGAAGTTGTCCTAGTCAAGTTGCATATATATACATACTTTCAACTTCATCCTAATGGACTTCGATCCCCAGGCAAAACACCCGCCTAGAAAGAGATCTCTCTATTAGCCTCTCTTCTACATTGGTGGCCCCGACGTGATTATTTATTTATCGTATGGCACTTAGGAGATACTTTAAAACTAATAAGATAGATTACATCTACATTGGTGACCCCGACAATGGACAAATTACGCAACCTTGATGACCTTCAAAGACCATGACGCAGTTTTAAAGCAAGCCAGATAACCCGCACTGTGCACCACTAGCATACTGTTTTATATCTATGCCTGATGTCTACAGTGTGCATATAACTCTCACTCGACAACGCGACTGCGTTACACTACGAGACTCACTGCGTATCACGACGCGACTCACTGCGTCTTAACGCAACTCACTGCGTACCTCGACGCGACTCACTGCGTCTAAGCGTGACTCACTGCGTCTCAGCGCGACTCACTGCGTCTACCCTACACGATTCACTGTATACTCCACTTCACTCCTCTTCTCCTGCTACGCTCGCCAACGCGGCTCTGAGCACTTCTGGAGACATCAACTGGCACTTGCAAGCGGCCATTCTACGCTTAGACTGCACGTCACCACTATCAACCACCGGTCTCAAAGGGGGGCTGGTGTAGCGACAAGCGACACTTAGCTACAGCACGCAGCAAGTAAAGACAACTAAGGCGACTATGTACGGCCAGCGTTACCAGCGACAAACAGCTTAACTAATGTTCTACAACGCGGTAATGGACTTCGGTCCCCAGGCACGACACCCGCCTGGAGAGAGATCTCTCTATTAGCCTCTCTTCTACAAGTAAATACGGAGAAAATAAAAATCATGTCTAACTTCCGTGTTGTACCCATTCCTCCGTAAGTTCGGAACTTTACACTCGAAGTTGTTGATGATAATATTTATTTTAGAAAGAGGTCAACCGTCATATCCAACTCGGCTGGGCAGCGTTCGGTACCTTCCTACGCAGCATCTTCTCGTCCCAATTACCGTAGATTCTCAAGACAAAAGTCTTTGACCAGTGTGTATTGCCAGTGATGACTTACAAAACACTCGAAACAAAGACGTGGTCCTTTACAATGGGTCTCATAAGAAGGCTCAAGGTAATAGAAAGGGCTATGCTGGGGTATCTCTGCAAGATCGAATCAGAAATGAGGAGATCCACATAATAACCAAAGTTGGCTACAAAACTCAGCTAATTTCAAATCTCAATTGACAGTGGGCTGGCCACATTGCATTGTAAGAAGAGGTTAAGAAGACAGACTGGCAATTGGCATGGTGGCATTTTCTTACAAACACTTCAACACTTTAATGTCCCAATAGTCAATTTGTGACGTTTCGCAGGTGAAGGTACGTGGTGTGGCCACCGCCATAAGGTACCTTTACCAGTGAAACGTCATATTTGATACCGCTAGAGAGATTGCAGTATACCCCATGTCCCGATTGCATCAAGGTTTTCACATAGTCCACAAACGCTAAGCATAATGGCTGGTTATCTTCTTTCGTCTTCTGTAAAACCTGCCGCGTCGTATGGATATGGTCTATGGTATTAAAATCTGGAAGTCAACAAACTTGCATGCCAAACAGTTCGAAATGACAAATGAAAACAGCTTATAGATATGGGTTAGAAGGGATCGGTCTGTAGTTCTTTAAACGGGTATTATCACTTTTATTTTTAAAAAACATCACCATACCTCTGCCATGTTTTGCCTCGAGTGTCTTGCAGTAGTTGAAAGAAAAGCAGGATATGAACCTCGCATTAAGTAATTTATTAAGGGCTTATTTACTCGTATTTATAGGTATGTTAAGAGTAAAATATGTTGAAAGTGATGTAACGTTGAACGGTAACAGCTATTTCTGACAATTACATTATGACAATAGAATACTGATTACAGTGTTAATTCTAGGCTGATAGGACAGGATTTACTTAATATTATGCAGTTTCTGTTGGGAATTAGCACCTCTTTTATGATTGTTTTGTGGTAATAAAAAGCCGGTCAATTGCGAGTCGGACTCGCGCACCGAGGGTTCCGCACAAAATTGTAGGCATGTAAATAGTTCATAAATCACGGGAATACAATATAAACAAGTCCAGTATAAACTGACACGCAACCAGTATGAACTTTCATACTTAGTGAGTGTCAGTTTATATTGGACTTGTTTTTTATGTGATGTAACTACAAATTAACGGTTTTCGGACTTTTTCCTTTACTTGTGCTATAAGACATTGCTCCTTGCCAAATTTCATGATTCTACGTCAACGGGAAGTACCCTATAGGTTTTGATTCCCTTGAGATTCCCTTCAATATGCGGCATAAACGGCAGTATCTTTTGATTGCGTTGACTTAGATGTTTGATTTTTTCACTGATCCAAGGGATTGTAGACTTAAGTATTTGATATGAATTTCAACTTGATGCCTTCACGCGTTCCTGAGAAAAAGGGTCTTGACAGACACACAGACAGACAAACAGACAGACAGACAGACAGACAGACGGACAACAAAGTGATCCTATAAGGTTTCCGTTTTTTTCATTTTGGTACGGAACCCTAAAAATTGATACTAAGATTGGTAATAAGACTGATTATAACGCAGACAGCGTTCAGCGTCAGTTTAGTTACTGTTGTCGTTTTGTGCATTGTGAATATTGTGATACCCATATTGAACAATTTGTAAGCCAACATTTAAGGCACATATTATGATAAGAAAATGAATTATAAGAATTTAAAGTAGGTGTATTTAATAACAAAGTGGAGCACTGGTGAAATAAATACATTTCATACGTTATAGAATGGGTCACTTTAACATTTAATTTGTTCTTCTTTTAGGTAGTTATCAGTTTTCGTTACGTTGTTTGTTTCTTATATTTAAGACTTCGAGACTGCAGTGCAGCTCACACAATTAGAATATAACTTCCCTTCAGGTGTTCAATTTCGTTTACTTTTTTACTAAACATAAATAAATATGTTGTTTATTAACCTATTTTATTCCATTTCATTTATTGGGTGTGTCTAATACATGTACTTTCTCATTATTTTGCATAGGGTTGTTACTGACCAAAAACATTTCAATTTTCTAAATTTTCAATCGATTATCGTTGTTTATAGACTCAAATAGTAATACTCTTATCAAAATATTCCTAATAAGTCTGAAACAACCCGCGAACATTAATCTATACGGCTATAACTTAATATAATTACTTGGGCGATGGGTGTTCATACTAAACAAAAAGCTTCTGATTTTCAAGAAAGCTTCCTAGCATCGCCGTAAGAAATGGTTTTTCTATTTATTTAGATCCTCCTCTAACTCCGGATAGTACTCTCGTGACTTAGTAATATGATACATTTTTTTGCAAAAAATCAAAACTTTGACCCTTCTGATTTCGCACTTGGCTTCCTGGAAACTTCGTAAGAAATTGTTTTTTGGGTTATTGGTGGTACCGGGTATCACGTGATAGTACTGTCGTAACTTAGTAATATAATACATTTTTTTGCAAATTTTTGGTTTTTTCGGACCCCATAACTTCCAAGAGCTTCCTAGTTGACGCGTAAGAAATGGATATTGGGCTTCCCGGCACTATACATGCCTCCAAGGCTAGTTATATGATACACATTTTTGGGCCTGGGACGGCGGTCTAAATCTAATTATTTAAAAAAAAATGGGCTCGGTCGAATCCGAGCCGCAGGATTTTACGAGAAAACTATCTTCAACGTTGGGGTCATTGAATTTTGAATTCTGTTATTGAAACCGATATCACTTGCATGGACTCTTTTTGGATTTTTCTTAATCGGTCTTTATATTTGACTACCATATTTTTTCGCATATTTATCTTACGATATTTTTTTATTTATCTTACTTAAAAATCTCAAATTTTTCAGTCATAAAATTTTGATTTTTGTTATTAAAGTTAATACGAAGTTCTCCTTGACCAATGACTAGCTCTTTCTCCGTTAGCGCTGCCATTCGCTTCTGATAGCATTTTCCTCTCATATAGGCCGAAATTAAAAAAAAATCACGATTGTGGAGTTTTTTTTATTGTATTGTCATTAAAGCCAATATCGTTTGAGGTCTTATTAGAACTAGGTGCTTAAGGGGCTAAGGGCTCTCTTTAGACACCTCGATCAGCATCTTAGCTTGCGCGTTCACGAGATAAACCGCATTTAAAATATGAATACTTCAATATTTCTACCTCTATTGCGCACGGCCGCTACAGTCTTAGATTACTTGAATTGTTATAACTATTTATTAAACTAGGATTTCAAAAGTCAGCTTTCGAAACTTATTCGGTTTATTCCAATTTGACATGGCTGCCCAACCGAATTATTAAGACGTTTTCACGTCAAAATCACCTTATGTTGCTTCCCTTAAACGGCTACGGCCTTTAGATCCTAAAAAACAAAAATAAGTTTGATAGAAGCCGGTACAGCAGACTTTACTTACATATATTGTTCGGTTTCAGAGTCGTTGAGAGAAGTGAAAGCTGGCGCGGTGTCTCGGGCGCCGCCCGCGGCCGCCGGCGCCGAGGCGGCTCGCGCGCAGGAGGCGCTCGCCGCGCTCAGGCCCTGCTCCGTCAAACTCGAGAGCGTTCCCGTCGACCAGCTCCTGCATGCGTGCACTACTTGCCACAAGACATTCCTCCAAGAAGCCAGTCTGCTAACTCACGCGTGTGCTCGTGGTGGCCGTCAAACTCTTGCGAGAAGCACTGTCAGCGATAAAACGAGAAAATACTTCTGTGATGATTGCGGGAGAAAGTTTCTTATCAAGACATCTTTAATTCGGCATCTTCAACTTCACCAAGAGGAACCTTACGTTTGTAACTTTTGCGAGAAATTGTTCACTAATATCTCTGCCTTACGTAATCACAAGCGAGCTCACTACACGTGCAGTATTTGCCAAAGAGAGTTTAAACAATTGAAAGTTTTAAATTCACACAAGAAAACTCACTCGACGGAAAAACCGTACCCTTGTGACATTTGCAACAAAACGTTTAAGCTACGGAGTTACTTGAACATGCACAAGGTGATTCACTCCGGAATAAAAAGCCACGCTTGTGATGTCTGTAAGAAAGCGTTTAACCATCGTTCTACTTTGACCCATCACATGCAGGTTCACACTGGAGAGAAACCACACTCCTGCGACGTCTGTAAGAAAACGTTTAATCAACGGGGTAGCTTGAACATGCACAAGCTGATTCACTCCGGAATAAAAAGCCACGCTTGTGATGTCTGTAAGAAAGCGTTTAACCTTCGTTCTTATTTGACCCAGCACATGCGGGTTCACACTGGAGAGAAACCACACTCCTGCGACGTCTGTAAGAAAACGTTTAATCAACGGGGTAGCTTGAACATACACAAGCTGATTCACTCCGGAATAAAAAGCCACGCTTGTGATGTCTGTAAGAGAGTGTTTAGGCAGCGTTCTAATTTGACCCAGCACATGCGGGTTCACACTGGAGAGAAACCACACTCCTGCGACGTCTGTAAGAAAACGTTTAACCATAGTTCTCATTTGACCCGGCACATGCGGGTTCACACTGGAGAGAAACCATACTCCTGCGACATCTGTAAGAAAACGTTTAATCAATGGGGTAGCTTGAACATGCACAAGCTGATTCACTCCGGAATAAAAAGCCACGCTTGTGATGTCTGTAAGAAAGCGTTTAACCATCGTTCTAATTTGACCCAGCACATGCGGGTTCACACTGGAGAGAAACCACACTCCTGCGACGTCTGTAAGAAAACGTTTACAGCGAGTGCCGCACTAACTAGGCACATGCTTACTCACACGGCGGCCAGCCCCGAATCGGTGTCTTGCGAAATCTGTAATAAACAGTTTAAGCGTCACCAGTATTTAGCGCAACATATTAAGAGGGTTCACTTGGGGATGAAACCGCACTCGTGCGATATTTGTAAGAAAGCGTATTCGACTCGCGTCGAAATAGCTGATCACAGTGATCACATGTACGTTAATACAGGGGTCAAACCGCACTCTTGCGAAATCTGTAAAAAGCGGTTCAGGGTTCGCCAGAGTTTATACAATCATAGGCTGGTTCACTCTCGAGAACTCGTGAAGAGACTGATAGAGGACGAAGAAGAGGATGATGAAATGGTCGAGGGGAGGGAGAGGGAGGCGATCTCCCAGGGCAGTCTGGTGGAAGAGTTGCAGAAAACTGTGGCATGCCTCCAGCTTGACATTAATGACAAGGACCAGGACATCTTATTGTCTGACCTCGACATAGGTCATCTCCCGGAGTCGAAAGGTGAAAATGTGATCCACACAGTCACCGTCCTAGCTGCCAAATTGGGTGTTAACCTGGACCCTCATGATATCGTGTTCGCTGAGAGGGTTGGTGCGATTGGGTCGGGCGGCACTAGCGGTGCCATGGAGGGCGGGATAGAGAGCCGCCCACGTCGCGTTATCGTGCGTTTGGCTCGTCGGCAGCTGCGGGACGACTTGTTGCGCGCGGCGCGCGTGCGTCGCAGTTTCACTTCGGCTGATGCCGGCCTGGTCGGCCCGCCGCGCCGCGTGTATATAAACGAGCGACTTACACGCGTCAACCGCCAGCTGTTTCACCGCGTCCGGGAAGAATGCCGTAAGCAGCAGTGGAGGTTTTCGTGGACCCAGAGGGGCCGGGTCTACGCTCGGCAGGCTGTTGGAAAGCAGGGTTTCTGCATTCGCACTGACGCAGACTTTAAGCGTGTTTTTGGGATGGGCAGTGTTTGATGCATTTGATTCCTTTTTATTGTCTAGCAGTTTATTTTCACATGGTATTAATTTATTTTATCATGGCAATGATCTAGTCTCCATTTATTTACTCCTAATTACTCTACAGTATAGACTTACACTTACACATTTATCTTATCACATTAATGTTAACATTTATCACGTGTTCCCCTTTTTAATACATGTTTCTTTGCATTGTATACAACCTGCTATTCACAATGGTTAACAAACATTTAAAAATCGGTTTGTTTAATGCGGGTTCCTTGGGCACTAACCATGACAACTTTGTTGCCTCCTGTATGCTTCATGATGTAGATGTGCTGGCAATAAATGAGACCTGGCTGAGAGCGGGAGAGGAAGGGCGGGCGCCAGTCATTCCTGGGTACCGATTGCGTCACATTCCAAGGCCATTGGAGGTACGCAGTCGGGGCGGAGGAGTCGGCTTCTATATAAAGCAAAATGTAAAGGTTCGCGCCTGGGCCCACCCCGTGGACCCGTTGCACAGGTCGGTCGAGCAAATGTGGGTTACCTTGGCCCTCAACGGAAAGAAGCTGGCGATCGGGACGGCGTATAGACCTCCTTGGATGGACTTGGACCTGTTCTTTGACGCTATCACTGACTCATTAAGTTCTCTTCATAATGTTGACAATATTATATTATTGGGAGACTTCAACATAAATCTACCTGTCATAGGTGACACAAAAACAATGAAATTTAACACGTTTCTGTCAAGTTTTAGACTTTCTCAACTGGTAAACGAGCCTACGCATCTTACAGAGACTAGTCAGACACTTCTTGATGTGATTTGCACGGACTTACAAGCAAAAAAAAATTAATACTTAAATTAATAATTAATGTGTCATGTGGGTTCTTTGCATGGCCACCTTTTTGTAACTAGCGAGTTTAACATCAGACGGGATCGACCTAAACCCTTTTTAATGACATACAGACCATTAAATAATATTTCTTTGGACAGGTTTGATGAGGACTTACGAAGTGTGAGATGGGATTTGATATGTAGTACAGGAGATGTTAACGATATGGTTCACGTTTTTAACAGTTGCATGGAATATATATTTGATCTGCATGCCCCAGTCAAGTCGGTTGTAATCAGGGTCCGCTCGTACCCCTGGGTTACGGAAACGGTAAAGCTCATGATGCGACTACGTGATGATGCTGCAGCCGTTTACCATAGAACCAAATCAGGCTCTAAAAAGGAGTATTATAAGACCTTAAAGTCTACAGTGAAGCAAGCACTTTATTTTGAAAAAAAATGGCCTACTTTAAACAAAATATCAATAATAAAATAAATAGTCCAAAACTTCTATGGAAAAACCTGAAATTTACCTTATTGCCCAAGAAATACCTAGAAACACCTACTTGCTTTAATGATCCTCATATTATAAACACTCATTTTTTAACCTTACCATTGACTCCAGACACATTTCCATTTCACAACTGACCTATTTTGAATTTTGCAGGTTTAGCGATGCTGTGTTTCATATTGAACCAGTTACTGCAGATGACATTATTAAAATTATCTATAGTTTAAAATCCAATGCTGAGGGCTGTGATGCCATTAATTTAAAAATGCTTAGAATGACATTGCCTTACACATTAGACACAATCAAGGATCTTATAAATACCTCCATCACAACATCAACATTTCCTGACCCTTGGAAACTGGCAATAGTGCGTCCACTGCCCAAAAACTCAAATCCATCTGAGCTTAAGGACCTTAGGCCGATTAGTGTATTACCTTGCATATTTAAAGTTATAGAAAGGGCTGTTTGCATGCAGCTAACAATCTTTCTCGAAAAAAATAACATTTTACCAGAAAAGCAATCAGGTTTTCGAAAGGGTCGAAGTACAGTGACTGCCCTTCTTGATGTGACTGATAACATACTCTGCGCACAAGATGAGGGAAAGTGCACCTTGTTAGTGTTACTTGATTTTTCTAGGGCATTTGACTCTCTAAATCTTAATTTGCTATTATCAAAATTAAGCTACTATGGTTTTGACAACAAAGCTTTACATTGGTTCAATAGTTACCTTTGCAACCGCCATTAGTTTGTTAGGCTGTCCCATAATGATGGTTCAACGAAGAGCTCTGACAGAGTCGCTGTAAGCAGGGGAGTTCCCCAGGGATCTATCTTGGGGCCCATTTTATTTAATCTATACTCCGCTGATGTCATAACTCATATTACTCACTGTAAATATCATATTTATGCAGATGACATACAAGTCTACATCTCCTGTAAGCCAACCGAGATTGATTGTGCTATTCAGAAACTAAATGAGGATCTCTCCCGGATAGCCGCCTGGGCGTCAAACAATTGTCTCCTGCTGAATCCTACCAAGACTAAATACCTTGTTTTTGGCAGCAAACACCAACTAGCCAGTCTCAGTCCAACTGTCAATGTTTTGCTTATGGGTGAGCCCATAGAGCGAGTCTATGAGGCACGCAACTTGGGCTTGCTCATGGACAGTGACCTACGATTTGAAAAGCATGTAGCCAGTGCAATTGGAGGCTGCTTTTATAAGCTGAAAGTGATGTACAAAATGAGGCCGTATATTAGTGAGGATTTACGTGTGCAGTTGGTGGAGTCATTAGTATTGTCTAGGTTGAACTATATGGACGCAGTGTTTGGTCCACGTCTTCTGGCCAAATCTAAGAAACTTTTACAACGAGTTCAAAATGCCTGTGCTCGTTTTTGCTTCAAGATTCCGTTGAGGGCCCATGTAACTCCTTTCCTTAACAAACATTCAATTCTAAAAATGCAACATCGCCGTAAGCTTCATCTGGCCTGTTTGTTGTTTGGTATTTTGAAACATGAGGCTCCATTATATCTATTTGGGAAGCTGATGTGGGTGTCTCGCAGTAGATCAGGTGGGACTCGGCATTGCAGGATGCAACTGTCAACACAGCGGCATGCCTCTGCTGCTTTCAGGGGTAGTTTTCGGTATGCGGCAACAAAATGCTGGAATAATATTCCACCGCCGTTAAGGAACCTGAAAAGTATCCAAGTTTTTAAATGTAGATTAAAGATTTTTTTACAAATCCATCAAAAAAAACAAGAATTGTTATTGCATGACACTAGTGCTATATAACCTTCTTTATTATTCTGTTAGTTATATTACTTTCTATGTACTTAGTTTATTCATACCTAGACATAACACGTGCACGCACACACTTTCGAATATTATTATGATATGGACACATAGTGTACTCAACAAAACAAACCACACCACCTAATAAGTGTAACCTACAATAGTTTAGTTTAGTTTTATGCTATGATTCTTGATACTTACCAGCGCGTTATGTTCCTTCCTCTTTGCGATGAAATCTCTTACCAGGAATATGTTGCTATTTAGTTTTATGCAATAACTTATTTGATGTCTAACGTGTCACTGCTGTTGATTCTCTGGCTGCAATGCACTGCACTCCCGTTTGTTTTTCTCATCTCCAGTATTCGTGTTTTTCAATCAATCAATCAATCAATCAATCAATCAATCAATCGTTTATTGCAAGAAAGTGAGTACAAAAGGTGTTACATAAATTGTATTGATCTGTCACAATCTGCTAGTGTCTAGCATGCAATGCAATAAATACTAAGATAATTCTTAATATCTACTAAATACCTATTAATGACTAGGTCAACTTAATTTGTAGGGTAAACTTAATTTATATATAAAATTATAATTAGGTACTATGCATATTAAGTATTATCATTGTCATTTACATATTCATCTATCGAATAGTAGCTTTTCTGAACCAAGTATCTATTTAACAGTCTCTTGAACTCTATAATATGCTTACATGTTCTAATTGCCTTTGGTAGGCTGTTGTAGATCCTTGGAGCCATTCCTAAAATACTTTTGGACAAGAGAGCTGTATTCATTGAGATGGCACGCACTTTATTGCGGTGTCGTTCACTACTGAAATTTTGAAACAAATCTGGATTACATTTTACAAATACAGCCACTTCATAAATGTACAAGGAAGGAAAAGTTAAAATATTTAAACTGTTAAAATGAGGTTTACAAGATTCTGTGGGCCATAAATTGCACACGGCACGCAAACATTTCTTTTGAGCCTTAAAGACAAGGTCCCGATCAGTTGCGTTGCCCCAGAAAATAACTCCATACCTAAGAGTCGACGATACATATGCATGATATGCTATTAATACAGCTGATTTATTTACAATTTTATTTAACATGCGCAGTGCATACGAATATTTATTTAGTTTAACACAAACATTTTCAATGTGTGCTTTCCATGTCATATTATTGTCTAGAGTAAGGCCTAAGAATTTAGTAGTGTTGGTTTCCGATATTTTATGATTTTTATGGGTAATGTTTGCGGCAGGTAAAATACTATATTTCTGATTAAAGTTCATGATACATGTTTTGTTTAAGTTAATTTTTAAGCAGTTAATATTCAGCCATTTTATGATTGCTTCTAAAGTTTTATTGATATTCGAGTCATACGTGTTATCTTTTATATCATTGAATAAGATAGTGCTATCGTCTGCGAATAGGACCATCGTATTATTAGTACTCTTAGGCAGGTCATTTATATAAATGAGAAATAATAATGGCCCTAAAATACTTCCTTGAGGAACACCATGTAGAACTGTTTTGGTCTGTGAAGAGAAGATGGTTTCTTTTTTAGTATTGTAGCATAGTTGAGTGATTTGTGTAATTTGTTTCCTATCACTCAAATATGACTTAATTAGTTCAAGAATGTTACCCCTGACTCCATATTTATACAATTTGTTCATTAAAATGGTATGGTCTACAAAGTCAAACGCTTTCGTTAAATCCATATACATTGCAGAGACTGGCAACCTTTTATCCATATTTATAAGGACTTTCTGTATTAGTTCAAAGATTGCCATTTATTTATTTATTTATTTATTTATTATTTAAATACATTTGTACCTTAACAGCTAAAGCCAACACAGCACAAACTTACAAACATGATGGTTACGTTTACTCTATCGTGCTCTCAGGCATCTCCCTTTCTATCGCTCTCTTGCACTCTATCATCAGACGCCCAATCGGATTCGCAAACAGATCACACTGCGGCACTGCCTCGAGCATGGAATTGAGCAGCGCAAGCGCGCGCGCAATGGGCGCCTGCGCGTGCTTTCGCGTGCGCGCCGCCGGCACCGCTAGTAGCGGGTGCCTTCTGGCTCGGGTGTATCGATCAGGCACGAAAAGACGCACAAATGCCTCAACAAGACCTGCACAATCTATTTTGTTCCTGATTATACCTAGGGCAAACTTTGCCAAAGAGAGTAACCTACGCAATTGCAAGGAGTCGTATCCTAAGTGCCCCTGCAAAAATAAGGTCGGATACATATAGGGGTAGTACCGGTATAACCTCTTATACAAAGCCCTTAAAAATTTCTTTTGGATTTGTTCCAACATAAGAGTATATTTACTCTCATGCGGACTCCAAACCGCTGCATTCGTTTCAAGTATGCTGCGCACAAGGGCAGCGTACAGCACACGAGTGGCGCTCACACTTAGGGGCGCGGAGTTACGCAGGACGAAGCCTAGTCTTTTGTACGCGGCGTCAGTCACAGCCTGAACGTGATCGCGGAATGTAAGTCCGGGATCAAATAGCACACCCAAGTCGCGTACCTGAGCTGAACGAGTTATAGCAACTCCGGCGATAGTGTACTCAAACTCATGAGGGACGTGTGACCGCGTGAAGCTCATCATCTGGCACTTACTGGCATTGAAATGGAGTTTATTAGCGAGGCTCCAGTGGTACACTGCGTCTATGTCTCTTTGCAATTCCTCACAATGCTTTTGGCTTTGGATCGGCTTAATTACCTTCACATCGTCAGCAAACAACAGCAACGAGGAATCATGCACCACTAAAGGTAAATCATTAATGAGCAGCACGAAAAGAAGTGGGCCGAGGTTAGATCCCTGGCTAATACCGGATCGCGTGCGGTAACACTCGGACACATAGGGGCCATACTTTACGTACTGCTTTCGATCAGACAGGTAACTAGCAAACAGCTTTAGGAGTCTGGGTGTACATCCCATCGCACCTAGCTTCAGTAAAAGAATGTCGTTGTCCACTCGGTCGAACGCCTTCTGGAAATCCAGATAGATGACATCGACTTGACCCTGCCTATCCAACTCCCGGGACACTATCTGAGTTAAGGTAAGGAGGTTAGTAGTCACCGACCTCCTTGGCAGGAACGCGTGCTGTGCATTGGCTATGTGGGGCTGACACTGGGAGAGCAGGCTACTATGCAGTGCCGATTCGAAGAGTTTAGCCGGGGCACTCAGAATAGCAACAGGACGATAGTTCTCCACCTTCTCCTTCGAACCCGTTTTAGGTATTGGTGTCACCCGCGATTTTTTCCAGGCCGTTGGGTAAACCCCTGTTTCGAGAACCAGGTTAAAAATAAACGTAATCGGGCCAACTAGGTAATCGATACACGCCTTGAGCACAAACGCCGGTATCGCATCGGGTCCAGGTGCCGTCCCTGGTTTCAACTTCTTAACCGCTTTCCTCACTTCGTCCATTGTGAACTGTTTGACGTCAATACGCCTAGCGTCGACTGGCAGACTTGTACTGGCTAAGCTCGGATCAAGAACGGGTTCATTTGGCAGGAAATACAATGGCCATGTTAATACATTGATTTTTCCTGAAGCCTTTCTGTTCCTTAGCTAACAAATTATTACTTTCTAAATAATTGTACAGACTGTTATATATTACTTTTTCGATAACTTTGGCTATAACTGATATTAATGTGATTGGCCTAAAATTTTTCATTTTATCTTTTTTGTCTTTTTTAAATATTGGTTTGACAATAGACAACTTTAACTTATCAGGAAATGTTCCTTGTTCAATACACATGTTGGTTATATAACTAATTATAGGGGAAATTATATGGGATACTTTTTTAATGATCTTAGTTGAAATTCCATCGTATCCTACACTACTAGTATTTTTCAGAGATTGAATTATTGATTCTATATCTTTCGGTGTACTCGGGGGCATAGAGTTACTAGTATTGAGTACTAATGTGTTTTTGGTTTTGTTTTTTTCATGATCATTATTGTTAATATTTGATATACCTGCTGAATTTATTTCGTGGTTGTTGCTGTTTTTTACTATGTCTATGAAATAGTTATTAAACTCTTCTGCGATTAGTTTTGGGTCATCTACTATTTTTCCTTCAATGTTTAATTGCATAACATTTTCTTTCGGCAAGTTGTATTTTCGTCTGTTTATTATCTGCCAAGTTGATTTTCCTTTATTTACGGAGTTTTTAATATTGTAATCATTTTGTGCTTTTTGGGTTAACTTTATCACTTTTTTAAGTCTTTTTGAGTAAACTATGTAATCAATTTTATCCTGATGCTGTGATGATGACCTGTATGTCCATAGTAACTGTCTTTTACGTTTACAACAATTTCGTATTCCTTTTGTAATCCATTTAGTTTTCTTTATTGCAGAGATTTTAGTTTTTATTAATGGAAAACATAAATCATAAAATAGCATAAAATCATCTAAAAAGCTGTTGTATGAATCATTAGGGTTGTTTGCCATGAATACCCGATTGAATTTAAGCACTTCCATACATTTAGTAAATTTATTAATGTTATCATCACTATAATCTCTTCTTGTTACAAACCAATGAGTTAACACAGATGTTTTTCATTCCTCTTTCTTCGGTACTGCTATGTGTTTAGTTTGTTTAACACGTATATAAATGTTATACATCTTGTGTTAGTACGTAATAACCTTATTCAATAATATAAAACCCTGTCTGGGCAGGCCTGTCAGCTCGGGGCGTGGTTTTAATTGGTTTGGTTCTGTGGTCTGGCTAGATAACGTAGATAGGTTATTAGGCTACGACCACAGAATAAATAAGCCGCTACACCATGCCGCGCCACATGCGCGCCACAGGCTTTCTCAGTCGCTTTTTGTTCGCCGTTTGTATGTTTTAAATGCTGTGTAAGTTCTTGTGAGATAATTTTGGGTTTTCTGTTCTGTTATGTTTTATTTTTTTATTTGATTTTTACTTTTTTATTTGTGTTGGCTGTGTGGCCTGCCGTGGTGTCACCAAATGGTTCCGGCGTAAGACCAGGTCTGGCCTCAAAACCAGTACCACGCTGAGCCGGAACCGTTTTGCGTCATCTGGCATTAGTGCAGTTTTTATTATTTTTGTACATTTGTTTATTTGTGTTCTGTACTTTTGTTAGATGTATGTAAATAAACGTTTTTTCTTTCTTTCTTAAATAATGTTGCTTACTTTCATCAAAGAGGAATAAAATCGATTCATTATATACATCCAGAGTTGATGAAGGCAGCTATCAAATTTGTAGCGTTTTCATCGTTAAAAGTCGCCATTTTGTCAACCACCGCGAGCGGGCAGCGCGACCATACTGCCTCCAGAGCGGCTCGGCGGCGCAGCCGAGGTCGCGCGCAGGCCGCTTGCACGTCGCTTGCTTCGGAAAGCGTTGCAAACAAATCCCTACAAAGCTCTGCGGCGCGACTACGGTCGCGGCTGCCGGGCCGCGACTGCTGTGATCCGAATGCTACCTTGTCGCGGCACATGCGCATTCTCTAAATTGACGGATTTTCAGGCATGTGGTGATTGATTTTAACTGATCTCTTTTATTTGTAGATACTTACCAGTATGTTTTTTTATATTCACATTACAAGATGTTGTTGTCGAGGGGCCAGGCTGAAACCAGCGCCGGGCGCGCCGGCACGTGCCGAGACTGGTGCCCATTGCCAAACTAAACTTCTTTTAAATGTTTCTATCGCTGCCTAATAGAATAAGGAAAGTTGCTAACATTTAGTTTTGGTTTAGTGTTATACATATCTAACTAATATTCTTGTACTGCTGATGATTTTCGTTTAGTGGTAATAAATGATTTTTCACTTTACTTAATTTACGGAAAAACGATATACCTATCTCTGACGTTTGCAGAGAAGCGTTCCTGCGTCGCAAATGGTGCACTCTACACAGGCGTAGGTATTGACGCGGGGCGCAAACCGCACTCTTGCGAAATCTGAAGAGTACTACCCGGTCACAATATCTGTGCATCTCGCTGGAAGCGACGCCGCTTATTTATTCATACTTTAAAGGAATAATAAAATAAAAAGTAAACAATTTGAAAAAGTGAGCTTTTTTACTCTACATTTTGTAGTGATGATTTTTTGCACATCGTACCCAGCGCGCCGATTTAACGTCACGAGGCGAGGTGCACAGATATTGTGACCGGGTTGTCCAGGGTCCTTCAGTAAGAGCAAGTATCTTTGCCCATTAATAAAAAAAACTACATTTTTTGCCGCCATTTTGTGAAAAAATTAAACGTCAATATCTGCCATTTAATTATGGCGTGGTACACAGATCACCAACGTTTAGAAATAATCAAACAGCTGTATTATCAAAGGTCATCATACTTCTACAGCTCGATTGACTAATGACCATGGATCTATTGAAAGAGCATTTCAGTGGACGTGTCATCAGCAGATCTGTAGACATCGAGGAGCCGCCAAGACGTTGTGATTAAACGCCGTTAGATTATTTTTTGTGGGGATATGTTGTCATTAACTCGTGGCATTAAGGTAGCACTTGACAGATTAATGATAAATTGATATTACCTACATGGTCTTAACCCATTTGACTCCGGCGCCTAGAGCATGAACAATACCCCACGCGCCACCAAACATTTGCAATTTGCGGCGCGGCGCAGACGCACCACGTGCGCCCGTTGGCTTGCGGCGACTGTTCGCTAGGCGCTGGATGGTGTAATGCAAAATTTCTTGTAACCAGATTTATTTTGAGTATTTTATTTGTGTAAATATATTAGTATTATTATAAACTTGCATTAATATAAGTAAGGGTAAAATAATAAATTCAATATTATTGTAGGTAAACCAATTTGCCTAGCATAGAAGTGCATATTCGGAGTCAGAATTCGGAGCCAGGTCACAAAATAGGTAGAACACACACAGCAGGTTTACACCACACAGTAACACAGGAGATGCGCAATAATTAACGGACAAGCCAAGATTAAAGAAGCTCCCGCTAATCCTATGACAGACACAATCCCTACCCCAAAACTGTTGATTAATTTAACTTACCGAAAACAAACCAGAAGCCAGGAGTAAGGAGCTAGCGATAAGGGTTGTAAAATAGAAAGTGCAATAAATACCTGACGGCTTATTGCCTAACGCACTCGCGATCGCTTTCATTTTTGACAGTTGAAGGCAAGTCTGCCTACAAAATGAAAACAATTATTCCACTTTCAAATCGGTCGCGATCGCGAGTACGTTAGGCAATAAGTCCTCTGATTATAGTGCCCGCAAACCAAAATGACGACTGGGGCAATAAAAGCCGGTGAACGTAGGATAGTAGTACGAATATCATAGAGACATCATTCTAATGGTTTTATTTTTATAGAAATTTGTAATATGTAGTCCTGTTTACTTTACTTTGAGTTTTTTACAGTTTATAGTTGACAGTCGCTCGTACGGGCTGTGATCACATCAGGCGAACATTGAGCGGCTGACTGTTAAAGGGCTATTACACTACGCAATAACGCGTAGTTCTTTAGTAGGGTTCTTTTCCCTAAATCGGTATGGTGTAATAAGAGAAAGGGTCCCTGATTTTAGGGCCCTAACAAATAAAAGTAAAACATTGTTTTCAATCAGATATTTTAATAACTACGTTTCATTCATATTGAACACGCGCATACATTAACAATGCAAATAAAAAAGTTCTAAAAATGTTGCTATAAAATAATTAATAATCTTGTTTTGACTGGCTGGCTGGGAACTCGCGCGAAGACCTTAAGTACCAATTTCACCATACGATGTTAAATGTTAAGCGACTGTTAGGTCATACATTCAACTGTCAAAATGTAAGAACTAACAGTCGATTAACATTTAACATCGATTGGTGAAACTGGTACTAAATCTAACATTTTAGTGGAGTCGACCTAGGATGATTGTAGCATAAATGAAAAGTCAAATAAACAAGTGTCATTCGTGTTAATATGTGCCGTCACAGGGATTATCTATATTGTTTTATTACAGAACAAAGTCCTCGCGCCGCCGCGTCTGTCTCTCTGTCTGAACGCGATAAACTCGAAAACTACTAAACGGATTTTCATACGATTCACGAGGAAGGTTTAAGTGTATATAAGTCATTAAAGTTGAGATGCGTAAATGCTCTGCTAGCCGTGCGAAGCCAGGGCGGGTCGCTATTAAGATTAAGGCGGCCAGACAGCCAGCCTGGAAGTTTCCAGGTGAGGGACCTGAGGGACCCGGCTCCTGAGGTAGCCCGGCCGGGGCGGCGGCTAAAGCCCGCGAGCGCTCTGTAGCGCGTCGGGTCTGTAGCGCTCGGGCCGGGGCGGCGGCTAAAGCCCGCGAGCGCTCTGTAGCGCGTCGGGTCTGTAGCGCTCGGGCCGGGGCGGCGGCTAAAGCCCGCGAGCGCTCTGTAGCGCGTCGGGTCTGTAGCGCTCGGGCCGGGGCGGCGGCTAAAGCCCGCGAGCGCTCTGTAGCGCGTCGGGTCTGTAGCGCTCGGGCCGGGGCGGCGGCTAAAGCCCGCGAGCGCTCTGTAGCGCGTCGGGTCTGTAGCGCTCGGGCCGGGGCGGCGGCTAAAGCCCGCGAGCGCTCTGTAGCGCGTCGGGTCTGTAGCGCTCGGGCCGGGGCGGCGGCTAAAGCCCGCGAGGGCTCTGTAGCGCGTCGGGTCTGTAGCGCTCGGGCCGGGGCGGCGGCTAAAGCCCGCGAGGGCTCTGTAGCGCGTCGGGTCTGTAGCGCTCGGGCCGGGGCGGCGGCTAAAGCCCGCGAGCGCTCTGTAGCGCGTCGGGTCTGTAGCGCTCGGGTCGGGGCGGCGGCTAAAGCCCGCGAGCGCTCTGTAGCGCGTCGGGTCTGTAGCGCTCGGGTCGGGGCGGCGGCTAAAGCCCGCGAGCGCTCTGTAGCGCGTCGGGTCTGTAGCGCTCGGGCCGGGGCGGCGGCTAAAGCCCGCGAGCGCTCTGTAGCGCGTCGGGTCTGTAGCGCTCGGGCCGGGGCGGCGGCTTAAGCCCGCGAGCGCTCTGTAGCGCGTCGGGTCTGTAGCGCTCGGGCCGGGGCGGCGGCTAAAGCCCGCGAGCGCTCTGTAGCCCGTCGGGTCTGTAGCGCTCGGGCCGGGGCGGCGGCTAAAGCCCGCGAGCGCTCTGTAGCGCGTCGGGTCTGTAGCGCTCGGGCCGGGGCGGCGGCTAAAGCCCGCGAGCGCTCTGTAGCCCGTCGGGTCTGTAGCGCTCGGGCCGGGGCGGCGGCTAAAGCCCGCGAGCGCTCTGTAGCGCGTCGGGTCTGTAGCGCTCGGGCCGGGGCGGCGGCTAAAGCCCGCGAGCGCTCTGTAGCGCTCGGGCCGGGGCGGCGGCTAAAGCCCGCGAGCGCTCTGTAGCGCGTCGGGTCTGTAGCGCTCGGGCCGGGGCGGCGGCTAAAGCCCGCGAGCGCTCTGTAGCGCGTCGGGTCTGTAGCGCTCGGGCCGGGGCGGCGGCTTAAGCCCGTGAGCGCTCTGTAGCGCGTCGGGTCTGTAGCGCTCGAGCCGGGGCGGCGGCTTAAGCCCGCGAGCGCTCTGTAGCCCGTCGGGTCTGTAGCGCTCGGGCCGGGGCGGCGGCTAAAGCCCGCGAGCGCTCTGTAGCCCGTCGGGTCTGTAGCGCTCGGGCCGGGGCGGCGGCTAAAGCCCGCGAGCGCTCTGTAGCGCGTCGGGTCTGTAGCGCTCGGGCCGGGGCGGCGGCTAAAGCCCGCGAGCGCTCTGTAGCGCGTCGGGTCTGTAGCGCTCGGGCCGGGGCGGCGGCTAAAGCCCGCGAGCGCTCTGTAGCGCGTCGGGTCTGTAGCGCTCGGGCCGGGGCGGCGGCTAAAGCCCGCGAGCGCTCTGTAGCGCGTCGGGTCTGTAGCGCTCGGGCCGGGGCGGCGGCTAAAGCCCGCGAGCGCTCTGTAGCGCGTCGGGTCTGTAGCGCTCGGGCCGGGGCGGCGGCTAAAGCCCGCGAGCGCTCTGTAGCGCGTCGGGTCTGTAGCGCTCGGGCCGGCGGGGGCGGGCCGCTCGTCGAGCACATGCGAGCGACGCCGGACGCTGCCCTTTACAGATTCCGCAAGGGTGCGGCTTGCGCCCCAAGTGGATACGCCGGTGTACAGTCAAACATTTGCGACGCAAAAACGCTTTCTTACACACGTCACAGGGATATCGGCGTAAAGTCGCGTGTCTTTCGGTAGTTTACAAGGTGTATTTTGGAGAGTGTGACCAGGAACTACACGACCTCATCCCACCCTCCACTTTCTCCAATCGCTCTTCCAGAAGCAGGGAGGACTTCCATCCTCATGTAGTCGAATATCCATCAGTTCGGACGAAGCTGTTTGCTGCGTCATTTCTTATTCGCACTTCCAAGTAGTGGAAGGCTCTCCCTGCGTCTATATTCTGGGAATCCTATAACATTGGTATTTTCAAGGCAAGAGTGAATAGGCATTTTCTGGATAAGCGTGTACCATCTTCGACCTCGTCGTCACTTAACATCAAGTGAAACTGATACAAACGCAAACCCATTTATGATAAAAAAAATATCGTTTTTCCGTAGTGAATGCGCATGTGCCGCGTCACCGAAAGGCGTGTATTGCTTCGGAGTGTGTCTTCTTATGCGTCATCAAACGTCCGCGTGTCTTAAACGCTTTGTTGCAAACGTCGCAGGCGTGGGGTCTGTGGTCGGGCCGGGAGTGACTCAACCGCTGGTGGTTAGTTAAACTCCAGCAAAACTCGAACCGTTTCTTACAGATTTCGCAAGAGTGCGCTTTGACCTCTGTATGGACGACCATGTGTTCAGCTATTTTAGCGCGAGTCGGAAACGCTTTCTTACAAATATCGCACGAGTACGGTTTGATCCCCGCGTGCATCCTCTTAATATGTACCTGTAAATACCGGCGATGCTTTAACTGTTTATTACAGATTTCGCAAGACACCGGTTCGTGGCTGGCCCCCGTGTGAACCCGCATGTGCCTAGTTAGTGCGGCACTCGCTGTAAACGTTTTCTTACAGACGTCGCAGGAGTGTGGTTTCTCTCCAGTGTGAACCCGCATGTGCTGGGTCAAATGAGAACGCTGGCTAAACACTCTCTTACAGACATCACAAGCGTGGCTTTTTATTCCGGAGTGAATCAGCTTGTGTATGTTCAAGCTACCCCGTTGATTAAACGTTTTCTTACAGACGTCGCAGGAGTGTGGTTTCTCTCCAGTGTGAACCCGCATGTGCTGGGTCAAATAAGAACGATGGTTAAACGCTTTCTTACAGACATCACAAGCGTGGCTTTTTATTCCGGAGTGAATCAGCTTGTGCTTGTTCAAGCTACCCCGTTGATTAAACGTTTTCTTACAGATGTCGCAGGAGTGTGGTTTCTCTCCAGTGTGAACCTGCATGTGCCGGGTCAAAGTAGAACGAAGGTTAAACGCTTTCTTACAGACATCACAAGCGTGGCTTTTTATTCCGGAGTGAGTCAGCTTGTGGTTGTTCAAGTGCCACCGTAGCTTAAACGTTTTGTTGCAAATGTCGCAAGGGTACGGTCTTTCCTTCGAGTGAGTTTTCTTGTGTGCATTTAAAACTCCCAATTGTTCAAACTCTCTATGGCAAATACTGCACGTGTAGTGAGCTCGCTTGTGATTACGTAGGGCGGAGATATTAGTAAACAATTTCTCGCAAATGTTACAAACGTAAGGTTCCTCTTGATGACGTTGAAGATGCCGAATTAATGAAGTCTTCATAAGAAACGTTTTCCCGCAATTATCACAGAAGTATTTCCTCGTTTTATCGCTGGCAGCGCTTCTCGCAAGAGTTTGACGGCCACCACGAGCACACGCGTGAGCGAGCAGACTGGCTTCTTGGAGGAATGTCTTGTGGCAAGTAGTGCACGCATGCAGGAGCTGGTCGACGGGAACGCTCTCGAGTTTGACGGAGCAGGGCCTGAGCGCGGCGAGCGCCTCCTGCGCGCGAGCCGCCTCGGCGCCGGCGGCCGCGGGCGGCGCCCGAGACACCGCGCCAGCTTTCACTTCGCTCAACGACTCTGAAACCGAACAATATATGTAAGTAAAGTCTGCTGTACCGGCTTCTATCAAGCTTATTTTTGTTTGTTAGGATCTAAAGGCCGTAGCGTAAGGGAAGCAACATGGCCCTTTGAAGATAATGTGTTTTTTTTCTATGATTAGTAACGAGGTTGAACAGCCTGAAATCTCGAATAATTCCGAATTTATTAATACTGAAAATATAAGGTCGAATTTTACATTGGCCCAATGGTGAAAATTGTTTACCGAATATTTTTTGTATGAATGTTGACATTTAAGAAACATATAATTCTTAACTTCAAAACCCTAAACCAGAAAGTAAAATGAAAATAAAAATAACCGGTCAAGTGAGAGTCGGACTCGCGCACTGAAGGTTCCGGACACGTTTGGCCGGTTTTTAGTATTTATTGTTTTTCTGCATAGTTTCTAGCAAATCATAGAAAATTTGACTCTTGTACGTATTACCGTTTTAACGATCGAACAAATACAAGAAATACATAATATGTGTACCAAATTTAAACTTGAACAGTCTAGTATATTCTAAGCAAATTGGTTGTAACATTACAACTGCAAATGAAGTTCACACGCACAAATATTGAGAAATTTCCCATGTTACTTTAAGTATTGTGGGTTCTGACTGAACATTGGCTAACATCCGTTACGGCAAGTGTTATAGCAAATGATACTATGGCAAAAGAAGGAACCCGCGAAAATGGCACGCGTGTTTCGGATGAGATAAAAATCACTTCAAGGGTTTACACTTGTCGCGCATAGCATTGCCGGCAGTTAGGCTAAGTTTTCCTTATATAAAATTATTATTATGAATATTCTAGTTATAAGTGTTGTTGTCTATTTTTATTTGTTTTTATTTAGAAAATACCTTTGTTTCGTTTTTTATTGTGTATTATTCCTTTTGTTTAAGTTTTGTATGTTCAATTTTATGTTAGAACTAAGTAAAATAAATGAGATGCAAAACACACACACCCCACCTTACACACCGCCGCCTCAGGCATCCCTCTCTATCACACCTCTCTTTCCTTCCCACACGCGCGCACTACTGGTCCGCTCCCGCACTAGTTCCGCTCCTACATTTTCCTATATAATCCCGGCCTTCGGCCATAAAAAGTCAGTCATCATTCACCTGCACATCTACAAGCTACACGAACAAGAAGCATCAGTGATATTTCAACCAGTGCTTTCATTTCACTATAGTAATACAGTCCACCCCCAACAACACTTGAATCGCCGACACTCATTTTATCGAATTTTATTTCAAAGATAACGTTTCACGTATTTTCATTTCATAGACAATTCAGTTCGTCGACATGTCAATACAAGTAATTTCAAATCACGGATTTACAGTTGGCGGACGAGTCATTATATAGATGAATTATTTAACAGAAGTATGTTTCCTAATTTATTGTTTCAATGTTTTTTAAAAAACATAAAAATTACTTCACGTAATATCAGCCGCTTCCTGAGCGTGTTCGCGTATCGCTGGGACAGCCCGATGATGGCAAGGTGGACGCCTTGCACGTTACCTAATTTTCATTTTCATTGTTTTTGTTGTAATATACTAACTCGTAGTTATTTAAGATGCCAATGTTACTAACTCATTTATGGACCTCAGTCTGAAATAAATTTATTCATTAATTAATTCATTCATATCATTTCAATATAAAATATTTCGTATACGCAATTATCAGTATTTAAGGGTTGCAGTCCTAACCTAACCTACTTTCCTGATAGCAGTTCGATTTTGTAAGGGTCACAGTTCTAACCTAACCTATTATTATTATTAATAATAATATAATATTATTATTATTAATAATAAAGGTCACAGTTCTAACCTAACCTATTTTTCTGGTAGCAGTTAGGTTTTGTAAGGGTCGCAGTTCTAACCTAACCTATTTTCCTGGTAGCAGTTCGATTTTGTAAGGGTATATGTGTAAACGATTTTTTTTTTTAAATAAAACATCGAATAAATGATTATCGATATTTTGTAATCCCTCCATTTAAAAAATGTACGAAACAAATCATCGACCAAATAATATTCCTTGAACAGTTTTTGTAAGAATTAATAAAAAATTAAATTTAATTGTCGATTAAACAAGATTACACCAAATGAAAATACGAGAACTAAGTAACTATTTGTTGAAACATTGTCAGTGAAATGATATTTGATGAAAAGTTTGTCGGTAAAAACAAGGTGTAACGTGTTCATCCCGTTTACATGCACCTTGTTGTATTTTTAAACTGAAATCATTAAATATTTCACATAAATCTATGTTTGTTTTGGTTTCGCACTTTGACAGCCAGGTTCATCTGACAGCTGTCACAGATAAAGGATAAAGGTAACAGTAAGTATTTTTGAGCTTGCATTGATCTGTTTTCGATCTTCTTCCATAGATTATTCCAGGCCTCTCGTTGAAATTGACATCTGTCGGAGGTTAAGTTGGTTATTCTTATATTATTAAGTTGGCATCATGTTACAATATTCGTAAGCATAGATAATTTGTTTTTTTTTTTTAAAAGGTTTCTGTGGATTTCCTATGGCAAGGTTTTATGCTCTTTCTCTTCGCTCTGAGACTCCATTAAGGATGGTCGATTTTTGAATCGAGCTTAATCGTAAGCGTCAGAACCCCTGGACCAATGGAGATATTTGATGTTTAGAAAATACCAAAATACAGTACCTTTTTGGTACTATTTGATACCTAACTTAAAATAATAAGTACCTCGATGGACAGCGAAAAAACGAGTAAAGAAAGTGGCCAGACATTCTGACGTCAGGATGTCTGGACCATTTTTTTTACATAGATCGAGATAATAAAACTAATTTATCTCTTTGTTAATATTTACTACCTTTTTAGTACCCCCAATATATAATTTTTTCAAATTTTTTTGGCGTACCAAGAAAATGTTACGCATGAATTTTTTTTTATAGTGGATCAGTCATCAATAACATCATGTACAGTCAAGGTCATAAATATGTATACACTTTAGTACCTTGTCTATTTAATGTCATGTTTAAACTGCCATATATGAATGTCACAGCGATTAAAGTGACAAGGTACTAAAGTGTATACATATTTATGACCTTGACTGTACCTATAACTCTAGTTATTAAAATCATTCTCTGCTTATATTAGAGTGTATGATTTTTAACCCACAATGCAAAAATTATATACCCTAAAATACAGGGTGTTTGGTAGCGGGTTCGACAAACGAAAATGGGAAATACTTGGGGCCAATTGGAACACATTTCTATGCTAAAGCTGATAGTTTTTTTTTATAATTTTTTTCCCTTTTTTTGAAAATTTCCCAAAATTTTACCTTTAAACCTTCTTAATTACCTACCTAAGCAACTTAAACCGACCTTTTTTTAAATGATGCTCTAATAATGGTTTTATTTTAAAACAAAACCGAAACCCACAGGCGGAGCAAAAAAATAATTATGGGCCCTTAAAGCTATGACAACCTGTGGAAAATAAAATGAAATTTAAGTTTCGACAAGCATTAAAAAAACCACAAGTGATAGACAATTTAAAGCTAATTAAAAAACTTCTCTGGCTAATACTCTTCACAATGATATGCCATTTTAAACAAAAAAAAACAGAAATAAAAATTACGCAGTACATTGAAATTTCTTCACGAAGGTTTATTAAAGAAATCACTTATACCACCGTTATGAATATTGGTGAATACATTAGAGTTAATAATCGCTGGTAAATTACCATTAATAAAAAAACATTTTAAGAGTTTTAAATAAAATTTATTTAGTGCCACACGTAAAATAAATGACCTGCCGAAATTGAAAATAATAGGGTGAAATTAACTAAGTAACTAAAATGAAAATAAAAGGGAACAATTATAGAAGAAGATAGATGATAACAACATTAAGTACTTCGTTTACGAATTTTGTTCAAATTGTGCACCTCTCCCACGGATGCACGCCCTACACGACTTCATTGGTAAATGGTGTACGTTCACCCATTGTAATTAAAGTTCCAAAAACCAATACAACTCAACAAGATTTTCTACAAAGTGTATTTTGCTTTTAAAACACTACAAGCTATTTCAGACACAGATTAAATAGCTAATTTAGTTTATTGTTTTTTTTTTCAATCAATGTGGCAAATGCGACAAAAATGTAAGGAATGTATTCCTGACCACAACATTAAAAAAATATTTTGTTAATTTTTGGTAATAATGTATCTACCGATGACTGTAACGATGATTTCTTTAATATACCTTCGTGAAGAAATTTCAATGTACTGCGTAATTTTTATATCTGTTTTTTTTTTTGTTTAAAATGGCATATCATTGCGAAGAGTATTAGCCAGAGAAGTTTTATAATTAACTTGAAATTGTCTATCACTTGTGGTGTTTTTTTAATGCTTGTCGAAACTTAAATTTCATTTTATTTTCCACAGGTTGTCATAGCTTGAAGGGCCCATAATTATTTTTCTTTGCACGGCCTGTGGGTTTCGGTTTTGTTTTAAAATAAAACCATTATTAGAGCATCATTTAAAAAAAGGGCGGTTTAAGTTGCTTAGGTAGGTAATTAAGAAGGTTTAAAGGTAAAATTTCGGGAAATTTAAAAAAAAAGGGAAAGAAATTATAAAAAAAAACTATCAGCTTTAGCATAGAAATGAGTTCCAATTAGCCCCAAAGAATTCCCATTTTCGTTTGTCGAACTTAGGGTTTGCAATTCGAATATTCGAATTATTCGCCATAAATATTATTCGAATAAAACGAATATTTCGAATAGTGCAGAAATATGTCTGTAATTATTTACCTTAGCAAAACAATATAACAAAATGCCAGGATTAATTATCCTCCACATTAACAATTCCGTGAAAATAGATTTAAATATTAAAAATAACTTCAAATCTAAGACAAACAATAAATTACCAATTTTTCTTTATCCTTGCCAAAATATTTCTAAAACGAACTAAATGCCGTACCGTAATTGGTAAAAGGGGTAGCGTAGCGAGAGCGAGCTTAAGGATTAGTTCATGTTTTTTGTGGTGTGGTGTGGTGATGGTGATTCCTACACGGTTGAGTGCAAGTTTACGTCACGTGTTAATAAATGGTCTAGGTGCTGTGATGATGTTGAATTGCCGACTGACATGAAAAGATGTAAGTAAACCAAATTATAATTTTAATATAAACTACTAATCAGCGGCAAATCTAAGTTGCCCTCTCTCTCTCTCTCTCTCTCTCTCTCTCTCTCTTTCACCTCACCTTACAAACATGTATGTAGAGTGGGCGGTTAGATTTGCCGCCGAGTATAGTTTGAATTTGTTGATTGCCAAAAAGTTGATAGTTAGTAATTTCTTTATATACATACGGAACGAGTGCTCGTTATTGATTTGTTTTTATTGTAACTTATAATAAACAAAGTAAATTTATATTGTAACTGTGTGCTGTGATTGGTTTATTAAATTGTTTACTTTTTTTCAAAAGTTGTTATCATCCAAATGAATATTATTTAATTTGTAGAAGATACCATAAATGTTATTTTTTTAGTTGTAAGGTCATTACATTTTAATTTTACATTACATATTTTACAATTACACAACTGAGAATCATTATTTTGTTTTATTTTCAAAAGTATTCGAATTATTCGAAATATTCGAATATTGGAAATCTAAGTATTCGTATTATTCGAATACTAAAATTGGACGAATATTGCAAACCCTAGTCGAACCCGCTACCAAACACCCTGTATATGCTATAGGAAAATTTTACTATCAAAAAAAACTTTTTCATACATAACATTTTCCTGGTACGCCAAAAAAATTTGAAAAAATTATATACTGGGGTACTAAAAAGATAGTAAATATTAACAAAGAGATAAATTAGTTTTATTGTCTCGATCTATGTAAAAAAAAATGGTCCAGACATCCTGACGTCAGAATGTCTGGCCACTTTCTTTACTCGTTTTTTCGCTGTCCATCGAGGTACTTATTATTTTAAGTTAGGTATCAAATAGTACCAAAAAGGTACTGTATTTTGGTATTTTCTAAACATCAAATATCTCCATTGGTCCAGGGGTTCTGACGCTTACGCTTAATCGCTTGAAATTTCCAAACAGTTTCATTTGTTTTCTTCTGACACACTCCAGAACATTTCCTGCGAATGTGATCGCTGTTTATTTGGTGAGTTTTGCTTGTTTTTAACGTTTATTTTGTTTTCGAAACGTAACGTCATAAGGCTTCCGCCTGCTATTTCGAACCTCATTTTTCAATGTTATTTATTCTTTTAAAGGTAGCATCGTCGGATGCATTTCGTCGGCGTGTTCTTCAATATGGCCCGCCACAAATTTTAAGGAAAAAAACGGTAAGTTTTGTTATTTCATTTTGGACAGTTTAGGTTAGGTCTGGGACATCAATCTTAGATCAAAAATCTAAAATAACATTTTTTCCCTCTTTCACAGCTCCCTGAGCTTTTTTTTTTCAACTTTAATCTTCATGCGGTTTTCGTCGCTTTAACATCGATCCTTCGGTTTCTCCAGGGATCGCATATTTTTCCACGTGTCGTCATGCATCACGACCGGCAACTTTTCAAAATGGCTTAATTTAACTTCTTTTCCATTTATTCGTGCCTTTTAACATGACGTTAAACTTTAATTTATTATTTACCTTCTAATCGAATACTAGACTCTTAGTTGGGCTAGTAGGTCAATAATGTAACATAGGACTTTTTGCTACTTAGCTAAAATCTATTTGTTTCACTTTAAAACACCTTTAATTTAAACTTTCCACCTGCTATAGGTTAGGAAAACTTTAGTATTCAATTTGTTTAATTCTGGTTTAGTCCAGTATAATTTCACTTTAGCTTTTCACTTTATTCGTCCAGTTGTCATGACGTTAAACTGTAATTATACTATTTATTTACCTTCTGGTTGAATACTTGACTCTTAGTTGGGCTAGTAGGTCAATAATTTAACTTCAATTATATTGCTATCAAGCAAAAACCTATTTGTTTTGTTGAAGAATTCAAGCATACCTTTTTTACCTGCTTTGAGTTTGAAATACTTATTAAATTAAATTGTTCTTTAAAACTGGTTTAGCCCAGTTTAATTAAATTCATTTCCTTTAGTTTTCCACAGGCATATCCTGTAATGAACAATTTTTAATAAGGAAATTTAATTCAGTTTGTTTTGCACACCTTCTTACATCTTAGCGTGACAAGGTTCTATCTAAGGAGTAATCTTCTTATTCTTGAAGCTGTACTAGCTTTATTTGGTACAGCCTTCTTCTGTTTGATGCTTAATGCTTTGTTTAAGATCTATTTAAGTTATTAAGTAGAATAAGGTAACTTTAACTACTTATAAGTAAACTTAACACCTAACGTTTACATTCTGTACCAGGGACCGGCCCGCTATCCCTTTCAATGGGTTTTGTATGGGTTTATCGTAAGGATTTACTTACCAAACCCTCTGCCCGTCAAAACCCTTTAAATGTGCTTTTAAAGCGCTATTTCCAAACGATAGCCCATTCTATTAAGCGCTAACCAATACCCTTAATAAACCCTTTAAAAAAGGTTACTAGTATATACGCAATTTTAGACCTTTTGTAGACTTCATAAAACACACGTTACCTTGCGTCCCGTTCGAAGCAAGTGAACAGCCCATTCAACTAAGCGCTAACCCAATACCCTTATAAAACCCTTATTAGTATATGTTAGCGACGGCGTATCGTTTGAAGTTACCGCGCGGAGCGGCAAAGATCTAATACGGTTCGATTTTCTATGGCACACGTTTGTGATTGGCTCGTACAAAAGGGAAAGCTTTATAATAAGCGCTTAAATCGTTAGGAAAACCCTTTCTTAGGGATATCAAGATGAATCAGTTACCAGTTACCAATTTCAAAGGGCTATCCTTATCGTTGGGTTCTTCATTCGATAAGGGAAAGTCAATCGTATGGGTTGCCAATTGGAATGGGTGAGCAAATCAATGGGCTAGCTATTTCAAAGGGAAGCCCTTTGAAAGGCTTTTCCCTATGAAAGGGTTGTCCGGTTCCTGTTCTGTACTAGTTAGTATTTAAATTTTTTCCAATAGAAGCAAGACTATTAGAAAATCTATCTTTTATTTAATTCTCTCCCTCCTTTGAGATTAAAAGGACATTCCTCCACTGAGGATCCGAGGTACTATTTTTTTTATATTTAATATTTCTATCAATTAGTGTCCTGGCGCCCGAGATATTCTCATTTTGTTTCCTTTTTATAAATTTGGACATTAATTAAAACTCCATTAAATTTATTAAAAATTTATTTTTTGAAGTCTATAGTTTATGTTGGTTTGTCTCTCCGACATCTCACCATGGACTAAGATTGGTAAACATTTCATTTGCCATTTTTTATAAATCATTACACATCTCTCTCTCCCCCACTCACACATATATTTTTTAAAACATTACAAAGGGGCACCCCACTTCAAGACCCAGATTATCACTCGCCATCTGGTTGCCTCTCCGGTGAATATTAGGTTTATGGAAGAGTAACTTCATTCCTCGTCATCCCTACCACACTGTCCATCACGCAAATGTCTCCTCTCTGGCAGCAGCTGTCACCCTGTGAGTAGTGCATAAACTTCACAAACTTTGGTTAAACCATCTTATGTGAAGGGAGCACCACCCCAGTGCTTGCGAATGGGGATGGATAATATTCCCTAACTAAACATAAGCAATACTTAGTTTGGATCTCACTTTTATCTCACTTTAAACTGTGTAGGTATTGATTTGTATACTTAGATCTCACTCTAAACTGTGTATTGATTTGTATACTTTACATAATCCACATATCTCCCATCTTCAACATCGTAAAATAATAAGGTCTCAGTGTGCGTAGTGTATGGTCTGTGCAGTCTTTAACTCATAAGTATGTTGTGGTGAACTAAATTGTACATGAATTCTAAATTTACCCGTAGCACTCATTACGCCGGTTTCGAAAGGAAGAACGGACTTCAGGCAACTCTACTTCACCTCACTCCACCTTTTCCATCACCAGCACTCACCGTGCAGCGCGTAGGCGATGTCCTGCGGCTGCAGCCGCTCCTCGCCCAGCTCGAGCTCGTCCTTGACCTCGTGCTCGGAGCACAAGCCCGCCGCGTCGTCCGCGTCGCCCGCGCCACCCCACTCCCGCTCCTCCTTCACGCGCACGGCCGCCGGCGACGACATTGAGTGTTGCATAGTGAAACTAATAACCAATAAAGAATTTGGCTTTAATTAGCTTAAATTCGTCATACACATGATAGATGTCACTTGACAATAATCAATAGAGCATACATACTTATAAAGCAATACAAAAGAGGTTCATATATCATTGAGCGGCATCGGGGAGACGGGTTCACGAGTCAACGCCGGTTGCACTCACAAATGCCACAAATGAGACAGTAATCATTCATAACTCATAACAATAACTTCACCAAAAATTTCCCCTGCATCTGGCAAATAATAACTAGGTACACGTTTCAAGGAAAGGATAATAACAACAACATTCGTAGTAAACTGGACACTCACACACAAAGAGTACATTATAATATAGGAGGATAGAGATATCACTCTATTCAACGATATAACACCATCTAACGCAAATTCCCGTAACTACTATTATGTTACCATACCTAATAATATCAAGGACCAATAATCACACGTACCAATACCAGCCCTGCTGTGCCACTGCCAATGGGCCACTGCCACAGCTTTTTTGAAACTAGAATTTAAAGTTGTTTTCATCTATTTTCTACAGGATTTGATAATTGGGTAGGTAAAGTTTTTGGAAGAGGTGTAATTTATATTTTTTTTCGATAGTCGTCATCCTAAAGATCAAGGAACTGCGGCTCTTTTATTTTTATTCCCTCTAATATTTTAGAATTTTTTTTTAAATTATTAAGTTGACATTTGTAAACTTTAATGACCGACAAGCTTGTTGCCTTCGTACTTAAGGAAAAAGAAAAAAAAACTCACTTCTATATCTGTCAAACTTTAATGTATGACAAGTGCTGCCACCTAGAGAGTTGTGGTTGAACTAAAGCTATACTATATATACGTACCTAGGCATGTACAGTTTACCACCGAAACATTATTTTGCGACTCTCCATAGAACCGTTTCATAATAAAGTGACGTCTATTTTGTGCCTCTCAGTATGTCACTTTATTATGACGCGGTTCTATGGTGTCACAATAACAAAGTATTCAGCAATACATTTAATAATGAGAGAACTCAGAGAAACGCATTTCCGCACAGACAACGCTTGACTGACTGACATTGGACGGACACATGTTTGACAGTTGACGTTTTGTATTTTTATCAACACTCCAGAGGTCGCTACCGTCAATGAAAATGGGAACCATTCTAAGTGTGCCCCCTGCCTTGACTTGACAATGACAGATATTATAGAAGTGACAGTTTTTTTTTCTTTTTCATTTAGTACGAAGGCAACAAGCTTGTCGGTCATTAAAGTTTACAAATGTCAACTTAATAACTAAAAAAAATATTTTAAAAATATTAGAGGAAATAAAAATAAAAGAGCTGCAGTTTCTTGATCTTAAGGATGACGACTATCGAAAAAAAATATAATTTACACCTCTTCCAAAAACTTTACCTACCCAATTAGCCTTTTTCAATATCGCCATCTAGTGCAAATTGACGGAACTAAAAATAGACATTAGCGTCCATACAAAACGAATTGTTGGAAGTGAAAGCACCGTACGATGTTTAGTTGACAGTTACACTGACGTTGTGATGACAGCGAACTTCGCGTTCGTACACTAGTATAGTAACAGACGATCGGGCATGTACGAACAGAAGTTGCTCCGAACCGCGACCTCGGGACGTGCGTCTTCGCACAGACGATCGTACAAGTCCGCTCCGAAGTTCAAATGCAATAATGAACAGCGCCCGTTCGGAAAGAAATTGGCAACATGATCCAAGGTTGCTAGGTATTTGAAAATAATGTTGTTCCAACTGTCACCACGATGCACTTTTTTTGCCAGGCTATTTAATACATATTTATTAAGGTCGAACCGCACTTGCGAGGCGCGGCGCGGCGCTACACTGGAGCGGCGCGGCCTCTCCTAAACGCACTGTAGCAGCGCGGCAGCGGAGTGGCGCGGCACTTTCGGCCAGTGCGTGGCAAGATTTCATTCGAGATGGACGAAAGTCAACAAAACTCGCAAAACACTCGCAAAATTCATTAATAAAAAAATAAGGAAAAAGAATATGTTTTGCTTACAATCTATGCCCAATAATGTACTTAATTTCACCCAAATATTATTTTTTCTGAATTGGTTCATATAATGTTCGTTTTGCAAATCATATAATTCCGGAAAACCACTAATTACCGATATTGAATTTTCCTCATCCATCGTGCGTCGTCTTGCTCGCTCGGTAGTTGAACTTGAACTGACCGGAATATTTTGCCGCGTCGCGCCGCTGGCTATACCGCACTATTTTACAGCGGCGCGGTGCGGCAAAATATTCTCTCGGACCCAACTCTGCCGCGCAGCGCCGCACCGCGCCTCGCAAGTGCGGTTCGACCTTTACAGGTACACGGCGGTTTGGCCGAACTTCGGAGCGGACATGTGCGATCGTCTGTGCGAAGACGCACGTACCAAGATCGCGGTTCGGAGCAACTTCTGTTCGTACATGTCCGATCGTCCGTTACTAGTGTACGCACACAAAGTTCGCTGTCATGACAACGTCAGTGTAACTGTCAATTAAACATCATCGTACGTGTGTGTAACCAGTTCATTAGGATAGGAATGTTGTTGTTATTATCCTTTCCTTGAAACGTGTAGTTATTATTTGCCAGATGCAAGGGTAAGTTTTGGTGAAGTTATTGTAATGAGTTATGATTACTGTCTCATTTAGTTGTGGCATTTGTGAGTGCAACCGGCGTTGACTCGTGTTCCCCGTCTCCCCGAAGCCGCTCAATGTCGTCGCCGGCGACCGTGCGCGTGAAGGAGGAGCCGGAGTGGGGCGGCGCGGGCGACGCGGACGACGCGGCGGGCTTGTGCTCCGAGCACGAGGTCAAGGACGAGATCAAGGATGAGCTCGTGCTGGGCGAGGAGCGGCTGCAGCCGCAGGACATCGCCTTCGCGCTGCACGGTGAGTGCTGGTGAAGGAAAAGCTGGAGTGAGGTGCAGTTGAGTTGACTGATGTCTGTTCTTCCTTTCGAAACCGGCGGAAAGAGTGCTTCGGATTAATTTAGAATTCATGTAAAATTTAGTTCACCACAACATACTTATGAGTTAAAGACTGCGCAGACCAGACACCACATACACTGAGGAGCCCTCATCACTCATATTATGTTGAAGACGGGAGATACGTAGACTATGTTACACAATTCAATACTCAGTTTAGACTGAGAAACTAAGTAATGTTTTTGGTGAGTTTGAGAATGTTTATCCATTCCTGTTCGCTAGCACAGGGCAGGTGCTCCCTTCACATGTGATGGTTTAATGAAAGTTTGTGAACTCGGTGTGAAACTGTCTCACGGGATGACAGCTGCTGCCAGAGAAGCGGTGGACAGTGGATGGCAGGAATAAGAGAAGGAATTAAACTTTTCTCAACAATTATTATATTTAATATCAATTGATGATATTTATGTAAAGACCTGCAGTGCTATGCTAATGTTCGATATTCTTTTTTCACCTGTTAAATAACTGGCTTGAATGCTGGTTGGCATAATGCAGGGGTTCCCAAACTTATTCTTATGATGCCCCCTTTGTGTCATGGATAAATATCTATGCCCCTAAGTTCACAAGTCCACAAGTTCGTTATTTATTATTGAGATTGGTATTGTTTCAATCCAACATTTTTACAGAAGCCTGTTTTTATAATTTTAAGTATTCGCCCCCCTTCGTATGCCCTCGCGCCTCCCTTGGGGGCGCGCGCCCCACAGTTTGAAAACCTCTGGCGTTATGCATCTTGGCCAAGGGACCTGTTGTGTTCTAACTAAGGTCTTAAAGAAATCTTGAAAAAGTTAGTTATTTTTTTCTTGAACTTAAGGTATACAATCGTCTAGCAAATAAATTCAAAAGTCACACTTCAAATGAACACCAAACACACTAATGGACCGTAGTTGACCTCTTTTCCCGTTGTATTCCTTAGTCCAACACTGCTCCCCGCTGCTAGTAAACGGCTGTCGCTGACCTGCCCTCAGCCCCTAGGACTGTCATCCACGGCCTCAACAGGCGCGAGACGGGAAGTGTGGTTCATTCGACGAACCACTGTAGACACTAGATAGCCATCAACTGACTACCCGACTCGATGGACCATGAACAAGGTTGATATCTTGGGTCATCCAAATAAAAAGTTGTTCTTCTCCACACTCATACTTTATTTCATTTGAAAGACAAAACATACAAAATAACTAGCCTATCTTATACATTCTGGGGGAACATTCTGTTGGCGCGATCTGGGAAGCTCCTCCTAATATTTTCATTTAAAAGAAATACATAAGGATCTTTTTAATAAAATTAACAAAAAAATAAAACCGTCTTCAAAAACCTACTTAAACGCGTTAAATAAAAACCAGCCTCCTAGGAGCCATAGGCATAGCCTATTTAGTGCCTAATAGGTACATAGAATATATCCAAGCCGGTGTCAAGTAAGTATACACAGTAACAATGACACCATGATTCTTGCCACCGACTTCGATATATTCTATGTACCTATTAGGCACTAAATAGGCTATTCCTATGGCTCCTAGGAGGCTGGTTTTTATTTAACGCTTTTTAGTAGGTTTTTGAAGACTGTTTTATTTTTTTGTAAAAAAATTTTTTTTTCGCTTTTTAATGATGCACTTAGTATTATTATGTGATAAACTAAAGCACATAAACATCACATTAAGAAACAATAGCCTAATACCAATCTCTCATCACCCTTAACAAAATGTCGCTGCCCAAGATGCAGGGCCGTTAATCATTGAGGAGTTCTCCCGGTATTTCACCATCAGTTGCACTTCACCATATGTGTTATAATGAGTATACAATTTGCTTCATATTCTTAATAAAGAAATCTCATTGCTGGCGTCAATCACTTAGGTACGACTAAGCAGTTCCGGTGGTCACCTCTGGTCTTCATCATCAGTTCCTCTTCACCAAGAGGTGCTTTTGTACTGCAATTTCTTAAGGTCTTGTAGGTAATACCAAAATCGCTGTATGTGTGCCTATAACTTTTGAGGAGTTCCTTCGATTTCTCATGGATCCCATCATCAGATTATGATTTGGTGACAATGGGACCACCTCGGAAGTATACCCTTTCAAACAAAAAAAGAAGTTTCAAAATTGGTCCACAATTGACGGAGTAATCGCGTAACAAACATACAAAAAAAAAATAGCAACATACAGTCGAATTGAGAACCTCCTCCTTTTTGGAAGTCGGTTAATAAAACAAATATTAGTGTATTTATAAGTGATATGTACTTTATTTTATGTAAAAAATACATGCATGCATCTTATTCCGAATTTGAGTTTCACGAAGAATCACAGTCACGATGCCCGGCCTATTAAAATCCCGATAAAGCTATCCTGATTATCGTAACTCCGACAACACGGAAAAGCTTATTTTTAAAAGCAGGATATATAAGCTAAGCGACTGTGCCCCAGCGAGTATTGGCTTGTAATGTTTATGGAGCGTGTGGCCCCACATTAGTAACAAATATACAAAATTTCAACTAACAAAACTTTATAGTTTTTGGTAAAAAAAAAAATTTCTTTAGTATTTTTTTTTCTAGCCTACCGATTCCCTTATACGCCACATACGTTATACATTTGCTAATGATGATTACATGGCTTGGACTACGGGACTTAAATGTCATAAAAATAAAATAAGAAATTTTATGACTTACTTTTTCTGTATTTTTTTTTTATTTACATTAGATACAACTACAATTTTTTCACCAATAATAAGCCCTACCTATAATAAGCTACAACATATATTTTATTTTTTATCATAGCTGTGGTAGAATGTGGTGAAATCTGTAAATAAAACACATTACACATAACCATACATTTTTTACACCAACTAGGTACTAGTTATGTTAAAACGAAATGATTGAAACCTCTTTAGAGAAACGTGCATGTGCATAACAAATACTGGCCATTTATATTTTATGAAGGCTAAAAAAACACTTAGCTTATCCGAATAGTTATACCTAATCCGAATCCCGAATTCTCATTATTCCAAATATTAGAACACCCGACTCCATAAAGTTTATTTATGCATATAAACGCTTACCGGCCGCACTCAGAGACGTCAATTAAGTTTTAAGTTTCATTAAAGTAGCTGCTGTCAATTTCTTTGCTATAGCAGTGCGGCAGTAAGTCAATGTTTTTGGTCACACATCTGGTTGATTAATCTAATTTCAACATACCAAAATAGTTTAGTTCTGGCTGTAGTTGCAACTAAATCTAAGGCCTCTGCGCTACGCTCGTCGTGACACCTAACGAGGCGCAAGCCAGGGTGGAACAGTATCGTACCTTTTTTTTTTATAATGGGCTTGCTCTTGACTAACTCTTGCCCTTGGAGGACCAAGATTCAGTCTACGATGCAGCGAGCTCACCCAGAAGATACCTATTCACTTGTTGGCTTAAATCAGCTTACCATCAAACTGTTTCTTTTTTCATATTGCTGATTCGGGAATTTTAAATTTGGAATTATAATTCGGCCTTATTGTATGTTTCTTCGGTGTTGTATAAATTTGGGATTTTCAAATTCGGAATTAATTGATTCGAGATTTAAGGCTGTTTAAACTCGTAACTAATCTAATTATTTAAAAAGAAATGGGCTCAGTCAGAAAAGTTCTCCTTGACCAATGACTAGCTCTTTCTCCGTCAGCGCTGCCATTCGCTTCTGATAGCATTTTCGTCTCATATAGGCCGAAATTAAAAAAAATATCACGATTGCGGAGTTTTTTTTTATTGTATTGTCATTAAAGCCAATATCGTTTGAGGTCTTATTAGAACTAGGTGCTTAAGGGGCTAAGGGCTCTCTGTAGACACCTCGATCGGCATCTTAGCTTGCGCGTTCACGAGATAAACCGCCTTTAAAATATGAATACTTCAATATTTCTACCACTATTGCGCACGGCCGCTACAGTCTTAGATTACTTGAATTGTTATAACTATTTATTAAACTAGGATTTCAAAAGTCAGCTTTCGAAACTTATTCGGTTTATTCCAATTTGACATGGCTGCCCAACCGAATTATTAAGACGTTTTCACGTTAAAATCACCTTATGTTGCTTCCCTTAAACGGCTACGGCCTTTAGATCCTAAAAAACAAAAATAAGTTTGATAGAAGCCGGTACAGCAGACTTTAGCAGCAGACATATATTGTTCGGTTTCAGAGTCGTTGAGCGAAGTGAAAGCTGGCGCGGTGTCGCGGGCGCCGCCCGCGGCCGCCGGCGCCGAGGCGGCTCGCGCGCAGGAGGCGCTCGCCGCGCTCAGGCCCTGCTCCGTCAAACTCGAGAGCGTTCCCGTCGACCAGCTCCTGCATGCGTGCACTACTTGCCACAAGACATTCCTCCAAGAAGCCAGTCTGCTCACTCACGCATGTGCTCGTGGTGGCCGTCAAACTCTTGCGAGAAGCGCTGTCAGCGATAAAACGAGAAAATACTTCTGTGATGATTGCGGGAGAAAGTTTCTTATCAAGACATCTTTAATTCGGCATCTTCAACTTCACCAAGAGGAACCTTACGTTTGTAACTTTTGCGAGAAATTGTTCACTAATATCTCTGCCTTACGTAATCACAAGCGAGCTCACTACACGTGCAGTATTTGCCAAAGAGAGTTTAAACAATTGAAAGATTTAAATTCACACAAGAAAACTCACTCGAAGGAAAGACCGCACCCGTGTGACATTTGCAACAAAACGTTTAAGCGACGGAATCACTTGAATTTGCACAAGCTGATTCACTCCGGAATAAAAAGCCACGCTTGTGATGTCTGTAAGAGAGTGTTAAGCCAGCGTTCTAATTTGACCCAGCACATGCGGGTTCACACTGGAGAGAAACCACACTCCTGCGACGTCTGTAAGAAAACGTTTACAGCGAGTGCCGCACTAACTAGGCACATGCTTACTCACACGGCGGCCAGCCCCGAATCGGTGTCTTGCGAAATCTGTAATAAACAGTTTAAGCGTCGCCAGTATTTAGCGGAACATATTAAGAGGGTTCACTTGGGGATCAAACCGCACTCGTGCGATATTTGTAAGAAAGCGTATTCGACTCGCGTCGAAATAGCTGATCACAGTGATCACATGTACGTCAATACAGGGGTCAAACCGCACTTGCGAAATCTGTAAAAAGCGTTTCAGGGTTCGCCAGAGTTTATACAATCATAGGCTGGTTCACTCTCGAGAACTCGTGAAGAGACTGACAGAGGACGAAGAAGAGGATGATGAAATAATGTTGCTTACTTTCATCAAAGAGGAATAAAATCGATTCATTATATACATCCAGAGTTGATGAAGGCAGCTATCAAATTTGTAGCGTTTTCATCGTTAAAAGTCGCCATTTTGTCAACCACCGCGAGCGGGCAGCGCGACCATACTGCCTCCAGAGCGGCTCGGCGGCGCAGCCGAGGTCGCGCGCAGGCCGCTTGCACGTCGCTTGCTTCGGAAAGCGTTGCAAACAAATCCCTACAAAGCTCTGCGGCGCGACCACGGTCGCGGCTGCCGGGCCGCGACTGCTGTGATCCGAATGCTACCTTACGCGGCACATGCGCATTCTCTAAATTGACGGATTTTCAGGCATGCGGTGATTGATTTTAACTGATCTCTTTTATTTGTACCGTAAAACGGGGTAAATTGGTCCAATCTTCACTTTCAACTGGAATTTAAACCGTCTTCCGTAATTCATAGAGTATTTTAAGTTACTACATAAAAATGTGTGGTAAACTCTTTTAGTTGCTTAGTACCCTTAGATTCCCAAATTATTGCCATATTTTGAAATATTCAACAAAAACTGTATTGGATTCCAATTAACCCCCGACGGGATTAATAGGTACGAGAGTGGGGTTAATTGGAATTTTGCCTAGGGCTGTCTGTCACTCAATCTATCCAAAGCTAAGTACCTACCTAGGTATACCTACTAAACAAGTCTCAAAAAATCATTAAAATAGTTACTAAATCAAAAAATCTTTCGTGAGATCTTATTTTTATTGAATTTATTAAGTAATTTTAACTTATACCAGGGCTCGGAACCGGTTTCTAAATAGCGGTAAATATCGTTCTAAAAACCAGGGATCGGACAACCCTTTCATCGGGAAAAGCCTTTCAAAGGGCTTCCCTTTGAAATAGCTAGCCCCGTGATTTGCTCACCCATTCCAATTGGCAACCCATTCGATTGACTTTCCCTTATCGAATGAAGAACCTAACGATAAGGGTAGCCCTTTGAAATTGGTAACCGGTAACTGATTCACATTGATATCCCTATGTAAGGGTTTCCCTAACGTTTAAGCGCTTATTATAAAGCTTTCCCTTTTGTGGAAGGTATATACGAGCCAATCACAAACGTTTGCCATAGAAAATCGAACCGTATTAGATCTTTTGCCTCTCCGCGCGGTAACTTCAAACTATACGCCGTCGGTAACGTATAATAAGGGTTTTATAAGGGTATTTGGTTAGCGCTTAGTTGAATGGGCTGTCATTTACTTGCTTCGAACGGGACGCAAGGTAACGTGTGTTTTATGAAGTCTAAAAAAGGTCTTAAATTGCGTATATACTAGTAACCTTTTTTAAAGGGTTTAATAAGGGTATTGGTTAGCGCTTAATAGAATGGGCTATCGTTTGGAAATAGCGCTTTAACAGCACATTTAAAGGGTTTTGACGGGCAGAGGGTTTGGTAAGTAAATCCTTACGAAAAACCCATACAAAACCCATTGAAAGGGATAGCGGGCCGGTCCCTGCTAAAAACCGGTTTAATTTCGTTCATCCGTTTACCGGTTAATGAAAGGAACGGTTTAAAAAGAACGAAATTATTTAGGTTACCGGATAATAGGAAGAACGAAATTGAAGAACTCCGATAAACCTGTATTAACCGGTTAAACTCAGACTACGACCTTGATGTCGCCGCTCGCCGTACTGCGCAGTTACCGTGTCTCAGGGGTCGGAAACCGGTTTAAAATTGAAACCAGTTTCGGCCATTGAACCCAAACCTGAATGGATAGCTGTTTGGGTTAAGGTTACCGGTATATAAACCGGTTAATTGAAAAACCGGTTTTTCACAAATTTCGTTCTGACAGATTGATTGACAGATTGGGAAAAAGTAGTCGCCATCTTGAACTTTTTAGTTATTAGACCGATTGCTTTCAAAATCGATATCTGGGGATTTGAGTGATCTCCGACGGCAAGATACTGCGTTTTAATTATTTTTATGAGTTATTTATGATCTTGTAAACTATTACTTAATTTTCCGGTTTTGGCCAAGCATTTTTGTCCGTTAGATAGTCCTCGACCCTATATAGTACGCTTTAGACATCAACGACGCCGCGTTTTCAAGTAATTTTTAAGTGGTGGAAGAGTGTTGAGAATGGACATTCAACACGTACTCTTTGACGGCTCAGGTTCAAAATAAAAGGTTCTTTAATTTAAAGGTGGACTGGACTGTATTAAATTCTTCGAGGTTTAGAAACGGAGGGCTACAAAAATACTGAGGTTCTAAGGTTCGGTTCGGTCTTAAGGTTAATGAAGCTCTTGAAGTTCAAAGGAGAAGTTACTTACACTGCTTTGAACTTTTCGTTCGTTCGTTGCCGATCACACAAATTCCCAGGTATCGGTTTTGGAAGCAATCGGTCGAGTAACTAAAAACTTCAAGATGGCGGCTACTTTTTCTCTCTCTGTCAATGAATTCGTTGTCGGAGACCACACAAATCCCCAGATATCGATTTTGGAAGCAATCGAACGAATAACTAAAAAGTTCAAGATGGCGGCTACTTTTTCTCTCTGTCAATGAATTCGTTGTCGGAGACCACACAAATCCCTAGATATCGATTTTGGAAGCAATCGGTCGAATAACTAAAAAGTTCAAGATGGCGGATACTTTTTCTCATTCCGTCAACGGGTTCGTTGTCGGAGACCAATCAAATTCCCAGATATCGATTTTGGAAGCAATCGGTCAAATAACTAAAAAGTTAAAGATGGCGGCTACTTATTCTCATTCTGTCAACGGAATCGTTGTAGGAGACCACACAAATCCCTAGATATCGATTTTGGAAGCAATCGGTCGAATAACTAAAAAGTTCAAGATGGCGGATACTTTTTCTCATTCCGTCAAAGGATTCGGTGTCGGAGACCAAACAAATCCCCAGATATCGATTTTGGAAGCAATCGAACGAATAACTGAAAAGTTCAAGATGGCGGATACTTTTTCTCATTCCGTCAAAGGATTCGGTGTCGGAGACCAAACAAATCCCCAGATATCGATTTTGGAAGCAATCGGTCGAATAACTAAAAAGTTCAAGATGGCGGCTACTTTTTCTCATTCTGTCAACGGATTCGTTGTAGGAGACCACACAAATCCCCAGATATCGATTTTGTAGTGTGTGTAACCGGATTCATTGCCGGAGTCCACACAGATCCCCAGGATTTTGAACTAACTAGATAGCTAACTAAAAACATTTTTTTATCAATTTTACTAAAATTACGAGGACAACCTAACGCTCAAAAAAATTAGTTAGGTTAGGTTAGGTGTTCATATTGTATTCTAGTGACCCGCCCTTGCTTCGCTCTGGGTACTATTATATTCCGCCTATATCTTTTCCCGGGACTCAAGCTATCTCCATACCAAATTTCATCTAAATCTGTTGAGCAGTTTTCACGTGATGCGCGTTCAAATAAACATATTTACAGCTTTATCATATGTGTAGAATATAGATAGACGAGTAAAACTTGTAAAATGAATAGCATTCGGTGCTATATCTGTATATATTGCAGTGCCAAGTCCAAAATAACCGGTTAAATTTGTGAAAAACCGGTTTTTCAATTAACCGGTTTATATACCGGTAATCTTAACCCAAACCGCTATCCATTCAGGTTTGGGGTCAAAGGCCGGTTTCAATTTCAAACCGATTTCCGACCCCTGGGTGTCACTACTTCACAACCACATAAAAAAAATGTTTGTTTTTAAATTGGTATTGTCAAAAACTGTTACAAGTAGGATGTTCATACTCGGCTAAAATATTCTTCATTACAAGAGGTACTCACAAAAAAATCCCCGAGCCCATATTTTGATGTAAGGGCCGATTTTAATTTTTGACAACCCTATTTGGCCATGCCAATTTACCCCATAGTCAAACCTATTAACCCCCGCGTCGTTCCAATTATACCTGTTGGCGTGCCAATTTCCCCCTTCGCCGTTCCTATTATCCCCAAAATGACCTAAAAACAAGTGGTTATCTAAAACTAAGATTTCCAATGAAATATTGCAATTATTTACTTACTTTTTTATTTCTTTAAATCATAATCCACTACTATGATCGATATTACACCAATTTTAACAGTTTTTCACAATATGACTCATCTAAAACTTGAAATTTAATGGTACATAAAACGCGTGTTCACGACGACCTCACTTTCAACGTGTTTTTTTTACTGAAACGTCATTGCCTGATTTAAATGCTGTGTACCCAGTAGCAAAACATACCTCGCTTATTCAGAAATCAACAACAGTTTGATCTCCGGTCTGTTAGTAATGGGACTAACAGACCGGTTTAGAAAAGCAGATATTTATTCCTATTTACCCCGCCGTTCCAATTTATCCCGTTTTACGGTAGATACTTACCAGTATGTTTTTTTATATTCATATTACAAGATGTTGTTGTCGAGGGGCCAGGCTGAAACCAGCGCCGGGCGCGCCGGCACGTGCCGAGACTGGTGCCCATTGCCAAACTAAACTTCTTTTAAATGTTTCTATCGCTGCCTAATAGAATAAGGAAAGTTGCTAACATTTCGTTTTGGTTTAGTGTTATACATATCTAACTAATATTCTTGTACTGCTGATGATTTTCGTTTAGTGGTAATAAATGATTTTTTACTTTACTTAATTTACGGAAAAACGATATACCTATCTCTGTCGTTTGCAGAGAAGCGTTCCTGCGTCGCAAATGGTGCACTCTACACAGGCGTAGGTATTGACGCGGGGCGCAAACCGCACTCTTGCGAAATCTGAAGAGTACTACCCGGTCACAATATCTGTGCATCTCGCTGGAAGCGACGCCGCTTATTTATTCATACTTTAAAGGAATAATAAAATAAAAAGTAAACAATTTGAAAAAGTGAGCTTTCTTACTCTACATTTTGTAGTGATGATTTTTTGCACATCGTACCCAGCGCGCCGATTTAACGTCACGAGGCGAGGTGCACAGATATTGTGACCGGGTTGTCCAGGGTCTTTCAGTAAGAGCAAGTATCTTTGCCCATTAATAAAAAAAAACTACATTTTTTGCCGCCATTTTGTGAAAAAATTAAACGTCAATATCTGCCATTTAATTATGGCGTGGTACACAGATCACCAACGTTTAGAAATAATCAAACAGCTGTATTATCAAAGGTCATCATACTTCTACAGCTCGATTGACCAATGACCATGGATCTATTGAAAGAGCATTTCAGTGGACGTGTCATCAGCAGATCTGTAGACATCGAGGAGCCGCCAAGACGTTGTGATTAAACGCCGTTAGATTATTTTTTGTGGGGCTATGTTGTCATTAACTCGTGGCATTAAGGTAGCACTTGACAGATTAGTGATAAATTGATATTACCTACATGGTCTTAACCCATTCGACTCCGGCGCCTAGAGCATGAACAATATCCCACGCGCCACCAAACATTTGCAATTTGCGGCGCGGCGCAGACGCACCACGTGCGTCCGTTGGCGTGCGGCGACTGTTCGCTAGGCGCTGGATGGTGTAATGCAAAATTTCTTGTAACCAGATTTATTTTGAGTATTTTATTTGTGTAAATATATTAGTATTATTATAAACTTGCATTAATATAAGTAAGGGTAAAATAATAAATTCAATATTATTGTAGGTAAACCAATTTGCTTAGCATAGAAGTGCATATTCGGAGTCAGAATTCGGAACCAGGTCACAAAATAGGTAGAACACACACAGCAGGTTTACACCACACAGTAACACAGGAGATGCGCAATAATTAACGGACAAGCCAAGATTAAAGAAGCTCCCGCTAATCCTATGACAGACACAATCCCTACCCCAAAACTGTTGATTAATTTAACTTACCGAAAACAAACCAGAAGCCAGGAGTAAAACCCCATTAGAGATAAGGAAAAATAACAATAGAGTTCACGCCCGTTGTTTACCTCTGGCTAGCGATAAGGGTTGTAAAATAGAAAGTGCAATAAATACCTGACGGCTTATTGCCTAACGCACTCGCGATCGCTTTCATTTTTGACAGTTGAAGGCAAGTCTGCCTACAAAATGAAAACAATTATTCCACTTTCAAATCGATCGCGATCGCGAGTACGTTAGGCAATAAGCCCTCTGATTATAGTGCCCGCAAACCAAAATGACGACTGGGGCAATAAAAGCCGGTGAACGTAGGATAGTAGTACGAATATCATAGAGACATCATTCTAATGGTTTTATTTTTATAGAAATTTGTAATATGTAGTCCTGTTTACTTTACTTTGAGTTTTTTACAGTTTATAGTTGACAGTCGCTCGTACGGGCTGTGATCACATCAGGCGAACATTGATCCTACAAACAAACAATAATCCTACCTGAATAAACAGGATCTTCTCCATTGTTCTCAAGAACAAAGGAAACCGCAACGTTGTGGTCAGGGACCGAAGATTTAATTTCACTTCATAAAATAAAAACTAATATAACGTTATAAACATTTCTTGGTTTCTCTGATTATTGTATAGTGTTATCCACGAAGACGAGAACCGTGCGTGTTAAAGAAAAATCAACCTTGAGGCAGTTGCAATAACGTCTAATATCGTACAACGCGGATACTATTTGTTACATTTTAAACTCGCTTAAAAATAAATGCAGTACGCTCCGGCGCAATGAAGCACCGTGGTTATCATGGCATTTTAAAATGAAAATATGAATATAAAGTTTATTTATTTATATGAAAAAGAACTTTGAGGCCTACGCTTTCGGTTTGTCAAATAAAGAAGACAACCTTTAACCAAATACAGATAAATAATGATAGTCAAATTTCAAAGTAATATTTTTCTGTTTATACCCGGGAATAAACAAAATATATTTATGACATTACATTATTTACTTACCTATTAATCTAAATCAACGAAAAACTACTTAATTTTTGGGCGAAATAGTACATTTTCATGAACATTTGTGATTAAGCACATGTGCATCATGCGCGCTCAAGGACCCGCAATCCCATGAAGCACATGTGCATCATGCGCGCGCGAGAGGGTGCAATCCCATGAAGCACATGTGCATCATGCGCGCCGAAAGAGTTAAGAAAATTACACAAACAAATAAGTTTTAACGAGCTGATAATAATATATTAGTATCGTCGCCTCTCCAGTGCTTATTGTTAGAAGCATTTATTATCCTTAGATACAGCCCGTAACTTTCACTGATCATATATATTTTTTACTCATACAAATAATCCTACCTAAATAAACAGGATCTTCTCCATTGTTCTCAAGAACAAAGGAAACCGCAACGTCAGGGACCGAAGATTTAATTTCACTTCATAAAATAAAAACTACTATAACGTTATAAACATTTCTTGGTTTCTCTGATTATTGTTAGTGTTATCCACGAAGACGAGAACCGCGCGTGTTAAAGAAAAATCAACCTTGTGGCAGTTGCAATAACGTCTAATATCGTACAACGCGGATACTATTTGTTACATTTTAGACTCTTTATTCAGGTAGGATTATTTGTATGAGTTAAAAATATATCTGATCAGTGAAAGTTACGGGCCGTATCTAAGGGTAATTAATGCTTCTAACAATAAGCAATGGAGAGGCGACGATACTAATATATTATTATCAGCTCGTTAAAACTTATTTGTTTGTGTAATTTTCTTAACTGGTCGTATTTTGCGCTATTTTATGCACGTGGTGGTGGAGTGTACCTTCTCCCACTCTACCAGACAAGCCGACTTCCCGAAGCCAAAAGGGTTCGTTCAGGTAAAAAAATGTTTATTGTTCGAATTACCTGCTCCAGCGTCCACCCAGTATAGATAGTAAACATAGCAAAAACTAAGTTAGGAACAGATCGTATTTACACTTCAATCTTCTCTCACAACGGAAAAGGCTATCGAAGTGTTATTTTATTTATTTTTATACTTAATAATTGATATACTGATGACAAAACCATCGATCAAGTTTAGTTATAGACAGTTACCTAATTTATTATTATATTTTTAAGAACAATATAGATTTACTTATTTAATAATATTTGAATTTAAAAAAAGAGAATAACGATAATGAACTTTTTCAATTGTTTGGCCGCTTAAACAATAACAAAACCATTTCGATAGCATAATTAATTCAGCAACAGTTTGCGATTTTACGACAAAATCAGGTTTTCCTATTAAATTAAACTTTTAATCATGCATTATGTAATTTCTCAGAGCCCAATTTTTGAAGTAAATTGTAGAATTTGCATAGAGCCCGATCAATAAATATTAAACCAATCAGTGAGCGGAATTATTTTTTTTACATTCATTTGGAGAATGCTAAGTTTAAATAAGTTCAAAAGTTCCAATTGCTGTCAATAAACGGTTGCAAGCCGATGCCGGTATAAAAACAAAAAATAATTAAATTAGTACGTAATGATTTAAACCGGAGTAAACTTAAACAAGGTGAGTCGCACAGGTGTTTCATTGCAGGTCAAATCCCATTTCCGGTTGAAAATCGTTATCAGTAAATATAGGTCGCAGAAAGGGTTCTTTTATCATCGCCGCTTTCGCTCCCACATTTTGGTTATAATAAAACAATGCATGTGCCTATATATATCTGCACCTGCAACACTGACAAAAGGACCTAATCCAACACATATTCATAAATAACAGTCATAATTTTTCATTTCAGTAAAAAAAAATTAATAATAAATATAAAAGTATTTTTTTTCTTTTACCCGAAAATAAACACTTTGTGTTTGGTTATTCTAAACAGCGCATGACGCCATCCATTCCTTTGTTGTTCGAGGCGGCAAAAAGTGTGCGGTACTACGGCGCGCGATGATGCACAGGGTTAGGGTTTGCAAAATCCGTCGAATTTGCCGGATCCGAATAATTCAGATTTGGGGACACGACGGATCCGGATATCCGGATAATTCGGATAATAAAGGATCCCGGTTTTAAATAAAATATACTTTCATTTACAATAAGATTTATTATGGTTTAGATGCACGCACATCGCACGTAGATTTTAAACATATGCAATCAATCATAAAGGCTATTTGCAAAAATAAATGCCTACTTATTAACAAATGTTATGTTATCTAAAAGTTAACAATTTTCTTAGGAACAAAATATAACACCAGTCACACCACGCTTTAAAATATCAATAAAATCAACATATATTGAGTAATCTAATAAAAAAAATCTGATTGTTTTGCAAAAGTGCAAGTGTCTTATCTATATAAATCAACAAGAACAATAAATCTACCTATCTATTAAAACTTATTATACCTACCAAGAGAAGAGACATAAACAAACTTATAGTTAGACATTTATCAATGTTACCATGTAAGTTACCAATAACAATACAATACAAATGGGTCTACATCAATCAACACTCAACATTTAGGGACCAGAAGGAGATACACGTAAATCAAAATTATTATTTAACATGGTACATGGGTAAATACTGTACAAGTATTTATTTCAGTTTCAATTGTTTAAAGAAGTACAAGAGTTTTATAATTCAATATCACTTATCTATCAAATAATAGGCCACTGATTAAATAACCAAACATTTCCTAAATAACTTATTTAATCCTTGATAGTATGACCGTAAAAAACTCAATGCATCTAGAGAATCAGTTTTGAGTCGTGTTCTGAGATGGTTACACAAGTACAGCAGCAGAAAATACTCTCTCTGCCTCCACGCTGGTTGGAGATATTGTCAATAAAGCGTCATTAAAGCGTCAATAAAGCACGCTGTAAATTAACACTCCTTCTGCCGCCGCTGTCAAATAAAGCCATTTCAACCTTGATTTTCGTATCCATATCGAGAGTAGAAGTCGACTCTTGGTGAAATGTCGGATCGGTTCCAGCAGCTATCACTTTTTTTATTTCGTGTTTTAATTGCTCCTTCAAATTTATAGTCATACTACTGGAGGTACTTGGGAGTATCTCAGCCTCAGGTTCAGGCTCAATGTATGATATGAATTTAGTTGGTTGATGTAAATCACATATAAATGAATATACATTTATGAACACTATAAATATTCACGGTTTATTTTAATTTTATTGCAAGCTCTAAAGTCGCCTTATAATATCCGTAGTATCCGAAATATCCGGATCCAAAGGGTCGTCGGATCCGGATAAAATTTTCGACGGATATCCGGATATTTCGGGTATCCGGATTGCAAACCCTACACAGGGTGCATCATGGTTTTTAGTACGAAACAAAATGTATGTGCGCGCGGGCGGGTTGCACCGCGCAGTGAGGCCCGCGCGTGTGAGCATTGCAGCGCGCTAGGAGGCGCTCGCGCCGAAAGAGTTAAAAATAAATGCAGTACGCTCCGGCGCAATGAAGCACCGTGGTTATCATGGCATTTTAAAATGAAAATATGAATATAAAGTTTATTAATTATATGAAAAAGAACTTTGAGGCCTACGCTTTCGGTTTGTCAAATAAAGAAGACAACTTTTAACCAAATACAGATAAATAATGATAGTTAAATTTCAAATTAATATTTTTCTGTTTATACCCGGGAATAAACAAAATATATTTATGACATTACATTATTTACTTACCTATTAATCTAAATCAACGAAAAACTACTTTATTTTTGGGCAAAATAGTACATTTTCATGAACATTTGTGATGAAGCACATGTGAATCATGCGCGCTTAAGGACCCGCAATCCCATGAAGCACATGTGCATCATGCGCGCGCGAGAGGGTGCAATCCCATGAAGCACATGTGCATCATGCGCGCCGAAAGAGTTAAAGGGCTATTACACTACGCAATAACGCGTAGTTCTTTAGTAGGGTTCTTTTCCCTAAATCGGTATGGTGTAATAAGAGAAAGGGTCCCTGATTTTAGGGCCCTAACAAATAAAAGTAAAACATTGTTTTCAATCAGATATTTTAATAACTACGTTTCATTCATATTGAACACGCGCATACATTAACAATGCAAATAAAAAAGTTCTAAAAATGTTGCTATAAAATAATTAATAATCTTGTTTTCACTGGCTGGCTGGGAACTCGCGCGAAGAGCTTAAGTACCAATTTCACCATACGATGTTAAATGTTAATCGACTGTTAGGTCATACATTCAACTGTCAAAATGTAAGAACTAACAGTCGATTAACATTTAACATCGATTGGTGAAATTGGTACTAAATCTAACATTTTAGTGGAGTCGACCTAGGATGATTGTAGCATTAATGAAAAGTCAAATAAACAAGTGTCATTCGTGTTAATATGAGCCGTCACAGGGATTATCTATATTGTTTTATTACAGAACAAAGTCCTCGCGCCGCCGCGTCTGTCTCTCTGTCTGAACGCGACAAACTCGAAAACTACTAAACGGATTTTCATACGATTCATGAGGAAGGTTTAAGTGTATATAAATAATGTGGTAAATTTATGCGCAGTTTATATTCCCCCACCAGTTTCCTCTGAGCGTCTTAAGGACAACTTGGATTGTATAAGCAATGCCATTACCTCATTTGGCAAAGGCACGACACTTGTAGTTGGAGACTTTAATGCCAGTAGCATTTCTTGGAGTCCAGATCCAAGTAGCTGTCAATCGTCAGCCGCCGTCATGAATTCTTCCTCCTCGAATCTTCATGATACCTTAGCAGACTTCATGTCCCTGCACGATCTTAAACAATTCAATCTTATTAAGAATATTGACGATCATCTTCTTGATTACGTTCTTTGTTCTCATCATTCCGTTTTGACCGAGCTCACTGACCCTCTCTCTAAGATCGACCCATATCATCCCCCTCTGAACATTACGATTTGCTTTCCCATTATTAATTATTTACAGAACGCTCATACAGACAGGCGCAACTTTCATTTAGCAGATTACTCAGTAATCAACAACATGCTTGAGTCTACTGATTGGGAAGCGATCCTCAAAACCATGAACACAGTTGACGAAATGGTTGCCTCTTTCTATTCCATATTAGATGAAGTAATTACAAATCATGTCCCTCTTATAAAATTAAAAAAAGGTCAATATCCTGTCTGGTATACAAAAGAATTAATTAATCTCATTAAAAATAAAGATAAATTGCGGCTCAAATATAAAAAAATTAAAAACCCTATTGATGATTTTGAGTACAAAGAGGCCAGAGCTACGTGCCACCATCAAATCGACATTTGCTATGCTAGGTATATGAAGTCTGTTGAAGATTCTATCGTTAATAATAACATGAGAGTGTTTTGGTCTTTTATTAAGTCTAAACGACAAAATAAAGGCACAATTCCCAGTGAAATGTTACTTAACGGAACCAAATTCTCATCGCCCACCGCTATATGTAACGCATTTGCTGACCACTTCTCCTCTGTCTACATGACAAATAACCCAGGACACGTCAACCCTTAACTCTGCTTCCTCTCCCTCGAAAACCACTGTCGAAATGAATTCCATGCATCACCGAACTCTGGGTAGCATTATAATTGACGAAATTACCGTTAAGAAAGCTTTTCAAAAACTTGATAAAAACAAGGGGGCTGGACCAGACCGAATACCGGCCATATTTATCCACAGCTGTGCATCTACTTTAGCTCGTCCTATTAGCATTATTTACAATTATTCTCTTGACTGTGGAGATTTCCCCTCGCAATGGAAACATGCTAACGTGATACCGATTCCGAAGGGAGGTAATGCCAGCAACATCCAAAACTATAGGCCTATTTCACTTTTATCAATTTTTGGCAAAGTTTTTGAATCTATAATTAACACTTATCTGACCAATCATCTCAAACCACTGTTAGTACCCCAGCAACATGGATTTCGGAGTAACAAATCAACTGTGTCTAACTTGGTGCTACACGTCTCCGAACTAACTGATGCCATAGACAAAGGTCATCAAATTGACGCTGTTTATACAGATATCAGCAAGGCATTCGATCGAGTTGATCATGGTATACTAATTTGTAAATTAAGTGCCTTTGGTATTCATGGTAAACTTTTGGATTGGTGTTCAAGCTATCTTACTTCTAGATCGCAAAAGGTACTTGTGTGCGGCTATGAGTCAAAAAGCTTTAAAGCAACTTCAAGTGTACCCCAGGGATCCCATTTAGGCCCCACATTATTTTTAGTGTTTATTAATGATATGGCCGATGTGATCCGCCACTCAAGTTTTTCGTTTTTTGCTGATGACTTGAAAATATCAAAGATAATCAATTCTCCGTCTGACTCTTGGCAACTTCAGGTAGATTTGGACCAGATATTTAAGTGGACTGAGCGGAATAAGCTACCCTTGAACACAAATAAATGCAAGCATATCAAGTTTACTAGGAAGAGGTCACCTATTATTACCTCATATAACATAAATAACGTTGTGCTGGAAGAAGTTTCTAGCATCCGGGATCTTGGCGTTATCTTAGACAGCCAGCTTTCTTTCACTGCCCACATAGATAACATTATTAAAAAAGCATATCGGCTACTGGGTTTTATTTGGCGGAACTGTAAACAATTTAAAAATATTTCTGCTTTTAAAATTTCATATTTTGCCTTGGTCCGCAGCCAGCTAGAATATTGCGCTAATGTCTGGAGTCCGCAGTATAAGTGCCACGTAGACAGAATTGAAAGGCTTCAGAAACGCTTTTTATATCTACTTTCAGTACACCAACAGAAAATTTCTATATTGCCCTCATATGGTAAAAGACTAAAGTATTTTAAAATCACTTCCCTAGAAACTCGTCGATGGATCTCTGACCAGATATTACTTCACAAAATTGTAAATGGCACTTTAGATTGCCCACAATTATTGGAAAAAATTGGTTTTACTGTACCTTGATTAAATTCCCGCATTTTAAACTTCAGACCATTTTCTTTAAAATCTACCAGGACAAATCTTGGATCTCACAGTGTTCTGAATAGAATATGCAATGAGCATAATAAACTGTTCAAACAAAGTAATATTGATTTGATGTCTATCTCTCAAAATAAGTTTAAAAGACTGTTACATAGTTATAAGAAATAGTTTTATACCTTAGTAGTTTAATATAAACCCTACACTACAGCATATCTGTATACTTTAATGTAATGTTATGTACATTGTTGTATTGTTAGTATAGTTATTTATTTATTTATTTATTTATGGAAAACCAACAGCTTTAAAACAGATCATAAATGTTAATGTTATGTATATTGTTGTGTCATATTTTGCACGGTCACTAGCGGTTTAGAGTTAATTTCTATTTTAGTTTAGCATATTATTTAAACTCTAGTATTATGTAATTACCTAACTATAGTTATTGAGCTGCGTCGTCACAGAAGCGATTGTATTACGCCAGCTGAGTTTGCCTGTAATCGGGTAAACACCCTGACTTTTTCTCTTCACATGTAATTTTAAGATCAAGCTTATGGTGTTATATCTGTTGGCAAACCAAATAAATAAATTAAAAAAAAAATATGTCATTAAAGTTGAGATGCGTAAATGCTCTGCTAGCCGTGCGAAGCCAGGGCGGGTCGCTAGTAAGATTAAGGCGGCCAGCCAGCCAGCCTGGAAGTTTCCAGGTGAGGGACCTGAGGGACCCGGCTCCTGAGGTAGCCCGGCCGGGGCGGCGGCTAAAGCCCGCGAGCGCTCTGTAGCGCGTCGGGTCTGTAGCGCTCGGGCCGGGGCGGCGGCTAAAGCCCGCGAGCGCTCTGTAGCGCGTCGGGTCTGTAGCGCTCGGGGCGGGGCGGCGGCTAAAGCCCGCGAGCGCTCTGTAGCGCGTCGGGTCTGTAGCGCTCGGGCCGGGGCGACGGCTAAAGCCCGCGAGCGCTCTGTAGCGCGTCGGGTCTGTAGCGCTCGGGCCGGGGCCGCGGCTAAAGCCCGCGAGCGCTCTGTAGCGCGTCGGGTCTGTAGCGCTCGGGCCGGGGCGGCGGCAAAAGCCCGCGAGCGCTCTGTAGCGCGTCGGGTCTGTAGCGCTCGGGCCGGGGCGGCGGCTAAAGCCCGCGAGCGCTCTGTAGCGCGTCGGGTCTGTAGCGCTCGGGCCGGGGCGGCGGCTAAAGCCCGCGAGCGCTCTGTAGCGCGTCGGGTCTGTAGCGCTCGGGCCGGGGCGGCGGCTAAAGCCCGCGAGCGCTCTGTAGCGCGTCGGGTCTGTAGCGCTCGGGCCGGGGCGGCGGCTAAAGCCCGCGAGCGCTCTGTAGCGCGTCGGGTCTGTAGCGCTCGGGCCGGGGCGGCGGCTAAAGCCCGCGAGCGCCCTGTAGCGCGTCGGGTCTGTAGCGCTCGGGCCGGGGCGGCGGCTAAAGCCCGCGAGCGCTCTGTAGCGCGTCGGGTCTGTAGCGCTCGGGCCGGGGCGGCGGCTAAAGCCCGCGAGCGCTCTGTAGCGCGTCGGGTCTGTAGCGCTCGGGCCGGGGCGGCGGCTAAAGCCCGCGAGCGCCCTGTAGCGCGTCGGGTCTGTAGCGCTCGGGCCGGGGCGGCGGCTAAAGCCCGCGAGCGCTCTGTAGCGCGTCGGGTCTGTAGCGCTCGGGCCGGGGCGGCGGCTAAAGCCCGCGAGCGCTCTGTAGCGCGTCGGGTCTGTAGCGCTCGGGCCGGGGCGGCGGCTAAAGCCCGCGAGCGCTCTGTAGCGCGTCGGGTCTGTAGCGCTCGGGCCGGGGCGGCGGCTAAAGCCCGCGAGCGCTCTGTAGCGCGTCGGGTCTGTAGCGCTCGGGCCGGGGCGGCGGCTAAAGCCCGCGAGCGCTCTGTAGCGCGTCGGGTCTGTAGCGCTCGGGCCGGGGCGGCGGCTAAAGCCCGCGAGCGCTCTGTAGCACGTCGGGTCTGTAGCGCTCGGGCCGGCGGGGGCGGGCCGCTCGTCGAGCACATGCGAGCGACGCCGGACGCTGCCCTTTACAGATTCCGCAAGGGTGCGGCTTGCGCCCCAAGTGGATACGCCGGTGTACAGTCAGACATTTGCGACGCAAAAACGCTTTCTTACACACGTCACAGGGATATCGGCGTAAAGTCGCGTGTCTTTCGGTAGTTTACAAGGTGTATTTTGGAGAGTGTGCCAATCGCTCTTCCAGAAGCAGGGAGGACTTCCATCCTCATGTAGTCGAATATCCATCAGTTCGGACGAAGCTGTTTGCTGCGTCATTTCTTATTCGCACTTCCAAGTAGTGGAAGGCTCTCCCTGTGTCTATATTCTGGGAATCCTATAACATTGGTATTTTCAAGGCAAGAGTGAATAGGCATTTTCTGGATAAGCGTGTACCATCTTCGACCTCGTCGTCACTTAACATCAAGTGAAACTGACTCAAACGCAAACCCAATTATGATAAAAAAAATATCGTTTTTCCGTAGTGAATGCGCATGTGCCGCGTCACCGAAAGGCGTGTTTTGCTTCGGAGTGTGTCTGCTTATGCCTCAAAAAACGCCCGCGTGTCTTAAACGCTTCGTAGCAAACGTCGCAGGCGTGGGGTCTGTGGTCGGGCCGGGAGTGACTCAACCGCTGGTGGTTAGATAAACTACAGCGAAACTTGAACCATTTCTTACAGATTCCGCAAGAGTGCGCTTCGACCTCTGTATGGACGAGCATGTGATTAGCTATTCTATTGCGAGTCGCAAACGTTTTCTTACAAATATCGCACGAGTACGGTTTGATGCCCGAGTGAACAAACATGTGGGTAACTAAGTGAGAACGCCACGTAAACTCTCTCTTACACACATCACAAGCGTGTTTCTTCGCTTCGTGACTCTGTTTATGGTACCACAAACCTCTGCGTGTTATAAACCTTTTGCTGCAAATGTCGCAAGGGAAGGGTATAACGTAGGGCTGAGAGTGACGAACCAGCTTATGATCGTTTAAACTCTGGCGAACCCTGAACCCCTTTTTACAGATTTCGCAAGAGTACGGTTTGACCCCTGTATGAACCAACATGTGCACAGCTATTTCGCTGCGAGTCGAATACGCTTTCTTACAAATATCGCACGAGTGCGGTTTGATCCCCGCGTGCATCCTCTTAATATGTACCTGTAAATACCGGCGATGCTTAAACTGTTTATTACAGATTTCGCAAGACACCGATTCGGGGCTGGCCGCCGTGTGAATAAGCATGTGCAAAGTTAGCGAGGAGCTCTGTGAAAACGTTTTCTTACAGATGTCGCAGGAGTGTGGTTTCTCTCCAGTGTGAACCCGCATGTGCTGGGTCAAATGAGAACGCTGGCTAAACACTCTCTTACAGACATCACAAGCGTGGCTTTTTATTCCGGAGTGAATCAGCTTGTGCATGTTCAAGCTACCCCGTTGATTAAACGTTTTCTTACAGACGTCGCAGGAGTGTGGTTACTCTCCAGTGTGAACCCGCATGTGCTGGGTCAAATTAGAACGAACGTTAAACGCTTTCTTACAGACATCACAAGCGTGGCTTTTTATTCCGGAGTGAATCAGCTTGTGCATGTTCAAACTACCCTGTTGATTAAACGTTTTCTTACAGATGTCGCAGGAGTATGGTTTCTCTCCAGTGTGAACCCGCATGTGCCGGGTCAAATCGGAACGCTGGCTAAACGCTCTCTTACAGACATCACAAGCGTGGCTTTTTATTCCGGAGTGAATCAGCTTGTGCGTGTTCAAGCGCCACCGTAGCTTAAACGTTTTGTTGCAAATGTCGCAAGGGTACGGTCTTTCCTTCGAGTGAGTTTTCTTGTGTGCATTTAAAACTCCCAATTGTTCAAACTCTCTTTGGCAAATACTGCACGTGTAGTGAGCTCGCTTGTGATTACGTAGGGCGGAGATATTAGTAAACAATTTCTCGCAAATATTACAAACGTAAGGTTCCTCTTGATGACGTTGAAGATGCCGAATTAATGAAGTCTTCATAAGAAACGTTTCCCCGCAATTATCACAGAAGTATTTTCTCGTTATATCGCTGACAGCGCTTCTCGCAATTGTTTGACGGCCACCACGAGCACACGCGTGAGTGAGCAGACTGGCTTCTTGGAGGAATGTCTTGTGGCAAGTAGTGCACGCATGCAGGAGCTGGTCGACGGGAACGCTCTCGAGTTTGACGGAGCAGGGCCTAAGCGCGGCGAGCGCCTCCAGCGCGCGAGCCGCCTCGGCGCCGGCGGCCGCGGGCGGCGCCCGAGACACCGCGCCAGCTTTCACTTCGCTCAACGACTCTGAAACCGAACAATATATGTAAGTAAAGTCTGCTGTACCGGCTTCTATCAAGCTTATTTTTGTTTGTTAGGATCTAAAGGCCGTAGCGTAAGGGAAGCAACATGGCCCTTTGAAGATAATGTGTTTTTTTCTATGATTAGTAACGAGGTTGAACAGCCTGAAATCTCGAATAATTCCGAATTTATTAATACTGAAAATATAAGGTCGAATTTTACATTGGCCCAATGGTGAAAATTGTTTACCGAATATTTTTTGTATGAATGTTGACATTTAAGAAACCTATAATTCTTAACTTCAAAACCCTAAACCAGAAAGTAAAATGAAAATAGTATTGTGGGTTCTGACTGAACATTGGCTAACATCTGTTACGGCAAGTGTTATAGCAAATGATACTATGGCAAAAGAAGGAACCCGCGAAAATGGCCCGCGTGTTTCGGATGAGATAAAAATCACTTCAAGGGTTTACACTTGTCACGCATAGCATTGCCGGCAGTTAGGCTAAGTTTTCCTTATATAAAATTATTATTATGAATATTCTAGTTATAAGTGTTGTTGTCTATTTTTATTTGTTTTCATTTAGAAATTACCTTTGTTTCGTTTTTTATTGTGTATTCCTTTTGTTTAAGTTTTGTATGTTAAATTTTATGTTAGAATTAAGTAAAATAAATGAGATGCAAAACACACACACCCCACCTTACACACCGCCGCCTCAGGCATCCCTCTCTATCACCCCTCTCTTTCCTTCCCACACGCGCGCACTACTGGTCCGCTCCCGCACTAGTTCCGCTCCTACATTTTCCTATATAATCCCGGCCTTCGGCCATAAAAAGTCAGTCATCATTAATAAGTCACCTGCACATCTACAAGCTACACGAACAAGAAGCATCAGTGATATTTCAACCAGTGCTTTCATTTCACTATAGTAATACAGTCCACCCCCAACAACACTTGAATCGCCGACACTCATTTTATCGAATTTTATTTCAAAGATAACGTTTCACGTATTTTCATTTCATAGACAATTCAGTTCGTCGACATGTCAATACAAGTAATTTCAAATCACGGATTTACAGTTGGCGGACGAGTCATTATATAGATGAATTATTTAACAGAAGTATGTTTCCTAATTTATTGTTTCAATGTTTTTTAAAAAACATAAAAATTACTTCACGTAATATCAGCCGCTTCCTGAGCGTGTTCGCGTATCGCTGGGACAGCCCGATGATGGCAAGGTGGACGCCTTGCACGTTACCTAATTTTCATTTTCATTGTTTTTGTTGTAATATACTAACTCGTAGTTATTTAAGATGCCAATGTTACTAACTCATTTATGGACCTCAGTCTGAAATAAATTTATTCATTAATTAATTCATTCATATCATTTCAATATAAAATATTTCGTATACGCAATTATCAGTATTTAAGGGTTGCAGTCCTAACCTAACCTACTTTCCTGATAGCAGTTCGATTTTGTAAGGGTCACAGTTCTAACCTAACCTATTATTATTATTAATAATAATATAATATTATTATTATTAATAATAAAGGTCACAGTTCTAACCTAACCTATTTTTCTGGTAGCAGTTAGGTTTTGTAAGGGTCGCAGTTCTAACCTAACCTATTTTCCTGGTAGCAGTTCGATTTTGTAAGGGTATATGTGTAAACGATTTTTTTTTTTAAATAAAACATCGAATAAATGATTATCGATATTTTGTAATCCCTCCATTTAAAAAATGTACGAAACAAATCATCGACCAAATAATATTCCTTGAACAGTTTTTGTAAGAATTAATAAAAAATTAAATTTAATTGTCGATTAAACAAGATTACACCAAATGAAAATACGAGAACTAAGTAACTATTTGTTGAAACATTGTCAGTGAAATGATATTTGATGAAAAGTTTGTCGGTAAAAACAAGGTGTAACGTGTTCATCCCGTTTACATGCACCTTGTTGTATTTTTAAACTGAAATCATTAAATATTTCACATAAATCTATGTTTGTTTTGGTTTCGCACTTTGACAGCCAGGTTCATCTGACAGCTGTCACAGATAAAGGATAAAGGTAACAGTAAGTATTTTTGAGCTTGCATTGATCTGTTTTCGATCTTCTTCCATAGATTATTCCAGGCCTCTCGTTGAAATTGACATCTGTCGGAGGTTAAGTTGGTTATTCTTATATTATTAAGTTGGCATCATGTTACAATATTCGTAAGCATAGATAATTTGTTTTTTTTTTTAAAAGGTTTCTGTGGATTTCCTATGGCAAGGTTTTATGCTCTTTCTCTTCGCTCTGAGACTCCATTAAGGATGGTCGATTTTTGAATCGAGCTTAATCGTAAGCGTCAGAACCCCTGGACCAATGGAGATATTTGATGTTTAGAAAATACCAAAATACAGTACCTTTTTGGTACTATTTGATACCTAACTTAAAATAATAAGTACCTCGATGGACAGCGAAAAAACGAGTAAAGAAAGTGGCCAGACATTCTGACGTCAGGATGTCTGGACCATTTTTTTTTACATAGATCGAGATAATAAAACTAATTTATCTCTTTGTTAATATTTACTACCTTTTTAGTACCCCCAATATATAATTTTTTCAAATTTTTTTGGCGTACCAAGGAAATGTTACGCATGAATTTTTTTTTATAGTGGATCAGTCATCAATAACATCATGTACAGTCAAGGTCATAAATATGTATACACTTTAGTACCTTGTCTATTTAATGTCATGTTTAAACTGCCATATATGAATGTCACAGCGATTAAAGTGACAAGGTACTAAAGTGTATACATATTTATGACCTTGACTGTACCTATAATTCTAGTTATTAAAATCATTCTCTGCTTATATTAGAGTGTATGATTTTTAACCCACAATGCAAAAATTATATACCCTAAAATACAGGGTGTTTGGTAGCGGGTTCGACAAACGAAAATGGGAAATACTTGGGGCCAATTGGAACACATTTCTATGCTAAAGCTGATAGTTTTTTTTTATAATTTTTTTCCCTTTTTTTGAAAATTTCCCAAAATTTTACCTTTAAACCTTCTTAATTACCTACCTAAGCAACTTAAACCGACCTTTTTTTTAAATGATGCTCTAATAATGGTTTTATTTTAAAACAAAACCGAAACCCACTGGCGGAGCAAAAAAATAATTATGGGCCCTTAAAGCTATGACAACCTGTGGAAAATAAAATGAAATTTAAGTTTCGACAAGCATTAAAAAAACCACAAGTGATAGACAATTTAAAGCTAATTAAAAAACTTCTCTGGCTAATACTCTTCACAATGATATGCCATTTTAAACAAAAAAAAAACAGAAATAAAAATTACGCAGTACATTGAAATTTCTTCACGAAGGTTTATTAAAGAAATCACTTATACCACCGTTATGAATATTGGTGAATACATTAGAGTTAATAATCGCTGGTAAATTACCATTAATAAAAAAACATTTTAAGAGTTTTAAATAAAATTTATTTCGTGCCACACGTAAAATAAATGACCTGCCGAAATTGAAAATAATAGGGTGAAATTAACTAAGTAACTAAAATCAAAATAAAAGGGAACAATTATAGAAGAAGATAGATGATAACAACATTAAGTACTTCGTTTACGAATTTTGTTCAAATTGTGCACCTCTCCCACGGATGCACGCCCTACACGACTTCATTGGTAAATGGTGTACGTTCACCCATTGTAATTAAAGTTCCAAAAACCAATACAACTCAACAAGATTTTCTACAAAGTGTATTTTGCTTTTAAAACACTACAAGCTATTTCAGACACAGATTAAATAGCTAATTTAGTTTATTGTTTTTTTTTTTTCAATCAATGTGGCAAATGCGACAAAAATGTAAGGAATGTATTCCTGACCACAACATTAAAAAAATATTTTGTTAATTTTTGGTAATAATGTGTCTACCGATGACTGTAACGATGATTTCTTTAATATACCTTCGTGAAGAAATTTCAATGTACTGCGTAATTTTTATATCTGTTTTTTTTTTTGTTTAAAATGGCATATCATTGCGAAGAGTATTAGCCAGAGAAGTTTTATAATTAACTTGAAATTGTCTATCACTTGTGGTGTTTTTTTAATGCTTGTCGAAACTTAAATTTCATTTTATTTTCCACAGGTTCTCATAGCTTGAAGGGCCCATAATTATTTTTCTTTGCACGGCCTGTGGGTTTCGGTTTTGTTTTAAAATAAAACCATTATTAGAGCATCATTTAAAAAAAGGGCGGTTTAAGTTGCTTAGGTAGGTAATTAAGAAGGTTTAAAGGTAAAATTTCGGGAAATTTAAAAAAAAAGGGAAAAAAATTATAAAAAAAAACCATCAGCTTTAGCATAGAAATGTGTTTCAATTGGCCCCAAGTATTTCCCATTTTCGTTTGTCGAACTTAGGGTTTGCAATTCGAATATTCGAATTATTCGCCATAAATATTATTCGAATAAAACGAATATTTCGAATAGTGCAGAAATATGTCTGTAATTATTTACCTTAGCAAAACCATATAACAAAATGCCAGGATTAATTATCCTCCACATTAACAATTCCGTGAAAATAGATTTAAATATTAAAAATAACTTCAAATCTAAGACAAACAATAAATTACCAATTTTTCTTTATCCTTGCCAAAATATTTCTAAAACGAACTAAATGCCGTACCGTAATTGGTAAAAGGGGTAGCGTAGCGAGAGCGAGCTTAAGGATTAGTTCATGTTTTTTGTGGTGTGGTGTGGTGATGGTGATTCCTACACGGTTGAGTGCAAGTTTACGTCACGTGTTAATAAATGGTCTAGGTGCTGTGATGATGTTGAATTGCTGACTGACATGAAAAGATGTAAGTAAACCAAATTATAATTTTAATATAAACTACTAATCAGCGGCAAATCTAAGTTGCCCTCTCTCTCTCTCTCTCTCTCTCTCTCTCTCTTTCACCTCACCTTACAAACATGTATGTAGAGTGGGCGGTTAGATTTGCCGCCGAGTATAGTTTGAATTTGTTGATTGCCAAAAAGTTGATAGTTAGTAATTTCTTTATATACATACGGAACGGGTGCTCGTTATTGATTTGTTTTTATTGTAACTTATAATAAACAAAGTAAATTTATATTGTAACTGTGTGCTGTGATTGGTTTATTAAATTGTTTACTTTTTTTCAAAAGTTGTTATCATCCAAATGAATATTATTTAATTTGTAGAAGATACCCTAAATGTTATTTTTTTAGTTGTAAGGTCATTACATTTTAATTTTACATTACATATTTTACAATTACACAACTGAGAATCATTATTTTGTTTTATTTTCAAAAGTATTCGAATTATTCGAAATATTCTAATATTCGAATATTGGAAATCTAAGTATTCGTATTATTCGAATACTAAAATTGGACGAATATTGCAAACCCTAGTCGAACCCGCTACCAAACACCCTGTATATGCTATAGGAAAATTTTACTATCAAAAAAAACTTTTTCATACATAACATTTTCCTGGTACGCCAAAAAAATTTGAAAAAATTATATACTGGGGTACTAAAAAGGTAGTAAATATTAACAAAGAGATAAATTAGTTTTATTGTCTCGATCTATGTAAAAAAAAATGGTCCAGACATCCTGACGTCAGAATGTCTGGCCACTTTCTTTACTCGTTTTTTCGCTGTCCATCGAGGTACTTATTATTTTAAGTTAGGTATCAAATAGTACCAAAAAGGTACTGTATTTTGGTATTTTCTAAACATCAAATATCTCCATTGGTCCAGGGGTTCTGACGCTTACGCTTAATCGCTTGAAATTTCCAAACAGTTTCATTTGTTTTCTTCTGACACACTCCAGAACATTTCCTGCGAATGTGATCGCTGTTTATTTGGTGAGTTTTGCTTGTTTTTAACGTTTATTTTGTTTTCGAAACGTAACGTCATAAGGCTTCCGCCTGCTATTTCGAACCTCATTTTTCAATGTTATTTATTCTTTTAAAGGTAGCATCGTCGGATGCATTTCGTCGGCGTGTTCTTCAATATGGCCCGCCACAAATTTTAAGGAAAAAAACGGTAAGTTTTGTTATTTCATTTTGGACAGTTTAGGTTAGGTCTGGGACATCAATCTTAGATCAAAAATCTAAAATAACATTTTTTCCCTCTTTCACAGCTCCCTGAGCGTTTTTTTTTTCAACTTTAATCTTCATGCGGTTTTCGTCGCTTTAACATCGATCCTTCGGTTTCTCCAGGGATCGCATATTTTTCCACGTGTCGTCATGCATCACGACCGGCAACTTTTCAAAATGGCTTAATTTAACTTCTTTTCCATTTCTTCGTTCCTTTTAACATGACGTTAAACTTTAATTTATTATTTACCTTCTAATCGAATACTAGACTCTTAGTTGGGCTAGTAGGTCAATAATGTAACATAGGACTTTTTGCTACTTAGCTAAAATCTATTTGTTTCACTTTAAAACACCTTTAATTTAAACTTTCCACCTGCTATAGGTTAGGAAAACTTTAGTATTCAATTTGTTTAATTCTGGTTTAGTCCAGTGTAATTTCACTTTAGCTTTTCACTTTATTCGTCCAGTTGTCATGACGTTAAACTGTAATTATACTATTTATTTACCTTCTGGTTGAATACTTGACTCTTAGTTGGGCTAGTAGGTCAATAATTTAACTTCAATTATATTGCTATCAAGCAAAAACCTATTTGTTTTGTTGAAGAATTCAAGCATACCTTTTTTACCAGCTTTGAGTTTGAAATACTTATTAAATTAAATTGTTCTTTAAAACTGGTTTAGCCCAGTTTAATTAAATTCATTTCCTTTAGTTTTCCACAGGCATATCCTGTAATGAACAATTTTTAATAAGGAAATTTAATTCAGTTTGTTTTGCACACCTTCTTACATCTTAGCGTGACAAGGTTCTATCTAAGGAGTAATCTTCTTATTCTTGGAGCTGTACTAGCTTTATTTGGTACAGCCTTCTTCTGTTTGATGCTTAATGCTTTGTTTAAGATCTATTTAAGTTATTATGTAGAATAAGGTAACTTTAACTACTTATAAGTAAACTTAACACCTAACGTTTACATTCTGTACCAGGGACCGGCCCGCTATCCCTTTCAATGGGTTTTGTATGGGTTTTTCGTAAGGATTTACTTACCAAACCCTCTGCCCGTCAAAACCCTTTAAATGTGCTTTTAAAGCGCTATTTCCAAACGATAGCCCATTCTATTAAGCGCTAACCAATACCCTTAATAAACCCTTTAAAAAAGGTTACTAGTATATACGCAATTTTAGACCTTTTGTAGACTTCATAAAACACACGTTACCTTGCGTCCCGTTCGAAGCAAGTGAACAGCCCATTCAACTAAGCGCTAACCCAATACCCTTATAAAACCCTTATTAGTATATGTTAGCGACGGCGTATCGTTTGAAGTTACCGCGCGGAGCGGCAAAAGATCTAATACGGTTCGATTTTCTATGGCACACGTTTGTGATTGGCTCGTAGAAAAGGGAAAGCTTTATAATAAGCGCTTAAATCGTTAGGGAAACCCTTTCTTAGGGATATCAAGATGAATCAGTTACCAGTTACCAATTTCAAAGGGCTATCCTTATCGTTGGGTTCTTCATTCGATAAGGGAAAGTCAATCGTATGGGTTGCCAATTGGAATGGGTGAGCAAATCAATGGGCTAGCTATTTCAAAGGGAAGCCCTTTGAAAGGCTTTTCCCTATGAAAGGGTTGTCCGGTCCCTGTTCTGTACTAGTTAGTATTTAATTTTTTTTCCAATAGAAGCAAGACTATTAGAAAATCTATCTTTTATTTAATTCTCTCCCTCCTTTGAGATTAAAAGGACATTCCTCCACTAAGGATCCGAGGTACTATTTTTTTTATATTTAATATTTCTATCAATTAGTATCCTGGCGCCCGAGATATTCTCATTTTGTTTCCTTTTTATAAATTTGGACATTAATTAAAACTCCATTAATTTATTAAAAATTTATTTTTTGAAGTCTATAGTTTATGTTGGTTTGTCTCTCCGACATCTCACCATGGACTAAGATTGGTAAACATTTCATTTGCCATTTTTTATAAATCATTACACATCTCTCTCTCCCCCACTCACACATATATTTTTTAAAACATTACAAAGGGGCACCCCACTTCAAGACCCAGATTATCACTCGCCATCTGGTTGCCTCTCCGGTGAAATTTCAAGTGCTATTGCCTTGAATATTAGGTTTATGGAAGAGTAACTTCATTCCTCGTCATCCCTGCCACACTGTCCATCACGCAAATGTCTCCTCTCTGGCAGCAGCTGTCACCCTGTGAGTAGTGCATAAACTTCACAAACTTTGGTTAAACCATCTTATGTGAAGGAAGCACCACCCCAGTGCTTGCGAATGGGGATGGATAATATTCCCTAACTAAACATAAGCAATACTTAGTTTGGATCTCACTTTTATCTCACTTTAAACTGTGTAGGTATTGATTTGTATACTTAGATCTCACTCTAAACTGTGTATTGATTTGTATACTTTACATAATCTACATATCTCCCATCTTCAACATCGTAAAATAATGTCTCAGTGTGCGTAGTGTATGGTCTGTGCAGTCTTTAACTCATAAGTATGTTGTGGTGAACTAAATTGTACATGAATTCTAAATTTACCCGTAGCACTCATTACGCCGGTTTCGAAAGGAAGAACGGACTTCAGGCAACTCTACTTCACCTCACTCCACCTTTTCCATCACCAGCACTCACCGTGCAGCGCGAAGGCGATGTCCTGCGGCTGCAGCCGCTCCTCGCCCAGCTCGAGCTCGTCCTTGACCTCGTGCTCGGAGCACAAGCCCGCCGCGTCGTCCGCGTCGCCCGCGCCACCCCACTCCCACTCCTCCTTCACGCGCACGGCCGCCGGCGACGACATTGAGTGTTGCATAGTGAAACTAATAACCAATAAAGAATTTGGCTTTAATTAGCTTAAATTCGTCATACACATTATAGATGTCACTTGACAATAATCAATAGAGCATACATACTTATAAAGCAATACAAAAGAGGTTCATATATCATTGAGCGGCTTCGGGGAGACGGGTTCACGAGTCAACGCCGGTTGCACTCACAAATGCCACAAATGAGACAGTAATCATTCATAACTCATAACAATAACTTCACCAAAAATTTCCCCTGCATCTGGCAAATAATAACTAGGTACACGTTTCAAGGAAAGGATAATAACAACAACATTCGTAGTAAACTGGACACTCACACACAAAGAGTACATTATAATATAGGAGGATAGAGATATCACTCTATTCAACGATATAACGCCATCTAACGCAAATTCCCGTAACTATACCTAATAATATCAACGACCAATAATCACACGTACCAATACCAGCCCTGCTGTGCCACTGCCAATGGGCCACTGCCACAGCTTTTTTGAAACTAGAATTTAAAATTTGTTTTCATCTATTTTCTACAGGATTTGATCATTAGCCTTTTTCAATATCTCCATCTAGTGTAAATTGACGGAACTAAAAATAGACATTAGCGTCCATACAAAACAGATTGTTGGAAGTGAAAGCACCGTACGATGTTTAGTTGACAGTTACACTGACGTTGTGATGACAGCTTCGCGTTCGTACACTAGTATAGTAACAGACGATCGGACATGTACGAACAGAAGTTGCTCCGAACCGCGACCTCGGGACGTGCGTCTTCGCACAGACGATCGTACAAGTCCGCTCCGAAGTTCAAATGCAATAATGAACAGCGCCCGTTCGGAAAGAAATTGGCAACATGATCCAAGGTTGCTAGGTATTTGAAAATAATGTTGTTCCAACTGTCACCACGATGCACTTTTTTTTGCCAGGCTATTTAATACATATTTATTAAGGTCGAACCGCACTTGCGAGGCGCGGCGCGGCGCTACACTGGAGCGGCGCGGCCTCTCCTAAACGCACTATAGCAGCGCGGCAGCGGAGTGGCGCGGCACTTTCGGCCAGTGCGTGGCAAGATTTCATTCGAGATGGACGAAAGTCAACAAAACTCGCAAAACACTCGCAAAATTCATTAATAAAAAAATAAGGAAAAAGAATATGTTTTGCTTACAATCTATGCCCAATAATGTACTTATTTTCACCCAAATATTATTTTTTCTGAATTGGTTCATATAATGTTCGTTTTGCAAATCATATAATTCCGGAAAACCACTAATTACCGATATTGAATTTTCCTCATCCATCGTGCGTCATCTTGCTCGCTCGGTAGTTGAACTTGAACTGACCGGAATATTTTGCCGCGTCGCGCCGCTGGCTATACCGCACTATTTTACAGCGGCGCGGTGCGGCAAAATATTCTCTCGGACCCAACTCTGCCGCGCAGCGCCGCACCGCGCCTCGCAAGTGCGGTTCGACCTTTACAGGTACACGGCGGTTTGGCCGAACTTCGGAGCGGACATGTGCGATCGTCTGTGCGAAGACGCACGTACCAAGATCGCGGTTCGGAGCAACTTCTGTTCGTACATGTCCGATCGTCCGTTACTAGTGTACGCACACAAAGTTCGCTGTCATGACAACGTCAGTGTAACTGTCAATTAAACATCATCGTACGTGTGTGTAGCCAGTTCGGATAGGAATGTTGTTGTTATTATCCTTTCCTTGAAACGTGTAGTTATTATTTGCCAGATGCAAGGGTAAGTTTTGGTGAAGTTATTGTAATGAGTTATGATTACTGTCTCATTTAGTTGTGGCATTTGTGAGTGCAACCGGCGTTGACTCGTGTTCCCCGTGTCCCCGAAGCCGCTCAATGTCGTCGCCGGCGACCGTGCGCGTGAAGGAGGAGCCGGAGTGGGCCGGCGCGGGCGACGCGGACGACGCGGCGGGCTTGTACTCCGAGCACGAGGTCAAGGACGAGATCAAGGATGAGCTCGTGCTGGGCGAGGAGCGGCTGCAGCCGCAGGACATCGCCTTCGCGCTGCACGGTGAGTGCTGGTGAAGGAAAAGCTGGAGTGAGGTGCAGTTGAGTTGACTGATGTCTGTTCTTCCTTTCGAAACCGGCGGAAAGAGTGCTTCGGATTAATTTAGAATTCATGTAAAATTTAGTTCACCACAACATACTTATGAGTTAAAGACTGCGCAGACCATACACCACATACACTGAGGAGCCCTCATCACTCATATTATGTGGAAGACGGGAGATACGTAGACTTTGTTACACAATTCAATACTCAGTTTAGACTGAGAAACGTAATGTTTTTGGTGAGTTTGAGAATGTTTATCCATTCCTGTTCGCTAGCACAGGGGAGGTGCTCCCTTCACATGTGATGGTTTAATGAAAGTTTGTGAACTCGGTGTGAAACTGTCTCACGGGATGACAGCTGCTGCCAGAGAAGCGGTGGACAGTGGATGGCAGGAATAAGAGAAGGAATAGAATTACTCTTCCATAAACCTTAGTTATTTTATAGATTGAGAAAGTTCTCTCTTAAACTATGAAACTTTTCTCAACAATTATTATATTTAATATCAATTGATGATATTTATGTAAAGACTTTTTTCACCTGTTAAATGACTGGCTTGAATGCTGGTTGGCATAATGCAGGGGTTCCCAAACTTATTCTTATGATGCCCCCTTTGTGTCATGGAAAAATATCTATGCCCCTAAGTTCACAAGTCCACAAGTTCGTTATTTATTATTTAGATTGGCATTGTTTCAATCCAACATTTTTACAGAAGCCTGTTTTTATAATTTTAAGTATGCGCCCCACTTCGTATGCCCCCGCGCCTCCCTTGGGGGCGCGCGCCCCACAGTTTGAAAACCTCTGGCGTTATGCATCTTGGCCAAGGGACCTGTTGTGTTCTAACTAAGGTCTTAAAGAATTCTTGAAAAAGTTAGTTATTTTTTTCTTGAATTTAAGGTATACAATCGTCTAGCAAATAAATTCAAAAGTGCTCACGTTTTTAACACCACACAACTCACACTTCAAATGAACACCAAACACACTAATGGACCGTAGTTGACCTCTTTTCCCGTTGTATTCCTTAGTCCAACACTGCTCCCCGCTGCTAGTAAACGGCTGCTGCTGACCTGCCCTCAGCCCCTAGGACTGTCATCCACGGCCTCAACAGGCGCGAGACGGGAAGTGTGGTTCATTCGACGAACCACTGTAGACACTGGATAGCCATCAACTGACTACCCGACTCGATGGACCATGAACAAGATTGATATCTTGGGTCATCCAAATAAAAAGTTGTTCTTCTCCACACTCATACTTTATTTCATTTGAAAGACAAAACATACAAAATAACTAGCCTATCTTATACATTCTGGGGGAACATTCTGTTGGCGCGATCTGGGAAGCTCCTCCTAATATTTTCTTTTAAAAGAAATACATAAGGATCTTTTTAATAAAATAAAACAAATATTAGTGTATTTATAAGTGATATGTACTTTTTTATTTATTTAAAAAATACATGCATGCATTGTCACGCGATAATTTATACACGCGCGACATGGATTGTGTTTTGTTTATTTTTCGAATTTAATTCTAACTCTGGGTTCATATTTGACGTCTCAGAGTTTGAAGTTTGGTCTGACAGTTGTAATGTGACAGTTGATTCAGATTCACGTCGTGTTGTCTAGTGAGTAGGCTGCTTTTTAATTTAGTTATTGGGCAACACCAGGGCGTTACTAGCAAGGAGTGACGGCCATACTCCTTTTTCTCTCTGAGACGGAGGCTGCAAATTGATCTAAAGCAGATCGAATTTTGAAAATCACCCGCTACCTGGGGTCTTTTTGGACGGATTCGGCAAGGATGTGCCGCAACGCCATTGTTTAACGTTTATTTCTGGGATTTCATCGGTAAGTAAGTTTATTTCGATGGATAATTTTCGTAACCTCTTAGCCAGGTGTCTCGATGTTTCATAAATCTCTTTATTTCAGTCGGGATGCGTCTGAAGCTGCATATTTCGATGTCTCAGCAGGAAACCGGGGATGGAATCCCGTCCTTTTGCTTAAATGGGTGGTATGTATTTTCAAAATCTTGCTACCAATGTTTTCCTCTTACGCCATTTTCTGCTTTATTGCACGAGACTTATACGGTTTATTTTGTTGTTTTTCAGCGTTATCGCACCCATTTAATCTATTTTTCCATTTAATTTCATTTAACTCCATTTAATGTAATTTAAACCATTTAATTTAAAACATTTAATTCCATTTAGTGTAACCCTTTCAACTTTTTCAACCTTAAAAATTAGCTTTTTATAAGCATTTCCAGGCTGTGGCCTTTTATTCTTAGGGAAGTAGGACTTTACGCCTCCGTGCAATTATTTAGATTTTTAAAAAATAATCTCAGTGTGAGATTTTTGTCACTTATCCTTAGGGAATAGCGACCTCACGCTTTTGCGCAATTATCTTTATTTTTTGCCTCATTGAGAGCTTTGTCACATAACCATAGGGAATAGCGACCTTATGCGTTAGCGCTTTTCACTTTAATTTTTTAGCTTCATTGTGAGCTATGTCATTTAACCTTAGGGAATTACGATTTCAAGCCTTCGTGCATTTAACTTTATTTTTTGCTTCCTTGTGAGCTATGTCATTTAACTTTAGGGAATTACGATTTCAAGCCTTCGTGCATTTAACTTTATTTTTTGCTTCATTGTGAGCTATGTCATTTAACTTTAGGGAATTACGATTTCAAGCCTTCGTGCATTTAACTTTATTTTTTGCTTCATTGTGAGCTATGTCATTTAACTTTAGGGAATTACGATTTCAAGCCTTCGTGCATTTAACTTTATTTTTTGCTTCCTTGTGAGCTATGTCATTTAACCTTAGGGAATTACGATTTCAAGCCTTCGTGCATTTAACTTTATTTTTTGCTTCATTGTGAGCTATGTCATTTAACCTTAGGGAATTACGATTTCAAGCCTTCGTGCATTTAACTTTATTTTTTGCTTCCTTGTGAGCTATGTCATTTAACTTTAGGGAATTACGATTTCAAGCCTTCGTGCATTTAACTTTATTTTTTGCTTCATTGTGAGCTATGTCATTTAACTTTAGGGAATTACGATTTCAAGCCTTCGTGCATTTAACTTTATTTTTTGCTTCATTGTGAGCTATGTCATTTAACTTTAGGGAATTACGATTTCAAGCCTTCGTGCATTTAACTTTATTTTTTGCTTCCTTGTGAGCTATGTCATTTAACTTTAGGGAATTACGATTTCAAGCCTTCGTGCATTTAACTTTATTTTTTGCTTCATTGTGAGCTATGTCATTTAACCTTAGGGAATTACGATTTCAAGCCTTCGTGCATTTAACTTTATTTTTTGCTTCCTTGTGAGCTATGTCATTTAACCTTAGGGAATTACGATTTCAAGCCTTCGTGCATTTAACTTTATTTTTTGCTTCCTTGTGAGCTATGTCATTTAACTTTAGGGAATTATGATTTCAAGCCTTTGAGCATTTATTTTTCACAATTTTCCCACATTCATCTCTTTCGACACCTTAAGTATTTGCTGTTATTACCTACTCCCTTCTGGACTGTTCTCCTCTTAAATCTCCCCTCTTGTGACCTAAATTCGACGGTGCTGGATCTGCGAAGCAGGAGTTCTGCGACCAGGACGTGGTTGGCGTGAAACGGCCTCGTTCTACCTCGAGACTCTGGTGCAGTTGGTGGATTTTATTAGAATTAATGCATTCTCCCAAATTGTAAGTTACTTTATACCTTTTCTTTTTTAACCAGGTGAACGACCAAACCAAACTTTTGTAGGCTTTTCCAAACTTAATTTTTTAACAGAAATTCTAAATACCAAATTTCATTGTAATCTATAGACCTAAGCTCTAGCTAGGATACCACCTAAGTATATAGGTAAATAACATCTGTGAAACCGCCTGAACATGATTTAATTATTAATAAATTGCCTAAAAATAATTATGTGTTAATAATTTTTCTCCGCAGTAAGCTAAGCCCGCCTTGAGATTAAAAGATCCAATTCTCTACCGTATTTATATAGCTATCCGTATCTTTTTTAGCCTGGCTTAGAGCCCTGGCGCCCGATTGTTTTCTCTTTCTTGTTATTGTTTTTTACAAACTTACTTTTATCGGGTTCTAGCCTAGGAATTTGTTCGGGGAGTTTGCCTCTCGCTCACTCTCACCATTTTTTGGGTACAATTTGTGTGACATCCACACAACCCCAACAACAACATGACAGCATCTTATTCCGAATTTGAGTTTCATGAAGCATCACAGTCACGATGTGCCCGGCCTATTAAAATCCCGATAAAGCTATCCTGATTATCATAACTCTGACAACTAGGAAAAGCTTATTTTTAAAAGCAGGATAAGCTAAGAGACTGTGCCCCAGCGAGTTTCGGCTTGTAATGTTTATGGAGGGTGTGGCCCCACATTAGTAACAAATATACAAAATTTCAACTAACAAAACTTTATAGTTTTAGGTAAAAAATAATAATTATTTAGTTTTTTTTTTTAGCTTTCCAATTCCCGTGTACGCCATTTATACGTTATAACATTTACTAAAGATGATTACATGGCTTGGACTACGGGACTTGATGTCATAAAAATAACATAAGAAATATTATGACTTACTTTTTCTGTATTTTTTTTTATTTACACCTACAATACACCTACAATTTTTTCACCAATAATAAGCCCTATAATAAGCTACAACATATATTTTATTTTTTATCATAGCTGTGGTAGAACGTGGTGAAATCTGTAAATAGAACACATTACACATCCATCACCATACATTTTTTACACCAACTAGGTACTAGTTATGTTAAAACGAATTGATTGAAACCTCTTTAGAGAAACGTGCATGTGCATAACAAATACTGGCCATTTATATTTTATGAAGGCTAAAAAAACACTTAGCTTATCCGAATAGTTATACCTAATCCGAATCCCGAATTCTCATTATTCTAAATATTAGAACACCCGACTCCATAAAGTTTATTTATGCATATAAACGCTTAACGGCCGCACTCAGAGACGTCAATTAAGTTTTAAGTTTCATTAAAGTAGCTGCTGTCACTTTCTTTGCTATAGCAGTGCGGCAGTAAGTCAATGTTTTTGGTCACATATCTGGTTGATAAATCTAATTTCAACATACCAAAATAGTTTAGTTCTGGCTGTAGTTGCAACTAAATCTAAGGCCTCTGCGCTACGCTCGTCGTGACACCTAACGAGGCGCAAGCCAGGGTGGAACAGTATCGTACTTTTTTTTTTTTATAATGGGCTTGCTCTTGACTAACTCTTGCCCTTGGAGGACCAAGATTCAGTCTACGATGCAGCGAGCTCACCCAGAAGATACCTATTCACTTGTTGGCTTAAATCAGCTTACCAACAAACTGTTTCTTTTTGCATATTGCTGATTCGGGAATTTTAAATTTGGAATTATAATTCGGCCTTATTGTATGTTTCTTCGGTGTTGTATAAATTTGGGATTTTCAAATTCGGAATTAATTGATTCGAGATTTAAGGCTGTTTAAACTCGTAACTAATCTAATTATTTAAAAAAAAATGGGCTCGGTCGAGTCCGAGCCGTAGGATTTTACGAGAAAACTATCTTCAACTTTTGGGTCATTGAATTTTGAATTTTGTTATTGAAACCGATATCACTTGCATGGACTCTTTTTGGATTTTTCTTAATCGGTCTTTATATTTGACTACCATATTTTTTCGCATATTTATCTTACGATATTTTTTTATTTATCTTACTTAAAAATCTCAAATTATTCAGTCATAAAATTTTGATTTTTGTTATTAAAGTTAATACGAAGTTCTCCTTGACCAATGACTAGCTCTTTCTCCGTCAGCGCTGCCATTCGCTTCTGATAGCATTTTCGTCTCATATAGGCCGAAATTAAAAAAAATATCACGATTGTGGAGTTTTTTTTATTGTATTGTCATTAAAGCCAATATCGTTTGAGGTCTTATTAGAACTAGGTGCTTAAGGGGCTAAGGGCTCTCTGTAGACACCTCGATCGGCATCTTAGCTTGCGCGTTCACGAGATAACCCGCCTTTAAAATATGAATACTTCAATATTTCTACCTCTATTGCGCACGGCCGCTACAGTCTTAGATTACTTGAATTGTTATAACTATTTATTAAACTAGGATTTCAAAAGTCAGCTTTCGAAACTTATTCGGTTTATTCCAATTTGACATGGCTGCCCAACCGAATTATTAAGACGTTTTCACGTTAAAATCACCTTATGTTGCTTCCCTTAAACGGCTACGGCCTTTAGATCCTAAAAAACAAAAATAAGTTTGATAGAAGCCGGTACAGCAGACTTTAGCAGCGACATATATTTTTCGGTTTCAGAGTCGTTGAGCGAAGTGAAAGCTGGCGCGGTGTCTCGGGCGCCGCCTGCGGCCGCCGGCGCCAAGGCGGCTCGCGCGCAGGAGGCGCTCGCCGCGCTCAGGCCCTGCTCCGTCAAACTCGAGAGCGTTCCCGTCGACCAGCTCCTGCATGCGTGCACTACTTGCCACAAGACATTCCTCCAAGAAGCCAGTCTGCTCACTCACGCATGTGCTCGTGGTGGCCGTCAAACTCTTGCGAGAAGCGCTGTCAGCGATAAAACGAGAAAATACTTCTGTGATGATTGCGGGAGAAAGTTTCTTATCAAGACATCTTTAATTCGGCATCTTCAACTTCACCAAGAGGAACCTTACGTTTGTAACTTTTGCGAGAAATTGTTCACTAATATCTCTGCCTTACGTAATCACAAGCGAGCTCACTACACGTGCAGTATTTGCCAAAGAGAGTTTAAACAATTGAAAGATTTAAATTCACACAAGAAAACTCACTCGAAGGAAAGACCGCACCCGTGTGACATTTGCAACAAAACGTTTAAGCGACGGAATCACTTGAATTTGCACAAGCTGATTCACTCCGGAATAAAAAGCCACGCTTGTGATGTCTGTAAGAGCGTGCTTAGCCAGCGTTCTAATTTGACCCAGCACATGCGGGTTCACACTGGAGAGAAACCACACTCCTGCGACGTCTGTAAGAAAACGTTTACAGCGAGTGCCGCACTAACTAGGCACATGCTTACTCACACGGCGGCCAGCCCCGAATCGGTGTCTTGCGAAATCTGTAATAAACAGTTTAAGCGTCGCCAGTATTTAGCGGAACATATTAAGAGGGTTCACTTGGGGATCAAACCGCACTCGTGCGATATTTGTAAGAAAGCGTATTCGACTCGCGTCGAAATAGCTGATCACAGTGATCACATGTACGTTAATACAGGGGTCAAACCGCACTTGCGAAATCTGTAAAAAGCGGTTCAGGGTTCGCCAGAGTTTATACAATCATAGGCTGGTTCACTCTCGAGAACTCGTGAAGAGACTGACAGAGGACGAAGAAGAGGATGATGAAATAATGTTGCTTACTTTCATCAAAGAGGAATAAAATCGATTCATTATATACATCCAGAGTTGATGAAGGCAGCTATCAAATTTGTAGCGTTTTCATCGTTAAAAGTCGCCATTTTGTCAACCACCGCGAGCGGGCAGCGCGACCATACTGCCTCCAGAGCGGCTCGGCGGCGCAGCCGAGGTCGCGCGCAGGCCGCTTGCACGTCGCTTGCTTCGGAAAGCGTTGCAAACAAATCCCTACAAAGCTCTGCGGCGCGACCACGGTCGCGGCTGCCGGGCCGCGACTGCTGTGATCCGAATGCTACCTTGTCGCGGCACATGCGCATTCTCTAAATTGACGGATTTTCAGGCATGTGGTGATTGATTTTAACTGATCTCTTTTATTTGTACCGTAAAACGGGGTAAATTGGTCCAATCTTCACTTTCAACTGGAATTTAAACCGTCTTCCGTAATTCATAGAGTATTTTAAGTTACTACATAAAAATTTGTGGTAAACTCTTTTAGTTGCTTAGTACCCTTAGATTCCCAAATTATTGCCATATTTTGAAATATTCAACAAAAACTCTATTGGATTCCAATTAACCCCCGACGGGGTTAATAGGTACGAGAGTGGGGTTAATTGGAATTTTGCCTAGGGCTGTCTGTCACTCAATCTATCCAAAGCTAAGTACCTACCTAGGTATACCTACTAAACAAGTCTCAAAAAATCATTAAAATAGTTACTAAATCAAAAAATCTTTCGTGAGATCTTATTTTTATTGAATTTATTAAGTAATTTTAACTTATACCAGGGCTCGGAACCGGTTTCTAAATAGCGGTAAATATCGTTCTAAAAACCAGGGACCGGACAACCCTTTCATCGGGAAAAGCCTTTCAAAGGGCTTCCCTTTGAAATAGCTAGCCCCGTGATTTGCTCACCCATTCCAATTGGCAACCCATTCGATTGACTTTCCCTTATCGAATGAAGAACCTAACGATAAGGGTAGCCCTTTGAAATTGGTAACCGGTAACTGATTCACATTGATATCCCTATGTAAGGGTTTCCCTAACGTTTAAGCGCTTATTATAAAGCTTTCCCTTTTGTGGAAGGTATATACGAGCCAATCACAAACGTTTGCCATAGAAAATCGAACCGTATTAGATCTTTTGCCTCTCCGCGCGGTAACTTCAAACTATACGCCGTCGGTAACGTATAATAAGGGTTTTATAAGGGTATTTGGTTAGCGCTTAGTTGAATGGGCTGTCATTTACTTGCTTCGAACGGGACGCAAGGTAACGTGTGTTTTATGAAGTCTAAAAAAGGTCTTAAATTGCGTATATACTAGTAACCTTTTTTAAACGGTTTAATAAGGGTATTGGTTAGCGCTTAATAGAATGGGCTATCGTTTGGAAATAGCGCTTTAACAGCACATTTAAAGGGTTTTGACGGGCAGAGGGTTTGGTAAGTAAATCCTTACGAAAAACCCATACAAAACCCATTGAAAGGGATAGCGGGCCGGTCCCTGCTAAAAACCGGTTTAATTTCGTTCATCCGTTTACCGGTTAATGAAAGGAACGGTTTAAAAAGAACGAAATTATTTAGGTTACCGGATAATAGGAAGAACGAAATTGAAGAACTCCGATAAACCTGTATTAACCGGTTAAACTCAGACTACGACCTTGATGTCGCCGCTCGCCGTACTGCGCAGTTACCGTGTCTCAGGGGTCGGAAACCGGTTTAAAATTGAAACCAGTTTCGGCCATTGAACCCAAACCTGAATGGATAGCTGTTTGGGTTAAGGTTACCGGTATATAAACCGGTTAATTGAAAAACCGGTTTTTCACAAATTTCGTTCTGACAGATTGATTGACAGATTGGGAAAAAGTAGTCGCCATCTTGAACTTTTTAGTTATTAGACCGATTGCTTTCAAAATCGATATCTGGGGATTTGAGTGATCTCCGACGGCAAGATACTGCGTTTTAATTATTTTTATGAGTTATTTATGATCTTGTAAACTATTACTTAATTTTCCGGTTTTGGCCAAGCATTTTTGTCCGTTAGATAGTCCTCGACCCTATATAGTACGCTTTTGACATCAACGACGCCGCGTTTTCAAGTAATTTTTAAGTGGTGGAAGAGTGTTGAGAATGGACATTCAACACGTACTCTTTGACGGCTCAGGTTCAAAATAAAAGGTTCTTTAATTTAAAGGTGGACTGGACTGTATTAAATTCTTCGAGGTTTAGAAACGGAGGGCTACAAAAATACTGAGGTTCTAAGGTTCGGTTCGGTCTTAAGGTTAATGAAGCTCTTGAAGTTCAAAGGAGAAGTTACTTACACTGCTTTGAACTTTTCGTTCGTTCGTTGCCGATCACACAAATTCCCAGGTATCGGTTTTGGAAGCAATCGGTCGAGTAACTAAAAACTTCAAGATGGCGGCTACTTTTTCTCTCTCTGTCAATGAATTCGTTGTCGGAGACCACACAAATCCCCAGATATCGATTTTGGAAGCAATCGAACGAATAACTAAAAAGTTCAAGATGGCGGCTACTTTTTCTCTCTGTCAATGAATTCGTTGTCGGAGACCACACAAATCCCTAGATATCGATTTTGGAAGCAATCGGTCGAATAACTAAAAAGTTCAAGATGGCGGATACTTTTTCTCATTCCGTCAACGGGTTCGTTGTCGGAGACCAATCAAATTCCCAGATATCGATTTTGGAAGCAATCGGTCAAATAACTAAAAAGTTAAAGATGGCGGCTACTTATTCTCATTCTGTCAACGGAATCGTTGTAGGAGACCACACAAATCCCTAGATATCGATTTTGGAAGCAATCGGTCGAATAACTAAAAAGTTCAAGATGGCGGATACTTTTTCTCATTCCGTCAAAGGATTCGGTGTCGGAGACCAAACAAATCCCCAGATATCGATTTTGGAAGCAATCGAACGAATAACTGAAAAGTTCAAGATGGCGGATACTTTTTCTCATTCCGTCAAAGGATTCGGTGTCGGAGACCAAACAAATCCCCAGATATCGATTTTGGAAGCAATCGGTCGAATAACTAAAAAGTTCAAGATGGCGGCTACTTTTTCTCATTCTGTCAACGGATTCGTTGTAGGAGACCACACAAATCCCTAGATATCGATTTTGTAGTGTGTGTAACCGGATTCATTGTCGGAGTCCACACAGATCCCCAGGATTTTGAACTAACTAGATAGCTAACTAAAAAACATTTTTTTATCAATTTTACTAAAATTACGAGGACAACCTAACGCTCAAAAAAATTAGTTAGGTTAGGTTAGGTGTTCATATTGTATTCTAGTGACCCGCCCTTGCTTCGCTCTGGGTACTATTATATTCCGCCTATATCTTTTCCCGGGACTCAAGCTATCTCTATACCAAATTTCATCTAAATCTGTTGAGCAGTTTTCACGTGATGCGCGTTCAAATAAACATATTTACAGCTTTATCATATGTGTAGAATATAGATAGACGAGTAAAACTTGTAAAATGAATAGCATTCGGTGCTATATCTGTATATATTGCAGTGCCAAGTCCAAAATAACCGGTTAATTTCGTTCTTCAGAACGAAATTTGTGAAAAACCGGTTTTTCAATTAACCGGTTTATATACCGGTAATCTTAACCCAAACCGCTATCCATTCAGGTTTGGGGTCAAAGGCCGGTTTCAATTTCAAACCGATTTCCGACCCCTGGGTGTCACTACTTCACAACCACATAAAAAAAATGTTTGTTTTTAAATTGGTATTGTCAAAAACTGTTACAAGTAGGATGTTCATACTCGGCTAAAATATTCTTCATTACAAGAGGTACTCACAAAAAAATCCCCGAGCCCATATTTTGATGTAAGGGCCGATTTTAATTTTTGACAACCCTATTTGGCCATGCCAATTTACCCCATAGTCAAACCTATTAACCCCCGCGTCGTTCCAATTATACCTGTTGGCGTGCCAATTTCCCCCTTCGCCGTTCCTATTATCCCCAAAATGACCTAAAAACAAGTGGTTATCTAAAACTAAGATTTCCAATGAAATATTGCAATTATTTACTTACTTTTTTATTTCTTTAAATCATAATCCACTACTATGATCGATATTACACCAATTTTAACAGTTTTTCACAATATGACTCATCTAAAACTTGAAATTTAATGGTACATAAAACGCGTGTTCACGACGACCTCACTTTCAACGTGTTTTTTTTACTGAAACGTCATTGCCTGATTTAAATGCTGTGTACCCAGTAGCAAAACATACCTCGCTTATTCAGAAATCAACAACAGTTTGATCTCCGGTCTGTTAGTAATGGGACTAACAGACCGGTTTAGAAAAGCAGATATTTATTTCTATTTACCCCGCCGTTCCAATTTATCCCGTTTTACGGTAGATACTTACCAGTATGTTTTTTTTATATTCATATTACAAGATGTTGTTGTCGAGGGGCCAGGCTGAAACCAGCGCCGGGCGCGCCGGCACGTGCCGAGACTGGTGCCCATTGCCAAACTAAACTTCTTTTAAATGTTTCTATCGCTGCCTAATAGAATAAGGAAAGTTGCTAACATTTCGTTTTGGTTTAGTGTTATACATATCTAACTAATATTCTTGTACTGCTGATGATTTTCGTTTAGTGGTAATAAATGATTTTTTACTTTACTTAATTTACGGAAAAACGATATACCTATCTCTGACGTTTGCAGAGAAGCGTTCCTGCGTCGCAAATGGTGCACTCTACACAGGCGTAGGTATTGACGCGGGGCGCAAACCGCACTCTTGCGAAATCTGAAGAGTACTACCCGGTCACAATATCTGTGCATCTCGCTGGAAGCGACGCCGCTTATTTATTCATACTTTAAAGGAATAATAAAATGAAAAAATTAACAATTTGAAAAAGTGAGCTTTTTTAGGGCCTGCGCAAACCGGCGGAGCGCAGCGCAGATCACTTTAAATTTATCAATGTATATTCCTCCCTATATTAATTACAATAAGGTATAAATTTAGAGCCGCAGCCGCAGAGTAGAAATACCCCGTGATGCTCCGAGGTCGGTCTAAGAGCATTCAAATTTATACCTTATTGTAATTAAAATAGAAAAGAATATACATTGATAAATTTAAAGTGATCTGCGCTGCGCTCCGCCGGTTTGCGCAGGCCCTTACTCTACATTTTGTAGTGCTGATTTTTTGCACATCGTACCCAGCGCGCCGATTTAACGTCACGAGGCGAGGTGCACAGATATTGTGACCGGGTTGTCCAGGGTCTTTCAGTAAGAGCAAGTATCTTTGCCCATTAAAAAAAAAAACTAAATTTTTTGGCGCCATTTTGTGAAAAAATTAAACGTCAATATCTGCCATTTAATTATGGCGTGGTATACAGATCACCAACGTTTAGAAATAATCAAACAGCTGTATTATCAAAGGTCATCATACTTCTACAGCTCGATTGACTAATGACCATGGATCTATTGAAAGAGCATTTCAGTGGACGTGTCATCAGCAGATCTGTAGACATCGAGGAGCCGCCAAGACGTTGTGATTAAACGCCGTTAGATTATTTTTTGTGGGGATATGTTGTCATTAACTCGTGGCATTAAGGTAGCACTTGACAGATTAATGATAAATTGATATTACCTACATGGTCTTAACCCATTTGACTCCGGCGCCTAGAGCATGAACAATACCCCACGCGCCACCAAACATTTGCAATTTGCGGCGCGGCGCAGACGCACCACGTGCGCCCGTTGGCTTGCGGCGACTGTTCGCTAGGCGCTGGATGGTGTAATGCAAAATTTCTTGTAACCAGATTTATTTTGAGTATTTTATTTGTGTAAATATATTAGTATTATTATAAACTTGCATTAATATAAGTAAGGGTAAAATAATAAATTCAATATTATTGTAGGTAAACCAATTTGCCTAGCATAGAAGTGCATATTCGGAGTCAGAATTCGGAGCCAGGTCACAAAATAGGTAGAACACACACAGCAGGTTTACACCACACAGTAACACAGGAGATGCGCAATAATTAACGGACAAGCCAAGATTAAAGAAGCTCCCGCTAATCCTATGACAGACACAATCCCTACCCCAAAACTGTTGATTAATTTAACTTACCGAAAACAAACCAGAAGCCAGGAGTAAGGAGCTAGCGATAAGGGTTGTAAAATAGAAAGTGCAATAAATACCTGACGGCTTATTGCCTAACGCACTCGCGATCGCTTTCATTTTTGACAGTTGAAGGCAAGTCTGCCTACAAAATGAAAACAATTATTCCACTTTCAAATCGATCGCGATCGCGAGTACGTTAGGCAATAAGCCCTCTGATTATAGTGCCCGCAAACCAAAATGACGACTGGGGCAATAAAAGCCGGTGAACGTAGGATAGTAGTACGAATATCATAGAGACATCATTCTAATGGTTTTATTTTTATAGAAATTTGTAATATGTAGTCCTGTTTACTTTACTTTGAGTTTTTTACAGTTTATAGTTGACAGTCGCTCGTACGGGCTGTGATCACATCAGGCGAACATTGAGCGGCTGACTGTTAAAGGGCTATTACACTACGCAATAACGCGTAGTTCTTTAGTAGGGTTCTTTTCCCTAAATCGGTATGGTGTAATAAGAGAAAGGGTCCCTGATTTTAGGGCCCTAACAAATAAAAGTAAAACATTGTTTTCAATCAGATATTTTAATAACTACGTTTCATTCATATTGAACACGCGCATACATTAACAATGCAAATAAAAAAGTTCTAAAAATGTTGCTATAAAATAATTAATAATCTTGTTTTCACTGGCTGGCTGGGAACTCGCGCGAAGACCTTAAGTACCAATTTCACCATACGATGTTAAATGTTAAGCGACTGTTAGGTCATACATTCAACTGTCAAAATGTAAGAACTAACAGTCGATTAACATTTAACATCGATTGGTGAAACTGGTACTAAATCTAACATTTTAGTGGAGTCGACCTAGGATGATTGTAGCATAAATGAAAAGTCAAATAAACAAGTGTCATTCGTGTTAATATGTGCCGTCACAGGGATTATCTATATTGTTTTATTACAGAACAAAGTCCTCGCGCCGCCGCGTCTGTCTCTCTGTCTGAACGCGATAAACTCGAAAACTACTAAACGGATTTTCATACGATTCACGAGGAAGGTTTAAGTGTATATAAGTCATTAAAGTTGAGATGCGTAAATGCTCTGCTAGCCGTGCGAAGCCAGGGCGGGTCGCTATTAAGATTAAGGCGGCCAGACAGCCAGCCTGGAAGTTTCCAGGTGAGGGACCTGAGGGACCCGGCTCCTGAGGTAGCCCGGCCGGGGCGGCGGCTAAAGCCCGCGAGCGCTCTGTAGCGCGTCGGGTCTGTAGCGCTCGGGCCGGGGCGGCGGCTAAAGCCCGCGAGCGCTCTGTAGCGCGTCGGGTCTGTAGCGCTCGGGCCGGGGCGGCGGCTAAAGCCCGCGAGCGCTCTGTAGCGCGTCGGGTCTGTAGCGCTCGGGCCGGGGCGGCGGCTAAAGCCCGCGAGCGCTCTGTAGCGCGTCGGGTCTGTAGCGCTCGGGCCGGGGCGGCGGTTAAAGCCCGCGAGCGCTCTGTAGCGCGTCGGGTCTGTAGCGCTCGGGCCGGGGCGGCGGCTAAAGCCCGCGAGGGCTCTGTAGCGCGTCGGGTCTGTAGCGCTCGGGCCGGGGCGGCGGCTAAAGCCCGCGAGCGCTCTGTAGCGCGTCGGGTCTGCGCTCGGGTCGGGGCGGCGGCTAAAGCCCGCGAGCGCTCTGTAGCCCGTCGGGTCTGTAGCGCTCGGGCCGGGGCGGCGGCTAAAGCCCGCGAGCGCTCTGTAGCGCGTCGGGTCTGTAGCGCTCGGGCCGGGGCGGCGGCTAAAGCCCGCGAGCGCTCTGTAGCGCGTCGGGTCTGTAGCGCTCGGGCCGGGGCGGCGGCTAAAGCCCGCGAGCGCTCTGTAGCGCGTCGGGTCTGTAGCGCTCGGGCCGGGGCGGCGGCTAAAGCCCGCGAGCGCTCTGTAGCGCGTCGGGTCTGTAGCGCTCGGGCCGGGGCGGCGGCTAAAGCCCGCGAGCGCTCTGTAGCGCGTCGGGTCTGTAGCGCTCGGGCCGGGGCGGCGGCTAAAGCCCGCGAGGGCTCTGTAGCGCGTCGGGTCTGTAGCGCTCGGGCCGGGGCGGCGGCTAAAGCCCGCGAGCGCTCTGTAGCGCGTCGGGTCTGTAGCGCTCGAGCCGGGGCGGCGGCTAAAGCCCGCGAGCGCTCTGTAGCGCGTCGGGTCTGTAGCGCTCGGGCCGGGGCGGCGGCTAAAGCCCGCGAGCGGTCTGTAGCGCTCGGGTCGGGGCGGCGGCTAAAGCCCGCGCGCGCTCTGTAGCGCGTCGGGTCTGTAGCGATCGGGCCGGGGCGGCGGCTAAAGCCCGCGAGCGCTCTGTAGCGCGTCGGGTCTGTAGCGCTCGGGCCGGGGCGGCAGCTAAAGCCCGCGAGCGCTCTGTAGCGCGTCGGGTCTGTAGCGCTCGGGCCGGGGCGGCGGCTAAAGCCCGCGAGCGCTCTGTAGCCCGTCGGGTCTGTAGCGCTCGGGCCGGGGCGACGGCTAAAGCCCGCGAGCGCTCTGTAGCGCTCGGGCCGGGGCGGCGGCTAAAGCCCGCGAGCGCTCTGTAGCGCGTCGGGTCTGTAGCGCTCGGGCCGGGGCGGCGGCTAAAGCCCGCGAGCGCTCTGTAGCCCGTCGGGTCTGTAGCGCTCGGGCCGGGGCGGCGGCTAAAGCCCGCGAGCGCTCTGTAGCGCGTCGGGTCTGTAGCGCTCGGGCCGGGGCGGCGGCTAAAGCCCGCGAGCGCTCTGTAGCGCGTCGGGTCTGTAGCGCTCGGGCCGGGGCGGCGGCTAAAGCCCGCGAGCGCTCTGTAGCGCGTCGGGTCTGTAGCGCTCGGGCCGGGGCGGCGGCTAAAGCCCGCGAGCGCTCTGTAGCGCGTCGGGTCTGTAGCGCTCGGGCCGGGGCGGCGGCTAAAGCCCGCGAGCGCTCTGTAGCGCGTCGGGTCTGTAGCGCTCGGGCCGGCGGGGGCGGGCCGCTCGTCGAGCACATGCGAGCGACGCCGGACGCTGCCCTTTACAGATTCCGCAAGGGTGCGGCTTGCGCCCCAAGTGGATACGCCGGTGTACAGTCAAACATTTGCGACGCAAAAACGCTTTCAAACGTCACAGGGATATCGGCGTAAAGTCGCGTGTCTTTCGGTAGTTTACAAGGTGTATTTTGGAGAGTGTGACCAGGAACTACACGACCTCATCCCACCCTCCACTTTCTCCAATCGCTCTTCCAGAAGCAGGGAGGACTTCCATCCTCATGTAGTCGAATATCCATCAGTTCGGACGAAGCTGTTTGCTGCGTCATTTCTTATTCGCACTTCCAAGTAGTGGAAGGCTCTCCCTGCGTCTATATTCTGGGAATCCTATAACATTGGTATTTTCAAGGCAAGAGTGAATAGGCATTTTCTGGATAAGCGTGTACCATCTTCGACCTCGTCGTCACTTAACATCAAGTGAAACTGATACAAACGCAAACCCATTTATGATAAAAAAAATATCGTTTTTCCGTAGTGAATGCGCATGTGCCGCGTCACCGAAAGGCGTGTATTGCTTCGGAGTGTGTCTTCTTATGCGTCATCAAACGTCCGCGTGTCTTAAACGCTTTGTTGCAAACGTCGCAGGCGTGGGGTCTGTGGTCGGGCCGGGAGTGACTCAACCGCTGGTGGTTAGTTAAACTCCAGCAAAACTCGAACCGTTTCTTACAGATTTCGCAAGAGTGCGCTTTGACCTCTGTATGGACGACCATGTGTTCAGCTATTTTAGCGCGAGTCGGAAACGCTTTCTTACAAATATCGCACGAGTACGGTTTGATCCCCGCGTGCATCCTCTTAATATGTACCTGTAAATACCGGCGATGCTTTAACTGTTTATTACAGATTTCGCAAGACACCGGTTCGTGGCTGGCCCCCGTGTGAACCCGCATGTGCCTAGTTAGTGCGGCACTCGCTGTAAACGTTTTCTTACAGACGTCGCAGGAGTGTGGTTTCTCTCCAGTGTGAACCCGCATGTGCTGGGTCAAATAAGAACGATGGTTAAACGCTTTCTTACAGACATCACAAGCGTGGCTTTTTATTCCGGAGTGAATCAGCTTGTGCTTGTTCAAGCTACCCCGTTGATTAAACGTTTTCTTACAGATGTCGCAGGAGTGTGGTTTCTCTCCAGTGTGAACCCGCATGTGCTGGGTCAAATAAGAACGCTGGCTAAACACTCTCTTACAGACATCACAAGCGTGGCTTTTTATTCCGGAGTGAATCAGCTTGTGCTTGTTCAAGCTACCCCGTTGATTAAACGTTTTCTTACAGACGTCGCAGGAGTATGGTTTCTCTCCAGTGTGAACCCGCATGTGCTGGGTCAAATTAGAACGAAGGTTAAACGCTTTCTTACAGACATCACAAGCGTGGCTTTTTATTCCGGAGTGAATCAGCTTGTGCTTGTTCAAGCTACCCCGTTGATTAAACGTTTTCTTACAGACGTCGCAGGAGTGTGGTTTCTCTCCAGTGTGAACCCGCATGTGCCGGGTCAAACTAGAACTATGGTTAAACGCTCTCTTACAGACATCACAAGCGTGGCTTTTTATTCCGGAGTGAATCAGCTTGTGCGTGTTCAAGTGCCACCGTAGCTTAAACGTTTTGTTGCAAATGTCGCAAGGGTACGGTCTTTCCTTCGAGTGAGTTTTCTTGTGTGCATTTAAAACTCCCAATTGTTCAAACTCTCTATGGCAAATACTGCACGTGTAGTGAGCTCGCTTGTGATTACGTAGGGCGGAGATATTAGTAAACAATTTCTCGCAAATGTTACAAACGTAAGGTTCCTCTTGATGACGTTGAAGATGCCGAATTAATGAAGTCTTCATAAGAAACGTTTTCCCGCAATTATCACAGAAGTATTTCCTCGTTTTATCGCTGGCAGCGCTTCTCGCAAGAGTTTGACGGCCACCACGAGCACACGCGTGAGTGAGCAGACTGGCTTCTTGGAGGAATGTCTTGTGGCAAGTAGTGCACGCATGCAGGAGCTGGTCGACGGGAACGCTCTCGAGTTTGACGGAGCAGGGCCTGAGCGCGGCGAGCGCCTCCTGCGCGCGAGCCGCCTCGGCGCCGGCGGCCGCGGGCGGCGCCCGAGACACCGCGCCAGCTTTCACTTCGCTCAACGACTCTGAAACCGAACAATATATGTAAGTAAAGTCTGCTGTACCGGCTTCTGTCAAGCTTATTTTTGTTTGTTAGGATCTAAAGGCCGTAGCGTAAGGGAAGCAACATGGCCCTTTGAAGATAATGTGTTTTTTTTCTATGATTAGTAACGAGGTTGAACAGCCTGAAATCTCGAATAATTCCGAATTTATTGATACTGAAAATATAAGGTCGAATTTTACATTGGCCCAATGGTGAAAATTGTTTACCGAATATTTTTTGTATGAATGTTGACATTTAAGAAACCTATAATTCTTAACTTCAAAACCCTAAACCAGAAAGTAAAATGAAAATAAAAATAACCGGTCAAGTGAGAGTCGGACTCGCGCACTGAAGGTTCCGGACACGTTTGGCCGGTTTTTAGTATTTATTGTTTTTCTGCATAGTTTCTAGCAAATCATAGAAAATTTGACTCTTGTACGTATTACCGTTTTAACGATCGAACAAATACAAGAAATACATAATATGTGTACCAAATTTAAACTTGAACAGTCTAGTATATTCTAAGCAAATTGGTTGTAACATTACAACTGCAAATGAAGTTCACACGCACAAATATTGAGAAATTTCCCATGTTACTTTAAGTATTGTGGGTTCTGACTGAACATTGGCTAACATCCGTTACGGCAAGTGTTATAGCAAATGATACTATGGCAAAAGAAGGAACCCGCGAAAATGGCCCGCGTGTTTCGGATGAGATAAAAATCACTTCAAGGGTTTACACTTGTCGCGCATAGCATTGCCGGCAGTTAGGCTAAGTTTTCCTTATATAAAATTATTATTATGAATATTCTAGTTATAAGTGTTGTTATCTATTTTTATTTGTTTTTATTTAGAAATTACCTTTGTTTCGTTTTTTATTGTGTATTATTCCTTTTGTTTAAGTTTTGTATGTTCAATTTTATGTTAGAACTAAGTAAAATAAATGAGATGCAAAACACACACACCCCACCTTACACACCGCCGCCTCAGGCATCCCTCTCTATCACACCTCTCTTTCCTTCCCACACGCGCGCACTACTGGTCCGCTCCCGCACTAGTTCCGCTCCTACATTTTCCTATAAAGTCCCGGCCTTCGGCCATAAAAAGTCAGTCATCATTCACCTGCACATCTACAAGCTACACGAACAAGAAGCATCAGTGATATTTCAACCAGTGCTTTCATTTCACTATAGTAATACAGTCCACCCCCAACAACACTTGAATCGCCGACACTCATTTTATCGAATTTTATTTCAAAGATAACGTTTCACGTATTTTCATTTCATAGACAATTCAGTTCGTCGACATGTCAATACAAGTAATTTCAAATCACGGATTTACAGTTGGCGGACGAGTCATTATATAGATGAATTATTTAACAGAAGTATGTTTCCTAATTTATTGTTTCAATGTTTTTTAAAAAACATAAAAATTACTTCACGTAATATCAGCCGCTTCCTGAGCGTGTTCGCGTATCGCTGGGACAGCCCGATGATGGCAAGGTGGACGCCTTGCACGTTACCTAATTTTCATTTTCATTGTTTTTGTTGTAATATACTAACTCGTAGTTATTTAAGATGCCAATGTTACTAACTCATTTATGGACCTCAGTCTGAAATAAATTTATTCATTAATTCATTCATTCATATCATTTCAATATAAAATATTTCGTATACGCAATTATCAGTATTTAAGGGTTGCAGTCCTAACCTAACCTACTTTCCTGATAGCAGTTCGATTTTGTAAGGGTCACAGTTCTAACCTAACCTATTATTATTATTAATAATAATATAATATTATTATTATTAATAATAAAGGTCACAGTTCTAACCTAACCTATTTTTCTGGTAGCAGTTAGGTTTTGTAAGGGTCGCAGTTCTAACCTAACCTATTTTCCTGGTAGCAGTTCGATTTTGTAAGGGTATATGTGTAAACGATTTTTTTTTTAAAATAAAACATCGAATAAATGATTATCGATATTTTGTAATCCCTCCATTTAAAAAATGTACGAAACAAATCATCGACCAAATAATATTCCTTGAACAGTTTTTGTAAGAATTAATAAAAAATTAAATTTAATTGTCGATTAAACAAGATTACACCAAATGAAAATACGAGAACTAAGTAACTATTTGTTGAAACATTGTCAGTGAAATGATATTTGATGAAAAGTTTGTCGGTAAAAACAAGGTGTAACGTGTTCATCCCGTTTACATGCACCTTGTTGTATTTTTAAACTGAAATCATTAAATATTTCACATAAATCTATGTTTGTTTTGGTTTCGCACTTTGACAGCCAGGTTCATCTGACAGCTGTCACAGATAAAGGATAAAGGTAACAGTAAGTATTTTTGAGCTTGCATTGATCTGTTTTCGATCTTCTTCCATAGATTATTCCAGGCCTCTCGTTGAAATTGACATCTGTCGGAGGTTAAGTTGGTTATTCTTATATTATTAAGTTGGCATCATGTTACAATATTCGTAAGCATAGATAATTTGTTTTTTTTTTTAAAAGGTTTCTGTGGATTTCCTATGGCAAGGTTTTATGCTCTTTCTCTTCGCTCTGAGACTCCATTAAGGATGGTCGATTTTTGAATCGAGCTTAATCGTAAGCGTCAGAACCCCTGGACCAATGGAGATATTTGATGTTTAGAAAATACCAAAATACAGTACCTTTTTGGTACTATTTGATACCTAACTTAAAATAATAAGTACCTCGATGGACAGCGAAAAAACGAGTAAAGAAAGTGGCCAGACATTCTGACGTCAGGATGTCTGGACCATTTTTTTTTACATAGATCGAGATAATAAAACTAATTTATCTCTTTGTTAATATTTACTACCTTTTTAGTACCCCCAATATATAATTTTTTCAAATTTTTTTGGCGTACCAAGAAAATGTTACGCATGAATTTTTTTTTATAGTGGATCAGTCATCAATAACATCATGTACAGTCAAGGTCATAAATATGTATACACTTTAGTACCTTGTCTATTTAATGTCATGTTTAAACTGCCATATATGAATGTCACAGCGATTAAAGTGACAAGGTACTAAAGTGTATACATATTTATGACCTTGACTGTACCTATAATTCTAGTTATTAAAATCATTCTCTGCTTATATTAGAGTGTATGATTTTTAACCCACAATGCAAAAATTATATACCCTAAAATACAGGGTGTTTGGTAGCGGGTTCGACAAACGAAAATGGGAAATACTTGGGGCCAATTGGAACACATTTCTATGCTAAAGCTGATAGTTTTTTTTTATAATTTTTTTCCCTTTTTTTGAAAATTTCCCAAAATTTTACCTTTAAACCTTCTTAATTACCTACCTAAGCAACTTAAACCGACCTTTTTTTAAAATGATGCTCTAATAATGGTTTTATTTTAAAACAAAACCGAAACCCACAGGCGGAGCAAAAAAATAATTATGGGCCCTTAAAGCTATGACAACCTGTGGAAAATAAAATGAAATTTAAGTTTCGACAAGCATTAAAAAAACCACAAGTGATAGACAATTTAAAGCTAATTAAAAAACTTCTCTGGCTAATACTCTTCACAATGATATGCCATTTTAAACAAAAAAAAACAGAAATAAAAATTACGCAGTACATTGAAATTTCTTCACGAAGGTTTATTAAAGAAATCACTTATACCACCGTTATGAATATTGGTGAATACATTAGAGTTAATAATCGCTGGTAAATTACCATTAATAAAAAAACATTTTAAGAGTTTTAAATAAAATTTATTTCGTGCCACACGTAAAATAAATGACCTGCCGAAATTGAAAATAATAGGGTGAAATTAACTAAGTAACTAAAATCAAAATAAAAGGGAACAATTATAGAAGAAGATAGATGATAACAACATTAAGTACTTCGTTTACGAATTTTGTTCAAATTGTGCACCTCTCCCACGGATGCACGCCCTACACGACTTCATTGGTAAATGGTGTACGTTCACCCATTGTAATTAAAGTTCCAAAAACCAATACAACTCAACAAGATTTTCTACAAAGTGTATTTTGCTTTTAAAACACTACAAGCTATTTCAGACACAGATTAAATAGCTAATTTAGTTTATTGTTTTTTTTTTTTCAATCAATGTGGCAAATGCGACAAAAATGTAAGGAATGTATTCCTGACCACAACATTAAAAAAATATTTTGTTAATTTTTGGTAATAATGTATCTACCGATGACTGTAACGATGATTTCTTTAATATACCTTCGTGAAGAAATTTCAATGTACTGCGTAATTTTTATATCTGTTTTTTTTTTGTTTAAAATGGCATATCATTGCGAAGAGTATTAGCCAGAGAAGTTTTATAATTAACTTGAAATTGTCTATCACTTGTGGTGTTTTTTTAATGCTTGTCGAAACTTAAATTTCATTTTATTTTCCACAGGTTGTCATAGCTTGAAGGGCCCATAATTATTTTTCTTTGCACGGCCTGTGGGTTTCGGTTTTGTTTTAAAATAAAACCATTATTAGAGCATCATTTAAAAAAAAGGGTGGTTTAAGTTGCTTAGGTAGGTAATTAAGAAGGTTTAAAGGTAAAATTTCGGGAAATTTAAAAAAAAAGGGAAAGAAATTATAAAAAAAAACTATCAGCTTTAGCATAGAAATGAGTTCCAATTAGCCCCAAAGAATTCCCATTTTCGTTTGTCGAACTTAGGGTTTGCAATTCGAATATTCGAATTATTCGCCATAAATATTATTCGAATAAAACGAATATTTCGAATAGTGCAGAAATATGTCTGTAATTATTTACCTTAGCAAAACAATATAACAAAATGCCAGGATTAATTATCCTCCACATTAACAATTCCGTGAAAATAGATTTAAATATTAAAAATAACTTCAAATCTAAGACAAACAATAAATTACCAATTTTTCTTTATCCTTGCCAAAATATTTCTAAAACGAACTAAATGCCGTACCGTAATTGGTAAAAGGGGTAGCGTAGCGAGAGCGAGCTTAAGGATTAGTTCATGTTTTTTGTGGTGTGGTGTGGTGATGGTGATTCCTACACGGTTGAGTGCAAGTTTACGTCACGTGTTAATAAATGGTCTAGGTGCTGTGATGATGTTGAATTGCCGACTGACATGAAAAGATGTAAGTAAACCAAATTATAATTTTAATATAAACTACTAATCAGCGGCAAATCTAAGTTGCCCTCTCTCTCTCTCTCTCTCTCTCTCTCTCTTTCACCTCACCTTACAAACATGTATGTAGAGTGGGCGGTTAGATTTGCCGCCGAGTATAGTTTGAATTTGTTGATTGCCAAAAAGTTGATAGTTAGTAATTTCTTTATATACATACGGAACGAGTGCTCGTTATTGATTTGTTTTTATTGTAACTTATAATAAACAAAGTAAATTTATATTGTAACTGTGTGCTGTGATTGGTTTATTAAATTGTTTACTTTTTTTCAAAAGTTGTTATCATCCAAATGAATATTATTTAATTTGTAGAAGATACCATAAATGTTATTTTTTTAGTTGTAAGGTCATTACATTTTAATTTTACATTACATATTTTACAATTACACAACTGAGAATCATTATTTTGTTTTATTTTCAAAAGTATTCGAATTATTCGAAATATTCGAATATTGGAAATCTAAGTATTCGTATTATTCGAATACTAAAATTGGACGGATATTGCAAACCCTAGTCGAACCCGCTACCAAACACCCTGTATATGCTATAGGAAAATTTTACTATCAAAAAAAACTTTTTCATACATAACATTTTCCTGGTACGCCAAAAAAATTTGAAAAAATTATATACTGGGGTACTAAAAAGGTAGTAAATATTAACAAAGAGATAAATTAGTTTTATTGTCTCGATCTATGTAAAAAAAAATGGTCCAGACATCCTGACGTCAGAATGTCTGGCCACTTTCTTTACTCGTTTTTTCGCTGTCCATCGAGGTACTTATTATTTTAAGTTAGGTATCAAATAGTACCAAAAAGGTACTGTATTTTGGTATTTTCTAAACATCAAATATCTCCATTGGTCCAGGGGTTCTGACGCTTACGCTTAATCGCTTGAAATTTCCAAACAGTTTCATTTGTTTTCTTCTGACACACTCCAGAACATTTCCTGCGAATGTGATCGCTGTTTATTTGGTGAGTTTTGCTTGTTTTTAACGTTTATTTTGTTTTCGAAACGTAACGTCATAAGGCTTCCGCCTGCTATTTCGAACCTCATTTTTCAATGTTATTTATTCTTTTAAAGGTAGCATCGTCGGATGCATTTCGTCGGCGTGTTCTTCAATATGGCCCGCCACAAATTTTAAGGAAAAAAACGGTAAGTTTTGTTATTTCATTTTGGACAGTTTAGGTTAGGTCTGGGACATCAATCTTAGATCAAAAATCTAAAATAACATTTTTTCCCTCTTTCACAGCTCCCTGAGCTTTTTTTTTTCAACTTTAATCTTCATGCGGTTTTCGTCGCTTTAACATCGATCCTTCGGTTTCTCCAGGGATCGCATATTTTTCCACGTGTCGTCATGCATCACGACCGGCAACTTTTCAAAATGGCTTAATTTAACTTCTTTTCCATTTATTCGTTCCTTTTAACATGACGTTAAACTTTAATTTATTATTTACCTTCTAATCGAATACTAGACTCTTAGTTGGGCTAGTAGGTCAATAATGTAACATAGGACTTTTTGCTACTTAGCTAAAATCTATTTGTTTCACTTTAAAACACCTTTAATTTAAACTTTCCACCTGCTATAGGTTAGGAAAACTTTAGTATTCAATTTGTTTAATTCTGGTTTAGTCCAGTATAATTTCACTTTAGCTTTTCACTTTATTCGTCCAGTTGTCATGACGTTAAACTGTAATTATACTATTTATTTACCTTCTGGTTGAATACTTGACTCTTAGTTGGGCTAGTAGGTCAATAATTTAACTTCAATTATATTGCTATCAAGCAAAAACCTATTTGTTTTGTTGAAGAATTCAAGCATACCTTTTTTACCTGCTTTGAGTTTGAAATACTTATTAAATTAAATTGTTCTTTAAAACTGGTTTAGCCCAGTTTAATTAAATTCATTTCCTTTAGTTTTCCACAGGCATATCCTGTAATGAACAATTTTTAATAAGGAAATTTAATTCAGTTTGTTTTGCACACCTTCTTACATCTTAGCGTGACAAGGTTCTATCTAAGGAGTAATCTTCTTATTCTTGGAGCTGTACTAGCTTTATTTGGTACAGCCTTCTTCTGTTTGATGCTTAATGCTTTGTTTAAGATCTATTTAAGTTATTAAGTAGAATAAGGTAACTTTAACTACTTATAAGTAAACTTAACACCTAACGTTTACATTCTGTACCAGGGACCGGCCCGCTATCCCTTTCAATGGGTTTTGTATGGGTTTATCGTAAGGATTTACTTACCAAACCCTCTGCCCGTCAAAACCCTTTAAATGTGCTTTTAAAGCGCTATTTCCAAACGATAGCCCATTCTATTAAGCGCTAACCAATACCCTTAATAAACCCTTTAAAAAAGGTTACTAGTATATACGCAATTTTAGACCTTTTGTAGACTTCATAAAACACACGTTACCTTGCGTCCCGTTCGAAGCAAGTGAACAGCCCATTCAACTAAGCGCTAACCCAATACCCTTATAAAACCCTTATTAGTATATGTTAGCGACGGCGTATCGTTTGAAGTTACCGCGCGGAGCGGCAAAGATCTAATACGGTTCGATTTTCTATGGCACACGTTTGTGATTGGCTCGTACAAAAGGGAAAGCTTTATAATAAGCGCTTAAATCGTTAGGAAAACCCTTTCTTAGGGATATCAAGATGAATCAGTTACCAGTTACCAATTTCAAAGGGCTATCCTTATCGTTGGGTTCTTCATTCGATAAGGGAAAGTCAATCGTATGGGTTGCCAATTGGAATGGGTGAGCAAATCAATGGGCTAGCTATTTCAAAGGGAAGCCCTTTGAAAGGCTTTTCCCTATGAAAGGGTTGTCCGGTTCCTGTTCTGTACTAGTTAGTATTTAAATTTTTTCCAATAGAAGCAAGACTATTAGAAAATCTATCTTTTATTTAATTCTCTCCCTCCTTTGAGATTAAAAGGACATTCCTCCACTGAGGATCCGAGGTACTATTTTTTTTATATTTAATATTTCTATCAATTAGTGTCCTGGCGCCCGAGATATTCTCATTTTGTTTCCTTTTTATAAATTTGGACATTAATTAAAACTCCATTAAATTTATTAAAAATTTATTTTTTGAAGTCTATAGTTTATGTTGGTTTGTCTCTCCGACATCTCACCATGGACTAAGATTGGTAAACATTTCATTTGCCATTTTTTATAAATCATTACACATCTCTCTCTCCCCCACTCACACATATATTTTTTAAAACATTACAAAGGGGCACCCCACTTCAAGACCCAGATTATCACTCGCCATCTGGTTGCCTCTCCGGTGAATATTAGGTTTATGGAAGAGTAACTTCATTCCTCGTCATCCCTACCACACTGTCCATCACGCAAATGTCTCCTCTCTGGCAGCAGCTGTCACCCTGTGAGTAGTGCATAAACTTCACAAACTTTGGTTAAACCATCTTATGTGAAGGGAGCACCACCCCAGTGCTTGCGAATGGGGATGGATAATATTCCCTAACTAAACATAAGCAATACTTAGTTTGGATCTCACTTTTATCTCACTTTAAACTGTGTAGGTATTGATTTGTATACTTAGATCTCACTCTAAACTGTGTATTGATTTGTATACTTTACATAATCCACATATCTCCCATCTTCAACATCGTAAAATAATAAGGTCTCAGTGTGCGTAGTGTATGGTCTGTGCAGTCTTTAACTCATAAGTATGTTGTGGTGAACTAAATTGTACATGAATTCTAAATTTACCCGTAGCACTCATTACGCCGGTTTCGAAAGGAAGAACGGACTTCAGGCAACTCTACTTCACCTCACTCCACCTTTTCCATCACCAGCACTCACCGTGCAGCGCGTAGGCGATGTCCTGCGGCTGCAGCCGCTCCTCGCCCAGCTCGAGCTCGTCCTTGACCTCGTGCTCGGAGCACAAGCCCGCCGCGTCGTCCGCGTCGCCCGCGCCACCCCACTCCCGCTCCTCCTTCACGCGCACGGCCGCCGGCGACGACATTGAGTGTTGCATAGTGAAACTAATAACCAATAAAGAATTTGGCTTTAATTAGCTTAAATTCGTCATACACATGATAGATGTCACTTGACAATAATCAATAGAGCATACATACTTATAAAGCAATACAAAAGAGGTTCATATATCATTGAGCGGCATCGGGGAGACGGGTTCACGAGTCAACGCCGGTTGCACTCACAAATGCCACAAATGAGACAGTAATCATTCATAACTCATAACAATAACTTCACCAAAAATTTCCCCTGCATCTGGCAAATAATAACTAGGTACACGTTTCAAGGAAAGGATAATAACAACAACATTCGTAGTAAACTGGACACTCACACACAAAGAGTACATTATAATATAGGAGGATAGAGATATCACTCTATTCAACGATATAACACCATCTAACGCAAATTCCCGTAACTACTATTATGTTACCATACCTAATAATATCAAGGACCAATAATCACACGTACCAATACCAGCCCTGCTGTGCCACTGCCAATGGGCCACTGCCACAGCTTTTTTGAAACTAGAATTTAAAGTTGTTTTCATCTATTTTCTACAGGATTTGATAATTGGGTAGGTAAAGTTTTTGGAAGAGGTGTAATTTATATTTTTTTTCGATAGTCGTCATCCTAAAGATCAAGGAACTGCGGCTCTTTTATTTTTATTCCCTCTAATATTTTAGAATTTTTTTTTTAAATTATTAAGTTGACATTTGTAAACTTTAATGACCGACAAGCTTGTTGCCTTCGTACTTAAGGAAAAAGAAAAAAAAACTCACTTCTATATCTGTCAAACTTTAATGTATGACAAGTGCTGCCACCTAGAGAGTTGTGGTTGAACTAAAGCTATACTATATATACGTACCTAGGCATGTACAGTTTACCACCGAAACATTATTTTGCGACTCTCCATAGAACCGTTTCATAATAAAGTGACGTCTATTTTGTGCCTCTCAGTATGTCACTTTATTATGACGCGGTTCTATGGTGTCACAATAACAAAGTATTCAGCAATACATTTAATAATGAGAGAACTCAGAGAAACGCATTTCCGCACAGACAACGCTTGACTGACTGACATTGGACGGACACATGTTTGACAGTTGACGTTTTGTATTTTTATCAACACTCCAGAGGTCGCTACCGTCAATGAAAATGGGAACCATTCTAAGTGTGCCCCCTGCCTTGACTTGACAATGACAGATATTATAGAAGTGACAGTTTTTTTTTCTTTTTCATTTAGTACGAAGGCAACAAGCTTGTCGGTCATTAAAGTTTACAAATGTCAACTTAATAACTAAAAAAAATATTTTAAAAATATTAGAGGAAATAAAAATAAAAGAGCTGCAGTTTCTTGATCTTAAGGATGACGACTATCGAAAAAAAATATAATTTACACCTCTTCCAAAAACTTTACCTACCCAATTAGCCTTTTTCAATATCGCCATCTAGTGCAAATTGACGGAACTAAAAATAGACATTAGCGTCCATACAAAACGAATTGTTGGAAGTGAAAGCACCGTACGATGTTTAGTTGACAGTTACACTGACGTTGTGATGACAGCGAACTTCGCGTTCGTACACTAGTATAGTAACAGACGATCGGGCATGTACGAACAGAAGTTGCTCCGAACCGCGACCTCGGGACGTGCGTCTTCGCACAGACGATCGTACAAGTCCGCTCCGAAGTTCAAATGCAATAATGAACAGCGCCCGTTCGGAAAGAAATTGGCAACATGATCCAAGGTTGCTAGGTATTTGAAAATAATGTTGTTCCAACTGTCACCACGATGCACTTTTTTTGCCAGGCTATTTAATACATATTTATTAAGGTCGAACCGCACTTGCGAGGCGCGGCGCGGCGCTACACTGGAGCGGCGCGGCCTCTCCTAAACGCACTGTAGCAGCGCGGCAGCGGAGTGGCGCGGCACTTTCGGCCAGTGCGTGGCAAGATTTCATTCGAGATGGACGAAAGTCAACAAAACTCGCAAAACACTCGCAAAATTCATTAATAAAAAAATAAGGAAAAAGAATATGTTTTGCTTACAATCTATGCCCAATAATGTACTTAATTTCACCCAAATATTATTTTTTCTGAATTGGTTCATATAATGTTCGTTTTGCAAATCATATAATTCCGGAAAACCACTAATTACCGATATTGAATTTTCCTCATCCATCGTGCGTCGTCTTGCTCGCTCGGTAGTTGAACTTGAACTGACCGGAATATTTTGCCGCGTCGCGCCGCTGGCTATACCGCACTATTTTACAGCGGCGCGGTGCGGCAAAATATTCTCTCGGACCCAACTCTGCCGCGCAGCGCCGCACCGCGCCTCGCAAGTGCGGTTCGACCTTTACAGGTACACGGCGGTTTGGCCGAACTTCGGAGCGGACATGTGCGATCGTCTGTGCGAAGACGCACGTACCAAGATCGCGGTTCGGAGCAACTTCTGTTCGTACATGTCCGATCGTCCGTTACTAGTGTACGCACACAAAGTTCGCTGTCATGACAACGTCAGTGTAACTGTCAATTAAACATCATCGTACGTGTGTGTAACCAGTTCATTAGGATAGGAATGTTGTTGTTATTATCCTTTCCTTAAAACGTGTAGTTATTATTTGCCAGATGCAAGGGTAAGTTTTGGTGAAGTTATTGTAATGAGTTATGATTACTGTCTCATTTAGTTGTGGCATTTGTGAGTGCAACCGGCGTTGACTCGTGTTCCCCGTCTCCCCGAAGCCGCTCAATGTCGTCGCCGGCGACCGTGCGCGTGAAGGAGGAGCCGGAGTGGGGCGGCGCGGGCGACGCGGACGACGCGGCGGGCTTGTGCTCCGAGCACGAGGTCAAGGACGAGATCAAGGATGAGCTCGTGCTGGGCGAGGAGCGGCTGCAGCCGCAGGACATCGCCTTCGCGCTGCACGGTGAGTGCTGGTGAAGGAAAAGCTGGAGTGAGGTGCAGTTGAGTTGACTGATGTCTGTTCTTCCTTTCGAAACCGGCGGAAAGAGTGCTTCGGATTAATTTAGAATTCATGTAAAATTTAGTTCACCACAACATACTTATGAGTTAAAGACTGCGCAGACCAGACACCACATACACTGAGGAGCCCTCATCACTCATATTATGTTGAAGACGGGAGATACGTAGACTATGTTACACAATTCAATACTCAGTTTAGACTGAGAAACTAAGTAATGTTTTTGGTGAGTTTGAGAATGTTTATCCATTCCTGTTCGCTAGCACAGGGCAGGTGCTCCCTTCACATGTGATGGTTTAATGAAAGTTTGTGAACTCGGTGTGAAACTGTCTCACGGGATGACAGCTGCTGCCAGAGAAGCGGTGGACAGTGGATGGCAGGAATAAGAGAAGGAATTAAACTTTTCTCAACAATTATTATATTTAATATCAATTGATGATATTTATGTAAAGACCTGCAGTGCTATGCTAATGTTCGATATTCTTTTTTCACCTGTTAAATAACTGGCTTGAATGCTGGTTGGCATAATGCAGGGGTTCCCAAACTTATTCTTATGATGCCCCCTTTGTGTCATGGATAAATATCTATGCCCCTAAGTTCACAAGTCCACAAGTTCGTTATTTATTATTGAGATTGGTATTGTTTCAATCCAACATTTTTACAGAAGCCTGTTTTTATAATTTTAAGTATTCGCCCCCCTTCGTATGCCCTCGCGCCTCCCTTGGGGGCGCGCGCCCCACAGTTTGAAAACCTCTGGCGTTATGCATCTTGGCCAAGGGACCTGTTGTGTTCTAACTAAGGTCTTAAAGAAATCTTGAAAAAGTTAGTTATTTTTTTCTTGAACTTAAGGTATACAATCGTCTAGCAAATAAATTCAAAAGTCACACTTCAAATGAACACCAAACACACTAATGGACCGTAGTTGACCTCTTTTCCCGTTGTATTCCTTAGTCCAACACTGCTCCCCGCTGCTAGTAAACGGCTGCCGCTGACCTGCCCTCAGCCCCTAGGACTGTCATCCACGGCCTCAACAGGCGCGAGACGGGAAGTGTGGTTCATTCGACGAACCACTGTAGACACTAGATAGCCATCAACTGACTACCCGACTCGATGGACCATGAACAAGGTTGATATCTTGGGTCATCCAAATAAAAAGTTGTTCTTCTCCACACTCATACTTTATTTCATTTGAAAGACAAAACATACAAAATAACTAGCCTATCTTATACATTCTGGGGGAACATTCTGTTGGCGCGATCTGGGAAGCTCCTCCTAATATTTTCATTTAAAAGAAATACATAAGGATCTTTTTAATAAAATTAACAAAAAAATAAAACCGTCTTCAAAAACCTACTTAAACGCGTTAAATAAAAACCAGCCTCCTAGGAGCCATAGGCATAGCCTATTTAGTGCCTAATAGGTACATAGAATATATCCAAGCCGGTGTCAAGTAAGTATACACAGTAACAATGACACCATGATTCTTGCCACCGACTTCGATATATTCTATGTACCTATTAGGCACTAAATAGGCTATTCCTATGGCTCCTAGGAGGCTGGTTTTTATTTAACGCTTTTTAGTAGGTTTTTGAAGACTGTTTTATTTTTTTGTAAAAAAATTTTTTTTTCGCTTTTTAATGATGCACTTAGTATTATTATGTGATAAACTAAAGCACATAAACATCACATTAAGAAACAATAGCCTAATACCAATCTCTCATCACCCTTAACAAAATGTCGCTGCCCAAGATGCAGGGCCGTTAATCATTGAGGAGTTCTCCCGGTATTTCACCATCAGTTGCACTTCACCATATGTGTTATAATGAGTATACAATTTGCTTCATATTCTTAATAAAGAAATCTCATTGCTGGCGTCAATCACTTAGGTACGACTAAGCAGTTCCGGTGGTCACCTCTGGTCTTCATCATCAGTTCCTCTTCACCAAGAGGTGCTTTTGTACTGCAATTTCTTAAGGTCTTGTAGGTAATACCAAAATCGCTGTATGTGTGCCTATAACTTTTGAGGAGTTCCTTCGATTTCTCATGGATCCCATCATCAGATTATGATTTGGTGACAATGGGACCACCTCGGAAGTATACCCTTTCAAACAAAAAAAGAAGTTTCAAAATTGGTCCACAATTGACGGAGTAATCGCGTAACAAACATACAAAAAAAAAAAAGCAACATACAGTCGAATTGAGAACCTCCTCCTTTTTGGAAGTCGGTTAATAAAACAAATATTAGTGTATTTATAAGTGATATGTACTTTATTTTATGTAAAAAATACATGCATGCATCTTATTCCGAATTTGAGTTTCACGAAGAATCACAGTCACGATGCCCGGCCTATTAAAATCCCGATAAAGCTATCCTGATTATCGTAACTCCGACAACACGGAAAAGCTTATTTTTAAAAGCAGGATATATAAGCTAAGCGACTGTGCCCCAGCGAGTATTGGCTTGTAATGTTTATGGAGCGTGTGGCCCCACATTAGTAACAAATATACAAAATTTCAACTAACAAAACTTTATAGTTTTTGGTAAAAAAAAAAATTTCTTTAGTATTTTTTTTTCTAGCCTACCGATTCCCTTATACGCCACATACGTTATACATTTGCTAATGATGATTACATGGCTTGGACTACGGGACTTAAATGTCATAAAAATAAAATAAGAAATTTCATGACTTACTTTTTCTGTATTTTTTTTTTATTTACATTAGATACAACTACAATTTTTTCACCAATAATAAGCCCTACCTATAATAAGCTACAACATATATTTTATTTTTTATCATAGCTGTGGTAGAATGTGGTGAAATCTGTAAATAAAACACATTACACATAACCATACATTTTTTACACCAACTAGGTACTAGTTATGTTAAAACGAAATGATTGAAACCTCTTTAGAGAAACGTGCATGTGCATAACAAATACTGGCCATTTATATTTTATGAAGGCTAAAAAAACACTTAGCTTATCCGAATAGTTATACCTAATCCGAATCCCGAATTCTCATTATTCCAAATATTAGAACACCCGACTCCATAAAGTTTATTTATGCATATAAACGCTTACCGGCCGCACTCAGAGACGTCAATTAAGTTTTAAGTTTCATTAAAGTAGCTGCTGTCAATTTCTTTGCTATAGCAGTGCGGCAGTAAGTCAATGTTTTTGGTCACACATCTGGTTGATTAATCTAATTTCAACATACCAAAATAGTTTAGTTCTGGCTGTAGTTGCAACTAAATCTAAGGCCTCTGCGCTACGCTCGTCGTGACACCTAACGAGGCGCAAGCCAGGGTGGAACAGTATCGTACTTTTTTTTTTATAATGGGCTTGCTCTTGACTAACTCTTGCCCTTGGAGGACCAAGATTCAGTCTACGATGCAGCGAGCTCACCCAGAAGATACCTATTCACTTGTTGGCTTAAATCAGCTTACCATCAAACTGTTTCTTTTTTCATATTGCTGATTCGGGAATTTTAAATTTGGAATTATAATTCGGCCTTATTGTATGTTTCTTCGGTGTTGTATAAATTTGGGATTTTCAAATTCGGAATTAATTGATTCGAGATTTAAGGCTGTTTAAACTCGTAACTAATCTAATTATTTAAAAAGAAATGGGCTCAGTCAGAAAAGTTCTCCTTGACCAATGACTAGCTCTTTCTCCGTCAGCGCTGCCATTCGCTTCTGATAGCATTTTCGTCTCATATAGGCCGAAATTAAAAAAAATATCACGATTGCGGAGTTTTTTTTTATTGTATTGTCATTAAAGCCAATATCGTTTGAGGTCTTATTAGAACTAGGTGCTTAAGGGGCTAAGGGCTCTCTGTAGACACCTCGATCGGCATCTTAGCTTGCGCGTTCACGAGATAAACCGCCTTTAAAATATGAATACTTCAATATTTCTACCACTATTGCGCACGGCCGCTACAGTCTTAGATTACTTGAATTGTTATAACTATTTATTAAACTAGGATTTCAAAAGTCAGCTTTCGAAACTTATTCGGTTTATTCCAATTTGACATGGCTGCCCAACCGAATTATTAAGACGTTTTCACGTTAAAATCACCTTATGTTGCTTCCCTTAAACGGCTACGGCCTTTAGATCCTAAAAAACAAAAATAAGTTTGATAGAAGCCGGTACAGCAGACTTTAGCAGCAGACATATATTGTTCGGTTTCAGAGTCGTTGAGCGAAGTGAAAGCTGGCGCGGTGTCGCGGGCGCCGCCCGCGGCCGCCGGCGCCGAGGCGGCTCGCGCGCAGGAGGCGCTCGCCGCGCTCAGGCCCTGCTCCGTCAAACTCGAGAGCGTTCCCGTCGACCAGCTCCTGCATGCGTGCACTACTTGCCACAAGACATTCCTCCAAGAAGCCAGTCTGCTCACTCACGCATGTGCTCGTGGTGGCCGTCAAACTCTTGCGAGAAGCGCTGTCAGCGATAAAACGAGAAAATACTTCTGTGATGATTGCGGGAGAAAGTTTCTTATCAAGACATCTTTAATTCGGCATCTTCAACTTCACCAAGAGGAACCTTACGTTTGTAACTTTTGCGAGAAATTGTTCACTAATATCTCTGCCTTACGTAATCACAAGCGAGCTCACTACACGTGCAGTATTTGCCAAAGAGAGTTTAAACAATTGAAAGATTTAAATTCACACAAGAAAACTCACTCGAAGGAAAGACCGCACCCGTGTGACATTTGCAACAAAACGTTTAAGCGACGGAATCACTTGAATTTGCACAAGCTGATTCACTCCGGAATAAAAAGCCACGCTTGTGATGTCTGTAAGAGAGTGTTTAGCCAGCGTTCTAATTTGACCCAGCACATGCGGGTTCACACTGGAGAGAAACCACACTCCTGCGACGTCTGTAAGAAAACGTTTACAGCGAGTGCCGCACTAACTAGGCACATGCTTACTCACACGGCGGCCAGCCCCGAATCGGTGTCTTGCGAAATCTGTAATAAACAGTTTAAGCGTCGCCAGTATTTAGCGGAACATATTAAGAGGGTTCACTTGGGGATCAAACCGCACTCGTGCGATATTTGTAAGAAAGCGTATTCGACTCGCGTCGAAATAGCTGATCACAGTGATCACATGTACGTCAATACAGGGGTCAAACCGCACTTGCGAAATCTGTAAAAAGCGTTTCAGGGTTCGCCAGAGTTTATACAATCATAGGCTGGTTCACTCTCGAGAACTCGTGAAGAGACTGACAGAGGACGAAGAAGAGGATGATGAAATAATGTTGCTTACTTTCATCAAAGAGGAATAAAATCGATTCATTATATACATCCAGAGTTGATGAAGGCAGCTATCAAATTTGTAGCGTTTTCATCGTTAAAAGTCGCCATTTTGTCAACCACCGCGAGCGGGCAGCGCGACCATACTGCCTCCAGAGCGGCTCGGCGGCGCAGCCGAGGTCGCGCGCAGGCCGCTTGCACGTCGCTTGCTTCGGAAAGCGTTGCAAACAAATCCCTACAAAGCTCTGCGGCGCGACCACGGTCGCGGCTGCCGGGCCGCGACTGCTGTGATCCGAATGCTACCTTACGCGGCACATGCGCATTCTCTAAATTGACGGATTTTCAGGCATGCGGTGATTGATTTTAACTGATCTCTTTTATTTGTACCGTAAAACGGGGTAAATTGGTCCAATCTTCACTTTCAACTGGAATTTAAACCGTCTTCCGTAATTCATAGAGTATTTTAAGTTACTACATAAAAATGTGTGGTAAACTCTTTTAGTTGCTTAGTACCCTTAGATTCCCAAATTATTGCCATATTTTGAAATATTCAACAAAAACTGTATTGGATTCCAATTAACCCCCGACGGGATTAATAGGTACGAGAGTGGGGTTAATTGGAATTTTGCCTAGGGCTGTCTGTCACTCAATCTATCCAAAGCTAAGTACCTACCTAGGTATACCTACTAAACAAGTCTCAAAAAATCATTAAAATAGTTACTAAATCAAAAAATCTTTCGTGAGATCTTATTTTTATTGAATTTATTAAGTAATTTTAACTTATACCAGGGCTCGGAACCGGTTTCTAAATAGCGGTAAATATCGTTCTAAAAACCAGGGACCGGACAACCCTTTCATCGGGAAAAGCCTTTCAAAGGGCTTCCCTTTGAAATAGCTAGCCCCGTGATTTGCTCACCCATTCCAATTGGCAACCCATTCGATTGACTTTCCCTTATCGAATGAAGAACCTAACGATAAGGGTAGCCCTTTGAAATTGGTAACCGGTAACTGATTCACATTGATATCCCTATGTAAGGGTTTCCCTAACGTTTAAGCGCTTATTATAAAGCTTTCCCTTTTGTGGAAGGTATATACGAGCCAATCACAAACGTTTGCCATAGAAAATCGAACCGTATTAGATCTTTTGCCTCTCCGCGCGGTAACTTCAAACTATACGCCGTCGGTAACGTATAATAAGGGTTTTATAAGGGTATTTGGTTAGCGCTTAGTTGAATGGGCTGTCATTTACTTGCTTCGAACGGGACGCAAGGTAACGTGTGTTTTATGAAGTCTAAAAAAGGTCTTAAATTGCGTATATACTAGTAACCTTTTTTAAAGGGTTTAATAAGGGTATTGGTTAGCGCTTAATAGAATGGGCTATCGTTTGGAAATAGCGCTTTAACAGCACATTTAAAGGGTTTTGACGGGCAGAGGGTTTGGTAAGTAAATCCTTACGAAAAACCCATACAAAACCCATTGAAAGGGATAGCGGGCCGGTCCCTGCTAAAAACCGGTTTAATTTCGTTCATCCGTTTACCGGTTAATGAAAGGAACGGTTTAAAAAGAACGAAATTATTTAGGTTACCGGATAATAGGAAGAACGAAATTGAAGAACTCCGATAAACCTGTATTAACCGGTTAAACTCAGACTACGACCTTGATGTCGCCGCTCGCCGTACTGCGCAGTTACCGTGTCTCAGGGGTCGGAAACCGGTTTAAAATTGAAACCAGTTTCGGCCATTGAACCCAAACCTGAATGGATAGCTGTTTGGGTTAAGGTTACCGGTATATAAACCGGTTAATTGAAAAACCGGTTTTTCACAAATTTCGTTCTGACAGATTGATTGACAGATTGGGAAAAAGTAGTCGCCATCTTGAACTTTTTAGTTATTAGACCGATTGCTTTCAAAATCGATATCTGGGGATTTGAGTGATCTCCGACGGCAAGATACTGCGTTTTAATTATTTTTATGAGTTATTTATGATCTTGTAAACTATTACTTAATTTTCCGGTTTTGGCCAAGCATTTTTGTCCGTTAGATAGTCCTCGACCCTATATAGTACGCTTTAGACATCAACGACGCCGCGTTTTCAAGTAATTTTTAAGTGGTGGAAGAGTGTTGAGAATGGACATTCAACACGTACTCTTTGACGGCTCAGGTTCAAAATAAAAGGTTCTTTAATTTAAAGGTGGACTGGACTGTATTAAATTCTTCGAGGTTTAGAAACGGAGGGCTACAAAAATACTGAGGTTCTAAGGTTCGGTTCGGTCTTAAGGTTAATGAAGCTCTTGAAGTTCAAAGGAGAAGTTACTTACACTGCTTTGAACTTTTCGTTCGTTCGTTGCCGATCACACAAATTCCCAGGTATCGGTTTTGGAAGCAATCGGTCGAGTAACTAAAAACTTCAAGATGGCGGCTACTTTTTCTCTCTCTGTCAATGAATTCGTTGTCGGAGACCACACAAATCCCCAGATATCGATTTTGGAAGCAATCGAACGAATAACTAAAAAGTTCAAGATGGCGGCTACTTTTTCTCTCTGTCAATGAATTCGTTGTCGGAGACCACACAAATCCCTAGATATCGATTTTGGAAGCAATCGGTCGAATAACTAAAAAGTTCAAGATGGCGGATACTTTTTCTCATTCCGTCAACGGGTTCGTTGTCGGAGACCAATCAAATTCCCAGATATCGATTTTGGAAGCAATCGGTCAAATAACTAAAAAGTTAAAGATGGCGGCTACTTATTCTCATTCTGTCAACGGAATCGTTGTAGGAGACCACACAAATCCCTAGATATCGATTTTGGAAGCAATCGGTCGAATAACTAAAAAGTTCAAGATGGCGGATACTTTTTCTCATTCCGTCAAAGGATTCGGTGTCGGAGACCAAACAAATCCCCAGATATCGATTTTGGAAGCAATCGAACGAATAACTGAAAAGTTCAAGATGGCGGATACTTTTTCTCATTCCGTCAAAGGATTCGGTGTCGGAGACCAAACAAATCCCCAGATATCGATTTTGGAAGCAATCGGTCGAATAACTAAAAAGTTCAAGATGGCGGCTACTTTTTCTCATTCTGTCAACGGATTCGTTGTAGGAGACCACACAAATCCCCAGATATCGATTTTGTAGTGTGTGTAACCGGATTCATTGCCGGAGTCCACACAGATCCCCAGGATTTTGAACTAACTAGATAGCTAACTAAAAAACATTTTTTTATCAATTTTACTAAAATTACGAGGACAACCTAACGCTCAAAAAAATTAGTTAGGTTAGGTTAGGTGTTCATATTGTATTCTAGTGACCCGCCCTTGCTTCGCTCTGGGTACTATTATATTCCGCCTATATCTTTTCCCGGGACTCAAGCTATCTCCATACCAAATTTCATCTAAATCTGTTGAGCAGTTTTCACGTGATGCGCGTTCAAATAAACATATTTACAGCTTTATCATATGTGTAGAATATAGATAGACGAGTAAAACTTGTAAAATGAATAGCATTCGGTGCTATATCTGTATATATTGCAGTGCCAAGTCCAAAATAACCGGTTAAATTTGTGAAAAACCGGTTTTTCAATTAACCGGTTTATATACCGGTAATCTTAACCCAAACCGCTATCCATTCAGGTTTGGGGTCAAAGGCCGGTTTCAATTTCAAACCGATTTCCGACCCCTGGGTGTCACTACTTCACAACCACATAAAAAAAATGTTTGTTTTTAAATTGGTATTGTCAAAAACTGTTACAAGTAGGATGTTCATACTCGGCTAAAATATTCTTCATTACAAGAGGTACTCACAAAAAAATCCCCGAGCCCATATTTTGATGTAAGGGCCGATTTTAATTTTTGACAACCCTATTTGGCCATGCCAATTTACCCCATAGTCAAACCTATTAACCCCCGCGTCGTTCCAATTATACCTGTTGGCGTGCCAATTTCCCCCTTCGCCGTTCCTATTATCCCCAAAATGACCTAAAAACAAGTGGTTATCTAAAACTAAGATTTCCAATGAAATATTGCAATTATTTACTTACTTTTTTATTTCTTTAAATCATAATCCACTACTATGATCGATATTACACCAATTTTAACAGTTTTTCACAATATGACTCATCTAAAACTTGAAATTTAATGGTACATAAAACGCGTGTTCACGACGACCTCACTTTCAACGTGTTTTTTTTACTGAAACGTCATTGCCTGATTTAAATGCTGTGTACCCAGTAGCAAAACATACCTCGCTTATTCAGAAATCAACAACAGTTTGATCTCCGGTCTGTTAGTAATGGGACTAACAGACCGGTTTAGAAAAGCAGATATTTATTCCTATTTACCCCGCCGTTCCAATTTATCCCGTTTTACGGTAGATACTTACCAGTATGTTTTTTTATATTCATATTACAAGATGTTGTTGTCGAGGGGCCAGGCTGAAACCAGCGCCGGGCGCGCCGGCACGTGCCGAGACTGGTGCCCATTGCCAAACTAAACTTCTTTTAAATGTTTCTATCGCTGCCTAATAGAATAAGGAAAGTTGCTAACATTTCGTTTTGGTTTAGTGTTATACATATCTAACTAATATTCTTGTACTGCTGATGATTTTCGTTTAGTGGTAATAAATGATTTTTTACTTTACTTAATTTACGGAAAAACGATATACCTATCTCTGTCGTTTGCAGAGAAGCGTTCCTGCGTCGCAAATGGTGCACTCTACACAGGCGTAGGTATTGACGCGGGGCGCAAACCGCACTCTTGCGAAATCTGAAGAGTACTACCCGGTCACAATATCTGTGCATCTCGCTGGAAGCGACGCCGCTTATTTATTCATACTTTAAAGGAATAATAAAATAAAAAGTAAACAATTTGAAAAAGTGAGCTTTCTTACTCTACATTTTGTAGTGATGATTTTTTGCACATCGTACCCAGCGCGCCGATTTAACGTCACGAGGCGAGGTGCACAGATATTGTGACCGGGTTGTCCAGGGTCTTTCAGTAAGAGCAAGTATCTTTGCCCATTAATAAAAAAAAACTACATTTTTTGCCGCCATTTTGTGAAAAAATTAAACGTCAATATCTGCCATTTAATTATGGCGTGGTACACAGATCACCAACGTTTAGAAATAATCAAACAGCTGTATTATCAAAGGTCATCATACTTCTACAGCTCGATTGACCAATGACCATGGATCTATTGAAAGAGCATTTCAGTGGACGTGTCATCAGCAGATCTGTAGACATCGAGGAGCCGCCAAGACGTTGTGATTAAACGCCGTTAGATTATTTTTTGTGGGGCTATGTTGTCATTAACTCGTGGCATTAAGGTAGCACTTGACAGATTAGTGATAAATTGATATTACCTACATGGTCTTAACCCATTCGACTCCGGCGCCTAGAGCATGAACAATATCCCACGCGCCACCAAACATTTGCAATTTGCGGCGCGGCGCAGACGCACCACGTGCGTCCGTTGGCGTGCGGCGACTGTTCGCTAGGCGCTGGATGGTGTAATGCAAAATTTCTTGTAACCAGATTTATTTTGAGTATTTTATTTGTGTAAATATATTAGTATTATTATAAACTTGCATTAATATAAGTAAGGGTAAAATAATAAATTCAATATTATTGTAGGTAAACCAATTTGCTTAGCATAGAAGTGCATATTCGGAGTCAGAATTCGGAACCAGGTCACAAAATAGGTAGAACACACACAGCAGGTTTACACCACACAGTAACACAGGAGATGCGCAATAATTAACGGACAAGCCAAGATTAAAGAAGCTCCCGCTAATCCTATGACAGACACAATCCCTACCCCAAAACTGTTGATTAATTTAACTTACCGAAAACAAACCAGAAGCCAGGAGTAAAACCCCATTAGAGATAAGGAAAAATAACAATAGAGTTCACGCCCGTTGTTTACCTCTGGCTAGCGATAAGGGTTGTAAAATAGAAAGTGCAATAAATACCTGACGGCTTATTGCCTAACGCACTCGCGATCGCTTTCATTTTTGACAGTTGAAGGCAAGTCTGCCTACAAAATGAAAACAATTATTCCACTTTCAAATCGATCGCGATCGCGAGTACGTTAGGCAATAAGCCCTCTGATTATAGTGCCCGCAAACCAAAATGACGACTGGGGCAATAAAAGCCGGTGAACGTAGGATAGTAGTACGAATATCATAGAGACATCATTCTAATGGTTTTATTTTTATAGAAATTTGTAATATGTAGTCCTGTTTACTTTACTTTGAGTTTTTTACAGTTTATAGTTGACAGTCGCTCGTACGGGCTGTGATCACATCAGGCGAACATTGAGCGGCTGACTGTTAAAGGGCTATTACACTACGCAATAACGCGTAGTTCTTTAGTAGGGTTCTTTTCCCTAAATCGGTATGGTGTAATAAGAGAAAGGGTCCCTGATTTTAGGGCCCTAACAAATAAAAGTAAAACATTGTTTTCAATCAGATATTTTAATAACTACGTTTCATTCATATTGAACACGCGCATACATTAACAATGCAAATAAAAAAGTTCTAAAAATGTTGCTATAAAATAATTAATAATCTTGTTTTCACTGGCTGGCTGGGAACTCGCGCGAAGACCTTAAGTACCAATTTCACCATACGATGTTAAATGTTAAGCGACTGTTAGGTCATACATTCAACTGTCAAAATGTAAGAACTAACAGTCGATTAACATTTAACATCGATTGGTGAAACTGGTACTAAATCTAACATTTTAGTGGAGTCGACCTAGGATGATTGTAGCATAAATGAAAAGTCAAATAAACAAGTGTCATTCGTGTTAATATGTGCCGTCACAGGGATTATCTATATTGTTTTATTACAGAACAAAGTCCTCGCGCCGCCGCGTCTGTCTCTCTGTCTGAACGCGATAAACTCGAAAACTACTAAACGGATTTTCATACGATTCACGAGGAAGGTTTAAGTGTATATAAGTCATTAAAGTTGAGATGCGTAAATGCTCTGCTAGCCGTGCGAAGCCAGGGCGGGTCGCTATTAAGATTAAGGCGGCCAGACAGCCAGCCTGGAAGTTTCCAGGTGAGGGACCTGAGGGACCCGGCTCCTGAGGTAGCCCGGCCGGGGCGGCGGCTAAAGCCCGCGAGCGCTCTGTAGCGCGTCGGGTCTGTAGCGCTCGGGCCGGGGCGGCGGCTAAAGCCCGCGAGCGCTCTGTAGCGCGTCGGGTCTGTAGCGCTCGGGCCGGGGCGGCGGCTAAAGCCCGCGAGCGCTCTGTAGCGCGTCGGGTCTGTAGCGCTCGGGCCGGGGCGGCGGCTAAAGCCCGCGAGCGCTCTGTAGCGCGTCGGGTCTGTAGCGCTCGGGCCGGGGCGGCGGTTAAAGCCCGCGAGCGCTCTGTAGCGCGTCGGGTCTGTAGCGCTCGGGCCGGGGCGGCGGCTAAAGCCCGCGAGGGCTCTGTAGCGCGTCGGGTCTGTAGCGCTCGGGCCGGGGCGGCGGCTAAAGCCCGCGAGCGCTCTGTAGCGCGTCGGGTCTGCGCTCGGGTCGGGGCGGCGGCTAAAGCCCGCGAGCGCTCTGTAGCCCGTCGGGTCTGTAGCGCTCGGGCCGGGGCGGCGGCTAAAGCCCGCGAGCGCTCTGTAGCGCGTCGGGTCTGTAGCGCTCGGGCCGGGGCGGCGGCTAAAGCCCGCGAGCGCTCTGTAGCGCGTCGGGTCTGTAGCGCTCGGGCCGGGGCGGCGGCTAAAGCCCGCGAGCGCTCTGTAGCGCGTCGGGTCTGTAGCGCTCGGGCCGGGGCGGCGGCTAAAGCCCGCGAGCGCTCTGTAGCGCGTCGGGTCTGTAGCGCTCGGGCCGGGGCGGCGGCTAAAGCCCGCGAGCGCTCTGTAGCGCGTCGGGTCTGTAGCGCTCGGGCCGGGGCGGCGGCTAAAGCCCGCGAGGGCTCTGTAGCGCGTCGGGTCTGTAGCGCTCGGGCCGGGGCGGCGGCTAAAGCCCGCGAGCGCTCTGTAGCGCGTCGGGTCTGTAGCGCTCGAGCCGGGGCGGCGGCTAAAGCCCGCGAGCGCTCTGTAGCGCGTCGGGTCTGTAGCGCTCGGGCCGGGGCGGCGGCTAAAGCCCGCGAGCGGTCTGTAGCGCTCGGGTCGGGGCGGCGGCTAAAGCCCGCGCGCGCTCTGTAGCGCGTCGGGTCTGTAGCGATCGGGCCGGGGCGGCGGCTAAAGCCCGCGAGCGCTCTGTAGCGCGTCGGGTCTGTAGCGCTCGGGCCGGGGCGGCAGCTAAAGCCCGCGAGCGCTCTGTAGCGCGTCGGGTCTGTAGCGCTCGGGCCGGGGCGGCGGCTAAAGCCCGCGAGCGCTCTGTAGCCCGTCGGGTCTGTAGCGCTCGGGCCGGGGCGACGGCTAAAGCCCGCGAGCGCTCTGTAGCGCTCGGGCCGGGGCGGCGGCTAAAGCCCGCGAGCGCTCTGTAGCGCGTCGGGTCTGTAGCGCTCGGGCCGGGGCGGCGGCTAAAGCCCGCGAGCGCTCTGTAGCCCGTCGGGTCTGTAGCGCTCGGGCCGGGGCGGCGGCTAAAGCCCGCGAGCGCTCTGTAGCGCGTCGGGTCTGTAGCGCTCGGGCCGGGGCGGCGGCTAAAGCCCGCGAGCGCTCTGTAGCGCGTCGGGTCTGTAGCGCTCGGGCCGGGGCGGCGGCTAAAGCCCGCGAGCGCTCTGTAGCGCGTCGGGTCTGTAGCGCTCGGGCCGGGGCGGCGGCTAAAGCCCGCGAGCGCTCTGTAGCGCGTCGGGTCTGTAGCGCTCGGGCCGGGGCGGCGGCTAAAGCCCGCGAGCGCTCTGTAGCGCGTCGGGTCTGTAGCGCTCGGGCCGGCGGGGGCGGGCCGCTCGTCGAGCACATGCGAGCGACGCCGGACGCTGCCCTTTACAGATTCCGAAAGGGTGCGGCTTGCGCCCCAAGTGGATACGCCGGTGTACAGTCAAACATTTGCGACGCAAAAACGCTTTCAAACGTCACAGGGATATCGGCGTAAAGTCGCGTGTCTTTCGGTAGTTTACAAGGTGTATTTTGGAGAGTGTGACCAGGAACTACACGACCTCATCCCACCCTCCACTTTCTCCAATCGCTCTTCCAGAAGCAGGGAGGACTTCCATCCTCATGTAGTCGAATATCCATCAGTTCGGACGAAGCTGTTTGCTGCGTCATTTCTTATTCGCACTTCCAAGTAGTGGAAGGCTCTCCCTGCGTCTATATTCTGGGAATCCTATAACATTGGTATTTTCAAGGCAAGAGTGAATAGGCATTTTCTGGATAAGCGTGTACCATCTTCGACCTCGTCGTCACTTAACATCAAGTGAAACTGATACAAACGCAAACCCATTTATGATAAAAAAAATATCGTTTTTCCGTAGTGAATGCGCATGTGCCGCGTCACCGAAAGGCGTGTATTGCTTCGGAGTGTGTCTTCTTATGCGTCATCAAACGTCCGCGTGTCTTAAACGCTTTGTTGCAAACGTCGCAGGCGTGGGGTCTGTGGTCGGGCCGGGAGTGACTCAACCGCTGGTGGTTAGTTAAACTCCAGCAAAACTCGAACCGTTTCTTACAGATTTCGCAAGAGTGCGCTTTGACCTCTGTATGGACGACCATGTGTTCAGCTATTTTAGCGCGAGTCGGAAACGCTTTCTTACAAATATCGCACGAGTACGGTTTGATCCCCGCGTGCATCCTCTTAATATGTACCTGTAAATACCGGCGATGCTTTAACTGTTTATTACAGATTTCGCAAGACACCGGTTCGTGGCTGGCCCCCGTGTGAACCCGCATGTGCCTAGTTAGTGCGGCACTCGCTGTAAACGTTTTCTTACAGACGTCGCAGGAGTGTGGTTTCTCTCCAGTGTGAACCCGCATGTGCTGGGTCAAATAAGAACGATGGTTAAACGCTTTCTTACAGACATCACAAGCGTGGCTTTTTATTCCGGAGTGAATCAGCTTGTGCTTGTTCAAGCTACCCCGTTGATTAAACGTTTTCTTACAGATGTCGCAGGAGTGTGGTTTCTCTCCAGTGTGAACCCGCATGTGCTGGGTCAAATAAGAACGCTGGCTAAACACTCTCTTACAGACATCACAAGCGTGGCTTTTTATTCCGGAGTGAATCAGCTTGTGCTTGTTCAAGCTACCCCGTTGATTAAACGTTTTCTTACAGACGTCGCAGGAGTATGGTTTCTCTCCAGTGTGAACCCGCATGTGCTGGGTCAAATTAGAACGAAGGTTAAACGCTTTCTTACAGACATCACAAGCGTGGCTTTTTATTCCGGAGTGAATCAGCTTGTGCTTGTTCAAGCTACCCCGTTGATTAAACGTTTTCTTACAGACGTCGCAGGAGTGTGGTTTCTCTCCAGTGTGAACCCGCATGTGCCGGGTCAAACTAGAACTATGGTTAAACGCTCTCTTACAGACATCACAAGCGTGGCTTTTTATTCCGGAGTGAATCAGCTTGTGCGTGTTCAAGTGCCACCGTAGCTTAAACGTTTTGTTGCAAATGTCGCAAGGGTACGGTCTTTCCTTCGAGTGAGTTTTCTTGTGTGCATTTAAAACTCCCAATTGTTCAAACTCTCTATGGCAAATACTGCACGTGTAGTGAGCTCGCTTGTGATTACGTAGGGCGGAGATATTAGTAAACAATTTCTCGCAAATGTTACAAACGTAAGGTTCCTCTTGATGACGTTGAAGATGCCGAATTAATGAAGTCTTCATAAGAAACGTTTTCCCGCAATTATCACAGAAGTATTTCCTCGTTTTATCGCTGGCAGCGCTTCTCGCAAGAGTTTGACGGCCACCACGAGCACACGCGTGAGTGAGCAGACTGGCTTCTTGGAGGAATGTCTTGTGGCAAGTAGTGCACGCATGCAGGAGCTGGTCGACGGGAACGCTCTCGAGTTTGACGGAGCAGGGCCTGAGCGCGGCGAGCGCCTCCTGCGCGCGAGCCGCCTCGGCGCCGGCGGCCGCGGGCGGCGCCCGAGACACCGCGCCAGCTTTCACTTCGCTCAACGACTCTGAAACCGAACAATATATGTAAGTAAAGTCTGCTGTACCGGCTTCTGTCAAGCTTATTTTTGTTTGTTAGGATCTAAAGGCCGTAGCGTAAGGGAAGCAACATGGCCCTTTGAAGATAATGTGTTTTTTTTCTATGATTAGTAACGAGGTTGAACAGCCTGAAATCTCGAATAATTCCGAATTTATTGATACTGAAAATATAAGGTCGAATTTTACATTGGCCCAATGGTGAAAATTGTTTACCGAATATTTTTTGTATGAATGTTGACATTTAAGAAACCTATAATTCTTAACTTCAAAACCCTAAACCAGAAAGTAAAATGAAAATAAAAATAACCGGTCAAGTGAGAGTCGGACTCGCGCACTGAAGGTTCCGGACACGTTTGGCCGGTTTTTAGTATTTATTGTTTTTCTGCATAGTTTCTAGCAAATCATAGAAAATTTGACTCTTGTACGTATTACCGTTTTAACGATCGAACAAATACAAGAAATACATAATATGTGTACCAAATTTAAACTTGAACAGTCTAGTATATTCTAAGCAAATTGGTTGTAACATTACAACTGCAAATGAAGTTCACACGCACAAATATTGAGAAATTTCCCATGTTACTTTAAGTATTGTGGGTTCTGACTGAACATTGGCTAACATCCGTTACGGCAAGTGTTATAGCAAATGATACTATGGCAAAAGAAGGAACCCGCGAAAATGGCCCGCGTGTTTCGGATGAGATAAAAATCACTTCAAGGGTTTACACTTGTCGCGCATAGCATTGCCGGCAGTTAGGCTAAGTTTTCCTTATATAAAATTATTATTATGAATATTCTAGTTATAAGTGTTGTTATCTATTTTTATTTGTTTTTATTTAGAAATTACCTTTGTTTCGTTTTTTATTGTGTATTATTCCTTTTGTTTAAGTTTTGTATGTTCAATTTTATGTTAGAACTAAGTAAAATAAATGAGATGCAAAACACACACACCCCACCTTACACACCGCCGCCTCAGGCATCCCTCTCTATCACACCTCTCTTTCCTTCCCACACGCGCGCACTACTGGTCCGCTCCCGCACTAGTTCCGCTCCTACATTTTCCTATAAAGTCCCGGCCTTCGGCCATAAAAAGTCAGTCATCATTCACCTGCACATCTACAAGCTACACGAACAAGAAGCATCAGTGATATTTCAACCAGTGCTTTCATTTCACTATAGTAATACAGTCCACCCCCAACAACACTTGAATCGCCGACACTCATTTTATCGAATTTTATTTCAAAGATAACGTTTCACGTATTTTCATTTCATAGACAATTCAGTTCGTCGACATGTCAATACAAGTAATTTCAAATCACGGATTTACAGTTGGCGGACGAGTCATTATATAGATGAATTATTTAACAGAAGTATGTTTCCTAATTTATTGTTTCAATGTTTTTTAAAAAACATAAAAATTACTTCACGTAATATCAGCCGCTTCCTGAGCGTGTTCGCGTATCGCTGGGACAGCCCGATGATGGCAAGGTGGACGCCTTGCACGTTACCTAATTTTCATTTTCATTGTTTTTGTTGTAATATACTAACTCGTAGTTATTTAAGATGCCAATGTTACTAACTCATTTATGGACCTCAGTCTGAAATAAATTTATTCATTAATTCATTCATTCATATCATTTCAATATAAAATATTTCGTATACGCAATTATCAGTATTTAAGGGTTGCAGTCCTAACCTAACCTACTTTCCTGATAGCAGTTCGATTTTGTAAGGGTCACAGTTCTAACCTAACCTATTATTATTATTAATAATAATATAATATTATTATTATTAATAATAAAGGTCACAGTTCTAACCTAACCTATTTTTCTGGTAGCAGTTAGGTTTTGTAAGGGTCGCAGTTCTAACCTAACCTATTTTCCTGGTAGCAGTTCGATTTTGTAAGGGTATATGTGTAAACGATTTTTTTTTTAAAATAAAACATCGAATAAATGATTATCGATATTTTGTAATCCCTCCATTTAAAAAATGTACGAAACAAATCATCGACCAAATAATATTCCTTGAACAGTTTTTGTAAGAATTAATAAAAAATTAAATTTAATTGTCGATTAAACAAGATTACACCAAATGAAAATACGAGAACTAAGTAACTATTTGTTGAAACATTGTCAGTGAAATGATATTTGATGAAAAGTTTGTCGGTAAAAACAAGGTGTAACGTGTTCATCCCGTTTACATGCACCTTGTTGTATTTTTAAACTGAAATCATTAAATATTTCACATAAATCTATGTTTGTTTTGGTTTCGCACTTTGACAGCCAGGTTCATCTGACAGCTGTCACAGATAAAGGATAAAGGTAACAGTAAGTATTTTTGAGCTTGCATTGATCTGTTTTCGATCTTCTTCCATAGATTATTCCAGGCCTCTCGTTGAAATTGACATCTGTCGGAGGTTAAGTTGGTTATTCTTATATTATTAAGTTGGCATCATGTTACAATATTCGTAAGCATAGATAATTTGTTTTTTTTTTTAAAAGGTTTCTGTGGATTTCCTATGGCAAGGTTTTATGCTCTTTCTCTTCGCTCTGAGACTCCATTAAGGATGGTCGATTTTTGAATCGAGCTTAATCGTAAGCGTCAGAACCCCTGGACCAATGGAGATATTTGATGTTTAGAAAATACCAAAATACAGTACCTTTTTGGTACTATTTGATACCTAACTTAAAATAATAAGTACCTCGATGGACAGCGAAAAAACGAGTAAAGAAAGTGGCCAGACATTCTGACGTCAGGATGTCTGGACCATTTTTTTTTACATAGATCGAGATAATAAAACTAATTTATCTCTTTGTTAATATTTACTACCTTTTTAGTACCCCCAATATATAATTTTTTCAAATTTTTTTGGCGTACCAAGAAAATGTTACGCATGAATTTTTTTTTATAGTGGATCAGTCATCAATAACATCATGTACAGTCAAGGTCATAAATATGTATACACTTTAGTACCTTGTCTATTTAATGTCATGTTTAAACTGCCATATATGAATGTCACAGCGATTAAAGTGACAAGGTACTAAAGTGTATACATATTTATGACCTTGACTGTACCTATAATTCTAGTTATTAAAATCATTCTCTGCTTATATTAGAGTGTATGATTTTTAACCCACAATGCAAAAATTATATACCCTAAAATACAGGGTGTTTGGTAGCGGGTTCGACAAACGAAAATGGGAAATACTTGGGGCCAATTGGAACACATTTCTATGCTAAAGCTGATAGTTTTTTTTTATAATTTTTTTCCCTTTTTTTGAAAATTTCCCAAAATTTTACCTTTAAACCTTCTTAATTACCTACCTAAGCAACTTAAACCGACCTTTTTTTAAAATGATGCTCTAATAATGGTTTTATTTTAAAACAAAACCGAAACCCACAGGCGGAGCAAAAAAATAATTATGGGCCCTTAAAGCTATGACAACCTGTGGAAAATAAAATGAAATTTAAGTTTCGACAAGCATTAAAAAAACCACAAGTGATAGACAATTTAAAGCTAATTAAAAAACTTCTCTGGCTAATACTCTTCACAATGATATGCCATTTTAAACAAAAAAAAACAGAAATAAAAATTACGCAGTACATTGAAATTTCTTCACGAAGGTTTATTAAAGAAATCACTTATACCACCGTTATGAATATTGGTGAATACATTAGAGTTAATAATCGCTGGTAAATTACCATTAATAAAAAAACATTTTAAGAGTTTTAAATAAAATTTATTTCGTGCCACACGTAAAATAAATGACCTGCCGAAATTGAAAATAATAGGGTGAAATTAACTAAGTAACTAAAATCAAAATAAAAGGGAACAATTATAGAAGAAGATAGATGATAACAACATTAAGTACTTCGTTTACGAATTTTGTTCAAATTGTGCACCTCTCCCACGGATGCACGCCCTACACGACTTCATTGGTAAATGGTGTACGTTCACCCATTGTAATTAAAGTTCCAAAAACCAATACAACTCAACAAGATTTTCTACAAAGTGTATTTTGCTTTTAAAACACTACAAGCTATTTCAGACACAGATTAAATAGCTAATTTAGTTTATTGTTTTTTTTTTTTCAATCAATGTGGCAAATGCGACAAAAATGTAAGGAATGTATTCCTGACCACAACATTAAAAAAATATTTTGTTAATTTTTGGTAATAATGTATCTACCGATGACTGTAACGATGATTTCTTTAATATACCTTCGTGAAGAAATTTCAATGTACTGCGTAATTTTTATATCTGTTTTTTTTTTGTTTAAAATGGCATATCATTGCGAAGAGTATTAGCCAGAGAAGTTTTATAATTAACTTGAAATTGTCTATCACTTGTGGTGTTTTTTTAATGCTTGTCGAAACTTAAATTTCATTTTATTTTCCACAGGTTGTCATAGCTTGAAGGGCCCATAATTATTTTTCTTTGCACGGCCTGTGGGTTTCGGTTTTGTTTTAAAATAAAACCATTATTAGAGCATCATTTAAAAAAAAGGGTGGTTTAAGTTGCTTAGGTAGGTAATTAAGAAGGTTTAAAGGTAAAATTTCGGGAAATTTAAAAAAAAAGGGAAAGAAATTATAAAAAAAAACTATCAGCTTTAGCATAGAAATGAGTTCCAATTAGCCCCAAAGAATTCCCATTTTCGTTTGTCGAACTTAGGGTTTGCAATTCGAATATTCGAATTATTCGCCATAAATATTATTCGAATAAAACGAATATTTCGAATAGTGCAGAAATATGTCTGTAATTATTTACCTTAGCAAAACAATATAACAAAATGCCAGGATTAATTATCCTCCACATTAACAATTCCGTGAAAATAGATTTAAATATTAAAAATAACTTCAAATCTAAGACAAACAATAAATTACCAATTTTTCTTTATCCTTGCCAAAATATTTCTAAAACGAACTAAATGCCGTACCGTAATTGGTAAAAGGGGTAGCGTAGCGAGAGCGAGCTTAAGGATTAGTTCATGTTTTTTGTGGTGTGGTGTGGTGATGGTGATTCCTACACGGTTGAGTGCAAGTTTACGTCACGTGTTAATAAATGGTCTAGGTGCTGTGATGATGTTGAATTGCCGACTGACATGAAAAGATGTAAGTAAACCAAATTATAATTTTAATATAAACTACTAATCAGCGGCAAATCTAAGTTGCCCTCTCTCTCTCTCTCTCTCTCTCTCTCTCTTTCACCTCACCTTACAAACATGTATGTAGAGTGGGCGGTTAGATTTGCCGCCGAGTATAGTTTGAATTTGTTGATTGCCAAAAAGTTGATAGTTAGTAATTTCTTTATATACATACGGAACGAGTGCTCGTTATTGATTTGTTTTTATTGTAACTTATAATAAACAAAGTAAATTTATATTGTAACTGTGTGCTGTGATTGGTTTATTAAATTGTTTACTTTTTTTCAAAAGTTGTTATCATCCAAATGAATATTATTTAATTTGTAGAAGATACCATAAATGTTATTTTTTTAGTTGTAAGGTCATTACATTTTAATTTTACATTACATATTTTACAATTACACAACTGAGAATCATTATTTTGTTTTATTTTCAAAAGTATTCGAATTATTCGAAATATTCGAATATTGGAAATCTAAGTATTCGTATTATTCGAATACTAAAATTGGACGGATATTGCAAACCCTAGTCGAACCCGCTACCAAACACCCTGTATATGCTATAGGAAAATTTTACTATCAAAAAAAACTTTTTCATACATAACATTTTCCTGGTACGCCAAAAAAATTTGAAAAAATTATATACTGGGGTACTAAAAAGGTAGTAAATATTAACAAAGAGATAAATTAGTTTTATTGTCTCGATCTATGTAAAAAAAAATGGTCCAGACATCCTGACGTCAGAATGTCTGGCCACTTTCTTTACTCGTTTTTTCGCTGTCCATCGAGGTACTTATTATTTTAAGTTAGGTATCAAATAGTACCAAAAAGGTACTGTATTTTGGTATTTTCTAAACATCAAATATCTCCATTGGTCCAGGGGTTCTGACGCTTACGCTTAATCGCTTGAAATTTCCAAACAGTTTCATTTGTTTTCTTCTGACACACTCCAGAACATTTCCTGCGAATGTGATCGCTGTTTATTTGGTGAGTTTTGCTTGTTTTTAACGTTTATTTTGTTTTCGAAACGTAACGTCATAAGGCTTCCGCCTGCTATTTCGAACCTCATTTTTCAATGTTATTTATTCTTTTAAAGGTAGCATCGTCGGATGCATTTCGTCGGCGTGTTCTTCAATATGGCCCGCCACAAATTTTAAGGAAAAAAACGGTAAGTTTTGTTATTTCATTTTGGACAGTTTAGGTTAGGTCTGGGACATCAATCTTAGATCAAAAATCTAAAATAACATTTTTTCCCTCTTTCACAGCTCCCTGAGCTTTTTTTTTTCAACTTTAATCTTCATGCGGTTTTCGTCGCTTTAACATCGATCCTTCGGTTTCTCCAGGGATCGCATATTTTTCCACGTGTCGTCATGCATCACGACCGGCAACTTTTCAAAATGGCTTAATTTAACTTCTTTTCCATTTATTCGTTCCTTTTAACATGACGTTAAACTTTAATTTATTATTTACCTTCTAATCGAATACTAGACTCTTAGTTGGGCTAGTAGGTCAATAATGTAACATAGGACTTTTTGCTACTTAGCTAAAATCTATTTGTTTCACTTTAAAACACCTTTAATTTAAACTTTCCACCTGCTATAGGTTAGGAAAACTTTAGTATTCAATTTGTTTAATTCTGGTTTAGTCCAGTATAATTTCACTTTAGCTTTTCACTTTATTCGTCCAGTTGTCATGACGTTAAACTGTAATTATACTATTTATTTACCTTCTGGTTGAATACTTGACTCTTAGTTGGGCTAGTAGGTCAATAATTTAACTTCAATTATATTGCTATCAAGCAAAAACCTATTTGTTTTGTTGAAGAATTCAAGCATACCTTTTTTACCTGCTTTGAGTTTGAAATACTTATTAAATTAAATTGTTCTTTAAAACTGGTTTAGCCCAGTTTAATTAAATTCATTTCCTTTAGTTTTCCACAGGCATATCCTGTAATGAACAATTTTTAATAAGGAAATTTAATTCAGTTTGTTTTGCACACCTTCTTACATCTTAGCGTGACAAGGTTCTATCTAAGGAGTAATCTTCTTATTCTTGGAGCTGTACTAGCTTTATTTGGTACAGCCTTCTTCTGTTTGATGCTTAATGCTTTGTTTAAGATCTATTTAAGTTATTAAGTAGAATAAGGTAACTTTAACTACTTATAAGTAAACTTAACACCTAACGTTTACATTCTGTACCAGGGACCGGCCCGCTATCCCTTTCAATGGGTTTTGTATGGGTTTATCGTAAGGATTTACTTACCAAACCCTCTGCCCGTCAAAACCCTTTAAATGTGCTTTTAAAGCGCTATTTCCAAACGATAGCCCATTCTATTAAGCGCTAACCAATACCCTTAATAAACCCTTTAAAAAAGGTTACTAGTATATACGCAATTTTAGACCTTTTGTAGACTTCATAAAACACACGTTACCTTGCGTCCCGTTCGAAGCAAGTGAACAGCCCATTCAACTAAGCGCTAACCCAATACCCTTATAAAACCCTTATTAGTATATGTTAGCGACGGCGTATCGTTTGAAGTTACCGCGCGGAGCGGCAAAGATCTAATACGGTTCGATTTTCTATGGCACACGTTTGTGATTGGCTCGTACAAAAGGGAAAGCTTTATAATAAGCGCTTAAATCGTTAGGAAAACCCTTTCTTAGGGATATCAAGATGAATCAGTTACCAGTTACCAATTTCAAAGGGCTATCCTTATCGTTGGGTTCTTCATTCGATAAGGGAAAGTCAATCGTATGGGTTGCCAATTGGAATGGGTGAGCAAATCAATGGGCTAGCTATTTCAAAGGGAAGCCCTTTGAAAGGCTTTTCCCTATGAAAGGGTTGTCCGGTTCCTGTTCTGTACTAGTTAGTATTTAAATTTTTTCCAATAGAAGCAAGACTATTAGAAAATCTATCTTTTATTTAATTCTCTCCCTCCTTTGAGATTAAAAGGACATTCCTCCACTGAGGATCCGAGGTACTATTTTTTTTATATTTAATATTTCTATCAATTAGTGTCCTGGCGCCCGAGATATTCTCATTTTGTTTCCTTTTTATAAATTTGGACATTAATTAAAACTCCATTAAATTTATTAAAAATTTATTTTTTGAAGTCTATAGTTTATGTTGGTTTGTCTCTCCGACATCTCACCATGGACTAAGATTGGTAAACATTTCATTTGCCATTTTTTATAAATCATTACACATCTCTCTCTCCCCCACTCACACATATATTTTTTAAAACATTACAAAGGGGCACCCCACTTCAAGACCCAGATTATCACTCGCCATCTGGTTGCCTCTCCGGTGAATATTAGGTTTATGGAAGAGTAACTTCATTCCTCGTCATCCCTACCACACTGTCCATCACGCAAATGTCTCCTCTCTGGCAGCAGCTGTCACCCTGTGAGTAGTGCATAAACTTCACAAACTTTGGTTAAACCATCTTATGTGAAGGGAGCACCACCCCAGTGCTTGCGAATGGGGATGGATAATATTCCCTAACTAAACATAAGCAATACTTAGTTTGGATCTCACTTTTATCTCACTTTAAACTGTGTAGGTATTGATTTGTATACTTAGATCTCACTCTAAACTGTGTATTGATTTGTATACTTTACATAATCCACATATCTCCCATCTTCAACATCGTAAAATAATAAGGTCTCAGTGTGCGTAGTGTATGGTCTGTGCAGTCTTTAACTCATAAGTATGTTGTGGTGAACTAAATTGTACATGAATTCTAAATTTACCCGTAGCACTCATTACGCCGGTTTCGAAAGGAAGAACGGACTTCAGGCAGACGACGCGGTTAGCCTAGTTGGTAGTGACCCTGCCTACGAAGCTAGCGGTCCCGGGTTCGAATCCCGGTATGGGCAAATATTTGTGTGATGAGCGCGAGTATTTGTTCCTGAGTCATGGATGTTTTCTATATATTTAAGTATGTAATTCTTTATATAAGTAAGTATATCGTTGCCTGGTACCCATAGTACAAGCCTAGAGCTTAGTTTGGGACTAGGTCAATTTGTGTGAGATTGTCCCTGATATTTATTTATTTTATTTTATTTTACTTCACCTCACTCCACCTTTTCCATCACCAGCACTCACCGTGCAGCGCGTAGGCGATGTCCTGCGGCTGCAGCCGCTCCTCGCCCAGCTCGAGCTCGTCCTTGACCTCGTGCTCGGAGCACAAGCCCGCCGCGTCGTCCGCGTCGCCCGCGCCACCCCACTCCCGCTCCTCCTTCACGCGCACGGCCGCCGGCGACGACATTGAGTGTTGCATAGTGAAACTAATAACCAATAAAGAATTTGGCTTTAATTAGCTTAAATTCGTCATACACATGATAGATGTCACTTGACAATAATCAATAGAGCATACATACTTATAAAGCAATACAAAAGAGGTTCATATATCATTGAGCGGCATCGGGGAGACGGGTTCACGAGTCAACGCCGGTTGCACTCACAAATGCCACAAATGAGACAGTAATCATTCATAACTCATAACAATAACTTCACCAAAAATTTCCCCTGCATCTGGCAAATAATAACTAGGTACACGTTTCAAGGAAAGGATAATAACAACAACATTCGTAGTAAACTGGACACTCACACACAAAGAGTACATTATAATATAGGAGGATAGAGATATCACTCTATTCAACGATATAACACCATCTAACGCAAATTCCCGTAACTACTATTATGTTACCATACCTAATAATATCAAGGACCAATAATCACACGTACCAATACCAGCCCTGCTGTGCCACTGCCAATGGGCCACTGCCACAGCTTTTTTGAAACTAGAATTTAAAGTTGTTTTCATCTATTTTCTACAGGATTTGATAATTGGGTAGGTAAAGTTTTTGGAAGAGGTGTAATTTATATTTTTTTTCGATAGTCGTCATCCTAAAGATCAAGGAACTGCGGCTCTTTTATTTTTATTCCCTCTAATATTTTAGAATTTTTTTTTTAAATTATTAAGTTGACATTTGTAAACTTTAATGACCGACAAGCTTGTTGCCTTCGTACTTAAGGAAAAAGAAAAAAAAACTCACTTCTATATCTGTCAAACTTTAATGTATGACAAGTGCTGCCACCTAGAGAGTTGTGGTTGAACTAAAGCTATACTATATATACGTACCTAGGCATGTACAGTTTACCACCGAAACATTATTTTGCGACTCTCCATAGAACCGTTTCATAATAAAGTGACGTCTATTTTGTGCCTCTCAGTATGTCACTTTATTATGACGCGGTTCTATGGTGTCACAATAACAAAGTATTCAGCAATACATTTAATAATGAGAGAACTCAGAGAAACGCATTTCCGCACAGACAACGCTTGACTGACTGACATTGGACGGACACATGTTTGACAGTTGACGTTTTGTATTTTTATCAACACTCCAGAGGTCGCTACCGTCAATGAAAATGGGAACCATTCTAAGTGTGCCCCCTGCCTTGACTTGACAATGACAGATATTATAGAAGTGACAGTTTTTTTTTCTTTTTCATTTAGTACGAAGGCAACAAGCTTGTCGGTCATTAAAGTTTACAAATGTCAACTTAATAACTAAAAAAAATATTTTAAAAATATTAGAGGAAATAAAAATAAAAGAGCTGCAGTTTCTTGATCTTAAGGATGACGACTATCGAAAAAAAATATAATTTACACCTCTTCCAAAAACTTTACCTACCCAATTAGCCTTTTTCAATATCGCCATCTAGTGCAAATTGACGGAACTAAAAATAGACATTAGCGTCCATACAAAACGAATTGTTGGAAGTGAAAGCACCGTACGATGTTTAGTTGACAGTTACACTGACGTTGTGATGACAGCGAACTTCGCGTTCGTACACTAGTATAGTAACAGACGATCGGGCATGTACGAACAGAAGTTGCTCCGAACCGCGACCTCGGGACGTGCGTCTTCGCACAGACGATCGTACAAGTCCGCTCCGAAGTTCAAATGCAATAATGAACAGCGCCCGTTCGGAAAGAAATTGGCAACATGATCCAAGGTTGCTAGGTATTTGAAAATAATGTTGTTCCAACTGTCACCACGATGCACTTTTTTTGCCAGGCTATTTAATACATATTTATTAAGGTCGAACCGCACTTGCGAGGCGCGGCGCGGCGCTACACTGGAGCGGCGCGGCCTCTCCTAAACGCACTGTAGCAGCGCGGCAGCGGAGTGGCGCGGCACTTTCGGCCAGTGCGTGGCAAGATTTCATTCGAGATGGACGAAAGTCAACAAAACTCGCAAAACACTCGCAAAATTCATTAATAAAAAAATAAGGAAAAAGAATATGTTTTGCTTACAATCTATGCCCAATAATGTACTTAATTTCACCCAAATATTATTTTTTCTGAATTGGTTCATATAATGTTCGTTTTGCAAATCATATAATTCCGGAAAACCACTAATTACCGATATTGAATTTTCCTCATCCATCGTGCGTCGTCTTGCTCGCTCGGTAGTTGAACTTGAACTGACCGGAATATTTTGCCGCGTCGCGCCGCTGGCTATACCGCACTATTTTACAGCGGCGCGGTGCGGCAAAATATTCTCTCGGACCCAACTCTGCCGCGCAGCGCCGCACCGCGCCTCGCAAGTGCGGTTCGACCTTTACAGGTACACGGCGGTTTGGCCGAACTTCGGAGCGGACATGTGCGATCGTCTGTGCGAAGACGCACGTACCAAGATCGCGGTTCGGAGCAACTTCTGTTCGTACATGTCCGATCGTCCGTTACTAGTGTACGCACACAAAGTTCGCTGTCATGACAACGTCAGTGTAACTGTCAATTAAACATCATCGTACGTGTGTGTAACCAGTTCATTAGGATAGGAATGTTGTTGTTATTATCCTTTCCTTAAAACGTGTAGTTATTATTTGCCAGATGCAAGGGTAAGTTTTGGTGAAGTTATTGTAATGAGTTATGATTACTGTCTCATTTAGTTGTGGCATTTGTGAGTGCAACCGGCGTTGACTCGTGTTCCCCGTCTCCCCGAAGCCGCTCAATGTCGTCGCCGGCGACCGTGCGCGTGAAGGAGGAGCCGGAGTGGGGCGGCGCGGGCGACGCGGACGACGCGGCGGGCTTGTGCTCCGAGCACGAGGTCAAGGACGAGATCAAGGATGAGCTCGTGCTGGGCGAGGAGCGGCTGCAGCCGCAGGACATCGCCTTCGCGCTGCACGGTGAGTGCTGGTGAAGGAAAAGCTGGAGTGAGGTGCAGTTGAGTTGACTGATGTCTGTTCTTCCTTTCGAAACCGGCGGAAAGAGTGCTTCGGATTAATTTAGAATTCATGTAAAATTTAGTTCACCACAACATACTTATGAGTTAAAGACTGCGCAGACCAGACACCACATACACTGAGGAGCCCTCATCACTCATATTATGTTGAAGACGGGAGATACGTAGACTATGTTACACAATTCAATACTCAGTTTAGACTGAGAAACTAAGTAATGTTTTTGGTGAGTTTGAGAATGTTTATCCATTCCTGTTCGCTAGCACAGGGCAGGTGCTCCCTTCACATGTGATGGTTTAATGAAAGTTTGTGAACTCGGTGTGAAACTGTCTCACGGGATGACAGCTGCTGCCAGAGAAGCGGTGGACAGTGGATGGCAGGAATAAGAGAAGGAATTAAACTTTTCTCAACAATTATTATATTTAATATCAATTGATGATATTTATGTAAAGACCTGCAGTGCTATGCTAATGTTCGATATTCTTTTTTCACCTGTTAAATAACTGGCTTGAATGCTGGTTGGCATAATGCAGGGGTTCCCAAACTTATTCTTATGATGCCCCCTTTGTGTCATGGATAAATATCTATGCCCCTAAGTTCACAAGTCCACAAGTTCGTTATTTATTATTGAGATTGGTATTGTTTCAATCCAACATTTTTACAGAAGCCTGTTTTTATAATTTTAAGTATTCGCCCCCCTTCGTATGCCCTCGCGCCTCCCTTGGGGGCGCGCGCCCCACAGTTTGAAAACCTCTGGCGTTATGCATCTTGGCCAAGGGACCTGTTGTGTTCTAACTAAGGTCTTAAAGAAATCTTGAAAAAGTTAGTTATTTTTTTCTTGAACTTAAGGTATACAATCGTCTAGCAAATAAATTCAAAAGTCACACTTCAAATGAACACCAAACACACTAATGGACCGTAGTTGACCTCTTTTCCCGTTGTATTCCTTAGTCCAACACTGCTCCCCGCTGCTAGTAAACGGCTGCCGCTGACCTGCCCTCAGCCCCTAGGACTGTCATCCACGGCCTCAACAGGCGCGAGACGGGAAGTGTGGTTCATTCGACGAACCACTGTAGACACTAGATAGCCATCAACTGACTACCCGACTCGATGGACCATGAACAAGGTTGATATCTTGGGTCATCCAAATAAAAAGTTGTTCTTCTCCACACTCATACTTTATTTCATTTGAAAGACAAAACATACAAAATAACTAGCCTATCTTATACATTCTGGGGGAACATTCTGTTGGCGCGATCTGGGAAGCTCCTCCTAATATTTTCATTTAAAAGAAATACATAAGGATCTTTTTAATAAAATTAACAAAAAAATAAAACCGTCTTCAAAAACCTACTTAAACGCGTTAAATAAAAACCAGCCTCCTAGGAGCCATAGGCATAGCCTATTTAGTGCCTAATAGGTACATAGAATATATCCAAGCCGGTGTCAAGTAAGTATACACAGTAACAATGACACCATGATTCTTGCCACCGACTTCGATATATTCTATGTACCTATTAGGCACTAAATAGGCTATTCCTATGGCTCCTAGGAGGCTGGTTTTTATTTAACGCTTTTTAGTAGGTTTTTGAAGACTGTTTTATTTTTTTGTAAAAAAATTTTTTTTTCGCTTTTTAATGATGCACTTAGTATTATTATGTGATAAACTAAAGCACATAAACATCACATTAAGAAACAATAGCCTAATACCAATCTCTCATCACCCTTAACAAAATGTCGCTGCCCAAGATGCAGGGCCGTTAATCATTGAGGAGTTCTCCCGGTATTTCACCATCAGTTGCACTTCACCATATGTGTTATAATGAGTATACAATTTGCTTCATATTCTTAATAAAGAAATCTCATTGCTGGCGTCAATCACTTAGGTACGACTAAGCAGTTCCGGTGGTCACCTCTGGTCTTCATCATCAGTTCCTCTTCACCAAGAGGTGCTTTTGTACTGCAATTTCTTAAGGTCTTGTAGGTAATACCAAAATCGCTGTATGTGTGCCTATAACTTTTGAGGAGTTCCTTCGATTTCTCATGGATCCCATCATCAGATTATGATTTGGTGACAATGGGACCACCTCGGAAGTATACCCTTTCAAACAAAAAAAGAAGTTTCAAAATTGGTCCACAATTGACGGAGTAATCGCGTAACAAACATACAAAAAAAAAAAAGCAACATACAGTCGAATTGAGAACCTCCTCCTTTTTGGAAGTCGGTTAATAAAACAAATATTAGTGTATTTATAAGTGATATGTACTTTATTTTATGTAAAAAATACATGCATGCATCTTATTCCGAATTTGAGTTTCACGAAGAATCACAGTCACGATGCCCGGCCTATTAAAATCCCGATAAAGCTATCCTGATTATCGTAACTCCGACAACACGGAAAAGCTTATTTTTAAAAGCAGGATATATAAGCTAAGCGACTGTGCCCCAGCGAGTATTGGCTTGTAATGTTTATGGAGCGTGTGGCCCCACATTAGTAACAAATATACAAAATTTCAACTAACAAAACTTTATAGTTTTTGGTAAAAAAAAAAATTTCTTTAGTATTTTTTTTTCTAGCCTACCGATTCCCTTATACGCCACATACGTTATACATTTGCTAATGATGATTACATGGCTTGGACTACGGGACTTAAATGTCATAAAAATAAAATAAGAAATTTCATGACTTACTTTTTCTGTATTTTTTTTTTATTTACATTAGATACAACTACAATTTTTTCACCAATAATAAGCCCTACCTATAATAAGCTACAACATATATTTTATTTTTTATCATAGCTGTGGTAGAATGTGGTGAAATCTGTAAATAAAACACATTACACATAACCATACATTTTTTACACCAACTAGGTACTAGTTATGTTAAAACGAAATGATTGAAACCTCTTTAGAGAAACGTGCATGTGCATAACAAATACTGGCCATTTATATTTTATGAAGGCTAAAAAAACACTTAGCTTATCCGAATAGTTATACCTAATCCGAATCCCGAATTCTCATTATTCCAAATATTAGAACACCCGACTCCATAAAGTTTATTTATGCATATAAACGCTTACCGGCCGCACTCAGAGACGTCAATTAAGTTTTAAGTTTCATTAAAGTAGCTGCTGTCAATTTCTTTGCTATAGCAGTGCGGCAGTAAGTCAATGTTTTTGGTCACACATCTGGTTGATTAATCTAATTTCAACATACCAAAATAGTTTAGTTCTGGCTGTAGTTGCAACTAAATCTAAGGCCTCTGCGCTACGCTCGTCGTGACACCTAACGAGGCGCAAGCCAGGGTGGAACAGTATCGTACTTTTTTTTTTATAATGGGCTTGCTCTTGACTAACTCTTGCCCTTGGAGGACCAAGATTCAGTCTACGATGCAGCGAGCTCACCCAGAAGATACCTATTCACTTGTTGGCTTAAATCAGCTTACCATCAAACTGTTTCTTTTTTCATATTGCTGATTCGGGAATTTTAAATTTGGAATTATAATTCGGCCTTATTGTATGTTTCTTCGGTGTTGTATAAATTTGGGATTTTCAAATTCGGAATTAATTGATTCGAGATTTAAGGCTGTTTAAACTCGTAACTAATCTAATTATTTAAAAAGAAATGGGCTCAGTCAGAAAAGTTCTCCTTGACCAATGACTAGCTCTTTCTCCGTCAGCGCTGCCATTCGCTTCTGATAGCATTTTCGTCTCATATAGGCCGAAATTAAAAAAAATATCACGATTGCGGAGTTTTTTTTTATTGTATTGTCATTAAAGCCAATATCGTTTGAGGTCTTATTAGAACTAGGTGCTTAAGGGGCTAAGGGCTCTCTGTAGACACCTCGATCGGCATCTTAGCTTGCGCGTTCACGAGATAAACCGCCTTTAAAATATGAATACTTCAATATTTCTACCACTATTGCGCACGGCCGCTACAGTCTTAGATTACTTGAATTGTTATAACTATTTATTAAACTAGGATTTCAAAAGTCAGCTTTCGAAACTTATTCGGTTTATTCCAATTTGACATGGCTGCCCAACCGAATTATTAAGACGTTTTCACGTTAAAATCACCTTATGTTGCTTCCCTTAAACGGCTACGGCCTTTAGATCCTAAAAAACAAAAATAAGTTTGATAGAAGCCGGTACAGCAGACTTTAGCAGCAGACATATATTGTTCGGTTTCAGAGTCGTTGAGCGAAGTGAAAGCTGGCGCGGTGTCGCGGGCGCCGCCCGCGGCCGCCGGCGCCGAGGCGGCTCGCGCGCAGGAGGCGCTCGCCGCGCTCAGGCCCTGCTCCGTCAAACTCGAGAGCGTTCCCGTCGACCAGCTCCTGCATGCGTGCACTACTTGCCACAAGACATTCCTCCAAGAAGCCAGTCTGCTCACTCACGCATGTGCTCGTGGTGGCCGTCAAACTCTTGCGAGAAGCGCTGTCAGCGATAAAACGAGAAAATACTTCTGTGATGATTGCGGGAGAAAGTTTCTTATCAAGACATCTTTAATTCGGCATCTTCAACTTCACCAAGAGGAACCTTACGTTTGTAACTTTTGCGAGAAATTGTTCACTAATATCTCTGCCTTACGTAATCACAAGCGAGCTCACTACACGTGCAGTATTTGCCAAAGAGAGTTTAAACAATTGAAAGATTTAAATTCACACAAGAAAACTCACTCGAAGGAAAGACCGCACCCGTGTGACATTTGCAACAAAACGTTTAAGCGACGGAATCACTTGAATTTGCACAAGCTGATTCACTCCGGAATAAAAAGCCACGCTTGTGATGTCTGTAAGAGAGTGTTTAGCCAGCGTTCTAATTTGACCCAGCACATGCGGGTTCACACTGGAGAGAAACCACACTCCTGCGACGTCTGTAAGAAAACGTTTACAGCGAGTGCCGCACTAACTAGGCACATGCTTACTCACACGGCGGCCAGCCCCGAATCGGTGTCTTGCGAAATCTGTAATAAACAGTTTAAGCGTCGCCAGTATTTAGCGGAACATATTAAGAGGGTTCACTTGGGGATCAAACCGCACTCGTGCGATATTTGTAAGAAAGCGTATTCGACTCGCGTCGAAATAGCTGATCACAGTGATCACATGTACGTCAATACAGGGGTCAAACCGCACTTGCGAAATCTGTAAAAAGCGTTTCAGGGTTCGCCAGAGTTTATACAATCATAGGCTGGTTCACTCTCGAGAACTCGTGAAGAGACTGACAGAGGACGAAGAAGAGGATGATGAAATAATGTTGCTTACTTTCATCAAAGAGGAATAAAATCGATTCATTATATACATCCAGAGTTGATGAAGGCAGCTATCAAATTTGTAGCGTTTTCATCGTTAAAAGTCGCCATTTTGTCAACCACCGCGAGCGGGCAGCGCGACCATACTGCCTCCAGAGCGGCTCGGCGGCGCAGCCGAGGTCGCGCGCAGGCCGCTTGCACGTCGCTTGCTTCGGAAAGCGTTGCAAACAAATCCCTACAAAGCTCTGCGGCGCGACCACGGTCGCGGCTGCCGGGCCGCGACTGCTGTGATCCGAATGCTACCTTACGCGGCACATGCGCATTCTCTAAATTGACGGATTTTCAGGCATGCGGTGATTGATTTTAACTGATCTCTTTTATTTGTACCGTAAAACGGGGTAAATTGGTCCAATCTTCACTTTCAACTGGAATTTAAACCGTCTTCCGTAATTCATAGAGTATTTTAAGTTACTACATAAAAATGTGTGGTAAACTCTTTTAGTTGCTTAGTACCCTTAGATTCCCAAATTATTGCCATATTTTGAAATATTCAACAAAAACTGTATTGGATTCCAATTAACCCCCGACGGGATTAATAGGTACGAGAGTGGGGTTAATTGGAATTTTGCCTAGGGCTGTCTGTCACTCAATCTATCCAAAGCTAAGTACCTACCTAGGTATACCTACTAAACAAGTCTCAAAAAATCATTAAAATAGTTACTAAATCAAAAAATCTTTCGTGAGATCTTATTTTTATTGAATTTATTAAGTAATTTTAACTTATACCAGGGCTCGGAACCGGTTTCTAAATAGCGGTAAATATCGTTCTAAAAACCAGGGACCGGACAACCCTTTCATCGGGAAAAGCCTTTCAAAGGGCTTCCCTTTGAAATAGCTAGCCCCGTGATTTGCTCACCCATTCCAATTGGCAACCCATTCGATTGACTTTCCCTTATCGAATGAAGAACCTAACGATAAGGGTAGCCCTTTGAAATTGGTAACCGGTAACTGATTCACATTGATATCCCTATGTAAGGGTTTCCCTAACGTTTAAGCGCTTATTATAAAGCTTTCCCTTTTGTGGAAGGTATATACGAGCCAATCACAAACGTTTGCCATAGAAAATCGAACCGTATTAGATCTTTTGCCTCTCCGCGCGGTAACTTCAAACTATACGCCGTCGGTAACGTATAATAAGGGTTTTATAAGGGTATTTGGTTAGCGCTTAGTTGAATGGGCTGTCATTTACTTGCTTCGAACGGGACGCAAGGTAACGTGTGTTTTATGAAGTCTAAAAAAGGTCTTAAATTGCGTATATACTAGTAACCTTTTTTAAAGGGTTTAATAAGGGTATTGGTTAGCGCTTAATAGAATGGGCTATCGTTTGGAAATAGCGCTTTAACAGCACATTTAAAGGGTTTTGACGGGCAGAGGGTTTGGTAAGTAAATCCTTACGAAAAACCCATACAAAACCCATTGAAAGGGATAGCGGGCCGGTCCCTGCTAAAAACCGGTTTAATTTCGTTCATCCGTTTACCGGTTAATGAAAGGAACGGTTTAAAAAGAACGAAATTATTTAGGTTACCGGATAATAGGAAGAACGAAATTGAAGAACTCCGATAAACCTGTATTAACCGGTTAAACTCAGACTACGACCTTGATGTCGCCGCTCGCCGTACTGCGCAGTTACCGTGTCTCAGGGGTCGGAAACCGGTTTAAAATTGAAACCAGTTTCGGCCATTGAACCCAAACCTGAATGGATAGCTGTTTGGGTTAAGGTTACCGGTATATAAACCGGTTAATTGAAAAACCGGTTTTTCACAAATTTCGTTCTGACAGATTGATTGACAGATTGGGAAAAAGTAGTCGCCATCTTGAACTTTTTAGTTATTAGACCGATTGCTTTCAAAATCGATATCTGGGGATTTGAGTGATCTCCGACGGCAAGATACTGCGTTTTAATTATTTTTATGAGTTATTTATGATCTTGTAAACTATTACTTAATTTTCCGGTTTTGGCCAAGCATTTTTGTCCGTTAGATAGTCCTCGACCCTATATAGTACGCTTTAGACATCAACGACGCCGCGTTTTCAAGTAATTTTTAAGTGGTGGAAGAGTGTTGAGAATGGACATTCAACACGTACTCTTTGACGGCTCAGGTTCAAAATAAAAGGTTCTTTAATTTAAAGGTGGACTGGACTGTATTAAATTCTTCGAGGTTTAGAAACGGAGGGCTACAAAAATACTGAGGTTCTAAGGTTCGGTTCGGTCTTAAGGTTAATGAAGCTCTTGAAGTTCAAAGGAGAAGTTACTTACACTGCTTTGAACTTTTCGTTCGTTCGTTGCCGATCACACAAATTCCCAGGTATCGGTTTTGGAAGCAATCGGTCGAGTAACTAAAAACTTCAAGATGGCGGCTACTTTTTCTCTCTCTGTCAATGAATTCGTTGTCGGAGACCACACAAATCCCCAGATATCGATTTTGGAAGCAATCGAACGAATAACTAAAAAGTTCAAGATGGCGGCTACTTTTTCTCTCTGTCAATGAATTCGTTGTCGGAGACCACACAAATCCCTAGATATCGATTTTGGAAGCAATCGGTCGAATAACTAAAAAGTTCAAGATGGCGGATACTTTTTCTCATTCCGTCAACGGGTTCGTTGTCGGAGACCAATCAAATTCCCAGATATCGATTTTGGAAGCAATCGGTCAAATAACTAAAAAGTTAAAGATGGCGGCTACTTATTCTCATTCTGTCAACGGAATCGTTGTAGGAGACCACACAAATCCCTAGATATCGATTTTGGAAGCAATCGGTCGAATAACTAAAAAGTTCAAGATGGCGGATACTTTTTCTCATTCCGTCAAAGGATTCGGTGTCGGAGACCAAACAAATCCCCAGATATCGATTTTGGAAGCAATCGAACGAATAACTGAAAAGTTCAAGATGGCGGATACTTTTTCTCATTCCGTCAAAGGATTCGGTGTCGGAGACCAAACAAATCCCCAGATATCGATTTTGGAAGCAATCGGTCGAATAACTAAAAAGTTCAAGATGGCGGCTACTTTTTCTCATTCTGTCAACGGATTCGTTGTAGGAGACCACACAAATCCCCAGATATCGATTTTGTAGTGTGTGTAACCGGATTCATTGCCGGAGTCCACACAGATCCCCAGGATTTTGAACTAACTAGATAGCTAACTAAAAAACATTTTTTTATCAATTTTACTAAAATTACGAGGACAACCTAACGCTCAAAAAAATTAGTTAGGTTAGGTTAGGTGTTCATATTGTATTCTAGTGACCCGCCCTTGCTTCGCTCTGGGTACTATTATATTCCGCCTATATCTTTTCCCGGGACTCAAGCTATCTCCATACCAAATTTCATCTAAATCTGTTGAGCAGTTTTCACGTGATGCGCGTTCAAATAAACATATTTACAGCTTTATCATATGTGTAGAATATAGATAGACGAGTAAAACTTGTAAAATGAATAGCATTCGGTGCTATATCTGTATATATTGCAGTGCCAAGTCCAAAATAACCGGTTAAATTTGTGAAAAACCGGTTTTTCAATTAACCGGTTTATATACCGGTAATCTTAACCCAAACCGCTATCCATTCAGGTTTGGGGTCAAAGGCCGGTTTCAATTTCAAACCGATTTCCGACCCCTGGGTGTCACTACTTCACAACCACATAAAAAAAATGTTTGTTTTTAAATTGGTATTGTCAAAAACTGTTACAAGTAGGATGTTCATACTCGGCTAAAATATTCTTCATTACAAGAGGTACTCACAAAAAAATCCCCGAGCCCATATTTTGATGTAAGGGCCGATTTTAATTTTTGACAACCCTATTTGGCCATGCCAATTTACCCCATAGTCAAACCTATTAACCCCCGCGTCGTTCCAATTATACCTGTTGGCGTGCCAATTTCCCCCTTCGCCGTTCCTATTATCCCCAAAATGACCTAAAAACAAGTGGTTATCTAAAACTAAGATTTCCAATGAAATATTGCAATTATTTACTTACTTTTTTATTTCTTTAAATCATAATCCACTACTATGATCGATATTACACCAATTTTAACAGTTTTTCACAATATGACTCATCTAAAACTTGAAATTTAATGGTACATAAAACGCGTGTTCACGACGACCTCACTTTCAACGTGTTTTTTTTACTGAAACGTCATTGCCTGATTTAAATGCTGTGTACCCAGTAGCAAAACATACCTCGCTTATTCAGAAATCAACAACAGTTTGATCTCCGGTCTGTTAGTAATGGGACTAACAGACCGGTTTAGAAAAGCAGATATTTATTCCTATTTACCCCGCCGTTCCAATTTATCCCGTTTTACGGTAGATACTTACCAGTATGTTTTTTTATATTCATATTACAAGATGTTGTTGTCGAGGGGCCAGGCTGAAACCAGCGCCGGGCGCGCCGGCACGTGCCGAGACTGGTGCCCATTGCCAAACTAAACTTCTTTTAAATGTTTCTATCGCTGCCTAATAGAATAAGGAAAGTTGCTAACATTTCGTTTTGGTTTAGTGTTATACATATCTAACTAATATTCTTGTACTGCTGATGATTTTCGTTTAGTGGTAATAAATGATTTTTTACTTTACTTAATTTACGGAAAAACGATATACCTATCTCTGACGTTTGCAGAGAAGCGTTCCTGCGTCGCAAATGGTGCACTCTACACAGGCGTAGGTATTGACGCGGGGCGCAAACCGCACTCTTGCGAAATCTGAAGAGTACTACCCGGTCACAATATCTGTGCATCTCGCTGGAAGCGACGCCGCTTATTTATTCATACTTTAAAGGAATAATAAAATAAAAAGTAAACAATTTGAAAAAGTGAGCTTTTTTACTCTACATTTTGTAGTGCTGATTTTTTGCACATCGTACCCAGCGCGCCGATTTAACGTCACGAGGCGAGGTGCACAGATATTGTGACCGGGTTGTCCAGGGTCTTTCAGTAAGAGCAAGTATCTTTGCCCATTAAAAAAAAAAACTAAATTTTTTGCCGCCATTTTGTGAAAAAATTAAACGTCAATATCTGCCATTTAATTATGGCGTGGTACACAGATCACCAACGTTTAGAAATAATCAAACAGCTGTATTATCAAAGGTCATCATACTTCTACAGCTCGATTGACCAATGACCATGGATCTATTGAAAGAGCATTTCAGTGGACGTGTCATCAGCTGATCTGTAGACATCGAGGAGCCGCCAAGACGTTGTGATTAAACGCCGTTAGATTATTTTGTGTGGGGCTATGTTGTCATTAACTCGTGGCATTAAGGTAGCACTTGACAGATTAGTGATAAATTGATATTACCTACATGGTCTTAACCCATTCGACTCCGGCGCCTAGAGCATGAACAATACCCCACGCGCCACCAAACATTTGCAATTTGCGGCGCGGCGCAGACGCACCACGTGCGCCCGTTGGCGTGCGGCGACTGTTCGCTAGGCGCTGGATGGTGTAATGCAAAATTTCTTGTAACCAGATTTATTTTGAGTATTTTATTTGTGTAAATATATTAGTATTATTATAAACTTGCATTAATATAAGTAAGGGTAAAATAATAAATTCAATATTATTGTAGGTAAACCAATTTGCCTAGCGTAGAAGTGCATATTCGGAGTCAGAATTCGGAGCCAGGTCACAAAATAGGTAGAACACACACAGCAGGTTTACACCATACAGTAACACAGGAGATGCGCAATAATTAACGGACAAGCCAAGATTAAAGAAGCTCCCGCTAATCCTATGACAGACACAATCCCCACCCCAAAACTGTTGATATAACAATAGAGTTCACGCCCGTTGTTTACCTCTGGCTAGCGACAAGGGTTGTAAAATAGAAAGTGCAATAAATACCTGACGGCTTATTGCCTAACGCACTCGCGATCGCGATCGCTTTCATTTTTGACAGTTGAAGGCAAGTCTGCCTACAAAATGAAAACAATTATTCCACTTTCAAATCGATCGCGATCGCGAGTACGTTAGGCAATAAGCCCTCTGATTATAGTGCCCGCAAACCAAAATGACGACTGGGGCAATAAAAGCCGGTGAACGTAGGATAGTAGTACGAATATCATAGATACATCATTCTAATGGTTTTATTTTTATAGGAATTTGTAATATGTAGTCCTGTTTACTTTACTTTGAGTTTTTTAGTTTTGTTTTTTTATTTTGTATGAAAGTAATAAATATCTTATTGCACCTGAATCGGTTACTGGTTACTTGTAAAATGCACATAACACCGTCCACGCCTGCACTACGGCTATATACGCAGCAGTCGTCTCCCGCCACAGGACGCACCGTGTGCGCGTGCTCATAAGTCTGCTAATAAAACATTATTTTGGAAAAAAAAATACCAATCCATTCAAAATGATCATATGATTAGTGGAAATTGATTTAGCCTTTGAAATTCGTGTTGTAACCGGTGTAATAAAAATTACATCTTTGACTCAATATTGTTCATTAAATGAGGACGTTTACAAGATATTTAAAGAAGCAGTTATTAAGTTTCATTCCTCGGCTATAAAACACCGGGTTTGCTTTCATTTTAGAGTATCTTTTGCAAAAGTTACAGCTTAAAAAGTTAGGACGCAACGTTTGCGTCGTCGGCGCTTCGGGAGCGATACGTTCGGACGCATACGTTGCGTCTGCGGAGTCGAATGGGTTAACATAATGATGAAGTAGGTTTGATCACTGTTTACAAACATCAATGTCAATATTATGATATTGTCATTCATTCAATAATTTCCTGGATATCGAAGCTATACAATACTAAAAACTAACTAACTAAATAACTAAGGCACGGTCAGACACAATTTGATACTTGAACACAATGTATATGCTAATAGTTGCATACTAACTCGATATTTAAAAAAAAACTATAGAGAATTTTAACTGTCATCAGATTCAACGTCGTTAACAGTTAGGTTAACCCATTCAACTACAACTACGAAAAGGACATGAAATAGTTTCAACCAATCAATAGTAAATTATATCTTTTGTAAATGATAATAAACAGTTTGTAATTTGAAGATTGTTTCACCGAACTTTGGGTAGGTATTATGTTTACGAACATTCCTCTATATTTTAATTATTTCTCATTTACAAATTGATTCAAGTAAATAAAGTAAATTTTCAATGGTTATTACTTTGATAAAGATAAAAGATATTTATTCAGTAAGTAGGCCGCACGGGCACTTTTACACGTCAAAATCTACCACTTACTACTTTGTTTCCTTTTTTTAATAGGATTAGGTCAAATATTTATTTATATCGATCGATATTTCACCACCAGTTCGATATTTTTTCACGGAAGGGTTGTATATAATACTTAGTAACCGGAGCGAAGCGCAGTAACGTCGTACACGTCGCAGGCTTGTTGTGTTGTGACAAGCGCGACCTAGAAATCAAATTGATTTACTATAGTACACAAAGGCAACGGCCCATTCTACCTTGCTAAAATCGATGGCTGTTGAAGAGCTAACGTAACCTACTTGCACGAAATGATACATACTGGCCATTAATGAGTTTGCTTTTGAACATGTCTGTCATTCTTATTCTATTATATTGATTTTAATATGAATGTAATGTCTCGTAAAAAATGTAATGGTTGAATGTAAATAAAACAACAATATTATCTTCCAGATCATTTTAATTTATATCAGGTTATGGGAATAAAATAAATAAAAGGGACTGGAAGTGATATAAAGCCAAAAATGGCTAGTACCTCGTACCGTATTGAGCTACTAAACAGAAACAATTATGACACTTGGAAGGTTCAGGCAAAAGCCGTTATGATAAAAGCAGGTTTGTGGAATTATGTTCTAAATCCTAAACCGCCGAATACTGAAAAAGATCCTGAGGTTATTGCAAATTATGAAGACAAAGAACTCCTTGCCAGGTCAGAACTTCTTTTGATAATTTCATCTCAAGAAATAAAATATGTAAAAAACTGTTTAACTGCTAAAAATATATGGCTAAAACTCGAGGATATATATGAAAGTAAGCGACCTACTAAGAAGGCTTCACTCCTCAAACAATTAATTGTTGCAAAATATAAAGAAGGTGATGACTTAAGAGAGCACTTAGACAATTTAACAGACATTGTGGATAAACTCGCCAACATGAATGTCGATATAAATGCAGATCTTTTATCCGTCATAATGCTCTACTCCTTATCATCGAAATTCGAGAATTTTCGCATAGCGATCGAATCGCGTGATAAACTGCCTTCTCCAGAGGAGTTAAAGATTAAAATTTTAGAAGAAACCGAAGCTCGTAAACACACTGAAGACATTATAGTTGAAACCAACGCAATGTTTACAAAAAAAAAGTATGTACCCTATAAAAATAAAAATAACCAAGATTTCTGCCAAATTTGTAAGAAGCAAGGGCATAAAACAAATAATTGCCGATTCCGTAATGACCGTAAGAAACAAGAACGATCTAATGCTGCACAAAACATTTGTTTAGCTACGGAACCAAATAAAAATACAAAGAGATGGTGTATTGATAGTGGATGCACATCGCATATGTGTCACAACTTGAAGAGTTTCTCACAAATAAACAAATCTAATGGCATACTCAAATTAGCAGCCGATGACAGCACTGCTAAAATTGAAGGAAGAGGAAACATGCAAATAAAAGTTGATGATAAAAACATAAAACTAGAAGACTCCCTGTACGTACCAAATCTCGCAACCAACCTATTGTCTGTTTCAAAAATAACGAAAAAAGGAAAGACCGTACTATTAAAAAAAAATACAGCGACAGTAAAAGATTCAAAAACAAGGAAAATTGAACTTACAGCTAAAAATATTAATGGTCTTTACTACTTAATAGACAAAAAGGATGATAATGATTTTAAATGCCAAGAAGAAACTACTTTTAATGCTGAAATTGATGATTGGCACAGAAAACTTGGACATATAAATGAAACAAGTTTAAAACAAGCTTTAAAAGATGAAGCAATGAATGGACTCAAGTTTGACATGCATCAAAAATTAAATGAATGCGAAGTATGCATAAAAGGAAAGATGACCCGACTACCTTTTCCCAAAAATAATCAAAACTTGAGAACGACACAACGTCTTGAAATAGTTCATTCAGACGTGTGTGGACCAATGAATGTAGAATCCGTTAGTGGAGGAAAATATTTCGTCACATTTATTGACGAATATTCTCGATACTCAAGAGTATACATAATCCAAAAGAAAAACGAAGTGTTGAATAAATTTAAAATATATAAAGAAGAAATGGAGAGATTTACTGGAAATAAGATAAAATACTTACAATCTGACAATGGAACAGAATATATAAATAAAGAATTGAATGGATATTTGAATCAATGTTGTATAAGTCGAAGACTTAGCTGTGCATACACACCGCAGCAGAATGGAACAGCTGAAAGAAAAAATAGGAGCCTACAAGAAAGGGCCAGATGCCTATTAATAGATGGTAACATGCCAGAAAAATATTGGGCTGAAGCTGTATCCACCGCAAATTATTTATTAAACCGTACTCCATCTAAAGTAATCGAAAACAAAACTCCTTTTGAAATATGGGTTGGAAGAAAGCCATCCGTACAGCACTTACAAATTTTCGGATCGAAAGCATTCGTATTGAATAAAAACAAAAAACAAAAGAAAAAGTTTACATCAAAAGTAACTGAAGGAATATTTCTTGGATATTCGGAAAATAGTAAAGCTTACAGAATATTAGTACCAGAAACGCATCACGTAATTGTAAGCAGAGATGTAAAAGTAATTAATAAATTATATTACGAAAATAAAGATAAAATTGACAAATCCGAAAACAAGAATGAAAAGAAGTTAATAGATATATTTGTCGATAGTAAAAAAGAAAATAATGAAGTATATCAACAATCAGAAGATTGTGAAATATTCGCTGATATTCACAATAATCATGAAGAAAATGAATTGCAACAAAACAATGAATACATTTTTGATCATAATGAAGTAATTGAAAATGAGGCTATACAAACTGATGATAATTCTGTTGCAGATCGCAATGAAGTAACAGACGCTGAGGCAATAGAAATAAATGATATTTTAGAGAATGAAAGACCTCAAAGAACTAGAAAACCAGCAGTTTGGACAAAAGATTACATATGCACAGTTTGCATGAGCGAAGAAGATGATCTAAAATGGAATGATGCAATAATTTCTGAAATAACAGCACACTTAAAAAATAATACCTGGTCTATTGTTAAGAAACCACCTTGTAGAAATGTCATTGACAGCAAGATGATTCTGAAAGATAAATTAGGAACAGTTGGCAATATTGTACGCAAAAAAGCTCGACTAGTAGCCCGAGGATTTTCACAAATACCCGGTGTTGACTACCAGGAAGTTTTCGCACCTGTGACTCGACTAAGTTCAATAAGATTATTAGTGGCTTTAGCTGTACAGAAAGATATGCATTTGGACCAGATTGATATTTGCACTGCATTTTTAAACGGAGATATTGAAGAAGAAATCTATATGAAAAAGCCGAAAAATATAGAAGAATATCTAGAAAAGATAATTAAATCCACAAAGGATGCAGAAATTAAACAAAAAGCTGAAAAAATGCTGCATGATTTAAACCAAGATAAAGAAAACACAGTATGCAAATTAAATAAAGCTGTCTATGGATTAAAACAGTCAGGAAGACGGTGGTACAAGAAACTAGATGCCGAATTAAAATCAATAGGTTTCAAACCCACCAAAGTTGATCCATGCATGTACATATACGCGAAAGGCGGAGAAACTGTTATTATTAGCATATATGTGGACGATATTATAATTGCATGCAAATCTCAAGAAAAAATAGACAATATTAAGAAATTGCTTATACAGAGATTTGAAATGAGAGACTTGGGTAAAATTAATTACTGTCTCGGAATAACTTTCGAAAGAAATGAAAAGCAAATGATACTGAAACAAAGACAGTATATTGAAACTGTATTAGAAAAATTTGGATGCAAAGATTGCAAACCCGCATCTACTCCCATGGATACAGGACTGAAATTAACTAAAGGCACAAGTCCAACAAAGGAAAAGGACATACCCTACCAAAACCTTATAGGATCACTTATGTACTTAGCTGTTGCCACACGTCCTGATATAATGTTTGCAGTAAGTCACCTTAGCCAGTTTAACAACTGCTACACATCTGAACATTTTCAAGCAGCGAAAAGAGTTCTGCGATATTTACAAGGAACTAAAGACTTAGGTCTGACTTACATAAAAGGAAACATGAAGCTTGAAGGAGCAGCTGATGCTGATTGGGCATCGTGCGCCATTGATCGTCGCTCAGTGACAGGCTACGTATTTACATATGGCGGAACACCAATAAGTTGGGAGGCTAAGAAGCAAAGAACAGTTGCACTTAGTACAGCTGAGGCGGAGTACATGGCTCTAACGGAGGCATCGAAAGAAGCCATATACCAGAAAAACTTGCTGAATGAGCTGAATATAAAAACAGGAATCATTGATATTTATAATGATAATCAAGCCGCGCAAAAGTTGGTCAAGAACCCAACTATAAGCACTAAATCCAAACATATCAGCATCAAGGAGCATTTTATCAGAGATGCTATGAAGGATGGACACATAGATGTCAAATACCGTGCTACAGATGATATGGAGGCAGATGTTCTCACAAAAGCTTTACCTGCCATGAAGTTTATTAAACTTAGGACTAAGATGAATATAGTCTAATCTGATTTCGTGAGGCGGAGTGTTGAAGAGCTAACGTAACCTACTTGCACGAAATGATACATACTGGCCATTAATGAGTTTGCTTTTGAACATGTCTGTCATTCTTATTCTATTATATTGATTTTAATATGAATGTAATGTCTCGTAAAAAATGTAATGGTTGAATGTAAATAAAACAACAATATTATCTTCCAGATCATTTTAATTTATATCAATGGCCCCTACGTAAATCATCGAAAGTCAATCGAGGCAATTGTAAGGAATACATAAATACTGCATAATATAACAGTATTTATGTATTCTTTACAATTTAAGAATAATGTAGTAACTAAGCTTTAAAACGCTGTACTGAAAGGTACCTCGATTGACTTTCGATGATTTACGTAGGGGCCATCCAAATATGAACGCACCTGTCACTCGATACCCATCCATTCCACAAACAAGTTGGTTGTTAAAACCACAGAGATCGATTTGTTTAGGTTGCAAGTGTGATACGTCGTTTTGTTTCATGGAGGAAGCATTTTATCGGGCTGTTTGTCCGATCAATCGGACAACGGCGGCCATTTTGACGAGGACCGACGCTTGTCGACCTCAAAATATGTACTGTAGGAGTTGAATAATAACTGCTTCTTCCTTGAGATAATGATACTTTTATTTAAGTTATTTATAAGTTACAAATATTAGATGTTAGCACCTGAAACGCCTTAGGGCGGCTAGAACGACCTACAATTTGTTTTTTAACATTTTTTTTTAAAAGAATTAAAAGTAATTTGTCATACATAACGCAACACGTTCTAAAACGTAACCACAAACTTTTACAGTACCTACCCTCGTTCGACTTTCGTCGTTGTTATGAAGTTCTCAGGGCGTTTTTCACACGTGTTATATAAATAATATATCTTATTTCGTTTATTGTAAACAATATCACAAACATAACCTGTCTTTAGTACCGGTTGAAAACCAGAAAATACCCGGTGTTGCAAACTAAGCCAAGTTGTAAATTGCCTCTTCTTTACAGTGAACGATGTGAACAGCATTATTCTATGTAGGGCTCCCAATTAAACCCATGAGCCATCTTCATCACCATTCGCGCGCCGCTCCGTCGGGTCCCGGCGGGCAGGGCGCCATTCCGCCGGACTCCCAATTTCCCGAATGTCTCGCCACTCTGGTTACGTTATCTCAAGATTACAGAGATTCTGAGGTTTGTGTGAAAATTACTGCGTGGAGTATTTGGGATCGTACCAATTAAATCGGGCCCTTTTTCATTTCAATTGTACACTAGTAGGTACAATAAATTATAAAGTACTAGCTTCTGCCGGCGATTTCTTTCGCGAAGAATCCGTAATTCGCTACACCTATTTTATAAACCATCCCACGGAAAGAGTGATTATTTCGGGATCAAAGGTAGTCTATATATGAGCTCTCTCCGCCAAATTTGATCCAAATCGTTCTAGCCATTTCAGCGTGAAGAAAACATACACCCATCCACATTCACTTACGAATAAAAATAAAAAAAAAAGGTAAAAGATATTTATTCAGTAAGTAGGCCGCACGGGCACTTTTACACGTCAAAATCTACCAGCGCTTCCCAAGAGGAGACCACTGCTGAGAAGAAGCGCCGCAAGAAACTCAACAGTTACAGTAACTCAATACTCACAAACTTTCGCATGTGTAATAAAATATAACAAGTCGGCAACGTACATTTGTTAGCAACTTGTTTAATAAAATAATAATTTACAGAAAAACATTTATATAATTCACAATTCACAACGAATGTTCATTTTTCCTCTTTCAAACAAAGAAAACTAAATTATTCATACTCATAAAACCGTCTTCAAAAACCCACTGAAAAGGGTTAAATAAAGACCGGCCTCCTATAAGAGTCCTAGGAATTGCCTATTTAGTGCCTAATAGGTACATGAAATATATCCAAGCCGGTGTAAAGTATGTATACACAATAGCAAAGACACATGATTCTTGACACTAAATATGCAATTCCTAGGACTCCAAGGAGGCCGGTCTTTAATCTTTTTTTGAAGTCTGTTATAAACCTCACGTAAAAGGGTATTTAATTTTTATTTGAGTAAAATACAATATTCAACCTTCAAAGGATACATCAGATGATTTCATCTCGCACATATTGATTTGATAGTTAAAATATAAGTTATTGTACGACACGGATATTTGTGTGCATAATTGACCGAGCGAGCGACGCTTCCGTTTCAGCTCGGGCAAAACTGCTTTCGTATGTCCGGCTGTTCTCCTCTGCAGGTCGTATTTCTCAACCGATTCTCGTAAAATTTTGTGAGCAGGTTCGATAATTACTACGGAACTAGTGACCCGCCCTCGCTTCGTTTCGGTTAATAACAAACACCACCAAAAATAATTAGTGAAACCGGTCCTGCCGTTGACGCGTGATGCCGCGACCAAGAGAAGTAGGGATTCATTTTTAATTTTTTTGTCGAGTTTTGTGTACGCCTGCAAAGGTAGAATTTGGTGGGCCGTACTAATTAATTTATTAATCAATTATAACTGCAAACAATGATAACCTAAATCTATCACACAATAAAGATTTCATTTCTTTAAATTTTTTCTATATGGCGGAGATGTGGTTTTTGCGATCACCAACTTATTTGCTTTATGTGTTGGTGAACTAACCGCGGCCTATGTCGATGTATGGGGATAACAGTTATCCAACGGCGAAGTTAAGTTTGTCGCGAGGTCTTCAGCTCACAGACCACCAGTAATATTATGCACACAAATATTACTTTGATATTTAAAACGTTACATGAAATTCAGCATACGAGCACTTGAGCAGATAGGTACGTAGGTATTCACTCTTTGTTGAATTGAATTTTTAGAAATGTTTTTATTTTAAAAAGTACTCGATACTCAAACGTTTATTGCATTCCATAATGTTAGTTTACAGATGTACGGCTAACTTAAGTTAATACAGTAATCATTTATTATAACTTAATTATGGACCCTTGTTAGGCACAGCAGCATTAGAAGACAAGAGGGCTTGTAATTGATCTGATCATTATATTGAAAACCTTATTTTCAAATACTAAAGGTCACGCCGAAGTCTAGTCACAAAGTAATTTCTGCCTTCTTTCTATGTAATTATACGACTATGTATACGTGTACAAGACGGCTCGACATCGATCTCGTAAAACCACTTAAACTCCGAGCCGCTAAATAACGAAGCGGTCAAATAATTTGCCAATTCAAATCTGCCCGGAATCCGAATGAGCGCGCTTGTCCACAGCCGCCGACCGACATCGCCAACAAGCAAACGTTTGGAAAAAAAGATTTTGCAGAGGTAAAATAAAGCAATTTTATATCCAAGATATTCTTCTGTAGAATAACGAACAGAATGCCTGTCAAAAGTGTCACTTGGCTAGCCATTTGTATGAGGTTTGTTAATGTTACAACACTTAACGATATTCTGTTCTAATCTTTTCAGATGACATTTGACACTTGGCTAGCAATTATCTGTTCGCTTCGATAAACCACGTGATCAACTTGTGTCACGTGATCTACCAGTGACGTGATTGGTTTAAAAATGAAACGTGATAGAAACGCTAGCTATCGAAAGCATCTTGGCTAGGGCTACAGGGCCGATCGATCCTTTAGGAAGATATAGTTACGTCAGAGGACGCCCAATAATAATAAATTTACGTGTATGTAGAAATTCAAATCATTTATTTATTTAACAATGGTTCAAAATTCAATTATAAGAATAAGAATAAAAATGTTTATTGCCATAACAGCTTTACCTTTGTGTACATAAAATATTTATAATAATATTATCATGTTTATAGCTGTGGCAAAAGGGTCAGACTCAGCGTAAGCTGGCTACTGCTGGCGCAGAAAGACACAGCGCTGGTTTTCAGTTTGACCCTTTTGATTAGACTTTATTATCACTACATAGTATAAAACGAAGTCGCCTCCCGCCGTCTGTCCCTTTGTACGCTTAGATCTCTCAAACTCCGCAACGGATTTTAATGCGGTTTTCACCATCAGTTAGATAATTCTTCACGGAAGGTTTATGTTCATAATAGTACCCGGAGCAAAGCGAGGGCGGGTCGCTAGCGTTATTCTATACAACAGAGTATGTAATGTAAGTGTGAGGTACAACACAATTACTTAAAGATACACACCGCTTGTACTTATTTGTGGTATTTCTACTTAACTATCTTGCAAGACTCGTTTTATTATAATATTTATAAATCAGCGCTGTTCGCTTGGCGTCTGCACATCGGGAATAAACAGCTGAAACCAATAGAACATTTAATTCATTTCATAATCATAATACTATCAATTAAACAAATACTACTGTCTGATAGCTTACAATGGGCTTCATAAGAAGGCTCAGGTCACTCAAAGGGCGATGGAAAGAGCAATGCTGGGTGTCTCCTTGCGAGATCGAATCAGGAATGAGGAGATCCGCAGGAGAACTAATGTAACTGATATAGCTCACAGAATAGCAAACCTTAAGTGGCTCATTGCTCGTAGAACCGATGGCAGTTGGAGCGGAAAGGTTCTAGAGTGGCGACCACGAACCGGGAGACGAAGTGTCGGCAGGCCTTCCACAAGGTGGACCGACGATCTGATAGGACCGGTCGTTGTGGAAAACCTTGGGGAAGGCCTTTGTCCAGCAGTGGACGTCTTGCGGCTGATGATGATGATGATGATGACTGTCTGATAGTAAGTCTTTTTAGGGTTTATTGTTCCAATAATTGAATATAGTGTTAAACAAGGCAGATGAAACTTATAATATTAAGTTAGTGAGTAAGCACTAGTATCTATGTACCAACAAAGTAGTATTAGATTATTGAGCGCATCGATCGCCAACAAACTGACACAGTGTGGCGACATTTAGAATAAGGTACTAAGTACCCCAAATCAATTTACAATAAATAAATAAAAAAGAAATTAATAGATATTACAGTCATTAGCCTAGTTGGTAGTGACCCCGCCTACGAAGCTAGCGGTCCCGGGGTCGAATCCCGGTACGGACAAATATTTGTGACAAGCGCGAGTATTTGTTACTGAGTCATGGATGTTTTCTATGTATTTAAGTATGTATTTCTCTATATAAGTATGTTTATCGTGGTCTAGTACCCATAGTACAGTCAGCCTTATATGTAGCTGCACACTTGTACCTTGTCGCTTTAACGCCTTTGACAGATTAGTGCAGCAGTTCAAACATGACGTTAAAGTGACAAAGCACTAGCGTGTGCAGCTACTTATAAGGCGGACCGTACAAGCCTAGAGCTCATCACGTCACGTCAATTTGTGTGAGATTGTCCCCTCATAATTATTTATTTATTTACAATGATCATGATTTACTCTGTATATTTAGGATAAAAAGATAAAAGATATTTATTCAGTAAGTAGACCGCACGGGCACTTTTAAATCTACCAGCGCTTCCCAAGAGGAGACCACTGCTGAGAAGCGCCGCAAGAAACTCAACAGTTAGTTAATTTTTTTAATAAATAAAGCAGTCCAAGCTAGGTGATGGAAACTGCCACGCACCGCGAGCCGGCGGCCGTGGACAACTCCGCGCGCGAGACAGCCAGCAATAGGGTCGGCCGGCTCGTATTCGGGCCCAATTTGTTTTAAATTCCGCGTTATTGGAGTTGGAGGAAGTCAGGTAGGCTTTGAGGTGATCTGGGGCTCGCTCCCGAACATTTCCGGAGTGGAAATAAATTTTCCTATTCAACCTGTTTCGGATGAGTAATACAGTCATTCAATCGTTCTTGGCATTGGATGTTTACCTAAATAGTGATAAAAACTATCGTTCGCTGTGGTGTGCCTAATAATGCATAATTTAGATAATAATTTAGAATTCAGTTTGGCTTGGAATGGCGGCCATTTTAGTAGTAGGTAAATCTGTGTGCCAATAAACCTGATAATAGAATCCGATTACGTAGAGCAACGTTATAAATCCCTCGTTTCACTACAACTATTTATTTTTACAGCTATAGTTCATTTGTTATCTACGTATATTTATTACACTTGTTTCTCTGAATTTTTCTAACTAATACATACCTTGGGACGACGTTCAGCAATATAACCACTCAAGTAGAGCTCGCGGTCGTGTCAGTGTTTCGTGTAGACGTGTCGGTATCCGTGTCCGTGTTAGGCTGCCTTTCCATAGAAGCGGAGACGAGCGGAGCGGAGAGGAGCCGTGTAGGAATCGACCAATCATATTGGTTGTAATCCAAATCTCGTCTCCGCGCCGCTTCAATGGAAACAGTCAAGCGGAGACAAGATGTGGATTACAACCAATGTGATTGGTCGATTCCTACACGGCTCCTCTCCGCTCCGCTCGTCTCCGCTTCTATGGAAAGGCAGCCTTACACGCCCAAGTAGCACACAAACTGTATAAGAGCTTATACAGCGCCTAAAATGCTGAAACTATATAGGGTTATAAATGCTGTATAAGCTCTTATAGAGCTTTTGTGCTAATTGGGCGGACACGTGCTTATGACCCGTTTCGAACGGGTAGCCGGGTACCTGCCCGTGTACTCCGTGCTCGTGCACATTGTATCGACCTTATTGATACGTAAGCAAACAAGGGCTGTCACTGGCAACTATAGTTGCATAAAGCATGTGAGTGGTTAAATAATAAATCGTCTCTTTTTATCCCCTGACGCAAAAAACTGTATCTGTGTGTGTATCTGTGTATCTGTCTGTGGCATCGTAGCTCCTGAACGGATGAACGGTTAGAAAGGTGACTTAATCGAGAGTGTTCTTAGCTTGGTTTGATGAAAATCCGTTAAGCCGTTTAAAAGTTATTTATTTTATTTATTTATTTCCAGAAGTGAGCGTCTTTTGTTATTTCCAGAAGTGAGCGTCTTTTTTTATTTCCAGAGGTGAGCGTGTTTTGTTATTTCCAGAAGTGAGCGTCTTTTGTTATTTCCAGAAGTGAGCGTCTTTTGCTTAACAGCTTTAAGTTACAGCTGGAAACACGGTCACAGCAACCCAGTAGTGACACATATATTTATTTTATTTAATTTTATTTATTTATTTATCAAGGGAAACAAACAGCAATTAATAATACATATAGTTAATACACAGTAACAAACACATTGGCCAAACAGTTTCCACTACTGGATAAATACATTTTGTTGCTCAAGCTGAACTTATAAACTAAGATTGGTTAATTGTTTTTGCATTTGCTCATACATTGATTGACAAGACAATATTAAGTACCAAAATATTACTCTCTAGCATTCTACCGTTAGAATTGAACTTACTTACAATCCTCAATTATACAACTATTTTTTTTTACTTATGATAAATCTATTATTACTATTCTACAATCCTTTTAATTTCATAAACAAATTTATGTAGAGACATGTGGAAAATGTCAGTGTCTAGGAACTTTTCATTATGATTCTTACACGCTCTGACTAGAAATCTATTCTTTGCATATACTGTACTAGAAGATGGAACAGCAAAAAGATTTAAAGAACGAGTTCTCCTATCAGGGCATCTCAACGAAATATCAGAAAGAAGATTTTGTGAGTCCACCGAGCCGTTTAAGATTTTGAAAAGAAAGATTTGATTTCTTATTTCCCGACGTGTCTGAATAGTTTCAATTGAATACGCATTAAAGGTTTTAAGTTTATACTTCATTCGCCTAATAAATTTCTTTTGAATGTTTTCTATTGCATTGATGTATACAGCATAGTGAGGGTTCCAAACTGTAGATGCATATTCTAGCTGAGATCTAACAAAGGAATGATACAACAATAACATAGTGTTGGGGTCTTTAAAGTCCTGACTTTGCCGGAATATGAATCCCAGCATCCTATAAGCTTTGGATGTAATCCTATTAATGTGCGAAGTTAATTGTACTGAGTTATCAATATATACACCAAGGTCCTTAACCTCCGTTACTTTTTTAAGATTTTGGTTATTAAGTGAGTAAGTATAAGTAATGGGAGTTCGTTTACGCGAGAATGATATATAGCAACATTTTGTCACATTCAGATAAATCCCATTACTGACACAATAATCACTCAATCTGTTTAAGTCGGCATGTAGGTTAGCGCAATCATCCTCAGATTTGATGGTGTTGAATATTTTAGTGTCGTCAGCATACAGCAATGCATGAGAATGATGGAAACAATCAATAACATCGTTAATAAATATGTTAAATAATAAAGGACCCAGGTGAGAGCCCTGGGGGATCCCTGATGAGACTGGAACAAAACTAGACGTATATCCTTTAACCGCAACTGCTTGCGTTCTATTGCGCAAGTACGAAGTGAGCCACCTAAGGAGATTGCCGTGTATGCCAAATGATTCTATTTTTTTAATTAGTAAGGAATGCGAGATTTTATCAAAGGCTCTTGAATAATCCGTATTAACGGCATCGACCTGGAATCCATTATCCATTGCCTCGAGAGTATAGTTTAATAATTCGCAAAGGTTAGACTCCGTGGAACGCTTATTTAAAAATCCATGTTGCTCTTTTATTAACATTGGTCTTACAGTATGATAAAGAGTGTCGTATATAATTTTCTCAAACAATTTAGGGATGGCAGATAATTTAGAGATACCACGATAATGTTTGACATCACGTTTACCACCGGTTTTGTAAATCGGTGCAACGGTTGAACGTTTCCAACAAGTCGGTAGGATGCCTGTTCGTTATGAGCTCTGAAAGCGGTTTTGTCGGGAGTTTTTAATACTTTAACGGCCGCACTATGAGACGTCAATTAACTTTAAAGTTTGATTAATGTTGCTGCTGTCACTTTCTTTGCTATAACAATAGAATAAGACGCAGCAACTTGAATCAAACTTAAAAATTAATTGACGTCTCTGAGTGCGGCAGCAAGTCTTGTAGTGACGAAGTCCGTCCAGTGACGTACGTGCTCGGAGCCCGTTGAAATGTTTGCTCAGAGGTTAGTTTAGGCGCTGAACAAAAATTGAGATCTTACTCGTGCCGCTATTTCGTGTTTTTTTTTTGGATTTCCAAAAAAAAATTCATTTTTTTTGGACTTCCAAAATTTACGCAAATACTTGAAAGTATTTGCGTGAATTGGGGGATAGTGTCGACGGTAACGTGGTCCACTAGTAATATATTAAATCTAAATCTAAAAATTACAAAAACGCCCTGCACAAAATAAAGCTCTGAAAAGTAAATAAATCATATGGCCCTTAAAGTTTAATGTCAGTTGTAGTCATAGTCATATATTTTATTGCCTTATGTTGTAGTTACAAAGATCTTAAATTCTATTACATGGATCAACATAAACCCTGTAAGGGCACTGCAATTACTCAGCTTAATTAAATTGCCTAATTAACTTATTATAATATGTTTTAAGTTTAATACTAACTTTCTTATATTGTCAAGTTACAAATACATACCTACATAGCTACAAATATATATATAATATGTATTATTATTTATTATTCTTATTCAATGTCAAAGTACTCTTGTAAATTATATAAGCATTTGGAAATTAGAAAAATTTTCAGCTTAATATTAAATAATGATTCTTTCACAATATTTTTAATTGTTAGAGGTAACTTATTATATATTCTCACAGCCATATGTTGTGTTCCAGAACTAACTATTTTAAGTTTAGTGAAAGAACTAACTAATTTATTGCGTTTTCTAAGGTTGATTCCGCTATTGCTACAATGAATATCTCTATCCTTTGCAAATTGGGCTTTTACTTTTTGGGCTTTTTTTTGTTTTGTTTTTTAATGTTGCTTCCCTTAAACGGCTACGGCCTTTAGATCCTAAAAAACAAAAATAAGTTTGATAGAAGCCGGTACAGCAGACTTTAGCAGCAGACATATATTTTTCGGTTTCAGAGTCGTTGAGCGAAGTGAAAGCTGGCGCGGTGTCTCGGGCGCCGCCTGCGGCCGCCGGCGCCGAGGCGGCTCGCGCGCAGGAGGCGCTCGCCGCGCTCAGGCCCTGCTCCGTCAAACTCGAGAGCGTTCCCATCGACCAGCTCTTGCATGCGTGCACTACTTGCCACAAGACATTCCTCCAAGAAGCCATTCTGCTCACTCACGCATGTGCTCGTGGTGGCCGTCAAACTCTTGCGAGAAGCGCTGTCAGCGATAAAACGAGAAAATACTTCTGTGATGATTGCGGGAGAAAGTTTCTTATCAAGACATCTTTAATTCGGCATCTTCAACTTCACCAAGAGGAACCTTACGTTTGTAACTTTTGCGAGAAATTGTTCACTAATATCTCTGCCTTACGTAATCACAAGCGAGCTCACTACACGTGCAGTATTTGCCAAAGAGAGTTTAAACAATTGAAAGATTTAAATTCACACAAGAAAACTCACTCGAAGGAAAGACCGCACCCGTGTGACATTTGCAACAAAACGTTTAAGCGACGGAATCACTTGAATTTGCACAAGCTGATTCACTCCGGAATAAAAAGCCACGCTTGTGATGTCTGTAAGAGAGTGTTTAGCCAGCGTTCTAATTTGACCCAGCACATGCGGGTTCACACTGGAGAGAAACCACACTCCTGCGACGTCTGTAAGAAAACGTTTACAGCGAGTGCCGCACTAACTAGGCACATGCTTACTCACACGGCGGCCAGCCCCGAATCGGTGTCTTGCGAAATCTGTAATAAACAGTTAAAGCATCGCCGGTATTTACAGGTACATATTAAGAGGATGCACGCGGGGATCAAACCGCACTCGTGCGATATTTGTAAGAAAGCGTATTCGACTCGCAGCGAAATAGCTGTGCACATGTTGGTTCATACAGGGGTCAAACCGTACTCTTGCGAAATCTGTAAAAAGGGGTTCAGGGTTCGCCAGAGTTTAAACGATCATAAGCTGGTTCGTCACTCTCAGCCCTACGTTATACCCTTCCCTTGCGACATTTGCTGCAAAAGGTTTACAACACGCAGAGGTTTGAGGTCGCATAAACCGATTCACGAAGCGAAAAAATACACTTGTGATGTGTGTAAGAAAAAGTTTACGTGGCGGTATAACTTAGTTACACACATGTTTGTTCACTCGGGGCTCAAACCGTACTCGTGCGATATTTGTAAGAAAGCGTTTCCGACTCGCGCTAAAATAGCTGAACACATGGTCGTCCATACAGAGGTCAAAGCGCACTCTTGCGAAATCTGTAAGAAACGGTTCGAGTTTTGCTGGAGTTTAACTAACCACCAGCGGTTGAGTCACTCCCGGCCCGACCACAGACCCCACGCCTGCGACGTTTGCAACAAAGCGTTTAAGACACGCGGACGTTTGATGACGCATAAGAAGACACACTCCGAAGCAATACACGCCTTTCGGTGACGCGGCACATGCGCATTCACTACGGAAAAACGATATTTTTTTTATCATAAATGGGTTTGCGTTTGTATCAGTTTCACTTGATGTTAAGTGACGACGAGGTCGAAGATAGTACACGCTTATCCAGAAAATGCCTATTCACTCTTGCCTTGAAAATACCAATGTTATAGGATTCCCAGAATATAGACGCAGGGAGAGCCTTCCACTACTTGGAAGTGCGAATAAGAAATGACGCAGCAAACAGTTTCGTCCGAACTGATGGATATTCGACTACATGACGATGGAAGTCCTCCCTGCTTCTGGAAGAGCGATTGGAGAAAGTGGAGGGTGGGATGAGGTCGTGTAGTTCCTGGGCACACTCTCCAAAATACACCTTGTAAACTACCGAAAGACACGCGACTTTACGCCGATATCCCTGTGACGTGTGTAAGAAAGCGTTTTTACGTCGCAAATGTCTGACTGTACACCGGCGTATCCACTTGGGGCGCAAGCCGCACCCTTGCGGAATCTGTAAAGGGCAGCAACCGGCGTCGCTCGCATGTGCTCGACGAGCGGCCCGCCCCCGCCGGCCCGAGCGCTACAGACCCGACGCGCTACAGAGCGCTCGCGGGCTTTAGCCGCCGCCCCGGCCCGACCGCTACAGACCCGACGCTACAGAGCGCTCGCGAGCTTTAGCCGCCGCCCCGGCCCGAGCGCTACAGACCCGACGCGCTACAGAGCGCTCGCGGGCTTTAGCCGCCGCCCCGGCCCGAGCGCTACAGACCCGACGCGCTACAGAGCGCTCGCGGGCTTTAGCCGCCGCCCCGGCCCGACCGCTACAGACCCGACGCTACAGAGCGCTCGCGAGCTTTAGCCGCCGCCCCGGCCCGAGCGCTACAGACCCGACGCGCTACAGAGCGCTCGCGGGCTTTAGCCGCCGCCCCGGCCCGAGCGCTACAGGCCCGACGCGCTACAGAGCGCTCGCGGGCTTTAGCCGCCGCCCCGGCCGGGCTACCTCAGGAGCCGGGTCCCTCAGGTCCCTCACCTGGAAACTTCCAGGCTGGCTGGCTGGCCGCCTTAATCTTACTAGCGACCCGCCCTGGCTTCGCACGGCTAGCAGAGCATTTACGCATCTCAACTTTAATGACTTATATACACTTAAACCTTCCTCATGAATCGTATGAAAATCCGTTTAGTAGTTTTCGAGTTTGTTTTTTTTTTCATTTATTTGGATTAACAAACAGTTACAACAAGGAATTAGTAACAGAAACAAACTTGGATAGTAAGACGTAACCAACACCGATAACCACATATTACTTAATTAATGAGCTTTCGAACGATCGCACGCACGCAAACACACACAAATCACACAAATCACACACACACACACACACACACACACACACACACACACACACACACACACACACACACATACACGCGCGCACACGCGCACACGCGCACACGCGCACACGCGCACACGCGCACACGCGCACACGCGCACACACACACACACACACATGCTTACAGAGCTAACGCTAAGTATACATATTTAATTTAACTTTGGTAACACTATACATACTATGCTAGTAGTTCAAGTTATAATTATCTTTTTTAACATTATCTAGAAGCACGTCCATTATTTGGTTTTTATATGTGTACACACTAGTGACAAAGATGTCTATTTCGAAAAAGAGCGCATTATAAGAATCAACGAGTTTGCGCATAGGCGCGCGCTCACCTGCATGAGTGCGGCAGCGCGCTGTCACAAACAGGCGGTGAGGGCGCGCCTTGCGCTGTTTTCCATAGGGCAGTTTGTAACACAATTTATTAAAATAGGTATAAGTAAGTTATTCCAAGATCCCTTATGCATTGAACTGTTTCTAATTGGGAGTTACATAGAAAGTAAGAGTTATTCATTATGTGTCGTTTTTTTGTGAATTTAATAGTCTTACATTTGTCTAAGTTTAATGAAAGCTTATTTTTGGAACAGTATTCCGAGAAACGAGTCAGGTCCTCTTGAAATTTGTTAGTCATTGTCAGAACGAACAGTATGATATATTTTTAAGTCGTCTGCATAAAGGAGTATATTGGAATATCTAAAGCAATCGCTTATATCATTGATAAACAGTATAAACAATAAAGGACCCAAAGTTTATCGCGTTCAGACAGACAGACAGACGGAGATAATCCCTGTGACGGCTCATATTAACACGAATGACACTTGTTTATTTGACTTTTCATTAATGCTACAATCATCCTAGGTCGACTCCACTAAAATGTAAGATTTAAGCTCTTCGCGCGAGTTCCCAGCCAGCCAGTGAAAACAAGATTATTAATTATTTTATAGCAACATTTTTAGAACTTTTTTATTTGCATTGTTAATGTATGCGCGTGTTCAATATGAATGAAACGTAGTTATTAAAATATCTGATTGAAAACAATGTTTTACTTTTATTTGTTAGGGCCCTAAAATCAGGGACCCTTTCTCTTATTACACCATACCGATTTTGGGAAAAGAACCCTACTAAAGAACTACGCGTTATTGCGTAGTGTAATAGCCCTTTAACAGTCAGCCGCTCAATGTTCGCCTGATGTGATCACAGCCCGTACGGGCGACTGTCGGCCGCGTACCCAGCCGTTGTACGGAGGAAACTGTGCGACGGCACTCCGTATAGTAGCGTCTCGCTCGCGGGCTCGGGCGCCCGCGCCGCGCCGCGTGAGTCGCTGTGACACGCCCCCCGCCTCAGTTACCCGGAATCTAGAGACTTTAGGGACTAACGACCGACTTTGTACTATTTTTTGTTTTCCGTACTTGTGTTATCTTTTGTTTGACGAATCTAAAGACTCATTTACCTACCAGTTTCGATTTCAATTCATTCAACATCCCCGGGCGGGTGTTTCCTCGTGATCATACTGATTTATCCGACTAGTGGGACCCGAGGACGCCTAGTTCCTCGTAGTCATACTAGTAGGACAAATGATTAAATAATAAAATTTTAATGTTACCTTGTGTCAAGTTCTTATATAAAATACTTATAATTAAAACGGCCGTCTTTGCCATCATGGCGGCCATTTCGTCCTCTTAGCTTAGTAGGTAGTCTGTGATTTCGTCCATTCTCTTAGCTAACGGTCCGTTTATGCCATTTAATATTTATGGATAATTGCTAATTTAACATTTAAATCAAAGAAATTAAAAATTGGAGCGTTTAAATAGTTTTTAATACAGTTATTTAAAAAAATCTCACTAATTTGCTATTAACCACGATTTTCAATTAATTGTGTTTTTGTTTATTCTTTAAATATGTGCGTGGAATGAAAAGTGCGAATAGCCACTTTATGGGGTTACCAGAATACAAAAGATTTAGTGATGCCACTGTTAAAGATGTCAAAGTATTAATAATATAAATATGGTTCATTAGATAGCGCTGTTACGTCAGGGTGAAATCCTAGATCGCGCCAACGGAATGTTCCCCCAGAATGTATAAGACCGGCTAGTTATTTTGTTGTCTTTGTCTTTCAAATTTGAATTAAGTATTTTGTGAGTATTGAGAACAACTTTTATTTGGATGACCCAAGATATCAGTCTTGTTAAGCCACTGACAAAACTAATAAATACCTTACATTAACATCTACCGAAAATTCACGACAGGTAACATAATCAAGCATCTGGATTTGAGTAGTTCCTTCTAACTGAAGACACCGTGATAAATAGTAACACTGCGTAAAAGCCAAACCAGTACTACATTCTTATCTATGGTAGAAGCAGAGGCAAAAAGTCACATGGCGGTATTTAGAGAAAACATTCTTGTTACGCACAAGTATCAATCAATTATAAACTAGATGGCGGTATTATCAATATGCCATTCCCATTAGCTTAGTTCTAAGACAACTTGGTCTTCTTCTAGGCATAGATTTTAAGGTCAACTGTCAAAAATACCTCAGTTCCTATAGGCGCGAGCAAGGACCTTTACTCAAACTGGACTGAGTACTGCTAGAAAAAAGTGTGACCGACAGAGAAACCCAAAGTAGGGGATTTTATCTCTTTCTATTAGGGTGACCAACTTTATCTGCGGACAAAAATATTTTTCTTAATCTACACAAACAAATAATGAAACAAAATCGGTACTTAAAAACTAAATATTAATTACTAGCTTCTGCCCGCGACTTCGTCTGCATTGACTCTCCCACAGGAACATTGTGGATGAAAAATAACCTGTGTTAAGTTAGGTAATATTATAAGCTATCTCCATTCAAAATTTCATTCAAGTCCGTCCAGGTATTAAGTGTGAAGTAATAACAAACATTCATCCATCCACACAAATTTTTGCGTTTATAATATTAGGAGGATTACAATATATTTATATACAACAAATGAGCGTTGGAGCAAACCAGTGCCAAAATCTAGGGCCTGACTACCACCGAACCATTATCTATGCTCCTACACAAAACGATTTAATTTTTCTGTAAGTTGTGACCTTTGCCTTTGTAACTATACCGAGATTTCTTCAAATGACAAAAAAATGTCAGTCAATCCCTACTCCCCCCATTTTACGGCACATTGTGGATGTGGTTTCAGTGCAATATTTTACGTGACATGGAGCGCGCAAAAGCAAAATATTTTAATACTGTGAAATACATCAATGAGGAAATTTTCAAGGGCGGAGGCTATGAGATAATTTACTGTGTTCCAAATGCTGTCTTTATTTTTGTATGTCTATTTGTCACGGCACCAGCCGTGTATTCAAGCTATCTGCTGCGCAGGTTCAATAATTAAAACCAATTATTATTTCCAAAAACTAAGTCATCCTGGGCTAGAGCTATTAACATGCTACGCCAGCTAAATTGCATTCGTAAACCAAATACATGGAAAAAATATTATTTATTTACAGTTTCTGAAAAACCGACAGGATTTTCATGGCCACCCTAGTGCTTTCGGGATGGGTATTTTCTTTTAGTCGTAAAATATAAATTATTTCCTTATATCTTTGAAAGGATATCCCGCTATGTAAATAGCTTTCGCTCCTACAGCCTTTAACTGAGCACGATTTAACCATTTTAAATTGTTTTCGTGTGAAAAGACATTTGAAACATGTTAAAACTCGATGACGCTTCATGTAAACAACAGGGTTACCAGGCAATATATAAAATTTGCTACCGTAAATCCACACACACGGATGTACGCACACGGACGTTTTCGTCGGTCTATATTATATATGCATTAACACTTCAGTTTATTTTAATATGTAACAGATTTTTATCGATTTTTAACCTTAGGTTAGGTTAGGTTAGACTTGTAAAATGGCTTATTTATTCATATATACTTTAATTAACGCGTGTTGAAAAAACGCTTGTGTTTATGAGATTTTATTCAGACCTACCAAATTTCACAATGCACAAATAAAAATAAAAAAAAGAACGAAACATTTACATTATAATTAGAAACTAAACGATCTTCACTAAAATAATAGTGCTAGCTTGATAAGTGAATATTTATTTAGTTTTGTATATTATACCATTACGGTAATATTTTCTTGCAATGGCAAGTGTGCAAGTGAGACACAATCCCCCAATTGGTACCTCTCCGAGCCACGAGGTCCCTAGTTACCTATCGTCAGATAATTTGTAACTACATTACTGGTCAATAAGGTATAATTTTGAATAGCTATTTAATAGTTAGTACTCAATCCAGCTTGAGTATAAGATCCTTGGGAATTACAGAACAAGATAGGTAGGTACCCTAACTTTGTAGTTGGCTAAAAGCAAAGAGTAAAGTAACTATAGAGGAAAAGAGTGGCACTCTATGGTCAACCTTGCATGTATGACAAGTGCTGCCACCTAGAGAGCTGTGATTGAACTAAAGCTATATATATAGGTGGCAGCACTTATACAGTACGTATATATATATATATACGTACCTAGGCATGTATCGTACAGTTTACCACCGAAACATTATAATGCGACTCTCCATAGAACCGTTTCATAATAAAGTGGCATCCATTTTGTGCCTCTCAGTATGTCACTTTATTATGACGAGGTTCTATGGTGTCACAATAACAAAGTATTCAGCAATACATTTAATACCTAATGAGAGAACTCAGAGAAACACATTTCCGCACAGACAACGCTTGATTGACAGACACATGTTTGACAGTTGACGTTTTGTATTTTCATCAACACTCCAGTGGTCACTGCCGTCAATGAAAATAGCTGTGACCATACTATCCGCTTTTATGTTCATCTTACGCTTTCAACTTTCAATTCATCTTGCGTCAAGATCAATATTGATTGCCTTAAGACGCATGCAGGTTATTGTCTACACCTGTGCGCTTGTCGCATGCAGCAAACACACGCGCCTCGGTTAGCCGTCAAGATGGACGCGGAACTAGTAGCTATCAGTGCGGCATATTTAGTGTTAAGTGCACGGAAAAAAAACGAAAAAATGGAGAATCTGGACCGTTTTTACAACATAATTATGTTTTTGGCTCACTCAGAGAAATCAACGCGTCGTTTCGTTTTATTTTATTTGTGTAATCTTTGGGCTTGTGGTCCTGCAAAACTTGATATGTTCGATAATCGTCAATAAAATCCAATGTTTTAACTTTATCTTCCGCCATTTTATTTGCTAAAAGGCACAAAATGTTCCACGTCAACCCAACGGTGACGGATCACCGTGCGCTACGGGGATGCGCTGCTGTCAAACCAGTTTGAGCAATGGCGTTATTGCATGCGCTATGGTTGCAGAGGCATGCGTTAGAGGAAACGCAAGATGAACATGAAAGCGCACTGGTGTGGACATAGCTAATGGGAACCATTCTAAGTGTGCCCGCCCTGGCTAAAAGATAACGAAGCCATTAAAAAAAAAGTTTATTGTACGGACCACGGTGCTTTCACTACGAACAATCCGTTTTGTATGGACGCCAATGTCTATTTTTAGTTCAGTCAATTTGCACTAGATGGCGATATTTAAAAAGGCTATAATAGATGAAAACAACTTTAAATTCTAGTTTCAAAAAAGCTGTGGGCCAGTGGCCCATGGGCAGTGGCTCAGCAGGGCTGGTATTGGTACGTGTGGTTATTGGTCCTTGATATTATAGGTATGGTAATAGATGGTCCTAATAGTAGTTACGGGAATTTGCGTTAGGTGGCGTTGTGCCGTTGATTAGAGTGATATCTCTATCCTCCTATATATAATGTACTCTTTGGTACATGTACGGACGCAAAATTCGCTGTCATGACAATGTCAGTGTAACTGTCAATAGACGTAATCGTACCTGTGTGTGTTGGGTGTAACTAGGAATGTTGTTGTGTTATCCTTTCCTTGAAACGTGTACCTAGTTATGATTTGCCAGATGCAGGGGTAAGTTTTGGTGTAGTTGTTGTAATGAGTTATGATTACTATTTCTCAATTGTGACATTTGTGAGTGCAACCGGCGTTGACTTGTCTTTCCCGTCTCCCCGAAGCCGCTCAATGTCGTCGCCGGCGACCGTGCGCGTGAAGGAGGAGCGGGAGTGGGCCGGCGCGGGCGACGCGGACGACGTGGCGGACTTGTACTCTGAGTACGACGTCAAGGACGAGCTCGAGCTGGGCGAGGAGCGGCTGCAGCCGCAGGACATCGCCTTCGCGCTGCACGGTGAGTGCCGGTGAAGGAAAAGCTGGAGTGAGGTGCAGTTGAGTTGACCGATGTCTGTTCTTCCTTTCGCAACCAACGGAAAGAGTGCTTCGGATTAATTTAGAATGCACGTAAAATTTAGTTCACCACAACATACTTATGATGAGTTAAAGACTGCACAGACCAGAGACCATGCAGAGACAGAAACGTAATTCACCTGAGGGCTTATTGCCTAACGCACTCGCGATCAACTTGAAAGTGACACAATTGCTTTCATTTTGTAGGCAGATTTGACTTCAACTGTCAAATATTCGCATCTGGCTCTCATGTCAACAGAATCACACTTTGCATGCAACGCACCTGTACAGAAAAGTAAAAGGACAGACTCTGCATAACAAATACTGGCCATTAATATTTTATGAAGGCTAAAAAAAACACATAGCTTATCTATAAAATATACCTAATCTGAATCCCGAATTCGCATTATTTCAAATATTAGAGCACCCGATTCCATAAAGTTTATTTATGCATATGGAAGCTTAAGTCAATGGTTTTGGTTACACACCTGGTTGATTAATCTAATTTCAACATACTGAACTAGTTTAGTTCTGGCTGTTGTTGCAACTGAATCTAACGCCTGCGCTGCGCTCGTCGTCACACCTAAAGCGCGTCATACACGGAGGCATAATATATAATATATTATAGGTCGGTATAGTACCATATAATACAATATATTTTCCGTACTAGTTGACAGACTCCGCACACGCAGCTATAATATATATCTATACTAATATTATAAATGCGAATCTGTCTGTCTGTTACCTTTTCACTCTTAAACCGCTGAACCGATTTAGATGAAATTTGGTATGGAGATAGTTTGAGTCCTGGGAAAGGACATAGGATACTTTTTATCCCGGAAATCATCCCTTAAGGGGGTGAAAAGGGGGGTGGAAGTTTGTATGGAGAATCAATCATTTCTTAGTATAGAGTAAAGTATGTACAATTTATTAGTATGGATAGTTTGAGTCCCGGGAAAGGACATGGAATACTTTTTATTCCAGAAAATTGGAGTTCCACGTTTCAGTCCGTTTCAGAGGTAGCTCTATCACATACCAGATTATCAAAATTTCGACAAGTTGCCGTTGTTTTCAGGCCCCTGAAACATGTTTTCGACCCGTTTCAGGCCACCCTCTACCAGATTGCGCCATAACTTGAAAAACCGTTTTCAGGACCCCTTATGGGCCTTTGAAGTACATTTGAGAATATGGTGAATTTTTCAGAAAGAGTGAAAGAGATAGCATGATTATAAAGAGATAGCAATACAGACAGCTATAGAACATTCCATCAACGACTACTGGAACATTCCCGACGGCGGGTCGAAGAACGTCGATCATTCTAGAAAGGCCTTCTGGAATTGTCTTGGACTGGGGAATATAAGGCGACCGAGCCACCCCCCGTTCACATGACATTGCACGCTTTTTCCATACAATTCTTACCGTATTCGGTCGCTGTTCGATAATATTAGTATCGAAAAAACGTGTCGTACGACGCCGTGTGAACCCACGCTTAGTCTTACTTGGAGAGCGATACGAGTGATACACCTGTGAATTAGAAGCGACTACGAGTTTATAGTGCGATTATTGTTTGTAATTGTTTAGTGAGTGCATCAGTGGTGCATCAATAAAGTCTAGCTCTTAATTAACGGTTTAATTTTGCATTTCTATTAGTTGCCTACCTCCACGTACGTAATAATAATTTTTACCCGGAAAATTTTTACAAATTCCTGTGGGATACACGATAAACGACTTCTACGCAGACGGAGTCGCGGGCAAAAGCTAGTATGAATATAAATTAAAGCTGCGTGTCATTTGGTATGGAAAATATACCTAAAATATACGAAAATATATTGTAAGATGCCTTGCTATAATACATATTAATATACCAAAATATATATTATAGCTCCGTGTGTGACGCGCTTAACGAGGCGCGAGCCAGGGTGAGACAGTATCGTACGATGTAGGTATGCTTACATTATCTATAAGCTAAGCTTAGCTCACCATTAAGCCGTTTCTTTTTTCATATTACTGATTAGGAAACTGAATTATAATTGGGCTAATGTAAAATTCGGCCTTATTGTATGTTTCTTCGGTGTTGTATAAGTTTGGGATTTTCAAATTAGGAATTCAATGATTCTATATATTTTAGGCTGTTCGAACTCGTACCTAACTAATCTAATCGTAGAAAAAAAAAATGGGCTCAGTCGAGTCCGAGCCGTAGGATTTAACGAGAAAACTATAATTTCCAACTTTGGGGTCATTAAATGTTGAATTTTGTTACTGAATTGAAACCGACAGGCATCACTCGAGCTCTTCTCGGGTTTTTCTTGATCGGACTTTATATTTGACTACCACATTTTTTGCCTTTGCTCGCAACAACAACAATTTTGTTTGCCCAAAGGTCAAGTGGTAGAGAATGCCATTAGGCATTTTGGGGCTGCCTCGCTCCTGTAGCGCATCAGGGATGTTCGCGGCGGCGCGCTTGGACGGTTTGTACACGGCCATGCGCAAGCGGCGCGTCCCTGGTGCGCCGGGTGCGCGACAGCCCCAACACCATCCTGCGCGTGACAGCGGGCAGAGTGGACTGTCCGTATTTGAATCACTGCGGGGGACTGCATTCCCGTAACAGTGTAATATTATTGTAATTTAATGTGTAGCGACCACTTCACGCGGGTACTTGGCTGCCTGCCCTTCACACACTTCATAATCATTTATATATACTTATCTGGCCATTTGTACTAAAGTAGGGTATTATGCGTTAGGGACGTTTTGTTTTTTTTTGTAATTTTTCATTGATGACGATTTGATTCAAAGGCATTTTAAATTGCGGTCGTTTTGCTCCCTGGGCTTTTTTCCCTGACGTCCTTCTCATTAAACAGACATTATGCCTGACAGACTTAATGCAACACAGGACGTTTTGCTCTCAGTACGACCTAATCTGAATTGATATTATTGGGTTTTAGGTTAATACGACTAACACATTAGATTAAGTTTTCTCACTAACAAAATATGTGTCAAAATGGTTACATGAAATAAAGTATTTTATTTATTTAATTTTATTATTAAGTTCACCTTTTGTACTAAAATTTGTATATTTTGAAATAAAGGTGAAATAAATAAATAATTAATTAAATATCGTTTGAGGTCTTTTTAGAACTAGGTACTTAAGGGCTCTCTATAGACACCTCGAGCGGCATTCTAGCTTGAGGCGTTCACGAGATAAACCGCCTTTAAAATATTAATAATATTTCTATCTCTATTGCGCTCGGTCGCTACAGTCTTAGATTACTTGAATTGTGATAAATATTTATTAAACTAGAACATTTCATAAGTCAGCTTTCGAAACTTGTTCGGCTTATTCCAATCGGTTAATTATTTACAGATTTACTGCTTTCACACAAAACATTTGACTAAATTACATAAAAAAAAATGACATGGCTGCCCGACCGAATTGTCAAGATGTTTTCACGTCAAAATCACCTCACTATGTTGCTTCCTTTAAACGGCTACGGCCTTTAGATCCTAACAATCAAAAATAAGCTTGATAGAAGCCGGTGCAGCAGACTTTACTTACATAATATTGTTTGGTTTCAGAGTCGTTGAGCGAAGTGAAAGCTGGCGCGGTGTCTCGGGCGCCGCCCGCGGCCGCCGGCGCCGAGGCGGCTCGCGCGCAGGAGGCGCTCGCCGCGCTCAGGCCCTGCTCCGTCAAACTCGAGAGCGTTCCCGTCGACCAGCTCCTGCATGCGTGCACTACTTGCCACAAGACATTCCTCCAAGAAGCCAGTCCGCTCACTCACGCGTGTGCTCGTGGTGGCCGTCAAACTCGTGCGAGAAGCGCTGCCAGCTATAAAACGAGGAAATATATCTGTGATAATTGCGGGGAAAAGTTTATTTTGAAGACTTCTTTAATTCGGCATCTTCAACTTCACCAAGAGGAACCTTACGTTTGTAACATTGGCGAGAAATTGTTTACTAATATCTCCGCCCTACGTAAACACAAGCGAGCTCACTACACGTGCAGTATTTGCCAAACAGAGTTTAAACAATTGAAAGATTTAAATGCACACAAGAAAACTCACTCGAAGGAAAGACCGTACCCTTGCGACATTTGCAACAAAACGTTTAAGCGACGGTGTAACTTGAACACGCACAAGGAGATTCACTCCGGAATAAAAAGTCACGCTTGTGATGTCTGTAAGAGAGCGTTTAACCGGCGTTTTAGTTTGACCCAGCACATGCGGGTTCACACTGGAGAGAAACCACACTCCTGCGACGTCTGTAACAAAAGGTTTTCACTCAGATGCTCACTAACTTTGCACATGCTTATTCACACGGCGGCCAGCGCCGAATCGGTGTCTTGCGAAATCTGTAATAAACAGTTTAAGCGTCTTCAGTATTTATCGGTACATATTAAGAGGATGCACTCGGGGATCAAACCGCACTCGTGCGATATTTGTAAGAAAGCGTTTTCGATTCGCAGCGAAATGGCTGAGCACATGTTGGTTCATACAGGGGTCAAACCGCACTCTTGCGAAATCTGTGAAAAGCGGTTCAGGCTTCGCCGGAGAATAAAGGATCATATGCTGGTTCACTCTCAGACCGTCAGACCCTTCCCTTGCAACATTTGCAGCAAAAGGTTCAAGACACGCGGAAATTTGTGGTCGCATAAACAGATTCACGAAGCGAAGAAACACGCTTGTTATGTGTGTAAGAAAGAGTTTACGTTGCGTTCTCACTTATTATCCCACATGTTTGTCCACTCGGGGCTCAAACCGTACTCGTGCGATATTTGTAAGAAAACGTTTGCGACTCACAATAGAATAGCTAATCACATGCTCGTCCATACAGGGGTCAAACCGCACTCTTGCGGAATCTGTAAGGAACGGTTCAAGTATCGCTGGAATTTAACTAAGCACCAGCGGTTGAGTCACTCCCGGCCCGACCACAGACCCCACGCCTGCGACGTTTGCAACGAAGCGTTTAAGACACGCGGACGTTTGTTGAGGCATAAGCAGACACACTCCGAAGCAAAACACGCTTTTGGTTGACGCGGCACATGCGCATTCGCCACGGAAAAACGATATCCCTGTGACGTGTGGAAAGCGTTTTTGCGTCGCAAATGTTTGACTGTACACCGGCGTATCCACTTGGGGCGCAAGCCGCACCCTTGCGGAATCTGTAAAGGGCAGCGTCCGGCGTCGCTCGCATGTGCTCGACGAGCGGCCCGCCCCCGCCGGCCCGAGCGCTACATACATACACTTAAACCGTCCTCATGAATCGTGTGAAAATCCGTTGAGTACTTTTTGAATTTATCGCGTCAGACAGACAGACAGACGCAGCGGTGGGAGGACTTTGTTTTATAATATGTAGTGATAAACAATATACATAGATAATCCCTGTGACGGCTCATATTAACACGAATGACACTTGTTTATTTGATTTTCATTAATGCTACAATTATCCTAGATCGACTCCACTAAAATGTAAGATTTAAGCTCTTCGCGCGAGTTCCCAGCCAGCCAGTCCGGCAGGCAGACGGCGGCGTGCCAGTGGCAACCATGATTATTAATTATTTTACAGCAACACTTTTAGAACTTTTTTATTTGCATTGTTAATGTATGCGCGTGTTCAATATGAATGAAACGTAGTTATTAAAATATCTGATTGAAAATAATGTTTTACTATTATTTGTTAGGGTCCTAAAATTAGAGAGCAAGGCCGCCGAGAGCGCCTGGTCGCTCTAATTAAGGACCCTTTCTCTAATTACACCATACCGATTTAGGGAAAAGAACCCTGAATAACGCGTAGTGTAATAGCCCTTTAACAGTCAGCCGCTCAATGTTCGCCTGATGTGATCACAGCCCGTACGAGCGACTGTCGGCCGCGTACCCAGCCGTTGACGGAGTAAATGGTGCGACGGCACTCCTCTCGCTCGCGCTCGACGGCCTCGGGCGCCCGTGCCGCGGCGCGTGAGTCGCTGTGACACGCCCCCCGCCTCAGTTACTCGGAATCTAGAGACTTTAGGGACTAACGACCGACTTTGTACTATTTTTTGTTTTCCGTACTTGTGTTATCTTTTGTTTGACGAATCTAAAGACTCATTTACCTACCAGTTTCGATTTCAATTCATTCAACATCCCGGGACGGGTGTTTCCTCGTGATCCTACTGATTTATCCGACTGGTGGGACCCGAGGACGCCTAGTTCCTCGTAGTCGTACTAGTAGGACAAATGATTAAATGATAAAATTCTCATGTTACCTTATGTCAAGTTCTTATATAAAATAAGGTAAAAGCACCTATTATGAACAGTGCTCCAGTTATGAACAATCCATTAAATATAAGCTTCCGAGAACATTGATGGAAGCGGAGGCATAGTGAATATTTACACACCTTGCAGCAGCGCTATAAATGGCTCACTCCGAAGCCTAACTTACAAGTAGGGGACTTGGTGCTTCTCATTGAGCCCAACTCTACCCCTTTGCAATGGCGTAGGGCTCGCATATCGAAGGTGTGCCCTGGCGCGGACGGGGTAGTTCGGGTGGTAGAGATCAGAACTTCTTCTGGGACTTTTAAACGCCCTGTGGCCAAGCTGTGCCCGCTTCTTCTTGACAATTAGACTACTTGCCAACCGTATCATGCAACTATCTTAGTTTTAGTTTATAGTTTTAATTTACTTTAGCAAACACAGATGTCAACTTACTAAAGTGTAACTTCATTTGTGTGAAATATTTTCCATGTTTCAAGCCTCGAATGTATCAAGAGCACGTCTGCTCTTCGGGAGGCGGTATGGGAAATGCCGATTCATCCCATCCCTAGCTTAAAAAACTACGCTAAATTCCATTTATGAATCCTTTACTTCCAAGCATCCAAAACGGAGGTAGGAAGAGAACCTATGACATTCGCGGCCTTTTTACTGAGCGCGTTGGGTCGAGCATGCTCCCTTCGACGAAATATCGCTGATGGTCAAGCAAATCAACAAAAACAAGTACATCAGCGGGACTATTGCCACCATACGCCCGCGGCAGAAGTTGTCGGAAGAGCGCAGAGCGTCCTGTAAAAACGAGCGCGCGAGGGTCTCGCGGTGAACCGGAGGGCTTATTGCCTAACGCACTTGCGATCGCGATCGCTTTCATATTTGACAGTTGAAGTCAAATCTGCCTACAAAATGAAAGCAATTGTGTCACTTTCAAGTCGATCGCGATCGCGAGTGCGTTAGGCAATAAGCCCTCAGGTCAGAGCTCCCTTTTAACTCCTTCCCACATTCTCCGCCGGTATATGTTATTGTTAAAATTAGTATTGTTAAAGTTAGTATTGATAAAATTAGAATACATTGAAATTAGAATGAAATTTTCGATATTGCCAAGTTTCCTATAAAAAATGTTATTGTTCATCACTGGAGCCTTGTCCATAATAGGTGACTTCACCTTACTTATATAAATAAAAACAACAAATAATATTTTTAATTCATTTTCTGGGCAGTGGTCCAACTGCTCTGTCCAGCTGGTTGTTTCAAAATCAAATTTTACAGAGTTTTTGGCCCTCCGGGGCTGATATAGAAACGACCCTAACCTCATATTTATGATACACATGTTCGTTTATCTAGGGCGTGGTTGTACCGCAGTAGGACCACGAGGAATAGGGTTTCCTCGTGGTCCCACTAGTAGGATATAGTACATTTTGATGCTTAGTGCGGAAAGTATGTCATTTCAAACGAGTCCCGAGGTGTCTTGGCCCGAGCCAAGCGAGGGTTGTAGAGATTACTTTATTTTACTTTACGTATGGCGGAGTAAACTGAAGGAAATTCTTATTTTTAACTACCTATAAGTTGATATCCAGGCTACGCAGCCAGTCGATCGCCTCATCAGCCAGTTCTTGGTAGAGGTCACCCGGGTCGCCTTGGTAACGTCTTTGGGGGCAGCGCTCCACAGTGTGCCGGATTGATTGATCCGAAGACCACAGTCACATAACGGGTTCTCCCTCCATCCCCACTTACGCTTAATGTATTCTGCGAGATTATTAAAAGAGTCTGATATGATTTATAGACTTATTTCACTCACAGAACTATGCTAATGATAATGAACGAAAGTTTATGAGTCGGCTGCGATTAAATGTGGACTGACAAAAGAATGCTAATGACAAAAAAAGCCGGTCAAGTGCGAGTCGGACTCGCGCACCAAGGGTTCCGCACAAACTTGTAGGCATGTAAAAAGTTCGTAAATCACGGGAATACAATATAAACAAAGTCCAGTATAAACTGACACACAATAAGTATGCACTTTAGTACTTAGTGAGTGTCAGCTTAAATTTTTTATGTGATGTAACTACAAATTAACGGTTTTCGGATTTTTTCCTTTACTTGTGCTATGAGACATAGCTTCTTGCAAAATTTCATGATTCTAAGTCAACGGGAAGTACCCTATAGGTTTTGATTCCCTTGAGATTCCCTTCAATATGCGGCATAAACGGCCGTATCTTTTGATTGCGTCGACTTAGATGTTTGATTTTTTCACTGATCCAAGGGACTGCAGACTTATGTATTTGATATTAATTTCAACTTGATACCTCCACGCGTTCCTGAGAAAAAGGGTCTTGACAGACACACAGACAGACGGACAACAAAGTGATCCTATAAGGGTTCCGTTTTTTTCTTTGAGGTACGGAACCCTAAAAATGATAATGACACTGGCTGAATCTGCATTACGTGTATACGATGTGCGGTGATGTCCGTACAGTCGGAATGAAGTCTGTATATTGTTTAAATGTATTTTTTTTATTGTTTTTTGTATGTTGTTATATCAAAGGTTATATTAAGGGTAAAAATCGCCGACATTCATTTCATAGAATGTTTTACTTCGCCGAATTTTCATTTCATTTACAGGTATTTCCACGTGCAGGAGTTATAATTTTTTGGTGGTCACAGGTCTAACCTAACCTAACCTACATAACCCATGCTTAAGATAACCTGAAAACAATAAATCTGCAGAAATTAGATTTTTATGAAATTAAATTCGGTGAAACGACACATTCGATGAAATGAGTGTCTGCAAAACAAGGCAACACGAGTTTTTGTATTATATTGTATTATTTAATTTACTTATCACATCGCACGCCTTATAATAAACCGACTCAGTTTGAAATAAAAGGCAGTTTTATTTCAAATCTCAAAGGCTTCTTATTACACTCGTAAATAAATAATGGCATCCAAGGCAGGCACATTTTGACGTGAGACGGTTGCGAGTCGCAGTAAAAATAATTTAAATTTCAAACATACCCCCAGTTAAACATAATTGCCATACGTATAATAGGATCTTTGAAAGACGAAAAATAACTTACGTCCTCATTCCAAACAGAGTTGGGCATTATTCGAATAAATTTTTATCTATATAATCATTCGAATAACCAATCATTCGGGATAAAATTATTCGCGAATAAAATATTTTGCCACTTCTTGGAATAAAAATAAATTATTCTTTATTTTATTCGAATAAATATCACGAATAATATTTTAGTAGACTTTCAAAAAACAAGTCTGGGTTTGGGTGTTTTTAATTTCTAAGTTTTATTTAATACCCCTGTCGATCTTATAGCCATTAACTTTTAAACTAGAATAATTTATTCGTAGTATTTTATTCCCGAATAATTTATTCATGGAATAATTCATTCGTGAATAATTTATTCGTCATTTCGAATAAGAATAATCATTCGGAACATTTAATCGTTATTCGCGAGTGATTTTTATTCAATCGTTATTCGTCATCCGAATAAATTTTGCCCATCTCTGTTTCCTAAGAGACATGAATAAAGGCGGGAGCTGCGAGTAGCGACACCGCGTCCCGACCGGAGGGATAAGCGCCGGCACCCGGCTGCCGCGACCCTCTCCGAGATTAGACAAGCGATGCAAAACAGTAAAGGCCAGATTAAAACGACTACTCGAATTTATTCGCCGATTCCGTGAGAACGGTTCAGTTTGAGGTCTGGGATGAAAGGAGGACCCTTCGCCTGGCACAGACGGATGGATTACACTCGGACTAAGCAGAGGTTTCTTCTCCCGAAACCAAGCCTTTGCGTATACAAAAGATAAGATAAGATAAAAGATAAAAAATGTTAATTGCTAAAAACAAGTCAGCATACATAAGAAGAAGGAAAAAAAGATACAAAAAAAATCTTATTTCTATGGGTGTCGATCTCAGCATGTGCTGGAGCTCGAAAGCCCAGCGCTGGTTTTCAGATCGGCCCCTAAGTGGAGTGGTCGCTGCGCATGCTAACATGATAACAAAAACATAATAATAATAAATATCAGGGGACAATCTCACACAAATTGACCTAGCCCCAAACTAAGCTCTAGGCTTGTACTATGGGTACTAGGCAGCGATATACATACTTATATAGAGAAATACATACTTAAATATATAGAAAGAAAACATCCATGACTCAGGAACAAATACTTGCGCTCATCACACAAATATTTGCCCATACTGGGATTCGAACCCGGGACCGCTAGCTTACGAGTAGATATGGGCTTATGCGTCCGTGTCTGTACGAGGGGAGTATGTTTTTATATATTTCTTAGCTATTGCTATCAGTAAGTTGTGTTGTGTTGTCTAACATAAGTAGTGTGTTTAGTGTGTACATATAAACATATAGATGTTTACAAATACGTAATTATATTATATTAACATATATCTGTAGGTATATATAATACAAAAAAACTTTTAAAGTAAGTACTTGTACTTGTACGAATGGGCTTTTATTGCTTTTGGCACTCGATGTGTTTTCGTAATAATTCGAATAATTCGTTTTCGAAAGTTCATTCCACGTATGTCCCGAATTCATCCCTTAATTTTTTAGCTAGAAACAGGATACTCGTACGTCTCAGAATTGATAACACACTAGCTTTTGCCCGCGGCTCTGTCCGCATAGATCTTTTATCGCTTTTTCCTCAGAGATTATCAAATTTTCAGCGTATTTTATGTCTCAATCCAGGATGAAGACTATGTACACGGGTACAAAGTTTCATACAGATCCGTTCAGCCAAACCTTTACAGTTATAATATTACTAGAAAGTAGTGGTAGGATAACGTATAAAAAAGGAAAACTCCATTCGCATTCGCCATTGTTTTAATCGTTAGGAAAGAATGGCTATAAAACCTCAATTTTGTAAAAAAAAACAACCGCCCACATTTTCCTATACATGCTGACGCGAGCGATCACGCACTAGGTGCCTGATTTAAAGCAACGCTGTCTCGACATTCCCGAGTCGTCTGCCAGCGAGCGCCGGAGTATGAGCGCGCGATGTCCCTCTGCCCGCCCCGCGCACTCCGCCCGGATTAATGTTATTAAAAGCGAACTTAACAAGGAAAACCCGCGGCTGTAATCTCTCGACTCTAGCTCCCTTTACAACGAACGGCCTCCGGATGATTGAAACTCACCGAACAAAGTCAAGCGGAATAATGAAAATAAAACTCTTCCATGTACTTTTATATCATTTATTTATCCGGTATACGACTTCCATAAACATGGCGATGAATATATGGATTCTGTACATTCAATATCAAAGTAAACAATAAAATGTATATTAAAAATAATGTAAATAACTATGTTATGTTCTACTTTAACTTAGGTTGGCACCGAGACGCGACACTGTTGTGTCAAATTGGACGCTAAGTACGGAGCTTACAACTTAAAGAACCGCCTCGCCCAGACATCGGTCAGGAGCGTTCTCGTAGCGCGTCCGAGCCGATTCCGAAATCTTAAAGCCGTATCCGAAGGTATCAGACTTCGCTTTACAGTCTGCAGCCCTATCTCGAATCCGAATCGGACGCGAATCGTAACACTCAAGAAACTCGTCACGCAATTATATCTCATCGCTCGTGTCAAAATATCGTTCGACACAAATCCATGATACCTTCAAGTTCCATTTGGCAAGTTTCCGCAAGCCGTGTAAAGAGTTGACACAAAGGCCTAAGTAGCAAAGTTTGTGCGTTATCGATTGTCTGGGCAGGCCACACACGCGCGCGGCGGGGGCGGGGCGGGTCTCGGGCCGGCACGCGGGACGCTACACAGAAGAGCCGGGGCCTATTCGGCATTGTCTAAGTGATATGGCAAACGAATAATTTCTATATGACTATCGTGACTTGTTTTCGCGAAAAGCAAGTTATTGATAGAGAATATCTACTTATAGCTTTCATTTAGAAACTCTTTGTTTACAATATCACTTACTGCCGCACTCAGAGACGTCAATTAATTATTAAGTTTCATTAAAGTAGCTGCTGTCACTTTCTTTGCTATAGCAATAGAATAAGACGCAACAACTTTAATGAAACTTGAAAATTAATGGACGTCTCTGAGTGCGGCAGTTAGACTGAGTCGAAAATAGACCTTCGCCGCGCGAATAAAGCAATACCAGCGTATAAGAACAGCAACAAGGCTTTAGTCCTAAAGGCACGGGAATCAGATTCGAATATGGCCTCTACATTAAGGCGTACATGCGCGATTTTGGAAAAAAATCATGTGAAATATGTGACTTTCACCAGAAATTGTCTACGTTAAGGTGGGTTTAGTCCAAACGAGCGAATGCTCATTCTAGCACAGCTCTTTTGATCTGAACGGACAACGAGCATTCTTTCGTTGTTCTATGTGTGTTCGCTAGTGTTCGCCAAAATAGTGTAATCGTGTTATCGTTTACACTAAAAGAATACGAAAGAACGCTCTTGTTCCAGTTCTCGCTCTATGTTCTTTTGGTCTAAACCCACCTTTAGAAGCTCTGCCGTTCTTACAAGATGAGACTAAAGACCATATTAAGAAAATCTTTAAATGACCATTTAAAGACTCAGCAAAGTAAATGTCAAGTAGTAGAACAGGTTTATCTTACACGACTCGAGACGAGAATCTCACGCAAGATCAGTTTATTATTACGCCCCTAAGACTGCTGGATTAGGGAGTAGAAACTGTTGTTATCCTGCCTCGTATTCTTATACACGCTGGTGATGCTTACCCGCCGGCTGCCGCGAGAAGAAGGGAGAAGGGTCTACGCATCTCTTAGTCTACTCCGAAGTCCGGTGGACGGAACAGTACGTCTTCCAAGTCAGGTACATCAACGAAACGTTTTTTCATACAATTTATCCAAATCATTGTACAATTGACGGTGAATCCGGTACAAAAATACATCTCACTACCGCCTACAACTAAACTAAGGTGCTAAGCCCCCGCCGCCGCGGTGCCCACCGCTGGGCTAGTAAATCAACACGGAACTAACGGCGACATCTCAATATCAAACATCCGATAAAAATCATTATTTCCATTTACACTAGGGTCCTAAATGCAAGAATTGGTAACAAACCTTCACCATACAAACCGCCCGGACTGGCGGGCGCTAAAATTGACATCGAAATTTACATGATTAAGATTCAGCTATCGATTACCATACACAATGTTTAATCGCTCATTTTACGAATTTGACATCTACACATATAAAATATATAGCGGTGTGCTCGCCCGGTTGGGCCCCACGAGGCCACCAGAGCCTAAACTTCACTTAATTTCACTTATCCTCGTCTAGGCTCACTTGGCCTTGCTTGGGCCCTGTCTGGCTTCGCTTGACACTGATGGCCTCAGTTAACCTCTCTAGGCCCGGCGGCCCCGCGGCCTCGCCTGCCAGCACACCGCCCGCTCCAACTTACAATAAATTCTACTCTTCCTCGATTGGTGTTCACATTGCATTACTTCCACCATTTAAATTACCACTAAATTAACCACATATTAATACGAAAAATCTATTTTAAAATATCAACAAATTGGCACATTTTCCTGTTTTAAAAATACCCATTAAAGAAAGCTTAAGTTTATTCTGTTACGAGAGGGAAGGGTAGCCTTAACAAAATTACCGTATAGAGATAGCTAAGTATAAGGAAGGTATTATATATAGAGCCTACGAAGACTAAGGGACGCGTCCCGTACGAGTATAATACGAACAGCTACAAGTTGGCTAGCACGAGCGAGCGAGAGGAAACACTCGCGGCGAGGGCCCGGGCCCTCATCAGACCAGAAGAAGAAGCATCGGAGTCGACCACAGCTCCTGAAGGCTGCTCCAATTCTAGGCCTATTTTTGTCATTGATTTATCATTAATTCAGCCAGTCCACTGCTGGACGCCGGCATTGATACTGACGTTTTGAAATCATCTACGAGGTATTGTTTCCTTATGTGTTAGATTACTATGTCCTGTCTCGCTTGCAAGCCAAGGAAGAGGAAAATTGGATTCAGCATTTAATACAGAACGCGACTGAAAACTGTGTCAGCAATCTCAAAAATAGGCCCCGGAAATTTGAAACAGTCGAACTCATTCTTCAGTATTAAGAACCCAGAAAACTGTTGGTCCCAAACTTCCGTTGGGAGTTCAGCCTCAGGGTTTACCGAGTAGGACAGGGCTAGCGCGCTGAAAGAGTACAATAAACTTTTCAAGTCTACAACAATTTGTCCGCAATAATTGCGCAGTCTTATCCACTAGGTCGTCATTCTGAGTATTCGTATTGCTTTGGTATTGGGTACTATTGAGTATTCGGCAATATTACACTCCTTATCTTGTTTTAGGTCTAGATAGGTTGCATTCTATGTTAGTTGAAGATCGTAAAAATCATGACATACGCAATATATGTATAGAGTCTATGGACACACGTCGCCGTGTCATCAATCACTACTATACCATTTGATACCTTTTTTCAAGGTCTCTTTTCGATATTGCCTCTTGCCTCATGCGTTACGGCTTTATCTTCGATATAGCCACCTATTCTGCCACGCTTATAAAACAGACCTCTCAAACCGGTCCTGATTTTTAGTCACAAATTCTCACAAAATGCAACTCGTCTATCCCGACTGGTTAATTAACCATTGGCACAACTTTAAAATCGATCATCTGGCGAGAATAAGTAACTACGTTACAGAAACTTTCATCCCGCGCTCCGAGCTTCAAGTAACTCCTATATTTATCTACTTACAGGATCCTTATTCTGCAAACCACATCAACCACCTAAGATATTTTACAGTTTTATTCCCACTTTAGTCACTTCACTACACTCGAGTTCTTCATTAGAACTTTAGTAGATGGCCGCGGTGAGCAGGGCGGCGAGGGCGAGTGCGGGCGCGGGGTGCGCGGGGCGCGGGGGCGCGGCGGCGTGCAGCGCGCGCACCGAGTGGCGCGCGGGCGCCGGCGCGCGCGCCGGGAACACGGCCACCGCGCCGCCGCCTGCGCCGCCCGCCACGCACCATACCTGCGCAAATACACCATCAGTCCGCTTTATTAGCTCTAAAAACCTATCAAGTTCTAGGCAATGACAAGGAGAGATATATGACTTATAGTTCTATCTCTTTCACTGACTACAATTTGACGAGTTTTAAGAAATCATAATATAGCCTTAGGACTTTGAAGCTTAGGCGGAACCGTTTTATCCTCTTAGGATATTCAAGATCAAAATTCTTTCTTAACTAGGAATTACAAATGCAAAACGTGTGTTTATTTTAAAAGGCCCACACGCTTTTCATCAAACCACCCCAATTAAATTTTCTTTCACCCCAGTTAAACTTTCTTTCACCCCCGTTAAACCTTCAGTCACCCCAGTTAAACGTTCTTTCACCCCAGTTAAACTTTATTTCACCCCAGTTAAACTTTATTTCACCCCAGTTAAACTTTATTTTACCCCAGTTAAGCTTTCCATTGAAATTTCATCTGAATGGGTTCACCCATTTAAAAACAACTACGATGCCACAGATGTCGACTCACAGAAACTTCAGGCTTATAACAACCCTTTTTACACCGGGGGTTAGAAAGATGTAACGTATAGTGACCTCGTCCGGGTCGGGCACTCGCAGCACGGCGCGCCAGCAGTGCTGGTCCAGGTCGGGCGCGAGCGCGGCGGGCTCCGCGCGCCCGCGCACCAGCCACAGCACGCGCAGCGCGCGCCCGCACGCGCCGCACTCCAGCCGCCAGCCGCCCGGCGCCGCGCGCGCCGACACGGCGCGCGCCGTCACGCCGCCTGACACCACAACCACATCTCTTTAACGAACCATCGAGTTAACTACCTATCGATGTTATTCACTAGACAATAGATGCATTTTGTGAATGCTGTAGAAATTATTTTTCTTTCTTCATATATTTCTTTCATGGTACATTTTTAGATTGGCATAAGGCCATACTTTTCCTAGATCTCAACACTTATTTATTCGTATGGCATGGACAAACACAAATTACAATACAATACCTAATCAAAATATACACAATATGTCACAAATTGACAATAGTTGACAACAGTTTTACCGCTTACGCATCAGTTGCAACCGCAAAGTTGAACCGAGATGGATATAGTTTTGTTGGTCTCACCAGTGACACGTAGAGTAACGCGCTTGAGTTCGCGGAGGCGCGCCAGGTCCGCGCCGCGCGCGCCCACGCAGCGGTACTCGCCGCCCTCCTGGTACAGCGCCTCCTTGATGCCTGCGTACACTCACAGTAATTAACATCATCTATTCCCCTCTTTTTTTTAAAATCGATAATGGCAAACCCATTATCGATTTTAAAAAAAACGAACCTCTTGACTAACTCTTGCCCTTGGAAGACGAAGATTCAGTCTACGATGTAGCGAGCTCACCCAGAAGATGCCTATTCACCCTAGCTTAAAATAGGTTCAGATTGTAGGTATGCACTATAAATAAATAACAGTAGCTAACACTAAACAGTAACAAAGTGCTGACAATATACTCGTAGGCAGCAGTAAGAAGTCAGGGTTGAGGAATTTTCAGGAAGGTCGGGCTCTGCTCTAGGTCACGTGCTATCTCAGGACTACAAATGCGTCGCCGACCTACCGACCAACATGTGCCTCTACGGTTGTTAGTTCACATATTATAATATCTTACCCTAAACTTGAACAACGCTAACGCGCGGCAGTTTAACAGGTAAGGTGGTAAGGTCCTCCCGCCAACACTGAGAATGAATCAGAAGGCATAAGCCTCCCTTGTAGACTATGAAGGGACCGTAAGATATCCTACGTAATCGAGTACACGAAATATGTCACTTTGTAGCGAGAAGAGTGGCTGCCAAAGCGCAACCTGGCAGGTTCGGTACAGTCGAAGAGAAAAGTTGTTATTTTTTCTCCATAATCTACGTCATAGAGTACACGAATGAAACGTTTTCGTAGCAATAGAAGTCATTGCGCATTGGCAGACCAAAGTTTTGGAGTCTAAGCCTGCCCGCACATTAGGCCACTAGTGGCCGCCACTAAACGCGACCACTAGTGGCTCGGCTAAGCCACTAGACGCAGCCACCAATCGCGGCCACCGGCGGCTGAGTGGCGGCCACTAGTGGCTGACACTATTGTTTATTGGAGAAGCCGGTGACTGTGGCCGAGTGTGCGCGCGAGGCGAGCCACTAAACGCGGCCACTAGTAGCGAGCGCGGCGACTACCGCAGCTTGTGGCTCAGACGCGGCCACTCGAACGCCCGGTGTGCGCCGATGCTATACAAAATGTATGAAAAAACTCTTCCGCAGCTTGTCCAATAAATAAATAAATAAATAAAGTGGCATATTTCATGTACTCGATGACGTAGGATAAGTTACGGCCTCCTCATCGTGTATTGGTGCACTCACCGAGCACGCCGTGCGCGTGGTGCGAGCCGGCCGGCGCCCAGCCCGCGCCCTCCGACGCGTTGCCGAGCACGCGCCGCCACCAGCACCCCACGCTCCCTGCACACAAACCACTTGCTGTCCAGGAAACATCCCACCCACATGGCACACAATTGCTACCGCAGTCCGGATCAGGGTAGGCTAATATGTCGACTGGTTTTTACGCATCTGGTGCGCGAGTTATGTTGCTGGCAACACAAGTTCGACCTTTTATTTGGTACAATGTAGTTTTTATCCGTATCCGGTTCGAAGGACCAAATGTCGTGAGCGTGGACTGTAGGTTCGCTAGGGATGGTTAAACTCTTGCAACTCTTCACACAATATTTATTTATAACACCAAACACTCGCTCTGTACCTTTCTCCCTTGCTTGTATAGTGAGTGTTTGGTGTTATAATATAAATAAATATTGTGTGAAGAGTTGCAAGAGTTTAACCATACACTTCTTTATCGTACATCATTGAACGTATAGTTGGACCGAAGAATTCCAAAAATTGACGATATGGATCTGGTAGGCCCTAAACAAGATGGTCCAATAATCTGGTAAAGGTGGAGGCAGTCCTGTCGGTCACGGTAGTGGTGATTCTTAGATAAGGCTTATTTCCAGAAGTGAGCGTCTTTTGTTATTTCCGGAAGTAAGCGTCTTTTTTTATTTCCAGAAGTGAGCGTCTTTTATTATTTCCAGAAGTGAGCGTCTTTTTTTATTTCCAGAAGTGAGCGTGTTTTGTTATTTCCAGAAGTGAGCGTCTTTTGTTATTTCCAGAAGTGAGCGTCTTTTGCTTAACAGCTTTAAGTTACAGCTGGAAACACGGTCACAGCAACCCAGTAGTGACACATATATTTATTTTATTTTTATTTTATTTATTTATTTATCAAGGGAAACAAACAGCAATTAATAATACATATAGTTAATACACAGTAACAAACACATTGGCCAAAACAGTTTCCACTACTGGATAAATACATTTTGTTGCTCAAGCTGAACTTATAAACTAAGATTGGTTAATTGTTTTTGCATTTGCTCATATAGAACGTATCGTTGTATTCACATTCAAATTAATTTATTTTCATGCTACTATACACATAGGTAAACACATATTGTGGCAATTCTTTGACCTCACTAAACCTGATTCGCGTTATAAGCTGTTTATTTAACTCCTACCCTTCGGGCAGTGCAACTGCACACTCCCTCCCAGCGGCACGTCGACCTTCTGGTGGTCCACATCCTCCCCCTGCTCTTCCTCCCCTCCCTCCTCCGCGTCTGGTGCTCCTGACGACACCGACGACGTCTCCTCAGGGGCTAGAGAGGTATGTTTATTAGTCATTGATTAGAAGGGGAGTTGGAATATGATGGAGGTTGGGATAAAGTATCGCCGGCAAAAATAACCAAGGTAATTAGTTCAATCAAATCAAATCTTTTAAAAATCAGCTGTTACATGACGACCTGAGCTCTTTGCATCAAATGCCTAGCTAGAGGTACCTACTCCTCTTTGATGGTGATGAAGTTCACTAATATTTTACCAAAAAACGTTTTACAAACTGATTAATTTCACAGACATAATTTGGTAAACCGCTTTGTTTCCGAAACTATACATAAATCTAGTGTGGGTACTCACAGAGCACGTTGAGGTAGTACCCAATGGAGGAGTACTCCTGGTCGAGCCAGGAGGCGCGGCAGCGGTACCAGCCGCCGTGGTGCGCGGCCAGGGTCGCCCAGCGGAGAGACGCTGAGGAGCCGCGCTCCGCCCCGCCCAGCGGGGGTGCGCTGGAACAGCACAGGAGTCAAAACCGTTGGTAGTGGAATATAGTACTTATTTCTTAGGGCCCCTTCCCACTTAGCGTCGTTCGAGCGTCGGCGCCCCGCGACGCCTGCGGTGGTGGTGGGGGCGCCCCGCTACCCGCCACCGCAGGCGTTGCGGGGCGCCGACGCTCGAACGACGCTAAGTGGGAAGGGGCCCTAATTGTCAGTAGGTACACTGTTATTGACAGTACTTGGAAATAAAACGAACCGCGAGACCGCTGCTGTGCTATTACGACTTGAAGAAAACTAGTTTCGCAACCAGATCGAGGGTGTTGTGTTCACACCTCGAAAAGGGGAGAGGTAATATACAGGGTGTCCCGCGATAAAGTGCATAAACGAATAAGGGTGAAACTAGTACATGTGATTTTATCACGGAAAAAAAAATTGTACGGGATTTAAACTAATAATAATAATTTTTCCGTGATAAAATCACATGTACTAGTTTCACCCTTATTCGTTGGTGCACTTTATCGCGGGACACTATATGTGCACTTAAGTTAAGCTGATTGTAAATACACAGATACTTTTTTATCAGCTTAGTTCAAGAAAGGTAGAACAAAGGATTGCTAATCATACTGTGGACTCTGAAAGCTTTGAATCCAGTCTGATTTTATAAATTTTCGCATACCTGTCGGGCGGCGCGTCGTCCCGCCGCCACCAGGCGCGCGCGGGCGGGTTGGCGTCCACGTCGCAGCGCAGCGCCGCCGCGCCGCCGGCCCGCAGCGACACGCCGAAGCCCGGCCAGCGCGAGATCACGAACGACGGCGGGTCTAGGGTTCACACAGCCATCAGGCTCATTTCTTCTTCTTATGCCCGTGCCACACGGTTTCAAACAGGTGGTTTGAAACCGTGTAGACAGTGGTTTTAAACCAAATTTCGCATGACCTTAAACGCCCTTGGCAGATGTCAAACAAATGGGCTTATTTGAAACCGTGTAGCAGCTCGCTTCTACCAAGGTCACTTGGTTTAAAACCATGGTTTCAAACCGTGTAGCACACGCATTAGGGCCGTATTAATAAACTGATCTTGTGTGAGACGTCCGTCACAAGATACGTCAACAATGACTGATCTCTATGAGTTGACGTTTACTTTGACGTATCTTGAGACGGGGATCACAGTCGAGATGAGTTTATTAATACGGCCCATAGTATTTTCCGTCTAAGGTTACTTATGGTGCCAGTAGTACAATGGAGCAGTTCCATTGGATGTATTATGGAGAGTGCGCCCAGGAACTACACGACTTCATCCCACCCTCCACTTTCTCCAATCGGTGTTCCAGACGCAGGGAGGGCTTCCATCCTCATGTAGTCGAATTTCCATCAGTTCGAACGAAGCGGTTTGCTGCGTCATTTCTTATTCGCACTGCCAAGGATGGAATGCTCTCCCTGCGTCTGTATTCCCGGAATCCTATAACCCTGGTGTTTTCAAGGCAAGAGTGAATAGGCATTTTCTGGGTAAATGCAAACCCATTTCTGATTAAAAAAAAACTTCAGGCTGCTCTTTATTGAGCATAGTGAAATGACTGATCAGTCACACAAATACACTGTTTTTGTGTGTACAGTCTTAATAAATAAAGAATAAAAGATATAAGTAGGCCGCACGAGCAATTTACACGTCAAAAACCAGCGTTTCCGCTTAATATATTAGGTTTCTCTAAGACAGATTTTTTAAATTGAACTTGAGTGAGGTGGCCGCCTCAAGACGCGTCAATAATGTCAATTTTATATGCTTCGTTATTTATTTTGACGTAAGTACTTATCACGAGTGGGGTATCTCTGTTAATTAATGCGGCCTTTAGAAACACCGGACACGATAATAAGGACAGACCTCGATCCGGCCCGAACCCACGTCCTGCGTAATGAATGTGGTGGCTTAGAGCTTTACATACACCATTGTGTAAATATTCATCTCTTATTTTTGAGCTCAAGGGGGCGATTTTCGACTTTCGATTGCGCAAAAGTGAGCAAAAACGGTGAAACAGTATTTTTGAAATACGTGCGATAGACATTTCAAATACGAGTGGTCCACACCATTCATTCTATCATTAGAAATTAGTTATAACATTTGTCTGTCAAATCAATCTAAACGTCTTTATTATATGCTCTTTGGAAGTTTGGACAGAAGTTGACGGAACAAACCTCAAATATCATAGACAAAGAACTATCTAAACGTTTCATTTGTTCCTTTTCATAGTAAAAGCTTTTGGTAAACCGTATTAAAAACGCTGAAAGTGCATATAAATAATGATATTCTCGCCATAATTACAACTTCTAATTATGCCGTATGCTTATTTATATTTAAAATATGAGTCAAAAAACCGGTTATCATCGACTTTCTGCGTACAACAAAACACGTGAATATATTAGTCAATCACTATAGTTCTATTCACATAGCTTGGGTACGGTGACAGCTGTCAACTCAGTACAAAATATAACCTCAAACACATATTTTGTACTGAGTTGACAGCTGTCACGTCACCGTACCCAAGCTATGTGAAAAGAACTATAGCTTTCGAGTGTGGACTTTAAAAAATACGGATTATGGGTTCATGCGAAAATAATCGTGACATATTTTCGTGTGCTATTATTTTCTACAACTCGACTTTGATTTCGAGCGCTCGAAAGTCAAAAATCGGCCCCCAGGACTGTCTGCTGTCGAGTCTGTCCCATTACAAGAGAGTGTTTTATGTAGTGGTAGCAATAATGCCCAAAACCGTTCATTTGCATTTGTAAAAAGAGATCGTGATCAGCATTTGTAAGCTGTGGTACATGTACCTTAAAAGCCCTGTATACAGATCTCCACAACCATTCTCCAGACTTACAAGTGACGTGTATCTCCAGCTTGGCGGTGTGCGCGGGGGGCGCGGGGGGGCCGGCGGCGGCGGGGGGGGCGGGGGGCCTGCGCTGGCGCGCCTCGCACTGCAGGCTGGCGTTGTGCAGCTCCCGCGCCGCCGTCACGGACGCCAGCGACCAGGTCACGCCCTCTGTTAGATAGGGATACAGCTATTATTTGTTGCTCACTCCAGAAAAACCAAAGCAATATTGTAATTATGCAGCAGAGAACCTAGGTTGTACAAAAATTACGAGTATAACCTCCTTTTTTTGAATTCGGTTAACAAGAAATGGTAACGTAAAGATGATCTAATATTGAAAGATGATTTAATAGTTGGCGCCATTTTTATTGCTACCCACGTATCACGCAATCAATAACGTGAACGCTGCTTCATATGTCTTGACATACCTACCTAATAAGAGATCAAGTTTTCAAAAAAAGTACGCATAATTAACAACAGTAAATTGTTTCCATTACGTCATAAAAATTAGTCACACATTTTATACCGCCCTCATACGCTAATAACTAGGCGGTATCTCAAATTAAATAACCGAAGCAGATTCAATCCTCGCCCGTTAGTAATATGGTTGCACTTGCTACAGGAGTTTTGTCTGAGATACCACCATAAATCCTGTTTTGTGTTTGTTAATTTTCGTGACGTAATGGAAGCAATTACCGCTGTTAATTTTACTCCCGTACTTTTTTTGGAAAACGCTCATCAATACCAATTTTAACTTCATATTGGTAGCTCTGAAATGGTTACCTTCATAGGTTAGGAAAAGATGTACCGTATCCCAATATATAAAAAGCCGTGGTAGCCTATGGCTTGACCTGCCGACTCTTAAGCAGAGGGTCGTGGGTTCGAACCGCGAACCCGCGAATCGTCTATGTGCGAAATATAATTTGTAAATTTACCATGAGCATTTCGGTGAAGGAAAACATCGTGAGGAAACCTGCAACACAATTTGACGGTGTGTGCGGAGTTCCCAATCAGCACTGGGCCCGCGTGGAATAGCCCAAACCCTCCCATTGTGAGTGGAGGCACAGGCCTGTGCCCAGCAGTGGGACGTATACAGGCTGGATTATTATTATTAATATATATAATAATATAAATTATATTTTGGCGCTGTCGGTGAGTGGACCCGTGACTTGTCTTGTCTTGTTTACCTCTCGAGTAGTTGGCCGGCTGAACGCGCAGGTAGGGGCGGTGGTCGAGCGAGGGCTCCAGCGCCAGCAGCCGCCATGACAGTTCGGGGGCTGGCACGCCACCTAACGAACACCAAGAATTTTAAACTTGAAAAAAAATAAGACAAGAAGGAAAGACGAGCACGCAGACCATCTGATGGTATGCGGACCCTGACGCCCAGCTACAGATATTTGCATTCCCAAAACTTCAATATCAAGAACCAATGTACCAATGAAATATATCATTGTTATTATTGTTGTTATTTATTAGAAACGCTAGTTAGCGATGGGCAGCTTGGCTAAGGGCTCAGTTCGGACGAAGCGGTTTGCTGCGTCATTTCTTATTCGCACTTCCAAGTAGTGGAAGGCTCTCCCTGCGTCTATATTCTGGGAATCCTATAACATTGGTATTTTCAAGGCAAGAGTGAATAGGCATTTTCTGGATAAGCGTGTACTATCTTCGACCTCGTCGTCACTTAACATCAGGTGAGACTGAGGTCAAACGCAAACCCATTTCTGATTAAAAAAAACCTTCAGGCTGCTCTTTATTGAGCCTGGTGAAATGACTGATCGGTCACACAAATACAGTTTTTGTATGTAAGGGCTCAGATCCCGATTTGTCCTGAGTTTTTTAATACTTGAAATACCGGATTTAATGATGGAATCTGACGGTGGCAGCAGAAACTGTACTGATGAGGCAAAAGGTTTTCCCAAAAATATTTTTTTGTCTGAAGCTCTTTCTCTCTAAAACTGAAGTCCTACGAGCCCCCGTGGGCTGGAGTGAGCCGGGTGAAGGCCAGCTGTTTTCCGTACCTTCGGCGACGCAGCGCACCTCCAGCGCCGCCCTATCCCGCACGGGCACCCAGGTGTTGCCGGCGTCCAGCCGCCGCCCGTCCACCGCCAGGTACAGCGACCGCACCGCCTCTGCACATCACACAACCATTAGCCATTGTAGAACGTGCATGTAGACAGAAGAAACAGCCGCCCACGTCGTACTACACTGCACCGAGGTGGCGCAATACAGGGCTAAACACCTCGGTCCGATGAGGTGTCTCCCCGAGGTAACCATCGACATCAAAGGTCTGGTGGGCTTCCTCGAGGAGCTGGGATGGCTAGAGTAATATGGTAATCCCACCCACACGCAAAATAGGCGCTAGACGTCGCGTTGCGGAAACCAGCCCGCCCTCAAAATACAAAAAAATACAAATAGTCATTGTAGAACGCTTCAAACGAAACAGCATTTAGACAACGTGCCTACACAGTGCGTCTTTTTTTTTGGAGGGACCTACGTACTTAGCCTCTGACAGCTTTGACTACTTTGAGAGAGGGCGAGCTCCTGTCCTGAGGGGAGCTCATCGCAAACGCGGGGTTTTTCACTAGCATGCCTAAGGGCCCACGTGTAGTGGGAGTGGGGGGAGGCCGACGCCTCCTCCGGAGGAGACGCTGTGGTGTGTAAGGAGAGAAGCTAGTGTTGTCCCGTGAGACAGGTGGGCTTCGAATTTATTTTCTGGCTGCGAGGGCAGCCGTTATACGATCACCAGAGCGACAATTTCTATAGAATTTTTTGTATTAATTGCACAGAATCGAACCCATACAAAAGACCCATCAAGTGGGGTCCACCGATGTACTTAAAATTTCGTGACTAAAGTGCGAAGTGCGTCGGGCCTGCCGGAGGATCGAGTTATAATGATCTCTCAACAAGTCGATAGCCATTCATACGGCAAGAGGGCAAAGAAGGCCGTCATAACTTGCCAAATTCCAGGAGATGCAACTGCTATAGCGCTGTCTCTTTTCCAGCCTGAAACTGGTTTTTACAGTTCTTAAAGCCACTGCAGTTTTTATTTGAAAGTTAAAATATGAAGAATAATACCAACGAATATATATATATATATATATATATATATATATATATATATATATATATATATATATATATATATATATATATATATATATATATATATATATATATATATATATATATAGTGATATAGCGCCGCCCCGGAGAAAAAAATATTTTACAATATTACCAGATTGTATAGTAGTTATGATTCTGGTGCAGGAAAACAGATTTAAGCTATGGTTAACAGATTTTTTTTTATGACAATAAGTCATATTTTTGTTAACACTAGAATATTCTAGATAAAATATTCTAGTACACGAAAACTTTGATATCGTTCTGGTTACCATCTAATAGTAGGTAATAGAGTAAAATATGCTAGCTTACAACAGGTTTAGTATACACAAAATTTGTTTCCTACGATACTAGGTAAGTGGGTAATAGTTACTAGAAATTGTGTTGTACAGAAGTAGAGTTTTCTATTAATGTGTATAAAAAGTATAGTTGTCACATATAATACAATAAAATCAAGTCGAATTTACAATATTCTGTTAAAAGGAAACTAGATTTCTTTTCTCCGTGCCTCACTCATGTTAGACAATGTGTAAATATAGCACTATAATTTATAATGAACGACTGATACAAATGCCATACGACTAAATAAATAAATGTGTAAGACTCACCGTAGATGAGCAGCTGAGTCGGCTTGCCCGAGATGCTGTTCCCCTGCGCGTCCCGCCCCGCGCAGCGCCACAGCGCCGCGTCGCCGCGCGTCGCGCGCGCGATCACCGCGCCGCCCGGCTCCGCCCACGCCGCCTCGCCGCCGCCCGCCGCCGCGGGCAGAGACACCAGCTGCGCAGGCATTTAACACTCAGTCCTTAGGTATCCTCTACAAATATTAAATACAATAAAAATATTAAATACAATAATCATTCATTGACGACGCGGTTAGCCTAGTTGGTTGCCCTGCCTACGAAGCTAGCGGTCCCGGGTTCGAATCTCGGTATGGGCAAATATTTGTGTGATGAGCGCGAGTATTTGTTCCTGAGTCATGGATGCTTTCTATAATATGTATTTCTCTATATAAGTATGTATATCGTTGCCTGGTACCCATAGTACAAGCCTAGAGCTTAGTTTGGGACTAGGTCAATTTGTGTGAGATTGTCCCCTGATATTTATTTATTTATTTAAGAGCGCAATTTTAACTTTTTCATCACACTTGCTCGTAAGTAGTGTCATTCCATGCCTGTATACAGAAGGACAATGACCTAAATTGTTCCCGCGGGAGTTATGGCGAGTTTATAGTCCCTAAGGAGTAATGACTTTCGTATAGTAATAGTAATAGTAATCTTTATTGCGTGGAATTGGGTCGGTTACAGTGTTGTTCTTTAAGTTATTAAGGTTCACCAAATCCTGTCTTTTCAGACGTACACAAGTTTAAATACAAAGAATTTAGATTAAGCTAGTGAAACCACAAACAGGAAAGAAGTATTAAAATTTGCAACTATTTTGTACATCATTTCTGACTAAGGAGGTTTCATGTTCAGCCAAAAATTCAAACGGTTTTTAATTTCATCTTTAAAACTAAGCTATAGACTAACTTAACATCACACACAACTCATACGCTTCATTAAACTTCATTATTTTTATATTTCAAGTTTATATGAATATTTATCATTAACTTTAGTAAATATATTTTTATCAAACTGGCAAAATCTGGCTGAATGGTCATTCCAGTTCGAAACTAAACGCAGTTCTTAGCATTATCTGTGTTAGAAGTCACAAAAAAAAAGATTGTTATCTGCAATTAGCGAGAAGTTGGTTATTGTTTTTAATTTTTCTTTGTTTTTTCCTTGTAAACGCGATGAAAACCATTCTGTGTGTATCACAGGCAGTAACAGACTCGTTAAGAGTCCGCCTTCGGCATCGGGCTTCTAACACTCTCGTTAGTGATCCCCTTCTTACTACCCTTGTAGCACAAATGTACTATAATTTCTACCAGGAACGATGAAAAATATATTTGAAGCAACGCCATTGAATTGAAGATTGAATGATTGAAACGAAATAATCCCCTTCATTTGACTCATTTAGGTATTAACACTGGGTTGGGCAAGGGAAATCCGTCGCTCAGTATCTAAAATAGTTATTATTTCTGTTGTCTACTAACATAATGATAAGTGTTACTAACAACTCATATGGATCGATGAGTGACCTGAAATAAAGACTTTAATTTCATTTCATTTCATTAGTGAGCTAGCCTGGTGCACTCCGCTGGCGTACCTCGTCGTCGCGGTACCAGCGCAGCTGCGTGACGTTGGCGAGGTCGCACGGGATGCGCGCGCGCGCGTGCGCCTCCACCAGCAGCTCGCGGTGCTTCGGCGCCTGCGCGACAACAGTTTCAATATTATATTATGCCATTAGCTCACTGCTCCGTATCATTTCATCCGTATAGCCCATTATATTTATTCACATATTTCTAAAATAATTCTACACTAACCGGTGGTTGTTCGTGAGAGCATACTTGTATGATCCCATATCCCATAAAAAAGATAAAAGATAAAAGTAGGCCGCACGGGCACTTTAACACGTCAAATTCTACCAGTGCTTCCCAAGAGAAGACCACTGCTGAGAAGAAGCGCCGCAAGAAACTCAACAGTTAGTCATTTTTTAAACATAGTTAACTATTCATAGTTAACTATATTAATTATATAGCATTATATAAAACTGTAAAAATAATATAAAATATCTGCGTAGTTCTGCAGGATAACATGTCAGAATTATTACGAGAAAAAATATTATATAAATAACAATAAAATACAATACAAATTACAATAAATTACAATAAATTACAATATTTTCCATTGATTGAAAATCCATTGTAGATACCTGTGTGGTGGTGGAGGGCGCGGCGCGCGGAGGGGGGCGCGGCGGCGGCGCGGGCGCGGCGGGCCGGATCACGAACGCGTCGACGCGCGAGGAGGCGCGCGGGCCCGGCGCGGCGCCCGCGTCGCCGATCGCGTCGCGCAGCGCGCCGCGGATGTTCAGCACGGTGTCCGCCGTCTGCACGCGCCTCGTGGTGCCGCCCTAGCCACCGGACAACAAATTAACTAACCCCCTGTTCACAATCGTCAAGTAAGCATATCTGTCAGATAAATGTAGCCCTTTCTTGCACTTGAAAATAGACAAGAAGTTAGCTAACTTTAACTGACAGATAAGTTTGTCGGTTGTGAAACAGGCTCCAAATAAAAATCGGGGACTTTATTCTACGACATAGAAGCAAGGCGGGCTAAACCAAAGCAGAATAAAGCCCCAGCACGGCGAGCACACGTTATATTTTCTCTTTCGTCTCTTTCGCTAGGTGACACTGACTAGGTAGAGAGAGAGAGAGGCCCGAGCGACAAACTAGTTGCGACCAACCTCACAATTTCGGCTGATACTCTCACAAACTTGTCTTGTGTAAAAAGTAATCCTGCTTGCATTTGCATGATAACCAATCCTACTTCATTATTATTGGCATCGCATCGAGCTACAAAAAACACAATACTTCTTCTAATCTACGAGTATGTGTATAATGCGAATGCGAATAAGACTGTACCTGTGTGTGGCACAGTACCTCAATGATAAAAAGTTCTAGATACTTCAATACCGTTTAAAAAATAAAAAGTTTTTCGTTGTGTCCAGTTGCACAAGCGTTCATTAAATTTAATGTTGCCTGAAGTCGCGTGCTGCTTCTTTCTACCTTGTCCTATAAGAAAGTGACAGAAGCTGTCCTATTGGGACATTACGCTACACAGCTACGTGCTTAAATTATGTAACTATAAGATGTCACCTTAGTTCCCTTATCCCAATCAGCACCGCTACTCCTCTTCCTCCTCTCCCCTTCATCTTCCTCCGTGGTCTCCTCGCTCTCTACCAGTTCGCTCGCATCGATGTCGCCAGCGTCGCTGGTCTCCTGGTCTTCGGACAGTTCGGGCGTGACGAGGACGCGGCTCTCCTCGATGCTCGTCTCAGGGTCATCAGGCAATTCTTCGTAGTCGGGAGACGCGTGCTGTTCAGAAACGCGAGGTAAGTATGAAACTAACAACACAGGGATAGCAAAGGGTATCTTCTAGTCTCTACTTGTTACACCTTACACCCCTTCACCATTACAAATCATTCTTAGATTTTTTTTTCTTTAGTTACAGCTATAGACTTGCGCCTTTAAGACATTTGGCGCATCTGTGCTTAGAGCTCTCTTGCTGCCTTTAGTGGAATTTCCTCTTGCTCGCACACATCCTCGCACACACACATACACATAACACACCTCACACACACACACTCTCACACATATAAACATATTTTTATGTACTGCTAAATTGTCACCAAAATTGCCATTATATTTCAAAATTTCATGTTTGTACATTTTTAATGACTTGATGTTGTATTCTTAACTGTTATTTCTCTGGGTATATGTCAACCGACTCCGTGGATCCCAAGATTCAGGCTCAGCCTAGTTTGGTATCCACCGGATAATGCATGTTTGTATCCATTGTGACTTGTTTAAATAAATTTATTCTTATTCTTATTCGTTAGCTCTTCAATGGGCCTATAGACAAGATGTATTCAGCAAACGTTATCGTAAGCTGCTGGACGCTTATGTTTATTCTAAACACTTTGACAGATTTTGAAAATCATTACCCGTCGAAGCCATGGTACTTAATTTAGCATTCATAATTCAACCTGGCTTTAAGAACCACCTTCGCTTCCATCGTCAAAGCTGAACCATTTAGTGTAGATTTGTCAAGATCTTTTTAACGCATGCTATCACCATCGTCGTTCTTATTCATCATCAGTGTTGCTGTTACCTGCAGCGGTGGGTAGAGCGGCGCGTCTCGCACGAGGTCTGCGTCGAGCGCCGGCGCAGGGGGCGCGGGGGGCGCGCGGGGGGCTGGCGCGCGTTCCGAGCTGGACGACGCGGCACCGGAGGGGGGACCTGCGGGGCGAAGGGGGGTATAAGCTCATTACGGTAAAGTATAGGCATATTTAAGTACCCTGAGATGTCATAACATTCCTAAAGATCGATAACGTTCACAAAAGTAGGACTACCTGTTACAAAACACGTTTTAGCTAGGTTCTTAGTTATAATAATAAACCTCTGTAAAAGGATGCGCCATATTCCTGTCCACGAGCCGTTAGCAAATCACTCCGCACTGCCCGCGAGGGGCTACTTTTAATTGGAACATCATCTTTGCCTTATCCTTTCAACTTAGAGTCGTTAATCTTGTTAACAAATTGGTATTCCGGAACTTCTTCGAAATGAAACCGTTAAGTTCGGTTGTTCAATATTTCAGGCTGGCTTTTTGTTTAATAAACACGCCGTAAAGTTTCATTCCTCCTAAATTTAATTTGTCGCCCATATCGCAGACAACACGAAGTTTATCAAAGTGCCATCTTCCCAATCAATTACTTTGGTTGTTAAAGTTTTGGAGAATCAACAAGAGCAGCTGAAATTATGTAAATAGGGAGACAACGGGGGGTCGGGGGGTAAATAGAGCCCTTGTCGGCTGCGCGCCGCTCGCCTGAAGGAGGTGAAACTAAATTAGTTAATTCATTGGTTAATTCCAACAATTAGTATTGAGTAAACAGTTTGTACAAATACTTCTCAACTCCTCAATCCTGCGGAAACTATCAGCTCTGAAAGTTTACCGGGGACAGTCACTTCCATATATGTATATAGGCTCGCGTGTGAGTAATACTATGTACTACCTTAAGGAATGGCTAATGTGCAAATGGAGACTCCATATTTTACCGTTGCCTTGTCTGTATGTACAGGAAATATGTGCTTTTGTTAAATCGCACCAATCTTTGTTTAAAAAGCGCGGGGAAGTGTTTCAAAGGCATACAAGGGCCAAAATTATGAACCGCCTTTATAAGCCTCCTTGCCATAAAGCCATATATGCCAAAAACGTGTACAATATGTGCATTCAAATCTATAATGCCATACCTGAAGGCATACGGCTGCTCCAGGGAAATAGGTTTAGGAACATGTTGTCAAACTGGCTCCTGGATAAATGTTTCTATAGTGTTAAGGACTTCCTCGAGCAATGTAATAATAATTTGTGATTGTTGACATTTAATATGTATTGTTAATTTTATTAATTCTATTTGTTTCTATTTGTAATTGACATGTACTTTATGATTTATTAATTTTTATTGACATACTTTATTTTATAATTTGACATACTATTATTGTACTGACAAATATTTGCATGCTTGCTTGCAAGCTGAATACACTGAACTTTATTTATTTTTCAATTTGACTGCAACATCTTGTAAACTGTATTCTGCAAATAAATTATATTGATTGATTGATTGAATGCTTTTACAATTTAAATGATTTTTTCTGTAAATTATTAGAATAGTTATTTTAATTGTAAAATTATTGTACGTCCGATATGGGCAAACTGTTGGTACTTAAAATTTATGACATGTAACACTAATGTACACAATTTGACAACAAAAGCTTATCTTATATTATCTAAAATTATGATTTACATTTTACGAGAGTACTCTTCATCAAATCCATCACAGTGTAGATTAGACGCTAACCCCGAACGCCGTAACTCTTTCAAATTAAGCCCCCTCGGAAAGTTCCGGAAATTTTATTAAAGCGGCTGCTACACGGTGACCATAAGCTTTCCACCAAGGTGACCTTGCTGGTGTGCGACCGAATTTCGTTTGACCTTTCAACGCCCTTGATGGACGGGCGTGTGTTGGCAACCGCGGTCGGACACCGCTGTTGTACACCGTGTAGACGCGTTGCCGACCACGCGGGCGCAGTTGTGTCACTACAAGCAGCGAGTGCGCACGCATCGTGTGCACTGTACAGTAGTGGTGATGACTCAAGTTGTATTGGATGTAGGTACTATAGTTAGTTCAATTAAAGAGCTGCAAATGATCATATCAAAGTGAAAATAAAAAATAAATATGAGGTCCTCAAAGTTTCGAAGTTTCGTCTTATTTTTTTTCCAATTAAGTATAAATTTCGAGTTATCTTAAAGTATCTTTAAACTAAAAATATTTTGTATGCCTGTTGTACGATGCGTGTTCTCTCCGCGAGTTCTAAACACACGGCTGTTGACAACCGTGTAGATGGAAACGCGACGGTGGTGGGCAACCGACCCACCCACCAAGTCACCCTGGTGGAGAGGCCGGTTACGCGCCGTGTAGCACGGCTTTAATGCGTGTGCTACACGGTTTTACACCAAGTGACCTTGGTGGAGAGGCCGGTTACGCGCCGTGTAGCACGGCTTTAATGCGTGTGCTACACGGTTTTACACCAAGTGACCTTGGTGGAGAGGCCGGTTACTCGCCGTGTAGCACGGCTTTAATGCGTGTGCTACACGGTTTTACACCAAGTGACCTTGGTGGAGAGGCCGGTTACTCGCCGTGTAGCACGGCTTTAATGCGTGTGCTACACGGTTTTACACCAAGTGACCTTGGTGGAGAGGCCGGTTACTCGCCGTGTAGCACGGCTTTAATGCGTGTGCTACACGGTTTTACACCAAGTGACCTTGGTGGAGAGGCCGGTCACTCACCGTGTAGCACGGCTTTAATGCGTGAGCTACACGGTTTTACACCAAGTGACCTTGGTGGACAGGCCAGTTACTCACCGTGTAGCACGGCTTTAATGCGTGTGCTACACGGTTTTACACCAAGTGACCTTGGTGGAGAGGCCGGTTACTCACCGTGTAGCACGGCTTTAATGCGTGTGCTACACGGTTTTACACCAAGTGACCTTGGTGGAGAGGCCGGTTACTCGCCGTGTAGCACCGCTTTAATGCGTGTGCTACACGGTTTTACACCAAGTCACCTTGGTGGAGAGGCCGGTTACTCACCGTGTAGCACGGCTTTAATGCGTGTGCTACACGGTTTTACACCAAGTGACCTTGGTGGAGAGGCCGGTTACTCGCCGTGTAGCACGGCTTTAATGCGTGTGCTACACGGTTTTACACCAAGTCACCTTGGTGGAGAGGCCGGTTACTCGCCGTGTAGCACGGCTTTAATGCGTGTGCTACACGGTTTTACACCAAGTCACCTTGGTGGAGAGGCCGGTTACTCGCCGTGTAGCACGGCTTTAATGCGTGTGCTACACGGTTTTACACCAAGTGACCTTGGTGGAGAGGCCGGTTACTCCCCGTGTAGCACGGCATTAATGCGTGTGCTACACGGTTTTGCACCAAATGACCTTGGTGGAGAGGCCGGTTACTCGCCGTGTAGCACGGCTTTAATGCGTGTGCTACACGGTTTTACACCAAGTGACCTTGGTGGAGAGGCCGGTTACTCCCCGTGTAGCACGGCATTAATGCGTGTGCTACACGGTTTTGCACCAAATGACCTTGGTGGAGAGGCCGGTTACTCGCCGTGTAGCACGGCTTTAATGCGTGTGCTACACGGTTTTACACCAAGTGACCTTGGTGGAGAGGCCGGTCACTCACCGTGTAGCACGGCTTTAATGCGTGTGCTACACGGTTTTACACCAAGTCACCTTGGTGGAGAGGCCGGTTACTCGCCGTATAGCACGGCTTTAATGCGTGTGCTACACGGTTTTACACCAAGTCACCTTGGTGGAGAGGCCGGTTACTCGCCGTGTAGCACGGCTTTAATGCGTGTGCTACACGGTTTTACACCAAGTCACCTTGGTGGAGGCCCGGTTACTCGCCGTATAGCACGGCTTTAATGCGTGTGCTACACGGTTTTACACCAAGTCACCTTGGTGGAGAGGCCGGTTACTCGCCGTGTAGCACGGCTTTAATGCGTGTGCTACACGGTTTTACACCAAGTCACCTTGGTGTAGAGGCCGGTTACTCGCCGTGTAGCACGGCTTTAATGCGTGTGCTACACGGTTTTACACCAAGTCACCTTGGTGGAGAGGCCGGTTACTCGCCGTGTAGCACGGCTTTAATGCGTGTGCTACACGGTTTTACACCAAGTCACCTTGGTGTAGAGGCCGGTTACTCGCCGTGTAGCACGGCTTTAATGCGTGTGCTACACGGTTTTACACCAAGTGACCTTGGTGGAGAGGCCGGTTACTCGCCGTGTAGCACGGCTTTAATGCGTGTGCTACACGGTTTTACACCAAGTCACCTTGGTGGAGGCCCGGTTACTCGCCGTATAGCACGGCTTTAATGCGTGTGCTACACGGTTTTACACCAAGTCACCTTGGTGGAGAGGCCGGTTACTCGCCGTGTAGCACGGCTTTAATGCGTGTGCTACACGGTTTTACACCAAGTCACCTTGGTGTAGAGGCCGGTTACTCGCCGTGTAGCACGGCTTTAATGCGTGTGCTACACGGTTTTACACCAAGTCACCTTGGTGGAGAGGCCGGTTACTCGCCGTGTAGCACGGCTTTAATGCGTGTGCTACACGGTTTTACACCAAGTCACCTTGGTGTAGAGGCCGGTTACTCGCCGTGTAGCACGGCTTTAATGCGTGTGCTACACGGTTTTACACCAAGTGACCTTGGTAGAAGCGAGCTGCTACACGGTTTCAAACAAGCCCATTTGTTTGATATCTGCCAAGAGCGTTTTAAGGTCAAGCGAAATTTGGTTTTAAAACCACTGTCTACACGGTTGTAAACCACTTTTTTTTAAGTGTGGTTTAAAACTGTGTGCATAAAGTGTAAGCAGTCACGCACTCTGTATAAGCTATTGCATGGATTTTCCTTATTTGCAATAAACTGATGAATACTGAATACTGAAAGTAAAGAAGTCCGGAGTCGTTAGCGCCGGAGTTTATGGCGGGCCGCGCGAGGTGCGCGGGATTCCGGGATACATCCTGAAATACGGGGATAATACGAAACCGGTGAGTTATGGACCTCATTCAGTGCATATCGACCATAATTCTTCTGCTTTAGAAGGGATGAAATAAGAGACAATTAATGGCATCGAGCCAGATTCTACCGCAAGTACAATTTATACCTTAAATTGTCTAAAATAAAATGTCTTATTTATTTATTTATTGATACACCAACAGTATTACACAGATAAATGTACAATAATAATATAATCGTGCTTATTCTACTGCTAATACTAATAACAGGCGTATACAGCACTCATAATTTACCGAATAATAATTTAACTAATTTATAATAAAATTAAATGAACAAATTACTGATAAAATGCTTATAATTCAACTATACCAATCTATAATTCTTCTTTAATTGAAACGTCTTCAATTGAAACGTGAGGATAAAGTTTTGTTAATAAGTATAATCCTATAGTTACTATTAAATGATAAACACTTTCCCAGATATCTGGGAAAATTCGTTTTCCCCGTATTTTCACACAAAAATAGATTTGCCCGAGCAATATGGTTCGTACGATAATTTTCGAATATGATACGATAATTCACTGGCACTCGTCTGGCAACCCTGGGGAAGCCTCTTGAGCCGCCCTACTCTGCGACAATTTGTACTACGTCGCACGAATAATTGAAGATAAGTTAAAAGATAAAAGATATTTATTCAGCAAGCAATGAAGCGGGCTCTCATTTAAGTAATGATCTTAATTGCAAGAATCACCTTAGATAACAACGTAACAATGGATCCAGCAATTGGGTGTACTGCTTTAATTTTTAATTGAGAACGATTGTAATTTGGTCATACGAGTAAATAAATTGCAAGAATAAAACAAAATCTAAAATTTAATCCTGCATTTTCTCTAAATATTTTTACGAATATCTATCAACAAGAATTATTAAGCTTCCCCTTGTTTTTAGGGTTCCGTAGGCCAAATGGCGAAAACGGATCCCTTATAGTTTCGTCATGTTTTATTTTACTCAAAAAATACAAGATGTAAGTATATGGATGAAATTTGGAGTATTGGTGTCTTGTATAAGCGGCTACTTGGTAGTGAAATTACAAAAATAAACATTTCTAGGGGGACACTCCATACATGTAACAGAAGCTGAATTTTTTTTCTGCAAGCATAAACGTGTGGCACATATTTCGACTCTTTTAAAAACACTTTAAGGTTTCTAGGCAATTTTTTTTATCAAGTGAATAAATTCGGAAATAATCGCTCTGAAAGTTGCATAAATTGTCCCCCACTTTATCTTTACAACTGAATATGAAAAATATGAAAAAAATACAAAGGTAACGCTTAATAAATACTTTCAACCAAAATAATTTTTAACATGATCGGATATACCGTTTTTGAGTTATTGCCGAAAAACTGCGCTTCTCAACAAAAAGACGCAAGTGTCATGAAGATACGCTCTTTTGCTGGTGCACTTTGTTTTTGTAGTCATGGCGACGGAACCCTACACTGATTATGGCCCGACATGCGCCTGCCCGGTTTTTTCAGTTTACCGGCAGCCATCTTTCATTTATAATTAGGATAACGTAATTTGGGGTCGTAGCGAAGAATCGCCGAAATTATGACGGAACACAAAAAAGCGGAGGAATATGTTAATTAAGTCTGGTCTTCCCCAGTTGCCGTCTCTCAAAGGAATGCTAATTATAACTCGACTTCAGCGAATTTACAAACTGTTTCGTTTCAACTGGTTGGAAACTTGCGCCGGCTTGTTTTGTCTGCGATCTAGACATGAATGTAGGTCTAACAAGTTACACAATGTAGCAATCTGTCTTCTATTATAACCCAAATGACCCAAAACAAATCGTAGATAATCATTTATTTATTATTAGGGTTCCGTACCTCAAATGACAAAAAACGGAACCTTTATAAGATCACTTTGTTGTCCGTCTGTCTGTCTGTCAAGACCCTTTTCTCAGGAACGCGTAGAGGTATCAAGTCAAACACTTAAGTCTGCAATCCCTTGGTGCTGTAAAAAATCAGACTTCTAAGTTAACGCAATCAAAAGATACGGCCGTTTATGCCGCATATTCAAGGGAATCTCAAGGTAATCAAAACCTATAGGGTACTTGCCGTTGAGTTAGAATTATGAAATTAGGCAAGAAGCAATATCTTAAAACACGAGTAAAGGAAAAAATCCGAAAACCCTTAATTTGTAGTTACATCACATAAAAGGGTAATTCTCATATCGTTTCAACCGCCCGTCACAGCCGCGGCTACAAAATTGACGATTTTCGAAGGAAAAGCTATTGATAAGAATTGTAAGCGGCGGCTCTGCATTCTACAGAATAGCCGCGAATGACATTCGAATCTACAGGGAAGCCCGAAGCCGTCAATAATACGACCACGGTTGTGACGGCGGCTGAAACGCTCGTGAGAATGACCCAAAAAATAAAGTTCAGTAAACTGAAACTAAGTACGAGAGTGCATACTTAGTGCGTGTCAGTTTATACTGGAATTTGTTTCTATTGTATTCCCGTGGTCTATTTACATACCTACAAATTTGTGCGCTGGATGACGGCAGCAGAGGACCGATCGTTGTGGAAAACCTTGGGGAAGGCCTTTGTCCAGCAGTGGACGTCTTGCGGCTGATGATGATGATGATGATGATGAAATTTGTGCGGAACCCTCGGTGCGCGAGTCCGACTCGCACTTGACTGGCTTTTTTAAATCCTAATTTGAGTACAAAAGGAGGAGTGATCATTAAGCTCAAAGAAACTTACTAAGCACTCATTTGTGACGTTCTCAATATAAAGGGACCTTATGGAGGAAGGCAGTTACGCTCTTCTTATTCTTGTAACTATACGAATACTATGGTAACAATTCTAAAAACTGCGTAACCGCCTGCCTCCATAAGGTCCCCTTCTATTGAGAACGTCACATTTGGTAATACTTTTAAGTTTTTGTATGTTAACTTGGAAGGTCAGAGTTCTTACGACGTTCGTGTGAAGCCCAAATTGAATGACGTAGTTGACGGTGATCTTTATACAAATTGTCCAGGGACAGTGCACGAACGAATAAGGGTGAAACTACATGTGATTTTATCACGGAAAAAGGGTCGTTTTCAAAAAAAACTTTCGTTAAACACTTATTGCCGCACTCAGAGACGTCAATTAACTTTAAAGTTTCATTAAAGTAGCTGCAGTCACTTTGTTTGCTATAGCAATAGAATAAGACGCAGCAACTTTAATGAAACTTGAAAAATAATTGACGTCTCTGAGTGAGCAAAAGGGGAAGACACGTTATCGCCGTACAAGACATTGATAATGCGTGCCGCGCCACCTACATTCGCAAATTCCACACACACAGCTGTAAACATGCACTAAGGAGCAATAGAGATAAGTTGATGGACTAACGTCTTCCGCGTAAGTGACAGCCATATGTCGCACAATAATGACGACGTCGCACGTGCTGACAGATCAGTGACGGCCACACAACTGACTCAATATAGGCGCTCAGCGCCTATATTTAGATGCTCAAGCCCGCGCGCCGGTCACGTATCTTCCTCTTTTTGTTTTCATCTAAGGTTAAACACTAAACTTTCGTTACACAAGGCCGCGATCATGAATTTGTTGTCATTAAGGCTTTAACTATGTATTTTTTTTTAAAACGACCCAAAAAGTGAACCAAACTATTAATTAAAAAAAATTTAGCACGGGGTTTACAAATTAGAAAAAAAAACCGCAAAAAATACACGATTTTATTTTATAATTTTTTGTGCCTGGATACCCTGTATAACAGCTATCAATGCTAGATTTTACACACCAACAAGTTTATACAGGCATACAAGAGAATGAACTGGCGCAATGAGATGCTAACAGTCTGTTTGGATAGACAATCCAATTTGGAGGCAAACACGAATGCTAATGAGCCGCGGCTCGAGAACATTCCGGATTTGATCGAAATAGACAATGGACATTAATGTCCCCGCACGAGCTTAGACATAAAGCACAGAAGAGGCGGTAGCGAGGAGTATATCAACACACATGTTCAGTAAACCGATGATCTGGTGCAGGCCGCTGCAGTGTTATGTGATGTAACTACATATTAACGGTTTTCGGATTTTTTCCTTTACTTGTGCTGTAAGATATTGCTTCTTGACCATTTTGATATGATTGCCTGACTAACGATTATAATTACTTAGTATTTTTAGTGGACTTTTAGGTTCGTTATTCTGATATTTAATTTGAAGTATACCTGATTATTTGAAAGTAAAACTCTTAAGTAACATATTAATAAGTGTAAGTGGTTTGTAATCGTACTAATTAATTAAATAAATAAATAAAAAATCTTGCCAAATTTCATTATTCTAACTCAACAGGAAGTACCCTATAGGTTTTGATTACCTTGAGATTCCTTTTGAATATGCGGCATAAACGGCCGCATCTTTTGATTGCGTTAACTTAGAAGTCTGATTTTTTACAGCACCAAGGGATTGCAAGTACATATTTGACTTGATACCTCCACGCGCTCCTGATAAAAAGGGTCTTGACAGACAGACAAGACAGACAGACACAGTGATCCTGTAAGGGTTCCGTTTTTTTTTTCATTCGAGGAGTCGCAGGAGTATTCGTTGCAAGCGTGGTGGAGGTCTACGTTTAGCAAGTTGTCATGATAATCTCGACGAAGAACGAAAGAAGGCGGGGCTTATAACTACCTTTTCTCGAAACGTTCCGTCTCATGTTCAAACCCTCATAGCTTCGTCCCAGATAACACCAGAGAGCCCAAATTCACAAGAATATAAACGTAAGGGAACATATGAAATACCTACTCTGTGGGCTCGCGCAAATCTTGTTTCTTGGCAAATGTCAAAATGTTGTTTGTTTAGAGAAACGTGACGTCACGCGCTGTTTTCGGTCACGTGATAACGGGGATGAAATATTACAATACAATACAATAACTCATTATTGAACACCACATACAGCCAGAACAAGAAATACAACAAGAAAGCAAACAACATACACATACATAGTGAGCCAACAGGCGGTCTTATCGCTAAATAGCGATCTCTTCCAGACAACCTTACAACGAAGAGAAGAAAAGAAATAATAGAGAATAATAGATAATAGAGAATATTCATTTTTGTATAATTAATTTAAGATATATTATAAATATAAGACACGTGAAAGTGTGATTTTCGGTAATTGTATATTAAACACTGCCGGAAAAAATATAATATGTATTTATTTTCGTTTAGTGTCAACACCCCTATTACCCGTACGTGTTAGACGTGTTTTAGGTTATCTAAATAAGTAATGCATAAGGTTTGTTAATCTTGTATACTGGGTGTTTTTTTATACGTCTTAAACATTTTGGGGGTTAAATTAGTAAGTCATAGGTACTGACCAACTTTCACTATGGGACCAACCCCGAAATCGCGAAAAAAAAATTGACCATCCCATACATTTTGGCTAGTCAGCTGACGATGTTTTGTATGGGAGGGTCAAATTTTTTTTCGCGATTTCGGGGTTGGTCCCACAGTGAAAGTTGGTCAGTATGACTTACTGATTTAACCCCCAAAATGTTTAAGACGAATAAAAAAACACCCTGTATATAAGGAAATGATTGGAGAATTTCTTGAAACATAGTTGTAAAACTTGCTTGCCCGCATCTGTTTTTAGTAAAAAAAATGAAATTAATTTTATAAATAATTGAAAAGGGGTCTAGAATGGGGGGTTGAAAAATGAAAGTGGTTTGATTATAGCAAATATGAAAGGGCTCAATTTGCACATTTCAAAACAATTTTTTTTATAATATTCCGTGACGTACTTTTTGATTTATAGCCAAATATATTCAAAAAATTAGCGTTCCCCCCTTATGTTATGAACCGAAAAATCTGAAAAATTCCATCCACATTAGAATGTGACATTATCAAAACTAGAATTAAACAATTATAACATAACAACAAGTCTACTAGGAGTACCTATATAAAGGCCCGGTTGTGTCATTTGCCAACGGAACGGAAAATGGTTAAAATTGATTAATTTCATTTTAATCAAGAGCTGGCTCTTGTCGGTGGAGTAATCGCCACTTTTCTCTGATCTCCGCCAATTTTTTCACCTCCTGATACGACACCTTGGCCTTCTGACCTATTTGGCCAAAGTACCTAAGCCTAGGTCTTCCTCTTTTTCCTTTGACTTTGGACTATTGACTTTAAATTAATTAACAATAAAAAAAACTATTCGTTAATTAGGTTTATAAGTACAGTCCGGGAAAGGCCGGCCGTTGCAGGCCAGGTAACGAACTTGCCCTCTCCGGTGGTTGGAAAGTTTTAATTCATAATGAAATTAAACCCCCCCCCCCCCCCCCCCCCCCTAGCACGTGACTCGACTGCCGCATGGCGCATTACGCTATGTAGGGCAAAAACGGTTAGTTATTGAATTAATAATTCATAAGGTGAAGGTTGTTTCTAGTTAAAATAGATAAACGGTTGGGGCGCCGGGGGGGGGGGGGGGGCTGGGACGTGGTACACCGTCTGGTTAAAGTTATAAGGGACCCAGTATTTACAAAATAATTGAAGTACTACTCTGTCAAGAAAGTACCGGGAAAAGATCAATAATACACAAACTGTTTGTTAATCATCCAAATTTATTTTATCACCTTCAAAGTATGCTCCTTCAGAAACGATACACTTACGCCAACGAATAATCCAATCATCAAAACATTTTTTAAACGCTGTTTCCGGAATTGAATTCAGTTCTCGGCGCGAATTCTCCTTTATGTCTTCTACCGATTGAAAACGGGTGCCACGAAGTGGTAATTTGAGTTTAGGAAAAAGAAAGAAGTCGGCAGGAGCCATATCTGGTGAATATGGTGGTTGCTCGATGGTATTTGTTGAGTGTTTGGTCAAAAATTCTTTCACAATGATGGCCTTGTGCGAAGGCGCATTATCGTGGTGCAAAATCCAAGAATTTTCATTCCACAAATCTGGCCTTTTTCGTCGAATTTGCTCTCTTAAATGCCGCATAACGCTCAAATAATATTCTTTATTTACCGTTTGACCTTCCGGCAAGAATTCCGAGTGCACAACACCGCGATAGTCAAAGAAAACAGTCAACATGACTTTGACTTTTGATCGACTTTGGCGTGGTTTCTTCGGTTTCGGTTCAGTTGGAAGGCGCCACTCCGAAGCTTGTTGACTAGTTTGCATGTCAAACTCGTAAACCCACGTCTCGTCACCAGTAACAATGCGTTTCATGAATGTTGGGTTGGAATTGACTCGTTCTAGCATGTCCTCAGCGACTCTCATGCGATTGAGTTTTTGGAGAAAATTCAGGTCTTTTGGGACTAGCCGAGCGGTAACATGTTTCATACCCAAATGATTAGTTAAAATAGTACGGATCGACTCGTGAGATACAGAAAGTTCGGCGGCTATCTCTCTCAAAGTTGAATGAGGATTTTCAGTCACTATTTCCTTCACTTTTGCGATGTTAACTTCAGTTGCAGACGTTGATGGCCTACCAGAGCGAGGCAAATCTTCCATCACATCTCGACCGCTTTTGAACGCTTTGTACCACTCATAAACACGTGTTTTTGATAAAGTCGAATCACCGTAAGCCTTCTGTAACATTTTCAGTGACTCCGAACACGAAATTCCATTGGCGATGCAAAATTTAAGACAAACTCTTTGTTCAATGTTTTTGTCCATTATGAAATTCGCAATACACACTAGATATGATATAACTAAAAACAGCACTGTATTTAATATAAATAACAGATGCAACTCAAACTCCGCGCCAAAATAGAAAACAGTTGTGCCAATCTAACAACAACAAAAAAAACAAAAATTTGAATTTGGAACCATAAACAAATCATCCATTCCCGATACTTTGTTGACTGAATGTATATCTCAAACAGTTGATAGTGATCTAGCCCAACCGCACCGCGCTGTTTACAGGGCTAGACAAGTTGCATTCGGATAACGTTACCGTTAGCATTACGTCAAAATATGTATGGAACTAGAAATGTATGCGACTTCCTCTGCGCAGACGTCGTTTATCGCTGCTCCCTACGGAACTTTACAATTTTCCGGGATAACGTCGTTATGTATCTTATCTAGGGCCGCTGTCTGGACTAGTGGTTGCCTGGTAGTGAAGGCTTTAAAATAGTAATTCCGCCATTTGTGTTTACTTTTATTATTGCGCAATTAAGCTTCTTATAAACCGTGTCTGTCATTTTATACACAGTTTTAAAGTTTAACAAGACACTCAAGTTCTCCCCACCTCCTCTGAGACACTACATGCGCCGGCGATCACCATAATACGAACCGATACAATCTCGGCAAATTCCCAAGTAACAATGTCCGCTGTTGTGAGGAACATCCGATCTTACGATACCGTGCCGGGCTGTCGTGCGCTGACCGCCCCCCTCCTTACAAAAGGGGGGTGCTCGTTATTTGTAAATAAACCCGAACAATACATTATTCATAAACAACCAACTGCTTCCTCCTCTTTACTTTTCACTTTAGACTTTAATATTCAGTGATAAGAGTAAACAACTTGGTTTTTGCTGGTTTATTTCTGTCTGTAATACTAGACTTTACTTCTTTGTGATATAGGCGAAAGTTGTTTGGCATCTGCCGGTTTTGTTGTGCCTCGACGTTTCACTGCATAGTATAAAACGAAGTCGCTTCCCGCCGTCTGTCCCTTTGTACGCTTAGATCTTTCAAACTACAAACCGCCGCGCCATACTTGTTAAACCTAGGTGTAGGGTTAGTACAGACAGGGCTGAGGGGCTTGGCTTTTCCTGGGATCTGATAATCTTCAGGGTCAGCCTACTCTCTATCTTTGCCTCTTCTTCTTGTTGGCTTATTCTTGTATTTATTTATTTATAAATACTTATAAATAAATAAATATTCTTGTAGGTATACTACTAGGAATTCTCGGGAAGTAACCTAGTTTTACTATTTTTATTTACATATCCGCCCCCCCCTTTAATGGGGTGGGAGGGTGAAAGTTACAGATTTCTTAACTTTTCTGTGCTTTGTATATAAATCCTAGGCTCCATACCAAATTTCAGCTTTCTAGGACATCGGGAGTACCCCCTAGTTTAACTAGCTCTGTCTACAGACCTGCACCCCCCTTTATAGGGGTGGGAGGTTGAATGTTACAGTTTTCTTTTTTTTTTGTTCTTTGTATATAAATCCTAGGCTTCATGCAAAATTTCAGCTTTCTAGGATATCTGGGCCCTTAGCCAAGATGCATTACGCTAACTAGCGTTTCTATCCGTTTCGTTTTTAAACCAATCGCGTTACTGGTAGATCACGTCATACGAAGAGTCACGTGATCTACCAGTGACGCGATTGGTTTAAAAACGAAACGGATAGAAACGCTAGTTAGCGTAATGCGTCTTGGCTAAGGGCTCGGGAAGAGGTTATTGATGAGTGAGGGAGTGAGTGGCCAAATCGTCGTATTGTAGGTATCAATAAAATCTAAAGTATAGAAGCGAGATCATGGAAACTTAGGGCCGTATTAATAAACTCATCTCAACTGTGATCCCGTCTCAAAACACGTCAAAGTAAGTCCATCCATAGAGAAGTGTAATTTTTGACAGGTCTTGGAATCTCAGTCAAGATGAGTTTATTAATACCGCCCTTAGTGTACCTACTTTAGTATTTACTAGAGTTTAGAGGATCGTAACGTCATGATACAGCGTATTGATTCACCAACTTAATAAATATCAAAAGTTGGGGGCTATATCGGGAGATCTCGCGGGATACGTTTGCCTGAATATGTAGCGACGCCATGACAGAAGTTAGCGTTTTGAAAAGGAAATTTATGTTAAGACATTTTAAATTAATATACGAGTGAATTTTTTTTTTTAATTTTTTTTAGATAGATTTCATGTATATCTAAAAAAATCGTCTACACCCTTATTCTTATCCTAGATGTGATTAATAGACAATAGGTAACGACTGGCACAAAGACATTTGATCTTTCCAACAATCTTCACTCCCAGTTGCTCGTTGACGGACACGTTAATTGAGCCATCATCATCATCAGATTCACGAGCCTCCCCAGGGTGTTGACGGGAGTCGGCGGCGGCGCACTGACAGGGTTCCGGGCACAATAGCCTGGAGACAAAGTGCTGCGTGCTCCGAAGAGTTTACGACTACGTTTGCCACAAAGAGGTTTGAAATTCCCCGGTAATTTAGATCTTTGTCCGGAAGGCGGAGAAAATTGTAAGGCATCTGAATTTTTTACAAACAAAGGAAGACAAACGACAAAGCAAATAAAATATTTTTTTTAATAAAATGGACGACAACAGTTACAAGTTCTGAAACATTCTTACGCATTATTTATCAAAAGATTATTAGATATTTTAAACAGACTGCTTAAATTTAACTCTCTTACACGCAGATGTATGTATGTAAATAAACTCTTTATTGCACAAAAAGTACAAGTAAAAAATACAATGACATCGTAAAATTAAAGTACAAAGGGGAACTTATCCCTAAATGGGATCTCTTCCAGCTAACCCTGAAGTAGATGAGTAAGGACAACGCATGGGGAGACACACACAAGTTTTGCACCAAAAGTAACAAAAATAATTCAAAATATTAAACTATCAGTTGGAAATATTGGTAACACATGTAAATACATAAATATTAAACATAAATAAATACATATACTAATGTAAACTTACATATATTTGCCCGAATATGCCCGATAAGATGCCCGGTCATTCTGTTATAAAACTTTGGGGTTTTCTTTGGAAACTGTTTTATCTGGCTACCCTGGCCGGCCCGATCGCCGGATATGCACCGCGCCGGGTGTAAGTTATGGCCGGTGTGGCCGGCCGAGGATGTGACGTTCTCAATATAAAGGGACCTTATGGAGGAAGGCAGTTACGCTCTTCTTGTTCTTGTAACTATACGAATACTATGGTAACAGTTCTAAAAACGGCGTAACCGCCTGCCTCCATAAGGTCCCTTTATATTGAGAACGTCACATATTATCCGAATAACACCCGTCCGGTTTCTTGGTGCCAACGCAGCGAGGGTGTTAAATACAGAGATACGATAAGTAGAGGATCCGAACAGGGAGCGACCTCTATCCCCTGTTTAAGGGCCTGCGCAAACCGGCGGAGCGCAGCGCAGATCACTTTAAATTTATCAATGTATACTCTTCCCTATTTTAATTACAATAAGGTATAAATTTGAATGCTCTGAGACCGACCTCGGAGCATCACGGGGGTTTCTACTCTGCGGCTGCGGCTTTAAATTTATACTTTATTGTAATTAAAATAGAAAAGAATATACGAGTACATTGATGAATTTAAAGTGATCTGCGCTGCGCTCCGCCGGCTTGCGCAGGCCCTAACCTTTTTAACGCCATGTCAAATACAAAGGTCGTCACTCACAAGACAGCTGAACCAGAGCTAATTTCAACCTTACGTCACAGACACTCACGTCTATTTTACGTGACGGATATATCCGTCGTTGGCGTTGAACCAGCGGTGCGGTTATATCCACAATGGCATTAACCAGGTTAATGGATGAAAAGTATTTTATATCAAATTTAATATGTTAAATAATAAATCGCGTATAGGTTGACTGAAAAATTTCAGTCCAGGTATGATAACTTAATAAATTTAAAAGATATTATAAATATAATAAGCATGAAAGTGTGTTTCAGTAATTGTATATTAAACACTACCGGAAAAAATATAATATGTATTTATTTTCATTTGGTGTCTACCTCACTCCATGATTTTTGGTGTACCTACTTAATATTTTAACGTAAAGCGGTGGCTGCCTCGCCGCCCTCGCCCGGACCCGGCATTCGTCGTGACGCGAGCTCATTACCAGAACTCCTAGCTATGACAGCTGTCACTTGACACCACAAGGAAACACGCTTCGAGTATTTTTTGTGAATATGACACAATTCTTTATAAATCGAACGTTCAGGAGTTGGATGGGGTATAACAAGGGTGAAGTTTTCACGTACAGTTTACACGGGATTGTTGAGCCACTATAGAACCCTCTCACAGGAAGTCGACGGAAAATTTTGACGTAATTTCTTTTGAGTGACTTGACGTTGTCATTATGACAGGGTTCTATGGTGGCTCAACAATCCCGTGGTGTGACTGTACAGGCAACGTTGGGAATGAGGACCGCGCCGACCGAGTGTGCCCACGTGACTCGGGTCACGTGCACACGTTCACGTTTTAACGACCTTTTTAAACGCATACTAACGCTACTTTTATCACTCACCAACATTATCAGTGGTCGGAATAGGTGCAATCTCCCGGGATATCGGTTCGTAATCTTATTATGGATATGACTTATAATCCCGCGATCCCGCCCGCAAAGGGATTAAAAGTATGCGTCTTGGTTTAGAAGTGTAATAAATTTATTAAAAGGTAAATAACTATTTAATTAATAGCGTAAATTATAGAATTAACGTAACATATAAAAACTAAACGCACCACCATAAATCAATTTTACAGTAACATGATTACTTCATCTCAAACAAACTTCAATTGATATCTTGTCAATAAAAAAACAACCGCCAAAAATACGAGTCCCGGGGAATAGTCATATTAAGTATAGCGTTTAAGGTCGTTAACCCCAAATTGCACAACCTATTCTAACCACTGATCATTATGGATATCAATGATCGCGTATTTAGTCAACGACATAAGAATGATCACCTTTGTATCCGGTCGCTTGTCTGTCGATACATTCCTTCTTTACAAAACGATACAGGATCTTGCCGGATTATTTTCCGAAATATAAAATTAATTCATTATACAAATAATCATATTCTTAACCTTTATATAATAAATAATAATAATATTCCAGCCTATATACGTCCCACTGCAGTGCTGGGCACAGGCCTCCACTCACAATGAGAGGGTTTGGGCTATAGTTCCTACGCGGGCCCAGTGCGGATTGGGAACTTCGCACACACCGTCAAATTGCTTTGCAGATGTGTGCAGATTTCTTCACGATGTTTTCCTTCACCGAAAAGCTCATGGTAAATTTACAAATTATATTTCGCACATAAATTCCGATAAACTTAGAGGTTGCGAGCCCGGATTCGAACCCACGACCCTCTGCTTAAGAATCGGCAGGTCAAACAATTAGGCTACCACGGTTTTTTTTTTATACCTTTATACCCATTTTAACCTTTATATAGTTGTAGTTAATCATGCAAACGCATACAACTTCAAAAAACACATTTCTGTTCTTAAATTTCAAGCGTATAACAGAATTAGGTCACCGCCTCAATTTGATTATCAGCCGTGACCGTCCTCGGAGCGGGGGACAAAGTGAACAGTCAGCGCCGCCCGCGGGAGCCAACTAGCTATATAACCAGCTCCCTCACCCGCAGGGTGCTAGAGCGGGATAATACAAATACCCCGATAGTTTGAGAGAGTGCAAAGTAACTTGGCACTTTGCGCCGTTACGCGGCGGGACGCGCGCTCACCGCGGAGCCGGCGGGAGCGCGGATGTGGTCGGCAACTGATGACGGAGTAATGGAATGAGATTGAGAAACGACGAATTATTAATTACGCTACAAATTGTTTAGAAAGTTATAAGATAAAAGGGAGTGGAATTTTTGAAAATGGTTGCCCGGGGCTTTGGCGCTCAATTTGTTAAGACCCTCTCGGGAACTTTGCAATTTTCCGGATGATTGAGAAAGAGTTTATAAGTCGGGGTATTGAGCCTCTCTGCCAACATTTAAATCGATTCAGAATAATTCCGCAGCTCAGGGAGTTCGTACACGGAGAAAAAAATATTTTACAATATTACCAGATTGTATTGTAGTTATGATTCTGGTGTAGGAAAACAGATTTCTTTTTTATGACAACAAGTCATATTTTTGTTAATACTAGAATATTCTGGTTAAAATATTCTAGTACACGAAAACTTTAATATCGTTGTGGTTACCATCTAATAGTTACAGAGGTTTTGTAAACTACTTACACAATTTTTTTTTTCTACGATACTAGGTACATAAATGGTAATAGATACTAGAAAGTATGTTGTACAGAAGTAGAATTTTCTATTAATGTGTAAAAAACGTATAGTTGTCACATATAATACTATAAAATCAAGTAGAATTTACAATATTCTGTTAAAGGAAACTAGATTTTTTTCTCCGTGTATGGTGTACAGCCCCGTTCTTTTTTATTATTATTATTCATTTATTTCAGACATTGTCCATAGTGTTAGTATTACAGAAACTTACAACTATGTTAGTAAGACAACCAAATATTAAGATACATATAAATGTTGCATCTACGGCCGGGTCAGACATCACAGCGGCCAGGAGACTGTTCGGACTGTCATAACATAATACTTTTAATCATCCTGGTCTTTGCGAACATTCTTCATTGATTTCTTTTTATACTGCTTTTCCAAAAAAAAAACTCTACTCTTTTATATTTTTGCGTCTCGTACAAAGTGTAATTTATCACTCAAGCAAAAAACTAAAGTAAAATCGCTTTAAGACGCACACTTAGCGAAATTGCTCGAATTCGGTAAGCCATTCATCCTTCGGCAATTCTTCCGATCCGTTTCGACGCTCCGATATAACCCCTATATGCTACACTACATTCTTAAGGAAGAAGAGCATATCTGCCACTGAAAAACCATTGCGAATCAAACTCTCCGCCGCAATGAAGTAACGTTACATTTGCAGTGCAAGTTTAGTAACAGTTTACGCCATGTCCTCTTAAAAAGGCAGTATAATGTCTTTGGCTATGTGAGAGGGAATTGCGGTGAGAGATATGGCGACATTATCGCCAGATAGCGAACAATAAGCCCCATTACCTGCCCGCGTGTTTCTGGCGCAGATTAGGTTTACAACCAGCAACTAGGTCACCACGTTTAGAAGCAGATAATTTTATTGGCAAGACAGTTCAGTGCATGTAGATCAAATAAAGAAATTTCCCACTGGCTCTGTCTTGTGGATCGATGCATGCTCTAATTGCCTTTATAAAAAGCCGGTCAGGTACGAGTCGGACTCTACTCGACTATTTCAAAAACACTAAACTGGCTCCGGCCTGAATCGTCTCGTTAGTCTAAACATTTTTATTTAATAAAGCCCACTTTAAGTAATTCTCTGCAATTGAGTGACGCTGAAAGGGCTCGTTAGTCCCCCGACCCTCCCCCCTGCCCCCGAGGGGGCAGATTGTCAAACGTGTCATTATCTGGCGAACAATTGGTGTAATTATGCAGGTGAACTTGTTGATGTCAACAACGGGGGATTAGTTTAATTTTAACTAGTATCTTGGTTAATTTATTTTGAAAAAACGTAATTTTGAAGATGACAAGCATAGATTCTTAGAATTTAGATTATTAGAAGCAGTAATTTTAAGGTCTAAGTATCGCTTTATTTAAGACCTTCAGTTCATACCAATTTCAAGTTATCGCAGCCTGCACCTCCCAAATTTCTCTGTGCAGTACTTAAACTGTACAGGGAGGCAATTTCAGCTTCAAAGCGTCGCTAAATCAGCTGGCTTAAGTCTAGATCTCATTCAAATACCTGGGATTTTCCCCCTTCCGTCTCACAAATAGTTACATTTTCCCCTAACTCAGCTGACGACATTAAAATAAATTACAATTGCATGAGCTCGGACTTTCTTGCGATAATATAATAGAGACTCAGCGGATTCGTGGGTAATCCGTAGCCGTGAAGACCCCGTCCAAGCACGGGCGGATCCCCAGATCTGGCGCCGCGGGCGTCCGGAACTGGTTAGGAAACTGTTATTAGAGATAAGCCGCTTGAGAGACCCCGTCCTCGAATGCAGTGCTACTACAGTTCATTTTCCAAAGTCTTTTCTTTCTCGTAATTTAAAATGAACTCCCGTCCACTGTTTCCTCGCGCCTGTCTTTTTTATCAAGACTTAAAAAAGTAGGTAGTCACTGACAGGCGGCGGCTCGGCCGGCCCCGCGTCGCAGCCGTTCATTGACGGCGGCTTTTTATCGTCTGCTCGTTTGCCTATAATAGACGACGCATTATCTGGCACGAAGAATAAGACCCGGTTTGCTTTCATTGCCAATATAATTTCCCCGGAGGCAGGATATTAGGAATCTGCGCGACGCACCCCACGGAAACAATTACGCGAGCTTCACAATCGCTCGCGTATCGCATCTCGCCGGCGACGTGCGACTTAGATCACTCGGATATTGGCCATATCGTATCGGATAGTGGAATAAAACTCTTCGCGGCATAGCGTGCCTCGCGCGTGCGAGCAGGACCAACACCTCACACCAGAGCGAGCGAGACGCGCGTTTATGTTGATTGTGTGGATTAACAGCGATATTGCGGATGCGGCTCGCACGCAAAATTCAAACTTAATTTTGAATGTTAGGGATGATATTAGAACCGTCGGGCCGTGGATTGGGATCACAAGTGAGGTATTAGTTGCAGTAATCTGATCGTGAACTGGAGAGCGGCGGGGGCCGATGGGGGGAGGGGGTTATTATGTAAATCGTAGAGGTTACCTCTGTCGTGATATGGTCGGGATGAGGATTTGATGGTGGAATCAAGTCGTATGAGACCGAGGAGAAATCAGTGAGAATCAGCGAACAAGTGGCATATTGCGAACGGTAACGGCTATGTTTAATATGAAATAATTTGTATAAGAATGATGTAAGGTGTCGTGCCATACCTTTGACAGATTTCTACAGTCTCCAGATGTCAAGAGTTTTGTATCCGTGTCCGAATTATGTGGCATTAACATGTATGTTGGTCCAGTTTCCAGAGTAACCGTCGAAATGTTTGAATCATATTTTCGCGAATACGAATCGGCCTATTACTCATATTTTTTCGGATTATTTTATATAGACGCGTGAACGTTCGTATAATTATGTACATCGCCATAATTATGTTTGATTTTCAGCAAGTCGCGCCGCACCACGCGCCGCGTCTCCACGAAAGAACCCTAATGCCGGCCATGCACGTTACGGTCCACCGGAGAGGTTACCTGCGCAGGAACATGCGCACACGCACAGGTTCCACGACGGTGTCACTCGAAAGAATTGATTTTTGGTTTTGCTCCGGTCGTCAGCGCAGGTAACCTCTCCGGCGGACCGTAACGTGTATGACCAGCATTACAGTCATCAATTTAAAAGATAAATTAAAATGTCATAGAGTAAAAAATATTTTCAAGAATTTATAATAGTTTCAAAAACTATGTTTTAATGTTTTGGTGGAATTAAGAATTTCATGAAACTTAGGTTATATATAAGAACTATTTTTGGAATACCTCCTTGAAATAAATTAACGGTACATAAATTATTTGACACTTTCGGGCCCTAGACCATGACTGGCAGAAAGTTATACAATACGTCGTTAGCACCCTGGGATTAAAAAACTCAAGCAGCCTCAACCTCAACCTGCATGCACAAACGTTGGGCATTTGGCGCACGAGCCTAACGCCTGCGCCCCCCGCGACCCCCGCGCCCCCCGCGCCCCCCGCGCCACCCACGCCCCTTGCGCCCCCTGCGTACGACGACACTAGGCACTACTGCTGGATCCCAGCCAGCGCCGAGGACAAAGGCTGGATGATCCTAAAGTAACAAAAACGTGTACCTATTTAAAAAGGGAAAATATGTTCTGTTTCATAAAATACATGTCAAACTATAATAATTAGTCACAAATACGATAACGTTTTTCTGAGCCGCAGTATAATATACTAGCTCTCCGCCCGCGACTTCGCCTGCGGAGTCAGTACTTTTGTAAGTTAAAATATAGCCTATGTCCACCCTGAAAGTCCATTCTAAATGTTGAGGAAAGAAACTTCGGAGATAATAGAGGGGATGGTAATTTTTGAACATTTTTGGTTATAAATCAAAAAGTACGTCACGGAAAATTATAAAAAAGTAGTTTTGAAATGTTCAGATTGAGCCCTTTCATATGACACCTAATTTGCTATAATCAAATTACTTTCATTTTCCAACCCATTTTCAATTATTTATAAAATTAATTTCATATTTTTTTTACTAAAAACAGATGCGGGCAAGCAATTTATACAACTATGCCATATTTCAAGTTGATAGCTTGTGTAGTTGCTGAGAAAAACTGCTGTGACACACAGACGGACAGACAGGTAACGCTGAAAATCATACATCGTATAATAACTTACGTACCTACATAAATAGGAATTGTTTATTTTATAACTAAGAATAATACGACAATAGTAATCGTTTTGTGCTGTAGCAAGTGAGTTTAATAATGTATTATTATTTTATTCAAACCACATCATAACGGTACAATACCCACCAATTACTAACTAATGGCAATCTCACCGCCTAACCGCTCAGCAGGCGAATACACCCGAAGCCGATAATTACAAGTCAAGATTAATACAGCCCCCCCCCCCCCCCCCCTCCCCTCCAGCCTCCTGATTGATTGAGCCGGTCCGCGTGTCGGCGCGATGTGATGTCAATCTGCCACCTGCGGTGTTGCCGGAATGAGCCACACAAGGATTGGAACGATAATATAATACATAAATGTCACATAACATAAAAGGGCATAACGCGAAGCTTGCTGACGACCCTGCCTAAGAAGCGAGGTATCGGGTTCGAATCCTGTCCCAAGTAGTACTTGTTCTTGAGTCATGGCTGTTTTTAACCCCCGACGCATAAAGAGGGGTGTTAGGGGTGTTATACGTTTAATGTGTATCTGTGTATTTGAGTATTTGTGTATCTGTCTGTGGCATCGTAGCTCCTAAACACATAGACGGATTTTGATTTTTTTTTTATTACAAAGGCGACAATCGAAATTGTGCTTAAGTAGTTTAGTTCGAAGAAAATCTATTTAAGTAATCCACTCAAGAACACGACGGCTCCAACGGTCGTCGGTTCTGCGGCACACATGACCGGCCCACTGCCACTTCAGCTTGCTTACATCCGATAATCACCGCCTCGCGGCACCTCGTCCATGAGTCTAATAAATCAAGGATGCGCGCGACGTTGCCAGCGTGTGGCGACCGGTTTGTACGAGCATAAACTACGTAATAATGCTTGGATGTGTTGTGAAACTTGTGAATAGGATTGCGCGCGTTGCTATTTGTGTTCATAAAATTATAAAAAATAACGAAACATTATCGTCCTTGATGGGTGTAGTAAAAATAGAAAAAAAAAAAAAAAAAACGTTTTTCACTTTGCCTGTGAACGACGTAAGGCTCTAGTATTTTTTTATTTATTTATTAAAGTAAACTTAGTAAACGACATGATACAGTATTCATCAAGTTAGAACGGTTTGATTACCTAATTTATTGTAAACATCGTTGTTAGTTAGGGTGATTAGGTACGGCGCATAAAATATTATATATACCTACCAAGAATAATAAGGGACACCAGTATAATTTGTTTAAAAATAATTAATGAAATTGTTACTGATTGTTATTGTTAATTGTTGTTGAGACAGGATTTGGTGAACCTTAATAACTTAAAGAACAACACTGTAACCGACCCAATTCCACGCAATAAAGATTACTATTAAGTACTATTACTTATTACAAAAATGTTATTTAGGTACCTACCTATTAGTGACAGTGAATTCATGAATGACGTAAGTTTTAGTTAGACGTAAGTAGGTAAATAAGAAGTAGGTATTGTGTGCGTTTAGAATTTGTGCATGGGAATTGGCATGACGTTACTTACTTTATTATAAGCCGTTATTAACATCATCATTATCATAATCATCATTTTTATTACCTACTCAAATAACTGTTTTTATTTTAATAATTTATTGATATTAATATTTTCATTGTGTTGACAATCCTACCGTTCGAGCGTCCAAACGTAGTTATAAGTCAACGCGCGTGAAAAGAACTTTCTGAAGTTGCTGCATTCGCTGCGCAGTAGCAAAATATCGGTATCACCGGAAAGAAGGGAGGGGGCGGGGGGGCTAAGCAGCCAACTTCAGAAAGTTCTTTTTACGTGCGTTGACTTAGGTATATCACTACGATCGCAGGAAATCACGAAAAATGAACTTTCGACATGAGTTAATAAGGTTTGTTTAGGCGCGTTTGGGCCGCATTATACGTATGTTTTATACTTTGTAGGTATTGGTCAAACGTAGGTACTTTGTTCTTTTGAATAGAAGAAAAATATATGTTACGTAGTAACTCTTATTTAAGCTGCGCTTAAACTTGCGTCGACAATTATTAAGGAAGTTATCTGTCTAAACCTGCGTCAAGTTCGGGCCAATTAGCTCCGTCTCCCCTGGTCGCTGGCCATAATCGAGTTGCAGCGGGCCCGGCGTCCTCAACCTCCCCGACGCCGGCGCGGCGTTCCTGCCGGCCGCGGCTGGGACTCCGATAGCAACTTGAAGCTAAAACATCTTTCTGTACTTAGTCAACTGGGATACCAGGTTTTTGATGATAGTGCTCTATTTAATATGCAGTGTAGTGACGCAAAATTCAGCTGTTTTTCCCAAATTTATGTACAAAAGCTTTCCGATATCTTTGATACTTTTCTTACATTATGTTTGGTCGGATTAATGGTTACAACTAAATGCTAAATGTTATAATTTATAATAATATAAATTAAAAGTATATATTTAGGGTAGCTATCACTTTATCGAAACTCCTTTCATCGAATGTATTATTTCATCGAATTTCATTTCAACGGAAGCTAATTTCTACGTGAAGGTGTTATAATTTTTTGGTGATGTCAGGTCTAACCTAGCCTAACCTACGTAACCCATGCTTAAGATAACCTGAAAACAATAAGGTTTCAGCAGAAATTAGCTTTCGATGAAATGAAATTCGATGAAAGGTGTTTCGATAAAGTGATGAAATACCATATATTTAATTATTCATTTATTTCATATCGAATATGAAAGTAAATGAATAAATAAATATATTTTTTCATTGTAAACCTACACATTTATGTCTTACTCATTATACGATTGAAAACTCTATAGGAATACAAAATCTACTGTTACTAAGCCAGCGCCCTCCCTTCCCACAGCACAATTAGACCAAAATAAAAACAAATTGCTCTTAATTATGTCCTCATGTTAAACATTCCTCGTTGCCTTTTACAAGAGATTAATAACAACGTGCGCCATCTCTCCGGCGCTGGCGGTGGACGGCAGACGGCGAGGTGACGAGGGCGAGTGAGGGCCGAGACTGACGGGCCCAGGGCCCAGGGCTCCCGGGGGCCGGAGGGCGCGGGGGGCGCGGGGGCGCCGCTTGTGGTTCAAACACTCATTACTTAACACGTGTAGAGTGCTGCTGAGTGACCGATATATCGCTGTTAGGATAACCCGCGGGAACACCTAATGAGGAAAGTCAAAGGAACACTACAGGTGCTTTAGCTAACCGAAATTTAATGAAATGTGTCACACAAAATGCAGTAGATAATAGTTATTTGTTATACAAAGGGTGCAAAGATGTATTTTAACTGTGTGGAATTGAACCACGAGCGAAGCGAGTGGTTCGGAAATATATCCTGACGAAGCGAGTGGTTCAAAAATAGAATCCTGAGCGTAGCGAGTGTTGCAACACACGAGACGTAAAATAACTGCAGCCGTGTGTAACACAAATCTCTTCACCTCATTAAAGCGAGGAAATTACTACATAAGGAAAACAACTGAAATGTGTAAAATCAGCCTTCACGAGTTTTCATGAGTTTTGAGTTTGTACTGTTATTTGTGGTGCGTTCAGAATAATTAAAATGGATGGATCAAATAAAATTTCTTGTAACATTTTAAGTGTTTTAAGGTAAAATCATGTAATAAGATTGTTTGCACTACATGTTTTTAGTTGAAAACAATTCAATTTAAATTATTTTTGCGTGCACACCACCTGATTTGATCAGACAACTTAATCAGATGGGCAATAATTGTCCTGTCTGGACTGGCCTTTACATGTTATTATGTTTAAAAAACTAACTAATAAAACGTTCGGGTTTCAAAAATTCTTTGCACTCTTGTGGATAAAATGCAGTTATGCTATCCGTTTTTAAATAATAAAAAAGGGCTTTCCGAGCTAGTGAGGTGAAAATGTATTTAAATGGCTTTCCAATCGATTGTAGAGCAGCACAATATGGCATTAATTACTGATCAAACTTTAATATTTCAGCTGACCATTGCGTTGCTGATCAAATGCATTTTTCTGCTGATCAAAACGTCAATCTGCCAACCGTTTAAGTCATACCCAATAAATATTACCGAAAACATCGCGAAAACCGAGTGTAAAATGTGTTTATTTTCTGACAACGAAATGAATTGTCAACGTCAACCACAAATTGGACTCATTACGAACCCGAGTCAGAGCCTCCCCCCTCCCCCCCCCGCGTCACTTTATCACCCCTATATAAAGACGCTGACCGTTTTGAAAGGCAGGCTCCTTCGCCGCGGACCCAGGGGACTGATCTATCGACGAGTCTCAGTCCCCCGGCGCGACGTGTCCCCTACGAGAACAGTTTGAGCGTAATCCCATGTGGCAACTGGCGTTTACGCTTCTCTGATTATTATTATTATTATTATTTATCAGGCAGGCAGTTGTGACAACTGATAGATGCCTGTATTCGACTATTCTTTGGTCAAGTATTCATTGTACAGTCAAGGTTATAAATATAGATACGTTCAGAGTGTCAAAAATATGTAACCACGACCTTATTACGGCGACATAAGATCGTGGTTACATATTTTTGAGGCTTTGGACGTATCGATGTTTATAACCTTGACTGTACTTCTAATGTGTTGGTCTAATTAGTCGGTTTTTAAACTGATTGACATTCAGTGCTGACACTACATGTTCCGGTAGTTTGTTCCATGGTCTGGTATAAGAAGAGCGTAACCGACAGCAGCAACCATAAGGTCTCTTTTGATATGTACTGCCGAAATAAATGACAGTCGACCCGCCGTGTATGGAAATGACGAACGCCCGCGCCCGGGACCGTGATGGATCTCTTTTGATTCCGCGCCGGCGGCGGCGGGGCGGGCGGGGCGGGGATTCTGGATTCCGCGTATTTATCATTACTTGAAAAGAGCTTTTGCGTCAAAGTTATGCGTTTGCTTTGACGGGTGTAGCGTGAAATTAAATTAAAAAGTATGACTAATATAATATGTGACTGCGAGTAAATTGGACACGCATCTCAGAACAAGTATATTTGTTTAATTTAAAAAAGAAAATATCAACGTAATTTTTTGCTCTTTGTTGAAGGCATTATTTGTTCAATATGTGCAGACTACTGCAGACTTAGCTAGGACTCACCAAAGAGAAGCAGCAGAGAAAGCGAGAGAGCAAGCACGCGCGCGCGGGGGGGCGCCATGCCGAGGGGGGGTGAGGGTCAGGGAGCCGGGGGGGGCGCTCGTGCTCATCTCCACGCCTGGGCCATCTGGAACAAAACCATGATACATCACCATCATCATCTTCATCATCATCATGGCATCTGAAAAAGACTGCCCTATGTTGAACCTATCCAGCGTGCCCTACAAACGCTAGGAACAGACGTGAAGTAGCCCAGGGCTTGTCTGCCTGAAACACAACCGGTCCAAGGTGCTCGTGTAGCGCCCGTACCCCGCCCCGGGGCTTATGGAAATAGAGATTATATCGCGAAATTAAATGACCATAAATAAAGCATGTGATCGTCTAGATTAACATCTATGAATTAGGACCCTCTACGTAGTGTGACAAGATATAATAATGGTGTAGCTTAATCGAAATCAATTAATAAACAAACAAATAACGTAAATAAATAAAATTAAACAGCCGACGTGAAATTCACGCGAAATAAACACACAGTTAAAATAAAAAATAAAGAATGACCCACACAGATTCTCCTTTTGTGCTACCTTGACTGGCCAGTACTAATCTCGTTGCCGTGTTATATGAAAAATATTCCCTACCTATTCTCCTGCCCGCATCGAGGTCGGATACAGCGAGGATCTATTTGATTTATGTGACAATGGTTTTATGGAAATCTTAAAAAGCAAATTGGTTATCACTCGGGATGGAGTATGACCTCAAACGACCACGTCTCCTTCATCCATCACTTTTACGTATAAGTATGAATTAAGTCGTATAAGTAAGTTAATTGTGCACCAGATCATTAAACACAACGATCAATGGGCAAGGTCCTGGAAAATTAATGGTAATTATAAGAAGGGTAATGACGCTCCCGACGCGAGTGAGATGGATTTGAATCCGGTATTCGTAGTGTGTGATTTCCACTGCAAAGTTAGCAGTGCGTATCAAAAAGGGGTATTCGTAGTACGTGATTTCCACTGCAAAGTTACCAGTGCGTATCAAAAAGGGGAATTCGTAGTACGTGATTTCCACTGCAAAGTTAGCAGTGCGTATCAAAAAGGGGTATTCGTAGTACGTGATTTCCACTGCAAAGTTAGCAGTGCGTATCAAAAAGGGGTATTCGTAGTATGTGATTTCCACTGCAAAGTTACCAGTGCGTATCAAAAAGGAGTGATACAAACTGCATAGTAGACGAACGGCCAAACGCGATTTGGACGAATCGCGTATTGGACCAACGGCTAACAAATCATTCGTAGTATGTGATTTCCACTGCAAAGTTAGCAGTGCGTATGAAAAAGGGGGATTTGTAATGATTAACATAGTCCAATTATGCCAATGAAAGTATTATGCACAGGATCATTAATGCCAAAAGACTTTTATGAGCAACAACTTTATGCGTAGTGTTATGACAATCGAAATTATGACAATAGTTGTTATGCGACTAGAGGGAGACCCACTTTAAGGGCCTAAAGTCTTAATTGTTATCTTGACGTGGTAGTTAATTGCACAACTCCATCGAGAATGAAACGAATAATACAACTAGGTAGAGTATAATAAAGGGAGCATACGTAAATGTAATGTTAAATCTGTCACACACGGTCGTTTGATCCGCGCTCAGGAGCTCATCACATCACTCAAAGTTGGCCTCCGCTGGGATTCCGTCCGCTCCTCGCGTGAGGGCGCCTCTGTCCGCCGGAATAATATTAGTGGGACCGCCGCAGCCGCGGGGCCGCTCGCGGAGTGCGGGTGCTGCCCTCCTGGCTCTTTTGCATGATTTTCTCACTGACATCATAAAGTAATTACACACAGAGAGCTCGTGACATAGAAACATATTTGCATGTTAGTTTCAATAGATGGCACTGCAATGCAAAATCTTGAAATTAAACTATTTTTTATCGCATTTTGAGGACAAATTTAAATGCAGTTGCATTTGACTTTAAACTGGTCATTGATAAAGTAGAAAAATAGCTTTAGAAATGTTAATAAAAGAAGTTATCGCTTGAATGTATTGTGAAGACGCACGCTATCTACATAATAGTCGAATGTTTGTGTGTCACGTATTATATGGGATGGACTTATCTGGTTATATGTGATCTGTGCTGACATACAAACGAGCTGAGTGAGTGACGGGCGTTCGTTCAAAGGTTTTGAAATTACTTATGACGTAAGATATCCGTGTGGTAAAATGCAGCGGCCTGGTGAGATCCATTTCAATAATAATAAGGCATACAATAACAATCGTCAAGTAAAGCATATCTGTCAAATAAATTTAGCCCTTACACTTTCTTACACTTGGAAATAGACGAGGAGAGGGCTATGTTTATTTGACAGATGAATTTACTTGTCTATTGTGAAACAGGCCCTTAGACAAATTGTCGTAGCTCTATCCTAAGGCCCACCATACAACGAAATTTGCCAATGGAATATGAACCTGTTGTGAATAGAATAGAGACGATTTTCTGATTTGATTGTCAGTCATAAAAACAAAGGAAATTCCACCTTATCTCTTCGATTTCCCCGTATTATAAAAAGATTTCCCGCGCAATATGGTTCGTAATTTCGGGGCGGCTGCCGCCGTCTGAATAGACTGATGGTTAGAGCGTTGGCATACTACGCAAAGACTGCAGGTTCGAACCCCAGCTATGGACCGCTTTTTTTTCATTTTCTTTTTGTTTTTGTATAGAAAGTCGATGAAAACTCGGTTTCGACCCGAGCGAAATCAGAAATTAGAAATTCAGAAATCGGAAATTATTTATTTGCATAGACACAGTATAGGGATGATACAGTATGTTTCATGTATCTAGCTTGCATGCAAGCGTGCAAATATATATTAGAGCCGCAGCCGCAGAGTAGAAATCCCCCGTGATGCTCCGAGGTCGGTCTCAGAGCATTCAAATTTATACCTTATTGTAATTAGAATAGAAAAGAATATACATTGATAATTTTAAAGTGTTCTGCGCTACGCTCCTCCGGTTTGCGCAGGCCCTTAGTTCCGGGAGATGATTATAGATAACAATGCACATGTTGAATTTTTTTTTTGTAGATCATCTTGTGACTTCGAGGGTGATATGAAAGGTTCATTATTTTTACCCTGGTTCGCCTTTCAAGAACTTCGCCTCGTGACTCGCGCCTCGACGCTCGGCCTCCCAGGTACTAATATGTAAAATGTGGTGACAATTGGCACAAATCCGCAGCTCAATAAACTTTTAAGCTACAGGTTTAAATTCTAAGCAAATTTAAAGGAAAAGGTAATTGCACAAGTTGTCGAGAAGTTGGTGATTGTGATTAGCAGTCGTTAGTCGCGGGGGCGACAGCGGGGCGCGGGGCGGCGGAGCCCCTCCCGCAAAGAATGTACAAAAACAAAACTAGGGAGTTGAAGCTACCCCAAAATTCGACAAGCAGACTGAGTTTCTTGCGACGCTTCTTCTCAATTTGAATAACGTAATTTTCCTAAATTTTCCAAAGCACAAAATCGATTGTTTTTTAAAATATCTCCCCTAGCGTCCTAAGTCCGAGGTCGGCTCAATAGGAGCGCCCTTAGGCATGTCATGTTAGTCAAAACCCAATTTCTGCGCTGAGCCCTTAGCCAAGATGTCCATCGCTAACTAGCGTTTCTAAACATTTAGTTTTTAAACCAATCACGTCATTGATAGATCACGTGATACAAAGAGTCACGTGATCTACCAGTGACGCGATTGGTTTAAAAACGAAACGAATCGAAACGCTAGTTAGCGATGGGCATCTTGGCTAAGGGCTCTGAGCTCCCCTCAGGAACTCGCCCTCACTCCGGTGAAGTAGTCAAAGCCGTCAGAGGCTAACTACGTATGTCCATCAAAAAAAAAAAATGAAACTACCCCAGCGGCGACAGCGCCGACGAAACAGACAGTTGAGTTACCGGCGGCTTCAATACTACATCGCAATGATCGTGTCAAAGCTTCGGCCTTTCATGTGTACACGTACACGGAGACTTCAGACTTGACATAACAAATATGACACTAATTGAAGATAAATACTGCCGCAGCAGCCAAATGCTCTCTCCCTCGTGCAAACACATTTAATAAGTTAATTCTTTCAAGCAATAAGCGTAGAATCCGCGCAACATTTGCTCGGCCAGCGACAAACGCGGCGCAATTAGTGCGGTCTCTTTTTTATACCAACATAATTATTTCAATGAAACTCGACAGGAGACGTATTAATTCAATAGGTGTAGATAATTATCTTTTTTATTCTATTTTATAATGTTTTTTAGATATACATGTAATATATCTAAAAAACATTAAAAAAATCACTTGTATATTAATTTAAAATGCCTTAAAATAAATTACATTTTAAAATTTCCCGCTAAAACGCTAACTTCTGTCATGGCGTCGCTATGACGTCACGATCCTCTAAACATTAAATACCTAGTATATTCTAAAGTACTCTGTGGGCTCACGCAAATCTTGTTTCTTGGCAAAACGTCAAAATGTTGTATGTTTAGAGGAACGTGACGTCACGCGCTGTTTGCGGTCACGTGATAGCGAGGATGAAATATTTATTAGAAATAGAAATAGAAATCTTTATTGTCAGAATGTGAGTTTAAAGTAACATGTTAAGGCAAGGGCAGGGCGTCACATTCAGCCAGTTTCCGGCGTACAATATTTTATTTTTGTATAATTAGGGCCTGTTTCACAATAGACAAGTAAATTCATCTGTCAAATAAAGATAGCCCTCTCCTTGTCTATTTTCAAGTGAAAGAAAGGGTAAGGGCTAAATTTATTTGACAGATATGCTTTACTTGACGATTGTGAAACAGGCGGTTAATTTAAAGGATATTATTAAAACAATAAGCATGAAAGTGTGGTTTTCGGTAATTGTATATTAAACACTGCCGGAAAAAATATAATATGTATTTATTTTCGTTTAGTGTCAACACCCCTATTGTTTACAGACAGAAGGATACAATGAATCCTCTCGTTTCTAAGTGCTGCAGGAACGTGACAGTGGACAAGGCCCCACTTACTGCAGGGACGCGCTCAGCACCCGCACGTGTTGTCATTATTAATATTGTGTTTTTTTTGTTTGTTTCTTTGTATGTTTAGCGTTCACGGTTCAACACCTTAACGGATCGTCGTGTTTGGTGCAGAGAGTTTTTAACCCAAAGATGGACGAAGGCCATTTTGTATCCCGGAGAATCCGAGAGATCCCTATTCTTCAGCAGCAGAGACGATCGGAGCGGAGAGGAGCGGAGCTTTGAAAAGGGGTATGTGATTCCACCGAAGCGGAGACGAGCGGGGATGAGTGGTGTACTATACAAATTTGATACAGTCGTGTCCACTTGACAGTTTCCATTGAAGCGGAGCGGAGACGAGATATGGATTACAACCAATGTGATTGGTCGATTCCTACACAGCTCCTCTCCGCACCGCTCGTCTCCGCTTGACTGTTTCCATTGAAGCGGAGCGGAGACGAGATGTGGATTACCACCAATGTGATTGGTTGATTCCTACACAGCTCCTCTCCGCTCCGCTCGTCTCTGCTTCTATGGAAAGGCAGCCTTACAGAGATTCATCAAAGCGTTATTTTCTACTACATAGTTTTGAAAGACGTTATAAGGGCTAAATACGGCTAAATTCCGCCTTTTCGAATGAAGCGCTTTGCATCATCTTTCATAATGCGTACTGCAAAGGAGTGGAATGCGCTTCCGGCGTCTGTATTTCCGAGTGCATACAATCTGAACCTATTTAAAGCTAGGGTGAATAGGCATCTTCTGGATGAGCTCGCTACATCGTAGACTTTGTCATCTCGCTACATCGTAGGCGGGAGTTTGTCAAGAGCAAACCCATTATCAATAATAATAAAAAAAAAAAATGTTGACGCTAACAACAAGACGCATGTCGTAACCTGACTAGCTGTACATTGTGCCGTAAGCAACAGCCCTTACCTTACTTGCGGCGAAGTGGCCGCCACTAGATGCCGCGGCAGCGCCGTGATTGCGGCTCGTCAGGCTCCCCTGCTAACATGCTAACGTGGCTCCCCTACACTGATTGTTGTAATGTTCACGACGACAAGTAAATTAAGTGAGAGTAGGGAAATAACATTTGAGTAACCATTATCATTGCCTTTACCGATTTATAGTAGATTTAAGCAGCTTCTTTAATCTCTTTTCGAGCGTATGTATGTATGTATGTTTATTTATTTGCGTCGCTCTGCAGCTTAAACGGCGTGACGGATTTTAACATATGAGGTATCATTGGATTCGTCTTAACTGTCGGAATGACATATGGTATACAATATTTCAAAATGGCGTCCGCGAAAAAAAATGGAGGCCGAACAAAAATAATGTTTTTATTATAACAATATGGGTATCAAATGAATGCTCATAAATAGCTAATTCCAAATATATATACATTATAACACGTTGATGCTACCATTTTAATAAAAACTAAAAAAAAAACCCCGACTGCTTTTTGAATTTCTTCATTTGCCACATTCTATCGCACGCGGCGGCGCTGTCTCCATTCATCGCGGTTGATTATGAGCCCGTAATAAATTCTCGACGTTGTCGCCGGCCGGGGCGCAGCCCGGGGCTGCCGGGACCGCGGGGCCGCTGCAGACGACAGGCGAGTGGCCGCCGGGCGTCAGTACACTCAATACTTAATCATATAAGTTATGAGATCATTGTGGACCCAGTAGGGCACAGCAACTTACACACTAGTGAGGGGCTTGTTTGCTAACAATATGATACAAGTACCTTAAGTAGTATTGAGTAACTTACATATTATTAAATTATTTTTAAATGTTTCGTATAGGTACTTACTTATAAACTATAGAGTTAAGTATAGGTAGGTAAATATTTTTTATAAATTATAAATTGTACCGCATCCTGAGCGTGTTCACGTATCGCTGGGACAGCCCGATGATGGCAAGGTGGACGTCCTTGCACGTTACATAATTTTCATTTTCATTGTTTTTGTTGTAATATACTAACTCGTAGTTATTTAAGATGCCCATGTTACTAACTCATTTATAGACCTCAGTCTGAAATAAAATTATTCATTCATTCACTAACATAGTTTATACTGCCTACTAAGTTTTATTTATTTATGTATAACTGTGCTCATGGATGCCCAAGACACGGGCTCAGCGCAGTCTGGGGTCCGCCGGAAACTGACGTTATGTGTATTTTGTGATTTTATATAATAAATTAAAAAAAAATTGAAGTACTAACACAAATATGGACTTTGTCTGCAATAAACTGTTTATTTTTTAATAAAATATATAAATAAAATACATCAGTATATAAATACGTCTATTATCTCCTGGAGCCTCGAGAGCGCGCTCCGAGGGATGACGGGGCTTAGTTGGAGCCCTACGAAAGGGCTCCTTAGCCTTGATTGTTATTACGACATATTGCATACGTGCGCGGAATTCTCGGATTTTACCACTTGACGTATTTAGAGTATTGCGTTGGCTACACGGTTTCAAACAACGGTTTCAAGCAGGTGGTTTGAAACCGTGTAGACTGTAGTTTTAAACCAAATTTCGCATGACCTTAGGTTTAAAGACATTTATTCTCATATAAGATACACATCACTTCCATGAGAACATGGTTATAACCCAAATACATGTATTTTAATCGGTTGTTGTCACCGCAAGAATGCAAAAACATATTCAAGGTAGACAACACATACAGTAAAAAAAAAAAAAAAAAAAAAAAGTAAATATAATGACAGGACAACACAAATTGAGACATGCATATATTGAAACAGAGGTAGATTACTATTATTAATTAGCTTGAACCCATTCAACTCATTAATTATTTATTTATTTATTTCGACCAGAATGCCAATTTTAGTGGTTTGCTATGACATATTCAGCGAGTCCCCTTTTGAATGCGTTGAATGAGTTAACATTTTTAATGTTAGACCTTAAACGCCCTTGGCAGATATCAAACAAATGGGCTTGTTTGAAACCATGTAGCAGCTCGCTTCTACCAAGGTGACTTGGTATAAAACCATGGTTTCAACTCGCATATTTAGGAAATAGATCTCAGGGTGTTTTTTTATTTATAGTAGTATTATTTATTCCTTTATTATTTTTTCTTGAGTGTCCGGTATTCATAGGCGGTGGTGATTACTTCCCATCAGGTAACACGGAGAAAAAAATCTAGTTACGTGTAACAGAATATTGTATTATATGTGACAACTATACACACATTTTACACATTAATATAAAATTCTACTTCTGTACAACATAATTTCTAGTACCTATTACCATTTACCTAGTATCGTAGGAAGCAAATTTTGTGTAGTATACAAAACCTGTTGGATGCTAAATGCATATTTTACTCTGTAACTGTTAGATAGTAACCACTACAATATCAAAGTTTTTGTGTACTAGAATATTTTAGTATTAACAAAAATATGACTTGTTGTCATTAAAATAAAATCTGTTAACCATAGCTAAAATCTGTTTTCCTACACCAGAATCATAACTACAATAAAATCTGATAATATTGTAAAATATTTTTTTCTCCGTGAACCCCCGCATGCTCGTTTGCCTCCCTTCTCTTTTATTAAAAAAAACTTAAACAGTAGCTTTGGTATAGTTTCAACCACTAAATCCCCGCTGAAAGTGCGTGTGAGTCGATATTATGACATTTATGACGCATTAAGCTTACCGACCCTCGCAATAAACACTACGAGCCCAGTGCAGTGGCAGCGCTAAAAGTAGTTGTTTAATTAAGACGAGGCGTGGTTAGTGCTCCGCGACTTTCAGCCGACTTTCAAATGGAAGTGCATAGTAAAAGCGAAATGCCCTTCAAAGAGATTGTCTTGCGTCTAATTAACTTTAGACAATTAAGTTTAAGTACCCGGGAGACAGAGCGCCGTCGCTCGGGTCGAAACCGAATTTTCATCGATTTTCTATACAAAAAAAAAAAAAGTAAAGGAAAAATTCCGATTCATAGCACTCTGCGTGCCAACGCTCTAACCATCAGTCTATTTAGACGGCGGCAGCCGCCCTGAAACTACGAAACATATTTGCTGGAAATATTTTGCGTGAAAAAAACGGGGAAAACGAATTTTCCCGGATATGAGGCCTAGCTAGATCGATTTTTCGCCCCCAAAAACCGCGATACTGCAAATTTCGTCGAAATCGTTAGAGCCGTTTTCGAGAACGCGAGTAAATAATTATATATGTATATATACAAAATTATTTTAATTTATAATTATTATTGGTTTCCCCTGTAATGTTACATTTTGGTATTAAATAAATAAATAAATAAATGTTTCTCGTTTAAGTAAGATACAAAGTTTAAACGTTTTAAAATAAAATCAACAATGTTGTATTATGTCTCAACTATTGAGACGAGTTGCCCGTCGAGACACCGCTCGGTTACTTTTATACGACTCTGCTTTGGCTGTTACATTTTGTACAAAACTGACTGCATTGTATTGTTAGTGTCGAAGCGTGTTCGTTCAATACGATACGGATCGCTTCAGCACAGTGCCGACAGTGAGGAGCAAAGTCGCGCTTCCGCGGCGATCGCGCCGGCACGCTATTGATCGACGCTGGCGGGGCGGTTATCGCTCCGTAGAGTAACGCCCAGTGCACACGCTGACAGTTACTCGCGCGAGTAGGCGGTCGAGTCGAGTAGCGAGTGAGGTACAGCTGCTTACTGTTCTATTCTATGACCTCTTATTTCTAATGGCAAGTCTAGATGTCAAAACAAAAGTTCTATATAGTATGTTGATCCAAGTGAACTATTTTTGAGGGCAGGAGCGCAGGTGACGTTCCGCGTCAACTACCAGATGTGCCAATTAGCATACAACAGAAAAATGCGCTACGAGAACACTTTGGCTACAAAACATTTGCTCTAGAAAGGAGTTAAGCTGGGGATTAAATACAGACGAGTATCAATTATTTACACATCCTTCTTTAATCTAAATTGATATTTACTAATTGGTTAGGATTGCAGTCATTGCAGACGATTTATGGTGCAATGCTGGGGAGGCACCGTATTTGGTGGCTGAATAGTCTGATGCGAGAGCCACATGTTCTACCGCAGGCCTGACAAGAGAAGCCTGTAGCAGATGGGACTGAGTCGCCGTGACTGATTATCAGTGATCGGAATAGGTAGAGTATATCATTCATGCGTGAGTGAGATGGGAACACATTATGAATGAACATGCATCAAGTTTAGGTAAATATACTCTACCTATTCCGATCACTGCTGATTATATGTATAATGCACAAATAAATAATGTTCCTTAAAAAAAGAAAGCTGATACGTTTTTACCTAATAAACTTTATACTCTGATTTTTTAACAGATGTTTAATATGAACCGCGATCTTCAATTGAAACTTTAAAATATGAAACGATATTACCACGCCTTATTTCGAATAGAGTACTTCACCCGTCACTCGCCCGCCCACGCACTCGCCTCGTGTAAACCAGCCCGGCAAACCCACTAGGTATCTACAGCGCCGTTTACTCCGGAGTGAAACGATGCACTTTTCCTTCCCCGCACCTGCACTGCTGCACCGCTGCACCGCTGCAGGCGCCAATGTTCCCGGCCATTCGGATATTAAACGATGCATCACGCGCTGCTGCTAACAACGGCGGTTATAGTCTATGTTGCACGAACAACAAAACGAAATATACAACCGTGGACTATATTGCCTTCCTAGCGTTCATTCATTTATGATATAGAGCGACCAAAGTCAACGCCAACTCTAACAATAATTTACCAGATAAATTGAAAGAAGAAAATGAGTACAAAGTGTAGACTTAACACCATCTACAATACTGTAAGCAAATAAATCAAGATTTTTTCCTAAATCCAAATGGATTTAAGACTAAAATGTATTGGAATTGTATTGCCCCAAACATAAATACACATTGTATTATACTGTCTAATACATTTTGTAACAACTAAACTAAACTTAAGACGAAAACTAAATATATAGATGTTTGCTGCAATTGGCTATTAGAAAATAGATTTCAGTAGTAATAAAATAAAAAATATCAGAAACAATTTCATACAAATTGACCTAGTCCCAAACTAAACTCTAGGCTTGTGCTATGGGTACTAGGCAACGATATACATACTTATATAGAGAAATACATGCTTAAATTTATAGAAAACATCCATAACTCAGGAACAAATACTCGCGCTCATCACGCAAATATTTGCCCATACCGGGATTCGAACCCGGGACCGCTAGCTTCGTAGGCAGTGTAACTACCAACTAGGCTAACCGCGTCGTCAAATTACTTTTACACCCTGCTGTGTGAGTCACACATCGTGGGTTTACTCGTAATAGGTTCGCTGACGCAGCGGATACCAACTGAAGCGGGCCCGTCCGCGGCGCGCGCGCCGGCACCGCGCCGCTCAACCACCCGTCTCCGCCGATATTTTTCAGCCCGCCGCGGCCCCCTCGGGACGATAACTCACCGCTATCTCCCGAGGGAGGGGGCAATCCCGGCACTTGATTACAGCCCCGGAGCCGGAACTCCGGGACGCCGGGACTGCGGGGCTTGGCACGTCACCGCTCACCACGAGTAAAGACAACTTGGTCACTCGAACATTCATCAGTTTGCGTCGAAATTGGACCACGTCAAACCACAAAGTACTAATACTGTATACCGACAAGTACCATTATTGTATACCGACATGTAGGTATTTATAACACCTGTGTATAAAATATCAATGAACTGCTTTATACACAGTGTATGTTCTTGCAAATAAAATAATTTCAATTTCAATTTTGTCCTATCTTGTTGGTAGGTACGTTTTCTATAAAGCAGTTCATTGATATTCATTATAAAAAGTCCAAATATCATATAAAATATTTGACGACGTGGTAGCCTAGTTGGTAGTGACCCTGCCTACGAAGCTAGCGGTCCCGGGTTCGAATCCCGGTATGAACAAATATTTGTGTGATGAGCGCGAGTATTTGTTTGTTCCTGAGTCATGGATGTTTTCTATGTATTTAAGTATGTATTTCTCTATATAAGTATGTTTATCGTTGTCTAGTACCCATAGTACAAGCCTTGAGCTTAGTTTGGGACTAGGTCAATTTGTGTGAGATTGTCCCCTGATATTTATTTATTTATTTATTTAAAATATTTTGTTTGTCACAGGCCTCCTAACGACGAGGCTATCCGCTTCGTCAAACACGCACAACATATATATCATCCTATCTCAATTTATTAGCGTATGCTAACTGAGTAGGTGATCGTGTTTTGATTCAATCAAGTCGGTCGATGCGCCGCTGGCCCAGGCGTCCCGACCCCGAGACGTTCCGCGAACACAAGTCGGTGGCCGTGAGAGTGCGCGTCGTGTTACAGCTGCCGCACATTGGGCCACTAGTCGCGGCCACAGCTTAGCCACTAGTGGCCGCCACAAGCTGCGGACGAGTATTTTCATACATTTTGTATAGCATCGGCGCACACCGAGCGTTCGACTTGCCGCGTCTGAGCTACAAGCTGCGGTAGTCGCCCGCGCTCGTTACTAGTGGCCGCGTTTAGTGGCTCGCCTCGCGCGCACACTCGGCCACAGTCGCCGGCTTCTCAAATAAACAATAGCCAATAGTGGCAGCCACTAGTGGCCGTCACTCAGCCACCGGTGGCCGCGTTTGGTGGCTGCGTCTAGTGGCTTAGCCGAGCCACTAGTGGTCGCGTTTAGTGGCGGCCACTAGTGGCTCAATGTGCGGCCGGCCTTAGATGCAACATCGTTCAAGGGATTCTAAATAATATACTACTGCTATAACGCAGAAATACTGAGGGAATAAACATCGCAGTTTGTAGAAAGTTTATTTTACTGCGTAAAGTGAACTTGCTCTATAAAGCCTTCAGTCTTGTCTGCGTGGGTTGTTTCTATTAAAATTCTAATCTGAAAGTACCCAGTAAATGGTTTCCACTGTCTGAGTCAGAACTCTTTGAACTTTATGAAAATATTATGAATTAAAATATGCATTTGCAAAGATTCTCATAATGTCTAGACAGTACGAGTATAATCGGTTTATTTTACTAACTTGACCCCTGAACCCTCAGCAACTGCTCAAAATCGGAGATAAATGACTGCGAGTAACCCTACACTTGCCCCCAGGCGAACACGATTAATCTCGATTGGTCAAAAGCAAACTCTTGCTTTAAAATAAAAACCGGTCAAGTGCGAATCGGACTCACGCATCGAGGGTTCCGTATTTGCTTACTTCAAAAATATACCTTTTCTGTACGTTAATTCGTATGCGATAAGGTCCATTTTGACTTGCCTACAGATCTTTAAAGTTTTTGTCAATATCTCAAAAATTATAAATTTTGGACATTTCGTTTTATTTTTCCCGTAAAATATAAATAATTACCTATAAGTAAGGATTTTTCAGATTTTTTGGTTCATAACTTCGGAGATTTTTTGAACATTTTTGTTTGTAAATAAAGTACGTCACGGAAAATTGTGAAAAAATAGTTTTAAAATGTACAGATTATGCCCTTTCATTATGACACCCCATTTGCTATAATCAAATCACTTTTTTTTTCAACCTCCCATTCTAGACCTCGTTTTAATTGTTTATAAAATTAATTTCATTTTTTTTTACTGAAATAAGTAAGATGTGGGCAAGTATGTTATACAACTATGCCTTTCAAGTTGATAGCTTGTGTAGTTGCTGAGAAAAACTGCTGTGACATACAGACAGACAGACAGACAACACGCAGTTTCACCAAAAGGGTTCCTATTTACCACTTTGGTACGGAACCCTAAAAATTGCACCGCGCGCAGCGTCAAGAATAGAAGCGCACTAAAAGTGAGATGATTTCATCTCGCGGAAGCAATTCAATTACTTTTATTATACACCGCGCCGTCGCGTCTGATATTAGGTATAATAGTTATAACTGACGCGGCGACAACGCGCGTCGCCGCGTGTCGCGAGCGAGGGATAGGGGTCGGGCCATCCGTCAGGAATTAGTCCTTCGAGAGCATCTGCCAAGCCCGGTTAGTTACGCACGAGTTAATTCAGATAATCCTGTTTGGTCATGAGATTTTTACTGTTTTACGATTGTTGTTATTCTCTAGTAGCTTATCTAGTAGTTTAATCACGTCGCACGCCGGCGACACTTACTTGTATTTATCGTACTGTTTGAAAAAGACAACCTCTTGTTTTATTTTTAAAAGCGTCGGGGTAAATATTCCTCTGAAAGGTTGCCTGCGCGGCGTCTGTACAAGAAACGACAGCCCTGGGGCGGAGGGTGGGGATATGAACTTTTTGTACTTCGGCTTTGCTTCCGACTCAATTGACTCCGACTAGAATCTTCGCGGCGTCATTTGTATTCGCGTCACATTCCCTGTCTCCATGTTAATTGCTGCGATAGGAGTTGCTAGACAAATCGGCCGATCGGTCTGCCATTAGTCGGGTCGGCGAGATAATGGCTCACATTTGGTGAGAGATTAGTAGTAGCTCCTGCGGTGGTACGTTGATGGATCCACCATTCCACCTGTACATGTACTATCGTTGTTGTTGTTTTTTAATTTATCCCAAAGGGAAAGGCACAGGACTGTAATCCATGCAGCCTAGTCTGATTTTTCGTATATTTTCAAATTCCAATTGTTAGGTAAGGCCGGAGCCAAGTCTTAGTAATAATAATTAATTCAAATCTTGAATAGTTATAAGGCCGAAGCCAAGTCTTGGTAAATAATAATTGAATCATATCTTAAAATATTGTAAGGCCGAAGCCAATTTAAAATTCGATGCTTTTGCGTAAAATCCTATGAAATTATGTACGTCCGTGAAGTCCAATCCAGTATAAATAAGGTTCTTTTTCTCATATGTCATTGACAGTATTACAAATATAGTCGAAGATAAAAACTTATGCTTCAAAGTTCTTTAAAATGTCTTGAATGCAGCGCGGGATATTTTCAGGTCTTTTGTAGATAGTCAACAAGTAGGCAGATAATGAGAGTCGCTGGATATTAAAAGCTGTACATTCAATGTAAGTAAGTAAGTAATGCTTTATTGACAAGAAACCCCAAACTAGGCTGAGCCTGTATCTTGGGCGTCCTCGAGTGGAGTCATACATAAATGATCACATAAACTATATAACCTTATAGGACCTCAACACATGGCAGTTAAAAGCTAATCGTCACAGTACTACGTGCGCACGAGTATAGTTATGTACAATTACACGTAAGAAAAAAAAAAATATATGTGAATGGAAGCATGTAGAAAGTGTGTCAGTGTGTGTCGGTGTCAGTGTGTGTGTGTGTGTGTGTGTGTGTGTGTGTGTGTGTGTGTGTGTGTGTGTGTGTGTGTGTGTGTGTGTGTGTGTGTGTGTGTGTGTGTGTGTGTGTGTGTGTGTGTGTGTGTGTGTGTGTGTGTGTGTGTGTGTGTGTGTGTGTGTGTGTGTGTGTGTGTGTGTGTGTGTGTGTGTGTGTGTGTGTGTGTGTGTGTGTGTGTGTGTGTGTGTGTGTGTGTGTGTGTGTGTGTGTGTGTGTGTGTGTGTATGTGTATGTGTGTGTGTGTGTATGTGTGTGTGTGTGTGTGTGTGTGTGTGTGTGTGTGTGTGTGCGCGTGTGTGTGTGTGTCTGTGTCTGTGTGTGTGTGTGTGTGTGTGTGTGTGTGTGTGTGTCAGTGTGTGTGTCAGTGTGTGTGTCAGTGTGTGTGTATCTGGGTGTTTGTTGTGACAAATTTAAACCAAAAGCTTTTCCAAAAGCAAATGTGATCCGAGTTTGGTGCGGCTCGCAGGTGTAACGCCGTTATTTGCGGTCGCTGCGTTAGTGGGATAATGTCAATCTAATAGCTCGGCGAAGCTGTTGCGAAACCGTCGGCCGTGTGAACCTTATCCAAGCGCCTGGAGTAGTTCTGGGTTACCCGGACATAGGAAAGTAATTTCTATTGCAACAAAACGAAATCAAATGAGACCAACTTTCGGACCAATTCCATCTCTCATTAATGTGATGTATTTTAATTGCAGTCGCAGTATCTGCGTTATCGCCCCTCCTATATCCGAGACGATCGGCATGTACTCGCAGATCGGAGGGGACCCCGATCAATGGCGCATTCGCCGCGGCGCGCGTTACTCCGGCCGGGCGATCGTTAGGGTACACGGTGTGGGTATTCTAACCGAACCATAAATAAAGCAGCCAATTACAGCTGCACTGAGGGCTGCGGTCTTTGATTGCGGCAGTAAAACATGACAGTTATTTAGAAGATAACAAGATAACAAACCGTTAAAAATCTATTAAAAAGCCAAAAAAGAAATATATATCAGGGGACCATCTCACACAAATTGACCTAGTCCCAAACTAAGCTCTAGGCTTGTACTATGGGTACTAGGCAACGATAAACATACTTATATAGAGAAATACATACTTAAATACATAGAAAACATCCATGACTCAGGAACAAATACTCGCTCATCACACAAATATTTGTCCATACCGGGATTCGAACCCAGGACCGGTAGCTTCCTAGGCAGGGTCACTACCAACTAGGCTAACCGCGTCGTCAACCAATACAACCAATTTCCTTGAAATATCCTTATTAATCTTATTATACCTGTTTTTATTTATTTAATCTTTATTGCACAAAAACATGTACAAAAGGCGGACTTAATGCCCATTCCCATGCCCATGTCACCATGTATTTAATACGCATTCACTGCCAGCAGTGCTACGCCGCTACGCTCGTAGCGCGTAGCCGTGTAATCCTCGTATGTAGCGAAACCTCTACGAATAGGAACGATAACGTCGTGAGTGGCGCTGAAAGGGTTAATTACCTATTACACGGTATAATTGTTGAGGAGCTCCGACGACTCCTCATGGATTTCATTATCAGATTACGTCATTTTTGACCTGAACCAAAACTGAAGTACAGGTTCTAAGAAGAGGGCAGCGAGGGCCGGCACACTGGCGCCAGTCGCTTCGTGCAGGTAATGCGTCCGAACGCGTTAAACGCAAATCAATAAAGTTGCATGCACGTGCACTATTGTAATGGGTGTTTTTTTATTCGTCTTAAACATTTTGGGGGTTAAATCAGTAAGTCATCGCGAAAAAAAATTTGACCCTCCCATACAAAACATCGTCAGCTGACTAGCCAAAATGTATGGGATGGTAATTTTTTTTTCGCGATTTCGGGATTGATCCCATAGTGAAAGTTGGTCAGTATGACTTACTGATTTAACCCCCAAAATGTTTAAGACGAATAAAAAAACACCCTGGTCAGACTCCTAGCGACATCTGTAAGCAGCCTACGCGAAACATCCACATATCGTCATATGCTACGTCACACTTATGTTCCTCACATACCCCTATCCTCGAATTTTGTAATATAACGGTCGCTAATAGAAGCTACACGCACGTTAAGCTGTTGCATTTTATTTAAAAATCCTTTCGCAATTTTTTCTGAAATTATTTCGCAAATTAAGCGCCTGCTATCCAACAACCCAGTATAATAATAACGTATACATTGTTCATGTTTTATTTCTTAAATTCCTACTAATATTATGTGCTACGACACGAAGAAACTTTACAACGTCTCGCCCGCACTCGCAACTAATAAAAACATTCTAGGAAAAAACCCCACCCCTTCCCCAAGGATAAGTTTTGATCTTCTTTCACATGTTTGTGTCTGTTTTTCTTCGCACCGAACTTTGTCTAGCTTATTTATACCACTACCTCCCCCCCCCCCCATTCCCCCCGCTGCACGCGAGGCTGCAACTTATCTGTGACGTTTGAAATTTTGATGACTTTGTCCGACTTTAAAACCACAGACAGCCCTCCAATCCATCCAAGTAATGTTCTTACTACTTAATATGTAAATAATTTGTAGGTTGTGTACGATTGTTATGAATTAAAAAGTGCGTTTGCCGTATCGACGATCGCGGCGCGTTGGTATATAAGTATACCTAGGTTAGACCAGCTCGAAGAACACCACTGACGGGGGGGTCCATATTGGCTCATATAAAATTCTTATTCCTAGTTTTTGTTTTACTACCGATTTGTATTCATAATAATCATTCTTCATAATTTTTTCCTCATACTTTTTTTGTTCATACATTTTTATTACTACCAACGGAGCAGGGACTTAGAAATAGAAGGGTGATTCTTCGCTCATCGTCTACTATATGTAAGTATTAGTTAAAAATTTGTTCATTTCTGGCGCTTCGCCGGCCGCTACCGCGGCACGCTCGCGCGCTGTGGGGTCGCAGTTCTACCTAACACTCCTCCTCGCTTCGCTCGTCGTCGTACCTAACGGAGACCTTCGTTATGAATTAGAATGATTAGGAGTTTCGTTAGTATAAGAAAATATATGAAAACAAATATTAGTATGAACAAGGTGTATAATTAGTGATATTATGAAATCTCATGATTATAAGTTTCGATCGTTAGTAGATATTAAATTTTTTTATGTACAATGATCATTGGGTTGTAAAATTGTATGAGATACATTTTCGGAGTTCCAATAATCTAATTTGCAATTTTATATAAACTTTGGCGCACCCCTGACGGAGCTGTCGCTGCTGTCTGAAGCCAATAACATGAAATTAGTGCGCGGCGCTGATTGGTCGGTTGTGTTGTGCCGCTGTCCGCGACGGCGCGGCGTGGTGGCGGCCTCGGTGAATTTTATTGGATTTATGTCGAGAGCGACGTTCGTTCGTTTGGAGATATTTAAATAATTAATTATTATTTGCATAACGGTGCATAAATGTGATTTTACAATTTTTTTAACAAACGCCGGTGTCAATTTGTTAAACACGATAGCAATGACACCATGATTCTTGCCACCGACTTCGATATATTTCATGTACCTATTAGGCACTGAATAGTCAATTCCTAGGACTCCTAGGAGGCCGGTCTTTATTTAACCCTTTTCAGTGGGTTTTTGAAGACGGTTTTGTTTTTTTATTAAACATTTTTTTTCGCTTTTTAGTGATGCACCTAATATTATTAAGTGATAAACTAAAGCATATAAACATCACACTAAGAAGCAATAGCTTACCTAATACTAATTTCTCATCACCCTTAACAAAATGTCGCTGTCCAAGATGCAGGGCCGTTAATCATTGAGGAGTTCACCATCAGTTGCACTTCACCACATGCATTATAATGAGTATAAAAGTAGCTTCATATTCAACAAATAAATCTCGTTGCTGGCGTCAATCACTTACGAATAAGGAGTTCCGGTGGTCATCTCTGGTCTTCCTCATCAGTTCTTCTTCACAAAGAGGTACTTTTAGAATGCAGAAAATACCAAAATCGATGTATGTGTGCCTATAATTATTGAGAAGTTCGATCGATTCATCATGGATTCCATCATCAGATCCGGGCTTGGTGACAATGGAAATACCTTAGGAGTATACTATATCGAATAATAAATAATTTTGAAAATGACATGAAAAAAAAATACGAACATAGAATCTTCTCACAACATCATAACACCTTATATTTGTTTGTACAGCCCCACCACGGGATTGTTGAGCCACCATAGAACTCTGTCATAATGACAACGTCAAGTCACTCAAAAGAAATTACGTCAAAATTTACCGTCGACTTTCTGTGAGAGGGTTCTATAGTGGCTCAACAATCCCGTGTTGCGACTGTACCTATAGTCAGGCAATAAAGAATTTGATTTTGACTTTGACTTTCTCCTTTTGTGAAGTTGGTTAAATACGAGTATATCAAGCAGCGTGTCAGGAACTTTTTTATTTATTTATTGGGGATTAAACTGATATAGGCGTTACAACCATGCGCGAAGTGCAACGCCGCGCCGCCGTCGCGCACTCATCCATCCCCTGTTTGAAGGGCTCCTAATGACTCCGAATCAATAAGTATGTTGGACCGATTTCACTCTTTACCCATTATAATGAATATAACAATAATAATAATAAATAATAATCCAGCCTATATACGTCCCACTGCTGGGCACAGGCCTCCACTCACAATGAGAGGGTTTGGGCTGTAGTTCCCACGCGGGCCCAGTGCGGATTGGGAACTTTGCACACACTGTGAAAATGCTTTTGCAGGTGTGTGCAGGTTTCCTCACGACGTTTTCCTTCACCGAAAAGCTCATGGTAAATTTACAAATTATATTTCGCACATAAATTCCGATAAACTTAGAGGTGCGAGCCCGGGTTCGAACCCACCCTGCTTAAGAGTCGGCAGGTCAAACCATTAGGCTACCACGGCTTATATTATATATAACAAATATTGTGAAAAATATAATGAATATGAAAAAGTAATATTTTAATCTAGATTAAACGGTGCAATACTTAGCGCTATTCTATTTAGTTATTTTTTGGGTAATTTAATAATATATTTACGACAAAATGTTTTACTAAAACAATGTTCATTGCCCGATTCCACTTATATACTTCTCTCCTTCCTTCACTTCCTTCGTCTCTTTAGAGTTTACGTCTTCTCTCACAAACACGCAAAAATACAAAATGTTTGTGATAAAAAAATATGTTTACGATAAGCCAGGGGGAGGGGGAGGGGGAGGGGGCCTATCTGAGATAACAAAAACAACACACACCCGAGCGTCTGTCTATAAATCTCCGAGACGTTTTTGTGCCTCGCCCGACGAGGCGCGAATATGACGCGCGTTGTTTAGTGTGACGCGTCTCATATCGCGCCCTCCATCACGTCGCGCGCAATTTCGCGCGTGTGATGGATGCGAGCGGGCAGCGGGGAGGGGGAGGTCACGCGTGGCGTGGACCATATATTGTGTTGTGTCAAGTCGGGGCCGACTACATGTTCAAAGCAAAACAATCGACAATAAACGTGGTCAAATGGACTATTTTACCTCGAAGTCGTTTATTTAATATGTAAAATAAGTTCGTGTTCTCGACAACAAATTACTAAACGGCAAGCTTAAGTGAAAAAGCCGGTCAAGTGCGAGTCGGACTCGCGCAACGAGGGTTCCGCACAAAACTTGTAGGCATGTAAATAGTCCGTAAATCACGAAAATACAATATAAAAAAGGCCAGTATAAACTGACACGCACTAAGTATGTACTTTCATACTTATTGAGTGTCAGGTAATACTGGACATGTTTTTTATGTGATGTAACTATAAATTAACGGTTTTCGGATTTTTTCCTTTACTTGTGCTAAAGATATTGCTTCTTGCCAAATTTCATGATTCTAAGTCAACGGGAAGTACCCTATAGGTTTTGATTCCCTTGAGATTCCCTTAAATATGCGGCATAAACGGCCGTATCTTTTGATTGCGTCGACTTAGATGTTTGAGTTTTTCACTGATCCAAGGGATTGCAGACCTAAGTAATCGATATTAATTTCAACTTGATACCTCCACGCGTTCCTGAGAAAAAGGGTCTTGACAGACACACAGCCAGACAGACAGACGGACAACATAGTGATCCTATAAGGGTTCCGTTTTTTTCATTTGAGGTACGGAACCCTAAAAATACTAAGATTATTACTTATTTGGCTACAGCCGCAGAAGCTTGAATGCGATAGGTTTTCTAACGCCCCCATTCATATTAAAATTTCTGCCTGAATTTCGTTTTGATACGTCATTTTTCAGTTTCTAGCGCTCGAAATCATTAATCACAAGTAATGGATGAAAGTATATTTTAAAATCCAAGCGAATTCGAGTGATAAATTGTTAACGATGAACTATCATATTTCTTTCTGCGAATGCGATATTTGTGTTACGTTTGAAACTTCGAACGTCCCCATCGAGTGGACCGCGCCGCGCCGCGCCGCGCCCGCCCCGGGGGCGGCAGGGGTGTTATTTGATGCGACACTGTGATTATTTCACTAGACATTTTAGTATTTTTGGCACAAGTTTGGCAGAGTCGTGTTGTTTGTAGTCGAATAATAAATGACCACAACCAAACACGGCCGGCTGTTAAGAGACAATACAAATTAAAAGGCACGTGTACCTTCTAACACATTAAAGTAACAAATCAAAGTCAAAAAGCTGTTTCGTAAAAACGGTAATTTTGTACGTCGATTCATTAAAGTGTTCGTTTCAAAACGGACTGGCACAACCCGGGGAACCCAGAACAATGGCGTCCCGCGTCGAGCCTGCCGAGGGCCGAGTGCTCCGCCGGGCCCAGCCTGCGGCGCTCCGGCGCCTCCCCTCGCAGCCCGGCTTTCGGCGCGTTTGCTTTTTCTCAGCGACTTTCACATTTTCTGACGAGACTGACACAAACACCGCTTTTGTACATCTCGCTTTCGCGTCGATGCTCATTTTTGAAATGCCTCCTATTCCTAGGAACGCTGAGGGCGGGTCAATGTATCATCTTGAGTAAGATGCACGGCTCGAGAAACGTCGAACTAAACGTCAAGTCTTAGGGCCGTATAAACTCATCTCAACTGTAATCCCCGTCTCAAGATACGTCAAAGTCAACGTCAATCCATAGAAAACTGTCATTTTTAACCGACTACAAAAAAGGAGGAGGTTCTCAATTCGAGTGTATGTTTTTTTTTTTATTGTGGACCGATTTTGAAAATTATTTTTTTGTTTGAAAGGGTATACTTTCCATGTGGTCCCATTGTCACGAAATCAGAATCTGATGATGGGATCCACGAGGAATCGAGGGAAATCCTCAAAAGTTATAGGCACACATACAGCGATTTTGGTATTACCTGCAAGACCTCAAGAAATTGCATTACAAAAGCACCTCTTGGTGAAGAGGAACTGATGATGAAGACCAGACATGACCACCGGAACTCCTTAGCCATTAATGACATTTCTTTATTAAGAACACAAACCTACTTTTATATTCATTATAATGCATGTGTTAAATAGGCAATTGCCTATTAGGAATTCCTAGGACTCCTAGGAGGGTCTTAATCTAACCCGTTTTAGTAGGTTTTTGAAGACGGTTTTTTTTTTTTTGACTCATCTTGTGACGGGGATCAGAGTTGAGATGAGTTTATTAATACGGCCCTTAGAAAGCCGTAATTTCTGACGTCCATCTTGATCAGGATCGGGAAGATTAAGCAATTTAACGGAATTATTGTTGACAAATGTCACTGTTATTCTTTGTGGGTCAATTTCAACAATGCACGATTTTATGCCAATTTAGGTGGCGAGATGAAAAGTAATATTTTAGGAAAAAATTTTTGCTGATAATTTGCTAAAAAATATTTGAAATTGGAATTTAAAATGGGATGCTATTATTCGTAAAACTTTAGAAGATATTAAGAATAATAATTTGAGCTGACCACCTGAATTTAATTGACGTGCCACCTAAATTTAAACGCCACCTAAATTTGTTTTTTATATCATAATTTAAATTTGGATATGATTAACTACTAACCAATTCATTAATAAAATAATTCTAATAAATCGAAACAAATTTCATTAATTAGCTTTTGTTTTTATTGATCATGTGCAAAATGAAAATGAAACAATCGTGTACTCAGTAATGAATTCTCTTCTTTTTAAATTAAAATTTATACGTAATTATATAACCCAATATAAACTCAGGTTAACTCTCTAAAAATAATAAATAAACAAAAAATAATGATATTTAAATTTTATAAAATATTCCTTTTTCGTTCCCGGTCTATTATAACCTTCTCTCAATGCAAGATATTGTTTTGCGTTCACATACAGCATTTTTTTCCCTTCCTTCGTCTGCTTCTTTTTAGGCATCATTCTAAACAATAAATTATAAGTTTATTGATTAATAAGCGCAATAAAAAATCAGCTTGTATGCTTCGTTTATTACAAACTCTGAAATTTTTAAATAGAAAAGCTTTATAAATAAGGTTTAAGCAATTACTACACGAGTTAAAACTACGAAAAACTTTTTTGTAATTTATACAATTGTAATAAAATTTAAGAATAATGGCAAAAAACGTTAATTAATAATTTAAGAGGCGCAAAATAAGCCAAAAATATGCAATGCCCACCTTAAATTGCGCCACCGAAATTGGAAATATGTCAAAATGGTGCTCTAAAACAAATAATCCTTGTTTTACAATTTTAAAATATATGCTATTGGAGAAAGACAACAAAAGAATATCCTAAACGTTCATCTTTCAATGAAAACCTTATTAGAATAAACATATAAATGAGCCACCAAAATTGGAAAATTTTTGACCCCATGCCAGCGGAGATTAGTACTTACATGATTTGCTGGACCTCGGAGCGACATGACACATCATTATTTAGGTAGAGTGTTAGATGGCAACCTAAGTGACCAGGAAGGGAGAGGCGGCGGTGATCAAAGCGTTACGAGTGAAGTTATAAAGGTTTAAAATTTGCCCACCCGAATGGGTCCTCGCGTGCGGACAAAATGTAGGCATCGGTTACGACTTATAATGGTACAAATAAATAATCGGTACATGTTACCAAATATGCTATATCTTATACAGATTTAAGATATAGTAACCAAATAACGCAAACGTAAACCTGTTACTCAGAATTTTTTTTTTAAATTACCAAACCAGCACTAGGACGCGCCACCCAGTCTTGGTTTTAGCTATTTAAATATTTTTTTGAGTTATTTAAATTTAACACAATTAGGTAGGTAGTTTTACCGGAAAGCAGTGGGGAATAATGAGCTTTATAAGATAAAAAATAAATTTCATTATATTTGTCATATATCACCTCGATTTTCAGCCTAAAAAATCGCGCTCAGAAATTGACCCTTGTGTCAATGGAAATCTGTGGTGTGCAATAAAGGCATTGTATTTTCTTGTACCAGTTCATTCGAATATGAATTCATATCGAATGAATCTAACATTATGTATTTTCACGAGAACACACTAGGTAAATGCATTGTGTGTGCGTACGTATTAACTTCTACCTTGACTTTGATGATACCTATTGCGTGGGAATAACAGTATTCGTGCCTAATCAAAGAATTACAAAAATAAGACTTCTAAAGCAAAAAAAAATGTGAGTTTACGCAAACTGGCAAAATTATTGGCATTTCGTTTAAGGGGAATATAAGAAATATTAGGTAATTATGTAGAATTCTCGTTATTTCTAAAAGAACGTGATTGAAAAGCTCTGCGTTCTTTGTAAATGATTTCGCTAAATATTACTTCGCCTTTGCTATACTTTACATAAATTTAGTACATCAAGTAAATACTTTTCTAAGAACAATTTATAAACTAAGCTTTGCCCGCGACTTCGTCCGCAATTAACTGGATTATCATTTCCTCCGTGACCTACTACCTAATGTAAACGATTCAGAATCGTCAGGACAATACGGACTTCGTGCCAAATTTTATCTAAATCTATTTTCCTGTTTTTGCGTGATGACAACCTAAATATTTTCACTTCCAAACACTCTAATAAATGCACAAAACTTTGTGGAAAATCTGTAAATGTCTCTAAAATGTCGAGGTAAGTGAAAAAGGTCAGGGAAGCCAGCAGCGTCAGGCGGAACATCAGTCAAGCCCGAGGAGCCTGAACCCGCGACCCTGCGCCCGCCGGCGGACCCTTTTGCCTGGAAGATCTGTGATTTATACCTAATGCGGCCTGCTTCAGCCTCTGCCCACTTAACATTCGCTGTTACCAAACGGAACTGTACATTTTCCGGGTATAAAGTGCATATTACTCTCCGTTCTAACTTGGCTAAAATTGGTGCTAATGTTTCTTTGGGATTAAGATTATCTATGATTTATATCGTATTTCAGTGAAAGCACAGCTTTATTTATTTATTTATTAAATACAATTGTATGCATTACAGGGGACCCCAAATCGCTTACAATGCTAATTGTCACCTACTAAAAGTGTACATAAAGTTTACTAATTAAACTAAGTTTATTAATTAGTTTACTTTTTTAGGGTTCCGTAGCCAAAATGGCAAAAACAGGTCCTTTATAGTTTCGTCATGTCCATCCGTCCTGCCGTGTGTCACAGGCATTTTACTCAACTACAAGATGTATATAAAGGTAACGCTTAATACTTTCAACCATAATTATTTTCAAATATACCGTTTTTGAGTTATTACCAAAAAACTGCGCTTGTCAACAAAAAGACGTAAGTGCCATGAAGATACGCTCTTTTGCTGGTGCACTTTTTAGGGTTCCGTATCTCAAAGAAAAAAACGGAACCCTTATAGGATCACTTTGTTGTCCGTCTGTCTGTCTGTCTGTGTGTCTGTCAAGACCCTTTTTCTCAGGAACGCGTGGAGGTATCAAGTTGAAATTAATATCAAATACATAAGTCTGCAGTCCCTTGGATCAGTGAAAAAATCAAACATCTAAGTCGACGCAATCAAAAGATACGGCCGTTTATGCCGCATATTGAAGGGAATCTCAAGGGAATCAAAACCTATAGGGTACTTCCCGTTGACTTAGAATCATGAAATTTTGCAAGAAGCTATTTAGCACAAGTAAAGGAAAAAATCCGGAAACCGATAATTTGTAGTTACATCACATGAAAAATTTGCCAGTATAAGCTGACACTCACTAAATACTAAAGTGCATACTTATTGCGTGTCAGTTTATACTGGACTTTGTTTATATTGTATTCCCGTGATTTACGAACTATTTACATGCCTACAAGTTTGTGCGGAACCCTCGGTGCGCGAGTCCGACTCGCACTTGACTGGCTTTTTTATTTTTATTTGTAGCAATGGTGACGGAACCCTGCACTGAGCGTGCCCGACATACTCTTGCCCGGTTATTGTATTTATAATTTTATATTGGCAGCATACAGTGAACCATATAAATAAAATTGTACTTAGGTGACTTCTTACTTTCTGACTTATTTTTTACTTACTTTATCATAGTATAGTTCCATAGAAGCCTATAAGAAGAATCGGTCCATAGAAGAGAACGGCTTTACGGGCCATTCTAATTTTTGTGCAAGTCACTTCGTGGATGTCACTACAGTCGATGTAGGTACCTACGTAATTACTCTTTCTAATCATTTGAAAAAACCGAGTTAGACTCGCGCGCGCGCCGAGGGTTCCGTATTTAAGTCCGTACTTAAAAATATACCTTTTTATTTACCTACTTCAATTGTATGCAATATTTAAGGTCAATTTTGACTTCCCTAAATGTTAGAAAGCTATTTGTCAATTTCTCGAAAACTATAAATTTTGAACTTATTGTTTTATTTTCCCGTAAAATATAAGTAATTATCTTTCAGGAATTTTTCACATTTTCGGTTCATAAACTTCGGAGATAAGGGAGGAGAATGGTCATTTTTTGAACATTTTTGGTTATAAATCAAAAAATACGTCACGGAAAATTATAAAAAAAATAGTTTTGAAATGTGCAGACCTTTCATATGCCACCCCACTTACCCAAATCACTTTCATTCTTCAACCCCCCATTCTAGACCCCTTTTCAATGATTTATAAAATTAATTTCATATGTTTTTACTAAAAACAGATGCGGGCACGCAAGTTATACAACTACGCCTAATTTCAAGTTGATACTTTGGGTACCTAGTTGGTGAGAAAAAATAGTGTGACAGACAGACAGACAAACAAGTCTCAGGGTACCTTTTTTACTATTTTAGTACGGAACCCTAAAAACGTTTATATGTATATTGAGTAACAAGGGCGGATTTAGGGGGGGCACATGGGCACGTGGGCCCCCCAGACGGTTGTGGAGTTTCCATCACAGTACATACTTATGGGCAAATCAAATTATCAGAGTTGTTAATTATTTTTGCGCGTCTGCCCCTTGTGCCCCCCCAGAAAAAATCCTGGATCCGGCCTTGTTGAGCAAGTTCATGATTAACGTTCTTTGAAATGAAATCTTCTAGAATGCTGGGATTTGTTATAAGGAATACCAAGGCCTTCCGACGAAGTAAAAGTAAGATATTGCTTTATAATACCTAGTCTCATTCGGAGTATCACGGAATATGGCAGTGTAGTGTGGCGCCCACACTATTCTACTCACTCGCTGCGTTTAGAACGAGTGCAGAAGCGGTTCCTACAACATCTATCCTTTTCAGCTGGCATAGCAAAAAAATTAGCTTCTTATAAAAAGAGATTAGAATACTTTAAGATGGATTCTCTGGAGCTACGTAGAGGGATAGCAGACGCAATTTTTTTGTACAAGCTTTTGAAGCATAAAATTGATTGTCCGCAAATACTGGATCAATTATTTTTCCGAACTCCGTCCCGAATGCCCCGCAACCCCATTACTCCGCTCTGCCCTCCGCTCAGACGTACTGTTTTTGGCAGCAACTCGCCTATCCCAAGACTATGCAAGACTCTTAATGCCTGCAGTCACGCAACGGATATACACTTCGACTCAATGAGTAAATTCAAAAAAAGTGTTCGAAAGTGTCTGTTAACTTAGCATAAGCTTTTTTAAGCACTTAGATTTTTAAGTTATTGTTTGATGTCTACTTCACTACTTTTCTTATATAATGCATGTGGTGTTTACCTTTAAGTGATTGTTGCACTTAATAAATAACTTTTAATGCAAGCTACTATTCTAATTACAGTGTAAACAATTGTTGGTGAACCTAATAAATAAATAAATAAATAAGAAATATTATGATAACACTATCGTGTATATACTTAATTACATCCACGGAAGTGCCTGATGCACGAAAATGAGAACGGCTCTTACATATAAATACATGGTACAATTTTGTCTTAGAAGATTTTAGCACAAAAGTTACGAAACTATTTAAAATACATATTTTCAATTGCACTTTATAAATTTATACCTTAGTCCTGCTCAACAAAAACACGCGTATAACTGCGTATCGCAACGGAATAGTGCATGTTCTGGCGAGGCGTGGCCGGAAGTTCCGGAACTCAACACTCGAAAGGTAAAAAAATTCCTTTAAACTACGTATTTATAAACATCTGAAAAAAAATATTCTCGAAATGTAGATGCAGAATAAAATTTTAATACACACAACGGAAGCCGCGGTCGTGGCGGAAGTTTTCCTTCTTATAATTTAAACGGAGAAAAAACTAATCGTACTAAAACTCCTAATCGACAAGAAAAAGACACAAGCTATAAACAAAATGATCTCGTATTCACTTGACATACTTCACATCGTAGATTCTCCGCAAAATTTCACAATACAGTTACTCAGGTATGCAATACCGGAATTGGTTTGTATGTAATTCCGGAACGAATTCCGGAATTACATATAAGCCAATTCCAGTATTGCATACCCGTAGTTGCATAATGTTGCATTGTCACTGCCCTTGGCAACATTTTGACCAATAAGCGACCCTCTAAATGACTGTCAAATCCTCCGCTGCGTCAAAAGCTGCTCTGAATTCTGAATCTCAAACGGTATGTCTACGAAGGCACGATTCATGCAACATAGCGCATAGCTCCCTATCGAGCCTACAAACAAGGCTATTGAAGCTGTACGCACGATCCCCCGAACTGTCGCCACGAACCGATAACGCGTTATTTATTCCCAATATCCAATCATTCAGAGATTTCCTCACGAATCGATAGCGGAACCTTATCGTAATGGATAGGGAAAGAAGCTCGGCTCACGTACTTTGGGCAGGTTCTCCATTGGGGTCTCCGGTTACAATCACTCACTCGCGCGGCGTGCGTCTCGCTCCGCGTCCGCGGCCTCACTGCCGCCCCCGCCCGGCCTCCCCGCCGCCACCCCTAGCGCCGAATGTCCCAAGTCCCTCCCGAACCCTCACTCAAAAACAGAACCTGCTCGTATCCAACAAGATTGGAATCCTCTCGCTGCGGCAGCGGTCGGAAGCAGCCGTGATAAACGAGCGCCTGTAAAGTTGGGTCTGCGCGAATTGTCGCCGCTCGGCTTCCGGAGCGACTGCAATTTGGGCGCTGCAACCCGCTCCTGCGACTTAACAAGTATTTAATTTATGCCGCGCTAAGAGGTAGGCCGTGGAACTAAGCCGTGGGCTATTGGAACGTTATTAAAATGTTTAGAAATTCGCGCAATTTCAATAAGGTTCTCAGAACCGGCTTCGTCGACTTTACGCTGTTAATGATTTTGTTCTAATTATATAAATATTCCGCGGAATTAGCATCCCCAATGAACCGCCGCATTCATAATTCATGCCCGGCGCGCGATGTTGCGCCGACGTCGATCGCCGCATTACATTCATTTACCATTTTTATGCCGAAATAATTGAGCGCAAAGTCAGAGCCTCTTCAGCAGACGCCGCGGTGAAGTGAACATAGAAAGTATAATGTTTCCTTACGTACTTACCGACATACATGACAGGAAAACAAATAATAATCAAAAAAAAAATAGTACAACAAAATTTGCTTGTCCCCGCCTGCAATACCTTTTCCAACGTTTAAGTTATAGCTTTAGATTTTGGCTTGTTCTTAGCTTTTCAGTTGATATATTTTAAAGCAGTCGTGTTTTTTGATTTTTAAATTAATTTATTTTATTTCATACTTTTTTAGTTTTTATGAAAATGGTAGCATCAAATATTATTTGGAATATACTATTTATTAGTTTTCATTTGATACATATTGTTATAATAAAAAAATACTTTTTTTTTCCCTCTCCATTTTTTTTTCGCGGATTAGCATTGAAATATTATATACCCTGTGTCACTCCGACAGTTAAGACGAATCTAATGATACCTCATATGTTAAAATCCGTCACGCCGTTTAGGCTGCAGAGCGACACAAAGAAATAGACATACTTACTACATACCTACATACGCTCAAAAAACATAACCCTACTTCGGGCAGTCGGGTAATTAACGAACATGAACCCAAAAATTACTGACACACAACGCTGCTAGCTATTTGTTAACTGTACTAAGAAAAGCCCCCATTAACGAAGGAAAGTGTCCGCTTCTGCGGACGGTAGGTATGCAGAGTATGACGCTCCGTGGCGTTTACACTTACTAAAGCTGGCCATACACACCAGGGTATGCCTGCGCAGTTTTGCCTGTACAGTTGAACTACACAGGTACCGGAGCGTGTATGTGACACAGCTGTGCAGGTTTCCACGGCTGTACAGGCAACTTGTGTCACATACACGCACCGGTTTACCTGTGCAGTTCAACTGTACAGGCAAAACTGCGCAGGCATACCCTAGTGTGTATGGCCAGCTTTACATTGAAGTGACCACTTGGAAAAAAGTTAACAAATCGAGAAACATATGAATCAGATTTATCTATGCCCTTTATCTCTTTCTCTCTCCTCTTGAGCTACTTCCAACCTTATCTTCTCACTCGGCTCCTTCACTCTCTATACGTCACGACATGCAACTTTTCCTTGATGAACTCAATTGAATAACAACAGAAAATGATGTAACAAAACTGTAGTGTCCTCATAAGACAATACAATAATAAACTAACCTCGTCGTATGCTAATTTCTTTCAATACATACTAGGTATTACGATTATTAATCCTGCGAAATGGAGCGCGACCTCGCGAGACGACCGCGACGACAATAGCTATGTCCACACCTGTGCGCTTTCATGTTCAACTTGCGTTCCAACTTGATATTGGTCTTGCGTCAAGCGCATGCAATACGAGGGTGACACTGAATCTTCAATAAAATCCAATGTTTTGACTTTATCTTCCGCCATTTTATTTGCAAAATGTTGCACGCCAACCCAACGGTGACGGATCAGCGTGCGCTACGGGTATGCGCTGATATCAAACCAGTTTGAGCACATGCGTTATTGATGCGCTGTGGATACAGAGGTTTGCGTCAGAGGAAAGCGCAAGTTGAACATGAACGCGCACAGGTGTAGACATAGGTAAACAGACAGACGGGCGCGGAACGAACCGCGCCCATTCACCACAGCCGGGCGTCTGTTGGGGCTGCACGCACATTACTCGACAATCACTAACTAGTAGAAATTAGCTTCGAGTGTAGTACAGCCAGCACAACGATGATTTAGAACATAAACCACACACACACATACGCACGTCACGGAGCTCGTGAGAGTTGAACGTCAGTTGCGATTAGGGTTGCAACCTTTTTTTTCTAAATTTAAAGTATTTGTTGGTTTGAATGAACAAAAAATAAAGTACGCATAGAAAAAATAAAGTATTTTATATTATTTTTAGTTCCAACTTATAAGTTTTAATTTTTTTTCATTGATGTCGAAAGAAAGTATTTTAGCGTAATGTATGTGCTTTGTAAATTATAAAGTATGAACAGCCAAACAGTACAATACTTTATATTACAGTACGGGTGGCAACCCTAGTTGCGATTGTCATCTATTTTCACATGTTTACACACACGTGCAAGAGCAAGCCTGGAGCGATTTAGCTATACCCTCTGAAACCTTAGCCTTACATTCGATATGCTTAAACTTCAGCTACAACTCTCAACCTTCAGTCTATTAGTATAAGGAGACTGAAAATCAAAGATCTCGCATTTGTATGCCGAGGGCGCATTCTCATGCAAATGCGTTAGAGATGGGACTCGCCTCGATCCTTACAACCGCTGCCTTCACGATGAGCCACCGAATCATTTTGAGCCTTATGTGTTTTGATATTACTTTTCTTAAGAATGTATTGAACGTTTGTAAGCATAGTATTTAGACCTTTATTTGACATTGTCTTAACTCGATGTTATCACCTTCCAACTTCTACGCTTCTATTAATTACCTTAATCTTGTTTTTTATATTGACGAATTCAACTAATAAAGTCTCATAAATGTTGTAATTCATAACGGGAATGTTTACCTAATCTTATAAACATTTCAGAATTGAAAACTGTTCATCAAAAGTACCTATCTCTTTTAGGCCTACCACACGCGCAAGCTTCACCACAATTTTACCTGCGCAAGCTTCACCACAGTTTTACCTGCGCAAGCCAAAACTGAACACTTCGTGTCTATAGAGTTTTACCAACCACACGCTCCGTGTTCCGTGTACAAACCGGCCTGCGCAGGCAAAACTGTGGTGAAGCTTGTGCGTGTGGTAGGCCCATTTGACGTAACTCGCATAGATGATAAGCGGCTACCACACGCGCAAGCTTCACCACAGTTTTGCCTGCGCAGGCCGGTTTGTACACGGAACACGGAGCGTGTGGTTGGTAAAACTCTATAGACACGAAGTGTTCAGTTTTGGCTTGCGCAGGTAAAACTGTGGTGAAGCTTGCGCGTGTGGTAGGCCCATCAGTGTTCAGTGTACAGTCGAAGCTCACTCGTCGTTTGATGGGGTCGTTCGTCACAAAAATGGCAGATTTGCGTGCGTAAAATCGCGAATTCACGTCGGAATTAATTACTTTATACAAATATTTACCAGCAATATGGAAAATTAAATCGAAAGATTATTCCGACAGAAATAAAAAAAAAGATGCATACGAAAAAATTATAAATAAAATGAAAGAGGTCAAAGAGGTAATGTTTGCAACTAAATACCTACGCTTTATACCTATTAATCGCATATTTATTACGTACATATCCCAACGTTTTTTCCATGGTCAAAGAGGTAATGTTTGCAACTAAATACCTACGCTTTATACCTATTAATCGCATATTTATTACGTACATATCCCAACGTTTTTTCCATGGTCAAAGAGGTAATGTTTGCAACTAAATACCTACGCTTTATACCTATTAATCGCATATTTATTACGTACATATCCCAACGTTTTTTCCATGGTCAAAGAGGTAATGTTTGCAACTAAATACCTACGCTTTATACCTATTAATCGCATATTTATTACGTACATATCCCAACGTTTTTTCCATGGTCAAAGAGGTAATGTTTGCAACTAAATACCTACGCTTTATACCTATTAATCGCATATTTATTACGTACATATCCCAACGTTTTTTCCATGGTCAAAGAGGTAATGTTTGCAACTAAATACCTACGCTTTATACCTATTAATCGCATATTTATTACGTACATATCCCAACGTTTTTTCCATGGTCAAAGAGGTAATGTTTGCAACTAAATACCTACGCTTTATACCTATTAATCGCATATTTATTACGTACATATCCCAACGTTTTTTCCATGGTCAAAGAGGTAATGTTTGCAACTAAATACCTACGCTTTATACCTATTAATCGCATATTTATTACGTACATATCCCAACGTTTTTTCCATGGTCAAAGAGGTAATGTTTGCAACTAAATACCTACGCTTTATACCTATTAATCGCATATTTATTACGTACATATCCCAACGTTTTTTCCATGGTCAAAGAGGTAATGTTTGCAACTAAATACCTACGCTTTATACCTATTAATCGCATATTTATTACGTACATATCCCAACGTTTTTTCCATGGTCAAAGAGGTAATGTTTGCAACTAAATACCTACGCTTTATACCTATTAATCGCATATTTATTACGTACATATCCCAACGTTTTTTCCATGGTCAAAGAGGTAATGTTTGCAACTAAATACCTACGCTTTATACCTATTAATCGCATATTTATTACGTACATATCCCAACGTTTTTTCCATGGTCAAAGAGGTAATGTTTGCAACTAAATACCTACGCTTTATACCTATTAATCGCATATTTATTACGTACATATCCCAACGTTTTTTCCATGGTCAAAGAGGTAATGTTTGCAACTAAATACCTACGCTTTATACCTATTAATCGCATATTTATTACGTACATATCCCAACGTTTTTTCCATGGTCAAAGAGGTAATGTTTGCAACTAAATACCTACGCTTTATACCTATTAATCGCATATTTATTACGTACATATCCCAACGTTTTTTCCATGGTCAAAGAGGTAATGTTTGCAACTAAATACCTACGCTTTATACCTATTAATCGCATATTTATTACGTACATATCCCAACGTTTTTTCCATGGTCAAAGAGGTAATGTTTGCAACTAAATACCTACGCTTTATACCTATTAATCGCATATTTATTACGTACATATCCCAACGTTTTTTCCATGGTCAAAGAGGTAATGTTTGCAACTAAATACCTACGCTTTATACCTATTAATCGCATATTTATTACGTACATATCCCAACGTTTTTTCCATGGTCAAAGAGGTAATGTTTGCAACTAAATACCTACGCTTTATACCTATTAATCGCATATTTATTACGTACATATCCCAACGTTTTTTCCATGGTCAAAGAGGTAATGTTTGCAACTAAATACCTACGCTTTATACCTATTAATCGCATATTTATTACGTACATATCCCAACGTTTTTTCCATGGTCAAAGAGGTAATGTTTGCAACTAAATACCTACGCTTTATACCTATTAATCGCATATTTATTACGTACATATCCCAACGTTTTTTCCATGTTTGCTTTTAGGTCGAACCTGCAGCTACGAAGGATACTGTTAAGAAAAAAATAAATTCGCTTAGAGGTTCCTATAGGAAAGAATTGAAAAAAGTGGATGCTTCCATAAAATCTGGCGCTGCCACGGAAGATATCTATGAACCATCGTTATGGTATTTTCACCTGCTAGATTTTTTAAAGGATCAAGAGACGCCTAGACAGGCAATGTCAAATTTTAATGATACACTCTCCCAGGTACCTTCATATAATATTTGGTATCTATACGTGTCTATACATAGTATAAAACAAAGTCGCTTCCCGCCGTTCTGTCCCTGTATCTATGTATGTATTTACGGATTTTAATGCTGTTTTTATCAAGAGGAAGGTTTATAGGCAAAAATAAAAGGGTAGGTAGGGGTAAAGTAGGTGTAGGGTGGGTGTAGTACAACAACTGCTGGGTTACTAAAATAACGTTTTGCTTAGTTAAATACTTTATTTTAGAACATGTCTAGTATGTATCAAGAAAAAATATTATATAGTAATTATATTACACATTCTATTCTGCCACGACACAGTGCCTTCGTTATTAAAATAATTTAAAAATTCTTCTCTTGTCGCTTTAGCATCATTAGAAATGTTTCTGTAATGACCTCTTTGTAATTCCAATAAATTGGTTGTATCTGCTCTTAAACCTATCGTTAAAGTACCTTCTATTGTATCTTCAACATCCAAGGAACTAATTGGGGTGTAAGTGGTAGAGTATTTTTTCTCAAAAAATTATGGAGCACACAGCATGTCATAACCACAATATCTATATTTTTGGGAGCCAAATTTATACTAGTATGAAAAATTCTGAACCTAGATGCTAATATGCCGAAGGCGTTTTCTACGATGCGCCTAGCTCTTGACAAACGATAATTTAAAATTCTGCGTTCATCTGTCAATTCTCTTTGACAAAACGGTTTTAAAAAGTTAGGGGTTAAAGCAAAGGCTTCATCACCTATAAAGACGTAGTTAAGAACTTTATTAGAATTATTTAAACGTTTTGGCTCCGGAATTTGCAAAGACTGATTTTTCAATTTATCGTAGAATTTCGTCTGCTCAATAACACCTCCGTCGGAAATTCTTCCATTAATGCCGAATTCGCATGCGATAAATTCATAATTAGCGTTTACTACTGCCATCAAGACCATGCTGTGGAACCCTTTATAATTATAAAAATAGGAACCACTTTCTGGCGGTGGTATAATTCGTACATGCTTTCCATCTACCGCTCCCAAGCAATGGGGCAAATTCCATTTTTGCTCGAAGTCTTGTGCTATTTGTTGCCATTCTTCTTGTAACATATATTTTTTTCAGGATGAATCAAATTCAACGTTAACTTCGCCTCCTCCTCGCCCTCATTCTCAGGAATCTACACACAGTTCAATGGTAACTTCACCTTCTCCTCGCCCTAATTCTCAGGAATCTACACACTCAGACAACACTTTTGACCCTTCATCTTCTTCTATACAACCTACTACACCTCCGGATATCCGCTCTTTACCACCTCGACGAATGAAAAAACGGGCTATACATGATGAAAACAATATAAATGACGCAATATCTAACGTGGGAAATTGTATTTCTCAGTGGTCACGGTCTCAGCCACGGCCTTTAGACAGACATGATAGTTATGGCCAAAACGTTGCACATAAGTTGAGAAATATGTCCAGTGAGCAACGGATTTATACAGAGAAATTAATAAATGAAGCCATTTTTGAAGGGGAATTGGGAAACTTAAATCGTCATTGTTCAATTTTCATACCATCTAACATTCCTTTAAATGTATCAGGAATGAATATACCACAAACACAGAACATAGGCGGTTTTCAGAATCAAGATCAAATTTTGAACAGTGTACCAGATGCTGAGAATCTGCTGCTAAATATCAGTTCTAATATATCCAGAAATACAGCGCCACAAACACTCAATATGGTTGATAGTTTTCAGAATCAGAATTTGATTTTTAACTCTGTACCAGACGCTGACAATCTGCAGCCAAATATTGGTTCTAATATATCCAGAAATACAACACCACAAACACTCAATATGGGTGATAGTTTTCAGAATCAGAATTCAGACGCTGAGACTGAGAGTCGACAGCCAACTGTCGGTTCTGCTAGAAATTTTGTGTTAAGTTTTGTGCCATAAATAATACATTGTTAATTTTTGGTTGCAGGTTTTCAACTGTCTTTTATTATTGTTATTAATATTGAATAAATATCATTTAACTCACCTTCATGTATTCATTTTGTAAAACCTTGTAAAAGGCTCTGCATGTGTCCGGAATAATTTCAGATAAAGCTTGTTCAGAAATTGCTGTAGAAAATCTCAAATCTTGGTATGATCTTCCAGTGGCCAAAAACCTTAAAGTAGCGGTCAGTCTTTCATGAGATGATATGCTTTCACGCATGACCGTACTTTGTCGTTGAATGAGAGGCGTAACCAAACGTAACAATTCACCATAAGCATTTTCATCCATCCGTATATAATTACGAAAATCGTTTGGATCATCTCTTAAATCCTTAACTAGATTTATATGAGTATGAATTTTTCTATTCAACAGCCATTTTTTTATCCACTTTGATCGCTTACGTTTTGACTTTTGCATTGTCTTTTTTTTTAATAGCAAACACTTGAAAAATAATAGCATAAAAAATATTTCTTCATTGGGAAACATTGTTTCCACGCCAAGGATTTTGAAAAGAATGTGGCTTGCGCGTACTTAACTGTGCCGTGTGGTAATACGCGAAGTGTTCAGTTTTTTCGAGCGAGAAGCTTGCGCAGGCCGGTTTGTACACGGAACACGGAGCGTGTGGTTGGTAAAACTCTATAGACACGAAGTGTTCAGTTTTGGCTTGCGCAGGTAAAACTGTGGTGAAGCTTGCGCGTGTGGTAGGCCCATTAGGCCACTAGTGGCCGCCACTAAACGCGACCACTAGTGGCCGCCACTCCGCCACAAGCTGCGGACGAGTTTTTTCATACATTTTGTATAGCATCAGCGCACACCGGGCGTTTGAGTGGCCGCGTCTGAGCCACAAGCGCCCGCGCTCGCTACTAGTGGCCGCGTTTAGTGGCTCGCCTTGCGCGCACACTCTGCTACAGTCGCCGGCTTCTCAGATAAACAATAGCCAATAGTGGCAGCCAGTAGTGGCCGCCACTCAGCCACCGGTGGCCGCGTTTGATGGCTGCGTCTAGTGGCTTAGCCGAGCCACTAGTGGGCGCGTTTAGTGGCGGCCACTAGTGGCCTAATGTGCGGGCAGGCTTAGACGTGTTGCTCGGGCGACTCCGAGTCACCGCCCACACAGCCAGCGCTGCATATTGACAGCGCACGCACAACACTGAGTTGAACCATCAGCGGGCCTACAAAATGCATTCTACGATCGTTAACGGCTATCGAAAGCAAAGAAAATGTGACGGTTGACGTAAGCTGTCGGACGATCGCATCAATTCCACACGGAGAAAAAAATATTTTACAATATTACCAGATTGCATTGTAGTTATGATTCTGGTGTAGGAATACAGATTTCAGCTATGGTTAACAGATTTTTTTTTAATGATAACAAGTCATATTTTCTTTAATACTAGAATATTCTAGTCGAAATATTCTAGCACACGAAAACTTTGATATTGTAGTGGTTACTATCTAATAGTTACAGAGTAAAATATGCATTTAGCGTCCAACAGGTTTTGTATACTACACAAAATTTGCTTCCTACGATACTAGGTAAATGGTAATAGGTACTAGAAATTATGTTGTACAGAAGTAGAATTTTCTATTAATGTGTAAAAAACGTATAGTTGTCACATATAATACAATAAAATCAAGTAGAATTTACAATATTTTGTGCATATTACCTAAGTAAGTATATTTTGACTAAAAGTTTTCGAAAGTCGTCGGACTACTCGTACGCTGCTGCCACTTTGGTCGACGATGTCCCAGCCCTAGCGCGCGGTATAACAAGCCTCGCACGCAGCGCCGGGCCACTGTCGCGGCAGCCACCGTCGGCTCATCTCCTCCGGTCTCTGCGCCCCTGGTACCTCCGCGATGTCGCCCCGCTCCCCGCTCTCCTCCCTCGGCCTCCTTGCAGCGCTCGCTCTACTCGTAAGCTTCTTTAATTTCTGCATTCCTTATCCACCAATCATTCATCACCATGGTGGTGTTATTATATTCTCCTGAATAGTCATGACCGGCCTAGCCAGACCCGCTTACTCGCGGTTCTCTATAGTTTGCCCGAATTTCATACGCAAACAGCTCATATGCCCGAATTTCATTTGCCATAATTTTATATTCCATAACGAATCATATGCCATTTGCCATAATTTTATATTCCATAACTAATCATATGCCATAATGATAATTTGCCATATTTTCATTTGCCATAACTTTTAGGTACCACAACGATACGTTTGCCATACATTTCATTGTCCCTATTATCAAGTGCTCTAAAATCGTATGAAAGAAAATTCAAACCATAATAATTATTTGCCATAAAACACTCGGATCACACAGTGATTGGCAATTATAGCCCCGCTTTTTTTGTTATGTTATTCCCCCCCCCCCCCCATAAAAAGCCGTGGTAGCCATTTGCCATAATAACACTTTCCATTGTATTTACTTTCTATAATGTTCATAATCCCTAATAATTTATGCCATAACAATAATAAATAATAATCCAGCGTATATAACTACGTCCCACTGCTGGGCACAGGCTTCCACTCACGAGAGGGTTTGGGCTATAGTTCCCACGCGGGCCCAATGCGGATTGGTAACTTCGCCACACCGTCAAATTGCTTTGCAGGTGTGTGCAGGTTTCCTCAAGATGTTTTCCTTCACCGAAAAGCTCATGGTAAATTTACAAATTATATTTCGCACATAAATTCCTAAAAACTTACGAGGTGCGAGCCCGGGTTCTAACCCACGACCCTCTGCTTAAGAGTCGTCAGGTCAAACCATTAGGCTACCACGGCCTACTCATACGACATCGTATAATGTCCCGATTCCTCAATCAGCTCTCGACGGATAGCGGAGAAAACAAGATAAATACGAACTTTTCCAAACAAATACAATGTCGTATAATTGGGTCATACACAGTCACAGATACAAAAGTTGTCTCTCCTGTTCCAGAAAGTTAAGGACTTGATACCAAATTTTTCGGGTTAGAATATATCCGCGTAATGGGAGTCTGGTATAGTTTTGGCCTGTATCGAAATTATATGAGTTAAAAACTCTCACGTCGTTAACTTTTAGGATCAAGGGACAATGTTAAACCTAAATCCGTGTATGACCCATTAATCTACTCGTGCTGTTGGCGCGCGCAGGTGGCGGGCTGGTGCGGCGCGCGGGTGGAGGCGCGCGCGTTCTTCGGCTCGCTCTCCGACCTCTTCCAGGACGCGTGAGTACCCACACAGCACCCCACCACACTCGCGCGTGCACACGTGCACACCACAAACACACTAACGTGCAGGTTTTCCTACGCTTCCCTTGTTTAGCCTCATGAAACAAACCATAGTTGAGATATATATGTATCCTTGTTCGCACGCATCAAACTAGGCTCGAGCGAGCCCCATATTTCACAAAGATGACAGTGTCAGTACACAAGAAGACCGTGGTACAGACTTCCAGCTTCTTAATAACGCATTTTTTGGTTCCGTACCAAAATGGTAAAAAAGAAAACCTTATGGTGAGACTTCGTTGTCTGTCCGTCCGTCTGTCTGTATTAGAGATGGGCCGAATACGGACTTTGCCGAATACGAATATTCGGCCGAACATTCGGTTCAGCTCTTACCGAACCAAATATTCGGTTGCGCCGAATCGCTAGAAACAGGTTTTGACACGTCCGCGCTCAGCGCTCCGCGCGTTTAATAAAACTTACTTAATTAAAACAACCCCGGTCTTTCATTTCATCTCATTTCATTTATTTAATTCATAAACAATTAATACATTGTATTTGAATATTACTTTCTTACTTAAGCTACGGTTTTTTGCAAAATAATTGTATTTATATTTAGACGCATATTTATCTCTTTTTGGTAGTTGCTTAGAATGCTGAAATATGACGTCAATCCGACAAATTACGAAACGACCTACGCTCGTTATTGACTTTGTTTATTCGGTAAATATCCGGCAATGTAACCGAACTATTCGGCCGAATACGAACATTGAAAAACTTGCCGAATATGCCGAATACCGAATATTCGGCCCATCTCTAGTCTGTATGTCACAGCAGTTTTTCTCAGCAACTAGATGCTATTAACTTTGAATTTGTCATACGTGTATAACTCGCTCGCCCGCATCAGTTTTTAGTAAAAGGGTGAATATTCGGGCGTTTTAACCGCCTCATTACCATTCGCAATATATTGACGAAATCAATGACACCTACCAGCAACTTCTGATGTAAACAGAAGCAGAACCGGGTAGTTTCTATTAGTGTCAGAAGTTGCTGGTAGGTGTCGTTGATTTCGTCAATATATTGCGAATGGTAATGAGGCGGTTGAAACGCCCGAATATTCACCCAAAAACTCCGGGCAAGAGCTGTCGGACCTCGCTCACTGCTCACCCCCTTACTAATAAACGTTGAGTAACGGCTGAGTAGTTATACAATGCTTTGTCCTTATCTGTCATTGTGACATTTGAATTCGACAGATAAGGACATTGTATAACTACTCAGCCGTTACTCAACGTTTATTAGTAAGGGGGTCAGTGTGGGGTGCCGTCGCCATGACTACAAACCAACACAAACAACAATCTAAAAAACATAAATATTACTTAGCTAATTTTCTATTCAAAGTTATCATAAGTGATTTTCAGTAGGTGTTTTTAGTCGCATGTAACTCAAGAACCAATTATGTCTACTTAGTGGGATCCCCTTGGATCGCATAATAAGTTTTAGACTAAAAAATTTTCGCATAATTGTTTTCGTATAATTTGTATTAGCATAATTGTACTGTCGCATAATAATACTTTAGCATACTCCTTTTTTAGCATATTAGGCTATTAGAATAATTTTAGTTGGACTAATTTGTATTTGACTAATACACATTATGCATATTATTATTTGGGCTAATTGAACCTACAAAATTAACAACAAAATATTAGGTAAGGTTACGTTAGGTACATTAGGTTAGGTTAGGTTAGTATGATATCCAGGCGCGAAGCGCCCAAGCAACGCAGAATAGGAGGTCCCTCCATCGACCTCGCCTTAGTTCCTAAATATTTTTTTTTATCACAATACCGTTATGCATTTTGTAATGATGCCAATTTATTGTTATGACTTTTTGTATTTATGCTATTTGACGTTAGTCTTGATGACGATTATGCTGTCAGTATTTATGCTTTTTAATTTTATGCGTAAAAATATATGCGTAAAGATGATTATGCACATCGCTATTTCGGCTAAAAGCAATTATGCGTAACAATATTATTACAAATAATTTTATGCCATCCAATAGAGAACCCTACTTAGTTGTGATAGATTTCCTTTTTTTGTTATATCTAAGCCCTTACGTTTAAGATATTTAAGTGTTTGTAGTTTTTCATTCACATGGCATTGTTTGACATAACTTTGACGGTCTAAGAATTTGCTATCACACTTATGTATAATCTTAGTGTTAACTGAAAATTAACATGTTTTTATTTTGTTATTGTGTACCGTCTTAATCTTACAGCCTTTGCGTCTGTCCCCAGCCTAATGAACCTAGATAAGTAAATAAAATAAATAAATATCAGGGGACAATCTCACACAAATTGACCTAGTCCCAAACTAAGCTCTAAGCTTGTACTATGGGTACTAAACAACGATATACATACTTATATAGAGAAATACATACTTAAATATATAGAAAACATCCATGACTCAGGAACAAATACTCGCGCTCATCACCCAAATATTTGTCCATACCGGGATTCGAACCCGGGACCGCTAGCTTTGATTCTCATTCAATGTCAAAGCGTGTCATTGGTATATTTCTAACCAATAGAAAGCAGTGAAAGAATGTCAAAGTTTATAAGTTCAATATTTCCTCTGTAAATGTTTTGGCAAAATTCATGCATATATTTTTTACAGTCTGTTTTTCCTATATAATTATGCTTTAAAATAACATTGTCTACGGTCGACTTGGTGCCTCCAAGCCAATTGTTTAAGGTGTTTTTCCTTGCATTTATTTAATATGCATTTAATTCCGCCGCCGCTCACCGCCGCCGCGCCATGCCGTGGCCATATAAAAGAACTCATTGAACCAAGACTTGCGTCGTCCGCAGCGCGCTGAGCAACGGCACGACGAGCGGGCTGGGGCAGCTGCTGCAGGCGCTGGCCGCGCACCACGCCGGCTTCTCCAACCGTGAGTACCTAGAGCCGCGCGGCCGGCGCCGGCTGCTCGGGGCGGGCCAGGGCTGGTCGCTGGCCGCGCACCACGCCGGCTTCTCCGACCGTGAGTACCTAGAGCCGCGCGGCCGGCGCCGGCTGCTCGGGGCGGGCCAGGGCTGGTCGCTGGCCGCGCACCACGCCGGCTTCTCCGACCGTGAGTACCTAGAGCCGCGCGGCCGGCGCCGGCTGCTCGGGGCGGGCCAGGGCTGGTCGCTGGCCGCGCACCACGCCGGCTTCTCCGACCGTGAGTACCTAGAGCCGCGCGGCCGGCGCCGGCTGCTCGGGGCGGGCCAGGGCTGGTCGCTGGCCGCGCACCACGCCGGCTTCTCCGACCGTGAGTACCTAGAGCCGCGCGGCCGGCGCCGGCTGCTCGGGGCGGGCCAGGGCTGGTCGCTAGCCGCGCACCACGCCGGCTTCTCCGACCGTGAGTACCTAGAGCCGCGCGGCCGGCGCCGGCTGCTCGGGGCGGGCCAGGGCTGGTCGCTGGCCGCGCACCACGCCGGCTTCTCCGACCGTGAGTACCTAGAGCCGCGCGGCCGGCGCCGGCTGCTCGGGGCGGGCCAGGGCTGGTCGCTGGCCGCGCACCACGCCGGCTTCTCCAACCGTGAGTACCTAGAGCCGCGCGGCCGGCGTCGGCTGCTCGGGGCGGGCCAGGGCTGGTCGCTGGCCGCGCACCACGCCGGCTTCTCCAACCGTGAGTACCTAGAGCCGCGCGGCCGGCGTCGGCTGCTCGGGGCGGGCCAGGGCTGGTCGCTGGCCGCGCACCACGCCGGCTTCTCCAACCGTGAGTACCTAGAGCCGCGCGGCCGGCGTCGGCTGCTCGGGGCGGGCCAGGGCTGGTCGCTGGCCGCGCACCACGCCGGCTTCTCCGACCGTGAGTACCTAGAGCCGCGCGGCCGGCGCCGGCTGCTCGGGGCGGGCCAGGGCTGGTCGCTGGCCGCGCACCACGCCGGCTTCTCCGACCGTGAGTACCTAGAGCCGCGCGGCCGGCGCCGGCTGCTCGGGGCGGGCCAGGGCTGGTCGCTGGCCGCGCACCACGCCGGCTTCTCCGACCGTGAGTACCTAGAGCCGCACGGCCGGCGCCGGCTGCTCGGGGCGGGCCAGGGCTGGTCGCTGGCCGCGCACCACGCCGGCTTCTCCGACCGTGAGTACCTAGAGCCGCGCGGCCGGCGCCGGCTGCTCGGGGCGGGCCAGGGCTGGTCGCTGGCCGCGCACCACGCCGGCTTCTCCGACCGTGAGTACCTAGAGCCGCGCGGCCGGCGCCGGCTGCTCGGGGCGGGCCAGGGCTGGTCGCTGGCCGCGCACCACGCCGGCTTCTCCGACCGTGAGTACCTAGAGCCGCGCGGCCGGCGCCGGCTGCTCGGGGCGGGCCAGGGCTGGTCGCTGGCCGCGCACCACGCCGGCTTCTCCGACCGTGAGTACCTAGAGCCGCACGGCCGGCGCCGGCTGCTCGGGGCGGGCCAGGGCTGGTCGCTGGCCGCGCACCACGCCGGCTTCTCCGACCGTGAGTACCTAGAGCCGCGCGGCCGGCGCCGGCTGCTCGGGGCGGGCCAGGGCTGGTCGCTGGCCGCGCACCACGCCGGCTTCTCCGACCGTGAGTACCTAGAGCCGCGCGGCCGGCGCCGGCTGCTCGGGGCGGGCCAGGGCTGGTCGCTGGCCGCGCACCACGCCGGCTTCTCCGACCGTGAGTACCTAGAGCCGCGCGGCCGGCGCCGGCTGCTCGGGGCGGGCCAGGGCTGGTCGCTGGCCGCGCACCACGCCGGCTTCTCCGACCGTGAGTACCTAGAGCCGCGCGGCCGGCGCCGGCTGCTCGGGGCGGGCCAGGGCTGGTCGCTGGCCGCGCACCACGCCGGCTTCTCCGACCGTGAGTACCTAGAGCCGCGCGGCCGGCGCCGGCTGCTCGGGGCGGGCCAGGGCTGGTCGCTGGCCGCGCACCACGCCGGCTTCTCCGACCGTGAGTACCTAGAGCCGCGCGGCCGGCGCCGGCTGCTCGGGGCGGGCCAGGGCTGGTCGCTGGCCGCGCACCACGCCGGCTTCTCCGACCGTGAGTACCTAGAGCCGCGCGGCCGGCGCCGGCTGCTCGGGGCGGGCCAGGGCTGGTCGCTGGCCGCGCACCACGCCGGCTTCTCCGACCGTGAGTACCTAGAGCCGCGCGGCCGGCGCCGGCTGCTCGGGGCGGGCCAGGGCTGGTCGCTGGCCGCGCACCACGCCGGCTTCTCCGACCGTGAGTACCTAGAGCCGCGCGGCCGGCGCCGGCTGCTCGGGGCGGGCCAGGGCTGGTCGCTGGCCGCGCACCACGCCGGCTTCTCCGACCGTGAGTACCTAGAGCCGCGCGGCCGGCGCCGGCTGCTCGGGGCGGGCCAGGGCTGGTCGCTGGCCGCGCACCACGCCGGCTTCTCCGACCGTGAGTACCTAGAGCCGCGCGGCCGGCGCCGGCTGCTCGGGGCGGGCCAGGGCTGGTCGCTGGCCGCGCACCACGCCGGCTTCTCCGACCGTGAGTACCTAGAGCCGCGCGGCCGGCGCCGGCTGCTCGGGGCGGGCCAGGGCTGGTCGCTGGCCGCGCACCACGCCGGCTTCTCCGACCGTGAGTACCTAGAGCCGCGCGGCCGGCGCCGGCTGCTCGGGGCGGGCCAGGGCTGGTCGCTGGCCGCGCACACAGCCACCAAACCTCGCCTACGAGCCACATTCAGTGTCCTTGTTGCGTCCGGGTCGGTGTGGGGTTAGACATTTAGACAACCGGTGAGAAAACAAGCATTACCGCGCGTAATTCATAGTACATTCAGTCAACAAAGTATCGGGAATGGATGATTTGTTTATGGTTCCAAATTCAAATTTTTGTTTTTTTTGTTGTTGTTAGATTGGCACAACTGTTTTCTATTTTGGCGCGGAGTTTGAGTTGCATCTGTTATTTATATTAAATACAGTGCTGTTTTTAGTTATATCATATCTAGTGTGTATTGCGAATTTCATAATGGACAAAAACATTGAACAAAGAGTTTGTCTTAAATTTTGCATCGCCAATGGAATTTCGTGTTCGGAGTCACTGAAAATGTTACAGAAGGCTTACGGTGATTCGACTTTATCAAAAACACGTGTTTATGAGTGGTACAAAGCGTTCAAAAGCGGTCGAGATGTGATGGAAGATTTGCCTCGCTCTGGTAGGCCATCAACGTCTGCAACTGAAGTTAACATCGCAAAAGTGAAGGAAATAGTGACTGAAAATCCTCATTCAACTTTGAGAGAGATAGCCGCCGAACTTTCTGTATCTCACGAGTCGATCCGTACTATTTTAACTAATCATTTGGGTATGAAACATGTTACCGCTCGGCTAGTCCCAAAAGACCTGAATTTTCTCCAAAAACTCAATCGCATGAGAGTCGCTGAGGACATGCTAGAACGAGTCAATTCCGACCCAACATTCATGAAACGCATTGTTACTGGTGACGAGACGTGGGTTTACGAGTTTGACATGCAAACTAGTCAACAAGCTTCGGAGTGGCGCTTCGTGGCACCCGTTTTCAATCGGTAGAAGACATAAAGGAGAATTCGCGCCGAGAACTGAATTCAATTCCGGAAACAGCGTTTAAAAAATGTTTTGATGATTGGATTATTCGTTGGCGTAAGTGTATCGTTTCTGAAGGAGCATACTTTGAAGGTGATAAAATAAATTTGGATGATTAACAAACAGTTTGTGTATTATTGATCTTTTCCCGGTACTTTCTTGACAGAGTAGTATAGTAACTATTTAACTAAATAAAAGCCGTGGTAGCCTAATGGTTTGACTTGCAGACTCTTAAGCAGAGCGTCGTAGGTTCGAACCCGGGCTCGCACCTCTAAGTTTGTTGGAATTTATGTGCGAAATATAATTTGTAAATTTACCATGAGCTTTTCGGTGAAGGAAAACATCGTGAGGAAACCTGCACACACCTGCAAAGCAATTTGACGGTGTGTGCGAAGTTCTTAACAGTGTGCCCAGCAGTGGGACCTATATAGGCTGGATTATGATTATATAACTATTTAACTAGTACTTCATGCCCGCAGTGTTCCTGGGCAAGTGACGCCCCTCCACCTGCGCCGGCGCCGCGCACCAGTCAACCTCTTCGCGGAGCGGCCACCACTTGACTGTCCCTCGAGATGTATTCTAAGTTGCTGTTGAACTTGTGTTATTATTATTAAACCAGTGAATCTAGTCGACGCCGTGTTTTTCTTCGTTTCTAGACGATCACCTATGGGGTCTCCGACGTTTGCGCGAAATATTTTGTCCTCACAGTACCTAACTATACATATACATACATATTATTTCGTAATTTTTTTCCTAAAAACATATTTTCTGACTTATAGAAACTTTAGTTTATTTAACTTAACCTAACCATGACCAATCCAGAAAACAGAATAATTATTATATTAACTCTGAAACAAATTGTTTTTTTAATATAATGAAAACGTGACGTCATGAGACGTGTTCAAAGTGAACACTGAATTGTAAGTCGAATCCTACCAAAAACTTAATAAGTTAAAATGTTACAGCATTTCAGATTAAATAACATGCCTAAGTAATGTAAAGCAACAAATAGTTTTGTATGTAGAATTGTAGAACTTGTTGCTTTATGTATGTCAGTTTTATTCTTAATTCTTTTGAAATCAAATAAAGAAATTTAAGAATAGAACAATAATAAAAAAAATAACAGTAGTTATGTGTAGAGTCGCCTCGCGGCATTGATGGTGCCAACACATGTCTTATTTTAATTATATATAATATCTTCACATCAAGAAACAGTTTTTATTTAGAGCGACGTCCCCACCCCTAGAGTACACCTACAGTCTACATCAATAAATGAGATTCAATTATTAACTAAAGCAAAAATATATTTTCCACAAAGACCCTGTGTTTATTTGGGTAGCTATCACTATATCGAAACACGTTTCATCGAACGTATCATATCATCAAATTACATTCATCGGAAGCTAATTTCCACGTGCAGGAGTTATAATTTTTTAATGGTGTCAGGTCTAACCTAACCTAACCTACGTAACCCATGCTTAAGATAACCTGAAAACAATAAGGTTTTAGCAGAAATTATCTTTCGATTAAATGAAATTTGATGAAATGATACGTTCGATGAAAGGTGTTTCGATAAAGTGATGAAATACCGTTTATTTTGATAACTAAGTACAAACAGATTCATCAATAAAATATTTACAAGTCCTCTAACATACAAAATACTATAGCATTAAAAGTGAAAAGAACACGGGGTAGAAATTTGCGTAGCATATAAAAAGCAATTATGTCTATAAGAGGTCCATAACCACACACCAGTAGGTAGGTACATTTGATTGTTAATTATTCTTACGAGCAGCTGGTTAACTCAAGTGATTTAACTAATATTAAAAGACACCAGATTATTATAATTACTTACTATCTTTAATTTCTCTTTTTTTAACACAATTTAACGAGCTCAACAGTATGCTTGATGCGAGGGTAGTTAGTAAGGCGGCCGCCGGGCAAATGACCGAGTGTTTCGATATGATCCATCTCCCACCACGACGCCGCGCGGTATCCTTGTGTGCGTGAGGCTGCGTCGGTGTGCGGGTATTTTCTTACACTAAGTATTTACAATATTACGCGCACAGTAGTTACAAGCGCGGCTCAGAGTTCGTGCTCTCTGTCTTAACACTTTGGCGTGCACTACCGTGATTAGTGATCAATTAGCCATACAACTTGACGTCTATAGACGTCACCGCCGCTCAATGTGTTGATACGGCGGCAAGGGGCGGCAGCCGTGCCTCTTGTTGGAGACGAGCCGGTGCAGCGCCGTGGTCGCGCGCGAGGCGCAGGTGCACGACGAGCCAGCGCGCCGCGTCGCAGCACTCAGCCAGTCGCAGCGCGTGCCCAGGGCACAGATTACCTCCCCAGGGCCGCAGGAACCAGCAGGGTGGGGGCGGCCAGCGGGTGGGGTGCAGCACTCTCAGCCCGCCGCGCGTGCCCAGGGCGCAGATTACCTCCCCAGGGCCGCAGGAACCAGCAGGGCAACAACAACAACAATGCAACAAGCGCACAGGTGTAGACGATAAGCTGCATGCGTCTTAAAAAAGCTATGTCCACACCAGTGCGCTGTCCAGTTCATCTTGCGCTTTCAACTTTCACACTGTGAACACGGTGACACTGAATCTTCAATAAAATCCAATGTTTTGACTTTATCTTCCGCCATTTTATTTGCAAAATGTTGCACGTCAACCCAACGGTAACGGAGCAGCGTGCGCTACGGGCATTCGCTGCTGTAAACCAGTTTGAGCGCATGCGCTATTGCATTCGCTGTGGTTGCAGAGGCATGCGTCATGCGAAAGATGAACGTGAAAGCGCACTGGTCCATAGCTATTGACAGTTACACTAACATTGTCATGAAAGTGAACTTGACGTTCGTACAGTCGAAGTCATAAATATGTTTACACTTTAGTACCTTGTCTATTCAACGTCGTGTTTAAACTGTCATATGAAATTGTCAGAGCGATTAAAGTGACAAGGTACTATAGTGTAAACATATTTATGACTTCGACCAGTATCTCTTACGCTAGCGTTACACACTCGTCGAGGCAATACGAGGTGGATATGCCGTCCCTTTCTAACTTATGTTGTGTTTGAGAAGGATGGCAAGCCTGCCTCGCCTTGCCTAGACGAGTGTGTACGTGTAGTACTAAAGTTTGTAGTCTGTGGTTCGTACACTAGTAACAGACGATAGGACATGTACGAACAGAAGTTGCTCCGAACCGCGACCTTGGTACGTGCGTCATCGAACAGACGTCGTACATGTCCGCTCCGAAGTTCGGCTGAACCGCCGTGTACCTGTATAGCCTGGCAAAAAAGAGTGCAACGTGGGGACAGTTGGAACAACAACATTTTAAAATAGCAACTAGCACCTCTCTCTTTATTTAAGAGCCAAGTACTTATCGGTGGAGTAATCGCCAACCGTTCCGGTCTTCTGTCAACTGCTTGACTTTCTTGTACGACACGACTTTAACCTTCTCTTTTATTTGCTCAAAGTAATTATTCTTGGTATTTCGGTTTAAATGGAACGTAGCAAATAGGTTCTAAGTTATATTTCCATATGGCGTTTCTGGCATCATAAATACGCCGCAATAAGACAGTTTCTCCCCCCTGCACAGGGGTGAACGGGGCACTTCACTTACCCTGGGGCCACACTAACGAGAAACGCCGTTAAAAATCAACGTTCATCGCCTTAAGCATACTACGCATAAGAGTGTGAGGCGTAAGGCGTAAGAGTGTGTTTCGTGAAGTGTCCGTGTTGCTTTGCAATAGTGACCGTATTGCTGCGATCAAAGTGGTTATTCACGGTAGTCCTATTTTAATATTCTGCGTATATATGCCTACTGATTGTATGGAGAATCGGACTGAATTTAGTGACTGCCTGAGTGAAATTGCAGCTGTAGTAGAGCAGTATGAGAACGACGTAGGATCCGTGTTTATTTTGGGGGATTTAAATGCACACCCTGGGGAGGTTTTTGGGAATGAAATGCTACAGTTCTGTACTGACCAAAAGTGGTCGTGTATTGATATGCAGTTACTAGGAGAAAACTCCGACGCTTACACTTATATAAATGAGGCACATGGTTGCAGGCGGTGGCTGGACCATTGTCTAGTTACCGAATCGGCTGGCCAATTAGTGGAAAGTGTAAAGATTCACCACGACATCTTTTGGTCAGATCATTTCCCACTTGAGTTACAGTGCAATCTTAATGTAATTAGGCCTAGAAAAGTAGAGTTATCTTTTTCAAAAAGTAAAATTTTGTGGGGAAATAAAAATAATGCGCAGATTAAAAAATATAATGAGCTATGCCAAATGTCGCTTAGGGAGATTGACTTCCCTCAAGATCTTAGTAGTTGCTGTGATAAGATGTGTAGTAATCTTGAGCATAGAAAAATAATAGATTATTTGTATAAAAACATTGTTGCATCACTATCCGCGACGGCTACTGATAGCAGTGATGTTACGGTAGGGGGACGGGGCAGGCAAAAAGTTGGTTGGAATTATCATATTCGAGACGCACACACGGAGGCCCGTCTTTGCTTTCTTCAATGGGTAAGGTGTGGGAGGCCAAGGTCAGGGCTAGTATATGATAATATGGTTGTGACTAGAAGATGTTTTAAAAGCAGACTGAAGTTCTATCAGAATAACGAGGAGCAAACAAAAATGGATAACATCGTGATTTCACACAAAGAAAAGAACTTCAGAAAGTTTTGGAAACAAACCGACAATATGAAGCCTAGGGTTAGTCTCCCGGTGTGTGTAGGAGGTGTAGAGGATCACAAAGATATAGCTAACTTATTCCAAAGCCATTTTAGAATAAAGGCGAGACTACCCAGCGGTGTGCAGGGGCTGGATGCTGATTGTGAGCACTCGAATCTGCCTGTCCTCATAACAGCTAAAGACGTCGCCTCTGTAATAAAGAAAATGACGCGGGGAAAATCCCCAGGCCATGACGGGCTCAGCATCGAGCACTTGCACAACGCTGGAAGCCACATTCACCGGCTTTTGGCCTTATTGTTTACCTTTAGTTTAAGACATTCTTATCTCCCGGAAGATCTTATAAAAACTATAATTGTACCTATAGTTAAGAATAGAACCGGGGTTACCTCAGCAGGTACGCAGACATAGATGAGAGACAATTTGGTTGTAGAGGCAGGCTATATACTGAGAGCGCGATAATGGTCCTCAAGCACACCGTCAGATACTACACCGACAGAAAAACGCCGGTGTGCGCGGCTTTTCTCGATCTGTCAAAAGCATTCGACTTGGTTTCGTATGAAAAATTATGGGAAAAATTGCGAACTGCTGGGCTTCCATCAGAATTGGTAGATATATTTAAGTTCTGGTATGACAACCAAAATAATTTTGTTAAGTGGGAAACGTCTTTCTCGGACGGCTACAGGGCGGAATGTGGAGTAAGGCAGGGGGGGGATTATCCTCACCTTTACTTTTCAACATTTATGTTAACGAGCTGATTGCCGAGCTCAGTGGCACCGTGGTCGGCTGTTCTGTGGGTGGCCAAATGGTGAACAACATTAGTTACGCTGACGACATGGTGCTGCTGAGCCCGTCAATCAGTGCCATGAACAGACTGTTGGGGGTGTGTGACTCATATGCAGAGTCTCACGGGCTCTGTTACAATATAATGAAGAGTGAGATACTCATATTTCGGGCAGGTCGCAAGACCCTTCCTATAGTGGAGCCGGTGACGCTCGGTGGAGTTGCCTTGAATAGAGTGTCTCATTTTAAATATTTGGGTCACGTCATCACGGAGGACTTGAAGGATGATTCAGATATTGAAAGGAAACGCAGGGCACTCGCGGTAAGAACAAACATGTTGATTCGCAGGTTTGCACGTTGTACAGCTGAGTTCAAAAAAACATTGTTCAAGTCATATTGCCAGTCTTTCTACACGTGCAGCCTGTGGGTCAACTATATATATACGAAGCGTGCCTACAGTGCTCTGCGTGTCCAATTCAATAACGGATTCAGGATGCTGTTGGGGTTGCCCCGCTTCTGTAGCGCATCTGGCATGTTTGCGGAGGCACGCATGGATGACTTCCATGCCATAATGAGGAAGAGAATTGTCTCCCAATTGAGTCGCCTGCGGGGCAGCACCAGCAGCCTAATAGCCGATATAGAGGGGAGATGGGACAATACTTTTTACAAGAATTGGGTGTCGTCTCATCTCCCAATATATAAAGATCCCAAGTAGTTATATAAGACCTAGGTTAAGATAGTTTACACTAACATTAGTCATGTAAGTATTTTTTGTAACTAACAATTTATGGGCCCAGTTGCCTGAGAATAAAGAATAAATAAAAAAATAAGGCGATTGACGTTGATTTTTAACGGCGTTTCCCGTTAGTGTGGCCCCAGGGTTAGAACATTTTACCTATGTATAGAAAACGACACACTGAATTTAGTTCGAACAATGTATTAGAGATGGCAGCAGCATCGTTACACTTCGTTCAGAAACTAAGAGGTTTCAACTGCCAAAGTGATATAAATTTCTGAGCGAAATGCATCAGTCGTTAGAGACCAGGGGGGGCACACTTAGAATGGTTCCCATTTTCACTGATGGCAGCGACCTCTGGAGTGTTGATGAAAATACAAAACGTCAACTGTCAAACATCTGTCAGTCCAATGTCAGTCAGTCAAGCGTTGTCTGTGTGGAAATGCGTTTCTCTGAGTTCTCTCATTATTAAATGTATTGCTGAACACTTTGTTATTATGACACTATAGAACCGCGTCATAATAAAGTGACATACTGAGAGGCACAAAATGGATGTCACTTTATTATGAAACGGTTCTATGGAGAGTCGCAATATAATGTTTCGGTGGTAAACTACGATACATGCCTAGGTACATAGTATAGCTTTAGTTCAACCACAGTTCTCTAGGTGACAGCACTTACCGCAAGTTTGACCATAGAGTTGCCACTCTTTTCCTCTATAGTTACTTTTTTTTTTTTTTTTTTTTTTTTTATGATAATTACTTTACTCTTTGTTAGAGACGTAGTTGTTTATCGCGTTCTGTATTTTTTGTAAAGATAAAGATAATAGTACATTATTGCCTAGGCGCGGAAAGTAAGGGATTGCCTGACGAGGTGGTTAGCAGGCCGAGCAATAGCGAGGCCTGCTAAAATACGAGTCAGGCAATCCCCCGTTTTCGCCGAGGTATATGTATATAATGCTTTTCTCAAACATGTGAGGCAATGATACAGATATATTTGTAAAAAGTAAAATTAATATTAAAAGTGATGTTAGTCATATTACCTAGGACAATTTGTAAACAAAATTGTTATGGGTTTTCCAGGAACGTTTATGTTTGTCTGTTGAATTTGAGATGTTGATATTTCAGGGCTTGTGGTAGACAAATGAACGTAGCTTAGGGAAAAGGATCCAATTCAACCATTTCACACTTGTAGAATTTGACATAATATTGACAGCAATAGAATTCAAATTTAATGCCGTGAAGTGCCGAGGACTTGATGTTTGTAGTTTTTACACAACAACAGTAAGTTCTACGTTTAAATTTCAATAAGTTTTGTTTTTATTTTTTTTTTCTAACCATTGACAATTTTAAAGAAAATTAAAAAGATGAAAACACACGCACTGTGCAACGAAAACGAGCAGTTGCCTTGGCTGTATGAGATTTATTTCTTGGTCCTTTCTATTCTGTATGCATTGGACAGCACTTTAAAAAAATATCGCAGCGGATAAAAATGGGTTTTTATACGTTTATTTTACTCCTAGGAAGAAAATGAGGCCCCTCGCGTCTACGTTTTTAAAAGAAATGCCATCCTTTCTGAGCATGTTTGAGAAAAAGATATTTATTCAGTAAGTAGGCCACACGGGCACTTTTACACGTCAAAATCTACCAGTTATCTATTGTAATGGTTATATTTGTTTTAACGCCTTGCCTTTAGTATCAATACAGCTGTGTTATTCTAATTTTGATTAGTTGCTTATCGTTCAGTTACTCAGGATGATGCGTTTAAATGTTGTGATTTGTGAATTTAGCGAGTCGGACATCAGTCGGCCGGAATTGTCCTTTGTTCTTGTACAATATAATTTTCTATTGAGTAAAATTTATAATGAGTTGCTATGTTTGTACAGTTTTATTTTGTTGTTTAATATACGCATTGTCACACAAGTTTAGCAATAATTCTCATGTATGTATAGATTCCAACACCTATTCCCCAACAATTGGGCCCGATGCAATCCTTGCGAGCTGAACTGTCAAGTGGTAACGGTCGAGCGAGGGTCTCCCCACCAGGGCTGCCAGATTGTATATTTGGATACAAAATTTGTATAATTTGGTTGCCTATGGTATCGTTTTCGTATAATTGACCGCATTGTATAATTGGATACAAAAAAAATATACAAAAAAACTTTTTTGTATAATGCTAGTGGATTTTGTATAATTTTAGCAATCTTATCGGTAGAATCAAAATGTTGCACCTGGCAGCCCTGCTCCCCACATCTATCGACAAGAATCGGCTTGGACCGATCAGAAAATCTTTATGTCCATGCAATAAGAGCGCAAAAGGCGTCATTCAGCTCGGCTAGCCGTTTTTCTGATCGGCTAAAGTTGATTCCGCGTCGATAGATATGGGAAGAACCTAAATAAACTAAAGATAACTTATATAGTGGAACTATTGGAAGCTGCACTTGAAGAACGATTCGGACTTTAGTTTCTCCTGTTTCAGCTCGAAGCTTATATTTCCGTACTAACGATACAATAACACGGATATTTCTTAACTATATCATAGGACAATAGACACCTATATTACAATTATTCTTAGGTTGTGGAATGGATACAAAATATTACAAAATTCTATGTTTATTATAGTCACTATGCGACTCGTCGCGTTACAAGAGAACTACGATGGTCACAAGTGATCGGACTATAGTCGTTAACATTTATAATTAATAATGCTTGTAGTACAATTGAGATTTATTTATATAAATTACACTATGCGATTAATATTAGAATTCAAGTCTCAAGTGATAAAACGAAATCTGCAACTCTTGAGAGAAGTGTATAGATCATTTAAAACCAATTTGTCTAGCTCCTTTTAGAGTTTTCTCATATTTCGCTCTTGAAACGCTCTGTTCGATGGCAAGCATAGCATATTCGTCTTCACACTATCAAACGCGGCATGTTAAACCCCTTCTAGACGGTCGGGTGGTTGGGCCAACCGAGAGGGATGCAGCTATTTGTAGGAACGAGATGTAAATATTACTATCTCATTCTGACAGATAGCTGCGTCCTTCTCGGTTGGCCCAACCACCCGACCGTCTAGAAGGGGTTTTATTTCGACAATCTTCTTTGTTTCTGGACACCGATTTCACCCTGGTTAACGTTAACCCATTTTCATTGACGGCAGTGACCTCTGGAGTGTTGATGAAAATACGAAACGTCAACTGTCAAACATGTGTCAGTCCAATGTAGGGTTGCCATATGGAAAAATTAAATGTCCTGATAGAAACCCTGACATTTCTTGTAACAGAGATTTGGCATAGCTTGAACGACGCCCCTTAAAGAGTTTTAAGCAAACAAATTAATTGAGATCTCTTTAGCTGTAATTTATCCTATTTTAAATTGTTTTGAAAGAAATATGGTTGTTTTTTTTTATTACTTACTACTTTTATGTATCCTTTCATTCATTAAAACTGAAAACTTTGTAATAAATATATCACGTAAACATTTTTTTTATGAGGTCATTCCTAAAAATCCTGACACTTGCCAAGTCCGGCCGCAATCCGGACAAAGGGTCAAAAATCCTGACATGCCCGGACAAATCCTGACGTATGTCATCCCTAGTCGAATGTCAGTCGGTCAAGCGACTCCAAGCGCTGTCTGTGCGGAAATGCGTTTCTCTGAGTTCTCTCATTATTAAATTTATTGCTGAATACTTTGTTATTGTGACACCATAGAACCGCGTCATAATAGAGTGATATACTGAGAGGCACAAAATGGATGTCACTTTATTATGAAACGGTTCTATGATGAGTCGCAATATAATGTTTTGGTGGTAAACTATACGATACATGCCTAGGTACCTACGTATGTATAGTATAGCGTTACTTCAACCACAGCTTTCTAGGTGGCAGCACTTGTCATACATGCAAGTTTGACCGTAGAGTTGCCACTCTTTTGTATTGTTACTTCTCTTTGGTGTTTGGTTTTTAACCATTGGTTTATTTTATTGAAACATTGGTTTTTACGACGTTTTGTAGCATTTTAAATAACTTACGCACCAAAAATAATATTAATCTTTTATTAAATATTTATTCTCATGTACTTTATGTTTATATATAGAGTACGCTGGTACACCATCGAACATCGTAAACGCACCGTGCATGACTGAATGTCAAACAGCAGTGCACTAGCCCAGCCAACCTCGACACTGGCAGAATCATCAAAGTGTTTATGGGGCCCAAGTTTTCCCATAAATTGAATTGAATTGACTCGTGTTCCCCGAAGCCGCTCAATGTTGTCGCCGGCGACCGTGCGCGTGAAGGAGGAGCCGGAGTGGGCCGGCGCGGGCGACGCGGACGACGCGGCGGGCTTGTACTCCGAGCACGAAGTCAAGGACGAGCTCGTGCTGGGCGAGGAGCGGCTGCAGCCGCAGGACATCGCCTTCGCGCTGCACGGTGAGTGCTGGTGAAGGAAAAGCTGGAGCGAGGTGCAGTCGAGTTGACTGATGTCTGTTCTTCCTTTCGAAAACGGGCGGAATGAGTGATATGGATTAATTCAGAATTAGGGGCAATTCTCCAAGCGTTTCCACCGCTCTCATTTTCCTGTTCGCATTAATGTCGATATTCCTGTAGCTTTGGATGCTATTTTGGGTTATCTTGTAGAGTGCCCTGACTTCTACAAAATAACTGAAAATGCTATCCTAATCTATAGGGAATTCGATAAAAATGCGACCAGGAGAATGAGAGCAGTTGAAACGCTCTGAGAATTACCATTAGTAGTCTGCAAGTACTGAAGATATCAAATGAAAGGCTATAGCCGGGTTTCCATAGTAAGTCGAACCTTACATCAAATGGGCTCAGGGATTTTTTTGTGAGTACCTCTTGTAATGAATAATATTTTAGCCGAGTATGAACATCCTACTTGTAATAGTTTATGACTTTTGATTTTTTCAAGTTTTTTTTTTAATGTTTGTTTTTTCTGTATGTATTCAAGCGATTTGCTTCAAATTTTGAAATGATGTTCTTTAGATAGAGTTGCATCGCCACCCAAAAAACGAATACTAGTTATCATATAAAAAAAAGATAAAAATGACCAATTTAAAAATAAACATTTTTTTTTATGTGGTTGTGAAGTAGTGACACCTCTACATTTTTTTCTCAAAATAGGCCATACATTGGCCTATTACTTGCCTAAATATCAAAATTTTCCAGGCGGTACTTCCTACAAAAAATCAGCAGAATGTGTGGCCAAGTTGTGTATTCAATAGGTGTTTTTCAATGTAGTATTCAAACTCTTAGATTATGTTTGAGTTTTCTTATTTATTTATTTGGCTCACAAAACAAGTTACAGTCGAGATTATTTCAGAAAATTGAGACAGAAGTAAAGTTTAGAACTAGATTGTAACTCTAACTATGTGTGCACATAATGACTATTATTTTAATTGAATAATAAGGTAGAGGGTTAGCTGTGTTAGTGAACAGTGTGTAAACATTTATACCTAGTGGTTAGTTACAAGTTAAAAATTAAAGTTAAAGAACGAGACTTAATTAATTAATATTAATCTAAATATACAGGGTGACCTCGAATTGGTAATACAAAATACTTGATTATGATTCAGTTAATCACTAATAGTGTATTGCATTAACTCAGTTGTTAAAGTTAGCTTTCCTTAATTATCGTTAATTTTCTAACAAAACAAAATAATAAAAATAATTTAAAATCCCAAGTGTGGTTAACCTACATGACGTCATGCATATCTGTCGTACAGACAAGGAAATTGATTCTCGCACCATTTTGTACTCTGTCACAACAACGACGGAGATAATGACAGTGGACATTCAACGTGACGCACTGCCACCCAAAGCGACAAGGAACAAAATGTGTCTCAATTTCCATTCCTGTATCTATCACTCGATGTTATTAATAAACTAGGTGCTGATATCCATCCAACCCTTTAGTTTTAAGTAGGTACCCTAATAAATTATCTGATAAAGTGAATAACTGAATAATGAGTGAATTATTAAAAATAATTTATTGTTGAATAACGTACAGTACAAAATACAAAATTGTAAAACTTAAACAACTTTTAAAATGTGCTCAAAATGACCCCCGCCTTCTTGGATACATAACTCTGCCCGTCGCCTATGATTGTCTTTCAATCTGTGGAGAACAAATTCATTGGTTTTTACATTATTAAATGCCTCAACTATCTTTTGGCGAAGTTCACCCACAGTATCTGTTTCCCGTGCGTACACTCTCCTTTTTATTTCGCCCCACAAAAAGAAGTCGAGAGGTGTGAGATCAGGGCTTCTAGGAGCCCAAGCGACTGGGCCACAGCGTCCAATCCATCTCCCAGGGAACTCTTGGTCCAAGTAGCTTCGCACACGCAGGGAAAAATTAGCTGGTGCCCCATCCTGCTGGTAATACAGAGCCTCCAAATTTTGCTGCGGCACCTCTCGTAGCAATACCGGTAACACATTTCTCAGGAATTCTTCATATTTCGGTCCATTTAAATTTCCGTCAATGAAATGAGGACCAATCAAACAGTCGTTCAGTATTCCTGCCCAAACATTTACCGAGAAACGTGTCTGGTAGGAGTCCCTGCGAGTTACGTGAGGATTTGCTTCACGATCAGACCACCAGTGTTCATTGTGAACGTTGAACATGCCTACTCTTGTAAATGTTGCCTCGTCGGTCCATAAAATGTTCAAGTGTAGATTTTGCAGCAGCCAACGACAAAATTGCACTCTTCTAGGATAATCGGCTAATATGATATCCTGCACCCTTTGGAATTTAAACGGATACTTTCCTTCAGCATTCAGTAATCGCCAAATAAACCATTGGCTCGTTCCGAATCTTGCGGCAGCGTCCCTTGAGCTCGCCTCTGGGTGGTGGCTAAAATAATCGAGAACTCGTCTCCGAAACGTCTGCGAGTACCGCGGCCGCCGGCCCGGAGCTTGAGCGTGCACTGGGACAGTAAACTGTCCAAAATCTCTTAAGTTTTGGACAATGGAGTTTATTAGAACACGAGTAGGAGTTGGGCAGTCAGGGTGTCGTTCATGAAACAATGCTTGAGTTCGTACGGTACTTCGTGACGTAAAATAAAAAGATAACATATCCATTCGCTGAATATTCGTATAAGGATAAGCTCGGGGCATTTTGTTTAATTACTATCTTAATTAAATACGAAAATTCTTACTTTCTTTGACAAGACAAGTGACAATTTACTAATCAAGATACGCTATTATCATAAATGATGTGTCAGGTGTGAAGGAAAGTGTTCATTTGAAATACTTTAAACCTCTTTCATTTTAAAGGTAATGGTAGGGTAACCAATTTAAGCAAAAAAAAATGGGATAATTAAAAAACTTAAAAAAAAGTACTTATGTTTTAAAATTAAGCGTGAGACCTCGTAGAAGCGATTGGTTTAGGGAAGCTCTCTGTAGTACTTTGAATTTGTATTACCAATTCGAGGTCACCCTGTATAAAAGAAGAAACTGACTGACTGACTGACTGACTGACATACATATCAACGCACAGCCCAAACCGCTGGGCCTAGAGATTCCAAATTTGGCACGTAAGTTCCTTATGAGGTCTAGGGGTGCACTAAGAAAGGATTTTTCAAAATTCATCCCCTAAGGGGGTAAAAGGGGGGTTTGAAGTTTGTATGAAAGTCATCCATTTTTGAAGATAGAAACGTGGAAATTGGTATAAAGGCTACTATTTACAAATGAAATATACCACCTTCAGTGATTTTGGATAAACTACCCCTAAGGGGTTAAAATGGGGGGTTAAAGTTTGTATAGGGGTTTGGACATTTTTTAAGTTAGGAACGTGGAAATTGGTATATAGGCTACTGTTTAAAAATAAAAAAAAGTACCGCCGGAAATTTTGGAAAAACTACCCCTAAGGGAATGAAATGGGGGTGGTAGTTCCTTTGGGGTAATGGCTGGTCCTTTTTGAAGTTCGAAACTTGAAAATTGCTATAAAGAATACTGTTAACAAATAAAAAACGACTTAAGGCAATTTTGGATAACTACCCCTAAGGGAATGAAATGGGGGGTGGTAGTTTGCATGGGATTTTGGTCATTTTTGAAGTTAGAAACATGGAAATTTGTGTACAGGCTATTGTTAACAAATAAAAAATACTACCTTCAGCTATTTTGGATAAACTACCCCTAAAGGGTTAAAATGGGGGGTTAAAGTTTGTATAGGGGTTTGGACAAATTTTGAAGTTAGAAACGTGGAAATTGTTATAAAGACTACTGTTAACAAATAAAAACAACTTCCGATGATTTTGGAAAAACTACCCCTATGGTGATGAAACGGGGGTGAAAGTTTGTATGGGAGTTCGGTCAAGTTTGAAGTTAGAAACGTGGCAATTGTTATAAAGACTACCGTTAACAAATAAAAACAACTTTGGTGATATTGACTAACTACCCCTAAGGAAATGAAATGGGAGGTGGTAGTTTGCATGGGAGTTTGGACATTTTTGAAGTTAGGAACGTGAAAATTGGTTATGGCTACTGCTTACAAACTAAAAGTACCTATTACGTTCGATGATGTTGGAAATACTACCCTAAGGGGGTGAAATTGTAGGTGTAGATTTGTAAGAGTTTGCTTATTTTGCAAATACGTTTCTAGACTACTTCATATATAAAATATGATTTTCTGCGTTTTTGGAAAATCTACCCCTAAAAATTAATTTAAAAAAAATAGTTTAACAAATCGTATGGTTCAAATTTGTTTCTATCCGATCATGCATGATACGTACGATAATGAAAACTTTATCTGTACTTTTTAACAAAGGTACTGGACTCAGTTCACGTTCTCGAAAACGGCTCCAACGATTTTGATAAAGATTTCGACATGGGGGTTTACGGGGGCGAAAATTCGATCTAGCTAGGTCTCATGTCTGGGAAAATTCGTTTTCCCCGTATTTTTACGCAAAATTCTCGCACAACGGTTCGTAATTACGGGGCGGCTGTTTCCGTCTGAATAGGCTGATGGTTAGAGCGTTGGCCTACTACGCAACTACAGCTATAGACAGTATTTTTTTGTTTTTGACCCCAGCGACGACGCTAAATAAAGTTTGTATAGATGTTGGGATGTTTTTTCAGTCACGCCTAAATAGTTGAACGGATTCGGATGAAATTTTCACACAGGTAGTTGTCATCCTGGATTGGCACCTTTTTTATCCCAGTCAGTTTGATAGTGTCCAGGGTAAAAACGATAAACGACTTACTTAAGAAGAGGAGGAAGAGGTACTTAATACGTTTGGATGTAGGGGGTAATCTCCGAAACTATCCATCTGATTTCTAAAATTCTTTCACCGATATTTAGAATGAAATTTCAGGGTGGACATAGGTTATATTTTAACTTATACTTAAAACCGAAGCGAAGTGAGTGCGGGTTGCTATACTTAATATTATAAACGCGAAAGTAGACATACTTTTGCGTCTGTCGGTCGGTAAAGCTTTCACGGTTAATCCGCTGAACTGATTTCGATGAAATTTGGTATGGAGAAAGCCTGAGTTCCGGGGAAGGACATAGGCTACTTTTTATCTCAGAAAATTGAACAGTTCCCGAGGGAGCAGTGATTCTACGCGGACGAAGTCGCGGGCAAAAGCTAGTTAATTAATATAGCCAATTGTGACTTAGCTAAGTTATTAGAGTAGTAGTTATTTATATGTACAAAATTTCATGGATGGCTTTTTTTAATTTAGGTAAGTTATATCTAAAAATGTCCAGAGAAGAATGGAGCGCAACAGTGTCATTGTACAAGCGGCACATTCTCGTGATAGGGTTGAAGAAGGAGGTGTTGTTAATGAACGTATGCAGGATGAATATTTTGGGCGAGGGATTACGAGGATTAAATCTAGTACGGAAGCTAATAAGGGATAGAAGAGTGGGACAGTCAATATATGAGTGCAGAATTTTGTAAAGATACAGCAGTTCAATACACTTTCGGCGTGAAGCAAGGGACGGCAGGTCAAATTTTTTAAGCCTACTTGCAGTAGTCCGAAACTGACGACCAAGACGGAGTTTATAACAAAGAATGCTTAAGAACCTTTTCTGTACTTTTTCGATTCTATTACTGTGCACTTCATAGTATGGCGACCAAATGATCGAACCATACTCAAGAATGCTTCTAATAAGAGAACAGTAAAGATGGATATAGGTAAGATGATTATTGAAGCCCTTTGTGGATCGAGTAATGAAGCCAAGCAACTGATTGCATTTAGATATGATATAATCGTAATGGTAGTGAAAAGTAATTTTTTCATCAAAATATATACCAAGATCTCTAACCACTGATTTGCGTTGCAGTGTACCACCATTCAATGAATATCTGAAACAAATTTTCTGCTTAATAGACCCAAAGGATATGACAAAACATTTGTCAATGTTTAATAACATTCGGTTGGAGGCACACCACTCCGCCATTCGTGTTAGGTTCTGTTGTAAGGTTAAGCAGTCGTTGTAGTCGTTGATAGAGATGTATATCTTAAGGTCGTCAGCGTACAGTAAACAGGGACAAGTAAGAAGCTGTGTAAGGTCGTTAATAAATATTACAAAGAAAAGAGGACCGAGATGGGATCCTTGCGGAACTCCAGAGGTGATTTTGGCTGGTGCCGAGAGATGACCCTTATTGCTGATTAATTGGCTTCTATTATCCAAGTACGACCTTATCCACCTTAGTAGATTGCCATGGATGCCGCAGCCTTCTAGCTTCTTGAACAAAATATCATGATCAACTTTGTCAAATGCTTTTGAAAGGTCTGTATATAGAATCAACTTGACGTCTCTTAGCAAAAGCACCGCAGAGATAGTTTTTATATTCCAGTAAATTACTCACCGTTGATCTGTTTGAGACGAAGCCGTGTTGATTAGGCGATATAAAAGGTTTGAGGTGAGAGTAAAAGGTACTATAAAGCACGGATTCAAAAAGCTTCGCGAAACCACATAAGATGCTAATCGGTCTATAATTTGTGCATAGGTTTTTATCGCCAGATTTATGGATTGGGATAACGTGGGCAATTTTCCATCGAGTTGGAAAGGTACCTGATCTAAGTGATTTATTAAATATAATACATAAAGGTAAGCTAATCTCGGTGCTGCAGTTTTTAATAAATATTGAGGGTATGCCGTCCGGACCAGCCCCTTTGTTACTGTCAAGACCTTTAATTCTAGTTTCTACGTCTAATGGGGTTACAGTAATTTCATTTAAGCACTCGCTGTGAGAAAAATTACAGGTATTAGTGTTCGAGGTACATGCATTGCTTGGCATTTCAAAAACGGAGCTGAAGTAATTAGAAAACATCTCACAGACAGTTTCCGCAGTTGACGCCACTGAGTCATTATACTTCATAGTCAGTGGTATTGAGCTGGTACCTTTTTTATTATTTATGTATCTCCAAAAGTGTTTTATGTCATATTTGATAGACTCTTGAACTGAAGTAATATACACGTCATAACATTTATCTATGAGAATCTTGCACCTGGTACGTAAGGCTTTAAATGAATCATAATCTAAGGGGTTGTTAAATTGTTTAAAGCGTTTGTGGTATTTTTGTTTTTCTTTCTTTCTTTGACGACGCAGTTAGCCTAGTTGGTAGTGACCCTGCCTACGAAGCTAGCGGTCCTGGGTTCGAATCCCGGTATGGACAAATATTTGTGTGATGAGCGCGAGTATTTGTTCCTGAGTCATGGATGTTTTCTATATATTTAAGTATTTATTTCTCTATATAAGTATGTTTATCGTTGTCTAGTACCCATAGTACAAGCCTAGAGCTTAGTTTGGGACTAGGTCGATTGGTGTGAGATTGTCCCCTGATATTTATTTATTTATTTAAGACAACGTATGAGGGCTGGACTAAACCAGGTTGGATAGTTCCGTGCAATTGCGTTTCTCATTGGTGTATTATTTGCGACAATTTCGTTAAGCTTGGTGTAGAAAAGTTTGACAGCATTATCGACATCCAGGTCTACAAGGAGCAGTCCCAGTCAATGCTGCTGAGGTCACTGCGAATCGCTTCATAATTACATTTATGGAAATTGGGTCTTTTTAAGGGGATATACTTTACACATTTATTATGCAAATTCAAATTGCTTATATCAATTAGCAGCGGGGGATGGTGCTCGTCGATACGACTCAAGGCAGATGAGCAATATACAGTCGTTGAACTAAGTGTGGATAAGACTAGATCTAAGAATCGACCGTTCTTGCTTGGAATATTATTAAATTGGGTGAGGTTACAAAGGGACATCGTTTCCATCAGGAGTTCAGATTTTATTAGGTCATGGGCCGGGTTAGGTAACATGTGGTTAAAATTACTAGATTTTGTCCAGGTAGTGTTAGGTGTATTAAAATCCCCAATGCAAAGCAGTTCTTGATTCTCGTTCACGTGTACCATTCTCCTTTGGAAGTTGGAGTAGAAAGATCGAACCTTTGTGGTATCTAAGTCAGGCAAGTAACATAAACTAATGACTATTGATTTAATTTTATCGAGCTCAACGCTAAGCCAAATATCCTCGATTTCGCTTTCCCAAGCAACTAAACGATTTACAATGAATTGTTTTTTTATAGCTATTGCAATTCCACCTCCATCGCTCTTGGTAATAGTTGTTGAGCAGCGATCTCTGCGAAAAAGTCTATAACGATTGTCTATGAATTCAGCATCAAAGACACCCTCATTCAAATTAGTTTCACACAGACATATGATATCATAATTATAGTTTAGGATATTAAGATATAGATCATTTAACTTACTTCTAATTCTGTTTACATTTTGATAGTATATTAACATATTACATAATTAATACATTCAAATATTTTACCAAAGTCTACTAAACTAAAGAGTAGAAAGGAAGAACACATCATTGATGATTATGATATGATGATTATTAATGTAAATGCAATTAGATTCGTCGTACTTTCGTACATAAATTTTACCAAATCTTACCCATACATACTTATAGTTTTTATTTTTGGCCTCGGTTCTGGTTTTAGCATAAAGTGCCTTACAGTCTGGTGAGATATGCTCAGTCACATAAATTCTAGTTTTTTCGCAGGCTAATCCGAGGTGCGAGCTATTAAGCATTTCGGGGGCATCCCTAGACTTATTGAACCGTCTGGCCATAGACAAAATTGTGTCTCGAAGCCGAGGTGAAGAAAGGGATACAAGTATATTACGGGGTCTACTCGATTTTGGATCCATCTTGGCGACTCTTCGGCAAGCGGTCATATTTAAGTCGTCAATATTCACGCCTAAAGTGGAACAAAGGTTTTTAAATAGTAATGGTGCGTTCTCTGATCGAGACTCGGGTACAGCTTGGATTTCAATGTTGCAGCTGAGAGATATGCTCTCAATTGCGGCAATACGGTTAGTAAGGCCTCGTACATCAGACTGTAGTTTACAATTTTGTTGCTCCAAGTTCTCTATAGTTTGGTTTTTCTCCTGCATTTGAGACTTCAGTGTAGCCTGGTCCGCGCAGATGAAGTCGGTTGTAGCTGTAAAATTTTTCTCCAGATCTTGCACTACAGTTTTGATCTCCGCTTGAACCAACTTGCGAATGTCTTCTTGTATTGCAGCTCGAAACGAAGCCATAAATGACGAGAGTGAATTCTCTAATTTTTTTTCAATTATAGTAGAAACCGAGGTCTGAATTTTAAGGTCCAATAGAGTGCCTCTTATCAGTTTGTCGTATTTAAGAGTAAAATGCTAATGACAACTTAATGTCTTCGTGATGCAAGATGTTTATCGCATTATTTATCTGCCATTTATGATTTTAACTAGCGTAATTTGTTAATATTTAACTGCAATGAATCCGTTTCATGGAAATATTAATAAAAAGTTCGTTAATTTCATGAAAATAAATATATAATATAAATAAATTAAAAAAAAAAATTATATTTTATTTATAATATTTTTAGGGTCAGAGTGGAAAAAAAAAACAATCGATCTTAATCTAGAACTTTAATCACGGATTTAAACAAAAAGAAATTCACCAAAATTTACACAAAAATCAAAAGAGCACTTGAATAACCGATTTAAATGAAAAACACTCAAAAATAAGGAAAAATAAGATGGCTCACGCAATACTCCTGGAGTCGACCGAAACTGATATCCTCACGACCGTCCGTCCCGAGCGCCACGAGCAAAATGTGGTCTACAGCGCACTGCAGCGCTTTTTATAAACTGACCCGTGTGCGAGGGAGATAGTATGAGGGCATCAGCTTATACGGCCTCTCCTGACGTCAGGTCGTCCTCGACCTAAGCCTAACTAACTATCCGAGTCTTCATCCAGAAGGGGAATTGAGAGACCAGTTTCGGGGATCTCTTCAATTTGCTCAGATGCTCTGCTAGGACCGGGTGTTGGCTCCTCCTCATGATCCAGGGGCGGCATCACAGGGTCGGGTTCAGGAGCCTGTCTAGCAAGATCAACCTCGGTGTCATCATGATCCTCACCTGAAAGCAACAGAGTATAAGAAACTGTCGTCCAATTTCCATCATTCCACACGTCAAACATACTCTTTCAAATCCCTTTCATTTAATTCATTCATCTCCAGTTATTTACTGCAATCAAATTCCTTTTATACAACTTCCTTGTATACAGCCCTACAGAGACGTCTCTAAACCAGACTGATCATTTCCCAAGTCTTCTCTCCATGACTGCAGCAGCAGACTCCCGCTGTAGTCAGCTCGCTGCAAGGCAGGAACACCGAACCTGTAACAACTGACGACTTGACGCAAGTGCGCCAACGCCAGTACAGAGCGACTTGGCAACGAATGCCAACGCTAGTGCGACTTGGTAACAAATACCAACGCTAGTGCGACTTGGCAACGAATGCCAACGCTAGTGCGACTTGGTAACAAATACCAACGCTAGTGCGACTTGGTAACAAATACCAACGCTAGTGCGACTTGGCAATTTAATGCCAACGCTAAATGTGACTTGACTCTCAATGCCAACACATAGTGCGACTTGACAAATATATGCCAACGCCAAATGCGACATGACAATCTAATGTATGCGCAAGTGTGACTTGACAAATATATGCCAACGCTAGATGCGACTTGACAAGTAAATGCCAACGCATCTTCCAAACATACCACGACGCCTTGACTTGCAGCCAACGTCTACATACATTACATTAGTAACCACACATTCACAGTTTTACTTTCATAGTCGACACCCGTATACATCCCTGTTCGCTGCAATCATATAAATATAAGTCTACATGTGTGTGATTGTGTATGTGTAAAAGTGACCCCGAATTTATATGTGTGTGGTGAATTTAAAGTTATAAAAATGTGTACCTATGGATTGCAACGAACAAACATGCAACGTTATCGAAACCAATTTTCGATGCTTACTTGCAAAGAAAGCAGCGCATGACTCCGGACACCATTCGCCACGCCACAACACCATATGCTGAGCTGCAGCCTGAGTCGTCTTGCCGTAGCTTCCAGCCAAAAGTTTCAGACCATAACGTCCGCTGGGCAAGATGTCCACCACCTTGTACGGGCCTCTCATACCCGGGTCAAGTTTTCCCGTAGCCTGTGAAAACTTTATCACAAAGACAAGATCATTTAAATTAAACTCGCGTGGTGGCCTTCTGTTCCGGTTCACACGTTCATCTTGGTGAACCTGATTATCTCTCAGCATCTGGCGAACTCTTCCTCGAGACATTTCACGCAATGCCTCTCGGTTGGGTGCGGAAGTTTCATGAGCCAAGTCACGCACCAGTGCCTGAATGACAGGAGTACTTACTTCTGTCCCAATAAGAACGTGTAACGGTGAAGCTTGGATTGTCTTCTGCTTAGTTATATTTAACACCAACTGGAGTCTCCACAGGGTTTCCGACCACACTGCATTTTTGTGGTTAACCTCGATACGCATCATGTTAAGGACCGTTCGAACGTACCTCTCTACTTGGCCATTTGCATGATGCATCTCCGGCGTTATGTGATGCAGTGCACAACCCAGGTCGTTGATCCATGTCACAAACTCGTTCGACTCGAACATCCTTCCTTTATCGGTGACCATGAGTTTGGGAACACCAAACAGAGAAATTGCCTGCGAGACAACTCGCTTCAACTCACCCACATCTTGTCGCGCTATAGGGTAGAGCAGGACAAACTTCGAAAATGCGTCGACAATAATAAGAACGAACTTGTAACCCTCTGATATCGGTAGTGGTCCTAGGGCGTCGACGTGCACCGTGTGGAACGGTACATCAGGCTTCTCCCATGACGTGATGTTCTGCAGTGGGGCTCGAGGAACACGTTTCTTGGATACACATACCAAACAGTGGGCAATGTACTTTTTTACAAATTGGCTGAGACCAGGAAACCAAAAGTGGCGAAGAATTAGGTCAAGAGTCTTCTCCGGGCCAATGTGCTCATGCTCATCATGGAACACACGAAGCAGACTGAGGCGGTGTCCCTTGGGTATGTAGCATAGCAACCGAGGCTCCTCTCCCGCTGGCGTGTATTTATAATAGAGGAGTTCATTTTGTACCACATACCGATTGGCATCCAGTGTACCATCCTGTAGTCTTTGCATCAGTTCCTGTGTCTCATGGTCGGCTGCCTGAGCGATTTGGGCCCAGTTGCGAGGTCTGGTGATTTGATTCACACTTACGGTCGGATTTCGGCTTAGATAGTCGGCGTGTGGCAGCATCACTCCTTTGCGGTATTCGATGGAAAAGTTAAAATCCTGGAGATATATCCACCAGCGCGCGACTCGGGGTATGAGATCCTTCTTCTTTTCCGTCGACTTTAGGGCGTTGCAGTCAGTTACCACTACAAAGGAAAGTCCGACGAGGTAATGCCGGAAGTGTTGGAGAGCTTTCACCACGGCGAGGGTCTCCAGTTCGTAGGAGTGGTATTTCCTCTCGGCCCCTTGAGTGACTTTACTAAAATATGCCACCACGTGCTTCTTACCGTCAGTGTGAGTTTGTAGCATGACAGCTCCGTATCCTGCACTGCTTGCATCCGTATGGACTTCAGTAGGAAGCTGGGGATCGAAAATAGCGAGCACAGGTTCGCTGGTTAGTTGTTTTATAAGATCCTGGCGAACCGCTTCACATTCAGGACTCCAGTGGAAAACAACTCCTTTTCTAGTGAGCTGCGCGAGTGGAGCAGTCTTTGTTGCATACCCTTTTATGTAGCGGCGGAAGTATCCCGCGAGACCAAGCAGTTGACGAACCTGTTTAACGTTCTCAGGAGCTGCGGTATTGATGAGCGCTTCCACCTTCCGTGGACTCGGCCGTACCTGACCCTGGCTGATTACCCTTCCCAAATATTCAATTTCCGTGGAAAGAAAAGTGCACTTTTTTAGGTTAATTGAAAAACCAGCCTCTGTCAGCGTCAACAACACTCTTCGCAGTAAACTAATACCCTCCGATACCGTATTACTCAAAAGGAGTACATCATCAACGTACACCAAAACTTTCCCCTCATCAATCAGGTCGCGCAACGTGTCATTGATAATCCGTTGATAAACTATCGGCGAATTAGCCAATCCAAATGGCATTTTAACGTACTCAAAATGATCTTCGGTTGTAACAAATCCCGTTAAATTAATGCACTCTTCTTTGATAGGGATTTGGTGAAAACCCGTTGCCATGTCAAGGCTCGAAAAGAACTTATAGCTACCTAACCTATCGATGTGATCATCGATCAGGGGCATTGGGTACCGATCCTTGACGGTAATACGGTTGAGAGCGCGGAAATCGACACAAAGCCTATCAGATCCGTCACGTTTCTTAACTAAAATGATAGGACTTGCGTATTCGGACTTAGATCGCCTAATCACGCCTTTTTCAAGTAGGTCTTTAGTAATTTCACGCACCTTAATCTTTTCTTGGTAGGAAAGCTTGTAGGGTCTATAAACCACTGGCGTATTACTTGTAAGTTTTATTTCCATCTCCCCTGTTTTGACAGTTGTAGCTGCCGTACCAGTTATCAGAAAAACCGAGAACTCATTTATAACTGACAGCAAATCGTCGCGCTCTTTGCCTTGAAGTTGTGTATTAATTTCGTGACCGTCAACCTGAACCACGTTGGGACAATGCATTGACATAACTGAACGCGTTGGTACAAGAAACTGTGTGTCTTTAGTCCTGATAAACACTATCCCATCGCGGTTGAGAATGTCAGTACCGATGATAACTGGGGCATTCATATACACGGCTGGTACGACAACTAAATCCGCCTCGATGGATAACTCGCTAAACACAATTGTTACCGTAACGTAGGTAGAAGCGATAATCTCTTTATCACTTAAACCTTTTAAGGCGCAAACCCTATGTTTTGGTTGGCAAGATAGGTATTTAAGAACGTCTGATGAAACCAGGGACACACCGATAGCACCGCTGTCTATAAGAACATCTACCGGAACTCCATTTACTACAGCCGTAGTAATGTCATTATTTTTCATAAACTCGGGCGAGTACTCTGAGCAAAAGTTAACTTTCGATTGTTGAGAATGAGTTACTGAACGCGCTTTTAAGAAGCACGTGCTATCATCGTGCCCGGGTTTCTTACAAAATGAACACGCATTATTTGTTTTTGTAGTAGTCGTGCGAGGGAATGGAACCGACTTCGGTGGAATATTAGATTTTCGAGCTTTAGGACAAGCACGCCGTGTATGACCCCGTTGATCACACAAGAAACATTTAATATCTGTATTAGGGTTACGTTTTTGGAAATGAGATCTTTTCTCTGTTGTCGAAGGACGATTGTCGTGTTTCGTGCGATTAGGTTTGACATATGGGTTGTTCTACAAACTAAGGACGAAACTGAGTCTGATTTCGGCCCGACCTTTTTTTTACATTCTGGTTGCGAAATTTAGTCTATTATAAAGAACACGACGTCTTTTAGCATATGTTAAGTGGAACAGTCAAAATAATTTAAGGTTTTAGATTTATGGCCATTTCAAGGAAATCAAGCAGCAGGAAACTGAGACTGTGACCAGGAAACTGAGGAAAAACACGAAAATCAACCGAAATCAACGTTTATTTAATATTTATTTCACAAATAAAAAACATGCTTCTAACCATTAATTTGTAAATAGTCCAAGTATCTTGAACAATAACGAAAAATAGACAATAAATAAATTAAAAAAGCAATAACAGATTTTGAAAATGGAACTATCTATGAACATATTACTTTTCTATTTACGAGACTGTCATTTGTTTTTTCAATTTGGCGGGGTTCAGAGAATTGTGTGTGTATTATAATGAAACTAACTCGTGAAAATTTTAGCTCAATTATTTTTTACGATTTTCGCTGCGGCTTAAGTCAACAAGAGAGTTGCCAGAGACTTCAACTGGAGTTTAATGATGAAGCCCCGTCTCGTAGCTCTGTGTAATCGTGGTTCAGAAAATTTAGACGTGGACGAGATCATCTCCATGACGATGTACGTGAAGGTCGGCCGGTGACTGCGGTTACTGAAACTAATGTCGATACCGTACGACAACTAATTGAGACAGACAAAAAAATTACCTGTCAGCAAATTCGTCCTGTATTAGGCATAGGAATGAGTCAAGTGCAAAACATTTAGCATGAGCAACTGAAGGTTCGGAAGCTTTGCACTCGATGGATACCGCATGATTTAAACGAAGACCAGAAACGACTGCGTGTAGAGTGGTACCGAAAAATTATACATAAGTTTAATGGAGGAGAGTCATTGGTCTATAATATTGCAACAAGTGACGAAACCTGGGTGTATTGTTTCGAACCGGAAAGAAAAAGCCAGTCAGCAGAATGGGTCTCCTTTTGAGTTGCCAACAAAAGTTAAGAAGAGTCGGAGCGCTGGCAAAAAAATGGTTGCGTTTTCTTCGGAAAAACTGGACATTATGTAACAGTGTCGCTTGAAAATCAAATAAAAGAACAGTCACTGCAGATTAGTATGTAAACAATTGCTTGCACAGTGTCTTAGAAAAAGTTCGTGAAAAGCGTCCTCGCAGTCATGTCATCCTTCACCACGATAACGCGTCCGCACATTCCGCTAAGAGAACGAATGCGTATTTGAATGCTTCAAATGTGGAACTGATGACGCATCCGCCGTACAGTCCGGACCTCGCACCTTGCGACTTATTTTTATTCCCAAGAATAAAAGATAAACATAGAGGTTTACGATTGTCAAGCCCAGAAGCGGCAGTGAATGCATTCCAAGAAGCCATTGAAGAGTTCTCTACCGAAGATTGGATCCACTGCTTCACACAATGGTTCCAACGAATGAAAAAATGTGTAAATAGTGAGGGAATATACTTTGAAAAACAATGAATTAATCATAAACATCTTATCTAGTCTTATTTATCAGAATCCAGAAACTTTCAGTATGACCTAAGTACGAGATCTTCCGAAGTGAAAAGATTGAATTTCTTCATTATATTTCGCACTGAAATTTTCCGAAAAATCCATGTGTATTATGGCTTCTTTATCAGTTAGGCACTTCTTCTTTTCCGATATTGCTTGGTACTAGTGAACAATATTTCTTTCATGCTGAAACATTTTAGTTAAATCCTCCTTTAATTTTAACTCGAGTTAGCAGCAAAAAGTTGTAAAATAAACAATATTTCAATATAAACTCTCAGGATCCTGGATAGTTCTCAGTATCCTGGGTCTCAATTTGGCAGGATCCTGAGACCAGGTTCCTGAGAATTTTAAATAATATTTAAAAAAAAAACATCGTTTTAAAACATTTAACCAAGATTAAGCAGAACTAAACCTTTGCGCAAGCAATTTACGTATCAAAACGCTAAAATTACTATATTATTATATTTATTTCGTAAGTAAATATCTTACCAGGATTCTGTGAACTCGACTGATTACGACGCAACTTCCACCCTCGACTGTGCCGGGCTGACTAAACAACACGCTAGGTGCAAAAAGATAGGTGGTATTCTTTTTCTCTTTCTTAGGTACAACTGACTCAGAGGAACGACAAAGTCGCTCGGCGAATAGGATATCGAATATTCGCTTATTTTACACTGAACAGGATCCTGACATAAAACCGTTGGGACAAATTTTGGAAAAGGATTTTATAATATTTGTGGGACATAAAATAATATTATGTCTCCCAGTCAATACAAAATATTAAGTACTTCATTATTTCGGTTTAATTTATGGCCTCAATGTCGTAGTAAATAAATAAAATTACACTTTTTAATAGATTTTGCTTAAGGGACACTGCAGGTTCCTGAGAAAGTGGCGCTTTGAATAGAAATTTCGTCAAGAAAATGATTTTAAATATAAAAAATGTTTAGAGACCAACCAGACATAGGTATGTTAAACAGTATGTTAACAAATAAATTAGTTTGTAACAATTTTTTCATTATATTTTAGCTGGGCCGCCGAAAATTCCTTAGTTTGTAGAACTACCCATATATCGACAGGAACGATACTAGATTGTCTACGGACAAATTTGCATTGGAAGCCGCCGCACGAATCTGCGGGCTATCAATTCCACGAATCACGATGAGCGTCCTTAATTCGTCACTAAGTCCCTGAATCATTTTCAAACGTAAAAGAGTACGGCGGGCATACTCAGCATAAGTGGTGAATTTATCAGAAGTAGTATTCATAGTATCCAGCAAAATATTGGCATAATCCAATTTAGAGGGACAAAGTGATTTAAATTCACGTTTAAAGTTTGACCAACTACGATCGTTCGTAACCCATTCGTTCAGCCATACTTTCGCGTCACCTTTTAAGCATGACCCCACACGTGATAAACATTCCTGATCACTCCACCCGTTGGAGTCTCTGGCGCGGTCCACTTCTGCACACCATACCTCTATATTGTGTATAGTGGGATCAAAATTCGAGATAAAGTAATTTTGAGACTTCATAGGCTGAGCTGATTTAATTGCTTCCATCAAAGCGTGTGCAAGAGTAGACGCCTCAGAATTTTGACCCGTGTCATTTCTACGAGTATGATTGTTGCACGGGGGCAAGGGACTCGGAGTCCTAGGCGTAAGTGACCGACGGTGACGTGTACGACCGCTTGATCGTCTCGTGGCGCTACGTGAACGTCGCGGAGATACCTTGTTTTTATTTTTATTTGTCGTTTTCTTACGATCATGAATACTGCGTGACCGTCGTCGTAACGGGGAACGTGAACGTCGGCGATATTCCCTACGCGTGTACCTACGGATGCGTGAACGAGAACGTTCAGTACCAGACATGCTACGACGACGCACACGAGAATATTCACGCACCGACCTATCATCTACCGACCTTTTCGAACGTGAACGTGATCTGTCACGAGATCTAACACGAGAACGCCTGCGGCCACGTTCGTCACGCACTGCACTACGTAAACGTGAACGCGAGCGAATTCGGGAATGAGATTTGCGTCTCCGATTACGCGAGCCATCCCGCGAACGAGTTCGAGTTCTACCACGCGATTTACTTCGCGCCATTTCAAACGTAAACGGCAACCGTTAAAATTTAACACTTCGTAAACAAAGAAAATATTCAAAAATGGCGGTTGATTTTAAACAAATATAAGTGCTGTTTGGTTTTCGGCAATTGTGGGCCGCGTTTCTTTATCCCACTTCTGATTTTAGGGTCAGAGTGGAAAAAAAAAACAATCGATCTTAATCTAGAACTTTAATCACGGATTTAAACAAAAAGAAATTCACCAAAATTTACACAAAAATCAAAAGAGCACTTGAATAACCGATTTAAATGAAAAACACTCAAAAATAAGGAAAAATAAGATGGCTCACGCAATACTCCTGGAGTCGACCGAAACTGATATCCTCACGACCGTCCGTCCCGAGCGCCACGAGCAAAATGTGGTCTACAGCGCACTGCAGCGCTTTTTATAAACTGACCCGTGTGCGAGGGAGATAGTATGAGGGCATCAGCTTATAATATTATAAATAAATGAATATGAATATATCAAATAAAGTCAATAAATAATGCCAATAAATAATGCAATAAACATCTTGCATTACGATGACATTAAGTTGTCATTAGCATTTTGCTCTTAAATACGAGAAACTGATAAGAAAACTCAAACATAATTGAAGAGTTTGAATACTACATTGAAAAACACCTATTGAATACACAACTTGGCCACACATTCTGCTGATTTTTTGTAGGAAGTACCGCCTGGAAAATTTTGATATTTAGGCAAGTAATAGGCCAATGTATGGCCTATTTTGAGAAAAAAATCTAAGAGGTGTGACTACTTCACAACCACATAAAAATAAGCTCGAGTGACGTGGGTTCGCCGTCGCGGTCGAGATCGAACTGGCTCCTGCTTCCCCGGCGCGGGCGCAGGCCGCGGCGGGTACAACCGGTAAAGGTGTCGGTTGGTAGCCGACTGCACGCGGCAGCAGCAGGCAGCACGTGCCGCGCGGCACTACTGGTTTGTATGTATTTCTATGAAATTCCCTCCGTAGCTAGCGGCACGTAGCTAGCGACGCGTCGCCGAGCGGCAGGCGACACTTACGCCCGACTGCAGATCAGTAGTGCCGCTGACGCCGGAGCAACGACACGTCTTTGGCTCGATTTCTTTTCGGATTAAACTTAATATATCGCTTTTCAAATGTTTATTGATCAGTACTGAATAAGTTCATTCACTTGCTCTGCATTTCAGCATAGGACGTGTGGCTTTTCGTCTTCTGTATAATAAAAACAAGTCATCATCATCTTCCTCTTCTAATAAAAGATATAAAAAATTGCGATCACTATTCTCGAACACGTCAGACATCTTGTTTCACGGAACACTCGGAACCAACTGAATGCCGTCTGCAGTTGCCGCCTGCAGTTGCTGTCTGCAGTCGGGTTCGAATTCATGACAGCACGCGGCAGCAGCCGACAGCACGTGCCGCGCGGCATGTGCTGTCGGCTGCTGCCGCGTGCAGTCCGCTACCAACCGACACCTTAATTCGCCATGCGTACACCTCTGCGCGCAAGTTTGATTTTAGCCGGCTTCGGCAGGGGAGGTTGATGTGTTTTTGATGAATTTTAAATATGTTAAATAATATTTTTTTCTCTCAATAAAATAAAATTTGACCCTAATAAATTTATCAATAGTAATGTTGCTTTGAAATTAGTTGAGTAATAAAATAATGTAATGAATAGAGGTATACAATCAACTACATTTATTGTACTACAGTTTATGTTTTAAATGAAAAGACCTGATTTAAATTTACCTCGCCACTATAAAGGTATAATTTTTCCTGTTAAATATTACTAGCGTCACTACCTTAAGGGTTCTGGCAGAATACCAGTGCTGTGGCTTTCCGCAGTTTTATGCTGAGCCAGCGCCTATTCTTCGCATCATCACATGACTCTTCTTCTAATCTCCAAATTTCAAATTTTAATTTATCTCTAGTTTTAAGTTCTCATATAGTTAGTTATACTGTTTAAATTGCATGAACCTGTTCATATTCTTTTGTAAATCGTGTTGGCCTTAAAGGTCATGTATGTTTGTGAAGAATAAAGATGTTTATCTATCTATCTATCTTTAAGTTTATGATGTTGTATTGTTCGGTTTCAGAGTCGTCGAGCGAAGTGAAAGCCGACGCGGTGTCTCGGGCGCCGCCCGCGGCCGCCGGCGCCGAGGCGGCTCGCGCGCAGGAGGCGCTCGCCGCGCTCAGGCCCTGCTCCGTCAAACTCGAGAGCGTTCCCGTCGACCAGCTCCTGCATGCGTGCACTACTTGCCACAAGACATTCCTCCAAGAAGCCAGTCTGCTCACTCACGCGTGTGCTCGTGGTGGCCGTCAAACTCTTGCGAGAAGCGCTGTCAGCGATAAAACGAGAAAATATATCTGTGATAATTGCGGGGAAAACTTTATTTTGAAGACTTCTTTAATTCGGCATCTTCAACTTCACCAAGAGGAACCTTACATTTGTAACATTTGCGAGAAATTGTTCACTAATATCTCCACCCTTCGTAATCACAAGCGAGCTCACTACACGTGCAGTGTTTGCCAAAGAGAGTTTAAACAATTGACACTTTTGAATAGACACAAGAAAACTCACTCGAAGGAAAAACCGTACCCTTGTGACATTTGCAACAAAACGTTTAAGCGACGGGATCACTTGAACAGCCACAAGCTGATTCACTCCGGAATAAAAAGCCACGCTTGTGATGTCTGTAAGAGAGTGTTTAGCCGGCGTTCTAATTTGACCCAGCACATGCGGGTTCACGCTGGAGAGAAACCATACTCCTGCGACGTCTGTAAGAAAACGTTTTCACGGAGGGGCTCACTAACTTCGCACATGCTTACTCACACGGGAGCCAGCCCCGAACCGGTGTCTTGCGAAATCTGTAATAAACGTTTAAAGCATCGCCGGTCTTTATCGGCACATATTAAGAGGATTCACTCGGGGATCAAACCGCACTCGTGCGATATTTGTAAGAAAGCGTTTTCGACTCGCGGCGAAATAGCTGGTCACATGTTGGTTCATACAGGGTTCAAAGCGCACTCTTGCGGAATCTGTAAAAAGCGGTTCAGGTTTCGCCGGAGATTAAACGATCATATGCTGATTCACTCTCAGCCCTACGTCAGATTCTTTCCTTGCGACATTTGCAGCAAAAAGTTTACGATACGCGCAAGTTTGTTGTCGCATAAACACATTCACGAAGCGAAGAAACACGCTTGTGATGTGTGTAAGAAAGAGTATACGTGGCGTGTTGACTTAGTTACCCACATGTTTGTTCACTCGGGGATCAAACCGTACTCGTGCGATATTTGTAAGAAAGCGTTTGCGACTCGCAATAGAATAGCTGCTCACATGCTCGTCCATACAGGGGTCAAACCGCACTCTTGCGGAATCTGTAAGGAACGGTTCAAGTATCGCTGGAATTTAACTAAGCACTACTGGTTGAGTCACTCCCGGCCCGACCACAGACCTCACGCCTGCGACGTTTGCAACGAAGCGTTTAAGACACGCGAACGTTTGTTGACGCATAAGCAGACACACTACGAAGCAAAACACGCTTTTGGTTGACGCGGCACATGCGCATTCGCCACGGAAAAACGATATCCCTGTGACGTGTGTAAGAAAGCGTTTTTGCGTCGCAAAAGTTTGACTACACCGGCGTATCCACTTGGGGCGCAAGCCGCACCCTTGCGGAATCTGTAAAGGGCAGCGTCCGGCGTCGCTCGCATGTGCTCGACGAGCGGCCCGCCCCCGCCGGCCCGAGCGCTACAGACCCGACGCGCAACAGAGCGCTCGCGGGCTTTAGCCGCCGCCCCGGCCCGAGCGCTACAGACCCGACGCGCTACAGAGCGCTCGCGGGCTTTAGCCGCCGCCCCGGCCCGAGCGCTACAGACCCGACGCGCTACAGAGCGCTCGCGGGCTTTAGCCGCCGCCCCGGCCCGAGCGCTACAGACCCGACGCGCTACAGAGCGCTCGCGGGCTTTAGCCGCCGCCCCGGCCCGAGCGCTACAGACCCGACGCGCTACAGAGCGCTCGCGGGCTTTAGCCGCCGCCCCGGCCCGAGCGCTACAGACCCGACGCGCTACAGAGCGCTCGCGGGCTTTAGCCGCCGCCCCGGCCCGAGCGCTACAGACCCGACGCGCTACAGAGCGCTCGCGGGCTTTAGCCGCCGCCCCGGCCCGAGCGCTACAGACCCGACGCGCTACAGAGCGTTCGCGGGCTTTAGCCGCCGCCCCGGCCCGAGCGCTACAGACCCGACGCGCTACAGAGCGCTCGTGGGCTTTAGCCGCCGCCCCGGCTCGAGCGCTACAGACCCGACGCGCTACAGAGCGCTCGCGGGCTTTAGCCGCCGCCCCGGCCCGAGCGCTACAGACCCGACGCGCTACAGAGCGCTCGCGGGCTTTAGCCGCCGCCCCGGCCCGAGCGCTACAGACCCGACGCGCTACAGAGCGCTCGCGGGCTTTAGCCGCCGCCCCGGCCCGAGCGCTACAGACCCGACGCGCTACAGAGCGCTCGCGGGCTTTAGCCGCCGCCCCGGCCCGAGCGCTACAGACCCGACGCGCTACAGAGCGCTCGCGGGCTTTAGCCGCCGCCCCGGCCCGAGCGCTACAGACCCGACGCGCTACAGAGCGTTCGCGGGCTTTAGCCGCCGCCCCGGCCCGAGCGCTACAGACCCGACGCGCTACAGAGCGCTCGTGGGCTTTAGCCGCCGCCCCGGCTCGAGCGCTACAGACCCGACGCGCTAAAGAGCGCTCGCGGGCTTTAGCCGCCGCCCCGGCCCGAGCGCTACAGACCCGACGCGCTACAGAGCGCTCGCGGGCTTTAGCCGCCGCCCCGGCCGGGCTACCTCAGGAGCCGGGTCCCTCAGGTTCCTCACCTGGAAACTTCCTGGCTGGCTGGCTGGCTGAAACTCATATAAAGAGCTAAATCTTACTAGCGACCCGCCCTGGCTACGCACGGGTAGCAGAGCATTTACGGGCGATTCTTTGGCGTTTTAACCGCCGTTATTGTCGTCTTCGCATATATTGACGAAAATATCGATTACTATCAACAATTTCCGATGTAAATAGTAGAAGCACCGGGAGTAGTTCTCATTGCATTCAAAATTAAAATGAACTTGTTAGTTTTATTTGGAATAATATGCGAAGACGACAATGACGGCGGTTAAAACGCCGAAGAATCGCCCTTACGCACCTGAACCTTAATAACTGATACACTTAAACCTTCCTCATGAATCGTATGAAAATCCGTTCAGTAGTTTTCGAGTTTATCGCGTTCAGACAGACAGACAGACAGACGCGGCGGCGGGAGGACTTTGTTTTATAATATGTAATGACAAACAATATAGATAATCCCTGTGACGGCTCATATTAACACGAATGACACTTGTTTATTTGACTTTTCATTAATGCTACAATCATCCTAGATCGACTCCACTAAAATGACAACCATGATTATTAATTGTTGTAAAGCAACGTTTTTAGAACTTTTTTATTTGCATTGTTAATGTATGCGCATGTTCAATATGAATGAAACGTACTTAGTTATTAAAATATCCGATTGAAAACAATGTATAACTTTTATTTGTTCAACAACTGCTAGCTTTTATCCCCGGCGTCACTCGCGAGGTTGTAGGGATTAATAATAAAGGTATAAACTAAATAAAATGCTTTTTGTGGGAAGTTTACGAATATTTTCCAAAGTCAAGTTTAAGGTAAACAACCCTACCGGGCGATAGGGTGAACGTTGCATGGTTCCATCTGTACACAGAAGTAAGTTTGTAAATTTGTTTTATTGTTTGTTTGTAAGGGGTAATCTCTGGAACTACGCATCCGATACCAAAATTCTTTCCTCAAAATTTAGAATGGACTTTCAGGGTGGACATTATAGGCTATATTTTAACTTACGAAAGTACAGAGTCTCCGCAGACATAGTCGCGGGCGGAAAGCTAGTAAATAATATGACTGTAGATACTAGTAGCAAACCGTGAGTATGATTCGACAACTGTGCGGTAGGCCGCCGTGTTCACATTACGCGAACAGGGAGCGGCTGACTGCTCAGAAAAAGCTCAGGGGCATTACTCTGAACTTCGAAATTCGAACTTCGTCTAATGCTATCCCTTTTGCTCTCAACGCGTAGCTAATTCGCAAGAAAGTGACGGGGCGATCCGAAGTTCGAATTTCGAAGTTCAGAGTAATGCCCCAGCTCCCTATATAAGTACGCGCTGTGTGAACACTCCATTTATAGTAGTTTATCTACATACATGTGAGAGTAATGACAGCTATTTGCCAAGTAGCGCCATCTGTTGGTGAGTGTGCGAACCTTTCTGTTAACTATGAGTAACGCCATCTATCGATACTTGAGACATGTCGATAAAGAAGCTTCTGAACGAGTGATTGAATGAATGAATGACAGTGACGTTTTCCCTGAGTCAGTAGTTCGGTCAGTCCGAAGGTGTCAATTCCACAGACACTTGATACACGACTACCGACCGCGATGGTTGCGCGCACTGATTCTTTGCAAAATCCATAATGGCTGACGACATCAATCGTAATCCGAATTCATCTCCGAAATACATATTATAACCTTCTATAATGTGTTCTGGAACCGCATGTTACGGCCGGCAAAGCGGCATTGATCCAATATTAGAACGTCGAAAATGGCGGCAACTGTAGACAATCTAGAGTTGGTCTCTACTATCATATCAAAAGTGCAAAGAAAACACTCGGATTCATAATGCGATCGGCATCTCGGTTTGCTGGAATGAATGTAGCTATCATTCTGTACAATGCGTTTGTACGGAACAAACTAGAATACTGCTCTTTAATTTGGGACCCGTTGGAATGTAAGCACCAGCTCTTGATAGAGCGTGTCCAACGAAAGTTCGCTAGATACCTCTATAAGAGGGAATTTGGTATTATCCATTCCTTTACCCGTCTCCTTTTGTATCGCGTATGGTCGGACTCGACACTCTGATCTCTCGGCGCAAGATGCACCTCTTGATCCACTACTGTCTCCTATTAAGGAACAAAGTTGATAACCCGCATGCTCTTGAACAAATTCGGTTGGCTGCACCAGAGCACTCCACCCGCGCGGGGCGCCGCCGCCGGCTATTCGCGCCGGCGTCGCGCACGCAGCGCGCAGCCAACGCGCCTACCATTCGGGCACAGACGCTGCTCAACGAGCTCGTTTCCCAAACCCAAGATGCCGACGTATTTGCCGATAGCTGGCAATTGTTACTATTTAAAATATATTGTTTCTGTTCTTCCTTCTCTTTGTGATGTAATTCTTATTAATGATAACAATGTAGGTGCTTTGGTCTTAACTGTAAGCCTTTACTTAATTGTAACTTTATATATGATACATAAATAAATAATAATAAATATCGTTCAATATCAAGTAACATGCGAGATTTGTCAAAATTGTATGCAATTTGACATTTCATTTCTAATTAAATGTCATCTCGAGTGATATTAGAATTAAGGTCAAATAAAATTGTTTTGTATTTTCAAATATGTTCCAAATTATAAACTCATAACTTTATCAAATGTTATATCGTCGTTGTTCCCGCGTGGGGACTATTGCCCAAACCCTCTCATTGTGAGTGGAGGCCCGTGCCCAGCAGTGGGACGTATATAGGCTGGATTATTATTATTATTATTATTTATATCGTTATTAGAACATTATGTTACTGCTACAGATAAGAAAATTATCATAGTAAAATTGATTGTTGTAATGCTGGTCATTGCCAAGGGATTCTGAACGCATTATAGAGGACTTATGATATGTGTGTAGATAAAAGTATATAGGGAGGCGAACCAGAGGCAAACAGCCGCTCAATGTTCGCCTGATGTGATCACAGCCCGTACGGGCGACTGTCGGCCGCGTACCCATACGGAGGAAACGGTGCGACGGCACTCCGTATAGTAGCGTCTCGCTCGCGCTCGACGGCCTCGGGCGCCCGTGCCGCACTGCGCCGCGTGAGTCGCTGTGACACGCCGTCCGCCTCAGTTACTCGGAATCTAGTGACTTTACCTTTTGAACGCCACAGTCGGCTCTGGCCGACAACTGAAAGTCGTGTCACTGACGCCACGTCGGCTACACCCGACATAAAATTTAACGGATTATTCGACGTTTATGTCATTATTGTTTCTTCCTATTCGTAATTCTGCACAATATGAATTCCACACAATTGCATTTGACCACATTCGCTATTTTTCACAGTTATTATTTTTATACAATCCTGTTTCTTCCTAGTCGCGCTTCTGCACAATACAAATATTACTAACTACTTTCGGCGATTTTTAAGAAACTACCCCTAAGGGGTGGAAATGGGGGGTTTAAGTTTTTATGGGAGTTTGATCGTTTTTCAAGTTAGAAACGTGGAAATTGGTATATAAACTACTGTTAACAAATTGAAGAAACAACTTTCGGCGATTTATGATAAACTATCCCCAAGAGGTGGAAATGAGGAGTGACATTTGTGAGTGGAAACCAGGGGAGGCATACTTAAGGTGCTTTTCCACCGGCGAGGCGAGACGAGACGATGTAGGACGAGAATTGAAATCGCGCCGCCTATTTCCACCAAAAATTGCCATCGCGAGCCAGCGCGGGTCGGCGCGATACCGCATGACCTAGACACGGCAGTGGGTCCGGAAAAGTTCTAAGAAAATGTATGAAATATTAGTTTTATTCAGTTGTTTAATTCGGTAACACATTCACATAACATACAAATTGAAATATACTAATAATATCGTGTGGTGGTGCAACCCTCGGTGCGCGAAACGGACTCGCACTTGACCGTTTTCTCCTGTTACATTTTCATTTCATTTCATTATTGGCTGATTCTCAAAAAATTGGCATTTTCACCTGTCTCAATTTCTTGCTTAATTTTTTTATTGTAGTCACATATTTGCTTTTCTGATATTTTATTGATAATAAAATAGATCGTCTTAAAACATGTCTTTTATATTAATCAGATAAAGCCGTTGACGACTTTTAGAAAAATCTTTGTAATATCATTTTCTCATTAACCTACTTTTCCAAGCACAAAAATATTATGAAAAATACAGTTATTTTTTAATATATCAAGTTTACTGTCAGGAACTCATTGCCAATCGAATTTAAATATGCATTCATTGAATATTTGCGTGGATTTATTTTGAAAAAGCGATTCAGCTCCTTTGCTAAACTGTTTCAAAGTTTTGTAAAAAAAAATGTCTCATTCACGTGGAGGATACTTATTCTTTGCCAATTCATAATCTTTGATCAGTCAATAACCACCGCCCACCTCATCGGGGGCCCCACGTCTCGAGCGTGCGGCCGATGAGGCTAGCCGTGCCCAGCGTTCAGTGTTGACGAAATATACCTTTTTGAATATTCGCTACCGGATTTTGTAACAGGTAAGTCTAAATATTCTGCATCTTAAAAAATATATTTTAATGTGTAAATAGATCAGTATGCATGCTTTATGTGTTGGGATCTGATGTTGCTTTAAACGGGAACTAGCTGGATTTGACTGGATTCTAACGGTTTCTGATTTATGACGCAATAACGGTAATTTTCTAATTTACCTGTGTCTAATTAACCTGCCGGTTGGTACCAGGTGAATTAGATGAAAATCAGGTAAATTAGATTGAGTGGCAGGTTAAATTACGTCATGAATGATTGTTCAGGTGAATTAGATTTAGTTTTCTTATTTTCTCTTTTTTTAACATTGTTATGCTATATTTGCGTTTTGTTTTCGCTTTAAGGTACTATAAAGCATGGGTAAACCAAAGACCCGCGCTTCTAGTGCGGAAGAAAAAAAAGCACTCAAGAGAGAAAATGAGAGGAAAAGATATGCACGTATAAAAAGCAACCCTGAACTATACGCTGAATATAAAACAAAAAATAGACTGAAATATAAAAAAGAAAGGAACAGAAAAAGGTAGTTTCTATCAAAGAAATGACACCAAAAGAACAAAAAATTCAACGACAGAAATGGCGTAACAATTTTAATGCGTATTATAGGCAGGCGTAAGAAGGAAAATTCTGCAGCGGCATTACGATTTATTAATTGTAATAGTCCACCGCAGATCTTAAATGACAGCAACCTAGACCCAATAGATGTTGAAAATATCCAAGATCATAGTGGAAGAACTATGAGATCCTCTCTGCCCACTATATGCCGAACGCCATCTGAAACCTCCTCAAGCAGTACAGAAACAAGTTCAAAATTGAGAAAACTTAGGTACAAAAAAGACAACATATATCAAATTTAGTTCAACAACTAAATGCAGTGAAAAATGTTTACTTATTGTTTAACTTTATTATCATTAGTGTTCTATGTGTTCAAAATCTCGTTAATGTTGATCTCAATTAGAAGTCTGTATGTAGCGTGATTCTATGTGGAATAATTTGCTAAAGTATCATATTTAATTATACATTTTTAGTCAATGTAACTAAATCTGCCAAATAAAGTGAGTTAGGTTATATTTCGATTATTTTAAAGTACTTAATAATTGTTGTGCAAAGTATATTTTAAGCAAAAATGTTTACCTATTGTTTAATAACGTTATTATCATTAGTGTTCTATGTGTTCAAAATCTCGTTATTGTTGATCTCAATTAGAAGTCTGTACGGTAGCATGATTCTATGTGGAATCAGTTGCTAAAGTATAAAAGTAATTCATTATAAATTTTTAGTGAATGTTACTAAATCAGTCAAAAAAAGTGAGTTCGGTGATATTTCGATTATTTTAAAGTACTTAATAATTGTTAAAGTGTAGAGTATATTTTACGTAAAAATGTTTGCCTATTGTTTAACTTTATTATTATTCATGAGTGTCTATGAATGTGTTCAAAATCTCGTTATTGTTGATCTCAATTAGAAGTCCGTACTTAGCTTGATTCCATATGGAATCATTTGCTAAAGTAATTCATTTTTAGTCATAGTTACTAGATATTCTACTTCAGTTGTTTGAGTATTAAAAAGGCTCAACTTTACTTTATGTTTCTAAAAGTTTGCGTTGTTAATTTTGCTAATATTCATATAAAATTAATAAAAAATCATCGATTGATTTTATTATTTTCTCATTATCCTATTCAAGTATATCATTAACCCATTGCAGTTTCTCATTATCCTGGTAGTAAAGTCTAATTAACCTGTCCATACAAATTTCAAATGGCCATATATTCTAAGGTTTTTCCAATTTCTTGTTCCCTCCCATTGATTTGTATTTGATTTTGCATAAATAATCATAACTATTTCACAAACAGTTTAAAATCGAAATAAAAAAATATTTCATCTAAAGTGCCAATTTTTTGAGAATCAGCCTATTGGTTAGAAAAACCCTAAAGCGTGGCCCGATATAAACTCGATCGGTTTTAATGTTGTATATTTTCCATGGAATCCTCAATGGCCGGAACTTGCCCGGTTTTTTAAGCGTGAGCACGCGCGAGCCAGCGCGAGCACGCGCGATATCGCGCGGGCCGGCCGATGACACGCGAGAATCGTGTTTCCGTTGCAGAGTTATACCCCTTCTATACGGTCGGGTGGTTGGGCCAACCGAGAGGGATGCAGCTATTTGTAGGAACGAGATCTAAATATTACTATCTCATTCTGACAGATAGCTGCGTCCTTCTCGGTTGGCCCAACCGCCCGACCGTATAGAAGGGGTATAAATTTATAAACACTTTATATAAGCAGCAATACGGTTCATTATTATAATAACGAAATTTTCAATTCTCGTCTCGCACATCCTCGCCAATCCGTACTGTTTCCACCGAAGATGCGCTAGGAGAGAATATAAATTTTGCCATATAAATTTCAATTCTATTGAGAGGCCAAGTTAATCTAAAACGTGTTCGACGCTGTTAAGCACAAGGGTAGGCGTGGCGATTGAAATAAACTCCAAAATTGTGATCCTTAACGTCGCAGTATTTATTATCAAATAAATTACAACGTTGGTTCGTCGGAGTGAAAAAATAATATACAATTATTATATGCACTCGCGGATTACAATTTACAGTGTCGTCGGTTAGCAGCACGCACAGAGAAGGTTAGACATATTAAAAAGGAAACGGAAGACCCGAAATTGACATATTGTCCAGTGACAGACAGAATGACAGATGCGTTATGTTACATGCATACATACATTTTTTTTTTTTTTGGATTTTATGGCCTGGTTGCAGAGACCACATACATACATACATCTTAACAAATTCTCCAGGGGCACTTCACTTAGAACATTTTACGACGATTTTTATAGAAAACGACACACTGAATTTAGTTCGAACAATGTATTAAGCTATGTTCACACCAGTGCGCTTTCATGTTAATTGGCGCTTTCAACTTTCAATTCGTTCAGCTCGCATTCAATATGAGGGTGACACTGAATCTTCAATAAAATCCAATGTTTTGACTTTATCTTCCGCCATTTTATTTGCAAAATGTTGCACGTCAACACAACGGTGACGGATCAGCGTGCGCTACGGGCTTGAGCTGCTGTGAAACCAGTTTGAGCGAATGCGTTATTGAAGCGCTGTGGTTGCAGAGTCATGCGTCATAGGAAAACGCAAGATAAACGTGAAAGCGCACTGGTGTAGACATAGCTGTAAAGATGGCAGCAGCATCGTTACACTTCGTTCAGAAACTAAGAGGTTTCAACTGCCAAAGTGATGTAAAATTTCTGAACGAAATGCATCAGTTTGTTAGAGACCAGGGGGGCACACTTAGATTGGTTCCCATTTTCATTGACGGCAGTGACCTCTGGAGTGTTGATGAAAATACGAAACGTCAACTGTCAAACATGTGTCAGTCTTATGTAGCGTTGCCATATGGAAAAATTAAATGTCTTGACATTTCTTGTAACAGAGATTTGGCGTAGCTTGAACGACGCCCCTTAGAGTTAATTAAGATATCTTTAGCTGTAATTTATCCTATTTTAAATTGTTTTGAAAGAAATACTATTGCTTTTTTTATTACTTACGACTTTTATGTATCCTTTAATTAATTAAAACTTTGTAATAAATATATCACGTAAACATTTTTTATGGGGTCATTCCTTAAAATCCTGACAATTGCCAAGTCCGGCCGCAATCCGGACAAAGGGTCAAAAATCGTGACATGTCCGGACAAATCCTGACGTATGGCAACCCTAGTCGAATGTCAGTCGGTCAAGCGTTGTCTGTGCGGAAATGCGTTTCTCTGAGTGCTCTCATTATTAAATGTATTGCTGAATACTTTTTTATTGTGACACCATAGAACCGCGTCATAATAAAGTGACATACTGTAAGGCACAAAATGGATATCACTTTATTACGAAACGGTTCTATGGTGAGTCGCAATATAATGTTTCGGTGGTAAACTGTACGATACATGCCTAGGTACGTATGTATAGTATAGCTTTACTTCAACCACAGCTTTCTAGGTGGCAGCACTTATCATACATGTAAGTTTGACCGTAGAGTTGCCACTCTTTTGTATAGTTACTTCTCTTTGGTGCAAACGGCGTTTGACTTGACTTTTGTTCCCCCAATGAGATAGGTAGTGGGTGTTTGTTGTACAGTGGATGTAAGGAAGCCGTTCAACTTGGTGTTAATACTTGGGTTAAATGTTTCACTCGTGACTTAAGGAAGGGCTCTCATAAAACCTCAACCATAAAGGTAAACATTACGGAAATCTGCAATCGGTTATCCCTATCAAACCGTGGTTTTTCAAAAACGGAATTTTTTCTCCCGTTTTTCTAGCTAAATTGAAAATAAAATACAGCTCAATCTGTAAGTGCGGTCTGGCTGAAGGATTGTTATTTTTGGGTTGTCCTTAAATCTTGGTCCCTCTGTAAAATATACTCCCATACAGTATTAGTCGTCCAATTATTGTCAATTTTCTGTTAACATTGGTTTTACTCCGTTTTGTAGCATTTTAAATAACTTTCTCACCAAAAATAATATTAAGCTTTTACTAATATTTATTCTCATGTACCTACTTTATGTTTATATAAAGGGTATGCTGGTACACCATCGAACATCGTAAACGCACTGTGCATGACTGAATGTCAAACAGCAGTGCACTAGCCAACCTCGACACTGCCAGAATCATCATAAGTGTTTATGGGTCCCATATTTTCCCAAAAATTGAATTGAATAGACTCGTGTTCCCCGAAGCTGCTCTATGTCGTCGCCAGCGACCGTGCGCGTGAAGGAGGAGCGGGAGTGGGTCGGCGCGGGCGACGCGGACGACGCGGCGGGCTTGTGCTCCGAGCACGAGGTCAAGGACGAGCTCGAGCTGGGCGAGGAGCGGCTGCAGCCGCAGGACATCGCCTTCGCACTGCACGGTGAGTGCTGCTGAAGGAAAAGCTGGAGCGAGATAGTGTTGAGTTGATTGATTGCCATTCTTCCTTTCGAAAACTGGCAGAATGAGTGATATGGATTAATTCAGAATTAGTAGTCTGCAAGTACTGAAGATATCAAATTGAAATTTGGTATAGTTGAATAATGTGTGTGCCCGCATATATTTATAAATAAAAAACCTAACTGGAGAATCTGGGGTGCAAAAGGGGGGTTAAAAATTGAAAGTAAAATGATTATAGCAAATGGAGCATCACATGAAAGGGCTTGATTTGCACGTGTTAAAACTATGTTTTTTAAGTTTTTGTAATTCGGTTCTGGATTTATAAAAAATGACCGTTCCCTCTTATCTCTGAAGTTTACGGGCCCAAAAATCTGAAATAAATAAAACTTATACACATTTACCTATATTTTATAGGAAAAGTAAAACCAGCTGTAGGATTTTATATGAAAACTATTAACTATAATTTCCAACTTTGAGGTCATAAAATTTTGCATTTTGTAATGGAAACCGATATCACTTGGGCTCTTTGCGGGGTTTTCTTGATCTGACTATATTTGACTACCATATATTTTGACTTTGCTCGCGTTTTCATGTTATAGAAGACAATATGTGCAAAAAAAAATCTCAGATTGTCCAGTCCAAAAAAATTGTTCACGATTGCTGAGTTTTTTTTCATTATTAAGGGCTTGCTATAGACACCTCGATCGGCATCCTAGCTTGAGGCGTTCACGTGATAAATCGCCTTTAAAATATGAATACTTCAATAATCCTATCTCTATTGCGCACGGCCGCTAGTTATTAAACTAGAAAATTTCAAAAGTCTACTTTCAAAACTTGTTTCGTTTATTCCAATGGATTACCTTATTGTTTACAGAGTTATTGTAATTTTTTGATTTTGCTTAATTTCATTACATCAAAAAGATTGACTTGAAAATTCGCTACTATGAAGAAATGTCTAGTGTGAAAATGATCTAACAAGTACTTTAGATCCTAACAAACAATAACCGAGTTAAAAACCCCCGATATCAGCGCCTAAAAAAACCTCTGAGCAATGAGCAAAAACTTTAACGGGCTCCGAGCATGCAGGTACATATTCACTGGAGAGACTTCGTCACTAAAAGATTTCAAGTGTTAAAAAATCCCGACAAAATCGTGATCAGAGCTCATAACGTCTAAACGGCTTAACGGATTTTCATCAAACAAAGCTAATAACACTCGATTAAGTCACCTTTCTAATAAAATAAATTAAATCAAAATCGGTCCATACGTTTAGGAGCTACGATGCCACATACACACAGATACACACGTCAAACTTATAACACCCCTCTTTTTGCCTCGGGGGTTATAAATAATAACCTTTGATAGAAGCCGGTGCAGCAGACTCTTCACTTACATAGGTATAAATAAATAAATAAAATAAATATCAGGGGACAATCTCACACAAATTGACCTAGTCCCAAACTAAGCTCTACGCTTGTACTATGGGTACTAGACAACGATAAACATACTTATATAGAGAAATACATACATAAATACATAGAAAACATCCATGACTCAGGAACAAATACTCGCGCTCATCACACAAATATTTGTCCATACCGGGATCCGAACCCGGGACCGCGGGACCGGGGTATACATATATAGGATCCCTAACGGTGAGTAAAATTGATGAACACGTTTTTAATAAGGGTCCCACAATGTTCCGTAAACTAGGATAGTCTTATTTTAAAGCGAACACGATAGCACAAGAAGAAGTCACACGCGCACACGAGAGGGAAGTCACAACATGAGAGGAAGAGTCAAAGCAGGATGGAAAGAATAGCTAATAAATATAAAAGCGGAGCACAAGCGGCGAACATCTCGCGTGGTTTAGCTGGTAAGCTCGAGTGACGTGGGTTCGCCGTCGCGGTCGAGATCGAACTGGCTCCTGCTGCCCCGGCGCGGGCGCAGGCGCGGCGAGTACAACCGGTAAAGGTGTCGGTTGGTAGCCGACTGCACGCGGCAGCAGCAGGCAGCACGTGCCGCGCGGCACTACTAGTTTGTATGTATTTCTATGAAATTCCCTCCGTAGCTAGCGGCACGTAGCTAGCGACGCGTCGCCGAGCGGCAGGCGACACTTACGCCCGACTGCAGATCAGTAGTGCCGCTGACGCCGGAGCAACGACACGTCTTTGGCTCGATTTCTTTTCGGATTAAACTTAATATATCGCTTTTCAAATGTTTATTGATCAGTACTGAATAAGTTCATTCACTTGCTCTGCATTTCAGCATAGGACGTGTGGCTTTTCGTCTTCTTCTGTATAATAAAAACAAGTCATCATCATCTTCCTCTTCTAATAAAAGATATAAAAAATTGCGATCACTATTCTCGGACACATCAGACATCTTGTTTCACGGAACACTCGGAACCAACTGAATGCCGTCTGCAGTTGCCGTCTGCAGTTGCTGTCTGCAGTCGGGTTTGAATTCATGACTGCACGCGGCAGCAGCCGACAGCACGTGCCGCGCGGCATGTGCTGTCGGCTGCTGCCGCGTGCAGTCGGCTACCAACCGACACCTTAACTCGCCATGCGTACACCTCTGCGCGCAAGTTTGATTTTAGCCGGGTTCGGCAGGGGAGGTTGATGTGTTTTTGATGAATTTTAAATATGTTAAATAATATTTTTTTCTCTCAATAAAATAAAATTTGACCCTAATAAATTTATCAATAGTAATGTTGCTTTGAAATTAGTTGAGTAATAAAATAATGTAATGAATAGAGGTATACAATCAACTACATTTATTGTACTACAGTTTATGTTTTAAATGAAAAGACCTGATTTAAATTAACCTCGCCACTATAAAGGTATAATTTTTCCTGTTAAATATTACTAGCGTCACTACCTTAAGGGTTCTGGCAGAATACCAGTGCTGTGGCTTTCCGCAGTTTTATGCTGAGCCAGCGCCTATTCTTCGCATCATCACATGACTCTTCTTCTAATCTCCAAATTTCAAATTTGAATTTATCTCTAGTTTTAAGTTCTCATATAGTTAGTTATACTGTTTAAATTGCATTAACCTGTTCATATTCTTTTGTAAATCGTGTTGGCCTTAAAGGTCATGTATGTTTGTGAAGAATAAAGATGTTTATCTATCTATCTATCTTTAAGTTTATGATGTTGTATTGTTCGGTTTCAGAGTCGTTGAGCGAAGTGAAAGCTGGCGTGGTGTCTCGGGCGCCGCCCGCGGCCGCCGGCGCCGAGGCGGCTCGCGCGCAGGAGGCGCTCGCCGCGCTCAGGCCCTGCTCCGTCAAACTCGAGAGCGTTCCCGTCGACCAGCTCCTGCATGCGTGCACTACTTGCCACAAGACATTCCTCCAAGAAGCCAGTCTGCTCACTCACGCGTGTGCTCGTGGTGGCCGTCAAACTCTTGCGAAAAGCGCTGTCAGCGATAAAACGAGAAAATATATCTGTGATAATTGCGGGGAAAACTTTATTTTGAAGACTTCTTTAATTCGGCATCTTCAACTTCACCAAGAGGAACCTTACATTTGTAACATTTGCGAGAAATTGTTCACTAATATCTCCGCCCTTCGTAATCACAAGCGAGCTCACTACACGTGCAGTATTTGCCAAAGAGAGTTTGAACAATTGGGAGTTTTAAACAGACACAAGAAAACTCACTCGAAGGAAAAACCGTACTCTTGCGACATTTGCAACAAAACGTTTAAGCTACGGAGTTACTTGGACATGCACAAACTGATTCACTCCGGAATAAAAAACCACGCTTGTGATGTCTGTAAGAGAGCGTTTAGCCATAGTTCTCATTTGACCCGGCACATGCGGATTCACACTGGAGAGAAACCATACTCCTGCGACGTCTGTAAGAAAACGTTTTCACAGAGCTCCTCGCTAAATTCGCACATGCTTACTCACACGGGGGCCAGCCCCGAACCGGTGTCTTGCGAAATCTGTAACAAACAGTTTAAGCATCGCCGGTATTTGCCGGTACATATTAAGAGGATGCACTCGGGGATCAAACCGCACTCGTGCGATATTTGTAAGAAAGCGTTTTCGACTCCCTTCGAAGTAGCTAGGCACATGCTCAGCCATACAGGGGCCAAACCGCACTCTTGCGAAATCTGTAAAAAGCGGTTCAGGCTTCGCCGGAAATTCAACAATCATATGCTGGTTCATTCTCAGCCCTACGTCAGATTCTTTCCTTGCGACATTTGCAGCAAAAAGTTTACGATACGCGCAAGTTTGTTGTCGCATAAACACATTCACGAAGCGAAGAAACACGCTTGTGATGTGTGTAAGAAAGAGTTTACGTGGCGTGTTGACTTAGTTACCCACATGTTTGTTCACTCGGGGATCAAACCGTACTCGTGCGATATTTGTAAGAAAGCGTTTGCGACTCGCGCTAGAATAGCTGCTCACATGCTCGTCCATACAGCCTATTTCCACCAAAAATTGCCATCGCGAGCCAGCGCGGGTCGGCGCGATACCGCATGACCTAGACACGGCAGTGGGTCCGGAAAAGTTCTAAGAAAATGTATAAAATATTGATTTTATTCAGTTGTTTAATTCGGTAACACATTCACATAACATACAAATTGAAATATACTAATAATATCGTGTGGTGGTAATCGTCTTGCGTCAAGCGCATTCAATATGAGGGTGACACTGAATCTTCAATAAAATCCAATGTTTTGAATTTATCTTCCGCCATTTTATTTGCAAAATGTTGCACGTCAACCCAACGGTGACGGGTCAGCGTGCGCTACGGGCATGAGCTGCTGTGAAACCAGTTTGAGCGCATGCGTTATTGCAGCGCTGTGGTTGCAGAGTCTTGCGTCAGAGGAAAACGCAAGATAAACGTGAAAGCGCACAGCACTGCTAGCACATGTGCACAAGCGACATAGCTCGCGGCGCGAGAAACCCTTGTCGCGGCTGTCAATTCTTTCTCTCCGCTGTCAGTTATCTCGATTTCGGTAGCACAACTTGACGTATCGAGATATTCCCTTCAAGCGAGAAAGCTATCTCGCGGGCGGGACGTATGTGTTGCCTTCTATGAAGAATATATTCTACTAATGCTATATTCTTTTATGGCAACACTGAATCGGTAATAAAAATGTGCTTTTCCCTTCGTTTTTTGAGTGAACGGCAAGCCTTACGCGGGTCGCTAGGGGAGGTGCCCAACGTCATGTGTCAAATTTCGCGAAATGTCATGTGTCAAACTGATTATCAACAATATCAACATGGATGCTGAGCGTAGTGTAAGTATTTCGATTATTACTTTAGTGGCTTCTGACTTTACGCAAAAGTTATTTCCTTTTATTTTGGCGAAATATTTTAAATAACTGTATTACTGGTATAAACATTCATGCTTTTCTCACCGGTTCTGTGATAAATTGAACATCGTTCCAGATGTTGTATTCTTTTCAAATAATTTTTGTATAAATGTTATTTCAGAGTAAGAAGCACGCCACGCATGAGCGTTTGCCGCGGGGGAATGTACCACACCTACCTACTAACCCTACTCAGTGTCAAGTTAAAAGACCTACTTATTAACGGAGAAGGCCCCGAAAAGTCCGTCAAAGCATGTAAGTAATAGTAGATTAAATTTATCTCCTCGTTGTAATGTAAAAAATTAAATATGAAATTTAAAGGTAATGGGATAGTATTTAGAGGTTGCACAAATTGAGCACTTTGGCGATGGCAAGTTTACAATGTTGATTTTTTTGTAAACAACAAACAATAACTAACTTTTCTGTGGACTTATGTTAAACACTAATGCTTTCGACCATCATCACTGGTTTTTCGTTATGTTAAGGCTTCGGTGAATTGCATAAATATGAAAACAGATTTAAAAAGTTATACAAGGATACAAGCAGTCATTAGAAAATACAAAGTTTGGAAAATGATATTAGGGTATATCATTTTCCAAACTTTGTATGTATGTTCCTAGCTTACAACAATAGTCCAAGGTTTATCATTCATTCATTATAAAAGTAACCAGTTATAAGTATTACAATATGTTAAACAGTACTTACACATATCAATAGGTGGTCAGAAAACCATCATACTTTCAGATAATGTATAAAAACTATTGTTGGATTGGACTATTTTCATTCCAAATTTTATCAAAATCTGTTCAGTGGTTTAGCTGTGAAGGGCAAGAAAAGTAATAGACAAACATACTTTTGCAATTTAAAATATTAGCAGGGATGTTGTATTAGATTAAATTTTTAGCACTTCCAGCTCGCTAGCGCTGGCATCTATGTAACACAGTGGACGCCTTTACATTACTATATTGAATAATATCATACAAAATTTATTTCAGGTACATGCAGCAGAGAGAAGTGCCATGAATCGCCTCTTAGAACACTTGTAAACTTGGAGTTTGCAAGTTGTGTTCACGGATTTCGAATGTACACAACAACTGTGAATTTTTTATAGTTCCATATTGTCATAGTAAATAGTCTTTCGTTTACAGTTTAGCTGTATCTATTTAAAGAAACCAATACATTAGCTTTGTTCAAATACGTTTATATGTGTATATGTTTGTTGTGTAATATTTTCTCCTTATGTGGATGCGCTGCTGTGGTAATCAATAAATTCTAGGGCCAACTGATAGGCCACTGAACTGATTCTAGGGCCAAGTGATTTAGACATATCAGTGTTAACTGTCTGTCTAATATAAAATAATAATAATAATAACTTTATCTCAAATTATTGTGATATGTATATATAATTAATATGTATAATTGGCCAAAAAAGTTGAATTTTGAGGTAAGAAAGTTGTTAACATAATAAGACAAGTTGATTGGTACAGACTATATTTAATTATAATTGCAGGTTGACGATTTATTGTACAATTGAATAAATAATTTAAAGTCTAGATACATAATATTGTATTAAGTATATATTTTTTACATCAAAGTCACTTTTTCTGTTAAGTTGATTACACAAAAATTAGTTCCTTTGCTATGCTAATTATAGCCTATAAATTGTGTAGGTACCTATTCAGTACAAGTACAACATTCCGTTCAATTCAATAAACTACTCTTGTTTAGTTTATTAGAAAACAATAATGGTACTGGAAGTGCCACTGGATGGTCAGCATACACTCGGTGTAGATTTAAGCAGATTATTTTTTGAATAATCCTAATAAATATACTTTGTTCTTAATTAAAATGTCTCTGTATTATTTGGTCCCGACACGTGCCACTGCAGCTCGCAACAGCGTCGGCGCGTCGGACGACGAGCTCTCTCCGACTTTTTCTTCATTGCCGAAGATCTCCCTCAGCTCCCCTCTGCAAACCAATATTAATATTATCTACATATAAATGAAAGTCCCCAGAATGTCTGTCAGAATAATCTCAGAAAGTACTGTGTGGATTTTCATACGGTTTTCACCAATAGAAAGAGGGAGTATCTAGGAAGGTTATCCTACTAATATAATAAATGTGAGAGTTTGGATGGGTGGATGGATGGACGGATGGATAGATGGATGGTGTTTGTTACTCAATCATGCCAGAACGGCTGAACGGATCTGGATGAAATTTAGCACAGAGATTATAGTCTGGAATAGCGCATAGGCTACTTATGATCCCGAAAAAATTGACAGTTCCCAAGGGTGCAGCGATAAACGACTTCTACACGGACAAAGTCGCGGGCAAAATCTGCTACCTATACCTATATACATAGTATGCTATAATATATCAATAATAAACTTACAGAGCTTAGTTTAGGACTAGGTCACTTCGTGTAAGATTGGCCCGTGATACTTATTAATTTTTTTTAATGAAAAAATGTTGTTTATGCCCTATGCCTGTTATTGTAGTTGTGTATATGGATACATCTTATCATCCATTTCCATATCATTGTTAAGTCAAGAGCAAAAATAAATATCCACACAAAGTTGCAAAAATATGGTAACGCAAACTTAGTTACCATAGTAATAAGGGCTGTATACATATTTTTTGAGACTGTATACATATTGGTACCCAATTGACTATCAAAGGTACATTCCCATATCTTTATTGATGCGGTACAGGTGTTGAAACTCATTGTCTAACAGCTCGAAGGGGTTGTTGGCATCCCTTGACCTCCTCCTTTGGATTTTCCTCTGTCGGAGCTTCTCGTCCCGAAAAAGGAAAAATCTTAGAGAAAAATGCCATCCTGAAAAATTACAAACTTCGTCACTACTCACATGTAAAACTACGTTAAAATAACGGATGATACAAATAGCATTTAAGCAAATTTATAATTGTGAACAAATAAACTTACATTGACTATTTAAATGGGGTAAGATTAACCAAAACGTTTATTAAAAATCCGAGATGCGACTAGAGCGAGATATATCTCGCGCGCTTGAAAGCTCGAAGACAATCTGTCGCCTTTTGACGTTGGTAAGCGAGATATTATGTCGCCTTATGAACACTTGTGCTACGAGTTGCGAGAGTATGTCGCCCTTAACTGTCAAGCGACAAAGATTTGTCACTTTGACGTTTGACCGCGAGTCACCAAATTATGTCGCGCGTGTTATGCTACCGATTCGCGAGATAGCTCTATGTCGCGCTTTTTCTCGCTTGTCGCGCAAGTCGCGGGCAGCACGGCTAGCACATCTGCACGGCTAGCACATGTGCCCAAGCGACATAGCTCGCGGCGCGAGAAACCCTTGTCGCGGCTGTCAATTCTTTCTCTCCGCTGTCAGTTATCTCGATTTCGGTAGCACAACTTGACGTATCGAGATATTCCCTTCAAGCGAGAAAGCTATCTCGCGGGCGGGACGTATGTGTTGCCTTCTATGAAGAATATATTCTACTAATGCTATATTCTTTTATGGCAACACTGAATCGGTAATAAAAATGTGCTTTTCCCTTCGTTTTTTGAGTGAACGGCAAGCCTTACGCGGGTCGCTAGGGGAGGTGCCCAACGTCATGTGTCAAATTTCGCGAAATGTCATGTGTCAAACTGATTATCAACAATATCAACATGGATGCTGAGCGTAGTGTAAGTATTTCGATTATTACTTTAGTGGCTTCTGACTTTACGCAAAAGTTATTTCCTTTTATTTTGGCGAAATATTTTAAATAACTGTATTACTGGTATAAACATTCATGCTTTTCTCACCGGTTCTGTGATAAATTGAACATCGTTCCAGATGTTGTATTCTTTTCAAATAATTTTTGTATAAATGTTATTTCAGAGTAAGAAGCACGCCACGCATGAGCGTTTGCCGCGGGGGAATGTACCACACCTACCTACTAACCCTACTCGGTGTCAAGTTAAAAGACCTACTTATTAACGGAGAAGGCCCCGAAAAGTCCGTCAAAGCATGTAAGTAATAGTAGATTAAATTTATCTCCTCGTTGTAATGTAAAAAATTAAATATGAAATTTAAAGGTAATGGGATAGTATTTAGAGGTTGCACAAATTGAGCACTTTGGCGATGGCAAGTTTACAATGTTGATTTTTTTGTAAACAACAAACAACTAACTTTTCTGTGGACTTATGTTAAACACTAATGCTTTCGACCATCATCACTGGTTTTTCGTTATGTTAAGGCTTCGGTGAATTGCATAAATATGAAAACAGATTTAAAAAGTTGTCAAAATCATTGATTGAAATTTTGAACAATGTTCTTTTAGATAAGTAGGACCAAGGATACGAGCAGTCATTAGAAAATACAAAGTTTGGAAAATGAAACACCCTAAACTATGTTCCTAGCTTACAACAATAGTCCAAGGTTTATCATTCATTCATTATAAAAGTAACCAGTTATAAGTATTACAATATGTTAAACAGTACTTACACATATCAATAGGTGGTCAGAAAACCATCATACTTTCAGATAATGTATAAAAACTATTGTTGGATTGGACTATTTTCATTCCAAATTTTATCAAAATCTGTTCAGTGGTTTAGCTGTGAAGGGCAAGAAAAGTAATAGACAAACATACTTTTGCAATTTAAAATATTAGCAGGGATGTTGTATTAGATTAAATTTTTAGCACTTCCAGCTCGCTAGCGCTGGCATCTATGTAACACAGTGGACGCCTTTACATTACTATATTGAATAATTTCATATAAAATTTATTTCAGGTATATGCAGCAGAGAGAAGTGCCATGAATCGCCTCTTAGAACACTTGTAAACTTGGAGTTTGCAAGTTGTGTTCACGGATTTCGAATGTACACAATAACTGTGAATTTTTTATAGTTCCATATTGTCATGGTAAATAGTCTTTCGTTTACAGTTTAGCTGTATCTATTTAAAGAAACCAATACATTCGCTTTGTTCAAATACGTTTATATGTGTATATGTTTGTTGTGTAATATTTTCTCCTTATGTGGATGCGCTGCTGTGGTAATCAATAAATTCTAGGGCCAACTGATAGGCCACTGAACTGATTCTAGGGCCAAGTGATGTAGACATATCAGTGTTAACTGCCTGTCTAATATAAAATAATAATAATAATAACTTTATCTCAAATTATTGTGATATGTATAATTGGCCAAAAAAGTTGAATTTTGAGGTAAGAAAGTTGTTAACATAATAAGACAAGTTGATTGGTACAGACTATATTTAATTATAATTGCAGGTGGACGATTTATTGTACAATTGAATAAATAATTTAAAGTCTAGATACATTTAATATTGTATTAAGTATATATTTTTTACATCAAAGTCACTTTTTCTGTTAAGTTAATTACACAAAAATTTGTTCCTTTGCTATGCTAATTATAGCCTATAAATTGTGTAGGTACCTATTCAGTACAAGTACAACATTCCGTTCAATTCAATAAACTACTCTTGTTTAGTTTATTAGAAAACAATAATGGTACTGGAAGTGCCACTGGATGGTCAGCATACACTCGGTGTAGATTTAAGCAGATTATTTTGTTAAATATCCTAATAAATATACTTTGTTCTTAATTAAAATGTCTCTGTATTATTTGGTCCCGACACGTGCCACTGCAGCTCGCAACAGCGTCGGCGCGTCGGACGACGAGCTCTCTCCGACTTTTTCTTCATTGCCTAAGATCTCCCTCAGCTCCCCTCTGCAAACCAATATTAATATTATCTACATATAAATGAAAGTCCCCAGAATGTCTGTCAGAATAATCTCAGAAAGTACTGTGTGGATTTTCATACGGTTTTCACCAATAGAAAGGGAGTATCTAGAAAGGTTATCCTACTAATATAATAAATGTGAAAGTTTGGATGTATGGATAGATGGATGGTGTTTGTTACTCAATCATGCCAGAACGGCTGAACGGATTTGGATGAAATTTAGCACAGAGATTATAGTCTGGAATAGCGCATAGGCTACTTATGACCCCGAAAAAATTTACAGTTCCTGAGGGTGCAGCGATAAACCACTTCTACACGGACAAAGTCGCGGGCAAAATCTGCTACCTATACCTATATACATAGTATGCTATAATATATCAATAATAAACTTACAGAGCTTAGTTTAGGACTAGGTCACTTCGTCTAAGATTGGCCCGTGATACTTATTAATTTTTTTTAATGAAAAAATGTTGTTTATGCCCTATGCCTGTTATTGTAGTTGTGTATATGGATACATCTTATCATCCATCCCCATATCATTGTTAAGTCAAGAGCAAAAATAAATATCCACACAAAGTTGCAAAAATATGTTAACATAAACTTAGTTACCATAGTAATAAGGGCTATATACATATTTTTTGAGACTGTATACATATTGGTACCCAATTGACTATCAAAGGTACATTCCCATATCTTTATTGATGCGGTACAGGTGTTGAAACTCCTTGTCTAGCAGCTCGAAGGGGTTGTTGGCATCCCTTGACCTCCTCCTTTGGATTTTCCTCTGTCGGAGCTTCTCGTCCCGAAAAAGGAAAAATCTTAGAGAAAAATGCCATCCTGAAAAATTACAAACTTTGTCACTACTCACGTGTAAAACTACGTTAAAATAACGGATGATACAAATAGCATTTAAGCAAATTTATAATTGTGAACAAATAAACTTACATTGACTATTTAAATGGGGTAAGATTAACCAAAACGTTTATTAAAAATCCGAGATGCGACTAGAGCGAGATATATCTCGCGCGCTTGAAAGCTCGAAGACAATCTGTCGCCTTTTGACGTTGGTAAGCGAGATATTATGTCGCCTTATGAACACTTGTGCTACGAGTTGCGAGAGTATGTCGCCCTTAACTGTCAAGCGATAAAGATTTGTCACTTTGACGTTTGACCGCGAGTCACCAAATTATGTCGCGCGTGTTATGCTACCGATTCGCGAGATAGCTCTATGTCGCGCTTTTTCTCGCTTGTCGCGCAAGTCGCGGGCAGATGTGCTAGCCGTGCTGCCCGCGACTTGCGCAACAAGCGAGAAAAAGCGCGACATAGAGCTATCTCGCGAATCGGTAGCATAACACGCGCGACATAATTTGGTGACTCGCGGTCAAACGTCAAAGTGACAAATCTTTGTCGCTTGACAGTTAAGGGCGACATACTCTCGCAACTCGTAGCACAAGTGTTCATAAGGCGACATAATATCTCGCTTACCAACGTCAAAAGGCGACAGATTGTCTTCGAGCTTTCAAGCGCGCGAGATATATCTCGCTCTAGTCGCATCTCGGAGTTTTAATAAACGTTTTGGTTAATCTTACCCCATTTAAATAGTAAATGTAAGTTTATTTGTTCACAATTATAAATTTGCTTAAATGCTATTTGTATCATCCGTTATTTTAACGTAGTTTTACATGTGAGTAGTGACAAAGTTTGTAATTTTTCAGGATGGCATTTTTCTCTAAGATTTTTCCTTTTTCGGGACGAGAAGCTCCGACAGAGGAAAATCCAAAGGAGGAGGTCAAGGGATGCCAACAACCCCTTCGAGCTGCTAGACAAGGAGTTTCAACACCTGTACCGCATCAATAAAGATATGGGAATGTACCTTTGATAGTCAATTGGGTACCAATATGTATACAGTCTCAAAAAATATGTATATAGCCCTTATTACTATGGTAACTAAGTTTATGTTAACATATTTTTGCAACTTTGTGTGGATATTTATTTTTGCTCTTGACTTAACAATGATATGGGGATGGATGATAAGATGTATCCATATACACAACTACAATAACAGGCATAGGGCATAAACAACATTTTTTCATTAAAAAAAATTAATAAGTAACACGGGCCAATCTTAGACGAAGTGACCTAGTCCTAAACTAAGCTCTGTAAGTTTATTATTGATATATTATAGCATACTATGTATATAGGTATAGGTAGCAGATTTTGCCCGCGACTTTGTCCGTGTAGAAGTGGTTTATCGCTGCACCCTCAGGAACTGTAAATTTTTTCGGGGTCATAAGTAGCCTATGCGCCGCTCTGGCATGATTGAGTAACAAACACCATCCATCTATCCATACATCCAAACTTTCACATTTATTATATTAGTAGGATAACCTTTCTAGATACTCCCTTTCTATTGGTGAAAACCGTATGAAAATCCACACAGTACTTTCTGAGATTATTCTGACAGACATTCTGGGGACTTTCATTTATATGTAGATAATATTAATATTGGTTTGCAGAGGGGAGCTGAGGGAGATCTTAGGCAATGAAGAAAAAGTCGGAGAGAGCTCGTCGTCCGACGCGCCGACGCTGTTGGGGGCTGCAGTGGCACGTGTCGGGACCAAATAATACAGAGACATTTTAATTAAGAACAAAGTATATTTATTAGGATTATTCAAAAAATAATCTGCTTAAATCTACACCGAGTGTATGCTGACCATCCAGTGGCACTTCCAGTACCATTATTGTTTTCTAATAAACTAAACAAGAGTAGTTTATTGAATTGAACGGAATGTTGTACTTGTACTGAATAGGTACCTACACAATTTATAGGCTATAATTAGCATAGCAAAGGAACTAATTTTTGTGTAATTAACTTAACAGAAAAAGTGACTTTGATGTAAAAAATATATACTTAATACAATATTAAATGTATCTAGACTTTAAATTATTTATTCAATTGTACAATAAATCGTCCACCTGCAATTATAATTAAATATAGTCTGTACCAATCAACTTGTCTTATTATGTTAACAACTTTCTTACCTCAAAATTCAACTTTTTTGGCCAATTATACATATCACAATAATTTGAGATAAAGTTATTATTATTATTATTTTATATTAGACAGGCAGTTAACATTGATATGTCTACATCACTTGGCCCTAGAATCAGTTCAGTGGCCTATCAGTTGGCCCTAGAATTTATTGATTACCACAGCAGCGCATCCACATAAGGAGAAAATATTACACAACAAACATATACACATATAAACGTATTTGAACAAAGCGAATGTATTGGTTTCTTTAAATAGATACAGCTAAACTGTAAACGAAAGACTATTTACCATGACAATATGGAACTATAAAAAATTCACAGTTATTGTGTACATTCGAAATCCGTGAACACAACTTGCAAACTCCAAGTTTACAAGTGTTCTAAGAGGCGATTCATGGCACTTCTCTCTGCTGCATATACCTGAAATAAATTTTATATGAAATTATTCAATATAGTAATGTAAAGGCGTCCACTGTGTTACATAGATGCCAGCGCTAGCGAGCTGGAAGTGCTAAAAATTTAATCTAATACAACATCCCTGCTAATATTTTAAATTGCAAAAGTATGTTTGTCTATTACTTTTCTTGCCCTTCACAGCTAAACCACTGAACAGATTTTGATAAAATTTGGAATGAAAATAGTCCAATCCAACAATAGTTTTTATACATTATCTGAAAGTATGATGGTTTTCTGACCACCTATTGATATGTGTAAGTACTGTTTAACATATTGTAATACTTATAACTGGTTACTTTTATAATGAATGAATGATAAACCTTGGACTATTGTTGTAAGCTAGGAACATAGTTTAGGGTGTTTCATTTTCCAAACTTTGTATTTTCTAATGACTGCTCGTATCCTTGGTCCTACTTATCTAAAAGAACATTGTTCAAAATTTCAATCAATGATTTTGACAACTTTTTAAATCTGTTTTCATATTTATGCAATTCACCGAAGCCTTAACATAACGAAAAACCAGTGATGATGGTCGAAAGCATTAGTGTTTAACATAAGTCCACAGAAAAGTTAGTTGTTTGTTGTTTACAAAAAAATCAACATTGTAAACTTGCCATCGCCAAAGTGCTCAATTTGTGCAACCTCTAAATACTATCCCATTACCTTTAAATTTCATATTTAATTTTTTACATTACAACGAGGAGATAAATTTAATCTACTATTACTTACATGCTTTGACGGACTTTTCGGGGCCTTCTCCGTTAATAAGTAGGTCTTTTAACTTGACACCGAGTAGGGTTAGTAGGTAGGTGTGGTACATTCCCCCGCGGCAAACGCTCATGCGTGGCGTGCTTCTTACTCTGAAATAACATTTATACAAAAATTATTTGAAAAGAATACAACATCTGGAACGATGTTCAATTTATCACAGAACCGGTGAGAAAAGCATGAATGTTTATACCAGTAATACAGTTATTTAAAATATTTCGCCAAAATAAAAGGAAATAACTTTTGCGTAAAGTCAGAAGCCACTAAAGTAATAATCGAAATACACTACGCTCAGCATCCATGTTGATATTGTTGATAATCAGTTTGACACATGACATTTCGCGAAATTTGACACATGACGTTGGGCACCTCCCCTAGCGACCCGCGTAAGGCTTGCCGTTCACTCAAAAAACGAAGGGAAAAGCACATTTTTATTACCGATTCAGTGTTGCCATAAAAGAATATAGCATTAGTAGAATATATTCTTCATAGAAGGCAACACATACGTCCCGCCCGCGAGATAGCTTTCTCGCTTGAAGGGAATATCTCGATACGTCAAGTTGTGCTACCGAAATCGAGAAAACTGACAGCGGAGAGAAAGAATTGACAGCCGCGACAAGGGTTTCTCGCGCCGCGAGCTATGTCGCTTGGGCACATGTGCTAGCCGTGCAGATGTGCTAGCCGTGCTGGTGTATACATAGCTGTAGAGATGGCAGCAGCATCGTTACACTTCGTTCAGAAACTAAGAGGTTTCAACTGCCAAAGTGATGTAAAATTTCTGAACGAAATGCATCAGTTTGTTAGAGACCAGGGGGGCACACTTAGAATGGTTCCCATTTTCATTGACGGCAGTGACCTCTGGAGTGTTGATGAAAATACGAAAAGTCAACTGTCAAACATGTGTCAGTCTTATGTAGCGTTGCCATATGGAAAAATTAAATGTCCTGACATTTCTTGTAACAGAGATTTGGCGTAGCTTGAACGACGCCCCTTAGAGTTAATTAAGATATCTTTAGCTGTAATTTATCCTATTTTAAATTGTTTTAAAAGAAATACTATTGCTTTTTTTTATTACTTACTACTTTTATGTATCCTTTCATTCATTAAAACTTTGTAATAAATATATCACGTAAACATTTTTTTATGGGGTCATTCCTTAAAATCCTGACAATTGCCAAGTCCGGCCGCAATCCGGACAAATGGTCAAAAATCCTGACATGTCCGGACAAATCATGACATATGGCAACCCTAGTCGAATGTCAGTCGGTCAAGCGTTGTCTGTGCGGAAATGCGTTTCTCTGAGTGCTCTCATTATTAAATGTGTTGCTGAATACTTTTTTATTGTGACACCATAGAACCGCGTCATGATAAAGTGACATACTGTAAGGCACAAAATGGATGTCACTTTATTATGAAACGGTTCTATGGTGAGTCGCAATATAATGTTTCGGTGGTAAATTGTACGATACATGCCTAGGTACGTATGTATAGTATAGCTTTACTTCAACCACAGCTTTCTAGGTGGCAGCACTTATCATACATGTAAGTTTGACCGTAGAGTTGCCACTCTTTTGTATAGTTACTTCTCTTTGGTGCAAACGGCGTTTGACTTTTGTTTTGTTCCCCCAATGAGATAGGTAGTGGGTGTTTGTACAGTGGATGTAACGAGGCCGTTCAACTTGGTGTTAATACTTGGGTTAAATGTTTCACTCGTGACTTAAGGAAGGGCTCTCATAAAACCTCAACCATAAAGGTAAACATTACGGAAATCTGCAATCGGTTATCCCTATCAAACCGTGGTTTTTCAAAAACGGAATTTTTTCTCCCGTTTTTCTAGCTAAATTGAAAATAAAATACAGCTCAATCTGTAAGTGCGGTCTGGCTGAAGGATTGTTATTTTTGGGTTGTCCTTAAATCTTGGTCCCTCTGTAAAATATACTCCCATGCAGTATTAGTCGTCCAATTATTGACAATTTTCTGTTAACATTGGTTTTACTCCGTTTTGTAGCATTTTAAATAACTTTCTCACCAAAAATAATATTAAGCTTTTACTAATATTTATTCTCATGTACCTACTTTATGTTTATATAAAGGGTATGCTGGTACACCATCGAACATCGTAAACGCACCGTGCATGACTGAATGTCAAACAGCAGTGCACTAGGCAACCTCGACACTGCCAGAATCATCAGAAGTGTTTATGGGTCCCATATTTTCCCAAAAATTGAATTGAATAGACTCGTGTTCCCCGAAGCTGCTCAATGTCGTCGCCGGCGTCCGTGCGCGTGAAGGAGGAGCGGGAGTGGGTCGGCGCGGGCGACGCGGACGACGCGGCGGGCTTGTGCTCCGAGCACGAGGTCAAGGACGAGCTCGAGCTGGGCGAGGAGCGGCTGCAGCCGCAGGACATCGCCTTCGCGCTGCACGGTGAGTGCTGGTGTAGGAAAAGCTTGAGCGAGATAGAGTTGAGTTGATTGATTGCCATTCTTCCTTTTGAAAACTGGAGGAATGAGTGATATGAATTAATTCAGAATTACTAGTCTGTAAGTACTGAAGATATCAAATTGAAATTTGGTATAGTTGAATAACGTGTGCGCCCGCATCTATATATAAATAAAAATATATGAAAATAGTTTTACAGTACCTAACTGGAGAATCTGGGGTGTAAAAGGGGGGTTAAAAATTGAAAGTAAAATGATTATCGCAAATGGAGCATCACATAAAAGGGCTTGATTTGCTCATGTTAAAACTATGTTTTTTAAGCTTTTGTAATAGTTTTGGATTTATATAAAATGACTGTTCCTCCTTATCTCTGAATTTTACGGGCCAACAATCTGAAATAAATAAAACTTATACACATTTACCTATATTTTATAGGAAAAGTAAAACCAGCTGTAGGATTTTATATATCAATTATAGTTAATAGTTTTCATATACTTATATGAAAACTATTAACTATAATTTCCAACTTTGAGGTCATAAAATTTTTCATTTTGTAATGGAAACCGATATCACTTGGGCTCTTTGCGGGGTTTTCTTGGTCTGACTTTATATTTGGCTACCGTATATTTTGACTTTGCTCGCATTTTCATCTTATAGAAGACAATATGTGCAAAAAAAAATCTCAAATTGTCCTGTCCAAAAAAATTGTTCACAATTGCAGAGTTTTTTTCATTATTGTCATTAAATCCAATATTGTGTGAGGTATTTTTATAACTACTTAAGGGCTCTCTATAGAGACCTCGATCGGCATCCTAGCTTGAGGCATTCACGAGATAAATCTCCTTTAAAATATGAATACTTCAATAATCCTATCTCTATTGCGCACGGCCGCTAGTTATGAAACTAGAAAATTTCAAAAGTCTACTTTCAAAACTTGTTTCGTTTATTCCAATGGATTACCTTATTATTTACAGAGTTATTGTGATTTTTTGAGTTTGCTTAATTTCATTACATCAAAAAGTTTGACTTGAAAATTTGCTACTATGAAGAAATGTCTAGTGTGAAAATTATCTAACAAGTACTTTAGATCCTAACAAACAATAACCGAGTTAAAAACCCCCGATATCAGCGCCTAAAAAAACCTCTGAGCAATGAGCAAAAACTTTAACGGGCTCCGAGCATGCAGGTACATATTCACTGGAGAGACTTCGCCACTAGAAGATTTCAAGTGTTAAAAAATCCCGACAAAATCGTGATCAGAGCTCATAACGTCTAAACGGCTAAACGGATTTTCATCAAACGAAGCTAATAACACTCGATTAAGTCACCTTTCTAATAAAATAAATTAAATCAAAATCGGTCCATACGTTTAGGAGCTACGATGCCACATACACACAGATACACACGTCAAACTTATAACACCCCTCTTTTTGCCTCGGGGGTTATAAATAATAACCTTTGATAGAAGCCGGTGCAGCAGACTCTTCACTTACATAGGTATACATATATAGGATCCCTAACGGTGAGTAAAATTGATGAACACGTTTTTAATAAGGGTCCCACAATGTTCCGTAAACTAGGATAGTCTTATTTTAAAGCGAACACGATAGCACAAGAAGAAGTCACACGCGCACACGAGAGGGAAGTCACAACATGAGAGGAAGAGTCAAAGCAGGATGGAAAGAATAGCTAATAAATATAAAAGCGGAGCACAAGCGGCGAACATCTCGCGTGGTTTAGCTGGTAAGCTCGAGTGACGTGGGTTCGCCGTCGCGGTCGAGATCGAACTGGCTCCTGCTGCCCCGGCGCGGGCGCAGGCGCGGCGAGTACAACCGGTAAAGGTGTCGGTTGGTAGCCAACTGCACGCGGCAGCAGCAGGCAGCACGTGCCGCGCGGCACTACTGGTTTGTATATATTTCTATGAAATTCCCTCCGTAGCTAGCGGCACGTAGCTAGCGACGCGTCGCCGAGCGGCAGGCGACACTTACGCCCGACTGCAGATCAGTAGTGCCGCTGACGCCGGAGCAACGACACGTCTTTGGCTCGATTTCTTGTCGGATTAAACTTAATATATCGCTTTTCAAATGTTTATTGATCAGTACTGAATAAGTTCATTCACTTGCTCTGCATTTCAGCATAGGACGTGTGGCTTTTCGTCTTCTTCTGTATAATAAAAACAAGTCATCATCATCTTCCTCTTCTAATAAAAGATATAAAAAATTGCGATCACTATTCTCGAACACGTCAGACATCTTGTTTCACGGAACACTCGGAACCAACTGAATGCCGTCTGCAGTTGCCGTCTGCAGTTGCTGTCTACAGTCGGGTTCGAATTCATGATAGCACGCGGCAGCAGCCGACAGCACGTGCCGCGCGGCATGTGCTGTCGGCTGCTGCCGCGTGCAGTCGGCTACCAACCGACACCTTAACTCGCCATGCGTACACCTCTGCGCGCAAGTTTGATTTTAGCCGGCTTCGGCAAGGGAGGTTTATGTGTTTTTGATGAATTTTAAATATGTTATAATATTTTTTTCTCTCAATAAAATAAAATAATGTAATGAATAGAGGTATAAAATCAACTACGTTGATCATGCGACCCTTATTTTAAAATTGGAACATTATGGTCTGTCAAATAATGCTCTAAGACTTATGTCTTCTTACCTTAGTGATAGAACACAAACGGTTTTTGTAAACAATACGCAGTCTGTTGGCGCTGCAGTTAAATTAGGTGTGCCTCAGGGCTCTATATTAGGTCCTTTCTTATTTTTGGTTTATATAAATGACTTACCACCCACAGTAAAAAAAAGATAAAAAAGATAAAAGATATTTATTCAGTAAGTAGGCCGCACGGGCACTTTTACACGTCAAAATCTACCAGCGCTTCCCAAGAGGAGACCACTGCTGAGAAGAAGCGCCGCAAGAAACTCAACAGTTAGTCATTTTTTAAATGAAAATATAACAATGTCACTACTTATTCTAACATTATATAAAACTGTAAAAATAAAAATATCTGCGTAGTTTTGCAGGAAAACATGTCAGAATGACTACGAGAAAATTTATATATATATCACACAAAACAGTTTTGACATGTCTTCCTACATAAACCGTGTCCCCTAGACAAGATACAGCGTTTACATGATTTTTATGAGGTATGTACGAGTAGTAGGTAAGCTATTGAACATTAAACATTAGTTAATTTTCTGGTTTAGGCCAAGCATTTTTGTCCGTTAGATAGTCCTCGACCCTATAGTACGCCTTTGACATCAACGACTTTTTCAAGTAATTTTTAAGTGCTGGAAGGGGTAACTCTAAAACTACGTCGGGTAATTTATTATAAAAATGAATGCATTGACCTACAAATGATTTATATACTTTACGGACACGAAACTTTTTTATGGCAATTTTATTTTTATTCCTAGTATTTATATTATGTATATCAGAATTTTTAACGAAAGAGTCTAGGTTCTTAATAACATACATAATATTTTCATAAATATATTGGGATGCTACTGTTAAAATATTAATTTGTTTAAAAAGTTCTCTTAATGAATCACGGGAATTTAAGTTATATATAGAGCGAATGGCCCTTTTTTGTAACACAAATATAGTTTGTATGTCAGCTGCTTTTCCCCAAACCAGAATACCGAATGACATAACACTATGAAAATAACTATGATAAACTAAGCGAGCTGTCTCAACATTGGTAAGTTGTCTAATTTTCCTAACGGCGTAAGCGGCCTTACTTAATTTGCCTGCTAGAACTGCTATATGGGGACTCCATTGCAAATTATTGTCTATAGTTATGCCTAAGAAAAGTGCCCTATCTACCATTTCTAAACACTCGCCATTAAGAAAAATACTAGAATTTACCGGTTTAACATTAGGCAAATCGAACCTAACACATTTAGTTTTCTTAGCATTGAGTAGTAAGTTGTTACTCGTAAACCAATTAAGTACTTTAACAAGTAGATACACTTTGTGATATTGTATTATTTGCTGATGATACATCACTAATTTTCAAGGTAGACCGTAAATCCGACGACTACAGTAGGATAAACGCCACGCTTGTTAAAGTACTTAATTGGTTTACCAGTAACAATTTACTACTTAATGCTAAGAAAACTAAATGTGTTAGGTTCGTTTTGCCTAATGTGAAACCGGTAAATTCTAGTATTTTTCTTAATGGCGAGTGTTTAGAAATGGTAGATAAGGCACTTTTCTTAGGCATAACTATAGACAAGAATCTGCAATGGAGTCCCCATATAGCAGTACTAGCACGCAAATTGAGTTCGGCAGCTTACGCCGTTAGGAAAATTAGACAACTCACTAATGTTGAGACAGCTCGCTTAGTTTATCATAGTTAATTTCATAGTGTTATGTCGTACAGTATTCTGGTTTGGGGTAAGGCAGCTGACATACAGACTATATTTGTGTTACAAAAAAGGGCTATTCGCTCTATATATAACTTAAATTCCCGTGATTCATTAAGAGAACTTTTTAAACAAATTAATATTTTAACAGTAGCGTCCCAATATATTTATGAAAATATTATGTATGTCATTAAGAACCTAGACTCTTTCGTTAAGAATTCTGATATACATAATTTAAATACTAGGAATAAAAATAAAATTGCCATAAAAAAAGTTTCGTGTCCGTAAAGTATATAAATCATTTGTAGGTCAATGCATTCATTTTTATAATAAATTACCCGACGTAGTTTTAGAGTTACCCCTTCCAGCACTTAAAAATTACTTGAAAAAGTCGTTGATGTCTAAAGCGTACTATAGGGTCGAGGACTATCTAACGGACAAAAATGCTTGGCCTAAACCAGAAAATTATCTGAAAATTAACTAATAGATAGATAGATAGATAAACATCTGTATTCTTCACAAACATACATGACCTTTAAGGCCAACACGATTTACAAAAGAATATGAACAGGTTCATGCAATTTAAACAGTATAACTAACTATATTAGAACTTAAAACTAGAGATAAATTAAAAATTGAAATTTGGAGATTAGAAAGAAGAGTCATGTGATGATGCGAAGAATAGGCGCTGGCTCAGCATAAAACTGCGGAAAGCCACAGCACTGGTATTCTGCCAGAACCCAGGTAGTGACGCTAGTAATATTTAACAGGAAAAATTATACCTTTATAGTGGCGAGGTAAATTTAAATCAGGTCTTTTCATTTAAAACATAAACTGTAGTACAATAAATGTAGTTGATTTTATACCTCTATTCAATATATTATTTTATTACTTTATCAACTAATTTCAAAGTAACATTAATATTGATACATTTATTTGGGTCAAATTTTATTTTATTGAGAGAAAAAAATATTATAACATATTTAAAATTTCAGAAATATCACGCAGTAGTAATGGGAAAGAATCAAGATAATATTTTTTGTAAGGATAATAAATAAAGCTTGTATTTAATCCTGAAAATGGGCTTTGAGTTGGTATTACGTATAGGTGGAGGGATGTTATTCCAGCCAGGGCTCGGATACCGGTATATTTTTCGAAACGGTTTCGTCTTAAATACCTAAGAACCGATTTGTTTCGGTTTCGTTCGAACGGAACGTTATGGAAAACGTTTTTGCACAGGATCAGGTTTTTTATCGTTTTTGATCAATAAAACGTTTTTAACCGTTTTTTTCCATTTACTGGGTTGTTCGGTACGAAACTACGAATATTAAGAATTTCATTCAGTCAGTTATTTATTTAGTATTTCTCGGCCACGCCGCGCGGCTTTCTTTACTTGTTTCTCAGAAACTGCCCAGCAGGATCAGATAGCATTTTTTACAACATTATGGTGGTACCAATAAATAATCTCGAGAATTTTGGAGAGGTTGCCTATTAACTTTTTTCTACTCGCGTATTATAAACCGCTAATATATACATCGTTAACAGTATCAGAATGCTACCCATAGTGTAACCAAAGCGTGAAAACGGTTCTATAATGAGCGTTGCCATAGTAATAACTGTTCTTTTATAACCATTATAGCATTGTTATTACCATAATTCCGGGTCTTGGCGTTTAGTGAACACTTGAATTTCTAATTTGTATATTAAATCGTTAGAAATATTTTAATAACAATTGAAATTACGTAGATTAAAAACAAAATTGCTTTCGAGAATAATAATGTTTTTGAAATTAAATTTTTATTAAATTACTAAGGGCCGTATTAATAAACTCATCTCAATTCTGATCCCCGTCACAAGATGTGTCAAAAACGACAGTTTTCTATGGATTGACGTTGACTTTGACGTATCTTGAAACGGGGATCACAGTTGAGTTGATACGGCCCACAGTGCATCATTTAACCGAAACTACCGCTCGAAATTCAAATAGACGACAAATCGAATGGAATCATTGTAAATATGTTTTAAAATGTATTTAATTTTAATATAATATAATTAGAAACGTTTTAGTTTTTTTTTACATAGAAATTACCAAGATTTTGTAATAAAAATACAATATAACATAGAAATTTGTATTTTATTTAATATATGTAAGTTAAAATAAATAATAATAAGTAAATAATAACAAGTAATTATAAAATATACAATAAAATACAAAAAAACAGCAGCAATACAGTAAACTTATAAGTATTCATACAAGAAATAATTATTAATAAACAATACTTAATATAAAAGCATAAAATACAAACAATTATTTAAACTACTATAAAAAATAAAAAGAGCACACAATTTACATTTTACTCATTGTCACTGTCAGAATCCGAAAATTCCACGTCTTCGAGATGAAAACCTTCAAACGCGGGATCAGTTGGTTCAGGGCTTTTTAAATAATTCAAAACTTCCTGTGACAACTTTTCCCGCGTTTTTGTACTTTTTCGAAGAGATGAAATTTTAGGATCTGATGTCAAAAGAAGCAAATTCAGTAAATCGGTATTTGTATTAATCCGCGAGGACTTGCGCGTGTGATGCTCGCGTATCTTCCTGATTTCTTTGTGGCGCGCTTCTAATGCTTCTTCTGACATTTGCCCTATCGGAAGTATACACGTAGATATTATGTCAACACCGTGAACCAGTATCTTATGTACTGTCACTGGCATGTAATACCATGAATACAGTTCCAGGTACAATGATTTGGTTTGGCTCACCAAATGACCAAATTTCTCAATATCGACATGATAGCCACATCCTATGACATTGAGAATAACTGCCATTTTTTTTATCAAATTCACGTTAATACCAACAGGTATTATCTGCTGAAATATCTGCTGAAATAACAATTTCAGCAGATATTTCCGCGTTTCTGAAAAACCGCCTAGCAGTATTACCGTCATTCGTTGAACCAAACCCAGGTTTCGGTTTGTCAACAATAAGTCCAAGTTTTTCTTTAAACGATGCTTGGATTTGTTTTTTTCTTTCGTCTACTATCTTTTTATTATTGCCACCTCTCACTTGCCATGACATGATTGGTAGGCGATACGAAATATGTAGTAGACATTCAAAAGAACGAATCCATGCATGCAGTGGTGAAATGCCGAATCTATATGATTCGACATTTACAATTTTCTCCAGAGGCTTGTTCATCTCTGAAGGTTTTGCACCACATACGAAACACTTGGACGTACTGTTGGCTTCTGACACAATATTACAAATACTCCCATCGACCATTGTAAAATGTAAATCATGGCTTATACTTAATTCTAAATCAAAATTACACACTTTAGATGGAACTAAATCAGAAATTAACCGTTCTAATCTTTCCGACTCTTCTTTTACTATATTAGCGTTTTCTTTTACAAAGGCAAACTTTATGGGTCTACAAAATCGCGTGGATCCCGGGCGTGGATTTTGCCAAATAACAGTTCCATCTAAAGTGTGCTTTAGCTGAAGGGGAACTAAACCAACAGACAATAAATATTCATCGTTATTCGACGAATCTGTAAATTTTTGCTTATACAAACTATGCCCCGAGCTACCGTCAAAACCCCACTTGTAAATCATAGTCAATTCTTTGTAAGAAGAGATAAGATAAGATAAAAGATAAAAGATATTTATTCAGTAAGTAGGCCGCACGGGCACTTGTACACGTCAAAATCTACCAGCGCTTCCCAAGAGGAGACCACTGCTGAGAAGAAGCGCCGCAAAAAACTCAATTTTTTTAAATGAAAATATAACAATGTCACTACTTATTCTAACATTATATAAAACTGTAAAAATAATATTAAATATCTGCGTCGTTTTGCAGGAAAACATGTCAGAATGACTACGAGAAAATTTATATATATATCACGATATATGTCAGAATGACTACGAGAAAATTTATATATATATCACACAAAACAGTTTGACATGTCTTCCTACATAAACCGTGTCCCCTAGACAAGATACAGCGTTTACATGATTTTTATGAGGTATGTACGAGTAGTAGGTAAGCTATTGAACATTAAACATTAGTTAATTTTCTGGTTTAGGCCAAGCATTTTTGTCCGTTAGATAGTCCTCGACCCTATAGTACGCCTACTACTACTCGCAATACCTCTTCTTGACATTCCACAATCCTAGCAACTGTATGATCCAACAAAGCCTGCAGTTGTACTTCGGCATGAGTTTCAGTGACCTCTATAAACTCATGTGATGGATAACACAGTTGCTTAGCTTGCTTCAAATTATGAAGGGTGGGGAATGTATCTTTATGTAAACTATTTACGGTAGCTCGAAGCAGTTTATACTTGCTTTCTGACAGTTCTAAATCTAAATACAGAGATAAAGCCTGTTCGGAAGTTAATATTTTCGACTGCAATTCATCACCTGCAGTATTGGCAGCGACAGCTTGCGCTGGTGTTAAAGGGATTTTTTTCACCTCGGAGGCTGCAGCAGAATATCCCTCCGCTCGTAACGCAATCGAATGTGCCAATGAAAGTACCGAAATGGAATGGCTCTCCACCAAGCACTGCACCTTTTTTCTCTTCGTTGACACAGCACACTCATCAAAAACTTTGGGTTTTCTACCACGAGAACTCAGTCCAGGTGTAGGTTCATCTATCGAGATATCTCTCAAAGTAGGTGGCAACTGAAATGTTTCACTCAACCACATGATATTTTCAAAATGTTTCCATATTTTGCCCGGCTTTTGTCCATTTTTTGGATGCGACCATGCAAAATAATTTTCTCTTCAACAAGTAGCTTGTCCTGATCGGAAGAGTTGTCCAAGTCGTAAAATTTAAGAATAGCTTCTCGAACACCACTCATTTTGCACCCTTTAGGGCTTTTGCGCCACGCATAAAAACAATCGGCGTTAGTGATGCTGCGACGTCCATCTGAAAAAAAAATCTCCATGTACGTTCCGAACCGAAAATTGACACTTAAGATACATAATTAGTATCTGTAAGGTTAGACCTATCTCCCAAAAAAGTTTTATTGAGTTTGCAACTACAGATTTTTTTTCTACTCTTTTAATTACAACAAACATGAAAAAAATAGATGAAAAAAACGACAAACTTTAAAGTCGTATCATGTGTAAACTAAAGTAGATTACTTCAAAGAAAAAAAATGTTTAAATAGTACATACCTTGAGTAGAAAGTTCCATAGTTTCCACAAACACAAATTAACAATATACCGAATTATATGTTTTAACTGCAAGGGCAAAAATGCAAATGAATACCCTGTTAACTAATTGCGACATTTTATATTTTTGACCTAGGTGATTAAGTACACATTAATTATATTTCAGAAAAATACCCACGTGTTAATGACCCCTAATTAGTCCTAAATATGTTTCCATTAACCCCTAATTGATTTGTTTACCTTGCCTTTTTTGAATTTCGAGCGGTAGTTTCGGTTAAATGATGTACTGTGCGGCCCTAAGAAAAGATGATTATTCATTGACATGTTATTGGTTACCATGGTTACACTTAATAATATGAATATCAGCAATCATCGACCTGTGGTTTGGTTACCATGGTTACGCTCAATATGCATAATATGGATATCAATAATAGCGTTTCGTTTGGCATACCATTTTTTATAATTAATTGTTGGAACTGTTAAGTGTATTGAAATTTGTAAACATTTAATAGTAAAATTCACAAACTATTAACGCCAATCGAAATAATGAAAATAATCCAGTCATTTTACGGTTTTTAAAACATAAATTTATAATAGCCTGATTTTTTCTACTCTATTTTTATAAGATATTCTAAGACACTACATTCATTAATCCTATAAACTTTCCACCCGGAAGTAGGTATATAAATATACTGTCAAATAAATGACTTTTTTTTAATTAAAAATCGTAATTGAATTTTTTGTGTCTAAGCACAAGAATATTTTTGTCTATAATGAGTTGAAGGTGAAATCTAACAGAATATTTACACGGCAAGCCGCTAAATCAGCAAAATATATGGCTCCGGTTATATATTCTCTTAAATGATAGAAAAAGTTAGTAATAAGTAGTGCTTTGATAAAAATTACATAAAACTATTTATAAATGTTAAAATAGACTGATCAATTTGTATTTTTTATAAGGAATTATTATTTACCACGATTTGCTTGCAACGTTTATATTTATTGTAGTCAACAAGGAATGAAGAAAACTATAGCCAATTACGATTTTTAAATACGGAAATATGCAAAATGAAAACAATATTCTAGCTAATTGAATATAAATGAAACATTCTTAATATTTTTTGTGCGATTCATCTTGATATTATATATAGATAAAATATTAAGTGATTAATATGAAAAAAAAAATAGTTTATAATTATTTTTAGAATGGCGGAAAAAAGATGAGGCCTTTGCCCAGCAGTGGGACACTAAAACAGGCTAAAAAAATTATTTTTCACAAAACTTTCAGGATTTTTTTTCATTTTTTCTTTTAATCATTTATTGACTCAAATTTAGTTGGGTTATGTTTCTACCTAATTACTAGAATTATAATATATCCGATAGACAAGAAATTCAGCTATTATAAATTATTTCCGTTTCACCATACTAGCGTCCGTAAAATTACTGGAGTAAAATGACTTTGCTGACAAGTAATTTGTTACAAGAAAATCAAGGAAAGTATACGGGTCAATTTCCGGGCGTGATTTTTTTTTGTGTCCAAGCTGAAAATCGAGCTGATATATGAGAAAAATATTTTACTGTTTTGGTTTTGTGATGTTAGTTTGAAACAGTTCATAAAATATAATGTCGAAAAACATGAATCAAATCTTCTCATCGTACCAAAAAACGTTAACCTCTACTTTTAATCTTCTTTAAAATGTGTTCAGTGTTGTATCGATATACGTATATCGGAACGCAATAAATGAGAACTCACTATGATAATTCAAAACTGCTACGAAACTCCGGGCTCTGGTAATTACGTATAAAATTTAATTTAAAAGAAGATAATTCAATACTGAGTACACGGTTTTTTCATTTTCATTTTGCACATGATCAATAAAAACAAAAGGTAACTACTGATTGAACTATTTTATTAATAAATTGATTAGTAGTTAATAATATCCAAAATTAGATTATGTTATAAAAAGTAATTTAGGTGGCGTTTAAATTGAGGTGGCACATCAAGTGGTCAGCTCAAATGATTATTCTCAATATCTTCTAAAGTTTTACGAATAATAACATCCCATTATAAATTCCAATTTCAAACATTTTTAACAAATTATCAGAAAAACATTTTTCCTAAAAAAAAACTTTTCATCTCGCCACCGAAATTGGCATAAAATCGTGCACTGTTGAAATTGACCCATACAAAAAAAGTTAGCCATTGTTTATTTTAAGCTTGTAGAAAAACTTATGTATGCAACGATACATAATTAGCTCTAAAGATACTTGTGCCTGTCATTACCATCATCATGCACTCGTAAGTACCTTTAGAGACTTCATTATGTGTCAGTTGCATAAATAACTATTTCTCAAACATGCTCAGAAAGGATGGCATTTCTTTTGAAAAACGAAGACGCGAAGGGCCTCATTTTCTTCCTAGGAGTAAAATAAACGTATGAAAACCCATTTTTGTCCGCTGAGATATTTTTTTTAAAGTGCTGTCAAATGCATACAGAATAAAAAGGACCAAGAAATAAATCTCATACAGCCAAGGCAACTGCTCGTTTTCGTAGCACAGTGCGTGTGTTTTCTTCTTTTTAATTTTTTTTTAAATTGTCTATGGTTAGAAAAAAAAATTAAAAACAAAAACTTATTGAAATTTAAACGTAGAACTTACTGTTGTTGTGTAAAAGCTACAAACATCAAGTCTTCGGCACTTCACGGTATTAAATTTGAATTCTATTGCTGTCAATATTATGTCAAATTCTACAAGTGTGAAATGGTTGAATTGGATCCTTTTCCCTAAGTTACGTCCATTTGTCTGCCACAAGCCCTGAAATATCAACATCTCAAATTCAACAGACAAACATAAATGTTCCTGGAAAACCCATAACAATTTCGTTTACAAATTGTCCTAATATGATTAACATCACTTTTAATATTAATTTTACTTTTTACAAATATCATCAGTATCATTTCCTCACATGTTTGAGAAAAGCATTATATTTGCCTCGGCGGAAACGGGGGGATTGCCTGGCCTTATATTATATAGTGAGCGGGTTCGATGCGTGCCTTCGGCCCCGTCACTTGTGTGCATGGGCCCAACCCGACCAGCATGAACCACATCACGCTCATCAATATTGACACCCAGTTTTGAGGAGATAGCCAAAAATATATGAGTGGGTGATTCCCCTTTAAACTCGGGGACTGCAGTAATTTCTATGTCATTTGACAATGCTTGCTGGTCTCGCTCATTTAAATCCATTTGGAGTCGAGTGATTGTATCCTGAAGGGCAATGGTATTACCACTTGTTTTTTGTTGTTTAGTTATTTCAAGTTCCGTTTTCAAGGTGACGTTTTCCTTTTCCAGATTATCAACTTTTTTTGTTAGAGCCCCAACTTCAGCCTTCAAAACATTTAATTGGGACATAATTGCCTCAGTAGTTGTACAAAAATCCTTTCTTAACTTTTCAGTTGCATAGTTTATGCTATTGTCGAATTCCAATTTAAATTCGGATAATTTTAAGTCCAGTAATGTAGCGAAGTCCTTATACCCAATGACACCATGAGGGTCACTAGAGGGCGTGGATAGTATTTTGCTGTGATCTGGGAACATGGCGTTTGTGGTGTCTAGAGTGTTTGTCAGGTCTAGTAATGACTCGTCACAGGACAATATTGACCTGAGCCGGGCTAAGCTCAGTTTCTCTGACGCTCAAAGCAGCCCCAATAGGACCTCTCAAAGATAAATTGCTCAAGTTTTCCTTAGGTCTTGACTGGTGTAAACTGCGTACAGGGGTGTTTTCAGCACCCCTTCTACGAGATGTGACATTACAACAAGATGGGCATTGCCAAGATTTATTAAGGTCAAGCAGGTTGGTCTTATAGTATTCGCTAGTTATGTTTACACATTCATGGTGATAGGTGCCCTTGCAAAGGACGCATCTTAGTGATTTCGAGCTGCCGACAGGCTGACGACAACCGTGACAGTTCATTTCCCCCTATTGTGATTTTTAGTTTATATTTGTATAACTTTTTGCTATTTTTGATAATATCTTCCCTTGCGATGTTTACCTTCGCTAAAAAAGTAAGCTTTAGTTTGTAAACACGGCCGCGGGCCGTCCCGACCGAGCGCACAAGATGCAACAACCGATGAGTCACCGCTGAGTCATAGCTGCTTACTACCTCACAAAAATCATGTAAACACTGTATATTGTCTAGGGGACACGGTTTATGTAGAAAGACATGTCGAAACTCTTTTATGTGGTTACATATGTGTAGATATATATGTGTATACTTATATACCTGTGTATGTATATATATATATATATGTGTGTGTAAAGAAAGTATATTTTTTTAATCTAGTGTACAGCGCTCTATGGTCGATAAGTAGTGACTGGTTACATACAAAATTTCATAGGTGGCGCTGTCGGTAATGGCGTCCTACGCTGTCGTTAAAACAGGGACTGTCTTGTACGTCGGAGAATAAAACTCACCATGATTTGTGCCTAATGTGTAACAGTAAATAAATTAATGTTATAAAAAGGAATTGTAAGAAATAGACTTCAAATGTCGTTTCTTTGATTTCAGGTGAGATACTACATTTGTTTTAGTTTAAAGATGTAATCATACCTCTGTGTATGTTATGCTAAATAAAGCACTTTGATTTCAGAGCAACCATGTTGTTTATTTGAAGTTACAATTCCGGCTGATTTAATATACCAATTGTCTTATAAAACGACATTTTTGGTTATAATCAAGAATGATGGAGAAACTTCGATTTAAATTTGTAGTATTGGGATCGACGGACGGCAAAACAAATGTGATATGCATAACCTCAATTGAGACACCGGACGCATGTGTTTTTGAGATCCCAGATGAGTTGAAGCCTGCAAGTAAGCACACAGCTATATTGTCTTCAGATGTATTTACTAAAATATAATCATCACTAAAAAAAAGGCACCAAACACGTTCTGTATGGATCCCGCTAACTGCGGATTTAAGGAAAATATACCTAGATGAAGGTGAAAATGTACAGTTTGGGGACCAGTATTTGAATGAAATAACAGAAAATACTGTTCATTCAGAGAAAAACATAAGCAGTGATACCCCTGGGAAAAAGAATATAGGGAAAACAGCAGAAAAGTTTTTGATAGAAAAATTTTCAAACAAAACATCAAGTGCGGACCAGTGGATTAGTGAATTTGAAAATGAGTGTGATAGATTTGAGATTATACAAGATGAAGACAAAATAGGGATTTTAAAACATCTCTTGGAAAAACAGTGCCTAGATTGGTATAGCAGCATGTTGATAAAACTGACGGTGAACTCCGAGTGGGCAGTATGGAAGAACAACTTTTGTGAAACATATGGACATAAAGGTTGGTCCCAAGTCAAATACGCTTTTACATTTAGATTTCAAACTGGGTCATTACTGGAATATGCTACGAAAAAGGAAAGACTATTATTAGAAGTTAATAAACACATTGACACCCAGACAATGATAAATCTTATCGTGATAGGATTACCTGATTATATCATTGATAAAATTGATAAAGAAGATGTAAAATCAACTTCTAGTCTCTACAATGAAATTGGTAGATATGAACACATGGCAAACAAGAAAACTTTCATCAAGAAAAGAAATACCTATGAGTTTAAAGGAAAGTCGGATAAAATAAAGCCATGTATAATTTGTGAGAATTTAAATAAAGGCACCCGGTTCCATACCGAAGAAAAGTGTTGGTTCAAACAGACTGAAGATAATAATAATAATAAGAGAAACTATAAAGCAGTAAACAACGCAGTGATTGATGTTGAACTCAATAATGACCAAAAAAACGAATAACAACACCATTAATTAAAGTCGACCTACTATTAAATTCACAGTTAGAAACTCAGGGAGTATATGATACCGGTTCAAATGTTTCATTAATACATTCGAAATTGGTAAAATTGAAAGGAGAAGAAAATATGAGAAATGATAATCTAACCACAATTAATGGTGTTAAAAAAGCTAAGGGTTTGACAACTATTGACATAAAGTGTTTTGATACTGAAGAAAAAGCAGATGTGTATATAGTTGATGGAGAAGAATTTAAATACGACTTTCTAATGGGACTAGATACTATAAAACAATTCAGACTGACACAGGATGAAAATTTGAAAATTACCCAAAAAAGGAAAGAAATTACTGAAGAAAAAAATAATCCTATGAGCGAGGATACAAAAAAAATCAATACTTCGGCGGAAGTGAAATATGAGATGAACAACTGCTTAATAAACTTTAATGAGCATATAAAAGAAGATGATTTCCAGATAAATATGGGTAACTTGAATATTCAGCAAAAATCAGAAATATATAAACTAATAGACACTTACAAGGCAATATTTGCGAAGGACAAATATGACATTGGTACGGTCAGAGAATATGAAGCACGCATTGATCTACTTGTGGACAAATACTGCACTAAAAGACCGTATAGATGTTCAATTGAAGACAAAAAAGAAATTGAGGAACAAGTAGCAAAGCTACTTGATAAAAATCTTATAGAAGAATCTTATAGTCCATTTGCGGCACCAGTGACATTAGCTTTCAAAAAAGAAGACAATAGAAAATCAAGATTATGCATAGATTTTAGGGACCTCAATAAAATAGTGGTACCTCAGGCTCAACCATTTCCATTGATCGATGACTTGGTAGTTAAGACAAGAGACTCGGTGTATTTCACAACACTGGATATAAATTCAGCTTTCTGGTCTATTCCGTTAAGAGTTGAAGATAGAAAGTTGACCGGATTCGTCACACAAGAAGGACACTATCAATGGACATGTTTACCATATGGTTTGAAGACATCATCGGCTATTTTTCAAAGGATACTAAGTAACATCTTGCGCAAGTATAAGCTTACTGATTTTGCGGTCAACTACATAGATGATATATTGATATTTTCTAAAACGTTCTCAGAACACATTAATCATTTAACACAGTTATTAGAAGCTATAAAAAGGGAGGGTTTTAGATTAAAGTTCACTAAGTGTACATTTGCTTCAGACTCTGTCAAATATCTTGGTCACATAATTCATAATAATACAGTACGCCCAGTAAGAGATAATTTAATTTCAATAAAAAATTTCCCAACACCAAAAACTCAAAAAAATATAAGACAATTTCTGGGGAAAATAAACTTCTATCATGAATATGTACCAAATAGTTCCATAATTTTAGAACCTCTTCATAATTTACTTAGAAAAAATCAGAAATTCATTTGGTCCGAAGATTATCAAGAATCATTTCAAAAAATAAAAGACTTACTGTGCTCACAACCAATATTAGAAATATTCGATCAGAATTTGCCAATAAATATCTACACTGATGCGTCGTTACAAGGTCTGGGAGCTATACTAAAACAAACACAACCGAACGGAAAACAAAAACCAGTAGCATACTTTTCAAAAAAATTAAACCAATTACAAAAGAGAAAAAAAGCGATTTATTTAGAATGTCTAGCTATTAAAGAAGCAATAAAGTATTGGCAATATTGGCTCATAGGGAGGTCATTCACAGTATACTCAGATCATAAACCTTTGGAAAATTTAAATATTAAGTCTAGAACAGACGACGAACTAGGAGAACTAACATGTTATTTATCACAATATGATTTCCAAATAAAGTACGCTCCGGGGAAAAATAATGTAGAGGCAGATGTTTAAGCAGAAACCCGGTCTTAGATGCAGAGGGAGATACTGAAGATCAATTAAAAATAGTTAACATTATAAAATTGGACGATATTCTTACAGATCAGGAAAATAATGAGGACATACAGAAAAATAAAACTAAACTAATATCAAAAAACAATGTTTACTATAAAAAATACAATAAGCATGAAAAAATAATCTTAACAGAAGTTTTTAGTAAAAAACTCATTAAAAATGTACATGAAAACATGTGTCATTTAGGTGTAAAACAAATGCAAAACAAAATCAGTAAATTATATACAGCAATAAATTTAACTATAAATATAAAAAAACATTGTAAAAATTGTGAGACATGCATAAAAAATAAAACAAGGGGACAAAGAAAATATGGTCTCATGTCCCATATAGGTCCTGCCACAAAACCTTTCCAAATAGTCTCAATAGACACGATTGGGGGTTTTGGAGGCTCACGATCGACAAAAAAATATCTTCACCTCCTAGTGGACCACTTCACACGATATGCTTATATTATTACTTCGAAAACGCATAACGCAAGCGATTTCGTTAAATTAATAAATAAAGTGATAGATAGTGATAGAATAGAAATTCTTCTTACTGATCAATATCCAGGTATTAACTCGAAGGATTTCAAAACATTTCTAAACGAAAAATCGATAAAAATGATCTTTACTGCGGTAAATGCCCCGTTTTCAAATGGCTTAAATGAGAGGCTAAATCAAACACTTGTAAACAAAATTAGATGTAGAATTAATGAAAAAAATAATAATAAACTAGCATGGACAACCATTGCTCATGAATTTGTCGGAAAATATAATAGTACAGAACATACAGTTACAGGATATGCACCAAAATATTTATTAGATGGTACCGATGTTTCATTTTTGCCGAAGGAGCTAAAAAACGATAAAATAGAAATAGAGTGGAATACTGATAGGAAAGTAGCATTTGAAAACACAATAAAATCACATAACTATAATAAGCAAGTATATGATAAAAACAGATCTCAATTACACTTAAATATGGGTGATATGGTCTATGTAGAAAATGGCAATAAACTTAATAGGAAAAAATTGGATGAGCTGAAGATAGGACCATACAAAATAGTTGAAAAGATATCAAATTCAATATATAGAATTAATACAGGCCATAGAAAATCAGAGTCAAATCTCTTTCATATCAGTAAACTTATACCAGTATCTGACCAAGAATGAATATGTAAGCCCTCACAAATACTATAATTCAATTCTATAATTAAACATTTTGATGTAATTACTTTTATATGAGAAAATTCTAGGTAAATTTTCTTTTTGGTGGAGGGAGATGTAAAGAAAGTATATTTCTTTAATCTAGTGTACAGCGCTCTATGGTCGATAAGCAGTGACTGGTTACATACAAAATTTCATAGGTGCCGCTGTCGGTAATGGCGTCCTACGCTGTCGTTAAAACAGGGACTGTCTTGTACGTCAGAGAATAAAACTCACCATGATTTGTGCCTAATGTGTAACAGTAAATAAATTAATGTTATAAAAAGGAATTGTAAGAAATAGACTTCAAATGTCGTTTCTTTGATTTCAGGTGAGATACTACATTTGTTTTAGTTTAAAGATGTAATCATACCTCTGTGTATGTTATGCTAAATAAAGCACTTTGATTTCAGAGCAACCATGTTGTTTATTTGAAGTTACAATTCCAGCTGATTTAATATACCAATTGTCTTATATATATATATATATATATATATATATATATATATATATATATATATATATATATACAGGAAAACATGTCAGAATAATTACGAAAAATAAAATATTATTTTATTTTATTTTTCGTAATTATTCTGACATTTTTCCTGCAGAACTACGCAGATATTTTATACTATTTTTATAGTTTTATATAATGCTAGAATAAGTAGTATCATTGTCATAAGTGAATATTCTATTTAAAAAATGACTAACCGTTGAGTTTCTTGCGGCGCTTCTTCTCAGCAGTGGTCTCCTCTTGGGAAGCGCTGGTAGATTTTGACGTGTAAAAGTGCCCGTGCGGCCTACTTACTGAATAACTTTTATCTTTTTTATCTTTTATCTACATTTATAATACTACAGTTTATGTTTTAAATGAAAAGACCTGATTTCAATTTACCCCGCCACTATAAAGGTATAATTTTTCCTGTTAAATATTACTAGCGTCACTACCTTAAGGGTTCTGGCAGAATACCAGTGCTGTGGCTTTCCGCAGTTTTATGCTGAGCCAGCGCCTATTCTTCGCATCATCACATGACTCTTCTTCTAATCTCCAAATTTCAAATTTTAATTTATCTCTAGTTTTAAGTTCTCATATAGTTAGTTATACTGTTTAAATTGCATGAACCTGTTCATATTCTTTTGTAAATCGTGTTGGCCTTAAAGGTCATGTATGTTTGTGAAGAATAAAGATGTTTATCTATCTATCTATCTTTAAGTTTATGATGTTGTATTGTTCGGTTTCAGAGTCGTCGAGCGAAGTGAAAGCCGGCGCGGTGTCTCGGGCGCCGCCCGCGGCCGCCGGCGCCGAGGCGGCTCGCGCGCAGGAGGCGCTCGCCGCGCTCAGGCCCTGCTCCGTCAAACTCGAGAGCGTTCCCGTCGACCAGCTCCTGCATGCGTGCACTACTTGCCACAAGACATTCCTCCAAGAAGCCAGTCTGCTCACTCACGTCTGTGCTCGTGGTGGCCGTCAAACTCTTGCGAGAAGCACTGTCAGCGATAAAACGAGAAAATACTTCTGTGATGATTGCGGGAGAAAGTTTCTTATCAAGACATCTTTAATTCGGCATCTTCAACTTCACCAAGAGGAACCTTACGTTTGTAACTTTTGCGAGAAATTGTTCACTAATATCTCCGCCCTTCGTAATCACAAGCGAGCTCACTACACGTGCAGTATTTGCCAAAGAGAGTTTAAACAATTGGGAGTTTTAAACAGACACAAGAAAACTCACTCGAAGGAAAAACCGTACTCTTGCGACATTTGCAACAAAACGTTTAATCAACGGGGTGGCTTGACCATGCACAAGCTGATTCACTCCGGAATAAAAAACCACGCTTGTGATGTTTGCAAGAGAGCGTTTAGCCGAAGTTCTCATTTGACCCGGCACATGCGAGTTCACACTGGAGAGAAACCATACTCCTGCGACGTCTGTAAGAAAACGTTTACACAGAGCTCCTCGCTAACTTCGCACATGCTTACTCACACGGGGGCCAGACCCGAACCGGTGTCTTGCGAAATCTGTAATAAACAGTTTAAGCGTCGCAAGTGTTTATCGGCACATATTAAGAGGATTCACGTGGGGCTCAAACCGCACTCGTGCGATATTTGTAAGAAAGCGTTTTCGACTCGCAGCGAAATAGCTGAGCACATGTTCGTTCATACAGGGGTCAAACTGCACTCTTGCGAAATCTGTGAAAAGCGGTTCAGGTTTCGCCGGAAATTAAACGATCATATGCTGGTTCACTCTCAGCCCTACGTCAGATTCTTTCCTTGCGACATTTGCAGCAAAAAGTTTACGATACGCGCAAGTTTGTGGTCGCATAAACGTATTCACGAAGCGAAGAAACACGCTTGTGATGTGTGTAAGAAAGAGTATACGTGGCGTTTTGACTTATTAAAACACATGTTTGTTCACTCGGGGATCAAACCGTACTCGTGCGATATTTGTAAGAAAACGTTTGCGACTCACACTAGAATAGGTGAACACATGCTCGTCCATACAGGGGTCAAAGCGCACTCTTGCGGAATCTGTAAGGAACGGTTCAGGCTTCGCTGGGAGTTAGCTAGACACCAGCGGTTGCGTCACTCCCGGCCCGACCACAGACCCCACGCGCGCGACCTTTGCAAGAAAGCGTTTAAGACACGCTGACGTTTGATGACGCATAAGCAGACACACTCCGAAGCACATGCGCATTCGCCACGGAAAAACGATATCCCTGTGACGTGTGTAAGAAAGCGTTTTTGCGTCGCAAATGTCTGACTGTACACCGGCGTATCCACTTGGGGCGCAAGCCGCACCCTTGCGGAATCTGTAAAGGGCAGCGTCCGGCGTCGCTCGCATGTGCTCGACGAGCGGCCCGCCCCCGCCGGCCCGAGCTCTACAGACCCGACGCGCTACAGAGCGCTCGCGGGCTTTAGCCGCCGCCCCGGCCCGAGCGCTACAGACCCGACGCTACAGAGCGCTCGCGGGCTTTAGCCGCCGCCCCGGCCCGAGAGCTACAGACCCGACGCGCTACAGAGCGCTCGCGGGCTTTAGCCGCCGCCCCGGCCCGAGCGCTACAGACCCGACGCGCTACAGAGCGCTCGCGGGCTTTAGCCGCCGCCCCGGCCCGAGCGCTACAGACCCGACGCGCTACAGAGCGCTCGCGGGCTTTAGCCGCCGCCCCGGCCCGAGCGCTACAGACCCGACGCGCTACAGAGCGCTCGCGGGCTTTAGCCGCCGCCCCGGCCCGAGCGCTACAGACCCGACGCGCTACAGAGCGCTCGCGGGCTTTAGCCGCCGCCCCGGCCCGAGCGCTACAGACCCGACGCGCTACAGAGCGCTCGCGGGCTTTAGCCGCCGCCCCGGCCCGAGCGCTACAGACCCGACGCGCTACAGAGCGCTCGCGAGTTTTAGCCGCCGCTCCGGCCGGGCTACCTCAGGAGCCGGGTCCCTCAGGTCCCTCGTCTGGAAACTTCCAGGCTGGCCAGCCAGCCAGCCAGCCGGCTGAAACTCGTATAAAGAGCTATATCTTACTAGCGACCCGCCCTGGCTTCGCTCGGGTAGCAAAGCATTTACGCATCTAAACTTTGACTGATGACTTATACACTTAAACCTTCCTCATGAATCGTATGAAAATCTGTTCAGTAGTTTTTCAGTTTATCGCGTTCAGACAGACAGACAGACAGACGCGGCGGCGGGAGGACTTTGTTTTATAATATGTAGTGACAAACAATATAGATGATCCCTGTGACGGCTCATATTAACACGAATGACACTTGTTTATTTGACTTTTCATTAATGCTACAATCATCCTAGATCGACTCCACTAAAATGACAACCATGATTATTAATTATTGTATAGCAACGTTTTTAGAACTTTTTTATTTGCATTGTTAATGTATGCGCATGTTCAATATGAATGAAACGTACTTTGTTATTAAAATATCCGATTGAAAACAATGTATAACTTTTATTTGTTCAACAACTGCTAGCTTTTATCCCCGGCGTCACTCGCGAGGTTGTAGGGATTAATAATAAAGGTATAACCTAAATAAAATGCTTGTTGTGGGAAGTTTACGAATATTTTCCGAAGTCAAGTTTAAGGTAAACAACCCTACCGATAGGGTGAACGTTGCATGGTTCCATCTGTACACAGAAGTAAGTTTGTAAATTTGTTTTTTTGTTTGTTTGTAAGGGGTAATCCCTGGAACTACGCATCCGATATCAAAATTCTTTCCTCAAAATTTAGAATGGACTTTCAGGGTGGACATTATAGGCTATATTTTAACTTACGAAAGTACAGAGTCTCCGCAGACATAGTCGCGGGCGGAAAGCTAGTAAATAATATGACTGTAGATACTAGTAGCAAACCGTGAGTATGATTCGACAACTGTGCGGTAGGCCGCCGTGTTCACATTACGCGAACAGGGAGCGGCTGACTGCACAGAAAAAGCTGAGGGGCATTACTCTGAACTTCGAAATTCGAACTTCGTCTAATGCTATCCCTTTTGCTCTCAACGCGTAGCTAATTCGCAAGAAAGTGACGGGGCGATCCGAAGTTCGAATTTCGAAGTTCAGAGTAATGCCCCAGCTCCCTATATAAGTACGCGCTGTGTGAACACTCCATTTATAGTAGTTTATCTACATACATATTATAAACTTCTATAATGTGTTCTGGAACCGCATGTTACGGCCGGCAAAGCGGCATTGATCCAATATTAGAACGTCGAAAATGGCGGCAACTGTAGACAATCTAGAGTTGGTCTCTACTATCATATCAAAAGTGCAAAGAAAACACTCGGATTCATAATGCGATCGGCATCTCGGTTTGCTGGAATGAATGTAGCTATCATTCTGTACAATGCGTTTGTACGGAACAAACTAGAATACTGCTCTTTAATTTGGGACCCGTTGGAATGTAAGCACCAGCTCTTGATAGAGCGTGTCCAACGAAAGTTCGCTAGATACCTCTATAAGAGGGAATTTGGTATTATCCATTCCTTTACCCGTCTCCTTTTGTATCGCGTATGGTCGGACTCGACACTCTGATCTCTCGGCGCAAGATGCACCTCTTGATCCACTACTGTCTCCTATTAAGGAACAAAGTTGATAACCCGCATGCTCTTGAACAAATTCGGTTGGCTGCACCAGAGCACTCCACCCGCGCGGGGCGCCGCCGCCGGCTATTCGCGCCGGCGTCGCGCACGCAGCGCGCACGCAGCGCGCAGCCAACGCGCCTACCATTCGGGCACAGACGCTGCTCAACGAGCTCGTTTCCCAAACCCAAGATGCCGACGTATTTGCCGATAGCTGGCAATTGTTACTATTTAAAATATATTGTTTCTGTTCTTCCTTCTCTTTGTGATGTAATTCTTATTAATGATAACAATGTAGGTGCTTTGGTCTTAACTGTAAGCCTATAATTGTAACTTTATAATATAATAAATAAATAAATAATAATAAATATCGTTCGATATCAAGTAATATGCGAGATTTGTCAAAATTGTATGCAATTTGACATTTCATTTCGAATTAAATGTCATCTCGAGTGATATTAGAATTAAGGCCAAATAAAATTGTTTTGTTTCTCAAAGAAGTTCCAAATTTGAAATTCATAACTTTATCAAATGTTATATCGTCGTTGTTCCCGCGTGGGAACTATTGCCCAAACCCTCTCATTGTGAGTGGAGGCCTGTGCCCAGCAGTGGGACGTATATAGGCTGGATTATTATTATTATTATTTATATCGTTATTAGAACATTATGTTACTGCTACAGATAAGAAAATTATCATAGTAAAATTGATTGTTGTAATGCTGGTCATTGCCTACGGATTCTGAACGCATTATAGAGGACTTATGATAAGTGTGTAGATAAAAGTATATAGGGAGGCGAACCAGAGGCAAACAGCCGCTCAATGTTCGCCTGATGTGATCACAGCCCGTACGAGCGACTGTCGGCCGAGTACTCAGCCGTTGACGGAGGAAACGGTGCGACGGCACTCCGTATAGTAGCGTCTCGCTCGCGCTCGACGGCCTCGGGCACCCGTGCCGCGCCGCGTGGCGTGAGTCGCTGTTTTAATAAACTACCCCTAAGGGGAGGAAATGGGGGGTTTAAGTTTTGATGGTAGGTAGTTTGACCGTTTTTCAGGTTAGAAACGTGGAAATTGGTATAAAAACTGCTGTTAACAAATTGAAGAAACAACTTTCGGCGATTTTTGATAAACTATCCCCATAAGGTGGAAATGAGGGGTGACATTTGTGAGTGGAAACCAGGGGAGGCATACTTAAGGTGCTTTTCCACCGGCGAGGCGAGACGAGACGATGTAGGACGAGAATTGAAATCGCGCCGCCTATTTCCACCAAAAATTGCCATCGCGAGCCAGCGCGGGTCGGCGCGATACCGCATGACCTAGACACGGCAGTGGGTCCGGAAAAGTTCTAAGAAAATGTATGAAATATTGGTTTTATTCAGTTGTTTAATTCGGTAACACATTCACATAACATACAAATTGAAATATACTAATAATATCGTGTGGTGGTAATCGTCTTGCGTCAAGCGAATTCAATATGAGGGTGACACTGAATCTTCAATAAAATCCAATGTTTTGACTTTATCTTCCGCCATTTTATTTGCAAAATGTTGCACGTCAACCCAATGGTGACGGGTCAGCGTGCGCTACGGGCATGAGCTGCTGTGAAACCAGTTTGAGCGCATGCGTTATTGCAGCGCTGTGGTTGCAGAGTCTTGCGTCAGAGGAAAACGCAAGATAAACGTGAAAGCGCACTGGTGTATACATAGCTGTAAGCTATGTCTACACCTGTGCGCTTTCATGTTCAACTTGCGCTTTTCTCTGACGCATGCCTTTGCAACCACAGCGCATGCAATAACGCATGCGCTCAAACTGGTTTGACAGCAGCGCATGCCCGTAGCGCACGCTGATCCGTCACCGTTGGGTTGATACGTACGCTGCATGCGTCAAGCGCACAGGTGTGGACAATAAGCTGCATGCGTCTTAAAGCAATCAATATTGAATGCGTTTGACGCAAGACGAATCGAAATTTGAAAGCGCAAGTTGAACATGAAAGCGCACAGGTGTGGACATAGCTGTAGAGATGGCAGCAGCATCGTTACACTTCGTTCAGAAACTAAGAGGTTTCAACTGCCAAAGTGATGTAAAATTTCTGAACGAAATGCATCAGTTTGTTAGAGACCAGGGGGGCACACTTAGAATGGTTCCCATTTTCATTGACGGCAGTGACCTCTGGAGTGTTGATGAAAATACGAAAAGTCAACTGTCAAACATGTGTCAGTCTTATGTAGCGTTGCCATATGGAAAAATTAAATGTCCTGACATTTCTTGTAACAGAGATTTGGCGTAGCTTGAACGACGCCCCTTAGAGTTAATTAAGATATCTTTAGCTGTAATTTATCCTATTTTAAATTGTTTTGAAAGAAATACTATTGCTTTTTTTTATTACTTACTACTTTTATGTATCCTTTCATTCATTAAAACTTTGTAATAAATATATCACGTAAACATTTTTTTATGGGGTCATTCCTTAAAATCCTGACAATTGCCAAGTCCGGCCGCAATCCGGACAAATGGTCAAAAATCCTGACATGTCCGGACAAATCATGACATATGGCAACCCTAGTCGAATGTCAGTCGGTCAAGCGTTGTCTGTGCGGAAATGCGTTTCTCTGAGTGCTCTCATTATTAAATGTGTTGCTGAATACTTTTTTATTGTGACACCATAGAACCGCGTCATGATAAAGTGACATACTGTAAGGCACAAAATGGATGTCACTTTATTATGAAACGGTTCTATGGTGAGTCGCAATATAATGTTTCGGTGGTAAATTGTACGATACATGCCTAGGTACGTATGTTTAGTATAGCTTTACTTCAACCACAGCTTTCTAGGTGGCAGCACTTATCATACATGTAAGTTTGACCGTAGAGTTGCCACTCTTTTGTATAGTTACTTCTCTTTGGTGCAAACGGCGTTTGACTTTTGTTTTGTTCCCCCAATGAGATTGGTAGTGGGTGTTTGTACAGTGGATGTAACGAGGCCGTTCAACTTGGTGTTAATACTTGGGTTAAATGTTTCACTCGTGACTTAAGGAAGGGCTCTCATAAAACCTCAACCATAAAGGTAAACATTACGGAAATCTGCAATCGGTTATCCCTATCAAACCGTGGTTTTTCAAAAACGGAATTTTTTCTCCCGTTTTTCTAGCTAAATTGAAAATAAAATACAGCTCAATCTGTAAGTGCGGTCTGGCTGAAGGATTGTTATTTTTGGGTTGTCCTTAAATCTTGGTCCCTCTGTAAAATATACTCCCATGCAGTATTAGTCGTCCAATTATTGACAATTTTCTGTTAACATTGGTTTTACTCCGTTTTGTAGCATTTTAAATAACTTTCTCACCAAAAATAATATTAAGCTTTTACTAATGTTTATTCTCATGTACCTACTTTATGTTTATATAAAGGGTATGCTGGTACACCATCGAACATCGTAAACGCACCGTGCATGACTGAATGTCAAACAGCAGTGCACTAGGCAACCTCGACACTGCCAGAATCATCAGAAGTGTTTATGGGTTCCATATTTTCCCAAAAATTGAATTGAATAGACTCGTGTTCCCCGAAGCTGCTCAATGTCGTCGCCGGCGTCCGTGCGCGTGAAGGAGGAGCGGGAGTGGGTCGGCGCGGGCGACGCGGACGACGCGGCGGGCTTGTGCTCCGAGCACGAGGTCAAGGACGAGCTCGAGCTGGGCGAGGAGCGGCTGCAGCCGCAGGACATCGCCTTCGCGCTGCACGGTGAGTGCTGGTGAAGGAAAAGCTGGAGCGAGATAGAGTTGAGTTGATTGATTGCCATTCTTCCTTTTGAAAACTGGCGGAATGAGTGATATGAATTAATTCAGAATTACTAGTCTGTAAGTACTGAAGATATCAAATTGAAATTTGGTATAGTTGAATAACGTGTGCGCCCGCATCTATATATAAATAAAAATATATGAAAATAGTTTTACAGTACCTAACTGGAGAATCTGGGGTGTAAAAGGGGGGTTAAAAATTGAAAGTAAAATGATTATCGCAAATGGAGCATCACATAAAAGGGCTTGATTTGCTCATGTTAAAACTATGTTTTTTAAGCTTTTGTAATAGTTTTGGATTTATATAAAATGACTGTTCCTCCTTATCTCTGAATTTTACGGGCCAACAATCTGAAATAAATAAAACTTATACACATTTACCTATATTTTATAGGAAAAGTAAAACCAGCTGTAGGATTTTATATATCAATTATAGTTAATAGTTTCATATACTTATATGAAAACTATTAACTATAATTTCCAACTTTGAGGTCATAAAATTTTTCATTTTGTAATGGAAACCGATATCACTTGGGCTCTTTGCGGGGTTTTCTTGGTCTGACTTTATATTTGGCTACCGTATATTTTGACTTTGCTCGCATTTTCATCTTATAGAAGACAATATGTGCAAAAAAAAATCTCAAATTGTCCTGTCCAAAAAAATTGTTCACGATTGCAGAGTTTTTTTCATTATTGTCATTAAATCCAATATTGTGTGAGGTATTTTTATAACTACTTAAGGGCTCTCTATAGAGACCTCGATCGGCATCCTAGCTTGAGGCATTCACGAGATAAATCTCCTTTAAAATATGAATACTTCAATAATCCTATCTCTATTGCGCACGGCCGCTAGTTATGAAACTAGAAAATTTCAAAAGTCTACTTTCAAAACTTGTTTCGTTTATTCCAATGGATTACCTTATTGTTTACAGAGTTATTGTGATTTTTTGATTTTGCTTAATTTCATTACATCAAAAAGTTTGACTTGAAAATTCGCTACTATGAAGAAATGTCTAGTGTGAAAATGATCTAACAAGTACTTTAGATCCTAACAAACAATAACCGAGTTAAAAACCCCCGATATCAGCGCCTAAAAAAACCTCTGAGCAATGAGCAAAAACTTTAACGGGCTCCGAGCATGTAGGTACATATTCACTGGAGAGACTTCGTCACTAGAAGATTTCAAGTGTTAAAAAATCCCGACAAAATCGGGATCAGAGCTCATAACGTCTAAACGGCTTAACGGATTTTCATCAAACGAAGCTAATAACACTCGATTAAGTCACCTTTCTAATAAAATAAATTAAATCAAAATCGGTCCATACGTTTAGGAGCTACGATGCCACATACACACAGATACACACGTCAAACTTATAACACCCCTCTTTTTGCCTCGGGGGTTATAAATAATAACCTTTGATAGAAGCCGGTGCAGCAGACTCTTCACTTACATAGGTATACATATATAGGATCCCTAACGGTGAGTAAAATTGATGAACACGTTTTTAATAAGGGTCCCACAATGTTCCGTAAACTAGGATAGTCTTATTTTAAAGCGAACACGATAGCACAAGAAGAAGTCACACGCGCACACGAGAGGGAAGTCACAACATGAGAGGAAGAGTCAAAGCAGGATGGAAAGAATAGCTAATAAATATAAAAGCGGAGCACAAGCGGCGAACATCTCGCGTGGTTTAGCTGGTAAGCTCGAGTGACGTGGGTTCGCCGTCGCGGTCGAGATCGAACTGGCTCCTGCTGCCCCGGCGCGGGCGCAGGCGCGGCGAGTACAACCGGTAAAGGTGTCGGTTGGTAGCCGACTGCACGCGGCAGCAGCAGGCAGCACGTGCCGCGCGGTGTCACGTAGCATTTCTTGCGTGAAACGGAACTTGAAGACTGGGGAAATATTTTGGGTGATGTTGGCACTACCGTAATTAATTTAGCTGTCAACTGTTAATTAGTTAATTAGATATCTCCCAACTAGGTCTTGTTGCAATCTATGTATTTTGACTGCATTCTTGATCTGACTATCTTTCAAGATGAGGGCTCATTCCAAAATCAGAGTTGAACAGGAGGACAGTGATATAATCATCCTCAATATATTAATTTTACACCTCTTGTGGAGATATAGAACTTATTTTCACCAATATTTCGGTGAAAGAAACTTGTAAGTAAGAATAAATAACAACTTTTCTAATGGAGGCATTTGTTCTCAATCATGTGTGCAATTCTTGACCAAATGGTGAATTTTCAGTATGTTTTTACACGTGGAGAGGAGGGAATGCTTCAGCGTCGAGATTACCAGGGGTTTTCCTTGAAGTTCTCCGGTAAGAGTCATAATTTTGATAACCTAAATTGTCAGGCCACATGTCTCTTATATTTCACAATGATAATCAGAGCAATTTCTCTCTGTCTTTACAGCTGGGCTGGGAATTAAAATAGGAAATATTAAATGGGAATTAAATTAGATAATTGATAATTGAGATTTGGATCAGATTAAATTAATTTAATTTATCGGTTCAGTTTAATTAAGGGATTATTCATTGGGAACCAGCCCATTTTCTTTCTGAATTTCTGTAGGATTTCCTTCCGTTTATTCCGATTCTGATTCCAACCATATTCAGGTACAAATCTGTAAGAATAAATTTATGAGTAGATTTTGGATCATTCAGTAAGTTATACAAGTAGAGAAGTAGGACATAACAGGTGAAACCCACCTTTAGAAGGCGTGCCATAGGCACGAAGATTCAGCTAGACGTTGACAAGCTGCTGTGAGCTGACCGAGGATACTGTGGCTCGCGACGCAGTGTTCTGGGACCGCACACTGTCTGCCAACCTGGGACTTCCTCGAGGCATCGTCCAGGAAGGAAGGTTTTCTCCAGATCAAGGTCTGTAGACAACATGTAAATATTAGGGAATTAGGATATCAATTATAGTTATTTAAACTCTGAGATTGGAATTGATGGCAACTCTATAACTAGGGACTAACAACTTACCATCTAAGAATTGTGAACTTATAACATAGGAACCATTATTTTAAGTAACACGACCAGCCTTCCGCTGAGCTAAATCTTTCTTCGTAGTGTAAGAATTATGTGCAAAGTTATATTCACAATTTTATAACATCATGTCTAGAGCTGCATAGGAATAAATACTGTGATAATTACTAACCTGTTTCATTAAGCTCCTTGTAATATTGTCCCAGATAACTCCATAGGTCTCTCAGTATCTTACTCTGCAAACTTTCTGTTTCTGCATATTTTTAGTACCATTTCCGTTTTGTCACGTGGCGTACTCTCCGGGCATTCGGGGTGCATGTGACAGCGGCACTACTGGTTTGTATGTATTTCTATGAAATTCCCTCCGTAGCTAGCGGCACGTAGCTAGCGACGCGTCGCCGAGCGGCAGGCGACACTTACGCCCGACTGCAGATCAGTAGTGCCGCTGACGCCGGAGCAACGACACGTCTTTGGCTCGATTTCTTTGCGGATTAAACTTAATATATCGCTTTTCAAATGTTTATTGATCAGTACTGAATAAGTTCATTCACTTGCTCTGCATTTCAGCATAGGACGTGTGGCTTTTCGTCTTCTTCTGTATAATAAAAACAAATCATCATCTTCCTCTTCTAATAAAAGATATAAAAAATTGCGATCACTATTCTCGAACACGTCAGACATCTTGTTTCACGGAACACTCGGAACCAACTGAATGCCGTCTGCAGTTGCCGTCTGCAGTTGCTGTCTACAGTCGGGTTCGAATTCATGATAGCACGCGGCAGCAGCCGACAGCACGTGCCGCGCGGCATGTGCTGTCGGCTGCTGCCGCGTGCAGTCGGCTACCAACCGACACCTTAACTCGCCATGCATACACCTCTGCGTTTGATTTTAGCCGGCTTCGGCAAGGGAGGTTTATGTGTTTTTGATGAATTTTAAATATGTTATAATATTTTTTTCTCTCAATAAAATAAAATTTGACCCTAATAAATTTATCAATAATAATGTTGCTTTGAAATTAGTTGAGTAATAAAATAATGTAATGAATAGAGGTATAAAATCAACTACGTTGATCATGCGACCCTTATTTTAAAATTGGAACATTATGGTCTGTCAAATAATGCTCTAAGACTTATGTCTTCTTACCTTAGTGATAGAACACAAACGGTTTTTGTAAACAATACGCAGTCTGTTGGCGCTGCAGTTAAATTAGGTGTGCCTCAGGGCTCTATATTAGGTCCTTTCTTATTTTTGGTTTATATAAATGACTTACCACCCATAGTAGATACACTTTGTGATATTGTATTATTTGCTGATGATACATCACTAATTTTCAAGGTAGACCGTAAATCCGACGACTACAGTAGGATAATAAACGCCACGCTTGTTAAAGTACTTAATTGGTTTACCAGTAACAATTTACTACTTAATGCTAAGAAAACTAAATGTGTTAGGTTCGTTTTGCCTAATGTGAAACCGGTAAATTCTAGTATTTTTCTTAATGGCGAGTGTTTAGAAATGGTAGATAAGGCACTTTTCTTAGGCATAACTATAGACAAGAATCTGCAATGGAGTCCCCATATAGCAGTACTAGCACGCAAATTGAGTTCGGCAGCTTACGCCGTTAGGAAAATTAGACAACTCACCAATGTTGAGACTATAAAATTATCTGAAAATTAACTAATAGATAGATAGACAGATAGATAGATAGATAGATAAACATCTTTATTCTTCACAAACATACATGACCTTTAAGGCCAACACGATTTACAAAAGAATATGAACAGGTTCATGCAATTTAAACAGTATAACTAACTATATTAAGTGTGAGAAATAAAAATAAAAATAAATATTAGAACTTAAAACTAGAGATAAATTAAAAATTGAAATTTGGAGATTAGAAAGAAGAGTCATGTGATGATGCGAAGAATAGGCGCTGGCTCAGCATAAAACTGCGGAAAGCCACAGCACTGGTATTCTGCCAGAACCCTTAAGGTAGTGACGCTAGTAATATTTAACAGGAAAAATTATACCTTTATAGTGGCGGGGTAAATTTAAATCAGGTATTTTCATTTAAAACATAAACTGTAGTATAATAAATGTAGTTGATTGTATACCTCTATTCATTACATTATTTTATTACTTTATCAACTAATTTCAAAGTAACATTAATATTGATACATTTATTTGGGTCAAATTTGATTTTATTGAGAGAAAAAAATATTATAACATATTTAAAATTTCAGAAATATCACGCAGTAGTAATGGGAAAGAATCAAGATAATATTTTTTGTAAGGATAATAAATAAAGCTTGTATTTAATCCTGAAAATGGGCTTTGAGTTGGTATTACGTATAGGTGGAGGGATGTTATTCCAGCACTTTGTCGCTTGGTACTTGAAACTCCCCCTGAAAGCGCAAGTCCTGTGAGCCGGTTCAAGGAGCACGACTGCACGAGTCATTCTGACGTTATGTTTTGACCAAACGAGTTTTTTGTGTAGGTAACTAGGGGTTTCCGATTTTATGATGTCAAATAACAAACATGATAGTAATAGATCGTAGCGCGATGATATTTTTAAAATGTCTGCGTTATTTAAAAAAGAAGTGACATGTGTGCGCGGCGGTATTTTGAAACAAAACCTAGCGCAAGCATTTTGTACCTTTTGAAGGAGACGACGGGATCGCTCCAGGAGGCACGGCTAATACGTGGTAAGGCAGTAGTTTAACTTGGACAGAACAAGTGCCTCACATAGTCTTACTCTAAGATCAACGCTAAGAAAATCTCGCACATTGTAGAGAACCCTTAAACGGTAAAAACAGTTTCGGGTTAGCTCAGCAACGTGACGTTCAAAACGCAGATTACTGTCGACAAGTAAACCAAGATTACGTGCTTCGGTGACACTCAACACGAACACTGTCAATCACAACCTTCGGATCAGAACCTCCAATCCTCTCAATTTGCTTTTTAGATCCCAGTATTATATATTTGGATTTAAGAGGGTTAAGAACCAAACAATTTTTAGTGGCCCAATTATTTATACGTTTATTTATTTATTTATTTAATCTTTATTGCACAAAAAACAAATTTGAGTACAAAAGGTGAACTTAATGCCTAATGGCATTCTCTACCAGTTCACCTTTACGTTCTAAATCTTCGTTTACTTTAGAAACTGCTACGTCTGTATTTGCGGGATCGAATGATAAATAAATTTGAAGATCGTCAGCATATATATGAAAATTGCAATGTCGAATACACTGGGTAATGGCTGCGCTGTAAAGAATAAATAAAAGTGGTCCCAAAATTGAACCCTAAGGAACTCCTCTAGCAATAGTACTAGGCTCCGATAAAAAACTGCTACCATCGCTGCGCGAGATCTTAACTAACTGTCGGCGGTTTTCGAAGTAGCTATTGAACCACTGAATGGTAGCGTGTTCGAAACCGTAGTAATGCAACTTAGAAAGAAGTAGAGCCACATTTATGCAGTCAAAGGTCCGCGAAAAATCGAGTAAAACCATAATGGTGCCCTGTCCATCATCCTGAGCCTCTAAAACTTCCCCAATGACATCATGCAGGGCAGTGGTAGTACTACGTTTTTTCCTGAAACCGGACTGCACATCGGGCAGAATCCCATTCGATTCCAGGTAAGCAGAGACCTGATCATAGACTACTTTTTCCAATATTTTGGACATATAAGGCAAAATGCTTATAGGTCGCAGATCCTTGATATTAACGGGATCAGAAACTTTGGGGATCGGGCAGACCACGGCTGTTTTCCAAACTATGGGGACAGATGAATTTTGAATAGAGAAGTTTATTAGATTTGTGATTACGGTTAAAGTATTAGGCAGAGTCATTAAGATCATATCATAAGTGATCCCGTCATAGCCCAAAACATTCGATCTTGTCCCTAATAGGTGTTTCGCAATCACAGATTCATCCACAGGACTCAACTTGAAAGTAGAAGAACAAAATTCATGAGACTCAAAGAACGTCAGAGTGGCTAGATCAACTGTATCACTACCGGGTACATTCAAAAAGGGCAAATTCATAGCCGCTGGGCAGTTAAATTGTAAGGGCAAGTCTGGTTTAGGTTTCAATACGTTAGTAACATGGTGTTTTAAGTTCTTCCATAGAACTTTTGGATTTTTTAAATGACAATTTATATTTTGTTCAAAGAATGCCTTTTGTTCATAATAGAGACTGGAATTAACTAAATGTTTCATAATTTTATAATTTGACCTATCTGCTTCTGATCTAGATTTAACATATTTACTATGAGCGCCATTACGAATATTCATCATAAACCGAACGTTACTTGTCAACCAGGGTTTGGAGGATTCCTTTATGGTTCGCTTACAGACGGGGGCGTGAGTATCAAAGATATTTATTACATTAAAATTAAAAACATCTACCCTTTCATCGACCGTAACCAAATCGTCAATCTTCTGCCAAGGAATATTATTCAGATCGTTATTAAAATTTTGTATATCAATGTTTTTTAAAGGTCTGTATACTATAGCCTTGGGCGGGGATTTGGATTTTTTAGTGGAAAGTTCCACGAAGACCATGGCATGACCTCCAAGCTCCACTACATGATCAATCTCAGAGTTCTGGACTTTACAATCAGTCAAAATAAGATCAATAAGAGTGGAACTATAATCAGTGAAATCAGTGGGACCAGAAATATTATTCTGAAGATTATTGCAAATAAGGAAACTATGCAAAACTTTATACTTTTGATCATTTGTATCCAATAGGTCAATATTAAAATCTCCGCAGATAATCAGGCGGTCATATTTGGAAAATGTAGAAATTGTTTCACTAAGTGCGTCCAAGAAAGTTTCAGTGTTAAGCCAAGATGGCCGGTACGCATTACCTATAATAAGTACCAACGAGTTGATCGTAATATTGAACCACATTTGTTCGACATCTTTTGCTATAGGATGGGCACATACCTGTGCATTTAGACATCTCCTAGTGTAAAAGGCTACTCCACCACCACATTTACAAGTGCCGATAGTTCGAGGAATATGTTTAAAATTGTAGCCTGATAAAGTTGGTATACGACCTTCCTCTCCCGTCTTTAACCAAGTTTCATTTATAGCAAAAACATCAGCTTGGTGTCGCTCAGCTGCCACGATAAATTCATTGTGTTTACGGCGACTACAGAGCGACCCTGCGTTGAAGAGTCCAAATTTTAGATATTTTTTACTTATGTTAAACGGTAATTAGAAGACATATACAACATAATAAAATGAATGAGGCATAACAAAGACAATCCTGAAAAATAATAGTTATAAGACCATGAATACACGAAGTGTACAGTTATATATAGATATGATAAATGAATAAAACAAATGGCCCAAAAATGCGATAACAGATTATTTAAACTATGCTTATCAACAACCAGAGTCAACACTTCCCGGAGGACTTTGGCAGTAGGTACCTTAGATTTTATAATACATTTCACATAACTCTTATAACAGCAAAATAAGTAGACATTACAGCGTTTGAATATAAATTGAATTACTTGGAAAAACACATCGAAATAGCTATTGGCAAAAACCAACTTGGAGAAAAGGAAAAATAAACTTCTATCGTTATGCATTTTTTGGAGCTGGAGTTTCCGGGTCAGAAACACGACTTAAGTCCGCTTCCGTTCGTATATATTGTACTTTAGTGGTTTCTGACTTTCTTGCGAAAACTCTCCCCTCTTTGGTCCATACAAACTTCCAGTTATGGTCTCGTTTCAGATCTCGAGCCTTGCCAAACAGAGCACGATTGGTTCTCGTTAATCGTTCATTGATATAAAACGGGCGCGGCTCATGGTCAGGCAGACCAAGGTCAGCACAGGTGGTTCCACGTCGAACCCGTGAGTTTTTTATAACCAGGTCACGGGCGGAACGCCGCGCTAGGCGCACGACGATAGGACGTGAGCGGGTTCGATGCGTGCCTTCGGCCCCGTCACTTGTGTGCGTGGGCCCAACCCGACCAGCATGAACCACATCACGCTCATCAATATTGACACCCAGTTTTGAGGAGATAGCCAAAAATATATGAGTGGGTGATTCCCCTTTAAACTCGGGGACTGCAGTAATTTCTATGTCATTTGACAATGCTTGCTGGTCTCGCTCATTTAAGTCCATTTGGAGTCGAGTGATTGTATCCTGAAGGGCAATGGTATTACCACTTGTTTTTTGTTGTTTAGTTATTTCAAGTTCCGTTTTCAAGGTGACGTTTTCATTTTCCAGATTATCAACTTTTTTTGTTAGAGCCCCAACTTCAGCCTTCAAAACATTATATTGGGACATAATTGCCTCAGTAGTTGTACAAAAATCCTTTCTTAACTTTTCAGTTGCATAGTTTATGCTATTGTCGAATTCCAATTTAAATTCGGATAATTTTAAGTCCAGTAATGTAGCGAAGTCCTTATACCCAATGACACCATGAGGGTCACTAGAGGGCGTGGATAGTATTTTGCTGTGATCTGGGAACATGGCGTTTGTGGTGTCTAGAGTGTTTGTCAGGTCTAGGAATGACTTGTCACAGGACAATATTGACCTGAGCCGGGCTAAGCTCAGTTTCTCTGACGCTCAAAGCAGCCCCAATAGGACCTCTCAAAGATAAATTGCTCAAGTTTTCCTTAGGTCTTGACTGGTGTAAACTGCGTACAGGGGTGTTTTCAGCACCCCTTCTACGAGATGTGACATTACAACAAGATGGGCATTGCCAAGATTTATTAAGGTCAAGCAGGTTGGTCTTATAGTATTCGCTAGTTATGTTTACACATTCATGGTGATAGGTGCCCTTGCAAAGGACGCATCTTAGTGATTCCGAGCTGCCGACAGGCTGACGACAACCGTGACAGTTCATTTCCCCCTATTGTGATTTTTAGTTTATATTTGTATAACTTTTTGCTATTTTTGATAATATCTTCCCTTGCGATGTTTACCTTCGCTAAAAAAGTAAGCTTTAGTTTGTAAACACGGCCGCGGGCCGTCCCGACCGAGCGCACAAGATGCAACAACCGATGAGTCACCGCTGAGTCATAGCTGCTTACTACCTCACAAAAATCATGTAAACACTGTATATTGTCTAGGGGACGCGGTTTATGTAGGAAGACATGTCGAAACTCTTTTATGTGGTTACATATGTGTAGATATATATGTGTATACTTATAAACCTGTGTATGTACAAGGTGGGCCAAAAGAAGTCATCCGATGTTGTTTGACTCTCTTTTTTTGAATTGTTACGCAAAAAAATAGACACGATTATTCCGCGTTCTTGGGGAGTGTATCGCTCCATGGCTTGTTCACTTGTATTTTGCATCTGTCAAGTCCACAAATGTCAAAACAGATTTGACATTGGCGACTTTGCAAAAATGAGAGCATCTTCCAATAGGGTGATTTCTTTTGGCCCACCTTGTATATACCTGTGTGTGTATTTTTTTTTTTTAATTTTTCGTAATTATTCTGACATGTTTTCCTGCAGAACTACGCAGATATTTTATATTATTTTTATAGTTTTATATAATGCTAGAATAAGTAGTATCATTGTCATAAGTGAATATTCTATTAAAAAAATGACTAACTGTTGAGTTTCTTGCGGCGCTTCTTCTCAGCAGTGGTCTCCTCTTGGGAAGCGCTGGTAGATTTTGACGTGTAAAAGTGCCCGTGCGATCTACTTACTGAATAACTATATTTTATCTTTTTTATCTTTTATCTACATTTATTATACTACAGTTTATGTTTTAAATGAAAAGACCTGATTTAAATTTACCCCGCCACTATAAAGGTATAATTTTTCCTGTTAAATATTACTAGCGTCACTACCTTAAGGGTTCTGGCAGAATACCAGTGCTTTGGCTTTCCGCAGTTTTATGCTGAGCCAGCGCCTATTCTTCGCATCATCACATGACTCTTCTTCTAATCTCCAAATTTCAAATTTTAATTTATCTCTAGTTTTAAGTTCTCATATAGTTAGTTATACTGTTTAAATTGCATGAACCTGTTCATATTCTTTTGTAAATCGTGTTGGCCTTAAAGGTCATGTATGTTTGTGAAGAATAAAGATGTTTATCTATCTATCTATCTTTAAGTTTATGATGTTGTATTGTTCGGTTTCAGAGTCGTCGAGCGAAGTGAAAGCCGGCGCGGTGTCTCGGGCGCCGCCCGCGGCCGCCGGCGCTGAGGCGGCTCGCGCGCAGGAGGCGCTCGCCGCGCTCAGGCCCTGCTCCGTCAAACTCGAGAGCGTTCCCGTCGACCAGCTCCTGCATGCGTGCACTACTTGCCACAAGACATTCCTCCAAGAAGCCAGTCTGCTCACTCACGCGTGTGCTCGTGGTGGCCGTCAAACTCTTGCGAGAAGCACTGTCAGCGATAAAACGAGAAAATACTTCTGTGATGATTGCGGGAGAAAGTTTCTTATCAAGACATCTTTAATTCGGCATCTTCAACTTCACCAAGAGGAACCTTACGTTTGTAACTTTTGCGAGAAATTGTTCACTAATATCTCCGCCCTTCGTAATCACAAGCGAGCTCACTACACGTGCAGTATTTGCCAAAGAGAGTTTGGACAATTGGGAGATTTAAACAGACACAAGAAAACTCACTCGAAGGAAAAACCGTACCCTTGCGACATTTGCAACAAAACGTTTAAGCTACGGAGATACTTGAACTTGCACAAACTGATTCACTCCGGAATAAAAAACCACGCTTGTGATGTTTGCAAGAGAGCGTTTAGCCGAAGTTCTCATTTGACCCGGCACATGCGGGTTCACACTGGAGAGAAACCATACTCCTGCGACGTCTGTAAGAAAACGTTTACACAGAGGTACTCGCTAACTTCGCACATGCTCATTCACACGGGGGCCAGCGCCGAACCGGTGTCTTGCGAAATCTGTAATAAACAGTTTAAGCGTCGCAAGTGTTTATCGGCACATATTAAGAGGATTCACTTGGGACTCAAACCGCACGCGGGGCTCAAACCGCACGCGGGGCTCAAACCGCACTCGTGCGATATTTGTAAGAAAGCGTTTTCGGCTCGCAGCGAAATAGCTGAGCACATGTTCGTTCATACAGGGGTCAAACTGCACTCTTGCGAAATCTGTGAAAAGCGGTTCAGGTTTCGCCGGAGATTAAACGATCATATGCTGGTTCACTCTCAGCCCTACGTCAGATTCTTTCCTTGCGACATTTGCAGCAAAAAGTTTACGATACGCGCAAGTTTGTTGTCGCATAAACACATTCACGAAGCGAAGAAACACGCTTGTGATGTGTGTAAGAAAGAGTTTACGTGGCGTGTTGACTTAGTTACCCACATGTTTGTTCACTCGGGGATCAAACCGTACTCGTGCGATATTTGTAAGAAAACGTTTGCGACTCACAATAGAATAGCTGCTCACATGCTCGTCCATACAGGGTTCAAACCGCACTCTTGCGGAATCTGTAAGGAACGGTTCAAGTATCGCTGGAATTTAACTAAACACCAGCGGTTGAGTCACTCCCGGCCCGACCACAGACCCCACGCCTGCGACGTTTGCAACGAAAAGTTTAAGACGCGCGGGCGTTTGTTGACGCATAAGCAGACACACTCCGAAGCAAAACACGCTTTTGGTTGACGCGGCACATGCGCATTCGCCACGAAAAAACGATATCCCTGTGACGTGTGTAAGAAAGCGTTTTTGCGTCGCAAATGTTTGACTACACCGGCGTATCCACTTGGGGCGCAAGCCGCACCCTTGCGGAATCTGTAAAGGGCAGCGTCCGGCGTCGCTCTCATGTGCTCGACGAGCGGCCCGCCCCCGCCGGCCCGAGCGCTACAGACCCGACGCGCTACAGAGCGCTCGCGGGCTTTAGCCGCCGCCCCGGCCCGAGCGCTTTAGACCCGACGCGCTGCAGAGCGCTCGCGGGCTTTAGCCGCCGCCCCGGCCCGAGCGCTACAGACCCGACGCGCTACAGAGCGCTCGCGGGCTTTAGCCGCCGCCCCGGCCCGAGCGCTACAGAGCGCTCGCGGGCTTTAGCCGCCGCCCCGGCCCGAGCGCTACAGACCCGACGCGCTACAGAGCGCTCGCGGGCTTTACCCGCCGCCCCGGCCCGAGCGCTACAGACCCGACGCGCTACAGAGCGCTCGCGGGCTTTAGCCGCCGCCCCGGCCCGAGCGCTACAGACCCGACGCGCTACAGAGCGCTCGCGGGCTTTAGCCGCCGCCCCGGCCCGAGCGCTACAGACCCGACGCGCTACAGAGCGCTCGCGGGCTTTAGCCGCCGCCCCGGCCCGAGCGCTACAGACCCGACGCGCTACAGAGCGCTCGCGGGCTTTAGCCGCCGCCCCGGCCCGAGCGCTACAGACCCGACGCGCTACAGAGCGCTCGCGGGCTTTAGCCGCCGCCCCGGCCCGAGCGCTACAGACCCGACGCGCTACAGAGCGCTCGCGGGCTTTAGTTAAACGATATAGTTAAACTAGGAATAGACTCGGGCGCGCACACATATGTAAGTGACGCTCACAGATCTGAAAGATGGTTAGATCATTGCGTAACTACATCAGCGGGGTGGGGTGCTGTTGTTGATGTTTTTATCGACTATGACATATATTGTTCTGATCACTATCCCCTTGTAGTTAAATGTCATTTCGACATGGTTAAATCTAAGTTATGTAAAGATAATAATGTAATCTCGAATGAGAAACTGGTAGTTTGGGGAGAAAGAACACCCCACGAAATTGAAAGTTATTTGGAAAAATGTAATGAACTTTTGAAAGTAGTTGATTTTCCACCCGAATTTAAGGGCTGCTGTGATAAATGTTGTGTGAATAACTCTGAGCATTGTAGGATAATTGATAACTTGTACCTGAAAATAATAACATCGCTATGCGAAGCTTCTTTATACAGCAAGGCTGTCACAGGCGGTACTTGTAATGGGAAGAAGAGGGTTATAGGGTGGAATAAGCATGTAGGTGACGCGCACAGGGAGGCCAGGGCTAGATTCCAGGATTGGATTTTGTACGGTAAACCCACTGGTGGACCCATTTTTAATGTTATGTGTCGTACTCGAAAAATATTTAAGTCACGACTTAGATGGGTTCAACAGCACCAAGAACCAATCAAAATGGACCTACTTGCGCATCATAAAAATAATGATTTTCGAAACTTTTGGAAAGTTACCAAGAAAATGGAGACCAGGCCTGGACTTTCTGTTAGCGTAAATGGTATTTCCGATCCCAAATGCATCGCTAACAAGTTCAAGGAACAGTTTGATGTGAAGTCTCCTACTAGCGCGGTCGGGGGCCGGCAGCCGCAGGTGCTCGATACTGAAGATTCGGAAGGTGACCCTCAGATCCGCTTTAGTGTAAGTGACGTAAACAAAATATTACAGCAAATGAAGAGGGGAAAATCACCCGGTCACGACCGCTTGAGTGTTGAGCACTTGTTGTTTGCTGGGCCGCACATGCCGCGAGTGCTAGCGATGTTTTTCAATTTATGTATTTGCCACTCGTACCGACCGTCGCTCATGACGAAAACAATTGTGATACCTGTTATGTATGCATATATGTGTGAGTGTGGCTGCGCCCACACGACTGTCATGTTCGTGGTTAAACAGTGCATTGCTGGCTACTGCTTGTATTACTCGTCTCCCCGGCCGCCGACGTACCAGTGGCGACGACTACCCACATTAAAAAAAAAAAAACAAAATGTCTGCACTGTTCGGCATTTTATCCAGTTTTGACCACTATGTGCATGATTGGAAAACGTATAAAAATCGCTTGACACAGTGGTTCGTGGCCAACAGCATAACTGCGAGCACAGATGCAGACGGAACGAAGAGACGAGCGATATTGCTCAGTGCACTCGTGGAGGGTACCTACAGACTCGCGTCAGATTTGTGTTTGCCTAAGGAAGTACAAGAAGTGCCTTACGAAGACATTCTAAAGAGTTTGGATAACCATTTTAACCCCAAACGGATCGGATTTAGTGAGCGCCATAATTTTTATGCAGCGATTCAACAGCCGGGCGAAACTCATTCTCAGTGGGCCGCGAGACTCCGAGGTCTTACGTCGTTGTGCGCGTTCAACAACGTAGAAGAAGCCTTGCGGGATAGATTTATTATGGGCATGTCACCCGGTCGTGAAAAGGAGAAATTGTACGCGCTAGACCTCACGGGGTTGACGCTTGGGAAAGCAGTTGAATATGCCGAGAACGTACGCAGCGCGAGATCCGCGGCCGCCGCCAGCGCCGACCGCGACGGCGGGGCCGGCCCTGCCGCCTCTTCTCCGGACACGCTGTTTAAGATAACGCATAATGCTAAAGGAGTTCCAAGCGCGTCAAAGTCCCCAATAGTTCGCAGGGGGAAGCAAAAATGCTCCGTGTGTGGTTATACAAATCATAAAACTTCAGAGTGTCAGTACAGTGATTACGTGTGTAGGAAGTGTAATGTCAAGGGCCATCTACGTAGAATGTGTCCGTCTAAAGTGAACTACGTAGACAATGGTGCCGGAGACGAGGACGTTGGTGATGACGGTAAGGTGTTTACAATTCGTTCACTGAGGGGAGAACCGATGATAGAAACAGTATGTATACGCGGATCTAAAATTAAATTTGAAATTGATAGCGGCTCCGCTGTGACAGTAATTCCGGAAACAATTTACAAACTTCATTATAAAGATGTGCCATTGTTACCACCAAAGAAGCGATTAGTGAGTTACACTGGGAATCATATTCCGTGTCTTGGTGTGGTTAAATTGCCTGTGAAGCTGGCCGAGCGCACGTGTCCCCTGGACATGCATGTTGTGCGGGACGGAGGTCCCCCCCTACTTGGCAGGGACTTTATATCAGCGTTCCAATTACAACTATTACCAGTAAATTACTGTCAGCAACTTTGTACAAGTGATCAATTACAATTAAAATTTCCGAAATTATTTTCAGAGTCTTTAGGCTGTTTCAATAAATTTAAAGTGAAATTAACCCTCAGGGATAATGTTAAACCCGTTTTCTTTAAAGCTCGATCGATCGCTTTCCCTTTGCGCGATAAAGTAAATAATGAAATAAGGAGATTGGTCGAGTTAGGCATACTTAAACCAGTAGAAAACACCGAATATGCTTCCCCAATCGTGCCGGTATTAAAACGTAACGGCAGCGTCAGATTGTGTGCTGATTATTCTGTAAGCATAAATAAACAGCTGTTAATCGATCAATACCCCTTGCCGACAGCTACAGAGTTATTCGCAAAGTTACACGGCGGGCAAAAATTCACAAAGCTAGATTTATCTATGGCTTATAATCAGCTGGTCTTGGAAGATGAGTCACAAAAGTACACTTGTATTAACACGCCGCTGGGTCTGTTTGTGTACACGCGGCTGGTGTTCGGGCTCGCGAGCGCGCCCGCCGTGTTCCAGCGCGCAATGGAGGGCGTGCTGGCGGGCCTGGATGGCGTGCTGTGCCTGCTCGACGACGTGCTCGTCACGGGCCGCGACGACGCCGAGCACGCGCGCCGCCTGCATACCGTGCTCGAGCGGCTGCAAGACGCGGGATTCACGTTGCAACGGGAGAAATGCGATTTTTATAAAGATGAAGTCAGTTATTTAGGCTATGTCATTAACAAGGACGGATTAAAAAAATCACCGGAAAAAATTGAGGCGGTAATTAAAGCACCTGTTCCTAAAAATGTCAGCCAGCTGCAGTCATTTTTAGGATTCATTAATTACTACAGGAACTTTGTACCTAATGCCTCGTCAATACTGAGCCCGTTATATGCCTTGTTAAAAAAGGAAGCAAAATGGGAATGGAATGATATTCACCAAAATGCTTATAACCAAATAAAAAAATGTTTAGTGTCCGACCAAGTGTTAACGCATTTCGACCCGGAAGCAGAGTTAATCCTGACCGTGGACGCGGGGCCCGGGCTCGGCGCCGTCCTGTCGCAGGTGGGCGCCGACGGCTGCGAGTGGCCCGTGTCGTTCGCGTCGCGCACGCTCACCGCGGCCGAGACGAGGTACTCACAAATACAGAAGGAAGCGACAGCTATTATCTTCGGGGTGCGTCGCTTCCATCAGTATTTGTATGGCAGGTCGAAACCTTTTGTGTTGCGTACTGACCATAAACCCCTAGTCACGATATTCGGACCGCATAAGGGAGTGCCGGAGGTATCAGCAAACCGTCTCCAGAGGTACGCACTATTTTTAAGCGCGTATAATTATACGTTACAATATGTCCGTAGTGCTGATAACAGCGCCGATTTTCTGTCTCGCGCCAGCTTGCCGCCGTCGGGCGAGCGCGGGGGGTGCGCGGGCGCGCGCGCCACGTCGCGGGAATGTGCTGACGGGGTAGAACCGTGCGATCGCGCAGCTTATGTTTATTTTGTTTTAAGCGGCAGTCTTCCTGTCACCTTATCAGACATACGGACAGAAACACGTAAGGACGTTGTTTTACATAGTGTAAGTAATTACATAATGGGGGGTTGGCCAAATAAGGTAAATGACAAAAAAATAAAGCCGTATCATTTATGCAAAACGCAACTCGCATATGAAAACGGATGTATTATGAGGGGACATAAGGTCGTGATTCCCGAAACACTTCGAGATAGGGTATTATCAGAACTTCACAATTCTCATCTCGGGGTAGTGAAAACGAAAGCCGAGGTTCGCTCTAGATTTTGGTTCCCCGGAGTAGATGAGGCCGTCGAGCGGATGATAGGGTCCTGCGAGGTGTGCATCCAGCTCCGACCGGCGCCGGCGCGCGCGCCCCCCGCGCCTTGGCCGCGCCCCGCCCGCGCGTTTGACAGAGTGCATATTGACTTCCTCGGCCCGATTAGCGGCCGGACGTACCTAGTGTTAATAGATGCGTATTCAAAGTGGCCAGAGGTCTATGATATGGTCTCCACGACCACGTCAAAGGCGGTTATAGAAAAGATGCAGGAATTTATGTCTAGGTTTGGCATCCCTAAAACTATAGTGAGTGACAATGGCACAGCTTTTTGTTCACAAGAGTTCAAGTTTTTTTGCGATTTAAATGGCATAACACACGTCACGTCGCCCGCGTATCACCCGGCCAGTAACGGCCAGGCCGAGAGTTACGTGAAGGTGGTAAAAAAGGGAATAAAATCCAGCCTTTTACACGGTGGTATTAAAAATACACAATTACAGCTGTTAAAATATTTATTTGATTATCGCAATTCAAAACATACAGCAACCGGGTTCTCCCCAGCAGAATTAATTTGCGGCCGTAAACTAAGGTCACGTCTGGATTTGCTGACACCGTCTTCGCTGCCGCCCTCGTCTGCGGGGCCAAAGGTTAATGCGCGTGATGTCCAGTGTTCACAGGATAAGCAGGGCAAACTAGCCCAGTACCAACCTGGCACCTTTGTACTTTATAGACTGTACCAGAATAACAAAGCAAAATGGGGTAAAGGGACAATACAAAAACGTATCGGCAAAGTTTTGTATTTAATTAAAGACTGGGATTCGCAAATATGTTATCGTAAACATATAAACCAACTAGCATTGTATAGAGGTAACCGTACTGATAGTAATATAAGGGACCATGACGATATAGAGGATATAACAATATACTCACCGTCGCCGCTGCTGCCGCCGCCATCACCGCCGTCGCCGCCGTCGCCGCCGTCGCCGCCGTCGCCGCCGTCGCCATCGCCGCCGTCACAATCGCCGCGACCACAGACAGTGGTTCCGTCGCTCCCACCATCACCAACCTCACCACAAGCAGACATACCCAGCATTCCACAAAGGAGGGAGGCGCTATTGGGGGAGAGTGATGAAATGTCTGCTCCGGCCGAGACCATGGTTCCACCCCGCTCCGACGATGAGGACGAATTTCAGGAAGCGCAGTCCGACTCGGAAAACCAACCGACTGAAGCCAGACCACGAATAGCGTTGCGTCCTCGTCACAATATCGACTATAAGCAGTACTTCTAGGGTTTAGGCTTAGGATAACTAGATAACGTAGATTAAGTTCATTATGTTACATCATAATAGGTGGAGGAGTTGTTATGTATGCATATATGTGTGAGTGTGGCTGCGCCCACACAACTGTCATGTTCGTGATTAAACAGTGCATTGCTGGCTACTGCTTGTATTACTCGTCTCCCCGGCCGCCGACGTACCCAAAAAACGTACCGTATACGTGCCGTATAAAACCGGAGACATATCTAACATAGCTAATTACAGGCCTATTTCGCTGGCAACCATTATAGCTAGGGTGCTCGACGGCTTGCTAAACGTACACCTAGACAAGTGTTTAAAATTACATGACGCACAGTTCGGCTTCCGAGCCGGCCTATCTACTGAAAGCGCAATTGTTTGTTTGAAGCAGGCTGTCGAGTATTATACCCGCAGGAAAACACCTATTTATGCGTGTTTTTTAGATCTTTCCAAAGCCTTTGACCTCGTTAATTATAACCTACTGTGGAATAAACTTGATGAAGTGCAATTTCCCAGAGAGCTCACATGCATATTTAGGTGTTGGTATGCAAGCCAGCGAAACAGTGTCCGGTGGGGTGACGTCTTGTCGGATGAATATGGTTTAGAATACGGGGTAAGGCAGGGAGGGCTCACCTCCCCTAAACTTTTTAATCTGTATATTGACGCCTTGATCGGTGAGCTTAGTAGTACACATGTTGGCTGTCACATAGACAGGGATTGTTTTAATAACATAAGCTATGCTGATGACATGGTGCTGCTGAGCCCATCGGTCGGAGGTATAAGAATCTTACTAGAAAAGTGTGAATCCTATGCCCTTAAGCATAATTTAAAATATAACGTACTTAAGAGCGAGTATATGATCTTTAAGGCGGGACACAAGTGCCCATCGCATGTCCCAGCCATTCGTTTGAATGGTGAGCAACTTAAAAGGGTTCATTCATTTAAATATCTTGGCCACTTGGTTACCGACGACCTGCGTGACGACGCAGACATTGAAAGGGAGCGCCGGGCATTAGCCGTCAGGGCCAATATGATAGCCCGCAGGTTCAGTCGGTGTACAGCGCAAGTTAAAATAACATTATTTGCTCGCGTACTGTACATCGCTGTACACCTGCAGCCTGTGGACGAGGTACACGCGACGGGCTATAAATGCCAAGCGTGTACAGTACAACGACGCGTTCAGGGTTCTGTTGCGGCTGCCGCGATACTGCAGTGCGTCGGGTATGTTCGCAGACGCGCGTGTGGACGGTTTCCACGCGACGCTGCGCAAGCGCTGCGCCGCGACGCTCTGCAGGGTGCGCGCCAGCCGCCACCGCCTCCTGACCGTCGTTGCTGAGAGATGGGACAGTGGCCTGATCAGGCACTGGTCCTCTCTCCATTTAAGTTTAGGTACTAACATAGTTATTTAAGGTATTTGTACTACTAACAATATATGGATCCTGGCTGTCTGAAATAAATGCATTTTTTTATTTTTTTATTGCCCAAACCCTCAATGTGAGTGGAGGCCCGTGCCCAGCAGTGGGACGTAAATAGGCTGGATTATTATTATTATTATTTATATCGTTATTAGAACATTATGTTACTGCTACAGATAAGAAAATTATCATAGTAAAATTGAGTTGTAATGCTGGGGGTCAATTCTACTAACAATATTGTGTTATGATCGCAATAGAAACTCAGTTGGACGGCAACTTTAACGCTCTTTATTATTCTACTATCAAGTAACGATTCAATTGTAGTTCAACTTCAACTCAAAGCTAACGATCGATCGAAGTTATGACACGTCGTATTCTCCTAACACAATAGAACTTAAACGGGACGTTAAACACTATTCTACTAAAAATTTGACACATGTGTCAGTCGCACGTCGATCGGAACACAACCGAACCCCAGCGTCTCATCTGTCATAAATGTCATAATTAGCGGTTGGGATAAAGTTCGATATTGGCTACTTTTTGTGAATCCATCGTTCAATAAAATTGTTATTTTCCGTCGAATCATGATGTACTATTATGAATACCTTGATGTTGCTAATGCTGTGGACCGTGGTAAAGTTCGAAGCAGGAATTTATCGACAAGGACACGGAATTCTGCTTTCGATCTTACGGATCGTGAGTTTATCAAAACCCACAGGCTGTCCAAGGACCTGGCGACATCATAAATATCAGGAACAATCTCACACAAATTGACCTAGTCTCAAACTAAGCTCTAGGCTTGCACTATGGGTACTAGGCAACGATATACATACATATATAGAGAAATACATTCTTAAATATATAGGAAACATCCATGACTCAGGAACAAATACCTACTCGCGCTCATCACACAAATATTTGCCCATACCGGGATTCGAACCCGGGACCGCTAACTTCATAGGTAGGGCCACTACCAACTAGGCTTACCGCGTCGCCAATTAGTGTTCATATGCCTGTAAGTCTTCGATCAGATGGCATTGATACCGAGACCAAGGTGATTCATTTAACTTGGTCAAGAAACGTACTTTTGACTAGTCCTTCTAGGGCTTCTCGCGACCTCCGTCCACAAACATGTCGCCAGATCCCTGGCTTTACGAGCTCGGACACGTCCCAGGGCTAAGTCACGGTGCTCATCCATGAACATTATTAAAAGTTCTAACTGTCTTACAGACGTAGCTCTTCTTCGGCTCGATTCCATGATATTATTATTTCAATATACAGAGAAAAGATCAAAGTAATCATTTCAAAATAACTGAATTAAATATTGATTCCAAGGTAAAAATAAGCATCGAGAGCCACTTAAAGGTTTGCAGAAATATAAATTATACTTACCAAAACTAAGCACAAACTTACAGTACGATTATTTTCACTTTGACACTCGGGACATCTCGATTTTAATCGTAAAGATTCGTTATTTCACATAGAGTATATAAAATCCTAGAATTTACTCACATAAAATATACAAACCTATTTAGAATAATTAATAATAAAACCTCAACCTAAGTATAGAAACTTCATTAATATTCTAAATAATCAAATAGGCTATAATCAACTCTTTATGACATAATGTGATCTGAACTTTATGATGTGATACAATGTCATAAAGAAAATTATTCCCAATTTAATGTGGATAAGGTTTTGGGACAGTATGGTCACACTGCAGTTAGTTTGCCTCCGTACCACCCAGATTTTAATCTCATAGAAAATATTTGGGCACAATTAAAAGGATAAATAATAATATGTTGCCTCTAAAAATATAGACATGAATAAAACCATTGTCAAAAAGCTACTGTTAGAAAAAATGTATATGTTGGGACCTGAAGAATGGACGAAAGTTTGCAATCAAGCCATTAAATGCGAAGATGAACTTTTAACTGAAGAAGAGAAGCTGAATGTGTTTAATGACAGTTTTATAATCAATGTCTCTAATTCAGACAGTGAAAGTTATTGAGCATGTTTGGTTTCATTATTAATCATTCAAATAAGTACTTATTGTAAATAAAGTTTTTAAAGAATATATTTTTAAATTCCCTGTAAAAATGTAATAATTAAATCAAACCACATCTGTGTTATTCATAGGTCTACTGTAAAAAATTTCATTATGGCAGGTGATCTACATTACTGTTTTAGACTGTCAAGTGCACTCTATGATATTAGAATATGCAACAATGTGTCACGTGTCATTTACACTTCCGATCTCTTCCGATGAATGTCGAGAATTGCCGGGTGTCAAAATGGTTTCAGCGCCAACTCAATTTTGAAGTTATTACACGAGACATTGACTTTTCATTTGGTTTTTTTATGCGCTCGATCGAGGTTTTGTGGTATTTTTCACTTCATTTTTTAAAATATTAACGAAGTATATCAAATAATACATAATAATTAATGTGAAATAATGTTAACTTGTCAAATTTATAATAAAAATGACACAATTTAATTTGGTAGTCATTTTTTTTTGCGTTCTAGTAACACTCAAACATGTTTGTTTAGTCTTTGGCCTTATCGTTACGTTTCTATTGTGGTTCAATTGCGTTTCTATTTAGATTAAGGTATTGTTTTGTTTATAAGATAGTAGAATGGCTTATTTGTCCACAGTAGAAACTGAATGGAAATAGTATCTTTATCGAATCTTAATAGATTCTTGAAATATGCGCATTAGTAGAATTGAACCCCAGTTGGGTTTGGCATTGTAATTAAGTGATTATCGTTAATTTAACTTTTATAATTTAAAGTTAATTTAATAGTAAAAAGAATCGATCTCACGCTCCTCACTGGGTGGCTCCGCCAGGTAAGCCAGATGCGCGGGCACAGCAGGCGCCGCCGCCGCTAACTCGTAAACAAGTTACGTAACAGGCTAGGTACAAAGGTCGGCCAGACGTGCCGCGCGGTGACAATCCTGGAATCGTTGGCAAAACTCCTTAAATCTAGCGAAATAAATGCGTGGAAACCTAAAATGACATACAAAAGACAGTTAGCCGTTATTCGGCTATATGGCTTAGTTACCGAAATATCTTGGATTGCAAAAATGAGGTTAACTTTAGTTAAATCGTGATAAAATTTACTGAAACATATCAAGAAAAAGAACAATTCATTTTTAAAACATGGGCCACCATAAATTTAGGAAACTATAACTTAAAGTATTAAACTTGTAGGTAGATAGAAATAACACAAAGAGCCATGGAGAGAAGTATATTGAACATAAAGAAAATACACAAAATCAGAAATGAAGTCATTAGACAAAAAACCAAGGTAACTGATGCCCTCACGCAAGCCCTAAAATTGAAATGGCAATGGGCCGGCCACGTATCACGATACAAAGACGGTAGGTGGACAGCTAAAACTACAGATTGGAAAGGGCCAGAAGGGAAAAGAAGAGTAGGCAGACCGAAGAAAAGATGGGCGGATGACTTAAGAGATGCAGTAGGAAATGATTGGCAGAATATTGCAAGTGATAGGGATAAATGGAAGAAACTGGAGGAGGCCTTCTCCCGTGGAGGGGCCCGTATTCCAAAGAACAACATACTAACTTAGATTATAAGATTTAAAAACTACTAACAAATTAGACATAAAATATACATGTATTATGTAATGTTGCGGGAAATGGGAAATAAAACCCTTTTTTATTTTATTTATTAAGAGGATGCACGCGGGGATCAAACCGCACTCGTGCGATATTTGTAAGAAAGCGTATTCGACTCGCAGCGAAATAGCTGTGCACATGTTCGTTCACACAGGGGTCAAACCGCACTCTTGCGAAATCTGTAAAAAGGGGTTCAGGCTTCGCCAGAGTTTAAACAATCATAAGCCGGTTCACTCTCAGCCCTACGTCAGACCCTTCCCTTGCGACATTTGCAGCACAAGGTTTACAACACGCAGAGGTTTGAGGTCGCATAAACAGATTCATGAAGCGAAGAAACACGCTTGTGATGTGTGTAAGAAAGAGTTTACGCGGCGTGGTGACTTAGTTACCCACATGGTTGTTCACTCGGAGCTCAAACCGTACTCGTGCGATATTTGTAAGAAAGCGTTTCCGACTCGCGCTAAAATAGTTGAACACATGCTCGTCCATACAGGGGTCAAAGCGCACTCTTGCGAAATCAGTAAGAAACGGTTAAAGTATCGCGGGAGTTTAACTAAACACCAGCGGTTGAGTCACTCCCGGCCCGACCACAGACCCCACGCCTGCGACGTTTGCAGCAAAGCGTTTAAGACACGCGAATGTTTGATGACGCTTAAGCAACTCCAACACCGCGTCAACGAAAAGTCGCTTTTGGTTGACGCGGCACATGCGCGTTCACCACGGAAAAACGATATCCCTGTGACGTGAGTAAGAAAGCGTTTTTGCGTCGCAAATGTCTGACTGTACACCGGCGTATCCACTTGGGGCGCAAGCCGCACCCTTGCGGAATCTGTAAAGGGCAGCGTCCAGCGTCGCTCGCATGTGCTCGACGAGCGGCCCGCCCCCGCCGGCCCGAGCGCTACAGACCCGACGCGCTACAGAGCGCTCGTGGGCTTTAGCCGCCGCCCCGGCCCGAGCGCTACAGACCCGACGCGCTACAGAGCGCTCGCGGGCTTTAGCCGCCGCCCCGGCCCGAGCGCTACAGACCCGACGCGCTACAGAGCGCTCGCGGGCTTTAGCCGCCGCCCCGGCCCGAGCGCTACAGACCCGACGCGCTACAGAGCGCTCGCGGGCTTTAGCCGCCGCCCCGGCCCGAGCGCTACAGACCCGACGCGCTACAGAGCGCTCGCGGGCTTTAGCCGCCGCCCCGGCCCGAGCGCTACAGACCCGACGCGCTACAGAGCGCTCGCGGGCTTTAGCCGCCGCCCCGGCCCGAGCGCTACAGACCTAGGCTGACTTATCGCCGACTCTCATTATCTAGAAACAGATACACGACGTTCATTAATCACGCCGTTGTTGGACAAATCGTATGTATAGCACTATTTAAAGACCGACAGCGCGATAGCTTCTTATCCGGAGAGAATTTAGGAGAATTCATAAAGTCCTCTAGAGGTATATAGAAGACAGGCCCGCTGACTACACCTCCAGCTCCGTCCACGTCGTCGTCGACGAGTAAATTAAACTGGAGGGGCCCGCCGCGCCAACAACGCTAGTTCAGCGCCGCGGCGGGCAGCGAGCAGGGCCGCCCGCCGCGCGCCCGCCCCGCCGCCGCCGGCCCCGCGCCGCGCATCGCCAGCGTCGCGGCCTGCGTCGCGGCTGGCACCTCCGTCGACGTCCCGTCGAGCCCAATAGATGTACAGGCAGTTCGTTAAATATTTTTTTTTATACGGGTTGGCTTGTTATTACTTCTGAAAGTAAGATCCTAGATGCTATCTCGGGTTATCGGATTATTTTTAATCAGACGATGATGCGAGCCGACAGAAGGGCAATTTATATCCAGTATACTTCTCGTGTCTAAAAGTAACGGAGATATGAGATCCCTCCGTCGCTGAATATCATATTTGCAATACATGACACTCGCTAACATGACAGAGTCGACGGAGCTGCGCGGTGCGCAGCTCCTTTTTTCTGGGTTATTTAGGCCCTCCGGGCCTGATATAAAAACTAACCTAACCTAACCTACCTACGCTTCTGTGAAATTACCCATTTTTCGACAGAGTATAATATAATATAGTATTATGTTTTGCGAATATTTATGATCCACCACGGATGCTACGATTCATATTAATTTAAATAAATTGATTAAATTTGTAAATGTACTTAAAACATTTTAAAACGGAAGACACGAGAACGGCAACGAAACTTATGACACCTAACTGTTTTATGATAAATCTGGATCCTAAAGAAGCATATTTCTTAGTATCAATTAACACCGAACACCGTAAATATTTACGTTTTCTATTTAAGGAAAATTTCCGAATTCTGTGCCCTTCCTTTCGGGCTTTGTACCGCGCTATATATTTTACAAAGATCTTAAAACCTGTTATGACATACCTTCGACTAAAAAGCTACAAGCCGTTTCCAATTTTGACGATATCTTATGTCTTGGAGATAGAACCTATAACGATTGCGTGGCTAATGCTACCAACACAATAAAGTGTCTTACTAATTTAGGTTTTATTATAAATTACGGAGAGTGTTCTGACTTAGGAGTCAAACCTGTCAATTTCTTGGTTTTATCTTGAATTCTCGAAATATGACGTTGGAATTACCAATTAAAAATAAAGAAATAGATAAGTAGATAGATAAACCTCTTTGTTCTTCACAAACATACATGACCTTTAAGGCCAACACGATTAAGAAAAGAATATAAACAGGATCATGCAATTTAAACAGACACAAGACACAGTCTTAGGAGACAGTCTGCCTTGGAATTCATGGTCAAAATTAAGAACCTAAATAGAATACGGATTCGTGAATTTGCTCGATATGTAGGAACGTTAACAGCAGCCTGCCCGATGCCCTGCCGTTGCTATGGATGGCTTTATATTAAATTACTAAATCTTCAGAAAGAGCTAAATATTTAGCTCTTACCAACTCCAATAATTATGATCGGGACATGAAAATTTCAAGTTTTTTTTATGTGATGATTTGGACTGGTGGGAGAAAAGTATTCTAAACATGTTTAACGCTATTAGTACATCTAATTATGCTTTATATTTTGTTTCCGTGCTTTCTCAACAGGCTGGGGTCAGCTTGTGGAAACAGAAAAAAATTGGGGGGTTTTGGACCACTCAAGAAAAAGAGCATTTTCGGATTGAAATCTTTCGCAAATCAGCCAAATCATAGTAATTGCGAAATTCTATTGCGAATCGATAACACCACTGCCATTCCATACAAATAAGATGGGTGGTGTCCAGTTTCCGCACCTAAATACAAATAAGATGGGTGGTGTCCAGTTTCCGCACCTAAATACAAATAAGATGGGTGGTGTCCAGTTTCCGCACCTAAATACAAATAAGATGGGTGGTGTCCAGTTTCCGCACCTAAATACAAATAAGATGGGTGGTGTCCAGTTTCCGCACCTAAATACAAATAAGATGGGTGGTGTCCAGTTTCCGCACCTAAATACAAATAAGATGGGTGGTGTCCAGTTTCCGCACCTAAATACAAATAAGATGGGTGGTGTCCAGTTTCCGCACCTAAATACAAATAAGATGGGTGGTGTCCAGTTTCCGCACCTAAATAAAATCGTCCGTGATATACTCGTATATGGCAGTGGTGTGAAGCGCGAAACATTTTTGTTTTCGCGTCATATATTAAATTCTAGCTTAATACTGAAACTGATTCGGAATCTAGGAATGTAAATATCGCTTTCTAAAAGTACTTTAACATAGTACACGTCAAGTCTAAAATTATAGTGGCAATATTGCCATTTGTTGCTATATATTGCTATACATGACTTTGTTTTTTGATGTTAAAATCAATGGCTTATTTGATTTCCTTAATCAATGTTTACAAAAATTTGTATGCCGCAAGGTAAAACATAGTGATACAAATTAAAAAACTACATCTGTCTACACCTATGTTTCACAATTAAGATTATTTGTATCTGTGCAAAATGGCGCTTCCTAAGTGGCTGCGCCACATTATTTTATTATGTTTTACTTAATTATTCTTTTATATAATCTACACACAATTCATACGCATCTCGAACGCATCCATTACATATCTATTACACATGGCAACACTCTTCCTTTCATCCCTTCCCCCCGCATACCTCAGTAGTCGAAAAAGTTCAAAATCGACTCATACGCGCGCGAACGAAATTCCATAATTAATTAAATAAGAACCGCTTAACAAGACTATCGAACTACAATAACATTATATGAAGTGTCAGGAAATAAGTGTTGTGCGAATTAAGTGTTTTCATAACAATTTCAACGCAAAATTGGAGAAGGCCGATTGCCTTCACGAGGTATGTCCCAGCCCCTCCACTAAGGTACATTAATAACCATCGGTATTCAATTTTATCAATAAATAATTGAATTGAATTGAATTGGTCGGCAATATCATTGATATCAGTTAATTGTATTAGTAGTGATGAATGTATAAACAGATTCATTAACTGCGCCCTTTTTACCCAAGATACACCGTCACCGCAGCGATAGCAACTGGTCAGAGATGCCAATTGTTGTCATTGATTCGCGTAAATAATGTGCAAAGTTTAAATTATTCTAATAATTACATATATAAATATTATAACTCCGATAACAGATTTAATTAAGACGATCTACCGTTGGTCGATATCATCCTGTCATCACTTCAGGTAAGTTCGTTTGATCATCTAATAATAAAAAGTACATAGTATTAAACCTTGTACGATGGTACGGAACCCTTCGTGGCCGGTTTTTTACTCACTGATGACAGCGTTATACCTACCAATAAAACGCTCATAAGCGAAATACCTTCTATCGCCTGGCGGGAGGAGGAATAACGCCAACGTGATCAACATGACATGTAAATTTAAAAAACTATAATATTAACATTGAGAATATTGCAAACAGTTATGACAGGATTGAGTAAAATAAAAAATCCGGTCAAGTGCAAGTCGGACTCGCGCACCGAGGGTTCCGTATTTAAGTCCGTACTTCAAAAATATACCTTTTCATATACTTTAATTCGTATGCAATAGGTTCTATTTTGAGTTGTCTATATTTAACACAAATTCTCAAAGGTGTTTGTCAATTTTTCGAAAATTGTAAATTTTAAACACTTCGTTTTATTTTTCCCTTAAAATATAAGTAATTATCTATAAGTTAAGAATTTTCCAGATTTTTCGGTTTATAAACTTCGGAGAAAAGGGGGGGGCGGGACGGTAATTTTTTGAACATTTTTGGTTATTAATCAAAAAGTATGTCACGGAAAATTATAAAAAAAATGTTTTAAAATGTGCAGATTTAGCCCTTTTATGTGAAATCCCATTTGTTATAATCAAATCACTTTAATTATTCAACCTTCCAATCTTCCCCCTTCAATTCCCTCCCCCCCTTTCAATTCCCTTTCTTCCTTTTTCTTTTGTCCCCTTTTCAATTATTTATAAAATTAATTTCATTTTTTTACTTAAAACAGATGCGGGTAAGTAAATTATACAACTATGCCAAATTTCAAGTTGATAGCTTGTGTAGTTGCGGAGAAAAACTGCTGTGACATACAGACAGACAACGAAGTCTCACCATAAGGGTTCCTTTTTTACCAATTTGGTACGGAACCCTAAAAACCGGGCGCGAGCATGTCGGGCATGCGCAGTGTAGGGCTCCGTCACCATTACTACAAATACAAAATAAAGTGCACCGGCAGAAGAGCCTATCTTCATACCACTTACGTCCTTTTGTTGAGAAGCGCAGTTTTCTGGCAACAACTCAAAAACAGTATATCCGATCATGTTGAAAATAATTGGTTGAAAGTAGTTATTTATTTAGCGTGACCTTCATATATATTTTTGGTTATACCTATAGTTTAAAAGATAAAGGGGGAGACACATTTTATGCAACTTAACTGTCGAAATATGCGCCACACGTTGATGTTCGCTGAAAAAAAATTCCAGCTTCTGTTACATGTGATCCCCCCGTGAAATATTATTTTTCTCAATTAACTACCAAACTAAGTAGCGGCTTATACAAGACACCTATACTCCAAATTTCATCAATATACATCTTGTAGAGTAAAATGCCTGTGACACACGGACGGACGGACATGACGAAACTATAAGGGTTCCGTTGCCATTTTGGCTACGGAACCCCAATAACGAAACGAAAACTTTCATTTATATGCACCGAGACGATTACCTGATAATAACAGCGCATGTTGTGAGAAATAGTTAAGCCCGCACAGTAATTAGTACTCGTTCCTACATAGCTGTATAGATAAATGAATGCAATACATTATTGAGTATTGAGTATTGATTAGGCGGCAGTCACCGTGTTGCCATACGATTGCAATTACGATTGCAATTACGATTACAATTACGATTACATATATTGTAGAAAAAGGCACACTAGCAGTAATCTTTTGCCCTAATAAACTAAACTACAAAATAAAAACCGTGTCCCACTTCTTGATTAATAGTAAAATATAAGAAGATATAAAAAACCGGTCAAATGGGAGTCGGAATCGCGCACAGAGGGTTCCGTGTTTAATATGGTTCGCATCGAAACTACGTTATTGGTTAACTTGACGGCAGTGTAGAAATGATAAAATTATTTATGGGATCAGTAAAATGTAATAATATAATAATTAAAATGTTAATGGTACTTTTAAGCCTACTTATCTAATTGTTAAGGTTGAGCGCCAGGAGGGTTTTAATTTGCTTACTATGTAAATTAAATTTGTTATAAAGCGATTCGCTGCTTCCTTTAAGATATCCTTCGCAAACTTAAAATGCGGGTAGGGGTCTACGTGTGGCCTTAGAGGCAGCTAATTTTGGAAAATAGTTAATAAAAGGTTAGGTTAGGTTACTCCCCCTATGGTACCCGTACTATAGGGGCGATCCTCCCGTCGCTTGACACTTGGTTAGAGAGGGCAATAGGTGCTTCGGTCACTACCTGCACAAAATCGGGAGGGAGCCTGGCCCGCAGTGCCATGAGTGCGGCGACCCGGACGACACGGCCCAGCACACCCTCGAGGTGTGCAGCCGCTGGAATTCGGAGCGCGCCACCATGGCACTGGCGATTGGGCAATGGGACTTCTCCCTGCACAGCGTTGTCTCTGCCAGTCTGTGCAGCGACAGGTCCTGGAAGGCTGTGGCCTCTTTTTGCGTGAGCGTTATCTCGCAGAAGGAGGTCGCGGAGCGTGAGCGCGAGGAGTCTCCTCTCGCGCATCCGCTCCGGCGCAGACGGCGGGGCTGCAGGTGGGGGATGGGAGTCCCACACCTGCCGTAGGAATGTCACTTGGCGGTCTGGGAGAGGGGCCACGCATGCTCGGCCTCTCTCCCCATCGGCGCGAGGAGCCCCGGCAATGGCTGGGGCAGCCGGAAGGCGTCGTGGCAATGCTAACGCGGGACCACGGCGTCTTTCAAACCGGCAGGAGGGTACGCCAAGGTGGTTTTTAGTGGGTTGCGCTCTCTCCCTTTTCTCGCTCTGAGAGGGGGTCAGAAGAGTGAGTCCGACATACCCCCCCGTCACTCCCATGGCGGGGGAAATGCATAAAGCATTTTCCACCTTGACAAAAAAAAAAAAAAAAAAAAAAAAAGAAAAGGTTAGGTTAGGTTAGGTTAAGGGTTGCTGGGTCGGGGAATGGGGTATATTTATATATGTATATATTTATTTATATTGTATACATGTATCTATTTAGCTTAGGTTTAGGGGCGGGCTCGGCGTACACTTACACTGTCGTCGAGCACCCAAACCGTCCAAAAATACGGGGGTAACGTCTACTCCCAATACCCGTAACCCGAATACGGGGGTAACGTCTACTCCCAATACCCGTAACCCGTGAGTTCTACATCAAAAACGCTGTCGCTGACGATCATATGGTAGTTGTAAACACTGGAACAGAGGGCTTGCCTTAATTAACCGGCCTGCGAGAAGGAAACTCTTTTGAAACCCGACAACAAAGTCGTTAAAACCTGTAAATACCGGGCGACCTTTACAGAATTTAGCCTTGGGTCTGGGATGGGCGTCACCCGGATATCGACTATATTGCGACCCTACTCGTCGGATTAATCATAGAAGAAAAATTACAAAAAACTTTGACGGATAAGAAGAAGGAACATAGTTATAGAGAAGGTGGCATCATAAGATATGTAAGATGATTAGAATTAGAATAGAATAGAATGCATTGATTGATGCATATCGTACGATAAATTTTCCCAAACCACTTTCCCCCTTCCCATTTCTCCTTTCCCTTTTCCCATTTCCATTTTCACCTTTCTACTCTCCCCTCTCCCCTCAATTTTCCCCCCTTTTCCCCATTCCCCTCCCATATACCTATCCTTTTTTTTTTTTTTTTTTTCTTTCCCCCTCCCCATTCCATTCCCAATGCCCCTTCCCTGCCCATTCCCCTTTCCCCATCTCCTTTCCCTTTTCCCCTTCCCTTTCCCCTTCCCTTTCCCATTTCCCCTTTCACCTTTCCACTCTTCACTCCACTTTCCCCCCCTTTTCCCCACTCCTCCCCTTCCCCTTGGACATTCCCCTTTCCCAAATCCCCTTTCAAAATACCCCTTTCCCCGTTCCCCTTTTCCCTTTCCCCTTTCCCCTTTCCCCTTTCCCCTTTTCCCTTTTCCCTTTTCCCTTTTCCCTTTTCCCTTTTCCCTTTTCCCTTTTCCCTTTTCCCTTTTCCCCTTTCCCCTTCCCCTTTCCCCTATCCCATTTCCATTTTCCCCTTTCCAATTTCCCCTTCCCCTCCACCCTTTCACCTTTCCACCCTCCCCTCTCCCCTCAACTTCCCACCTTTTCCCCTCTCCCATATCCCTTTCCTTCCCCCCTCCCTTCCCCCTTTCCCAATGCTCCTTTCCCTTTCCCCTTTCCCATTTCCCCTTCTTCCCACTTCCCCTTTCACCTTTCCACTCTCCTCTCCACATCCCCCCCTTTTTTTTTTTTTTTTTTTTTTTTTTTTTTTTTTTTTTTTTTTTTTTTTTTTTTTTTTTTTTTCCGCTCCCCCCTCCACTTTCCCTTCCACATTTCCATTTCCCAATGCCCCTTTCCCCTTTATTCTATAGCTTTATTCTAGGCTTTATTTCCCCCCCTTTGTCCTTTTTTTTTTTTTTTTTTTTTTTTCCCTTAATAGTCCCTAAAAGTGCGTTTTCTGTAGGTGGTATGTGGCGGCACCTGCAGGAGTAATGCTACCGCAAACTAGGGAGACTAACCCTTTAATAGTCAAACATGAAAGCAGATTCTAAAAATGGTCCCCAGGAGGGTCCCCGCAAGGGGGAATCCCTCCCTGCGTCCTCGGACGCAGGCAGCCCCTCGTACTCTGGGGGGGGCAAGAACTGCTTCGTAGGTCGGCCGAAAGCCGACCTCCGTGAACACGACCTTGGCAAACGAATTTTGGACACTGAACGGCACAATGAAGGGAGAAATGTTGAGCAGGTGGTGAAGGCGGGCGCCCTGAGTGCGCGGGCCAACACCAACGACGACAGCTATGAAAGGGATTTTGATATTCTAGAAAAGAGACGGGATCTGGTGGAGTTGGAGCGACTCGTGGAGTTGGAGAGGATGGGCACAGAGGCGGATGCTCGTCCAGTATCTCCGGCCATCTCCATGGGTGGCTCCCAAACGAAACCAGTAATTTATTTTATTTTATTTATTTTATTTATTTTATTTAAAATACATTGCAAGTTTACAGCATAAAATAACACCAAAACACTTACACGATAAATTATTACAAATACATGCCAACAAGAAAAGTCGTCAAATTGAGATTCGAAATTATGAATATACTAAAATAATACATAATAATTAATTACAATTGTCAAGAAACTGCTTAGCAATACGGCATAATTGAGTTAAGCGATCCGCAAACAGGTCAGCCTCCTCGTGCTGAGTGAGCATTAGGTGTAGCAAAGATATTGCGCGCGCGGTAGGAGCGTGTCGCGCGTGGCGCGTGCGAGCGGACACGTGCCGCAGCAGGCCCGGCCGGCGGCGCGGTGCCACCGCCACGCCATACAAATCCTGGGGAATCCTCGTCGGAACCACCAACCCAATCCTCTCCAGCACAGCCGGGCTGTCCACCCGGTGATGGATAACAGACAGAAAGTGGACTAACAACAACAACTTCCTCCTCATCCGAAGCGTGTCTAGCCCAACCATCCCGGAGACAAACAATGAAGGGTACAGGTATGGGTAATACCCGTAGGCTTTGGAGTACAACCAGCGGGCGAATTTACGCTGTACTCTTTCCGCCAACAGAGAGTATTTATCCTCATAGGGATCCCAAATAACAGCCCCATACTCCAGCCGACTACGGACATAGGCATTGTACAAAACCATAGCGACTCCAACATGAAACTGCTTCGACGCCCTCATGACGAAACCTAGTGTCTTGCTAGCCCGTTTACAAGTATTCGTTACGTGTTTATGGAAATTTAGTTTAGTATCTAAGACTAAACCTAGGTCACAGATTTCGTCGACTCTTGCTAGACGAGCGTCCCCCAGACTATAATCAGTCAAAAGCGGCGAGCGCTTACGTGAGAAGGTTATGAACTTGCACTTTGCTGCATTAAAAGGCAGACGGTTTCCAATACTCCACTCGGCCGCCGCATTAATGTCGCCCTGTAACGCAGCGCTGTCCGCCACACTACCGACGCCAAGCAACAACTTTAGGTCGTCCGCAAAAAGCAGACACTCAGCTGAACAAATTGTATCGGGCAAATCATTTATCATTATAAGAAATAATGTGGGCCCCAGAGTACTGCCCTGACTCACACCCGACAGCGTACAGTAATCGCTCGACTCGAAGCCGCCTACCCTGACGTACTGTTGCCGTTCACATAAGTAACTGGCAAAGAAACTTAAAAGCTTTGGCGTGAAGCCCAGTAATGCAAGCTTTCCCAGCAAGATGTCGTTGTCGACCAGGTCGAATGCTTTCCTAAAGTCGAAATACGCAGCATCGACCTGCCGTCCAGCGTCCATCTCCTTGCAGACGTAGTCAGCGAGGGCAACTAGATTTGTGGTGGTAGATCGGGCTTTACGAAAACCGTGCTGACTGGGGTGCAAACGATCAGATACCTGTTGACTTATGCGTCGGTTTAGGGTCATCTCAAACACTTTACCAAACGCAGATAGAACTGCTATAGGTCTAAAAAAAGTGACATCCATATCAGATCCTCCCTTGGGAACCGGCGTTACTCTGGATTTTTTCCAGCAACTAGGATAGACGGATTGTTTGAGTGAGAGGTTAAAAACGTACAACAAGGGAGTCATCAGGGCGGAAGCGCAATCTTTGACCAAAAACACCGGGACACCATCAGGCCCTCCCGAAGACCGCGGTTTGAGTTTTTGTATTGCCACTCTGAAGTCAACCTCAGTAATGGAGGGGATCGAGACCGACCGAGAGTCACCTGAGGAGTGGGCTACGCGCTCCGCAGCTTCAGCGCCCAAGTGCGGCTTGTCCTGTTGGAACACCGAGCTGAAGTATTTAGCGAACGCGTCCGCAGCATCTTGCCCGCTCACATTACGGCCCTCGAAAGTAAAAGATTTTTCTCGATGCTGTCTTTCACTTTTTTTATCTTTAACATATTCCCAAAATTTTACCGGGCAACTAGTAATACAATTTTGCACATTCTGTATGTACAGGTTATAAGCTTTACTGATTAGGTTTTTTACAAGTGTTCTGTAATATTTGAACATGTGTCTATTGTAATCCTTTCCCTCTTGTCTAAATCTTTTCAAATGAAAATATTTTAACTTAATATTGCGAATTATTTCTGCTGTGTACCATTTCGGATAAACGTATTTGGAATTGACTCGGGACCGGTTCCTTAAGGGGACGAATTGGCTAATACAAGAGTAAAGTTTCTCATAAAGGATCTTAGTAGCATTGTCAACTTCAGTGGCAACCAGGAGATCAGCCCAATCAATGGTAGCCAGGGCCGGATAGAGCGCCTCATAGTCCGCCTTACGCCAGTCCCAGTCCGGACAACACGCATCGCGCGGTCGCGGATGTAAAGAGTCCTAGCCTACATACATAAAGAATTCACTCATATCATGGTCACGCGAACCAATTGTAAAAGCCCCCCCCCCATATATGTACTCTATACTCTAAAATCCTGAGCGCGGTCTCCATTTGTGACTAGCCTAATGCACTTAATAAACTCTATCGTGGTCGCGATCACTGAATGTATCCGACTAAAACAGCTCTAGTTAAACTAATTGTCAATCCAGAGTTTACTTGCGTATAACCTGGTATAAATGATATTAATTGAAATGAGCTTAGCATGAATTCAATTACTTGATAACAAATGAAAACTAACTTTGGCATGTGATCGTCTAGATAATAACAAAAATGGACCTTTCGTTGTGAACCGTAATACCACTAAAATTCTTTAAGTCTTTGTTTTAATCAATTCCTCACACTGATATGGATTGTTTCTATGATAGATCTCTTATTTACTAAATAAGATAGAATATAATAGAATAGAAATAGGTAAGTTATATAATCAAAGGTTAGCAGATTTTTCCCTTTTGGATTGGATACACATTTGGTCAATAGTTCATCAAAATTGGTTTAGCTTTTTGTTGGAGAAGTTTCAGTTCAATTGTAAATTATAATTAACTGTTTCCCATTATTAACTTAATAATAAAGTTTGCTTTCGATAGATTTGCATTTTTAATTTCATAGAATGTTATGTTATTATGATTTTATTTTGTTCTAGCTTTATTAGCTTGATATTGGCCTCTCTAAATAGAGAGATTCGCTAGCCCCTCCTCCGCTAACGAATAATAGTCACCATCCAAAAGAATCGGGCAGACTCCTTGCCATAAAAAAAATAGATTTATTAATTTCCGAACAAGTCATATGTAAGTCTGTCTGTATGTCTGTCAAATTTGGTAACAAAAGAGGACACAAAATAATATTAATATTCGATTCATAATTCCCTTTAGGATCTCTCATTAATATGCTAATATTCATATCTGCAATATTTTTATCATTACATAAGTGACTCCATTCTAACATTAATAGAGTTTTAATGCGTCGATCATGTTTTAGATCTAGCATTATATGTATCCATTATGAAATATTCAACTTTCTCTATGTTTCTTCATTGATTGTATATTGTCAATGTGGTAAGAAACAAGACGTGGTTTCGTCTTATAGATAGATTGAAACCTCATGATAGTTTTCATGGTATGATGAATTAAATATGTAATTCAATAAAGCCACTTTATGTTGGTTTTATATTGCTTATAGTATTTACAGCATCTCGTTTAATTCAAGATCCAGGAATATGATCAAATATAATATTTTCTATATATATCTCTAGCTTTATTTTATTTAATGTTTAGCTAGAATATATATTTATAATAATATGATTAACTTCTATATTCCAATTTTGTTTTATTCTGTTGTTAACTAGAATATAGGTTTCTTGTTTCTTGTAGGCCATCTAGTTTTATTTTGTAATATTGTTTATCAGATTCCGTCAATTCGATTACATACTTCAGAAATGAACTGACAAGCTTTCCAAAGCAGTAAGTTAATTTATTAAGGTATATGGTTAAGAATGTTTTCAGGCAATTTAACCTGTTAGTTAATGAAGATATTCCCTATTTAATCTTTCATTAAATTTATGAAAGACATCCTACTTATTATGAATTTTGGCATATTTTGGAACTTATGAAATAGTGTTGTTTATTCCAAAACTATACCTTAACTTGTGTACCTTACTCTAACAGCTTCTAATTAGTTTCAATACTAGGACCGGTCCACATTTACTTTAATTGCGTATCCTTATCTAGCTCTATCGTTTGGTCAGGTAAGCCAAAGGGAGACTATCTAAACCTGGTGTAATGTTTCTTCCTCGGACTAAATTAGCCAGTTTGAGGTCGAAACTCCCTATTGTGTTCATAGGTTTTCCTCATGACATATAAATATATTATTTTATGGGGATCACAAAGCAATTCAGAGGACTTTGGAATTTGGTGTAGCCCGCTTACTAAACTTATGTTCTGGAGCCTTCCATCGTTTTAACCTCTGTTGGGCTCTTGCTCTGTGAGTTAGCACTCTTCCATGTCTTATGTTCGCCATGAAAAAGCCTCGGCTTATCCGAGAATTTAGCTCCAATTCAAACGAATTTAACACCGCAAGGCTCGTTTGTATCGTCATGAACACTGATCATAGCTTCCCCCGGAGCCCCCGCTCCGCCCCCCGCTGGCAGCGGACAGAAGGGCCACAGGGTCTGCCCCTCCACCGCCCTCCCCCAAGACGAAGGCCACAGGGCCTACCCCGCCGCCCATGCCACAGCCCGAGCCTGAGGCGAGGGCCAGACTGGGGGATGGGAGGCCTAAGGCCGCCAAGAAGGCGGCACGCCCCACCCGCAAGGCAGCGCCCAAGGCCCCTACGGCCAAGGTGCCCAGGCCTACCCCAGTCCCGGGAGCCACTCAGCCCTCACAGGAAGTACCTGGCCCCTCAGGCCGAATACCGCCTCCACCCGCGCAATGGTCGGAGGTGGTTAGGAAGGGTAAGGGCAAGGGGAAAGCCAAGACCTCCTCCCCCCCGGCTGTACAGACCCCGGCCAGAAAGGCAGCGCCAAGGCCCGCGGCGCTGTCTGCCCCCAAGACGGCGGCGGTGGTGGTGACCTTAAAGAAGGACGCCACCACCACGTTGCAGGCCACCATGGCTAAAGCCATTCAGGGCCTTAGCCTGCAGGAGGTGGGCCTGCAACATGTGCGGGTCCGGACCTCGGCGACCGGGGGCAGGGTCATCGAGGTCCCAGGGGGGGATAGCGGCCGGACCGCCGATAAACTGGCGGAACGGCTGCAGGCCATAGTCGGGGACGTGGCAAACATCAGCCGCCCCGTAAAGATGGCCGGCCTCCAGGTAGCCGGGCTCGATGAGTCGGCGACCGGGGAGTCGGTGGCGGAGGCGGTCGCCAAGGCGGGGGGCTGCGCGACGGCCCAGATAAAGGTTGGGGCCGTCCGCAGGTTATACGACGGCACTGGTTCAGTCCTCGTCCAGTGCCCCGTGACCAGCGCGATTTTGCTGCAGAGGGCGGGTCGGATCCTGGTGGGTTGGGCCTCCGCCAGGGTCACGGCCGTGGGACCGACACCGATGCGCTGCTTTAAGTGCTACGGTGTCGGTCACACGAGGGAATTGTGCCCCTCTAACGTGGACCGGAGCACGCTGTGCTTCCGGTGCTGTAAAGAGGGGCACAAAATGGGGGAATGCTGGGAGAAGGAATGGTGTGCGGTCTGCCACCATTCCAAACTCCCAGCGGGGCACAGAATGGGGGGAAGGAACTGCTTCCCCCCCCCAACCAGAGGTAGGGACACGAGGGCCCCACGCCCCCGTCCCCCCCAGCAGAACCCCCCGTCAGCGCCAGCCGCCGGGGCCCAGGGGGAAAGCATGGATGTCTAGATGCCAGCACACCCGCATCTGGACATCCTGCAGGTTAACGCCAACCACTCCGCCAGAGCTCAAGACCTGCTCATGCAGACCATGGCGGAGTGGGCGATTGGCGTTGCCGTAGTGGCGGAGCCCTACTTCGTCCCCCCCCTACCCAACTGGGTAGGGTCGGCGGACGAGAGGGTGGCCGTGGTGGTGCCGGCGGTGGGGGACTTCCCCCCCCTGACCAGGGTAGAGGGTGGCCCGGGATTCGTGGCGGCCAAATGGGGAGACGACACCGTCATCGTTGCTGTGTACTTCTCCCCCAATAGGCCGCTGCGAGAATTTGAGTTGTTCCTGGGCACCCTGGGGGGGGTCGTCAGGAGGGCAGCCCCAAAGCAAGTGCTGGTCCTGGGGGACCTCAATGCCAAGAGCGCGGCATGGGGTTCCCCCGTTACGGACCCGCGCGGGGCGGCCCTCAGGGACTGGGTGGCGGCGACGGGCCTTACGGTCCTGAACCAGGGCAGCGCCAACACTTGCGTGCGGCGCCAAGGGGGGTCAATCGTGGACATCACGTTCGCGACCCCCGCCATTGCCGCACGCGTAACGGACTGGCGCGTCCTGGAGGACGTGGAGACCCTCTCTGATCATCTATATATCAGAATGAGGGTCTCCACAGGTAGGGCCCGGCCGCTGCCCGTCCCCGGGGGGGGGCGGAGGGGGGCTGGGAGAGGAGGAGGGTTCCCCAAATGGTCCCTGTCCAAACTGGACAGGGCCAGGGTGGACGAGGCGGCGATGGTGGAGGCATGGTGTGCTGCCCCACCCGCCGACCTCGGGGTCGAGGAGCGGGCATCTCGGTTCCGCTCCTCGCTGCAGGCGGTGTGCGACGCGGCCATGCCCCGGGCGAAGCGTCTTTTCGCCCGGAGGAGGGTGTACTGGTGGTCCGCAGAGATTGCGGCCCTGCGAACCACCAGTAACAGTGCTCGGTCGGCGTACCAGCACTGTCGGCGTCGGCAACACACCGCCGAGGAGGAGGAGGGGCTCCACAGGGCCCTCAAGGAGGCAAAGGGGGCCCTACAGGTGGCGATCGCCAAGGCCAAGGACGAGGCGCACGCCTCGTTCTTGGCCACCCTGGACAGGGACCCGTGGGGGCGGCCGTATAGGGTGGTGCGAAACAAAATGCTCACCGCCCCCCCCATGGATTCCCTGGAGCCCTCCCTCCTCCAGGCGGTCATCGAGGGGCTATTCCCGCCGAGCCCCTCGATAACTCCCCCGGTGATGACCGAGCCATCGGGGGAGCCGGAGGTCGAACTCGCCATCGCGCCCATTAGCGATGACGAGTTCGACCGGGTGTTGGACCGCCTCCGGGGCTGCAAAAAGGCCCCGGGCCCGGACGGAGTCCCCGGCAAAGTCCTCCCCATTGCCCTTAAACACCTCGGGAACCGCCTCAGACAGATCATGGACGACTGTCTGAGGGAGGGCAAGTTCCCGAGGGTATGGAAGGAGGGGAGGCTTTGCCTCCTCCGGAAAGAGGGTCGACCCCCTGACTGCCCCTCGGCATGGCGCCCAATTGTGCTGCTGGACGAGGCCGGGAAAATGTTGGAGAGGATCCTGGCCTCCAGAATCCTGCAGCACCTGGAGGGCGCCGGCCCGAACGTCTCGGACCGGCAGTTCGGGTTCCGGGAGGGGCGGTCCACGCTCGACGCACTGATGTCCTTGAGGGACTTCTGTGAGGACGCGTCGAGCAGGGGAGAGGGTGTCGTGGCGGTGTCGCTGGACATCGCCAACGCATTTGGCACCCTTCCCTATGGGGTCATTAGAGAGGCACTTCGGTATCATGAAGTGCCTCTCTACCTCCGGAGGATCGTGGAGCACTACCTTACCGAGAGGGTAGTGCTCTACGAGGGGCGGGATGGCGGTCGGGGGGAGCGGGAGATGGCCTGTGGAGTACCCCAGGGTTCCGTGCTCGGTCCCTTGCTATGGAACCTGGGGTACGATTGGGCCATCAGGGGGGAATTGCTCCCACGGACGGCCACCATTTGCTATGCAGATGATACCATGGTGGCCGTGCGTGGGACCGAAATGGAGGAGGTGACAAGGCGGGCGGAGGTGGCGGCCGAGCTGTCGATCCACCGGATCGAGCAGCTCGGCCTGAAGGTGGCCCTCCCGAAGACTGAAGCGATTGTCTTCGGGGGGCGGGGTTGGCGGCTGCCGGCGGGCGCGGCGCTCACCTTGGGGGGAGAGACGGTCCAGATCAAGCCCCACGTAAAGTATCTGGGGCTTACCCTGGACCGTCAGTGGAATTTCGGGGAGCATTTTGCTAGACTTGCTCCCCGAATCGTGGGCGCCGCGTCGGCCCTAGGCCGGCTGCTGCCCAATGTGGGAGGGCCGGGCTCCTCGTGCCGGCGGCTATACGCCGGCGTCACGAGGAGCATGGCCCTGTATGGGGCCCCAATCTGGGCGGACAAGCTGTCCGCCCGGAACAGAGCCCTGCTGCGTAGGCCCCAACGGGTGGTGGCCCTCCGAATGGTGAGGGCCTATATGACGGTGGCCCACGCAGCGGCCTGCCTCCTCGCCTGCACCCCGCCATGGGAAATGGACGCAGAGGTGCAGGCTGAGACCTACAAGGTTAGGTCCAGGGCCCGGGCGAGGGGTGAACGCCCGGACCCTGAGGAGGTGGAGGAGACGCGCCGTATGACGGAGCGCCGAATGCGGGATAGGTGGAAGGACGGCCTGGAGGACTCACCCTATGGTACCCGTACCATAGGGGCGATCCTCCCGTCGTTCGACACCTGGGTGGATAGGGCATTCGGCGCTCTGTCGTACAGGCTTGTGCAGGTAATGACCGGACACGGGTGCTTCGGTCATTACCTGCACAAAATTGGGAGGGAGCCTGGCCCGCAGTGCCATGAGTGCGGCGATCCGGACGACACGGCTCAGCACACCCTCGAGGTGTGCAGCCGCTGGAGTTCGGAGCGCGCCACCATGGCACTGGCGATTGGGCAATGGGACCTCTCCCTGCACAGCGTTGTCTCGGCAATGCTGTGCAGCGAGAGGTCCTGGCAGGCGGTGGCCTCCTTCTGCGAGAGCGTTATCTCGCAGAAGGAGGCCGCGGAGCGTGAGCGCGAGGAATCTCCTCTCGCGCATCCGCTCCGGCGCAGACGGCGGGGGTTGAGGCGGCGGCGATTTGCCGCCCGCCTCAACCCTTAGTGGCTGCAGGTGGGGGATGGGAGTCCCACACCTGCCGTAGGAACGTCACTTGGTTGTCTGGGGGAGAGGCCCGGCGTGCTCGGCCTCTCTCCCCTTTGGCGCAGGGAGCCCCGGCAGTGGCTGGGGCAGCCGGAAGGCGTCGTGGCAATGCTAACGCGGAACCACGGCGTCTTACCGAAACCGGCAGGAGGGTACGCCAGGGTGGTTTTTAGTGGGTTGCGCTCCTCCCTTTCTCCCCATTCTGGGGAGGGGGGGAGGAGTGAGTCCCACATATCCCCTCGCCACTCCCATGGTGAGGGGAATGCATAAAGCATTTTCCACCCTGTCAAAAAAAAAAAAAAAAAAAAAAAGGTTAGGTTAGGTTAGGTTAGGTTAGGTTAGGTTAGGTTAGGTTAGGTTGGGGTGCAGGCCGGATTCCTCCACGTTGGCCTGGGTGTTGCAGTCTCTCTTGATCTCGATCCGGAGAGAACGCAGCATCTGGGCTGGTGCACCCTGGGCATTGGTTGGGACTTTCTCCTTGTGGGAATCTTCCAGCCCATGGCTAATATCCGGCACTGGGGGGGGGGGGTGTGACTAGGTTCACCTGAAGGAGCGCCCGATCTGGAAGGTGGCCATTCACCCCCCAGGGGGGACTGGGTTTATTGGAAGGGGAAGGCGAGGCGGAGGGCCCACGACCCGGAACCGGAAGATATCCCATCCCCCCAGAGGGTCCCGTTACGTGTTCCTCTGGTCTACCATAGGACACGTGCGGGACAGGTGTGGTGTTGGGTTGCTTGAAGGGAGTTGGTTTCCTCCTGGAAAGCGACCCACACTACAGGCAGACGGCGGAAGGGAAGGCGAACTCAGCGAACTTCGGTTTGCTGCTCGCCCGAACTTCCTGTGGAACCAGTGGGTGAGGGGCCCACATTGCACGGTTCCACCTGTCTGGGGAGATGGTTGCTGGCGTACACAACTGTCTCCTCCTTGGCGGAGGCTCTTTTGAGCGGCCGGGAGGCGCCCAGCGGCCAATGCTTACGCAGGTACCGCGGCGTCTCCGTTAACCGGCACTGAGGGTTACGCCGGAGTGGTTTTAGACGGTAGGCTCCTTCCTTCAGTCTCTTGCGAGACTGAAGGAAGGAGAGAGTCCGTCATACCCCCCTATAGCATGGCCAACCCTAGGCCGGGGGATGATGCGTAAAGCATTTCCACTCCGTCAACAAAAAAAAAAAAAAAAAAAAAAAAAAAAAAAAAAAAAAAAAAAAAAAAGGTTAGGTTAGGTTAGGTTAGGTTAGGTTAGGTTAGGTTAGGTTCCCCCCCGATTTGCTGCCACCTTGCCGTGGTGGGGGGGCTTGCGCGTTCCTAGGATCCCCGACGCTATGCCGGACAGGGTTACCCATACCGGACAGACTAGGGGGGAGGGACCAGACTAAGAGCAGCACAATCCCCTTCCTTTTTCCCACCTTCCCGCTCCCTTTCCTTAATATCCTTCTCTATCCCCCCCACCTCCTATCCTTTCCCCCATCCTACCGAACCAGTGGCGGTATAACCACTTTGGGCCAACGCGGGCCTTGGGAAACTAAATAGTCCCTAAAAGTGCGTTTTCTGTAGGTGGTATGTGGCGGCACCTGCAGGAGTAATGTTACCGCAAACTAGGGAGACTAACCCTTTAATAGTCAAACATGAAACAGGGTCGAGGAGCGGGCATCTCGGTTCCGCTCCTCGCTGCAGGCGGTGTGCGACGCGGCCATGCCCCGGGCGAAGCGTCTTTTCGCCCGGAGGAGGGTGTACTGGTGGTCCGCAGAGATTGCGGCCCTGCGAACCACCAGTAACAGTGCTCGGTCGGCGTACCAGCACTGTCGGCGTCGGCAACACACCGCCGAGGAGGAGGAGGGGCTCCACAGGGCCCTCAAGGAGGCAAAGGGGGCCCTACAGGTGGCGATCGCCAAGGCCAAGGACGAGGCGCACGCCTCGTTCTTGGCCACCCTGGACAGGGACCCGTGGGGGCGGCCGTATAGGGTGGTGCGAAACAAAATGCGCACCGCCCCCCCCATGGATTCCCTGGAGCCCTCCCTCCTCCAGGCGGTCATCGAGGGGCTATTCCCGCCAAGCCCCTCGATAACTCCCCCGGTGATGACCGAGCCATCGGGGGAGCCGGAGGTCGAACTCGCCATCGCGCCTATTAGCGATGACGAGTTCGACCGGGTGTTGGACCGCCTCCGGGGCTGCAAAAAGGCCCCGGGCCCGGACGGAGTCCCCGGCAAAGTCCTCCCCATTGCCCTTAAACACCTCGGGAGCCGCCTCAGACAGATCATGGACGACTGTCTGAGGGAGGGCAAGTTCCCGAGGGTATGGAAGGAGGGGAGGCTTTGCCTCCTCCGGAAAGAGGGTCGACCCCCTGACTGCCCCTCGGCGTGGCGCCCAATTGTGCTGCTGGACGAGGCCGGGAAAATGTTGGAGAGGATCCTGGCCTCCAGAATCCTGCAGCACCTGGAGGGCGCCGGCCCGAACGTCTCGGACCGGCAGTTCGGGTTCCGAGAGGGGCGGTCCACGCTCGACGCACTGAAGTCCTTGAGGGACTTCTGTGAGGACGCGTCGAGCAGGGGAGAGGGTGTCGTGGCGGTGTCGCTGGACATCGCCAACGCATTTGGCACCCTTCCCTATGGGGTCATTAGGGAGGCACTTCGGTATCACGAAGTGCCTCTCTACCTCCGGAGGGTCGTGGAGCACTACCTTACCGAGAGGGTAGTGCTCTACGAGGGGCGGGATGGCGGTCGGGGGGAGCGGGAGATGGCCTGTGGAGTACCCCAGGGTTCCGTGCTCGGTCCCTTGCTATGGAACCTGGGGTACGATTGGGCCATCAGGGGGGAATTGCTTCCACGGACGGCCACCATCTGTTATGCGGATGATACCATGGTGGCCGTGCGTGGAAAAGAAATGGGTGAGGCCCTAAGGCGGGCGGAGGTGGCGGCCGAGCTGGCGATCCAACGGATCGAGCAGCTCGGCCTAAAGGTGGCCCTCCCGAAGACTGAAGCGATTGTCTTCGGGGGGCGGGGTTGGCGGCTGCCGGCGGGCGCGGCGCTCACCTTGGGGGGAGAGACGGTCCAGATCAAGCCCCACGTAAAGTATCTGGGGCTTACCCTGGACCGTCAGTGGAATTTCGGGGAGCATTTTGCTAGACTTGCTCCCCGAATCGTGGGCGCCGCGTCGGCCCTGGGCCGGCTGCTGCCCAATGTGGGAGGGCCGGGCTCCTCGTGCCGGCGGCTATACGCCGGCGTCACGAGGAGCATGGCCCTATATGGGGCCCCAATCTGGGCGGACAAGCTGTCCGCCCGGAACAGAGCCCTGCTGCGTAGGCCCCAACGGGTGGTGGCCCTCCGAATGGTGAGGGCCTATATGACGGTGGCCCACGCAGCGGCCTGCCTCCTCGCCTGCACCCCGCCATGGGAAATGGACGCAGAGGTGCAGGCTGAGACCTACAAGGTTAGGTCCAGGGCCCGGGCGAGGGGTGAACGCCCGGACCCTGAGGAGGTAGAGGAGACGCGCCGTATGACGGAGCGCCGAATGCGGGATAGGTGGAAGGACGGCCTGGAGGACTCACCCTATGGTACCCGTACCATAGGGGCGATCCTCCCGTCGTTCGACACCTGGGTGGATAGGGCATTCGGCGCTCTGTCGTATAGGCTTGTGCAGGTAATGACCGGACACGGGTGCTTCGGTCATTACCTGCACAAAATTGGGAGGGAGCCTGGCCCGCAGTGCCATGAGTGCGGCGATCCGGACGACACGGCTCAGCACACCCTCGAGGTGTGCAGCCGCTGGAGTTCGGAGCGCGCCACCATGGCACTGGCGACTGGGCAATGGGACCTCTCCCTGCACAGCGTTGTCTCGGCAATGCTGTGCAGCGAGAGGTCCTGGCAGGCGGTGGCCTCCTTCTGCGAGAGCGTTATCTCGCAGAAGGAGGCCGCGGAGCGTGAGCGCGAGGAATCTCCTCTCGCGCATCCGCTCCGGCGCAGACGGCGGGGGTTGAGGCGGCGGCGATTTGCCGCCCGCCTCAACCCTTAGTGGCTGCAGGTGGGGGATGGGAGTCCCACACCTGCCGTAGGAACGTCACTTGGTTGTCTGGGGGAGAGGCCCGGCGTGCTCGGCCTCTCTCCCCTTTGGCGCAGGGAGCCCCGGCAGTGGCTGGGGCAGCCGGAAGGCGTCGTGGCAATGCTAACGCGGAACCACGGCGTCTTACCGAAACCGGCAGGAGGGTACGCCAGGGTGGTTTTTAGTGGGTTGCGCTCCTCCCTTTCTCCCCATTCTGGGGAGGGGGGGAGGAGTGAGTCCCACATATCCCCTCGCCACTCCCATGGTGAGGGGAATGCATAAAGCATTTTCCACCCTGTCAAAAAAAAAAAAAAAAAAAAAAAAAAAAAAGGTTAGGTTAGGTTAGGTTAGGTTAGGTTCCCCCCCGATTTGCTGCCACCTTGCCGTGGTGGGGGGGCTTGCGCGTTCCTAGGATCCCCGACGCTATGCCGGACAGGGTTACCCATACCGGACAGACTAGGGGGGAGGGACCAGACTAAGAGCAGCACAATCCCCTTCCTTTTTCCCACCTTCCCGCTCCCTTTCCTTAATATCCTTCTCTATCCCCCCCACCTCCTATCCTTTCCCCCATCCTACCGAACCAGTGGCGGTATAACCACTTTGGGCCAACGCGGGCCTTGGGAAACTAAATAGTCCCTAAAAGTGCGTTTTCTGTAGGTGGTATGTGGCGGCACCTGCAGGAGTAATGCTACCGCAAACTAGGGAGACTAACCCTTTAATAGTCAAACATGAAAGCAGCTTCTAAAAATGGTCCCCAGGAGGGTCCCCGCAAGGGGGAATCCCTCCCTGCGTCCTCGGACGCAGGCAGCCCCTCGTACTCTGGGGGGGGCAAGAACTGCTTCGTAGGTCGGCCGAAAGCCGACCTCCGTGAACACGACCTTGGCGAACTACTAATGGACACTGAACGGCACACTGAAGGGAGAAATGTTAAACAGGTGGTGAAGGCGGGCGCCCTGAGTGCGCGGGCCAACACCAACGACAATGGCGATGACATGGAGTTCGAGATTCTAGAAAAGAGGCGGGATCTGGTGGAGTTGGAGCGACTCGTGGAGTTGGAGAGGATGGGCACAGAGGCAGATGCTCGTCCGGTATCTCCGGCCATCTCCATGGGTAGCTCCCTCACGAAACCAGTTAGTGTGGTCTCGGACCGGGAGGAGCTGGACACCGACGCTCCGAAGTCCGGGAAGAGACCACATGAGAACGACGAGCTGCTGACTGGGCCCGCAGTCAAGCCCAAAATAAACACGGCCAGGAGGGGCAAAAGCGCCAGCGGGCGCTACGTCGGAACGAGTGCGGGGAAGCCTCCGGATCTTCTGGTGGCTCCAGTCTGCCCCAGGGGGAGCAGGGGGAGAAAGGGGAGAAAGGTTGCGGAAGACAGCGGCGGGCTGCGCTCGCGGTCGGGGTCCCGCACGCGGCCTTCCTCCTCGCAACGGAATGACCCGGAGGATCGGCTTTATGCCGATCCTATCGAAATAGCCCGGGCATCCGCTAGGGATATTCTGGAGGGGGCCCGAAGATCGGGAAATTTAAAGGGGGATGTGTGGGGCCTGTTTAACAGGTCCTGCCGCGCCATCCTCCTGGCAATGGACGAGGTGGAGGCCGCTAAGTCTGAGAGCGAGGAGATCCGCATCCTGAAGGCAGACAACAAGAGGATGCGGGAGCAACTCGCTCTGCTGACTGCGGAAACCAAGGCGCTCCGCACTGCCTTCTCGGAGCGCGCGGTCCCGGCCCCACCCGCTCCACCAGCACAATTCTCCACTGAAGAGCTGGTGGAGGCCATCGAGGGGGTAAAGAGGGACCTCTTCCTCAGTCTGGGCAATATGATAAATGCCCGGATTGAGGAAGTAAACAGCCGCCTCCCCCCGGAGCCGATCCTCCGCCCCCCATTGGCGGCCGACAGAAGGGCCACAGGGTCTGCCCCCCCGCCGCCCCCCCCCAAGACGAAGGCCACGAGGCCTACCCCGCCGCCCATGCCGCAGCCCGAGCCTGAGGCGAGGGCCAGATTGGGGGACGGGAGGCCTAAGGCCGCCAAGAAGGCGGCAGCCCCCGCCCGCAAGGCAGCGCCCAAGGCCCCTACGGCCAAGGTGCCCAGGCCTACCCCGGCCCCGGGAGCCACTCGGCCCTCGCAGGGCGTACCCGGCCCCTCAGGCCGAATACCGCCTCCACCCGCGCAATGGTCGGAGGTGGTTAAAAAGGGCAAAGGAAAGGGCAAGGGGAAGAAGACCTCCCCCCCCTCGGCTGTACAGACCCCGGCCAGAAAGGCAGCGCCAAGGCCCGCGGCGCTGTCTGCCCCCAAGACGGCGGCGGTGGTGGTGACCTTAAAGAAGGACGCCACCACCACGTTGCAGGCCACCATGGCTAAAGCCATTCAGGGCCTTAGCCTGCAGGAGGTGGGCCTGCAACATGTGCGGGTCCGGACCTCGGCGACCGGGGGCAGGGTCATCGAGGTCCCAGGGGGGGATAGCGGCCGGACCGCCGATAAACTGGCGGAACGGCTGCAGTCCATTGTGGGGGACGTGGCCAACATCAGCCGCCCCGTCAAGATGGCCGGCCTCCAGGTCGCCGGGCTCGATGAGTCGGCGACCGGGGAGTCGGTGGCGGAGGCGGTCGCCAAGGCGGGGGGTTGCGCGACGGCCCAGGTAAAGGTTGGGGCCGTCCGCAGGCTGTACGACGGCACTGGTTCCGTCCTGGTCCAGTGCCCCGTCACCAGCGCGATTGTGCTGCAGAGGGCGGGTCGGATCCTGGTGGGTTGGGCCTCCGCCAGGGTCACGGCCGTGGGACCGACACCGATGCGCTGCTTCAAGTGCTACGGTGTCGGTCACACGAGGGAACTGTGCCCCTCTAGCGTGGACCGGAGCACGCTGTGCTTCCGGTGCTGCAAAGAGGGGCACAAAATGGGGGAATGCTGGGAGAAGGAATGGTGTGCGGTCTGCCACCATTCCAAACTCCCAGCGGGGCACAGAATGGGGGGAAGGAACTGCTTCCCCCCCCCAACCAGAGGTAGGGACACGAGGGCCCCACGCCCCCGTCCCCCTCAGCAGAACCCCCAGTCAGCGCCAGCCGCCGGGGCCCAGGAGGAATGCATGGATGTCTAGATGCCAGCACACCCGCATCTGGACATCCTGCAGGTGAACGCCAACCACTCCGCCAGAGCTCAAGACCTGCTCATGCAGACCATGGCGGAGTGGGCGATTGGCGTTGCCGTAGTGGCGGAGCCCTACTTCGTCCCCCCCCTACCCAACTGGGTAGGGTCGGCGGACGAGAGGGTGGCCGTGGTGGTGCCGGCGGTGGGGGACTTCCCCCCCCTGACCAGGGTGGAGGGTGGCCCGGGATTCGTGGCGGCCAAGTGGGGAGACGACACCGTCATCGTTGCGGTGTACTTCTCCCCCAATAGGCCGCTGCGCGAATTTGAGTTGTTCCTGGGCACCCTGGGGGGGGTCGTCAGGAGGGCAGCCCCGAAGCAAGTGCTGGTCCTGGGGGACCTCAATGCCAAGAGCGCGGCATGGGGTTCCCCCGTTACGGACCCGCGCGGGGCGGCCCTCAGGGACTGGGTGGCGGCGACGGGCCTTACGGTCCTGAACCAGGGCAGCGCCAACACTTGCGTGCGGCGCCAAGGGGGGTCAATCGTGGACATCACGTTCGCGACCCCCGCCATTGCCGCACGCGTAACGGACTGGCGCGTCCTGGAGGACGTGGAGACCCTCTCTGATCATCTATACATCAGAATGAGGGTCTCCACAGGTAGGGTCCGGCCGCTGCCCGTCCCCGGGGGGGGGCAGAGGGGGGCCGGGAGAGGAGGAGGGTTCCCCAAATGGTCCCTGTCCAAACTGGACAGGGCCAGGGTGGACGAGGCGGCGATGGTGGAGGCATGGTGTGCTGCCCCACCCGCCGACCTCGGGGTCGAGGAGCGGGCATCTCGGTTCCGCTCCTCGCTGCAGGCGGTGTGCGACGCGGCCATGCCCCGGGCGAAGCGTCTTTTCGCCCGGAGGAGGGTGTACTGGTGGTCCGCAGAGATTGCGGCCCTGCGAACCACCAGTAACAGTGCTCGGTCGGCGTACCAGCACTGTCGGCGTCGGCAACACACCGCCGAGGAGGAGGAGGGGCTCCACAGGGCCCTCAAGGAGGCAAAGGGGGCCCTACAGGTGGCGATCGCCAAGGCCAAGGACGAGGCGCACGCCTCGTTCTTGGCCACCCTGGACAGGGACCCGTGGGGGCGGCCGTATAGGGTGGTGCGAAACAAAATGCGCACCGCCCCCCCCATGGATTCCCTGGAGCCCTCCCTCCTCCAGGCGGTCATCGAGGGGCTATTCCCGCCAAGCCCCTCGATAACTCCCCCGGTGATGACCGAGCCATCGGGGGAGCCGGAGGTCGAACTCGCCATCGCGCCTATTAGCGATGACGAGTTCGACCGGGTGTTGGACCGCCTCCGGGGCTGCAAAAAGGCCCCGGGCCCGGACGGAGTCCCCGGCAAAGTCCTCCCCATTGCCCTTAAACACCTCGGGAGCCGCCTCAGACAGATCATGGACGACTGTCTGAGGGAGGGCAAGTTCCCGAGGGTATGGAAGGAGGGGAGGCTTTGCCTCCTCCGGAAAGAGGGTCGACCCCCTGACTGCCCCTCGGCGTGGCGCCCAATTGTGCTGCTGGACGAGGCCGGGAAAATGTTGGAGAGGATCCTGGCCTCCAGAATCCTGCAGCACCTGGAGGGCGCCGGCCCGAACGTCTCGGACCGGCAGTTCGGGTTCCGGGAGGGGCGGTCCACGCTCGACGCACTGAAGTCCTTGAGGGACTTCTGTGAGGATGCGTCGAGCAGGGGAGAGGGTGTCGTGGCGGTGTCGCTGGACATCGCCAACGCATTTGGCACCCTTCCCTATGGGGTCATTAGGGAGGCACTTCGGTATCACGAAGTGCCTCTCTACCTCCGGAGGGTCGTGGAGCACTACCTTACCGAGAGGGTAGTGCTCTACGAGGGGCGGGATGGCGGTCGGGGGGAGCGGGAGATGGCCTGTGGAGTACCCCAGGGTTCCGTGCTCGGTCCCTTGCTATGGAACCTGGGGTACGATTGGGCCATCAGGGGGGAATTGCTTCCACGGACGGCCACCATCTGTTATGCGGATGATACCATGGTGGCCGTGCGTGGAAAAGAAATGGGTGAGGCCCTAAGGCGGGCGGAGGTGGCGGCCGAGCTGGCGATCCAACGGATCGAGCAGCTCGGCCTAAAGGTGGCCCTCCCGAAGACTGAAGCGATTGTCTTCGGGGGGCGGGGTTGGCGGCTGCCGGCGGGCGCGGCGCTCACCTTGGGGGGAGAGACGGTCCAGATCAAGCCCCACGTAAAGTATCTGGGGCTTACCCTGGACCGTCAGTGGAATTTCGGGGAGCATTTTGCTAGACTTGCTCCCCGAATCGTGGGCGCCGCGTCGGCCCTGGGCCGGCTGCTGCCCAATGTGGGAGGGCCGGGCTCCTCGTGCCGGCGGCTATACGCCGGCGTCACGAGGAGCATGGCCCTGTATGGGGCCCCAATCTGGGCGGACAAGCTGTCCGCCCGGAACAGAGCCCTGCTGCGTAGGCCCCAACGGGTGGTGGCCCTCCGAATGGTGAGGGCCTATATGACGGTGGCCCACGCAGCGGCCTGCCTCCTCGCCTGCACCCCGCCATGGGAAATGGACGCAGAGGTGCAGGCTGAGACCTACAAGGTTAGGTCCAGGGCCCGGGCGAGGGGTGAACGCCCGGACCCTGAGGAGGTGGAGGAGACGCGCCGTATGACGGAGCGCCGAATGCGGGATAGGTGGAAGGACGGCCTGGAGGACTCACCCTATGGTACCCGTACCATAGGGGCGATCCTCCCGTCGTTCGACACCTGGGTGGATAGGGCATTCGGCGCTCTGTCGTACAGGCTTGTGCAGGTAATGACCGGACACGGGTGCTTCGGTCATTACCTGCACAAAATTGGGAGGGAGCCTGGCCCGCAGTGCCATGAGTGCGGCGATCCGGACGACACGGCTCAGCACACCCTCGAGGTGTGCAGCCGCTGGAGTTCGGAGCGCGCCACCATGGCACTGGCGACTGGGCAATGGGACCTCTCCCTGCACAGCGTTGTCTCGGCAATGCTGTGCAGCGAGAGGTCCTGGCAGGCGGTGGCCTCCTTCTGCGAGAGCGTTATCTCGCAGAAGGAGGCCGCGGAGCGTGAGCGCGAGGAATCTCCTCTCGCGCATCCGCTCCGGCGCAGACGGCGGGGGTTGGGGCGGCGGCGATTTGCCGCCCGCCTCAACCCTTAGTGGCTGCAGGTGGGGGATGGGAGTCCCACACCTGCCGTAGGAACGTCACTTGGTTGTCTGGGGGAGAGGCCCGGCGTGCTCGGCCTCTCTCCCCTTTGGCGCAGGGAGCCCCGGCAGTGGCTGGGGCAGCCGGAAGGCGTCGTGGCAATGCTAACGCGGAACCACGGCGTCTTACCGAAACCGGCAGGAGGGTACGCCAGGGTGGTTTTTAGTGGGTTGCGCTCCTCCCTTTCTCCCCATTCTGGGGAGGGGGGGAGGAGTGAGTCCCACATATCCCCTCACCACTCCCATGGTGAGGGGAATGCATAAAGCATTTTCCACCCTGCCAAAAAAAAAAAAAAAAAAAAAAAAAAAAAAAAAAAAAAAAAAAAAAAAAAAGTTAGGTTAGGTTAGGTTAGGTTAGGTTAGGTTAGGTTAGGTTAGGTTAGGTTAGGTTAGGTTAGGTTAGGTTAGGTTAGGTTAGGTTAGAAGGGCCACCTCGAGACCTAGCGCTCGAATCCGACTCACCACTTGGGCCACTCCAGCCGTGGCGAGAATGGCACACTCTCGGTGTGTGCTGCCCCGGGCCGTCACGAGTGTGTCGTCTGCGTAACAGGTGACACTTACACCACGGAGGAGAACGCCCCGTAGTACCCAGTCGTAGCCAATGTTCCACAAGAGTGGCCCGAGGACTGACCCCTGTGGAACACCGCAGGACACCACATGTTGACACCATGCGTCTCGACTCCTGTACGTGACGGACCTACCTGATAGGTAGTCAGCGATTATACGCTGGAGGTAGTTTGGCACCCGGTGATACCGGAGTGCCTCCCTAATGCAACTCCAGGGCAAGGTATTGAAGGCATTGGCAATGTCCAGAGACACCGCCAAGACGACCTCACCCCGGGCTACTGCTTCCTCCGCCATCGACTTGACACTCTGAACCGCGTGAACGGTGGACCTGCCTTCCCTAAAGCCGAACTGCTTATCGTCCAAATCCGGACCGACTCTCACCATGTGCTTGACGAGGCGATTGGCGATTATGCGCTCAAAGAGCTTCGCTGACTCGTCAAGTAGCACGATCGGGCGGTACCCTGAGGGAGAATCGGCAGGACGCCCTTCTTTCCGCAATAAAACCAGAATGCCAGTCTTCCACGGCTGTGGAAAACGACCTTGGGTAAGACAATCATCCATAAACATTCTGACCCTCTCCTCGTATGCATCGGCGGCTATCACCCATGCACGGCCAGGAATACCATCTGGACCCGGAGCTGTTTTCTTTGCACGTAGCCGAAGAATCGCAGCTCCAAACTCTCCCGATGACACTAGCGGTACTTCTTCGGCCTCGGCATTTGTTACTCTCCCTGCCGGCGGTGCCATCATTGGGGGCGTATGTTCCTCACTGTTTGGGAAGAGGGCTTTGACGACAACTTCCGCCAGCTGAGGCTGGAGACTCTGTGTCAAAGGGGGTGCCTCGTAACAAGCCACCCCCGGGATCCCACATAATTGTAGGCGGAATACGCATTAGCATCGAGCCCCAAATGAAATATTTGGGACTCACGCTTGACAGCCGATGGACTTTTGAGGACCACTTCCGACGATTAGTGCCCAAGCTGTTGCGCGCGGCGGCCGCACTCGGCAGTCTGCTGCCGAATATCAACGGCCCAAAAGCGGCTTGCCGGCGCCTGTACTTGGGCATTGTGCGCTCAATGGCACTGTACGGGGCACCTGTGTGGAATGGCGCTCTGAACAGCCGGACAATTGCCCTTCTGCATCGTCCGCAGAGGGCATTGGCCATCAGAGTCGCCCGTGGATACCGTACGGTATCTTTTGAAGCGGCGTGCGTCTTGGCTGGCTCCTTGCCGTGGGAACTGGAAGCGGAAATTCTCGCGTCCGTCCATTCATGGCGCGAGAACGAGATCGCAGTACACCGGTTTCCACCCTTGAGGGAGGAAGTCGAGACTGTAAGGGAGGAGCAGCGAGCATCAGCTGTATTAAAATGGCAACGCAACCTTCACCAACCGAGTGCTGGTGTTAGGACCATAGAGGCAGTTCGTCCAGTCCTTCCGCAGTGGCTGGACAGGGAACACGGTGTGCTCACCTTCCGATTGTCGCAGGTGCTTTCGGGGCATGGATGCTTCGGCAAATACCTGCACCGAATCGGAAGGGAGCCGTCCGCAGTGTGTCACCACTGCGACGGCTGCCTCGAAGACACCGCCCAACATACGCTGGAGGAGTGTCCTGCGTGGGCGGAACAGCGCCGGGAGCTCATGGCTGCCGTGGGCGGCAATCTCATGTTGCCGGTCGTTTTAAACTGTATGGTTGAGAACGACCGAGTTTGGGGTGCCGTCCAAAAATACTGTGAGGCGGTCATGGGGCTTAAAGAAGAAGCGGAGAGAATAAGGGAGGCAAGTGCTCCCAACTCTATCCGTAGCCGCCGAATAGGGAGGAGAAGGAGAGCGTACGCGCTCAATACTCCACCCTAACCAAGACTCGAGTGATGGGCTAGGGGAAGCCCATTGCTCAACTAGAGTCGGAGATGGTGCGCCCGGAGTTCCCGCGCGCTTTTCATTGAGTGCAGCAAACTATCTGAAATAAGATGGAGCCTTAAGGCCAGTCACCGCCGGGATGTAGAAGAATGCTTCAACAGTGTGCCCTCGTCCCGGTGGATATTGACGCGATGGAACACAGAGGGGTTTTAGTGGGTAGGCCTCCTGGCCCTTTCCCGCAGGGGAAGGGGTCGGAAGGAGAGTCCCACATAACCACCGTGCCTCCCCAGGTGCGGTGGTATGCGTAACGCATTTCCCCTCTTAAAAAAAAAAAAAAAAAAAAAAAAAAAAAAAAGGTTAGAAGGGCCACAGGGTCTGCCCCTCCACCGCCCTCCCCCAAGACGAAGGCCACAGGGCCTACCCCGCCGCCCATGCCACAGCCCGAGCCTGAGGCGAGGGCCAGACTGGGGGATGGGAGGCCTAAGGCCGCCAAGAAGGCGGCACGCCCCACCCGCAAGGCAGCGCCCAAGGCCCCTACGGCCAAGGTGCCCAGGCCTACCCCAGTCCCGGGAGCCACTCGGCCCTCACAGGAAGTACCTGGCCCCTCAGGCCGAATACCGCCTCCACCCGCGCAATGGTCGGAGGTGGTTAGGAAGGGTAAGGGCAAGGGGAAAGCCAAGACCTCCCCCCCCCGGCTGTACAGACCCCGGCCAGAAAGGCAGCGCCAAGGCCCGCGGCGCTGTCTGCCCCCAAGACGGCGGCGGTGGTGGTGACCTTAAAGAAGGACGCCACCACCACGTTGCAGGCCACCATGGCTAAAGCCATTCAGGGCCTTAGCCTGCAGGAGGTGGGCCTGCAACATGTGCGGGTCCGGACCTCGGCGACCGGGGGCAGGGTCATCGAGGTCCCAGGGGGGGATAGCGGCCGGACCGCCGATAAACTGGCGGAACGGCTGCAGGTCATAGTCGGGGACGTGGCAAACATTAGCCGCCCCGTCAAGATGGCCGGCCTCCAGGTCGCCGGGCTCGATGAGTCGGCGACCGGGGAGTCGGTGGCGGAGGCGGTTGCCAAGGCGGGGGGCTGCGCGACGGCCCAGGTAAAGGTTGGGGCCGTCCGCAGGCTGTACGACGGCACTGGATCTGTCCTCGTCCAGTGCCCCGTGACCTGCGCGATCGCGCTACAGAGGGCGGGTCGGATCCTGGTGGGTTGGGCCTCCGCCAGGGTCACGGCCGTGGGACCGACACCGATGCGCTGCTTCAAGTGCTACGGTGTCGGTCACACGAGGGAATTGTGCCCCTCTAGCGTGGACCGGAGCACGCTGTGCTTCCGGTGCTGCAAGGAGGGGCACAAAATGGGGGAATGCTGGGAGAAAGAGTGGTGTGCGGTCTGCCACCACTCCAAACTCCCAGCGGGGCACAGAATGGGGGGAAGGAACTGCTTCCCCCCCCCAACCAGAGGTAGGGACACGAGGGCCCCACGCCCCCGTCCCCCCCAGCAGAACCCCCCGTCAGCGCCAGCCGCCGGGGCCCAGGAGGAAAGCATGGATGTCTAGATGCCAGCACACCCGCATCTAGACATCCTGCAGGTGAACGCCAACCACTCCGCCAGAGCTCAAGACCTGCTCATGCAGACCATGGCGGAGTGGGCGATTGGCGTTGCCGTAGTGGCGGAGCCCTACTTCGTCCCCCCCCTACCCAACTGGGTAGGGTCGGCGGACGAGAGGGTGGCCGTGGTGGTGCCGGCGGTGGGGGACTTCCCCCCCCTGACCAGGGTAGAGGGTGGCCCGGGATTCGTGGCGGCCAAATGGGGAGACGACACCGTCATCGTTGCGGTGTACTTCTCCCCCAATAGGCCGCTGCGAGAATTTGAGTTGTTCCTGGGCACCCTGGGGGGGGTCGTCAGGAGGGCAGCCCCAAAGCAAGTGCTGGTCCTGGGGGACCTCAATGCCAAGAGCGCGGCATGGGGTTCCCCCGTTACGGACCCGCGCGGGGCGGCCCTCAGGGACTGGGTGGCGGCGACGGGCCTTACGGTCCTGAACCAGGGCAGCGCCAACACTTGCGTGCGGCGCCAAGGGGGGTCAATCGTGGACATCACGTTCGCGACCCCCGCCATTGCCGCACGCGTAACGGACTGGCGCGTCCTGGAGGACGTGGAGACCCTCTCTGATCATCTATATATCAGAATGAGGGTCTCCACAGGTAGGGCCCGGCCGCTGCCCGTCCCCGGGGGGGGGCGGAGGGGGGCTGGGAGAGGAGGAGGGTTCCCCAAATGGTCCCTGTCCAAACTGGACAGGGCCAGGGTGGACGAGGCGGCGATGGTGGAGGCATGGTGTGCTGCCCCACCCGCCGACCTCGGGGTCGAGGAGCGGGCATCTCGGTTCCGCTCCTCGCTGCAGGCGGTGTGCGACGCGGCCATGCCCCGGGCGAAGCGTCTTTTCGCCCGGAGGAGGGTGTACTGGTGGTCCGCAGAGATTGCGGCCCTGCGAACCACCAGTAACAGTGCTCGGTCGGCGTACCAGCACTGTCGGCGTCGGCAACACACCGCCGAGGAGGAGGAGGGGCTCCACAGGGCCCTCAAGGAGGCAAAGGGGGCCCTACAGGTGGCGATCGCCAAGGCCAAGGACGAGGCGCACGCCTCGTTCTTGGCCACCCTGGACAGGGACCCGTGGGGGCGGCCGTATAGGGTGGTGCGAAACAAATTGCGCACCGCCCCCCCCATGGATTCCCTGGAGCCCTCCCTCCTCCAGGCGGTCATCGAGGGGCTATTCCCGCCGAGCCCCTCGATAACTCCCCCGGTGATGACCGAGCCATCGGGGGAGCCGGAGGTCGAACTCGCCATCGCGCCCATTAGCGATGACGAGTTCGACCGGGTGTTGGACCGCCTCCGGGGTTGCAAAAAGGCCCCGGGCCCGGACGGAGTCCCCGGCAAAGTCCTCCCCATTGCCCTTAAACACCTCGGGAACCGCCTCAGACAGATCATGGACGACTGTCTGAGGGAGGGCATGTTCCCGAGGGTATGGAAGGAGGGGAGGCTTTGCCTCCTCCGGAAAGAGGGTCGACCCCCTGACTGCCCCTCGGCATGGCGCCCAATTGTGCTGCTGGACGAGGCCGGGAAAATGTTGGAGAGGATCCTGGCCTCCAGAATCCTGCAGCACCTGGAGGGCGCCGGCCCGAACGTCTCGGACCGGCAGTTCGGGTTCCGGGAGGGGCGGTCCACGCTCGACGCACTGAAGTCCTTGAGGGACTTCTGTGAGGACGCGTCGAGCAGGGGAGAGGGTGTCGTGGCGGTGTCGCTGGACATCGCCAACGCATTTGGCACCCTTCCCTATGGGGTCATTAGAGAGGCACTTCGGTATCATGAAGTGCCTCTCTACCTCCGGAGGATCGTGGAGCACTACCTTACCGAGAGGGTAGTGCTCTACGAGGGGCGGGATGGCGGTCGGGGGGAGCGGGAGATGGCCTGTGGAGTACCCCAGGGTTCCGTGCTCGGTCCCTTGCTATGGAACCTGGGGTACGATTGGGCCATCAGGGGGGAATTGCTCCCACGGACGGCCACCATTTGCTATGCAGATGATACCATGGTGGCCGTGCGTGGGACCGAAATGGAGGAGGTGACAAGGCGGGCGGAGGTGGCGGCCGAGCTGTCGATCCACCGGATCGAGCAGCTCGGCCTGAAGGTGGCCCTCTCGAAGACCGAGGGGATAGTCTTCGGGGGGCGTGGGTGGCGGCTGCCGGCGGGCGCGGCGCTCACGATCGGGGGAGAGACGGTCCAGATAAAGCCCCATATCAAATATCTGGGGCTAACTTTGGACCGTCGGTGGGATTTCGGGGAGCATTTCGCGAGACTTGCTCCCCGAATCGTGGGCGCCGCGTCGGCCCTGGGCCGGCTGCTGCCCAATGTGGGAGGGCCGGGCTCCTTGTGCCGGCGGCTATACGCCGGCGTCACGAGGAGCATGGCCCTGTATGGGGCCCCAATATGGGCGGACAAGCTGTCTGCCCGGAACAGGGCCCTGCTGCGTAGGCCCCAGCGGGTGGTGGCCCTCCGAATGGTGAGGGCCTATATGACGGTGGCCCACGCAGCGGCCTGCCTCCTCGCCTGCACCCCGCCATGGGAAATGGACGCAGAGGTGCAGGCTGAGACCTACAAGGTTAGGTCCAGGGCCCGGGCGAGGGGTGAACGCCCGGACCCTGAGGAGGTGGAGGAGACGCGCCGTATGACGGAGCGCCGAATGCGGGATAGGTGGAAGGACGGCCTGGAGGACTCACCCTATGGTACCCGTACCATAGGGGCGATCCTCCCGTCGTTCGACACCTGGGTGGATAGGGCATTCGGCGCTCTGTCGTACAGGCTTGTGCAGGTAATGACCGGACACGGGTGCTTCGGTCATTACCTGCACAAAATTGGGAGGGAGCCTGGCCCGCAGTGCCATGAGTGCGGCGATCCGGATGACACGGCTCAGCACACCCTCGAGGTGTGCAGCCGCTGGAGTTCGGAGCGCACCACCATGGCACTGGCGACTGGGCAATGGGACCTCTCCCTGCACAGCGTTGTCTCGGCAATGCTGTGCAGCGAGGGGTCCTGGCAGGCGGTGGCCTCCTTCTGCGAGAGCGTTATCTCGCAGAAGGAGGCCGCGGAGCGTGAGCGCGAGGAATCTCCTCTCGCGCATCCGCTCCGGCGCAGACGGCGGGGGTTGAGGCGGCGGCGATTTGCCGCCCGCCTCAACCCTTAGTGGCTGCAGGTGGGGGATGGGAGTCCCACACCTGCCGTAGGAACGTCACTTGGTTGTCTGGGGGAGAGGCCCGGCGTGCTCGGCCTCTCTCCCCTTTGGCGCAGGGAGCCCCGGCAGTGGCTGGGGCAGCCGGAAGGCGTCGTGGCAATGCTAACGCGGAACCACGGCGTCTTACCGAAACCGGCAGGAGGGTACGCCAGGGTGGTTTTTAGTGGGTTGCGCTCCTCCCTTTCTCCCCATTCTGGGGAGGGGGGGAGGAGTGAGTCCCACATATCCCCTCGCCACTCCCATGGTGAGGGGAATGCATAAAGCATTTTCCACCCTGTCAAAAAAAAAAAAAAAAAAAAAAAAAAAAAAAAAAAAAAAAAAAAAAAAAAAAAAAGGTTAGGTTAGGTTAGGTTAGGTTAGGTTAGGTTAGGTTAGGTTAGGTTAGGTTAGGTTAGGTTAGGTTAGGTTAGGTTCCACGTACCTGCTCGGTTGTCCGAGTGGGCGGAGAGGTGAACTCCGACGTGGCGCGTCCCCGGGTGGTGGATAGGGGAATGCTCCTGCTCAACTCTCCCACAAAGTTGACTTTGTCCTTTGCGGTCGAGTTGAGCTGGGGTAGGGCGAAAGCCCCGCGAACCAAACACTGGGGGGGAAAATAGGGTATATTTATATGTTTATATATTTATTTATATTGTATATATGTATGTATTTAGGGCGGGCTCGGCGTGCACTAACACTGCCGTCGAGCATCCAAGCCGTCCAAATGAGGGGAGTTACGTCGGCTCTTACCCCGTACCCTGGATCCTAGTTTCAGAAACCCCATCCAAGACGATTATGGTGGTAGTTACGAAGATCCAGAACGGAGGGCTTGCCTTAATTGGCCGGCCCGCGACAAGGAAAAGTCTATAAAACCCGACAGCGAAGTCGTTTAAACCCTGCAGATACCGGGCGACCTCTGCAGTATTTAGCCTTGTGTTCGGAACGGGCGTAACCCGAACATCGACTTTTATCGACCCTACTCGTGGGATATAAAATGGATAATTTAAAAACAAAAACCAAAAAGTCGAAGGAGATGTGTGAGGAAGGAGATAGTGACTCGACGCTTAGCGTTGAGTCACTGCCGGATAGCAGTCGCAAGACTAAGGAACGGCGGTATATAAATAATGGAGGCTCGGACCCGGAAACAAGTATGGATGGGGTTGCGAGCCCAACGTTGCGGAAAAGACGAGGGCGGCCGCCAACTACAGGCCATTACGTTGGCCTGGCCAAGGCGAAGCTGGCCCTACTCGAAGCGGAAAGGCAGGAGGAGATGATGAGGGCCGAGGCGGAAGTGGTTGCAGCCTCTCGAGAGGTCCGCGCCCGAGCTAGTGTACATAGATTATCGGAGTCATCATCTAATGGAGACGAGTTCCAAACGGCAACCTCATTGAGCCGTACGATTGACGATAATATTAATATTATCAAGAAGGTTGCCAGTACCTCCAAAAATCTTAAAGGAGGCTTCGTGCGCTCGTTGAAGGATGCAGCGGATGAAATTAGTAAAGTCGCTCTAATTCTACAGAGCCGCTGCACATCAGAGGAGACGAGAGGACTGCAGGCGGACAACGCCCGCCTACAATCGGAGGTCGCGCAGCTCCGCAAGGAGGTGGCGGAAATGCGGGAGCGCTTTGATCGGCCACAACCACAGGCTGATGTGGTGGTTCTGCCAAGTCAGCCTAGCCAGATATCGATGGACACCGAAGACCTGGTGCGCACCATCCTTTGCCAGGTGGGCACGATGGTAAATGCCAGGTTTGAGGCTCTTGAAGATAGATTACTGCCTGAGAAGCGACTTCGCCCTCCATTGGCAGCGGACAGGCGGGCAAATGATCTCCCTGAGATCTCTCCCGGGCCATCAAATGCCCTAACTAAAGACCACAAGAAGACGGCTGCTCCGATACAAGCCATTTCTGGTGGACCGGAGGCTCCGAAGCCGCTAAAGGCGAAAAAGAAGGGAAAAAAGAACAAGCCGGAAAAGAAGGGGCAAAGCTCAGTGGGAACTCCTCGCGAGAGGGTAGCAGAGCCCCGGCCCACACCACCGGCCTCTCAGCCCGTAGAACAGCCTGACCTGACCCAGCCTAAGGAGCTACCGTGGAACACTGTAGTGAAAAAGGGGCTCAAAAAGAAGCAAGCGGCGGCGCAGGGCCCTCCTAAATCGGTCACTGTGAAAACAGTGAGACTCAGCGTCCCGAAATCTGCTGCTGTGGTGGTGACGCTTACGCAAGAAGCTATAGGCAAAGGGCACACGTACGATAGTGTCATTGCGGAGGCAAAGGCGAAAATCAGCCTACCAGATCTAGGGATCAGCGAAGGAGTGCGCTTTAGAGTATGCGCTACGGGAGCGCGTATGTTTGAAGTGCCGGGAGCGGACAGCGGTCCCAAAGCTGACAAACTGGCTGCGAAGCTGGGTCAGGTACTCAGCTCAGAAGTAGTCCGAGTCTCGAGACCGGTCAAAAGTACCGAGATTAAAGTCTCAGGTCTGGATGACTCCGCTTCTGCCGAGGACGTGCTGAATGCGGTTGCCGAGGCAGGAAACTGTCCTAAGGACAGTTTAAAATGTGGTGGGATCGTGAAAGATCCATTTGGCGTGAGTCATGTTTGGATCCACTGTCCAGTGGCAGCGGCCAAAAAGATTGCTGCAGCAGGCCGACTCAGGGTGTCGTGGGTGTTGGCTTCGGTCAGACTCCTCGAGCCCCGGCCTCTGCGCTGCTTCCGTTGCCTGCAAATGGGACACGTGAAGGCACGGTGCACGGCGGAGGTTGACAGAAGCGATCTCTGTTATCGCTGTGGAGAACCTGGCCATAAATCTAGTGGGTGTTCGGCTAAACCACACTGCTCGATCTGTGCTGCTTCCAATAAATCGGCGGCCCATGTTCTGGGGGGTAAGGCTTGCACTGCCCCAGCCGTGAAAAGTGGAAGAATGAAGACCGCATTGCTGTCACGGCCGGCACACCATCTGCCGGCAGAGGTAGATATGGAGACGGACGCTCAGATCCCTATCAATAATGGCCCTACAAATACTGCAAGCCAACATTAACCACTGTGCTCGAGCACAAGATCTGCTCCTACAGAGTATGGTTGAGTGTTCGACACAGGTGGCCGTTGTTACAGAGCCCTATTTTATCCCCAATAGGGATGATTGGGTGGGTGATGAGGACGGAACTGTGGCCATTATTGTGCCAAGAACATCTGGCTTCCTGACGCTCGGAAATGTGGACAAAGGTCGGGGGTACGTTGCGGCCCAGATAGCAGAGATAACAATAGTCGGCGTGTATTGTCCTCCAAGCAGATGCCTCGCAGATTTTGAGGCACTACTTGGTCAAGTCAGGACTTGCATTGGCAGAAGTCAATCTCACCACGTTCTGTTGATGGGTGACTTCAACGCCAAGAGCTCTGCCTGGGGCTGCTCTGCCAATGACGCACGGGGGGCAGTACTGGAGGAGTGGGCACTGACGGCGGGACTATGTCTCTTAAATCGGGGCTCTCAACCGACCTGCGTTCGGCCTCAAGGCAGCTCCATTGTGGATTTATCATTTGCCAGCCCTGCGATAGCACGACGAGTCCACGATTGGCAAGTCGCGGTGGATGTGGAGACGTTGTCGGATCACCTCTACATCCTTTTCAGCGTCTCTGCGTCCTCGGCGGCTCCGGTACAATCGGTGCGTGCGGTGCTGCCCGGTGACGGTCCACGTTGGGTGGTCAAGCGCCTCGACAGGGAAGTTCTCATTGAGGCTTCCCTAGTTGAAACATGGATGCCCCCGGAGAGCTCAACCAATATTGACGAAGGGGCCTTGGCGTTGCGCCAGTCGATGACTCGCGTTTGTGATGCATCGATGCCACGTCAGGGACCACACCCACCGAGAAGGCAGGTGTACTGGTGGACCGCCGAAATCGCTGAGCTGCGCACGAGGTGCGTTGCCGCGAGACGCCAGTACCAAAGACAACGCCGCAGGAGACGCCGAGACGAGAGCGCTGAATCAACGCTACGCGATGCCTACAAGGCGACCAAGCGCTCGCTCCGCATCGCCATAAGCGAATCAAGGGAGGGATCGAGAGAAGAGATGTTGGAGACTCTGGATCAAGATCCGTGGGGTCGCCCCTATCGCATGGTCCGAGGGAAGCTACGGCCGTGGGCACCCCCCTTGACACAGAGTCTCCAGCCTCAGCTGGCGGAAGCTGTCGTCAAAGCCCTCTTCCCAAACAGCGAGGAACATACGCCCCCAATGATGGCACCGCCGGCAGGGAGAGTGACAAATGCCGTGGCCGAAGAAGTACCGCTAGTGTCATCGGGAGAGTTTGGAGCTGCGATTCTTCGGCTACGTGCAAAGAAAACAGCTCCGGGTCCAGATGGTATTCCTGGCCGTGCATGGGTGATAGCCGCCGATGCATACGAGGAGAGGGTCAGAATGTTTATGGATGATTGTTTTACCCAAGGTCGCTTTCCACAGCCGTGGAAGACTGGAATTCTGGTTTTATTGAGGAAAGAAGGGCGTCCTACCGATTCTCCCTCAGGGTACCGCCCGATCGTGCTACTCGACGAGTCAGCGAAGCTCTTTGAGCGTATAATCGCCAATCGCCTCGTCAAGCACATGGTGAGAGTCGGTCCGGATTTGGACGATAAGCAGTTCGGCTTTAGGGAAGGCAGGTCCACCGTACACGCGATTCTGAGTGTCAAGTCGATGGCGGAGGAAGCAGTAGCCCGGGGTGAGGTCGTCTTGGCGGTGTCTCTGGACATTGCCAATGCCTTCAATACCTTGCCCTGGAGTTGCATTAGGGAGGCACTCCGGTATCACCGGGTGCCAAACTACCTCCAGCGTATAATCGCTGACTACCTATCAGGTAGGTCCGTCACGTATAGGAGTCGAGAGGCATGGTGTCAACATGTGGTGTCTTGCGGTGTTCCACAGGGGTCAGTCCTCGGGCCACTCTTGTGGAACATTGGCTACGACTGGGTACTACGGGGCGTTCTCCTCCGTGGTGTAAGTGTCACCTGTTACGCAGACGACACACTCGTGACGGCCCGGGGCAGCACACACCGAGAGTGTGCCATTCTCGCCACGGCTGGAGTGGCCCAAGTGGTGAGTCGGATTCGAGCGCTAGGTCTCGAGGTGGCCCTTAACAAATCTGAGGCTATGTGTTTTCACGGGCCTCGTAACAAGCCACCCCCGGGATCCCACATAATTGTAGGCGGAATACGCATTAACATCGAGCCCCAAATGAAATATTTGGGACTCACGCTTGACAGCCGATGGACTTTTGAGGACCACTTCCGACGGTTAGTGCCCAAGCTGTTGCGCGCGGCGGCCGCACTCGGCAGTCTGCTGCCGAATATCAACGGCCCAAAAGCGGCTTGCCGGCGCCTGTACTTGGGCATTGTGCGCTCAATGGCACTGTACGGGGCACCTGTGTGGAATGGCGCTCTGAACAGCCGGACAATTGCCCTTCTGCATCGTCCGCAGAGGGCATTGGCCATCAGAGTCGCCCGTGGATACCGTACGGTGTCCTTTGAAGCGGCGTGCGTCTTGGCTGGCTCCTTGCCGTGGGAACTGGAAGCGGAAATTCTCGCGTCCGTCCATTCATGGCGCGAGAACGAGATCGCAGTACACCGGTTTCCACCCTTAAGGGAGGAAGTCGAGACAGTAAGGGAGGAGCAGCGAGCATCAGCTGTGTTAAAATGGCAACGCAACCTTCACCAACCGAGTGCTGGTATCAGGACCATAGAGGCAGTTTGTCCAGTCCTCCCGCAGTGGCTGGACAGGGAACACGGTGTGCTCACCTTCCGATTGTCGCAGGTGCTTTCGGGGCATGGATGCTTCGGCAAATACCTGCACCGAATCGGAAGGGAGCCGTCCGCAGTGTGTCACCACTGCGACGGCTGCCTCGAAGACACCGCCCAGCATACGCTGGAGGAGTGTCCTGCGTGGGCGGAACAGCGCCGGGAGCTCATGGCTGCCGTGGGCGGCAATCTCATGTTGCCGGTCGTTATAAACTGTATGGTTGAGAACGACCGAGTTTGGGATGCCGTCCAAAAATACTGTGAGGCGGTCATGGGGCTTAAAGAAGAAGCGGAGAGAATAAGGGAGGCAAGTGCTCCCAACTCTATCCGTAGCCGCCGAATAGGGAGGAGAAGGAGAGCGTACGCGCTCAATACTCCACCCTAACCAAGACTCGAGTGATGGGCTAGGGGAAGCCCATTGCTCAACTAGAGTCGGAGATGGTGCGCCCGGTGTTCCCGCGCGCTTTTCATTGAGTGCAGCAAAATATCTGCAATAAGATGGAGCCTTAAGGCCAGTCACCGCCGGGATGTAGAAGAATGCTTCAACAGTGTGCCCTCGTCCCGGTGGATATTGACGCGATGGAACACAGAGGGGTTTTAGTGGGTAGGCCTCCTGGCCCTTTCCCGCAGGGGAAGGGGTCGGAAGGAGAGTCCCACATAACCACCGTGCCTCCCCAGGTGCGGTGGTATGCGTAACGCATTTCCCCTCTTAAAAAAAAAAAAAAAAAAAAAAAAAAAAAAAAAAAAAAAAAAAAAAAAAAAAAAAAAAAAGGTTAGGTTAGGTTAGGTTAGGTTAGGTTAGGTTAGGTTAGGTTAGGTTAGGTTAGGTTAGGTTAGGTTAGGTTAGGTTAGGTTAGGTTCCCCCCCGATTTGCTGCCACCTTGCCGTGGTGGGGGGGCTTGCGCGTTCCTAGGATCCCCGACGCTATGCCGGACAGGGTTACCCATACCGGACAGACTAGGGGGGAGGGACCAGACGAAGAGCAGCACACTCCCCTTCCTTTTTCCCACCTTCCCGCTCCCTTTCCTTTATATCCTTCTCTATCCCCCCCACTACCTATCCTTTCCCCCATCCTACCGAACCAGTGGCGGTATAACCACTTTGGGCCAACGCGGGCCTTGGGAAACTAAATAGTCCCTAAAAGTGCGTTTTCTGTAGGTGGTATGTGGCGGCACCTACAGGAGTAATGTTACCGCAAACTACAGGGAGACTAACCCTTTAATAGTCAAACATGAAGGCTAGTTGCAAAAATGGTCCCCAGGAGGGTCCCCGCAAGGGGGAATCCCTCCCTGCGTCCTCGGACGCAGGCTGCCCCTCGTACTCTGGGGGGGGCAACAACTGCCTCGTAGGTCGGCGGATTGCCGACCTTCGTGAACGCGACCACAGCAAATGCATAACTGACACTGATCTGCCTAACGATTTTGAAAAGACGCGAGATACGGAAAGATGGGAGCGACTGGAGGAGCTGAGGAGTATGGACGCGGATACGGATCCTCGTCCAGTCTCTCCGGCCATTTCCTTGGCAAGTTCCCAGCCGAAACAATCGACTGTGGTCTCGGACCGGGAGGAGCTGGACACTGACGCTCCAAAGTCCGGGAAGAGACCACACGATGACGACGAGGTGCTGACTGGGCCCGCTATAAAGCCAAAAGTCAACTCGGCCAGGAGGGGCAGAAGCGCCAGCGGGCGGTATGCCGGTCCGAGGGCGGGGAAGTCTCCACCTCCACCACCTCCTCCAGCCGCGGCTCCAGTCCGCTCCAGAGGGAGCAGGGAGGCAAAGAGGGGAAAGGGGGCAGAAATCGGCGGTGGGCTGCGCTCGCGGTCACAGTCCCGCACGTGCCCGAGCCCTTCGCAAGCGGACGACCCAGAGGATCGGCTTTATGCCGATCCAGTAGAAGTAGCCCGAGGAGCCGCCAGAAACATACTGGAGGGGGCTCGAAAATCTGGAAACTTGAAGGGGGATGTGTGGGGCCTGTTTAACAGGTCCTGCCGCGCCATCCTCCTGGCGATGGACGAAGTGGAGGCCACCAAGACAGAGAGCGAGGAGATCCGCATCCTGAAGGCGGATAACAAGAGGATGCGGGAGCAACTCGCTCTCCTGACGGCTGAGACCAAGGCGCTCCGAACCGCCTTTTCGGAGCGCGCGGTCCCGGGCCCTCCCCCTCCAACGGCGCAATTCTGCCCTGAGGAGCTGGTCGAGGCCATAGAGTCCATGAAGCGGGACCTGTTCCTCTCACTGGGGAACATGGTAAACGCCCGCATAGAAGAAGTCAACCGACGGCTACCCCCGGAACCGATTCTCCGTCCCCCGCTGGCGGCTGACAAGAGGGCCGCAGGGCCTGCTCTCCCGCCTCCCTCAAAGGCGAAGGCTGCAAGGCCAGCCCCCCCACCAACCCCGCCGCATTCCGAGCCCGAGGCGAGGGCCAGACTGGGGGACGGGAGGCCTAAGGCCGCCAAAAAAAAGAAGAAGGCGGCAGCCCCCGCCCACCAAGCAGCCTCAACACAGGCCCCGACAGCCAAGACGGCCAAGCCCACCACGGCCCCGAGAGCCACTCGGCCCTCGGAGGGAAGACCTGGCCCCTCGCTGCCGCCTCCACTAGCGCAGCCGTCGTGGACGGAGGTGGTGAAAAGGGGCAAGAAAAAGGCCAAGGCCCCCCAACCGCCGATGAAAAAGCCCCCGGCGGCGAAGGCGGTGCCTAGACCCCAAGCACCGTCCGTCCCGAAGACGGCTGCGGTGGTGGTATCCCTGAAAAAGGATGCCACCACCACGCTGCAGGCCACCATGGCCAAGGCCATCAACGGCCTGAGCCTTGAAGAGGTCGGCCTGCAACACGTGCGCGTCCGGACCTCCATGACCGGGGCGAGGGTAATCGAGGTCCCCGGTGAGGACGGTGGGAGGACGGCGGACGCCTTGGCCGCAAAATTAACGGCCATAGTGGGGGACGTCGCCCACGTCAGCCGCCCGGTCAAAATGGCCTGCATCAAGGTCGCCGGCCTGGATGAGTCGGCGACAAAAGAGTCGGTGGCGCAGGCCGTCGCCAATGCTGGGGGCTGTGGGGAGGGCCAAGTTAAGGTGGGGAACGTCCGCCGCCTACACGATGGCACTGGATCTGTCCTGGTACAGTGCCCGGTGGTGGCGGCAAGGGCCCTTGTCGTGGCAGGCCGGATCCTGGTGGGATGGGCGTCCGCCAGGGTCACCACGACAGGACCAGCACCCATGCGATGCTACAAATGCATGGGTGTTGGTCACACCAGAGAGCTGTGCCCCTCCAGTGTGGACCGGAGCACGATGTGCTACCGGTGTAGTCAGGAGGGGCACCGAAGGAGTGAGTGCTGGGAGAAAAAGGCATGGTGTGCGGTCTGCCACCATGCCAAACTCCCAGCAGAGCACGTGATGGGGGGAGAGGCATGCTCCCCCCCACAGACGAAGGGCAGGGACACAAGGACCCCACGCCCCCGTCCCCCCCAGCCGAACCCCCCGTCAGCGCCAAACGCCGGCCGGGCTCAGCAAGAGGAAAGCATGGATGCCTAGATGCCAGCACACCCGCATCTAGACATCCTGCAGGTCAACGCCAACCACTCCGCCAGAGCTCAGGATCTGCTCATGCAGACCATGGCGGAGTGGTCAATTGGCGTTGCCGTAGTGGCTGAGCCCTACTTCGTCCCCCCCCTACCCAACTGGGTGGGGTCAGCGGACGAGAGGGTGGCCGTGATGGTGCCGGCGGTGGGGGACTTCCCCCCCCTGAACAGAACGGAGAGTGGCCCAGGATTCGTGGCGGCCAAATGGGGAGACGACACCGTCATCGTGGCGGTGTACTTCTCCCCCAATAGGCCGCTGCGTGAATTCGAGCAGTTCCTGGTCACCCTGGGGGGGGTCGTCAGGAGGGCAGCCCCGAGGCAAGTGATGGTCTTGGGGGACCTCAATGCCAAAAGCGCGGCATGGGGTTCCCCCACAACGGACCCACGCGGGGAGGCCCTCAGGGACTGGGTAGCGGCGACAGGCCTAGAGGTCCTGAACCAGGGCAGCGCCAACACTTGCGTGCGGCGGCAGGGGGGGTCAATCGTGGACATAACGTTCGCGACCCCCGCCATTGCCGCACGAATCACCGACTGGCGCGTCCTGGAAGACGTGGAGACCCTCTCTGACCATCTCTACATCAGGATGAGGGTCTCCACACGCGGGGCTCAGCCGCTGCCCGTCCCTGGAGGGGGACGGAGGGGGGAAAGGGTTGGAGGAGGGTTCCCCAAATGGTCCCTGTCGAAACTGGACAGGGCCATGGCGGACGAGGCGGCTATGGTGGAGGCATGGTGTGCTGCCCCACCCGCCGTCCTCGGAGTCGAGGAGCGGGCGTCCCGGTTCCGCTCCTCGCTGCAGGCGGTGTTTGACGCGGCCATGCCCCGGGCGAAGCGCCTCTTCGCCCGGAGGAGGGTGTACTGGTGGTCCGCAGAGATTGCGGCCCTGAGAACCACCAGTAACAGTGCTCGGTCCGCGTACCAGCACTGTCGGCGTCGACGGCACACCGCCGAGGAGGAGGAGGGGCTCCACAGGGCCCTCAAAGAGGCAAAGGGGGCCCTACAATTGGCGATTGCCAAGGCCAAGGACACATGCCTCCTTCTTGGCCACCCTCGACAGGGACCCGTGGGGGCGGCCGTACAGGGTGGTGCGCAACAAGATGCGCACCGCCCCCCCCATGGACTCCCTGGAGCCTTCCCTCCTGCAGGCGGTCATCGAGGGGCTATTCCCGCCGAACCCCTCGATAACTCCCCCGGTGATGACCGAGCCATCGGGGGAGCTGGAGGTCGAACTCGCCATCGCGTCGATAAGCGATGACGAGTTCGACAAGGTGTTGGACCGCCTCCGGGGCTGCAAAAAGGCCCCGGGTCCGGACGGTGTCCCCGGCAAGGTCCTCCCCATTGCCCTTAAACACCTCGGGAGCCGCCTCAGACAGATCATGGACGACTGTCTGAGGGAGGGCAAGTTCCCGAGGGTATGGAAGGAGGGGAGGCTTTGCCTCCTCCAGAAAGAGGGCAGACCCCCCGACTGCCCCTCCGCCTGGCGCCCCATTGTGCTGCTGGATGAGGCCGGGAAGATGCTGGAGAGGATCCTGGCCTCCAGAATCCTGCAGCACCTGGAGACTGCCGGCCCGAACGTCTCGGACCGGCAGTTCGGGTTCCGGGAGGGGCGGTCCACGCTCGACGCACTGAAGTCCTTGCGGGACTTCTGCGAGGACGCGTCGAGCAGGGGGGAGGGTGTCGTGGCGGTGTCGCTGGACATCGCCAACGCCTTCGGCACCCTCCCCTATGGGGTCATTAGAGAGGCACTTCGATACCACGAGGTGCCTCTCTACCTCCGGAGGATCATAGAGCACTACCTAACTGAGAGGGTAGTGCTCTATGAGGGCCGGGACGGCCGGCGGGGGGAGAGGGCGATGGCCTGTGGTGTGCCCCAGGGTTCCGTGCTCGGTCCCTTACTATGGAACCTGGGGTACGATTGGGCCATCAGGGGCGAATTGCTTCCACGGACGGCCACCATCTGTTATGCGGATGATACCATGGTGGCCGTGCGTGGAAAAGAAATGGGTGAGGCCCTAAGGCGGGCGGAGGTGGCGGCCGAGCTGGCGATCCAACGGATCGAGCAGCTCGGCCTAAAGGTGGCCCTCCCGAAGACTGAGGCGATTGTCTTCGGGGGGCGGGGTTGGCGGCTACCGGCGGGCGCGGCGCTCACCTTGGGGGGAGAGACGGTCCAGATCAAGCCCCACGTAAAGTATCTGGGGCTTACCCTGGACCGTCAGTGGAATTTCGGGGAGCACTTTGCGAGGCTTGCTCCCCGAATCGTGGGCGCCGCGTCGGCCCTAGGCCGACTGCTGCCGAACGTGGGGGGGCCAGGCTCCTTGTGCAGGCGTCTCTATGCCGGCGTCACAAGGAGTATGGCCCTGTATGGGGCCCCGATCTGGGCGGACAAGCTGTCCGCCCGGAACAGGGCCCTGCTGCGTAGGCCCCAAAGGGTCGTGGCCCTCCGAATGGTGAGGGCCTATATGACGGTGGCCCACGCAGCGGCCTGCCTCCTCGCCTGCACCCCGCCCTGGGAACTGGACGCCCAGGTGCAGGCGGAGACCTATAGGGTTAGGTCCAGGTACCGGGCGAGAGGGGAACGCCCGGACCCTGAGGAGGTAGAGGAGACGCGCCGTATGACGGAGCGCCGATTGCGGGACCGGTGGAAAGCTGACCTGGAGGGTTCCCTCTATGGTACTCGTACTATAGGGGCGATCCTCCCGTCGCTGGACACCTGGCTGGAGAGGGCAAACGGCGCTACGTCGTATAGGCTTGTGCAGGTAATGACCGGACACGGTTGCTTCGGTCATTACCTGCACAGAATCGGAAGGGAGCCTGGCCCGCAGTGCCATGAGTGCGGTGATCCGGACGACACGGCTCAGCACACCCTCGAGGTGTGCAGTCGCTGGAGTTCGGAGCGCGCCACCATGGCACTGGCGATTGGGCAATGGGACCTCTCTCTGCACAGCGTTGTCTCTGCAATGCTGTGCAGCGACAGGTCCTGGAAGGCTGTGGCCTCTTTTTGCGAGAGGGTTATCTCGCAAAAGGAGGTCGCGGAGCGTGAGCGCGAGGATTCTCCTCTCGCGCATCCGCTCCGGCGCAGACGGCGGGGGATGAGGCGGCGGCAATTTGCCGCCCGCCTCAACCCTTAGTGGCTGCAGGTGGGGGATGGGAGTCCCACACCTGCCGTAGGAACGTCACTTTGCGGTCTGGGAGAGGGGCCACGCGTGCTCGGCCTCTCTCCCCATCGGCGCGAGGAGCCCCGGCAATGGCTGGGGCAGCCGGAAGGCGTCGTGGCAATGCTAACGCGGGACCACGGCGTCTTTCAAACCGGCAGGAGGGTACGCCAAGGTGGTTTTTAGTGGGTTGCGCTCTCTCCCCTTTCTCGCTCTGAGAGGGGGTCAGAAGAGTGAGTCCCACATACCCCCCCGCCACTCCCATGGCAGGGGAAATGCATAAAGCATTTTCCACCTTGACAAAAAAAAAAAAAAAAAAAAAAAAAGGTTAGGTTAGGTTAGGTTAGGTTAGGTTAGGTTAGGTTAGGTTAGGTTAGGTTGTGTTGGACCGCCTCCGGGGCTGCAAAAAGGCCCCGGGCCCGGACGGAGTCCCCGGCAGAGTCCTCCCCATCGCACTGAAGCACCTCGGGGGCCGCCTCAGACAGCTGATGGACGACTGTCTGAGGGAAGGCAAATTCCCGAGGGTGTGGAAGGAGGGGAGGCTCTGCCTCCTCCGGAAAGAGGGTCGACCCCCTGACTGTCCCTCGGCATGGCGCCCAATTGTGCTGCTGGACGAGGCCGGGAAAATGTTGGAGAGGATCCTGGCCTCCAGAATCCTGCAGCACCTGGAGGGCGCCGGCCCGAACGTCTCGGACCGGCAGTTCGGGTTCCGGGAGGGGCGGTCCACGCTCGACGCACTGAAGTCCCTGAGGGACTTCTGTGAGGACGCGTCGAGCAGGGGGGAGGGTGTCGTGGCGGTGTCGCTGGACATCGCCAACGCATTTGGCACCCTTCCCTATGGGGTCATTAGAGAGGCACTTCGGTATCACGAAGTGCCTCTCTACCTCCGGAGGGTCGTGGAGCACTACCTTACCGAGAGGGTAGTGCTCTACGAGGGGCGGGATGGCGGTCGGGGGGAGCGGGAGATGGCCTGTGGAGTACCCCAGGGTTCCGTGCTCGGTCCCTTACTATGGAACCTGGGGTACGATTGGGCCATCAGGGGGGAATTGCTCCCACGGACGGCCACCATTTGCTATGCAGATGATACCATGGTGGCCGTGCGTGGGACCGAAATGGAGGAGGTGATGAGGCGGGCGGAGGTGGCGGCCGAGCTGTCGATCCACCGGATCGAGCAGCTCGGCCTGAAGGTGGCCCTCTCGAAGACTGAGGGGATAGTCTTCGGGGGGCGTGGGTGGCGGCCGCCGGCGGGCGCGGCGCTCACGATCGGGGGAGAGACGGTCCAGATAAAGCCCCATATCAAATATCTGGGGCTGACTTTGGACCGTCGGTGGGATTTCGGGGAGCATTTCGCGAGACTTGCTCCCCGAATCGTGGGCGCCGCGTCGGCCCTGGGCCGGCTGCTGCCCAATGTGGGAGGGCCGGGCTCCTTGTGCCGGCGGCTATACGCCGGCGTCACGAGGAGCATGGCCCTGTATGGGGCCCCAATATGGGCGGACAAGCTGTCCGCCCGGAACAGGGCCCTGCTGCGTAGGCCCCAGCGGGTGGTGGCCCTCCGAATGGTGAGGGCCTATATGACGGTGGCCCACGCAGCGGCCTGCCTCCTCGCCTGCACCCCGCCATGGGAAATGGACGCAGAGGTGCAGGCTGAGACCTACAAGGTTGGGTCCAGGGCCCGGGCTAGGGGAGAACGCCCGGACCCTGAGGAGGTGGAGGAGACGCGCCGTATGACGGAGCGCCGAATGCGGGACAGGTGGAAGAGCGGCCTGGAGGACTCACCCTATGGTACCCGTACCATAGGGGCGATCCTCCCGTCGTTCGACACCTGGGTGGATAGGGCATTCGGCGCTCTGTCGTACAGGCTTGTGCAGGTAATGACCGGACACGGGTGCTTCGGTCATTACCTGCACAAAATTGGGAGGGAGCCTGGCCCGCAGTGCCATGAGTGCGGCGATCCGGACGACACGGCTCAGCACACCCTCGAGGTGTGCAGCCGCTGGAGTTCGGAGCGCGCCACCATGGCACTGGCGATTGGGCAATGGGACCTCTCCCTGCACAGCGTTGTCTCATCAATGCTGTGCAGCGAGAGGTCCTGGCAGGCGGTGGCCTCCTTCTGCGAGAGCGTTATCTCACAGAAGGAGGCCGCGGAGCGTGAGCGCGAGGAGTCTCCTCTCGCGCATCCGCTCCGGCGCAGACGGCGGGGGTTGAGGCGGCGGCGTTTTGCCGCCCGCCTCAACCCTTAGTGGCTGCAGGTGGGGGATGGGAGTCCCACACCTGCCGTAGGAACGTCACTTGGTTGTCTGGGGGAGAGGCCCGGCGTGCTCGGCCTCTCTCCCCTTTGGCGCAGGGAGCCCCGGCAGTGGCTGGGGCAGCCGGAAGGCGTCGTGGCAATGCTAACGCGGAACCACGGCGTCTTACCGAAACCGGCAGGAGGGTACGCCAGGGTGGTTTTTAGTGGGTTGCGCTCCTCCCTTTCTCCCCATTCTGGGGAGGGGGGGAGGAGTGAGTCCCACATATCCCCTCGCCACTCCCATGCTAAAGCATTTTCCACCCTGTCAAAAAAAAAAAAAAAAAAAAAAAAAAAAAAAAAAAAAAAAAAAAAAAGGTTAGGTTAGGTTAGGTTAGGTTAGGTTAGGTTAGGTTAGGTTAGGTTAGGTTAGGTTAGGTTCCACGTACCTGCTCGGTTGTCCGAGTGGGCGGAGAGGTGAACTCCGACGTGGCGCGTCCCCGGGTGGTGGATAGGGGAATGCTTCGGCTCAACTCTTCCATAAAGTAGACTTTGTCCTTTGTGGTGGAGATGAGCTGGGGTAGGGCGAAAGCCTCGCGAACCAAACACTGGGGGGGGAAATGGGTATATTTATATGTTTATATATTTATTTCTATTGTATATATGTATGTATTTAGGGCGGGCTCGGCGTGCACTAACACTGCCGTCGAGCATCCAAGCCGTCCAAATGAGGGGAGTTACGTCGGCTCTTACCCCGTACCCTGGCTCCTAGTTTCAGAAACCCCATCCACGACGATTATGGTGGTAGTTACGAAGATCCAGAACGGAGGGCTTGCCTTAATTGGCCGGCCCGCGACAAGGAAAAGTCTATAAAACCCGACAGCGAAGTCGTTTAAACCCTGCAGATACCGGGCGACCTCTGCAGTATTTAGCCTTGTGTTCGGAACGGGCGTAACCCGAACATTGACGAATTCGACCCTACTCGTGGGATATAAAATGGATAACTTAAAAACAAAAACAAAAAAGTCGATGGAGATTAGTGAGGAAGGAGATAGTGACTCGACGCTTAGCGTTGAGTCACTGCCGGATAGCAGTCGCAGGACTAAGGAACGGCGGTGTGTAAATAATGGAGGCTCGGACCCGGAAACAAGTCTGGATGGGGTTGCGAGCCCAACGTTGCGGAAAAGACGAGGGCGGCCGCCAACTACAGGCCATTACGTTGGCCTGGCCAAGGCGAAGCTGGCCCTACTCGAAGCGGAAAGGCAGGAGGAGATGATGAGGGCCGAGGCGGAAGTGGTTGCAGCCTCTCGAGAGGTCCGCGCCCGAGCTAGTGTTCATAGATTATCGGAGTCATCATCTAATGGAGACGAGTTCCAAACGGCAACCTCATTGAGCCGTACGATTGACGATAATATTAATATTATCAAGAAGGTTGCCAGTACCTCCAAAAATCTTAAGGGAGGCTTCGTGCGCTCGTTGAAGGATGCAGCGGATGAAATTAGTAAAGTCGCTCTAATTCTACAGAGCCGCTGCACTTCAGAGGAGACGAGAGGACTGCAGGCGGACAACGCCCGCCTACAATCTGAGGTTGCGCAGCTCCGCAAGGAGGTGGCGGAAATGCGGGAGTGTTTTGATCGGCCACACCCACAGGCTGATGTGGTGGTTCTGCCAAGTCAGCCTAGCCAGAAATCGATGGACACCGAAGACCTGGTGCGCACCATCCTTTGCCAGGTGGGCACGATGGTAAATGCCAGGTTTGAGGCTCTTGAAGATAGGTTACTGCCTGAGAAGCGACTTCGCCCTCCATTGGCAGCGGACAGGCGGGCAAATGATCTCCCTGAGATCTCTCCCGGGCCATCAAATGCCCTAACCAAAGACCACAAGAAGACGGCTGCTCCGATACAAGCCATTTCTGGTGGACCGGAGGCTCCGAAGCCGCTAAAGGCGAAAAAGAAGGGAAAAAAGAACAAGCTGGAAAAGAAGGGGCAAAGCTCAGTGGGAACTCCTCGCGAGAGGGTAGCAGAGCCCCGGCCCACACCACCGACCTCTCAGCCCGTAGAACAGCCTGACCTGACCCAGCCTAAGGAGCTACCGTGGAACACTGTAGTGAAAAAGGGGCTCAAAAAGAAGAAAGCGGCGGGGCAGGGCCCTCCTAAACCGGTCACTGTGAAAACAGTGAGACTCAGCGTCCCGAAATCTGCTGCTGTGGTGGTGACGCTTACGCAAGGAGCTATAGACAAAGGGCACACGTACGATAGCGTCATTGCGGAGGCAAAGGCGAAAATCAGCCTACCTGATCTAGGGATCAGCGAAGGAGTGCGCTTTAGAGTATGCGCTACGGGAGCGCGTATGTTTGAAGTGCCGGGAGCGGACAGCGGTCCCAAAGCTGACAAACTGGCTGCGAAGCTGGGTCAGGTACTCAGCCCAGAAGTAGTCCGAGTCTCGAGACCGGTCAAAAGTACCGAGGTTAAAGTCTCAGGTCTGGATGACTCCGCTTCTGCCGAGGACGTGCTGAATGCGGTTGCCGAGGCAGGAAACTGTCCTAAGGACAGTTTAAAATGTGGTGGAATCGTGAAAGATCCATTTGGCGTGAGTCATGTTTGGATCCACTGTCCAGTGGCAGCGGCCAAAAAGATTGCTGCCGCAGGTCGGCTCAGGGTGTCGTGGGTGTCGGCTTCGGTCAGACTCCTCGAGCCCCGGCCTCTGCGCTGCTTCCGCTGCCTGCAAATGGGACACGTGAAGGCACGGTGCACGGCGGAGGTTGACAGAAGCGATCTCTGTTATCGCTGTGGAGAACCTGGCCATAAATCTAGTGGGTGTTCGGCTAAGCCACACTGCTCGATCTGTGCTGCTGCAAATAAATCGGCGGACCATGTTCTGGGGGGTAAAGCTTGCACTGCCCCAGTCGTGAAAAACGGAAGAATGAAGACCGCATTGCTGTCACGGCCGGCACATCATCTGCCGGCAGAGGTAGATATGGAGACGGACATTCAGATCCCTATCAATAATGGCCCTACAAATACTGCAAGCCAACATTAACCACTGTGCTCGAGCACAAGATCTGCTCCTACAGAGTATGGTTGAGTGTTCGACACAGGTGGCCGTTGTTACAGAGCCCTATTTTATCCCCAATAGGGATGATTGGGTGGGTGATGAGGACGGAACTGTGGCCATTATTGTGCCAAGAACATCTGGCTTCCTGACGCTCGGAAATGTGGACAAAGGTCGGGGGTACGTTGCGGCCCAGATAGCAGAAATAACAATAGTCGGCGTGTATTGTCCTCCAAGCAGATGTCTCGCAGATTTTGAGGCACTACTTGGTCAAGTCAGGACTTGCATTGGCAGAAGTCAATCTCACCACGTTCTGTTGATGGGTGACTTCAACGCCAAGAGCTCTGCCTGGGGCTGCTCTGCCAATGACGCTCGGGGGGCAGTACTGGAGGAGTGGGCACTGACGGCGGGACTATGTCTCTTAAATCGGGGCTCTCAACCGACCTGCGTTCGGCCTCAAGGCAGCTCAATTGTGGATCTATCATTTGCCAGCCCTGCGTTAGCACGACGAGTCCACGATTGGCGAGTCGCGGTGGATGTGGAGACGTTGTCGGATCACCTCTACATCCTTTTCAGCGTCTCTGCGTCCTCGGCGGCTCCGGTACAATCGGTGCGTGCGGTGCTGCCCGGTGACGGTCCACGTTGGGTGGTCAAGCGCCTCGACAGGGAAGTTCTCATTGAGGCTTCCCTAGTTGAAACATGGATGCCCCCGGAGAGCACAACCAATATTGACGAAGGGGCCTTGGCGTTGCGCCAGTCGATGACTCGCGTTTGTGATGCGTCGATGCCACGTCAGGGACCACACCCACCGAGAAGGCAGGTGTACTGGTGGACCGCCGAAATCGCTGAGCTGCGCACGAGGTGCGTTGCCGCGAGACGCCAGTACCAAAGACAACGCCGCAGGAGACGCCGAGACGAGAGCGCTGAGTCAACGTTACGCGATGCCTACAAGGCGACCAAGCGCTCGCTCCGCATCGCTATAAGCGAATCAAGGGAGGGGTCGAGAGAAGAGATGTTGGAGACTCTGAACCAAGATCCGTGGGGTCGCCCCTATCGCATGGTCCGTGGGAAACTACGGCCGTGGGCACCCCCTTTGACACAGAGTCTCCAGCCTCAGCTGGCGGAAGCTGTCGTCAAAGCCCTCTTCCCAAACAGTGAGGAACATACGCCCCCAATGATGGCACCGCCGGCAGGGAGAGTAACAAATGCCGTGGCCGAAGAAGTACCGCTAGTGTCATCGGGAGAGTTTGGAGCTGCGATTCTTCGGCTACGTGCAAAGAAAACAGCTCCGGGTCCAGATGGTATTCCTGGCCGTGCATGGGTGATAGCCGCCGATGCATATGAGGAGAGGGTCAGAATGTTTATGGATGATTGTCTTACCCAAGGTCGTTTTCCACAGCCGTGGAAGACTGGCATTCTGGTTTTATTGAGGAAAGAAGGACGTCCTGCCGATTCTCCCTCAGGGTACCGCCCGATCGTGCTACTTGACGAGTCAGCGAAGCTCTTTGAGCGCATAATCGCCAATCGCCTCGTCAAGCACATGGCGAGAGTCGGTCCGGATTTGGACGATAAGCAGTTCGGCTTTAGGGAAGGCAGGTCCACCGTTCACGCGGTTCTGAATGTCAAGTCGATGGCGGAGGAAGCAGTAGCCCGGGGTGAGGTCGTCTTGGCGGTGTCTCTGGACATTGCCAATGCCTTCAATACCTTGCCCTGGAGTTGCATTAGGGAGGCACTCCGGTATCACCGGGTGCCAAACTACCTCCAGCGTATAATCGCTGACTACCTATCAGGTAGGTCCGTCACGTACAGGAGTCAAGACGCATGGTGTCAACATGTGGTGTCCTGCGGTGTTCCACAGGGGTCAGTCCTCGGGCCACTCTTGTGGAACATTGGCTACGACTGGGTACTACGGGGCGTTCTCCTCCGTGGTGTAAGTGTCACCTGTTACGCAGACGACACACTCGTGACGGCCCGGGGCAGCACACACCGAGAGTGTGCCATTCTCGCCACGGCTGGAGTGGCCCAAGTGGTGAGTCGGATTCGAGCGCTAGGTCTCGAGGTGGCCCTTAATAAATCCGAGGCTATGTGTTTTCACGGGCCTCGTAACAAGCCACCCCCGGGATCCCACATAATTGTAGGCGGAATACGCATTAACATCGAGCCCCAAATGAAATATTTGGGACTCACGCTTGACAGCCGATGGACTTTTGAGGACCACTTCCGACGGTTAGTGCCCAAGCTGTTGCGCGCGGCGGCCGCACTCGGCAGTCTGCTGCCGAATATCAACGGCCCAAAAGCGGCTTGCCGGCGCCTGTACTTGGGCATTGTGCGCTCAATGGCACTGTACGGGGCACCTGTGTGGAATGGCGCTCTGAACAGCCGGACAATTGCCCTTCTGCATCGTCCGCAGAGGGCATTGGCCATCAGAGTCGCCCGTGGATACCGTACGGTGTCCTTTGAAGCGGCGTGCGTCTTGGCTGGCTCCTTGCCGTGGGAACTGGAAGCGGAAATTCTCGCGTCCGTCCATTCATGGCGCGAGAACGAGATCGCAGTACACCGGTTTCCACCCTTGAGGGAGGAAGTCGAGACTGTAAGGGACGAGCAGCGAGCATCAGCTGTGTTAAGATGGCAACGCAACCTTCACCAACCGAGTGCTGGTGTTAGGACCATAGAGGCAGTTCGTCCAGTCCTTCCGCAGTGGCTGGACAGGGAACACGGTGTGCTCACCTTCCGATTGTCGCAGGTGCTTTCGGGGCATGGATGCTTCGGCAAATACCTGCACCGAATCGGAAGGGAGCCGTCCGCAGTGTGTCACCACTGCGACGGCTGCCTCGAAGACACCGCCCAACATACGCTGGAGGAGTGTCCTGCGTGGGCGGAACAGCGCCGGGAGCTCATGGCTGCCGTGGGTGGCAATCTCATGTTGCCGGTCGTTTTAAACTGTATGGTTGAGAACGACCGAGTTTGGGATGCCGTCCAAAAATACTGTGAGGCGGTCATGGGGCTTAAAGAAGAAGCGGAGAGAATAAGGGAGGCAAGTGCTCCCAACTCTATCCGCAGCCGCCGAATAGGGAGGAGAAGGAGAGCGTACGCGCTCAATACTCCACCCTAACCAAGACTCGAGTGATGGGCTAGGGGAAGCCCATTGCTCAACTAGAGTCGGAGATGGTGCGCCCGGTGTTCCCGCGCGCTTTTCATTGAGTGCAGCAAAATACCTGCAATAAGATGGAGCCTTAAGGCCAATCACCGCCGGGATGTAGAAGAATGCTTCAACAGTGTGCCCTCGTCCCGGTGGATATTGACGCGATGGAACACAGAGGGGTTTTAGTGGGTAGGCCTCCTGGCCCTTTCCCGCAGGGGAAGGGGTCGGAAGGAGAGTCCCACATAACCACCGTGCCTCCCCAGGTGTGGTGGTATGCGTAACGCATTTCCCCTCTTAAAAAAAAAAAAAAAAAAAAAAAAAAAAAAAAAAAAAAAAAAAAAAAAAAAAAAGGTTAGGTTAGGTTAGGTTAGGTTAGGTTAGGTTGAGGTTGAATTTTGGGAGGTAGTGTACGGATTGATGCGATTTTTGGAGACGATTATTAACGAATTTTTGGCTTTCATTATCGGATTTTGATTCTACTCTATCACGTGACCTGGCTTTGTTATTTTGGATTTTGTGTTTTGCTCTTGATTGGATTTTATTGGTTTGTTTACGTTTTTCTGACGTAAAAAAGTCGGTGTTGCCGTTGTTGTTTTGAGCCCTTTTCAGGGCTAGCACATAGCGGCAATAGTCGTCTTTACAGTAGGGAAGGTCCGGTATTTTTCGGAATTTTATTTCGGAAAATATCGAATTTTCAAAAAAGTGTAAATTCACACCCTAAATTTCTTTGAAATTTAGGGTTTGTTTACATTTTTACTTTTTAATTTAGTCGGTGTTGCCGATATCCCACCTTGCCCAGTTTTTGGGCGGGGATAGCGGTAACGGTCCCGCAAACTATAGGGTTGGTCCCGTAATCGTGAGATTGCGGAACCCTTAGTTTTTAATTTTTTAAAATTTTGTGTTTTCTTGACCAAAATTTTAAAAAATTATTTTAATTTTTCACTTTTTAAGTGAAATTTTGACTGGGGTGTGGTGGTCAAAATAATTTGTAATTTTCAGTTTAGGTAGCGCAGTTCACCCTCTACACGACCCTGAAAGATTTGTAATTTTTAAACATCCCGTTTAGAAGTTGCAAATTTTCGGGTGTGGGGAGGGAGAAGTTTTTTGGGTTCATATTTTTAAAATTTTTTGCATTTTTGTTTTTTGGCCTTTTCTTTTTATTTTTGTTTTTGGGTGTATTAAAGTAAGGGTGCCAAAAAATAGAGTAAAAAATACTCTATTTTTTGGCATTTTTCTTTTTTCTGTACGACCTCGGGAAGTGGGCCAAATTCGGGGGGAAAGTTTTAAAAATTTGCTATTAGCCTTCATCAGGCGCTGAAGGCAATTTAGTATTAGGTTGTTGAGATCCGACTCCCACTTGACCGTTTTAAGTTAGGTTAGGTCTTAACTTCGGTCTGGGTGAGCGGATCTCGACCAAATTTGGTGGAGGGGGGGCCGGGGCCACCATGGCCACGCCCTCAAGTTTTGGGGGACCCCCCTCGGAGGGGGGGGGGCTCTGACTCCGATTTGGAGTCAGAAAATGACTACTTGGAACCGGAGGACTACCTGCCGGTTCCCTCGGGGTCGAAGAGGACCCATGAGGACGAGGGGGGGGCCCTCGCGCCTGATCACCTACCCAAGGTGAACACGGCGCGCAGGGGGAAGCCCAAGGGGGCATATTCGGGGCTGTCCGCGGCCAAGGCAAAGCTCGCCCTAATCGAGCCTCGGTTCGAGGAAAGGCAGGACGCCGCCGCGGCCAGATACCTGCGGGACTTCCCCGCACTCCGCTCGAGGAGGGGTGAGGAGGGGAAGGGGGGAAGGGGGGTAGAAGCCGGGGGGGAGCGGTCGCGATCGCAGTCGCCCTCCCGTGCTGGCTCTCCCTCACCGTCGGGCGGCCAGGTGGATCGGCAGTATGCCGATCCCATAGAGGTGGCCCGAACATCGGCGAGGGACATTCTAGAGGGGGCCCGAAAATCGGGCAACCTGAAGGGGGAGGTGTGGGGCCTATTTAATAGGTCCTGCAGAGCCATCTTGGCGGCCATGGACGAGGTGGAGGCCGCCAAGGCCGAGGGCGAGGAGATCCGCATCCTTAAGGCGGATAACAAAAGGATGCGGGAGCAGCTCGCCCTGCTCACCGCAGAGACCAAGGCGCTCAGGACCGCCTTCTCCGAGCGCCAGGCCCCGGCTCCCCCCCCTCCACCAGTGCAGTTCTCCACGGAGGAGCTGGTGGAGGCAATAGAGAGCATGAAGAGGGACCTCTTCCTCAGTTTGGGCAACATGGTCAATGCCCGAATTGAGGAAGTGAGTCGCCGCCTTCCCCCGGAGCCCCCGCTCCGCCCCCCGCTGGCATCGGACAGAAGGGCCACAGGGTCTGCCCCCCCGCCGCCCCCCCCCAAGACGAAGGCCACGAGGCCTACCCCGCCGCCCATGCCGCAGCCCGAGCCTGAGGCGAGGGCCAGACTTGGGGATGGGAGGCCTAAGGCTGCCAAGAAGGTGGCACCCCCCGCCCGCAAGGCGGCGCCCAACGCCCCTGCGGCCAAGGCACCCAGACCTGCCGCAGCCCCGGGTGCCGCTCGGCCCTCGCAGGGCGTACCCGGCCCCTCAGGCCGAATACCGCCTCCACCCGCGCAATGGTCGGAGGTGGTCAAGAAAGGTAAGGGCAAGGGGAAGGCCAAGACCTCCCCCCCCCCGGCTGTACAGACCCAGGCCAGAAAGGCAGCGCCAAGGCCCGCGGCGCTGTCTGCCCCCAAGACGGCGGCGGTGGTGGTGACGTTGAAGAAGGACGCCACCACCACGTTGCAGGCCACCATGGCTAAGGCCATTCAGGGCCTTAGCCTGCAGGAGGTGGGCCTGCAACATGTGCGGGTCCGGACCTCGGCGACCGGGGGCAGGGTCATCGAGGTCCCAGGGGGGGATAGCGGCCGGACCGCCGATAAACTGGCGGAACGGCTGCAAACAATAGTCGGGGACGTGGCGAACATTAGCCGCCCCGTCAAGATGGCCGGCCTCCAGGTCGCCGGGCTCGATGAGTCGGCGACCGGGGAGTCGGTGGCGGAGGCGGTTGCCAAGGCGGGGGGCTGCGCGACGGCCCAGGTAAAGGTTGGGGCCGTCCGCAGGCTGTACGACGGCACTGGATCGGTCCTCGTCCAGTGCCCCGTGACCTGCGCGATCGCGCTGCAGAGGGCGGGTCGGATCCTGGTGGGTTGGGCCTCCGCCAGGGTCACGGCCGTGGGACCGACACCGATGCGCTGCTTCAAGTGCTACGGTGTCGGTCACACGAGGGAACTGTGCCCCTCTAGCGTGGACCGGAGCACGCTGTGCTTCCGGTGCTGCAAGGAGGGGCACAAAATGGGGGAATGCTGGGAGAAAGAGTGGTGTGCGGTCTGCCACCACTCCAAACTCCCAGCGGGGCACAGAATGGGGGGAAGGAACTGCTTCCCCCCCCCAACCAGAGGTAGGGACACGAGGGCCCCACGCCCCCGTCCCCCCCAGCAGAACCCCCCGTCAGCGCCAGCCGCCGGGGCCCAGGAGGAAAGCATGGATGTCTAGATGCCAGCACACCCGCATCTAGACATCCTGCAGGTGAACGCCAACCACTCCGCCAGAGCTCAAGACCTGCTCATGCAGACCATGGCGGAGTGGGCGATTGGCGTTGCCGTAGTGGCGGAGCCCTACTTCGTCCCCCCCCTACCCAACTGGGTAGGGTCGGCGGACGAGAGGGTGGCCGTGGTGGTGCCGGCGGTGGGGGACTTCCCCCCCCTGACCAGGGTGGAGGGTGGCCCGGGATTCGTGGCGGCCAAATGGGGAGACGACACCGTCATCGTTGCGGTGTACTTCTCCCCCAATAGGCCGCTGCGAGAATTTGAGTTGTTCCTGGGCACCCTGGGGGGGGTCGTCAGGAGGGCAGCCCCGAAACAAGTGCTGGTCCTGGGGGACCTCAATGCCAAGAGCGCGGCATGGGGTTCCCCCGTTACGGACCCGCGCGGGGCGGCCCTCAGGGACTGGGTGGCGGCGACGGGCCTTACGGTCCTGAACCAGGGCAGCGCCAACACTTGCGTGCGGCGCCAAGGGGGGTCAATCGTGGACATCACGTTCGCGACCCCCGCCATTGCCGCACGCGTAACGGACTGGCGCGTCCTGGAGGACGTGGAGACCCTCTCTGATCATCTATATATCAGAATGAGGGTCTCCACAGGTAGGGCCCGGCCGCTGCCCGTCCCCGGGGGGGGGCGGAGGGGGGCTGGGAGAGGAGGAGGGTTCCCCAAATGGTCCCTGTCCAAACTGGACAGGGCCAGGGTGGACGAGGCGGCGATGGTGGAGGCATGGTGTGCTGCCCCACCCGCCGACCTCGGGGTCGAGGAGCGGGCATCTCGGTTCCGCTCCTCGCTGCAGGCGGTGTGCGACGCGGCCATGCCCCGGGCGAAGCGTCTTTTCGCCCGGAGGAGGGTGTACTGGTGGTCCGCAGAGATTGCGGCCCTGCGAACCGCCAGTAACAGTGCTCGGTCGGCGTACCAGCACTGTCGGCGTCGGCAACACACCGCCGAGGAGGAGGAGGGGCTCCACAGGGCCCTCAAGGAGGCAAAGGGGGCCCTACAGGTGGCGATCGCCAAGGCCAAGGACGAGGCGCACGCCTCGTTCTTGGCCACCCTGGACAGGGACCCGTGGGGGCGGCCGTATAGGGTGGTGCGAAACAAAATGCGCACCGCCCCCCCCATGGATTCCCTGGAGCCCTCCCTCCTCCAGGCGGTCATCGAGGGGCTATTCCCGCCGAGCCCCTCGATAACTCCCCCGGTGATGACCGAGCCATCGGGGGAGCCGGAGGTCGAACTCGCCATCGCGCCCATTAGCGATGACGAGTTCGACCGGGTGTTGGACCGCCTCCGGGGCTGCAAAAAGGCCCCGGGCCCGGACGGAGTCCCCGGCAAAGTCCTCCCCATTGCCCTTAAACACCTCGGGAACCGCCTCAGACAGATCATGGACGACTGTCTGAGGGAAGGCAAGTTCCCGAGGGTATGGAAGGAGGGGAGGCTTTGCCTCCTCCGGAAAGAGGGTCGACCCCCTGACTGCCCCTCGGCATGGCGCCCAATTGTGCTGCTGGACGAGGCCGGGAAAATGTTGGAGAGGATCCTGGCCTCCAGAATCCTGCAGCACCTGGAGGGCGCCGGCCCGAACGTCTCGGACCGGCAGTTCGGGTTCCGGGAGGGGCGGTCCACGCTCGACGCACTGAAGTCCTTGAGGGACTTCTGTGAGGACGCGTCGAGCAGGGGAGAGGGTGTCGTGGCGGTGTCGCTGGACATCGCCAACGCATTTGGCACCCTTCCCTATGGGGTCATTAGGGAGGCACTTCGGTATCATGAAGTGCCTCTCTACCTCCGGAGGATCGTGGAGCACTACCTTACCGAGAGGGTAGTGCTCTACGAGGGGCGGGATGGCGGTCGGGGGGAGCGGGAGATGGCCTGTGGAGTACCCCAGGGTTCCGTGCTCGGTCCTTTGCTATGGAACCTGGGGTACGATTGGGCCATCAGGGGGGAATTGCTCCCACGGACGGCCACCATTTGCTATGCAGATGATACCATGGTGGCCGTGCGTGGGACCGAAATGGAGGAGGTGTTGAGGCGGGCGGAGGTGGCGGCCGAGCTGTCGATCCACCGGATCGAGCAGCTCGGCCTGAAGGTGGCCCTCTCGAAGACCGAGGGGATAGTCTTCGGGGGGCGTGGGTGGCGGCTGCCGGCGGGCGCGGCGCTCACGATCGGGGGAGAGACGGTCCAGATAAAGCCCCATATCAAATATCTGGGGCTAACTTTGGACCGTCGGTGGGATTTCGGGGAGCATTTCGCGAGACTTGCTCCCCGAATCGTGGGCGCCGCGTCGGCCCTGGGCCGGCTGCTGCCCAATGTGGGAGGGCCGGGCTCCTTGTGCCGGCGGCTATACGCCGGCGTCACGAGGAGCATGGCCCTGTATGGGGCCCCAATATGGGCGGACAAGCTGTCCGCCCGGAACAGGGCCCTGCTGCGTAGGCCCCAGCGGGTGGTGGCCCTCCGAATGGTGAGGGCCTATATGACGGTGGCCCACGCAGCGGCCTGCCTCCTCGCCTGCACCCCGCCATGGGAAATGGACGCAGAGGTGCAGGCTGAGACCTATAAGGTTAGGTCCAGGGCCCGGGCTAGAGGAGAACGCCCGGACCCTGAGGAGGTGGAGGAGACGCGCCGTATGACGGAGCGCCGAATGCGGGACAGGTGGAAGAGCGGCCTGGAGGACTCACCCTATGGTACCCGTACCATAGGGGCGATCCTCCCGTCGTTCGACACCTGGGTGGATAGGGCATTCGGCGCTCTGTCGTACAGGCTTGTGCAGGTAATGACCGGACACGGGTGCTTCGGTCATTACCTGCACAAAATTGGGAGGGAGCCTGGCCCGCAGTGCCATGAGTGCGGCGATCCGGACGACACGGCTCAGCACACCCTCGAGGTGTGCAGCCGCTGGAGTTCGGAGCGCGCCACCATGGCACTAGCGATTGGGCAATGGGACCTCTCCCTGCACAGCGTTGTCTCTGCAATGCTGTGCAGCGAGAGGTCCTGGCAGGCGGTGGCCTCCTTCTGCGAGAGCGTTATCTCGCAGAAGGAGGCCGCGGAGCGTGAGCGCGAGGAGTCTCCTCTCGCGCATCCGCTCCGGCGCAGACGGCGGGGGTTGAGGCGGCGGCGGTTTGCCGCCCGCCTCAACCCTTAGTGGCTGCAGGTGGGGGATGGGAGTCCCACACCTGCCGTAGGAACGTCACTTGGTTGTCTGGGGGAGAGGCCCGGCGTGCTCGGCCTCTCTCCCCTTTGGCGCAGGGAGCCCCGGCAGTGGCTGGGGCAGCCGGAAGGCGTCGTGGCAATGCTAACGCGGAACCACGGCGTCTTACCGAAACCGGCAGGAGGGTACGCCAGGGTGGTTTTTAGTGGGTTGCGCTCCTCCCTTTCTCCCCATTCTGGGGAGGGGGGGAGGAGTGAGTCCCACATATCCCCTCGCCACTCCCATGGTGAGGGGAATGCATAAAGCATTTTCCACCCTGTCAAAAAAAAAAAAAAAAAAAAAAAAAAAAAAAGGTTAGGTTAGGTTCCACGTACCTGCTCGGTTGTCCGAGTGGGCGGAGAGGTGAACTCCGACGTGGCGCGTCCCCGGGTGGTGGATAGGGGAATGCTTCGGCTCAACTCTTCCATAAAGTAGACTTTGTCCTTTGTGGTGGAGATGAGCTGGGGTAGGGCGAAAGCCTCGCGAACCAAACACTGGGGGGGGAAATGGGTATATTTATTTGTTTATATATTTATTTATATTGTATATATGTATGTATTTAGGGCGGGCTCGGCGTGCACTAACACTGCCGTCGAGCATCCAAGCCGTCCAAATGAGGGGAGTTACGTCGGCTCTTACCCCGTACCCTGGATCCTAGTTTCAGAAACCCCATCCAAGACGATTATGGTGGTAGTTACGAAGATCCAGAACGGAGGGCTTGCCTTAATTGGCCGGCCCGCGACAAGGAAAAGTCTATAAAACCCGACAGCGAAGTCGTTTAAACCCTGCAGATACCGGGCGACCTCTGCAGTATTTAGCCTTGTGTTCGGAACGGGCGTAACCCGAACATCGACTTTTATCGACCCTACTCGTGGGATTTACAATGGAAAAAACTAAACAAAACAAAAACAAAACAAGGACTGGAAACATAACGACGGACGAACTGAATACGGACATCGAAGGGCTAATCGAAAGATTCATCGACGAACAGGTGGTGATGGCGGGCGCCCCGGAGGCGCGGGCCGTCACCAATGACCACGGCGGAAGCAACATGGAAACTGAGTTACTAAGCGAATCTGATTTTGACGTATTGGAGAGGAGGAGGGAGCTCGGTCTGGATAGATCGGAGCAACTTGAGGAGCTCCAGCGACTGGATATGGAGTTTAATAAAGAGCTGAACACTGATGCTCAAAAACCTCCCAAGAGGATACACCCGGACGATGAAGCATTGTCCGGGCCTGCCGTCAAGGCAAAAATAAACACGGCACGAAGGGGCAAGAGCGCCAGCGGTCGCTATGCCGGTCAGAGCACTGCGAAGTTCCCAGCTCCGCTCAAGACTCATGAGCTGGGTGATTACCAGGCTGAGGCGGACGAGACGGCTAACTACCGCCTATCATTCCCAGATGCTCCACTTCTCACCCGGGGAAGGAAAGCGGCGGATAGCGGAAGAGGAAATGAGACCTCCAGAGATCGTAGCCCCTACGACCAGCCGGAGGAGCACTACCTGAAGGTGGTTCGGCAAGCGGCCAAAACCGTCCTGGACGAGGCTGCCAAATGCGGCAACCTGAATGGCAGAGTCTGGGGCCGCATGAATCAAGCTTGTCGAGACATCTTGTCAGCTGCGGATGTCCTGGATGGGCGGAACGAGGGTGACGAGCTCCGAGCCTTAAAGGCCGACAACCGGAGGATGAAGGAGCAGCTTGCCATCGCTCAAAATGAGGTCAAGGCCCTGAGGACTGCCTTTTCCGAGAGGAAGAAGGAGTCCTCATCGGCCTCGATGGACCAACTACCACAGGCCCTGGGCGATGCTCTATTGGAGCTGAGGGAGGACCTCAAAAAGGATCTGTTCCTTTCGATAGGCAAAATGGTGAACACCCGGCTGGACGAGGTCAGAAGTCTGCTCCCAGCTGCGCCGATCATCCGCCCACCGCTTGCAGCGGACCGACGGAGGGCCGCAGCGGCTGAACAAGCTGGTGTTGCCGCTGCACCGGAGCTAGTTACGGCTCCACTAGCAAAGCCTGCAGCTAAACCGGCCACCCCTGCAAATAAGCCGGTTCCGTCCGCCAAGAAGGCAAAGCCCGCCACTACCCCTAAAGGGCAACAGGCTGTCTCAAGACCTGGTCCATCTGATGCGGCCAGGTCTGCTAAGCCAACGCCTGGCACTTCAGCCCCAATTTCATCACCTCCTTCCCAGGAGGCGTGGACGGAGGTGGTGAAAAAAAAAAAGCGGAAGACAAAGAAGCCTGCCCCCAAGGCAAAGGCCGCTAAAGTTTCGCAGGGGCCAAAGAAACTGGCCGCCCCTACCACCGCCGCGGTGGTGGTAGCCATTAAGCCGGGAACGGAGGCTTCTTATGCCTCCATAATGACGAAAGCGGTAAAGGCGGTCAACCTGGCGGACGTTGGCCTAGAACACGTAAGGGTTCGCAAAACCCAAACGGGGGCACGCATAATTGAGGTCCCAGGCGCGGACAGCGGCAGGGCTGCGAATGACCTCTGTAAGAAAATTGACGAACTGATTGGCGATGTGGCCAATGTTTATCGGCCCGTCAAGATGGCTGGGCTCAAAATCAGTGGTCTTGATGAGTCGATAACATCGGAAGAGGTCAAGGTGGCGATAGCCACAAAAACGGGGTGCCCAGTGGAACAGGTGAAGGTGGGGGCCATTCGAGCTCTCCGAAACGGGACCGGCGCGACCATCGTTAAGTGCCCAGTTGTGGCAGCCAACAAGCTGGTAGAGGCCGGACGCCTACTGGTGGGGTGGACGGCTGCCCAGGTGATGGTGCTGGCCCAAGGCCCCATGCGCTGTTATGGGTGCATGGGAACTGGGCATACTAGGGCGCTCTGCCCTTCCGCCACGGACAGAACTGGCCTCTGCTACCGATGTAGCATGCCAGACCATCGGAGGGCCGACTGCAGGGCAGCTCCCTTCTGCGTGGTATGCCACCTGGCAAAACTTCCGGCCGGCCATACTATGGGGGGGGCATCGTGCAACCCCCCACAGTCCAGAGGTAGGACAGCTCCTGTTGGGACCCCGGAAGCGCCTCGAAGCCGAAATGCCGAACAGCCGGCCGATGAGGGACAAAGCATGGATCTCTAAATGCCAGCACACCGACATTTGGAGATCCTGCAGTGCAATGCCAACCACTCCGCCCGTGCCCAAGACCTGCTTATGCAGGCAATGGCGGAGTGGGGCATAGGAGTAACGGTGGTGGCCGAGCCCTACTTTGTCCCTCCCCAGACTAACTGGGTCGGGGCAAGTGACGGCGGAGTGGCGATAGTGTCTCGGGCGTCGGGCGACTCTCCCCCCCTATCCAGAATTGAATGTGGGCCGGGCTTTGCGGCGGCCAAATGGGGGGACACTGCTATATTAGCAGTGTACTTCTCCCCCAACCGGCCGCTATTCGAGTTTGAGCGGTTCTTGGTAGGGCTTGGAAGAGTCGTCGGGGGTGTAGCACCGACACAGGTGATAGTAATGGGGGACCTAAACGCCAAAAGTACGGTGTGGGGCTCCCCCGCCACGGACCCGAGAGGGGCGGCCGTGGAAGACTGGGTGGCGGCGATGGGGCTTGTGGTGCTCAATCAGGGCAACGCCAACACGTGCGTGCGACGGCAAGGGGGGTCCATCGTGGACGTCTCGTTTGCGACCCCTGTCATAGCCGCGCGTATCTCCAACTGGCGTGTCCTGGAGGGGGTGGAGACCCTCTCCGACCATCTCTACGTTCGTATGAGGGTCGGCACCTTGCCGGGGGCTCCGCCGCCCAGCCTGAGAGGGCGCAGGAGAGGTGAAAGAGGAGAGTTCCCAAGGTGGACCGTGTCCCGCCTCGACCGGGAGATGGCGGAGGAGGCGGCCATGGTGGAGGCGTGGTGCGCCCCCCCACCGGTCACCTTGGGTGTGGAAGAGCGAGCGGCCCGATTCCGCGTCGCGCTGACGTCGGTATGCGATGCGGCCATGCCCCGGGCGCGCAGGCTGCCCGCGAAGAGGCAGGTGTACTGGTGGTCGCAGGATATAGCGGCCCTGCGAACCACCAGTAACGCAGCCCGCCGAGCTTACACCCGCTGTAAGAGAAGGCGGCACCTGCCGGAGGAGGAGGAGCTCCTCCATAGGGAGCTCAAGGAAGCAAAGGAGGCCCTCTCGGTGGAGATTGCTCGGAGGAAGGACGAGGCACGGGAGGAGTTCCTGGCCTCGTTGGATAGGGATCCGTGGGGGCGGCCATACCGCCTAGTTCGGAATAAAATGCGACACGCCCCCCCTATGGATTCCCTGGAGCCGGAGCTCCTCACGAACATCGTGGAGGGCCTCTTCCCTGCTGCGCCGGCTTTCGTGCCGCCCAGCATGGTGGGCCCCGCGGAGGAGGTGGAAGACCGGGTGGACCCCCCCCAAGTGACGGACGATGAAATGCGGCGAGTCGTCGACTGTCTCCGGTCGAACAAAAAGGCGCCCGGACCGGACGGGGTCCCGGGGAGGGTCCTTCCAATTGTGCTGAAGCACCTCGAGGACCGCTTGCGGACCCTCTTTGATGATTGTATCAGGGAGGGGCGCTTCCCGAGGTGCTGGAAGGAGGGGCGGTTGGTGCTCCTTAGAAAAGAGGGTCGCCCGCTTGATTCACCTGCCGGTCACCGCCCTATTGTTCTCCTGGATGAGACGGGAAAGATGCTAGAGCGCATTATTTCCTGTCGCATCACCCAACACCTGGAGAGCACGGGGCCAAACATCAGTGACCGGCAATTCGGTTTCCGGGAGGGACGGTCCTGCATGGACGCGCTTTGGTCCCTCAGGGAATTAACAGAAGTCGCAGAGCAAAACGGGGAGGGGGTGGTGGCGGTGTCGTTAGACATCGCCAACGCGTTCGGCACCCTCCCTTTCGAGGTGATAAAGGAGGCCCTGCGATTTCATGAGGTGCCTCTTTATTTGAGGAGAATAGTGGAGCACTACCTTACCGAACGGGTAGTGCTCTACGAGAGTGAGGGTCAGCGGATCGCTCGCAGTATGTCGTGCGGTGTTCCCCAGGGGTCTGTGCTGGGACCCCTGTTGTGGAACATTGGTTACGACTGGGCGATCCGTGGAACGCAGCTTCCCCTCATGGCCACCATTTGTTATGCCGACGATACGATGGTGGCGGTGAGGGGAAAGAATCTGGATGAAGCAACAAGGAGGGCGGAGGTGGCGGCTGACCTGATCGTCAGTCGCATAAGTGCACTGGGCCTTAAAGTGGCCCTCCCGAAGACGGAAGCCATTATCTTCGGGGGGAGGGGGTGGCGTCCACGCAGTGATGCCACCATAACGATTGCGGGTGAGGCGGTCCAGGTCAAGGCCAACATCAAGTACCTTGGCCTTGTCTTGGACCGAAAGTGGGACTTCGGGGAGCACTTCAGGCAACTTGCTCCCCGAGTCGTGGGCGCCGCATCGGCGTTGGGCCGACTGTTGCCGAACATAGGGGGGCCAAGAGCGCCATGCCGGCGTCTATTTGCGGGCGTCGTCCGCAGCATGGCACTCTATGGAGCGCCGATCTGGGCCAACAGGTTGTCAGCGAAAAACAGGGCCCTCCTACGAAGACCCCAGAGGGTCGTGGCCCTCCGGATAGTAAGGGCCTACGTTACGGTGGCGCATGCGGTGGCTTGTGTCTTGGCCTGCACCCCGCCGTGGGAGCTGGACGCTCAGGTGCAGGCCGAGACATATCGTGTGAGGGCGGAGTTCCGGGCTAGAGGGGAGCGCCCGGACTCCGAAACGGTGGAGGAGGCCCGCCGAATGGCGGAGCGGCGCATGAGGGACCGGTGGAAAAGCGACCTGGAGGACTCTCCCTATGGAACGCACACCATAGGGGCACTCCTCCCGTCGCTAGACCACTGGCTAGAGCGGAGGCACGGTACGTTGTCGTACCGGCTTGTGCAGGTGATGACCGGACATGGATGCTTCGGTCATTACCTGCACAAGATAAAGAGGGAGCCGAGTCCGGCTTGCCACGAGTGCGGCGACCCGGATGATACGGCCGACCACACCCTCAGGGAGTGCACGAGGTGGGAACCGGAGCGCCGCGCTCTGGCAGCGGATATCGGAGTCTCCGATCTTTCGCTGCACAACGTGGTGTCGGTCATGTTGAGCAGCGAGAGATCGTGGGAGGCGGTCGCCTCCTTCTGCGAGAACGTCATCTCACAGAAGGAGGCTGCGGAGCGGGAACGCGAAGACGATGTCGACGCACACCCGCTCCGGCGCAGACGAAGGGGGCGAAGGCGCAGGCAGTACGCTGCTAGCCTGAACCCCCAGTAGGACCAGTGGGTTAGGGGCCCACTGATGATGGTCCTACACGTCTGGGGGAGGGATCAGTGCGTTTGCCGACCCCTCCCTCCTTTGGCGCGGGAGCCCCGGCATTAGGCTGGGGCCGCTGGGGGACGCCCAATGGTAGCATCCTCGTGCAACCCATGGCGCCCCCCATTAACAGCAGCGAGGGTAAACGCCGGAGTGGTTTTAGACGGTAGGCTCCTCCCTCTACTCTCATGTGAGAGTGGGGGGAGGAGAGAGTCCGTCATACCCCCCCGTATATGGTCAACCCTAGGCCGGGGGATGATGCGTAACGCATTTCCACTCCGTCAAAAAAAAAAAAAAAAAAAAAAAAAAAAAAAAAAAAAAAAAAAAAAGTTAGGTTAGGTTAGGTTAGGTTAGGTTAGGTTAGGTTAGGTTAGGTTAGGTTAGGTTAGGTTAGGTGGGGCCCGGCCGCTGCCCGTCCCCGGGGGGGGATGGAGGGGGGCTGGGAGAGGAGGAGGGTTCCCCAAATGGTCCCTGTCCAAACTGGACAGGGACAGGGTGGACGAGGCGGCGATGGTGGAGGCATGGTGTGCTGCCCCACCCGCCGACCTCGGGGTCGAGGAGCGGGCATCTCGGTTCCGCTCCTCGCTGCAGGCGGTGTGCGACGCGGCCATGCCCCGGGCGAAGCGTCTTTTCGCCCGGAGGAGGGTGTACTGGTGGTCCGCAGAGATTGCGGCCCTGCGAACCACCAGTAACAGTGCTCGGTCGGCGTACCAGCACTGTCGGCGTCGGCAACACACCGCCGAGGAGGAGGAGGGGCTCCACAGGGCCCTCAAGGAGGCAAAGGGGGCCCTACAGGTGGCGATCGCCAAGGCCAAGGACGAGGCGCACGCCTCGTTCTTGGCCACCCTGGACAGGGACCCGTGGGGGCGGCCGTATAGGGTGGTGCGAAACAAAATGCGCACCGCCCCCCCCATGGATTCCCTGGAGCCCTCCCTCCTCCGGGCGGTCATCGAGGGGCTATTCCCGCCGAGCCCCTCGATAACTCCCCCGGTGATGACCGAGCCATCGGGGGAGCCGGAGGTCGAACTCGCCATCGCGCCCATTAGCGATGACGAGTTCGACCGGGTGTTGGACCGCCTCCGGGGCTGCAAAAAGGCCCCGGGCCCGGACGGAGTCCCCGGCAAAGTCCTCCCCATTGCCCTTAAACACCTCGGGAACCGCCTCAGACAGATCATGGACGACTGTCTGAGGGAGGGCAAGTTCCCGAGGGTATGGAAGGAGGGGAGGCTTTGCCTCCTCCGGAAAGAGGGTCGACCCCCTGACTGCCCCTCGGCATGGCGCCCAATTGTGCTGCTGGACGAGGCCGGGAAAATGTTGGAGAGGATCCTGGCCTCCAGAATCCTGCAGCACCTGGAGGGCGCCGGCCCGAACGTCTCGGACCGGCAGTTCGGGTTCCGGGAGGGGCGGTCCACGCTCGACGCACTGAAGTCCTTGAGGGACTTCTGTGAGGACGCGTCGAGCAGGGGAGAGGGTGTCGTGGCGGTGTCGCTGGACATCGCCAACGCATTTGGCACCCTTCCCTATGGGGTCATTAGAGAGGCACTTCGGTATCATGAAGTGCCTCTCTACCTCCGGAGGATCGTGGAGCACTACCTTACCGAGAGGGTAGTGCTCTACGAGGGGCGGGATGGCGGTCGGGGGGAGCGGGAGATGGCCTGTGGAGTACCCCAGGGTTCCGTGCTCGGTCCCTTGCTATGGAACCTGGGGTACGATTGGGCCATCAGGGGGGAATTGCTCCCACGGACGGCCACCATTTGCTATGCAGATGATACCATGGTGGCCGTGCGTGGGACCGAAATGGAGGAGGTGATGAGGCGGGCGGAGGTGGCGGCCGAGCTGTCGATCCACCGGATCGAGCAGCTCGGCCTGAAGGTGGCCCTCTCGAAGACTGAGGGGATAGTCTTCGGGGGGCGTGGGTGGCGGCCGCCGGCGGGCGCGGCGCTCACGATCGGGGGAGAGACGGTCCAGATAAAGCCCCATATCAAATATCTGGGGCTGACTTTGGACCGTCGGTGGGATTTCGGGGAGCATTTCGCGAGACTTGCTCCCCGAATCGTGGGCGCCGCGTCGGCCCTGGGCCGGCTGCTGCCCAATGTGGGAGGGCCGGGCTCCTTGTGCCGGCGGCTATACGCCGGCGTCACGAGGAGCATGGCCCTGTATGGGGCCCCAATATGGGCGGACAAGCTGTCCGCCCGGAACAGGGCCCTGCTGCGTAGGCCCCAGCGGGTGGTGGCCCTCCGAATGGTGAGGGCCTATATGACGGTGGCCCACGCAGCGGCCTGCCTCCTCGCCTGCACCCCGCCATGGGAAATGGACGCAGAGGTGCAGGCTGAGACCTATAAGGTTAGGTCCAGGGCCCGGGCTAGAGGAGAACGCCCGGACCCTGAGGAGGTGGAGGAGACGCGCCGTATGACGGAGCGCCGAATGCGGGACAGGTGGAAGAGCGGCCTGGAGGACTCACCCTATGGTACCCGTACCATAGGGGCGATCCTCCCGTCGTTCGACACCTGGGTGGATAGGGCATTCGGCGCTCTGTCGTACAGGCTTGTGCAGGTAATGACCGGACACGGGTGCTTCGGTCATTACCTGCACAAAATTGGGAGGGAGCCTGGCCCGCAGTGCCATGAGTGCGGCGATCCGGACGACACGGCTCAGCACACCCTCGAGGTGTGCAGCCGCTGGAGTTCGGAGCGCGCCACCATGGCACTAGCGATTGGGCAATGGGACCTCTCCCTGCACAGCGTTGTCTCTGCAATGCTGTGCAGCGAGAGGTCCTGGCAGGCGGTGGCCTCCTTCTGCGAGAGCGTTATCTCGCAGAAGGAGGCCGCGGAGCGTGAGCGCGAGGAGTCTCCTCTCGCGCATCCGCTCCGGCGCAGACGGCGGGGGTTGAGGCGGCGGCGATTTGCCGCCCGCCTCAACCCTTAGTGGCTGCAGGTGGGGGATGGGAGTCCCACACCTGCCGTAGGAACGTCACTTGGTTGTCTGGGGGAGAGGCCCGGCGTGCTCGGCCTCTCTCCCCTTTGGCGCAGGGAGCCCCGGCAGTGGCTGGGGCAGCCGGAAGGCGTCGTGGCAATGCTAACGCGGAACCACGGCGTCTTACCGAAACCGGCAGGAGGGTACGCCAGGGTGGTTTTTAGTGGGTTGCGCTCCTCCCTTTCTCCCCATTCTGGGGAGGGGGGGAGGAGTGAGTCCCACATATCCCCTCGCCACTCCCATGGTGAGGGGAATGCATAAAGCATTTTCCACCCTGTCAAAAAAAAAAAAAAAAAAAAAGGTTAGGTTAGGTTAGGTTAGGTTAGGTTAGGTTAGGTTCCACGTACCTGCTCGGTTGTCCGAGTGGGCGGAGAGGTGAACTCCGACGTGGCGCGTCCCCGGGTGGTGGATAGGGGAATGCTTCGGCTCAACTCTTCCATAAAGTAGACTTTGTCCTTTGTGGTGGAGATGAGCTGGGGTAGGGCGAAAGCCTCGCGAACCAAACACTGGGGGGGGGAAATGGGTATATTTATTTGTTTATATATTTATTTATATTGTATATATGTATGTATTTAGGGCGGGCTCGGCGTGCACTAACACTGCCGTCGAGCATCCAATCCGTCCAAATGAGGGGAGTTACGTCGGCTCTTACCCCGTACCCTGGATCCTAGTTTCAGAAACCCCATCCAAGACGATTATGGTGGTAGTTACGAAGATCCAGAACGGAGGGCTTGCCTTAATTGGCCGGCCCGCGACAAGGAAAAGTCTATAAAACCCGACAGCGAAGTCGTTTAAACCCTGCAGATACCGGGCGACCTCTGCAGTATTTAGCCTTGTGTTCGGAACGGGCGTAACCCGAACATTGACGAATTCGACCCTACTCGTGGGATATAAAATGGATAACATAAAAACAAAAACCAAAAAGTCGATGGAGATTAGTGAGGAAGGAGATAGTGACTCGACGCTTAGCGTTGAGTCACTGCCGGATAGCAGTCGCAAGACTAAGGAACGGCGGAGTATAAATAATGGAGGCTCGGACCCGGAAACAAGTCTGGATGGGGTTGCGAGCCCAACGTTGCGGAAAAGACGAGGGCGGCCGCCAACTACAGGCCATTACGTTGGCCTGGCCAAGGCGAAGCTGGCCCTACTCGAAGCGGAAAGGCAGGAGGAGATGATGAGGGCCGAGGCGGAAGTGGTTGCAGCCTCTCGAGAGGTCCGCGCCCGAGCTAGTGTTCATAGATTATCGGAGTCATCATCTAATGGAGACGAGTTCCAAACGGCAACCTCATTGAGCCGTACGATCGACGATAATATTAATATTATCAAGAAGGTTGCCAGTACCTCCAAAAATCTTAAGGGAGGCTTCGTGCGCTCGTTGAAGGATGCAGCGGATGAAATCAGTAAAGTCGCTCTAATTCTACAGAGCCGCTGCACTTCAGAGGAGACGAGAGGACTGCAGGCGGACAACGCCCGCCTACAATCTGAGGTTGCGCAGCTCCGCAAGGAGGTGGCGGAAATGCGGGAGCGCTTTGATCGGCCACAACCACAGGCTGATGTGGTGGTTCTGCCAAGTCATCCTAGCCAGAAATCGATGGACACCGAAGACCTGGTGCGCACCATCCTTTGCCAGGTGGGCACGATGGTAAATGCCAGGTTTGAGGCTCTTGAAGATAGGTTACTGCCTGAGAAGCGACTTCGCCCTCCATTGGCAGCGGACAGGCGGGCAAATGATCTCCCTGAGATCTCTCCTGGGCCATCAAATTCCCTAACCAAAGACCACAAGAAGACGGCTGCTCCGATACAAACCATTTCTGGTGGACCGGAGGCTCCGAAGCCGCTAAAGGCGAAAAAGAAGGGAAAAAAGAACAAGCCGGAAAAGAAGGGGCAAAGCTCAGTGGGAACTCCTCGCGAGAGGGTAGCAGAGCCCCGGCCCACACCACCGACCTCTCAGCCCGTAGAACAGCCTGACCTGACCCAGCCTAAGGAGCTGCCGTGGAACACCGTAGTGAAAAAGGGGCTCAAAAAGAAGCAAGCGGCGGCGCAGGGCCCTCCTAAATCGGTCACTGTGAAAACAGTGAGACTCAGCGTCCCGAAATCTGCTGCTGTGGTGGTGACGCTTACGCAAGAAGCTATAGGCAAAGGGCACACGTACGATAGTGTCATTGCGGAGGCAAAGGCGAAAATCAGCCTACCAGATCTAGGGATCAGCGAAGGAGTGCGCTTTAGAGTATGCGCTACGGGAGCGCGTATGTTTGAAGTGCCGGGAGCGGACAGCGGTCCCAAAGCTGACAAACTGGCTGCGAAGCTGGGTCAGGTACTCAGCCCAGAAGTAGTCCGAGTCTCGAGACCGGTCAAAAGTACCGAGATTAAAGTCTCAGGTCTGGATGACTCCGCTTCTGCCGAGGACGTGCTGAATGCGGTTGCCGAGGCAGGAAACTGTCCTAAGGACAGTTTAAAATGTGGTGGGATCGTGAAAGATCCATTTGGCGTGAGTCATGTTTGGATCCACTGTCCAGTGGCAGCGGCCAAAAAGATTGCTGCAGCAGGCCGACTCAGGGTGTCGTGGGTGTCGGCTTCGGTCAGACTCCTCGAGCCCCGGCCTCTGCGCTGCTTCCGTTGCCTGCAAATGGGACACGTGAAGGCACGGTGCACGGTGGAGGTTGACAGAAGCGATCTCTGTTATCGCTGTGGAGAACCTGGCCATAAATCTAGTGGGTGTTCGGCTAAGCCACACTGCTCGATCTGTGCTGCTTCCAATAAATCGGCGGACCATGTTCTGGGGGGTAAGGCTTGCACTGCCCCAGCCGTGAAAAGTGGAAGAATGAAGACCGCATTGCTGTCACGGCCGGCACACCATCTGCCGGCAGAGGTAGATATGGAGACGGACGCTCAGATCCCTATCAATAATGGCCCTACAAATACTGCAAGCCAACATTAACCACTGTGCTCGAGCACAAGATCTGCTCCTACAGAGTATGGTTGAGTGTTCGACACAGGTGGCCGTTGTTACAGAGCCCTATTTTATCCCCAATAGGGATGATTGGGTGGGCGATGAGGACGGAACTGTGGCCATTATTGTGCCAAGAACATCTGGCTTCCTGACGCTCGGAAATGTGGACAAAGGTCGGGGGTACGTTGCGGCCCAGATAGCAGAGATAACAATAGTCGGCGTGTATTGTCCTCCAAGCAGATGCCTCGCAGATTTTGAGGCACTACTTGGTCAAGTCAGGACTTGCATTGGCAGAAGTCAATCTCACCACGTGCTGTTGATGGGTGACTTCAACGCCAAGAGCTCTGCCTGGGGCTGCTCTGCCAATGACGCACGGGGGGCAGTACTGGAGGAGTGGGCACTGACGGCGGGACTATGTCTCTTAAATCGGGGCTCTCAACCGACCTGCGTTCGGCCTCAAGGCAGCTCCATTGTGGATTTATCATTTGCCAGCCCTGCGATAGCACGACGAGTCCACGATTGGCGAGTCGCGGTGGATGTGGAGACGTTGTCGGATCACCTCTACATCCTTTTCAGCGTCTCTGCGTCCTCGGCGGCTCCGGTACAATCGGTGCGTGCGGTGCTGCCCGGTGACGGTCCACGTTGGGTGGTCAAGCGCCTCGACAGGGAAGTTCTCATTGAGGCTTCCCTAGTTGAAACATGGATGCCCCCGGAGAGCACAACCAATATTGACGAAGGGGCCTTGGCGTTGCGCCAGTCGATGACTCGCGTTTGTGATGCGTCGATGCCACGTCAGGGACCACACCCACCGAGAAGGCAGGTGTACTGGTGGACCGCCGAAATCGCTGAGCTGCGCACGAGGTGCGTTGCCGCGAGACGCCAGTACCAAAGACAACGCCGCAGGAGACGCCGAGACGAGAGCGCTGAGTCAACGTTACGCGACGCCTACAAGGCGACCAAGCGCTCGCTCCGCATCGCTATAAGCGAATCAAGGGAGGGGTCGAGAGAAGAGATGTTGGAGACTCTGAACCAAGATCCGTGGGGTCGCCCCTATCGCATGGTCCGTGGGAAACTACGGCCGTGGGCACCCCCTTTGACACAGAGTCTCCAGCCTCAGCTGGCGGAAGCTGTCGTCAAAGCCCTCTTCCCAAACAGTGAGGAACATACGCCCCCAATGATGGCACCGCCGGCAGGGAGAGTAACAAATGCCGTGGCCGAAGAAGTAACGCTAGTGTCATCGGGAGAGTTTGGAGCTGCGATTCTTCGGCTACGTGCAAAGAAAACAGCTCCGGGTCCAGATGGTATTCCTGGCCGTGCATGGGTGATAGCCGCCGATGCATATGAGGAGAGGGTCAGAATGTTTATGGATGATTGTCTTACCCAAGTGTAACAAACCACATAGACATCCGTCCATTTAGTCTGTTAAAAACATACATATAATTACAAATAAAGTATTTGTATAATCATAAACAAGTAGCGACATCTATTTTTATATAAAACTTAAAATTATAGGTCAGAATGAAGTTTATTGGTTTGGTAGACTGGAGTAATTAATGAACAAACAATCATATTACAGTCTATTTAAATAGAGTATCATTAAGTAAATAAAGGAATAGTAAAAACCTTAGACAATTCTAATATGAACTTTTGACACTTTATTAGTTACAGAAATTTCATAACAAATAAAAGGGTTAACTAAGAAATAATTAAATATTAAATTGGACTTTTTCTAATTAGCATTAGTAAAACAAAAGGAATCTTTAAAAATATTTTAATAAAAAAATACAAAAAGACATTGAGATAGGTGGAGATTTGAACTGTGAGGCGCTGGTCGATGGGGGGTTGCGTTGGGCCGCTGGGCCGAGCTGTAGTTAAGAAAGCGGACAAAATAATAGAACACTATACGGTCTAATCAGCTTCGTCATGTAGGTTGATAAGGGTGATATGAAGAAACGGTTGAAATAAAAGAGAGATAGAAGATAAGCTAGTGCGCATGTCCAAATGTGCCCGCAGTGATAAAAGTGATAAATATGAGAAAAGTTCGAGGTGGGGTTAAATAGGCGAGTTCGCGGGTGTTCAAGGCTTTTGATTGATTAGCTTCCAAAGGGGAAGGTGGTGATAGTATTGCATTCGAGTCAAAGGGCTTTATTTACGTAAATGAAAATTTTATTTTTACATTTTGACAATTGTTTTGAATTACTTAATTAGTTTTGGGGTTTCTTAAGTTAATTATAATATGTTCTTGTTGATTAAATTAATATAGATAAAAGTTAAAGTTTAGAATCTTAGTAAAATAGTAACGTTTACTATCTTGATATTTTGATATTAAGGAATTTGTTTTGGGTTTTAATCTAATAATGTGAAGTGAATATAAATTAGTTTTGTGGGATTTGCCATTAAGTTTCAAGTCAGTTAAGTTATTTAATATTAATTTGAATATTTAAAAGGGAGTAGGGAAGCTAATCAGTTTACTTTTCTTCATACAACAGGGCGATTTAGCTGTGATAAAGTTCTTAATGTTGCAAATAAATTTTAAAAGGGGCTTTGATAAATCACGAGTTTAAAAGAGCTGTTTTGGGTGATTAGCAAGTATTGTACGCCGGTGGCGTTGATATTTCAGTCATTTAAAATGTTCACTCGATGGTTCGGGAATGAATTTCTAAGGGGAGAATTTAATAATTCAGTCAGCTGACAAATTCGTTAAGACTTCTTCACCATGACACGAGTTTTTTAACTATGAACCGTGTTCGTGGCAATACAAATAAGCCTAGCGGTGGTAAATTTATTTGAATTGAAGCTAAATTCTCGGGTAGCCGAGGTTTTTTCATGGCGAACATAAGACATGAGAAAATGCTATCTCACAGAGCAAAAGTCCAACAGAGGTTAAAGCTAAGGAAGGCTCCAGAACATAAGTTTAGTAAGCGGGCTACACCAAATTCCAAAGCCCTCTGAATTGCTTTGTGATCCCCATAAAATAATATATTTATATGTAATGAGGAAAACCTATGTACATAATAGGGCGTTCCAACCTCAATCTGGCTATTTTGGTCCGAGGAAGGAACATTACACCAGGTTTAGATAGTCACCCTTAGGCTTACCTGACCTAACGATACAGCTAGTTAAGAAAACGCAATTAAGTTAAATGTGGACCGGTCCTAGTATTGAAATTATTTAGAAGCTGATAGAGTTAGGTACACATAATAAACATAGTTTTGGAATAAACAACACTAATTCATAAATTTCAAAACTAGTAAAAAAAAAAACTCATAATAAATAAGATGTATTTCATCTTGAAGGAATAATTAGGGAAAATCTTCATTAACTATCAGGATAATTATCCTTTTCTCGACATTAACCTTTTACCTTTATTTAACTTTCTACTTCGGAAAGCTTGTCAGTTCATTTCTGAAGTATGTAATCGAATCGACGGAATCTGATAAACAATATTTAAAATAAAATGATACTATAAATATGAAATATCTAGTTAAAAATATTACACAATAAAACTAGATGGCCTACAAGAAACAAGAAACCTATATTCTAGTTAACAACAGAATAAAACAATATTGGAATATAGAAGTTAATCATATTATTATAAATATATATTCTAGCTAAACATTAAATAAAATAAAGCTAGAGATATATAGAAAATATTATATTTGATCATATTCCTGGATCTTGAATTAAACAAGATGCTGTAAATACTATAAGCAATATAAAACCAACATAAAGTGGCTTTATTGAATTACATACTTAATTCATCATACCATGAAAACTATCATGAGGTTTCAATCTATCTATAAGACGAAATCACGTCTTGTTTCTTACCACATTGACAATATACAATCAATGAAGAAACATAGAGAAAGTTGAATATTTCATAATGGATACATATAATGCTAGATCTAAAACATGATCGACGCATTAAAACTCTATTAATGTTAGAATGGAGTCACTTATGTAATGATAATAATATTACAGATATGAATATTAGCATATTAATGAGAGATTCTAAAGGGAATTATGAATCGAATATTAATATTATTTTGTGTCCTCTTTTGTTACCAAATTAGACAAACATACTAACAGACTTACATATGACTTATTCGAGAATTAGTAAATACTTTTTTTTAAGGCAAGAAACCTGTCCAGTCCTTTAGGATGAGGGTTATTGTTCGTTGGCGGGGTGGGGCCAGCGAATCTTCCTAATTTAGGAAGGCCAATATAAGCTAACAAGGCCAATTCAAGCTAATAAAGCTTCAATAAACAAAATCACATTAACATAATATTATAGAAAATTAAGACGGGAATTTAATCTTAAGTAGTCTCTAGTATTAAGATAATAAGGGAAATAATAAACCATAATTTACAATCAAACAACAATTTCTCCAACAAAAAGCTAAACCAAAATTGATAAACTATTGTCCTCTGTAATTCCATTATAACATTATAGGTTAAATAATTATCAATCTAGATTTAAATAGGTAGTAAAATGAAGTTATTAGATGGTTATTCATGTCTAGTTATCCAAAGTAAGTAATTAATTAAAGCGAAGATTTAAAGAATTTTGAGTTACTACAGGTTCACAACGATTCGGTCCATTTTGTTATTATCTAGACGATCACCAGCCAAAACTAGTATTCATTTGTTATCAGGAATTTAATTGCATGCTAAGCCCTTTTTGTTTGATTTCATTAATTCATAGATTACTCAGGTAAACCAAGGGGAATAAGCTAGTATATTTAGGATGTTAGAGGTTAAAGTATTTAGATAAGGGGGGGGGTCTTTACAATTGGTTCGCGTGACCATGATATGAGTGAATTCTTTATGTATGTAGGCTAGGACTCTTTACAATTGGCGGCCGCGATCAGGATTCTGGAATTAGGTTTATCTATTAAAATGGTTGCCATGGAAACCAAGAATTATCAGTAACAGTCGTTGTTTGTTATTAGTTATTATTAATTTACATAGAAAAATTGGTTCCTAGTGAGCCCAATTGTTGTCAGTGAAGATGGAGGTCTTTGTTTTAATTAATTACTTACATTTTGGTTGTAAACAGTTATTTGATTATTAATCGGGTTACAGTTTTATAATTGAAGGCAGGGAAAAGTTATTTAATCAATAATGATAATAAGTAACATTATAAATAAGAAATTATGATATTGCTTACATATACTTCATGTTTACTCATATTTAAAAGTATAATGGTTGAAGGCAGGCGGGATAACTAAACTGAAAAGTGTAAAATTTATTGATTTCTAAGTGGAATTATTGTTGCTGAATAAATATAAATACAAGCAGAGTATCCACTCATTTAATATCAAAGTTAAAAGTTGTATAAACTAAGGCAGGTGAAGTAAACAACGAAATTTGTATTAATTTAATGTAGAAATGACGGATACAAAAATCTAAATTAAGTTGCAGAATTTTCAATTAATAGTCTGAGTCAGTATAATATCAGCATTAACACGAAGAACGTCAGGATTTGTTGTTTATCTGGGACTCTTGTAATTCTTGTAAGCTGAAATAGAAACAAAAAAAATATAAATTTCAGAAACTGATAAGTCAAATACCTACAAATATTTAAGAGGGAAAAACTAGTTTATAGTTAGTTGGTTGGTTGATATTCAGTAGTATTGTTCATAACAATAAACTTGATTAAATCTTATTCAACAGTAGTTAAAGCCTAATAACAATGAGTCAAGTTTATAAATCTATTTTGACAAAAGTTTGAGTTTTGAAACATAAAAACAAACATAATATTACCTGTATGTTTCTTCTGAGACTTTATTGTTGTTTGTAGAAATAAAGTACCATTATTTCGTATGTAGTTTCGGAGAAGTACAATCTTATTGTAAAATTTTCAGTCACTAGTTATTGCTTCACTTTTGATTGCACATACTGTTTTGAATGTTAATCTAAAAAGAAAAAACGACAAGGATTAATATTAGTTATAAAACAAATCATATAGGTAGACATAACATCAATACGTTTCTATAGTTTTGTTATAATCGGACTTTTAACAGATGAAATTGTAAGTTGTCAATTTCGATATATAAAAATCTAATGGAAATCGGTTAAGTTGTCATAAAAAGTAAATAAGGATTTGATGTTATGAACTAGACAAGTAACTAGAATAACTAATTATGAATTACAAAGAAAATCAAAGAAATAGTAAACTAATAGTTACCTTGTAGTTTTGTTTAGAATTCATGATTCATCATGATTCATAGTAAGAGCGGTCATATTGCTTTGCTGATGGAATATAACGGAGATGGGTCCCAAGTATTTATAATAGAAAATACTTTACATTTAGTATCAAGTCTGGGAACATTCGCCGTGTTTATGTTATAATTTGCAGATCACGAAATTTATAGGTTATGACATTATAGAACGAATTGTTACATTGTTGTTGTTTCAAAATTGTTCCGAAGGGATAGGCCAAAGTCATCAATCCTTACAGCCTAGATTTAAATTGAATTTGGTAATATTACATTAGAAAGTTTAGTGTTGCTATAACAAAATTATATTCCGATTCATAAGAAGATATCGTTTTATAAAAATAGTCGAAGTGACATTTTCATTATTTATGTAAGAGATATTTTAGAATATCAAGTTTGAATAATGGAAATCTAATCAGATTGATAAAAGATAATAAATGTAATATGGTTGTGGAACAAAACGCGGAATGAGCAGATAATGATTGAAACAGATTAATCGATAATAGCTATCGACCATAGACTTTACATATATCTATCGACTTAGATTATCGATTATTATCGGGATTGGCGAAATGAAATGATTGAAGTGAATCTAGGTACTAGAATAAATGAAATGGGATTTCATTATTAACGTTCATAAATAAGTTGGTATTTTAAAAAAAAGAGAGTGAACCAAAGTAAACAATTGATACAAAATAATACTTTTGGTTAGATAACAAAACGATGAGTTTAAATTTCATTTCTTAATAGAGATAATTAGTCATTTCACTTACGTTATCTAGGTACGTCAAATGTGGATGAAATAGTATGACATTCTTTGTTGTCAATCCTAAAAATTAGGATCCGATAGAAATTATCATCTAAATATCGGAGAATGAAACAAAATAGGTATTTGCAATTAACTTTTATTTTCATCATCATCATTTATAATTTCTTCATTTTGTTCACTACGAATGCTAAACGCTAAAAGGAAACAGATGAAATATGCGGAATTCCACACGCTCAGTGAAACTGTACCTTAATCCTAATCTGTGACTAGTTACGGTGATTCAAAATATACATTTGCGATTATAAATTCAACTATACATTTTCAATATGTCTTATAGCAGGGAACGTGAAGACAGGGGTTACTAAACATTAAACAATTCATAATTATTTGGTATTAGGAAAAAATAGAAAGAGACAATCTTAGTCATTAACTCAACTTTGTAAACTTATCATTTTATAATTTTAACATAACACTAGCATGAAGTGAAATAGAAGTTTGTCAACATAGTATACTTAAATGTCAAAAGTTGTAACAATAAACAAATTTTTATAAATTAAATAAGACGGTCTAATCTTTAGAAAACAGAGCGAATTATACTTTTCTATTTCAATTAGGTTAAATACAAGGAAAACTTAAGTTATACATTGTTTAATTCAAAATTAGTTTATAACAAACAAAGAAGGGTAATTAGTAGAGACAGTTTAACGAGACATTTGATTGTTTGTCAAACTAAACAAGGTGCACCTCACTTTTTATCATTTCACTTGGCAGTTTAGAGCAGATGGTTGACTTTTTTAGCCGGTTTCTTGGGGTTGACGTTGTAAAGTTGCTTATGTGATGAGTTTCGTTCATTGTTATTTTCTTATAAACATTTTGCCGTCATAAGACATAAGATCAACAGGCAGATGTTCAGTAATATGATGTTAGTATGTGTATTCCTTCTTCAACAACAAAGAGAGAATCTGAAACAAAACAGATAAATCAATTTAGTAATAAAGTCGACATGTACGTATTGGTTATCAAAAGTCATTTTCAACATTGACTATTTTATTGAAAGGAATAAGTTATTAGGATATTCAAAACATGTTTAACATTAAATGTTATTAATTTGAGTGGACGAGTTAGTTCAAATACATTCTAATATCATAAATTAGTTGACATTAGTTAAACTTACTTGTTTTTATTTGATGAGTTGAGTTGCGTTACCAAAGGCAACGACACATTCTCTTCGTTAATTATTTTTGCAGCAGCATGCAGTGTAACTGTTTTAACTGCAAATATTCGGTGAATACAAATACAATTTATTTGTCGATAGCCAGTGCCAGCTTATAGTCAATAAATCAACAGAACAGATATCCACAGATTATAAAGAAATGTCAAATGCGTACAAGATAAAATATGACAAATCTAGTATATTTTTATTTATGTTATAACCGTTATATTTTGAACATTCTAAATGAATAAGAATTTTGTGATACAGATTCACAAATTTTAACGTGTCAATCATTGTATTGATCAGTTTTATTGATGGAGAATCGAAGTGTGTTGTCAATTTTGATACCAGTTAATTATCATTGTTCTGATCTATTAAATTCGTTGACGTATTAAAACTATTCAACTTAGTATTATTAATGCGAAAAGGGAAACTAAATATCTGACGTCTTTATTTACATCAAAAAAAACGGTTAACTTTACAAAGTTTTTTTCTATAGATTTAGTGAAGTGTCAACAGTCTCTTAATAAGGACTCTTCACACTGCCTGATAGTACACGATTATTATAATAGATACTATGGGGGTGTCCTACCGGGATAACAGTAGAAAGTCAAGTTTGTCATAGTAGGTTTAATACCATACACATACGCAGCGTCGGAGCGTGTTAGCGACTGGTGGCTTGCGCGCGCAGCCCGGCGAGAGCGACGAGCGCTCGTGTCGAAGGTCACGCAGTGAACAGGGACGTACTTTAACCAGGGCCGTATTTCAGAAATTCGGGTGGTTACAAATTAGCAATAAATATTACATTTTCTAATTAAAGAGATTTAAAATATTAAAATTAAGTAAGGCTACGCCACAATACCATTGAGTTTGTAAAAACAAAGATACTTATTTATTGAAGTATCAAAAATTAAGTTGAATCATAATTTTTATTTTTGGGACACTTAACAAATAAATAATTATTGATAGTAATAGAGTAAAATATTAAAAAAAAAAATGTAAGAACACATTGGAGATATGTTAAAAATTTAAAATTTTGCTAACAAAAAAATTAAAAAAGTCAAATTAACGTATAATGAAATGGATTTTATTTGGGCGGATGACTGTTGTAATAAGGTGAATTTGGGATGTTGGTTTTGCATTTGATTAGAATTCTAAAATTTTTGTTTAAAGGTAAAGATTCAGTTTATCATAATAAATTAACCAGACTGTGTTTGTATAAAAATGTATTTTAGGTTAGAACTGGCGCGAAAGGTTACAGTCGACATGAAAAGTTATGAACGGTAAAACTGAATGAGTAAAATTTTCTTAAGTACTTAATTTTAATGAATCTATAGAGAGGGGTTTAACTTTGAATACATTTCATAAACAACAGACTGGGTTCATTAATAATACACCTCGAGACACAACATTTTACAAACAGTTTGTTAGAAGAAAAGACTTGAGAGTTAGGTTAAAAGAAAGATTTCATGTACAAAAATTTGTATATGACAATCAGTCAGCTTTTAAGCAACTTCTAACAAACCCATACTCAACTAGCAGCCAATTCTAAGTCTCCATACACTACACATTCGCCAGGTTTAAATTGTGTTCAGAGTGAGGAATAATGTGTTGATAGATTGAAATGAAATACAATGTTATGATCATTTTGACGTCGAAGGACTTGCGTATGACTTCGAGAGGCGTAATCGGGAACTTCAAGTCTAATCATACATACAAAAGATTCGTTATTGAACAACTGGTTACGAATTGTCGGAAATTGAGGGACCCCACAACTCCCTTCCTCGCAGGGAAAAACTGAGTCCCAAATGTCATAATATTTTATGTCAGAACTTTTGTAGTTGACACATTTGAACTAATTTCTGTTTGCAGTTTAGATAGGTATAAATCCACAACACATTGAGAACAAGAAGGGTTTGATATTAATGAATTTTAGTGTTAAAATTAAAAAAAAAATGAAATAATTTTAGTTTGGTAGAAATCTCTTCAGATGCTAAGCTTGAGTTTCAATATCATCTTTAAGATTTCTAAAGGCAGGACTGTAACAAACCACATAGACATCCGTCCATTTAGTCTGTTAAAAACATACATATAATTACAAATAAAGTATTTGTATAATCATAAACAAGTAGCGACATCTATTTTTATATAAAACTTAAAATTATAGGTCAGAATGAAGTTTATTGGTTTGGTAGACTGGAGTAATTAATGAACAAACAATCATATTACAGTCTATTTAAATAGAGTATCATTAAGTAAATAAAGGAATAGTAAAAACCTTAGACAATTCTAATATGAACTTTTGACACTTTATTAGTTACAGAAATTTCATAACAAATAAAAGGGTTAACTAAGAAATAATTAAATATTAAATTGGACTTTTTCTAATTAGCATTAGTAAAACAAAAGGAATCTTTAAAAATATTTTAATAAAAAAATACAAAAAGACATTGAGATAGGTGGAGATTTGAACTGTGAGGCGCTGGTCGATGGGGGGTTGCGTTGGGCCGCTGGGCCGAGCTGTAGTTAAGAAAGCGGACAAAATAATAGAACACTATACGGTCTAATCAGCTTCGTCATGTAGGTTGATAAGGGTGATATGAAGAAACGGTTGAAATAAAAGAGAGATAGAAGATAAGCTAGTGCGCATGTCCAAATGTGCCCGCAGTGATAAAAGTGATAAATATGAGAAAAGTTCGAGGTGGGGTTAAATAGGCGAGTTCGCGGGTGTTCAAGGCTTTTGATTGATTAGCTTCCAAAGGGGAAGGTGGTGATAGTATTGCATTCGAGTCAAAGGGCTTTATTTACGTAAATGAAAATTTTATTTTTACATTTTGACAATTGTTTTGAATTACTTAATTAGTTTTGGGGTTTCTTAAGTTAATTATAATATGTTCTTGTTGATTAAATTAATATAGATAAAAGTTAAAGTTTAGAATCTTAGTAAAATAGTAACGTTTACTATCTTGATATTTTGATATTAAGGAATTTGTTTTGGGTTTTAATCTAATAATGTGAAGTGAATATAAATTAGTTTTGTGGGATTTGCCATTAAGTTTCAAGTCAGTTAAGTTATTTAATATTAATTTGAATATTTAAAAGGGAGTAGGGAAGCTAATCAGTTTACTTTTCTTCATACAACAGGGCGATTTAGCTGTGATAAAGTTCTTAATGTTGCAAATAAATTTTAAAAGGGGCTTTGATAAATCACGAGTTTAAAAGAGCTGTTTTGGGTGATTAGCAAGTATTGTACGCCGGTGGCGTTGATATTTCAGTCATTTAAAATGTTCACTCGATGGTTCGGGAATGAATTTCTAAGGGGAGAATTTAATAATTCAGTCAGCTGACAAATTCGTTAAGACTTCTTCACCATGACACGAGTTTTTTAACTATGAACCGTGTTCGTGGCAATACAAATAAGCCTAGCGGTGGTAAATTTATTTGAATTGAAGCTAAATTCTCGGGTAGCCGAGGTTTTTTCATGGCGAACATAAGACATGAGAAAATGCTATCTCACAGAGCAAAAGTCCAACAGAGGTTAAAGCTAAGGAAGGCTCCAGAACATAAGTTTAGTAAGCGGGCTACACCAAATTCCAAAGCCCTCTGAATTGCTTTGTGATCCCCATAAAATAATATATTTATATGTAATGAGGAAAACCTATGTACATAATAGGGCGTTCCAACCTCAATCTGGCTATTTTGGTCCGAGGAAGGAACATTACACCAGGTTTAGATAGTCACCCTTAGGCTTACCTGACCTAACGATACAGCTAGTTAAGAAAACGCAATTAAGTTAAATGTGGACCGGTCCTAGTATTGAAATTATTTAGAAGCTGATAGAGTTAGGTACACATAATAAACATAGTTTTGGAATAAACAACACTAATTCATAAATTTCAAAACTAGTAAAAAAAAAAACTCATAATAAATAAGATGTATTTCATCTTGAAGGAATAATTAGGGAAAATCTTCATTAACTATCAGGATAATTATCCTTTTCTCGACATTAACCTTTTACCTTTATTTAACTTTCTACTTCGGAAAGCTTGTCAGTTCATTTCTGAAGTATGTAATCGAATCGACGGAATCTGATAAACAATATTTAAAATAAAATGATACTATAAATATGAAATATCTAGTTAAAAATATTACACAATAAAACTAGATGGCCTACAAGAAACAAGAAACCTATATTCTAGTTAACAACAGAATAAAACAATATTGGAATATAGAAGTTAATCATATTATTATAAATATATATTCTAGCTAAACATTAAATAAAATAAAGCTAGAGATATATAGAAAATATTATATTTGATCATATTCCTGGATCTTGAATTAAACAAGATGCTGTAAATACTATAAGCAATATAAAACCAACATAAAGTGGCTTTATTGAATTACATACTTAATTCATCATACCATGAAAACTATCATGAGGTTTCAATCTATCTATAAGACGAAATCACGTCTTGTTTCTTACCACATTGACAATATACAATCAATGAAGAAACATAGAGAAAGTTGAATATTTCATAATGGATACATATAATGCTAGATCTAAAACATGATCGACGCATTAAAACTCTATTAATGTTAGAATGGAGTCACTTATGTAATGATAATAATATTACAGATATGAATATTAGCATATTAATGAGAGATTCTAAAGGGAATTATGAATCGAATATTAATATTATTTTGTGTCCTCTTTTGTTACCAAATTAGACAAACATACTAACAGACTTACATATGACTTATTCGAGAATTAGTAAATACTTTTTTTTAAGGCAAGAAACCTGTCCAGTCCTTTAGGATGAGGGTTATTGTTCGTTGGCGGGGTGGGGCCAGCGAATCTTCCTAATTTAGGAAGGCCAATATAAGCTAACAAGGCCAATTCAAGCTAATAAAGCTTCAATAAACAAAATCACATTAACATAATATTATAGAAAATTAAGACGGGAATTTAATCTTAAGTAGTCTCTAGTATTAAGATAATAAGGGAAATAATAAACCATAATTTACAATCAAACAACAATTTCTCCAACAAAAAGCTAAACCAAAATTGATAAACTATTGTCCTCTGTAATTCCATTATAACATTATAGGTTAAATAATTATCAATCTAGATTTAAATAGGTAGTAAAATGAAGTTATTAGATGGTTATTCATGTCTAGTTATCCAAAGTAAGTAATTAATTAAAGCGAAGATTTAAAGAATTTTGAGTTACTACAGGTTCACAACGATTCGGTCCATTTTGTTATTATCTAGACGATCACCAGCCAAAACTAGTATTCATTTGTTATCAGGAATTTAATTGCATGCTAAGCACTTTTTGTTTGATTTCATTAATTCATAGATTACTCAGGTAAACCAAGGGGAATAAGCTAGTATATTTAGGATGTTAGAGGTTAAAGTATTTAGATAAGGGGGGGGGTCTTTACAATTGGTTCGCGTGACCATGATATGAGTGAATTCTTTATGTATGTAGGCTAGGACTCTTTACACAAGGTCGTTTTCCACAGCCGTGGAAGACTGGCATTCTGGTTTTATTGAGGAAAGAAGGACGTCCTGCCGATTCTCCCTCAGGGTACCGCCCGATCGTGCTACTTGACGAGTCAGCGAAGCTCTTTGAGCGCATAATCGCCAATCGCCTCGTCAAGCACATGGCGAGAGTCGGTCCGGATTTGGACGATAAGCAGTTCGGCTTTAGGGAAGGCAGGTCTACCGTTCACGCGGTTCTGAGTGTCAAGTCGATGGCGGAGGAAGCAGTAGCCCGGGGTGAGGTCGTCTTGGCGGTGTCTCTGGACATTGCCAATGCCTTCAATACCTTGCCCTGGAGTTGCATTAGGGAGGCACTCCGGTATCACCGGGTGCCAAACTACCTCCAGCGTATAATCGCTGACTACCTATCAGGTAGGTCCGTCACGTACAGGAGTCGAGACGCATGGTGTCAACATGTGGTGTCCTGCGGTGTTCCACAGGGGTCAGTCCTCGGGCCACTCTTGTGGAACATTGGCTACGACTGGGTACTACGGGGCGTTCTCCTCCGTGGTGTAAGTGTCACCTGTTACGCAGACGACACACTCGTGACGGCCCGGGGCAGCACACACCGAGAGTGTGCCATTCTCGCCACGGCTGGAGTGGCCCAAGTGGTGAGTCGGATTCGAGCGCTAGGTCTCGAGGTGGCCCTTAATAAATCCGAGGCTATGTGTTTTCACGGGCCTCGTAACAAGCCACCCCCGGGATCCCACATAATTGTAGGCGGAATACGCATTAACATCGAGCCCCAAATGAAATATTTGGGACTCACGCTTGACAGCCGATGGACTTTTGAGGACCACTTCCGACGGTTAGTGCCCAAGCTGTTGCGCGCGGCGGCCGCACTCGGCAGTCTGCTGCCGAATATCAACGGCCCAAAAGCGGCTTGCCGGCGCCTGTACTTGGGCATTGTGCGCTCAATGGCACTGTACGGGGCACCTGTGTGGAATGGCGCTCTGAACAGCTGGACAATTGCCCTTCTGCATCGTCCGCAGAGGGCATTGGCCATCAGAGTCGCCCGTGGATACCGTACGGTGTCCTTTGAAGCGGCGTGCGTCTTGGCTGGCTCCTTGCCGTGGGAACTGGAAGCGGAAATTCTCGCGTCCGTCCATTCATGGCGCGAGAACGAGATCGCAGTACACCGGTTTCCACCCTTGAGGGAGGAAGTCGAGACTGTAAGGGAGGAGCAGCGAGCATCAGCTGTGTTAAGATGGCAACGCAACCTTCACCAACCGAGTGCTGGTGTTAGGACCATAGAGGCAGTTCGTCCAGTCCTTCCGCAGTGGCTGGACAGGGAACACGGTGTGCTCACCTTCCGATTGTCGCAGGTGCTTTCGGGGCATGGATGCTTCGGCAAATACCTGCACCGAATCGGAAGGGAGCCGTCCGCAGTGTGTCACCACTGCGACGGCTGCCTCGAAGACACCGCCCAACATACGCTGGAGGAGTGTCCTGCGTGGGCGGAACAGCGCCGGGAGCTCATGGCTGCCGTGGGCGGCAATCTCATGTTGCCGGTCGTTTTAAACTGTATGGTTGAGAACGACCGAGTTTGGGATGCCGTCCAAAAATACAGTGAGGCGGTCATGGGGCTTAAAGAAGAAGCGGAGAGAATAAGGGAGGCAAGTGCTCCCAACTCTATCCGCAGCCGCCGAATAGGGAGGAGAAGGAGAGCGTACGCGCTCAATACTCCACCCTAACCAAGACTCGAGTGATGGGCTAGGGGAAGCCCATTGCTCAACTAGAGTCGGAGATGGTGCGCCCGGTGTTCCCGCGCGCTTTTCATTGAGTGCAGCAAAATACCTGCAATAAGATGGAGCCTTAAGGCCAATCACCGCCGGGATGTAGAAGAATGCTTCAACAGTGTGCCCTCGTCCCGGTGGATATTGACGCGATGGAACACAGAGGGGTTTTAGTGGGTAGGCCTCCTGGCCCTTTCCCGCAGGGGAAGGGGTCGGAAGGAGAGTCCCACATAACCACCGTGCCTCCCCAGGTGTGGTGGTATGCGTAACGCATTTCCCCTCTTAAAAAAAAAAAAAAAAAAAAAAAAAAAAAAAAAAAAAAAAAAAAAAAAAAAAAAAAAAAAAAAGGTTAGGTTAGGTTGAGGTTGAATTTTGGGTGTTTATGTATGGATTATTGCGATTTTCGGAGACAATTACTAACGAATTTTTGGCTCTTGATTTCTGACTTTGATTCTGCTGTATCACGTGACTTGGCTTAGATATTTTGGATTTTGTGTTTTGCTCTTGATTGGTTTTATTTGGTTTGTTTACGTTTTTCTGTTTTAAAAAAGTCGGTGTTGCCGTTGTTGTTTTGAGCCCTTTTCAGGGCTAGCACATAGCGGCAATAGTCGTCTTTACCGTAGGGAAGGTTCGGTATTTTTCGGAATTTTATTTCGGGAAATATCGAATTTTCAAAAAATGTAAATTCACACCCTAAATTTCTTTGAAATTTAGGGTTTGTTTACATTTTTACTTTTTAATTTAGTCGGTGTTGCCAATATCCCACCTTGCTCAGTTTTTGGGCGGGGATAGCGGTAACGGTCCCGCAAATTATAGAGTTGGTCCCGTAATCGTCAGATTGCGGAACCCATAGTTTTTAATTTTTTAAAATTTTGTGTTTTTTGACCAAAATCTTAAAAAATTATTTTCATTTTTCACTTTTTAAGTGAAATTTTCACTGGGTTGTGGTTGTTTAAATAATTTGTTGTTATTAGTACAGGTAGCGCAGTTCACCCTCTACACGACCCTGAAGGATTTGTAACTTTTAAACATCCCGTTTAGAAGTTGCAAATTTTCGGGTGTGGCGAGGGAGAAGTTTTTTGGTTTTTAATTTTTTCAAATTTTTGCATTTTTGTTTTTTGGCCTTTTTCTTTTTATTTTGTATCAGGGGGTATTAAAGTAAGGGTGTCAAAAAATAGAATAAAAATTACTCTATTTTTTGACATTTTTCTTTTTACGCTGCGACCTCGGGAAGTGGGCCAAATTCGGGGGGAAAGTTTTGGGAAATTGCTAATTGCCTTCATCAGGCGCTGAAGGCAATTTAGTATTAGGTCGTTGAGATCCGACTCCCACTTGACCGTTTTAAGTTAGGTTAGGTCTTAACTTCGGACTGGGTGAGCGGATCTCGACCAAATTTGGTGGAGGGGGGGCCGGGGCCACCATGGCCACGCCCTCAAGTTTTGGGGGACCCCCCTCGGAGGGGGGGGGCTCTGACTCCGATCTGGAGTCAGAGAATGACTATTTGGAACCGGAGGACTACCTGCCGGTTCCCTCTGGGTCGAAGAGGACCCATGAGGATGAGGGGGGGGCCCTCGCGCCGGATCACCTACCTAAGGTGAACACGGCGCGCAGGGGGAAGCCCAAGGGGGCATATTCGGGGCTGTCCGCGGCGAAGGCGAAGCTCGCCCTAATCGAGCCCCGGTTCGAGGAGAGGCAGGACGCCGCCGCGGCCAGGTACCTGCGAGACTTCCCCGCACTCCGCTCGAGGAGGGGTGAGGAGGGGAAGGGGGGAAGGGGGGTAGAAGCCGGGGGGGAGCGGTCGCGATCGCAGTCGCCCTCCCGTGCTGGCTCTCCCTCACCGTCGGGCGGCCAGGTGGATCGGCAGTATGCCGATCCCATAGAGGTGGCCCGAACATCGGCGAGGGACATTCTAGAGGGGGCCCGAAAATCGGGCAACCTGAAGGGGGAGGTGTGGGGCCTATTTAATAGGTCCTGCAGAGCCATCTTGGCGGCCATGGACGAGGTGGAGGCCGCCAAGGCCGAGGGCGAGGAGATCCGCATCCTTAAAGCGGACAATAAAAGGATGCGGGAGCAACTCGCCCTGCTCACCGCGGAGACCAAGGCGCTCAGGACCGCCTTCTCCGAGCGCCAGGCCCCGGCTCCCCCCCCTCCACCAGTGCAGTTCTCTACGGAGGAGCTGGTGGAGGCAATAGAATGTATGAAGAGGGACCTCTTCCTCAGTTTGGGCAACATGGTGAATGCCCGAATCGAGGAAGTGAGTCGCCGCCTTCCCCCGGAGCCCCCGCTCCGCCCCCCGCTGGCAGCGGACAAAAGGGCCACAGGGTCTGCCCCCCCGCCGCCCCCCCCCAAGACGAAGGCCACGAGGCCTACCCCGCCGCCCATGCCGCAGCCCGAGCCTGAGGCGAGGGCCAGACTGGGGGATGGGAGGCCTAAGGCCGCCAAGAAGGCGGCACCCCCCGCCCGCAAGGCAGCGCCCAACGCCCCTGCGGCCAAGGCGCCCAGGCCTGCCGCAGCCCCGGCTGCCGCTCGGCCTTCGCAGGGCGTACCCGGCCCCTCAGGCCGAATACCGCCTCCGCCCGCGCAATGGTCGGAGGTGGTAAAAAAGGGAAAAGGCAAGGGGAAGGCCAAGACCTCCCCCCCCCCGGCTGTACAGACCCAGGCCAGAAAGGCAGCGCCAAGGCCCGCGGCGCTGTCTGCCCCCAAGACGGCGGCGGTGGTGGTGACGTTGAAGAAGGACGCCACCACCACGTTGCAGGCCACCATGGCTAAGGCCATTCAGGGCCTTAGCCTGCAGGAGGTGGGCCTGCAACATGTGCGGGTCCGGACCTCGGCGACCGGGGGCAGGGTCATCGAGGTCCCAGGGGGGGATAGCGGCCGGACCGCCGATAAACTGGCGGAACGGCTGCAAACAATAGTCGGGGACGTGGCGAACATTAGCCGCCCCGTCAAGATGGCCGGCCTCCAGGTCGCCGGGCTCGATGAGTCGGCGACCGGGGAGTCGGTGGCGGAGGCGATTGCCAAGGCGGGGGGCTGCGCGACGGCCCAGGTAAAGGTTGGGGCCGTCCGCAGGCTGTACGACGGCACTGGATCGGTCCTCGTCCAGTGCCCCGTGACCTGCGCGATCGCGCTGCAGAGGGCGGGTCGGATCCTGGTGGGTTGGGCCTCCGCCAGGGTCACGGCCGTGGGACCGACACCGATGCGCTGCTTCAAGTGCTACGGTGTCGGTCACACGAGGGAACTGTGCCCCTCTAGCGTGGACCGGAGCACGCTGTGCTTCCGGTGCTGCAAGGAGGGGCACAAAATGGGGGAATGCTGGGAGAAGGAGTGGTGTGCGGTCTGCCACCACTCCAAACTCCCAGCGGGGCACAGAATGGGGGGAAGGAACTGCTTCCCCCCCCCAACCAGAGGTAGGGACACGAGGGCCCCACGCCCCCGTCCCCCCCAGCAGAACCCCCCGTCAGCGCCAGCCGCCGGGGCCCAGGAGGAAAGCATGGATGTCTAGATGCCAGCACACCCGCATCTGGACATCCTGCAGGTGAACGCCAACCACTCCGCCAGAGCTCAAGACCTGCTCATGCAGACCATGGCGGAGTGGGCGATTGGCGTTGCCGTAGTGGCGGAGCCCTACTTCGTCCCCCCCCTACCCAACTGGGTAGGGTCGGCGGACGAGAGGGTGGCCGTGGTGGTGCCGGCGGTGGGGGACTTCCCCCCCCTGACCAGGGTGGAGGGTGGCCCGGGATTCGTGGCGGCCAAATGGGGAGACGACACCGTCATCGTTGCGGTGTACTTCTCCCCCAATAGGCCGCTGCGAGAATTTGAGTTGTTCCTGGGCACCCTGGGGGGGGTCGTCAGGAGGGCAGCCCCGAAACAAGTGCTGGTCCTGGGGGACCTCAATGCCAAGAGCGCGGCATGGGGTTCCCCCGTTACGGACCCGCGCGGGGCGGCCCTCAGGGACTGGGTGGCGGCGACGGGCCTTACGGTCCTGAACCAGGGCAGCGCCAACACTTGCGTGCGGCGCCAGGGGGGGTCAATCGTGGACATCACGTTCGCGACCCCCGCCATTGCCGCACGCGTTACAGACTGGCGCGTCCTGGAGGACGTGGAGACCCTCTCTGATCATCTTTATATCAGAATGAGGGTCTCCACAGGTAGGGCCCGGCCGCTGCCCGTCCCCGGGGGGGGGTGGAGGGGGGCTGGGAGAGGAGGAGGGTTCCCCAAATGGTCCCTGTCCAAACTGGACAGGGACAGGGTGGACGAGGCGGCGATGGTGGAGGCATGGTGTGCTGCCCCACCCGCCGACCTCGGGGTCGAGGAGCGGGCATCTCGGTTCCGCTCCTCGCTGCAGGCGGTGTGCGACGCGGCCATGCCCCGGGCGAAGCGTCTTTTCGCCCGGAGGAGGGTGTACTGGTGGTCCGCAGAGATTGCGGCCCTGCGAACCACCAGTAACAGTGCTCGGTCGGCGTACCAGCACTGTCGGCGTCGGCAACACACCGCCGAGGAGGAGGAGGGGCTCCACAGGGCCCTCAAGGAGGCAAAGGGGGCCCTACAGGTGGCGATCGCCAAGGCCAAGGACGAGGCGCACGCCTCGTTCTTGGCCACCCTGGACAGGGACCCGTGGGGGCGGCCGTATAGGGTGGTGCGAAACAAAATGCGCACCGCCCCCCCCATGGATTCCCTGGAGCCCTCCCTCCTCCAGGCGGTCATCGAGGGGCTATTCCCGCCGAGCCCCTCGATAACTCCCCCGGTGATGACCGAGCCATCGGGGGAGCCGGAGGTCGAACTCGCCATCGCGCCCATTAGCGATGACGAGTTCGACCGGGTGTTGGACCGCCTCCGGGGCTGCAAAAAGGCCCCGGGCCCGGACGGAGTCCCCGGCAGAGTCCTCCCCATCGCACTGAAGCACCTCGGGGGCCGCCTCAGACAGCTGATGGACGACTGTCTGAGGGAAGGCAAATTCCCGAGGGTGTGGAAGGAGGGGAGGCTCTGCCTCCTCCGGAAAGAGGGTCGACCCCCTGACTGTCCCTCGGCATGGCGCCCAATTGTGCTGCTGGACGAGGCCGGGAAAATGTTGGAGAGGATCCTGGCCTCCAGAATCCTGCAGCACCTGGAGGGCGCCGGCCCGAACGTCTCGGACCGGCAGTTCGGGTTCCGGGAGGGGCGGTCCACGCTCGACGCACTGAAGTCCTTGAGGGACTTCTGTGAGGACGCGTCGAGCAGGGGAGAGGGTGTCGTGGCGGTGTCGTTGGACATCGCCAACGCATTTGGCACCCTTCCCTATGGGGTCATTAGAGAGGCACTTCGGTATCACGAAGTGCCTCTCTACCTCCGGAGGGTCGTGGAGCACTACCTTACCGAGAGGGTAGTGCTCTACGAGGGGCGGGATGGCGGTCGGGGGGAGCGGGAGATGGCCTGTGGAGTACCCCAGGGTTCCGTGCTCGGTCCCTTGCTATGGAACCTGGGGTACGATTGGGCCATCAGGGGGGAATTGCTCCCACGGACGGCCACCATTTGCTATGCAGATGATACCATGGTGGCCGTGCGTGGGACCGAAATGGAGGAGGTGATGAGGCGGGCGGAGGTGGCGGCCGAGCTGTCGATCCACCGGATCGAGCAGCTCGGCCTGAAGGTGGCCCTCTCGAAGACTGAGGGGATAGTCTTCGGGGGGCGTGGGTGGCGGCCGCCGGCGGGCGCGGCGCTCACGATCGGGGGAGAGACGGTCCAGATAAAGCCCCATATCAAATATCTGGGGCTAACTTTGGACCGTCGGTGGGATTTCGGGGAGCATTTCGCGAGACTTGCTCCCCGAATCGTGGGCGCCGCGTCGGCCCTGGGCCGGCTGCTGCCCAATGTGGGAGGGCCGGGCTCCTTGTGCCGGCGGCTATACGCCGGCGTCACGAGGAGCATGGCCCTGTATGGGGCCCCAATATGGGCGGACAAGCTGTCCGCCCGGAACAGGGCCCTGCTGCGTAGGCCCCAGCGGGTGGTGGCCCTCCGAATGGTGAGGGCCTATATGACGGTGGCCCACGCAGCGGCCTGCCTCCTCGCCTGCACCCCGCCATGGGAAATGGACGCAGAGGTGCAGGCTGAGACCTATAAGGTTAGGTCCAGGGCCCGGGCTAGGGGAGAACGCCCGGACCCTGAGGAGGTGGAGGAGACGCGCCGTATGACGGAGCGCCGAATGCGGGACAGGTGGAAGAGCGGCCTGGAGGACTCACCCTATGGTACCCGTACCATAGGGGCGATCCTCCCGTCGTTCGACACCTGGGTGGATAGGGCATTCGGCGCTCTGTCGTACAGGCTTGTGCAGGTAATGACCGGACACGGGTGCTTCGGTCATTACCTGCACAAAATTGGGAGGGAGCCTGGCCCGCAGTGCCATGAGTGCGGCGATCCGGACGACACGGCTCAGCACACCCTCGAGGTGTGCAGCCGCTGGAGTTCGGAGCGCGCCACCATGGCACTAGCGATTGGGCAATGGGACCTCTCCCTGCACAGCGTTGTCTCTGCAATGCTGTGCAGCGAGAGGTCCTGGCAGGCGGTGGCCTCCTTCTGCGAGAGCGTTATCTCGCAGAAGGAGGCCGCGGAGCGTGAGCGCGAGGAGTCTCCTCTCGCGCATCCGCTCCGGCGCAGACGGCGGGGGTTGAGGCGGCGGCGGTTTGCCGCCCGCCTCAACCCTTAGTGGCTGCAGGTGGGGGATGGGAGTCCCACACCTGCCGTAGGAACGTCACTTGGTTGTCTGGGGGAGAGGCCCGGCGTGCTCGGCCTCTCTCCCCTTTGGCGCAGGGAGCCCCGGCAGTGGCTGGGGCAGCCGGAAGGCGTCGTGGCAATGCTAACGCGGAACCACGGCGTCTTACTGAAACCGGCAGGAGGGTACGCCAGGGTGGTTTTTAGTGGGTTGCGCTCCTCCCTCTCTCCCCATTCTGGGGAGGGGGGGAGGAGTGAGTCCCACATATCCCTTCGCCACTCCCATGGTGAGGGGAATGCATAAAGCATTTTCCACCCTGTCAAAAAAAAAAAAAAAAAAAAAAAAAAAAAAAAAAAAAAAAAAAAAAAAAAAAAAAAAAAAAGGTTAGGTTAGGTTAGGTTAGGTTAGGTTAGGTTAGGTTAGGTTGAGGGTCTCCACAGGTAGGGTCCGGCCGCTGCCCGTCCCCGGGGGGGGGCAGAGGGGGGCCGGGAGAGGAGGAGGGTTCCCCAAATGGTCCCTGTCCAAACTGGACAGGGCCAGGGTGGACGAGGCGGCGATGGTGGAGGCATGGTGTGCTGCCCCACCCGCCGACCTCGGGGTCGAGGAGCGGGCATCTCGGTTCCGCTCCTCGCTGCAGGCGGTGTGCGACGCGGCCATGCCCCGGGCGAAGCGCCTTTTCGCCCGGAGGAGGGTGTACTGGTGGTCCGCAGAGATTGCGGCCCTGCGAACCACCAGTAACAGTGCTCGGTCGGCGTACCAGCACTGTCGGCGTCGGCAACACACCGCCGAGGAGGAGGAGGGGCTCCACAGGGCCCTCAAGGAGGCAAAGGGGGCCCTACAGGTGGCGATCGCCAAGGCCAAGGACGAGGCGCACGCCTCGTTCTTGGCCACCCTGGACAGGGACCCGTGGGGGCGGCCGTATAGGGTGGTGCGAAACAAAATGCGCACCGCCCCCCCCATGGATTCCCTGGAGCCCTCCCTCCTCCAGGCGGTCATCGAGGGGCTATTCCCGCCAAGCCCCTCGATAACTCCCCCGGTGATGACCGAGCCATCGGGGGAGCCGGAGGTCGAACTCGCCATCGCGCCTATTAGCGATGACGAGTTCGACCGGGTGTTGGACCGCCTCCGGGGCTGCAAAAAGGCCCCGGGCCCGGACGGAGTCCCCGGCAAAGTCCTCCCCATTGCCCTTAAACACCTCGGGAGCCGCCTCAGACAGATCATGGACGACTGTCTGAGGGAGGGCAAGTTCCCGAGGGTATGGAAGGAGGGGAGGCTTTGCCTCCTCCGGAAAGAGGGTCGACCCCCTGACTGCCCCTCGGCGTGGCGCCCAATTGTGCTGCTGGACGAGGCCGGGAAAATGTTGGAGAGGATCCTGGCCTCCAGAATCCTGCAGCACCTGGAGGGCGCCGGCCCGAACGTCTCGGACCGGCAGTTCGGGTTCCGGGAGGGGCGGTCCACGCTCGACGCACTGAAGTCCTTGAGGGACTTCTGTGAGGATGCGTCGAGCAGGGGAGAGGGTGTCGTGGCGGTGTCGCTGGACATCGCCAACGCATTTGGCACCCTTCCCTATGGGGTCATTAGGGAGGCACTTCGGTATCACGAAGTGCCTCTCTACCTCCGGAGGGTCGTGGAGCACTACCTTACCGAGAGGGTAGTGCTCTACGAGGGGCGGGATGGCGGTCGGGGGGAGCGGAAGATGGCCTGTGGAGTACCCCAGGGTTCCGTGCTCGGTCCCTTGCTATGGAACCTGGGGTACGATTGGGCCATCAGGGGGGAATTGCTTCCACGGACGGCCACCATCTGTTATGCGGATGATACCATGGTGGCCGTGCGTGGAAAAGAAATGGGTGAGGCCCTAAGGCGGGCGGAGGTGGCGGCCGAGCTGGCGATCCAACGGATCGAGCAGCTCGGCCTAAAGGTGGCCCTCCCGAAGACTGAAGCGATTGTCTTCGGGGGGCGGGGTTGGCGGCTGCCGGCGGGCGCGGCGCTCACCTTGGGGGGAGAGACGGTCCAGATCAAGCCCCACGTAAAGTATCTGGGGCTTACCCTGGACCGTCAGTGGAATTTCGGGGAGCATTTTGCTAGACTTGCTCCCCGAATCGTGGGCGCCGCGTCGGCCCTGGGCCGGCTGCTGCCCAATGTGGGAGGGCCGGGCTCCTCGTGCCGGCGGCTATACGCCGGCGTCACGAGGAGCATGGCCCTGTATGGGGCCCCAATCTGGGCGGACAAGCTGTCCGCCCGGAACAGAGCCCTGCTGCGTAGGCCCCAACGGGTGGTGGCCCTCCGAATGGTGAGGGCCTATATGACGGTGGCCCACGCAGCGGCCTGCCTCCTCGCCTGCACCCCGCCATGGGAAATGGACGCAGAGGTGCAGGCTGAGACCTACAAGGTTAGGTCCAGGGCCCGGGCGAGGGGTGAACGCCCGGACCCTGAGGAGGTGGAGGAGACGCGCCGTATGACGGAGCGCCGAATGCGGGATAGGTGGAAGGACGGCCTGGAGGACTCACCCTATGGTACCCGTACCATAGGGGCGATCCTCCCGTCGTTCGACACCTGGGTGGATAGGGCATTCGGCGCTCTGTCGTACAGGCTTGTGCAGGTAATGACCGGACACGGGTGCTTCGGTCATTACCTGCACAAAATTGGGAGGGAGCCTGGCCCGCAGTGCCATGAGTGCGGCGATCCGGACGACACGGCTCAGCACACCCTCGAGGTGTGCAGCCGCTGGAGTTCGGAGCGCGCCACCATGGCACTGGCGACTGGGCAATGGGACCTCTCCCTGCACAGCGTTGTCTCGGCAATGCTGTGCAGCGAGAGGTCCTGGCAGGCGGTGGCCTCCTTCTGCGAGAGCGTTATCTCGCAGAAGGAGGCCGCGGAGCGTGAGCGCGAGGAATCTCCTCTCGCGCATCCGCTCCGGCGCAGACGGCGGGGGTTGAGGCGGCGGCGATTTGCCGCCCGCCTCAACCCTTAGTGGCTGCAGGTGGGGGATGGGAGTCCCACACCTGCCGTAGGAACGTCACTTGGTTGTCTGGGGGAGAGGCCCGGCGTGCTCGGCCTCTCTCCCCTTTGGCGCAGGGAGCCCCGGCAGTGGCTGGGGCAGCCGGAAGGCGTCGTGGCAATGCTAACGCGGAACCACGGCGTCTTACTGAAACCGGCAGGAGGGTACGCCAGGGTGGTTTTTAGTGGGTTGCGCTCCTCCCTCTCTCCCCATTCTGGGGAGGGGGGGAGGAGTGAGTCCCACATATCCCTTCGCCACTCCCATGGTGAGGGGAATGCATAAAGCATTTTCCACCCTGTCAAAAAAAAAAAAAAAAAAAAAAAAAAAAAAAAAAAAAAAAAAAAAAAAAAAAAAAAAAGGTTAGGTTAGGTTAGGTTAGGTTAGGTTGAGGGTCTCCACAGGTAGGGTCCGGCCGCTGCCCGTCCCCGGGGGGGGGCAGAGGGGGGCCGGGAGAGGAGGAGGGTTCCCCAAATGGTCCCTGTCCAAACTGGACAGGGCCAGGGTGGACGAGGCGGCGATGGTGGAGGCATGGTGTGCTGCCCCACCCGCCGACCTCGGGGTCGAGGAGCGGGCATCTCGGTTCCGCTCCTCGCTGCAGGCGGTGTGCGACGCGGCCATGCCCCGGGCGAAGCGCCTTTTCGCCCGGAGGAGGGTGTACTGGTGGTCCGCAGAGATTGCGGCCCTGCGAACCACCAGTAACAGTGCTCGGTCGGCGTACCAGCACTGTCGGCGTCGGCAACACACCGCCGAGGAGGAGGAGGGGCTCCACAGGGCCCTCAAGGAGGCAAAGGGGGCCCTACAGGTGGCGATCGCCAAGGCCAAGGACGAGGCGCACGCCTCGTTCTTGGCCACCCTGGACAGGGACCCGTGGGGGCGGCCGTATAGGGTGGTGCGAAACAAAATGCGCACCGCCCCCCCCATGGATTCCCTGGAGCCCTCCCTCCTCCAGGCGGTCATCGAGGGGCTATTCCCGCCAAGCCCCTCGATAACTCCCCCGGTGATGACCGAGCCATCGGGGGAGCCGGAGGTCGAACTCGCCATCGCGCCTATTAGCGATGACGAGTTCGACCGGGTGTTGGACCGCCTCCGGGGCTGCAAAAAGGCCCCGGGCCCGGACGGAGTCCCCGGCAAAGTCCTCCCCATTGCCCTTAAACACCTCGGGAGCCGCCTCAGACAGATCATGGACGACTGTCTGAGGGAGGGCAAGTTCCCGAGGGTATGGAAGGAGGGGAGGCTTTGCCTCCTCCGGAAAGAGGGTCGACCCCCTGACTGCCCCTCGGCGTGGCGCCCAATTGTGCTGCTGGACGAGGCCGGGAAAATGTTGGAGAGGATCCTGGCCTCCAGAATCCTGCAGCACCTGGAGGGCGCCGGCCCGAACGTCTCGGACCGGCAGTTCGGGTTCCGGGAGGGGCGGTCCACGCTCGACGCACTGAAGTCCTTGAGGGACTTCTGTGAGGATGCGTCGAGCAGGGGAGAGGGTGTCGTGGCGGTGTCGCTGGACATCGCCAACGCATTTGGCACCCTTCCCTATGGGGTCATTAGGGAGGCACTTCGGTATCACGAAGTGCCTCTCTACCTCCGGAGGGTCGTGGAGCACTACCTTACCGAGAGGGTAGTGCTCTACGAGGGGCGGGATGGCGGTCGGGGGGAGCGGAAGATGGCCTGTGGAGTACCCCAGGGTTCCGTGCTCGGTCCCTTGCTATGGAACCTGGGGTACGATTGGGCCATCAGGGGGGAATTGCTTCCACGGACGGCCACCATCTGTTATGCGGATGATACCATGGTGGCCGTGCGTGGAAAAGAAATGGGTGAGGCCCTAAGGCGGGCGGAGGTGGCGGCCGAGCTGGCGATCCAACGGATCGAGCAGCTCGGCCTAAAGGTGGCCCTCCCGAAGACTGAAGCGATTGTCTTCGGGGGGCGGGGTTGGCGGCTGCCGGCGGGCGCGGCGCTCACCTTGGGGGGAGAGACGGTCCAGATCAAGCCCCACGTAAAGTATCTGGGGCTTACCCTGGACCGTCAGTGGAATTTCGGGGAGCATTTTGCTAGACTTGCTCCCCGAATCGTGGGCGCCGCGTCGGCCCTGGGCCGGCTGCTGCCCAATGTGGGAGGGCCGGGCTCCTCGTGCCGGCGGCTATACGCCGGCGTCACGAGGAGCATGGCCCTGTATGGGGCCCCAATCTGGGCGGACAAGCTGTCCGCCCGGAACAGAGCCCTGCTGCGTAGGCCCCAACGGGTGGTGGCCCTCCGAATGGTGAGGGCCTATATGACGGTGGCCCACGCAGCGGCCTGCCTCCTCGCCTGCACCCCGCCATGGGAAATGGACGCAGAGGTGCAGGCTGAGACCTACAAGGTTAGGTCCAGGGCCCGGGCGAGGGGTGAACGCCCGGACCCTGAGGAGGTGGAGGAGACGCGCCGTATGACGGAGCGCCGAATGCGGGATAGGTGGAAGGACGGCCTGGAGGACTCACCCTATGGTACCCGTACCATAGGGGCGATCCTCCCGTCGTTCGACACCTGGGTGGATAGGGCATTCGGCGCTCTGTCGTACAGGCTTGTGCAGGTAATGACCGGACACGGGTGCTTCGGTCATTACCTGCACAAAATTGGGAGGGAGCCTGGCCCGCAGTGCCATGAGTGCGGCGATCCGGACGACACGGCTCAGCACACCCTCGAGGTGTGCAGCCGCTGGAGTTCGGAGCGCGCCACCATGGCACTGGCGACTGGGCAATGGGACCTCTCCCTGCACAGCGTTGTCTCGGCAATGCTGTGCAGCGAGAGGTCCTGGCAGGCGGTGGCCTCCTTCTGCGAGAGCGTTATCTCGCAGAAGGAGGCCGCGGAGCGTGAGCGCGAGGAATCTCCTCTCGCGCATCCGCTCCGGCGCAGACGGCGGGGGTTGAGGCGGCGGCGATTTGCCGCCCGCCTCAACCCTTAGTGGCTGCAGGTGGGGGATGGGAGTCCCACACCTGCCGTAGGAACGTCACTTGGTTGTCTGGGGGAGAGGCCCGGCGTGCTCGGCCTCTCTCCCCTTTGGCGCAGGGAGCCCCGGCAGTGGCTGGGGCAGCCGGAAGGCGTCGTGGCAATGCTAACGCGGAACCACGGCGTCTTACCGAAACCGGCAGGAGGGTACGCCAGGGTGGTTTTTAGTGGGTTGCGCTCCTCCCTTTCTCCCCATTCTGGGGAGGGGGGGAGGAGTGAGTCCCACATATCCCCTCGCCACTCCCATGGTGAGGGGAATGCATAAAGCATTTTCCACCCTGTCAAAAAAAAAAAAAAAAAAAAAAAAAAAAAAAAAAAAAAAAAAAAAAAAAAAAAAAAAAAAAAAAAAAAAAAAAAAAGGTTAGGTTAGGTTAGGTTAGGTTAGGTTAGGTTAGGTTAGGTTAGGTTAGGTTAGGTTAGGTTAGGTTAGGTTAGGTTAGGTTAGGTTAGGTTAGGTTAGGTTAGGTTAGGTTAGGTTAGGTTAGGTTAGGTTAGGTTAGGTTAGGTTAGGTTAGGTTAGGTTAGGTTAGGTTAGGTTAGGTTAGGTTAGGTTAGGTTAGGTTAGGTTAGGTTAGGTTAGGTTAGGTTCCCCCCCGATTTGCTGCCACCTTGCCGTGGTGGGGGGGCTTGCGCGTTCCTAGGATCCCCGACGCTATGCCGGACAGGGTTACCCATACCGGACAGACTAGGGGGGAGGGACCAGACTAAGAGCAGCACAATCCCCTTCCTTTTTCCCACCTTCCCGCTCCCTTTCCTTAATATCCTTCTCTATCCTTCCCACTACCTATCCTTTCCCCCATCCTACCGAACCAGTGGCGGTATAACCACTTCTTGGGCCAGCGCGGTCCAGGTGGAACCAAATACTCCCCGAAAGAGCGCCTCCTGTTGATGGTAAGTGGCAGCATCTTCAGGCAGTAAAAACTGCAAACGAGGGAGACTTCCCCTTCAAAAGTCAACAATGGAGCAAGCAGATTCTAAAAATGGTCCCCAGGAGGGTCCCCGCAAGGGGGAATCCCTCCCTGCGTCCTCGGACGCAGGCAGCCCCTCGTACTCTGGGGGGGGCAAGAACTGCTTCGTAGGTCGGCCGAAAGCCGACCTCCGTGAACACGACCTTGGCAAACGAATTTTGGACACTGAACGGCACACTGAAGGGAGAAATGTTGAGCAGGTGGTGAAGGCGGGCGCCCTGAATGCGCGGGCCAACACCAACGACGACAGCTATGAAAGGGATTTTGATATTCTAGAAAAGAGACGGGATCTGGTGGAGTTGGAGCGACTCGTGGAGTTGGAGAGGATGGGCACAGAGGCGGATGCTCGTCCAGTATCTCCGGCCATCTCCATGGGTGGCTCCCAAACGAAACCAGTAATTGTGGTCTCGGACCGGGAGGAGCTGGACGCCGATGCTCCGAAGTCCGGAAAGAGACCACAACCTGATGACGGCTCGGATCTGGACCTCGACGACTGCCTGGAGGTGGAGGAGCTCCCGGTGGTGCAACCGGGCTCCAAAAGGGCCCATAAAGATGGAGGGGAGGCCCTGGCGCCGGAACACCTACCTAAGGTGAACACGGCACGCAGGGGGAAACCCAAAGGGGCATATGCGGGGATGGCCGCGGCGAGGGCGAAGCTCAGCTTCATCGAGCCAAGGTTCGAAGAGAGGCAGGACGCCGCCGCGGCCAGATACCTGAGGGACTTCCCCGCACTCCGCTCAAGGGGGGGCGAGAAGGGGAAGGGGCAGTTGCCCTCCCGTGCGGGCTCTCCCTCGCCGTCGGGCGACCAGATGGATCGGCAGTATGCCGATCCCATAGAGGTGGCCCGAACATCAGCGAGGGAAATCTTAGAGGGGGCTAAAAGATCCAAGAATTTAAAGGGGGAGGTGTGGGGCCTTTTCAATAGGTCCTGCAGGGCCATCTTGGCGGCCATGGACGAGGTGGAGGCCGCCAAGGCCGAGAGCGAGGAGATCCGCATCCTTACATCGGATAATAAAAGGATGCGGGAGCAACTCGCTCTGCTGACTGCAGAGACCAAGGCGCTCAGGACCGCCTTTTCCGAGCGCCAGGCCCCGGCTCCACCCCCTCCACCAGTGCAGTTCTCCACGGAAGAACTGGTGGAGGCGGTGGAGTGCATGAAAAGGGACCTCTTCCTCAGTTTGGGCAACATGGTCAATGCCCGAATTGAGGAAGTGAGTCGCCGCCTTCCCCCGGAGCCCCCGCTCCGCCCCCCGCTGGCGGCGGACAGAAGGGCTACAGGGTCCGCCCCCCCGCCGCCCCCCCCCAAGACGAAGGCCACGAGGCCTACCCCGCCGCCCATGCCGCAGCCCGAGCCTGAGGCGAGGGCCAGACTGGGGGATGGGAGGCCTAAGGCCGCCAAGAAGGCGGCACCCCCCGCCCGCAAGGCAGCACCCAACGCCCCTGCGGCCAAGGCGCCCAGGCCTGCCGCAGCCCCAGCTGCCGCTCGGCCTTCGCAGGGCGTACCCGGCCCCTCAGGCCGAATACCACCTCCGCCCGCGCAATGGTCGGAGGTGGTAAAAAAGGGAAAAGGCAAGGGGAAGGCCAAGACCTCCCCCCCCCCGGCCAGAAAGGCGGCGCCAAGACCCGCGGCGCTGTCTGCCCCCAAGACGGCGGCGGTGGTGGTGACGTTAAAGAAGGACGCCACCACCACGTTGCAGGCCACCATGGCTAAGGCCATTCAGGGCCTTAGCCTGCAGGAGGTGGGCCTGCAACATGTGCGGGTCCGGACCTCGGCGACCGGGGGCAGGGTCATCGAGGTCCCAGGGGGGGATAGCGGCCGGACCGCCGATAAACTGGCGGAACGGCTGCAAACAATAGTCGGGGACGTGGCGAACATTAGCCGCCCCGTCAAGATGGCCGGCCTCCAGGTCGCCGGGCTCGATGAGTCGGCGACCGGGGAGTCGGTGGCGGAGGCGGTTGCCAAGGCGGGGGGCTGCGCGACGGCCCAGGTAAAGGTTGGGGCCGTCCGCAGGCTGTACGACGGCACTGGATCGGTCCTCGTCCAGTGCCCCGTGACCTGCGCGATCGCGCTGCAGAGGGCGGGTCGGATCCTGGTGGGTTGGGCCTCCGCCAGGGTCACGGCCGTGGGACCGACACCGATGCGCTGCTTCAAGTGCTACGGTGTCGGTCACACGAGGGAACTGTGCCCCTCTAGCGTGGACCGGAGCACGCTGTGCTTCCGGTGCTGCAAGGAGGGGCACAAAATGGGGGAATGCTGGGAGAAAGAGTGGTGTGCGGTCTGCCACCACTCCAAACTCCCAGCGGGGCACAGAATGGGGGGAAGGAACTGCTTCCCCCCCCCAACCAGAGGTAGGGACACGAGGGCCCCACGCCCCCGTCCCCCCCAGCAAAACCCCCCGTCAGCGCCAGCCGCCGGGGCCCAGGGGGAAAGCATGGATGTCTAGATGCCAGCACACCCGCATCTGGACATCCTGCAGGTTAACGCCAACCACTCCGCCAGAGCTCAAGACCTGCTCATGCAGACCATGGCGGAGTGGGCGATTGGCGTTGCCGTAGTGGCGGAGCCCTACTTCGTCCCCCCCCTACCCAACTGGGTAGGGTCGGCGGACGAGAGGGTGGCCGTGGTGGTGCCGGCGGTGGGGGACTTCCCCCCCCTGACCAGGGTGGAGGGTGGCCCGGGATTCGTGGCGGCCAAATGGGGAGACGACACCGTCATCGTTGCGGTGTACTTCTCCCCCAATAGGCCGCTGCGAGAATTTGAGTTGTTCCTGGGCACCCTGGGGGGGGTCGTCAGGAGGGCAGCCCCGAAGCAAGTGCTGGTCCTGGGGGACCTCAATGCCAAGAGCGCGGCATGGGGTTCCCCCGTTACGGACCCGCGCGGGGCGGCCCTCAGGGACTGGGTGGCGGCGACGGGCCTTACGGTCCTGAACCAGGGCAGCGCCAACACTTGCGTGCGGCGCCAGGGGGGGTCAATCGTGGACATCACGTTCGCGACCCCCGCCATTGCCGCACGCGTTACAGACTGGCGCGTCCTGGAGGACGTGGAGACCCTCTCTGATCATCTTTATATCAGAATGAGGGTCTCCACAGGTAGGGCCCGGCCGCTGCCCGTCCCCGGGGGGGGGCGGAGGGGGGCTGGGAGAGGAGGAGGGTTCCCCAAATGGTCCCTGTCCAAACTGGACAGGGACAGGGTGGACGAGGCGGCGATGGTGGAGGCATGGTGTGCTGCCCCACCCGCCGACCTCGGGGTCGAGGAGCGGGCATCTCGGTTCCGCTCCTCGCTGCAGGCGGTGTGCGACGCGGCCATGCCCCGGGCGAAGCGTCTTTTCGCCCGGAGGAGGGTGTACTGGTGGTCCGCAGAGATTGCGGCCCTGCGAACCACCAGTAACAGTGCTCGGTCGGCGTACCAGCACTGTCGGCGTCGGCAACACACCGCCGAGGAGGAGGAGGGGCTCCACAGGGCCCTCAAGGAGGTAAAGGGGGCCCTACAGGTGGCGATCGCCAAGGCCAAGGACGAGGCGCACGCCTCGTTCTTGGCCACCCTAGACAGGGACCCGTGGGGGCGGCCGTATAGGGTGGTGCGAAACAAAATGCGCACCGCCCCCCCCATGGATTCCCTGGAGCCCTCCCTCCTCCAGGCGGTCATCGAGGGGCTATTCCCGCCGAGCCCCTCGATAACTCCCCCGGTGATGACCGAGCCATCGGGGGAGCCGGAGGTTGAACTCGCCATCGCGCCTATTAGCGATGACGAGTTCGACCGGGTGTTGGACCGCCTCCGGGGCTGCAAAAAGGCCCCGGGCCCGGACGGAGTCCCCGGCAGAGTCCTCCCCATCGCACTGAAGCACCTCGGGGGCCGCCTCAGACAGCTGATGGACGACTGTCTGAGGGAAGGCAAATTCCCGAGGGTGTGGAAGGAGGGGAGGCTCTGCCTCCTCCGGAAAGAGGGTCGACCCCCTGACTGTCCCTCGGCATGGCGCCCAATTGTGCTGCTGGACGAGGCCGGGAAAATGTTGGAGAGGATCCTGGCCTCCAGAATCCTGCAGCACCTGGAGGGCGCCGGCCCGAACGTCTCGGACCGGCAGTTCGGGTTCCGGGAGGGGCGGTCCACGCTCGACGCACTGAAGTCCCTGAGGGACTTCTGCGAGGACGCGTCGAGCAGGGGAGAGGGTGTCGTGGCGGTGTCGCTGGACATCGCCAACGCATTTGGCACCCTTCCCTATGGGGTCATTAGAGAGGCACTTCGGTATCATGAAGTGCCTCTCTACCTCCGGAGGATCGTGGAGCACTACCTTACCGAGAGGGTAGTGCTCTACGAGGGGCGGGATGGCGGTCGGGGGGAGCGGGAGATGGCCTGTGGAGTACCCCAGGGTTCCGTGCTCGGTCCTTTGCTATGGAACCTGGGGTACGATTGGGCCATCAGGGGGGAATTGCTCCCACGGACGGCCACCATTTGCTATGCAGATGATACCATGGTGGCCGTGCGTGGGACCGAAATGGAGGAGGTGTTGAGGCGGGCGGAGGTGGCGGCCGAGCTGTCGATCCACCGGATCGAGCAGCTCGGCCTGAAGGTGGCCCTCTCGAAGACCGAGGGGATAGTCTTCGGGGGGCGTGGGTGGCGGCTGCCGGTGGGCGCGGCGCTCACGATCGGGGGAGAGACGGTCCAGATAAAGCCCCATATCAAATATCTGGGGCTAACTTTGGACCGTCGGTGGGATTTCGGGGAGCATTTCGCGAGACTTGCTCCCCGAATCGTGGGCGCCGCGTCGGCCCTGGGCCGGCTGCTGCCCAATGTTGGAGGGCCGGGCTCCTCGTGCCGGCGGCTATACGCCGGCGTCACGAGGAGCATGGCCCTGTATGGGGCCCCAATCTGGGCGGACAAGCTGTCCGCCCGGAACAGAGCCCTGCTGCGTAGGCCCCAACGGGTGGTGGCCCTCCGAATGGTGAGGGCCTATATGACGGTGGCCCACGCAGCGGCCTGCCTCCTCGCCTGCACCCCGCCATGGGAAATGGACGCAGAGGTGCAGGCTGAGACCTACAAGGTTAGGTCCAGGGCCCGGGCGAGGGGTGAACGCCCGGACCCTGAGGAGGTGGAGGAGACGCGCCGTATGACGGAGCGCCGAATGCGGGATAGGTGGAAGGACGGCCTGGAGGACTCACCCTATGGTACCCGTACCATAGGGGCGATCCTCCCGTCGTTCGACACCTGGGTGGATAGGGCATTCGGCGCTCTGTCGTACAGGCTTGTGCAGGTGATGACCGGACACGGGTGCTTCGGTCATTATCTGCACAAAATTGGGAGGGAGCCTGGCCCGCAGTGCCATGAGTGCGGCGATCCGGACGACACGGCTCAGCACACCCTCGAGGTGTGCAGCCGCTGGAGTTCGGAGCGTGCCACCATGGCACTGGCGACTGGGCAATGGGACCTCTCCCTGCACAGCGTTGTCTCGGCAATGCTGTGCAGCGAGAGGTCCTGGCAGGCGGTGGCCTCCTTCTGCGAGAGCGTTATCTCGCAGAAGGAGGCCGCGGAGCGTGAGCGCGAGGAATCTCCTCTCGCGCATCCGCTCCGGCGCAGACGGCGGGGGTTGAGGCGGCGGCGATTTGCCGCCCGCCTCAACCCTTAGTGGCTGCAGGTGGGGGATGGGAGTCCCACACCTGCCGTAGGAACGTCACTTGGTTGTCTGGGGGAGAGGCCCGGCGTGCTCGGCCTCTCTCCCCTTTGGCGCAGGGAGCCCCGGCAGTGGCTGGGGCAGCCGGAAGGCGTCGTGGCAATGCTAACGCGGAACCACGGCGTCTTACCGAAACCGGCAGGAGGGTACGCCAGGGTGGTTTTTAGTGGGTTGCGCTCCTCCCTTTCTCCCCATTCTGGGGAGGGGGGGAGGAGTGAGTCCCACATATCCCCTCGCCACTCCCATGGTGAGGGGAATGCATAAAGCATTTTCCACCCTGTCAAAAAAAAAAAAAAAAAAAAAAAAAAAAAAGGTTAGGTTAGGTTAGGTTAGGTTAGGTTAGGTTAGGTTAGGTTAGGTTAGGTTAGGTTAGGTTAGGTTAGGTTAGGTTAGGTTAGGTTAGGTTAGGTTAGGTTAGGTTAGGTTAGGTTAGGTTAGGTTAGGTTAGGTTAGGTTAGGTTAGGTTAGGTTAGGTTAGGTTAGGTTAGGTTAGGTTAGGTTAGGTTAGGTTAGGTTAGGTTAGGTTAGGTTAGGTTAGGTTAGGTTAGGTTAGGTTAGGTTAGGTTAGGTTAGGTTAGGTTAGGTTAGGTTAGGTTAGGTTAGGTTAGGTTAGGTTAGGTTAGGTTAGGTTAGGTTAGGTTAGGTTAGGTTAGGTTAGGTTAGGTTAGGTTAGGTTAGGTTAGGTTAGGTTAGGTTAGGTTAGGTTAGGTTAGGTTAGGTTAGGTTAGGTTAGGTTAGGTTAGGTTAGGTTAGGTTAGGTTAGGTTAGGTTAGGTTAGGTTAGGTTAGGTTAGGTTAGGTTAGGTTAGGTTAGGTTAGGTTAGGTTAGGTTAGGTTAGGTTAGGTTAGGTTAGGTTAGGTTAGGTTAGGTTAGGTTAGGTTAGGTTAGGTTAGGTTAGGTTAGGTTAGGTTAGGTTAGGTTAGGTTAGGTTAGGTTAGGTTAGGTTAGGTTAGGTTAGGTTAGGTTAGGTTAGGTTAGGTTAGGTTAGGTTAGGTTAGGTTAGGTTAGGTTAGGTTAGGTTAGGTTAGGTTAGGTTAGGTTAGGTTAGGTTAGGTTAGGTTAGGTTAGGTTAGGTTAGGTTAGGTTAGGTTAGGTTAGGTTAGGTTAGGTTAGGTTAGGTTAGGTTAGGTTAGGTTAGGTTAGGTTAGGTTAGGTTAGGTTAGGTTAGGTTAGGTTAGGTTAGGTTAGGTTAGGTTAGGTTAGGTTAGGTTAGGTTAGGTTAGGTTAGGTTAGGTTAGGTTAGGTTAGGTTAGGTTAGGTTAGGTTAGGTTAGGTTAGGTTAGGTTAGGTTAGGTTAGGTTAGGTTAGGTTAGGTTAGGTTAGGTTAGGTTAGGTTAGGTTAGGTTAGGTTAGGTTAGGTTAGGTTAGGTTAGGTTAGGTTAGGTTAGGTTAGGTTAGGTTAGGTTAGGTTAGGTTAGGTTAGGTTAGGTTAGGTTAGGTTAGGTTAGGTTAGGTTAGGTTAGGTTAGGTTAGGTTAGGTTAGGTTAGGTTAGGTTAGGTTAGGTTAGGTTAGGTTAGGTTAGGTTAGGTTAGGTTAGGTTAGGTTAGGTTAGGTTAGGTTAGGTTAGGTTAGGTTAGGTTAGGTTAGGTTAGGTTAGGTTAGGTTAGGTTAGGTTAGGTTAGGTTAGGTTAGGTTAGGTTAGGTTAGGTTAGGTTAGGTTAGGTTAGGTTAGGTTAGGTTAGGTTAGGTTAGGTTAGGTTAGGTTAGGTTAGGTTAGGTTAGGTTAGGTTAGGTTAGGTTAGGTTAGGTTAGGTTAGGTTAGGTTAGGTTAGGTTAGGTTAGGTTAGGTTAGGTTAGGTTAGGTTAGGTTAGGTTAGGTTAGGTTGAGGTTGAATTTTGGGTGTTTATGTATGGATTATTGCGATTTTCGGAGACAATTACTAACGAATTTTTGGCTCTTGATTTCTGACTTTGATTCTTCTGTATCACGTGACTTGGCTTAGATATTTTGGATTTTGTGTTTTGCTCTTGATTGGTTTTATTTGGTTTGTTTACGTTTTTCTGTTTTAAAAAAGTCGGTGTTGCCGTTGTTGTTTTGAGCCCTTTTCAGGGCTAGCACATAGCGGCAATAGTCGTCTTTACCGTAGGGAAGGTTCGGTATTTTTCGGAATTTTATTTCGGGAAATATCGAATTTTCAAAAAGTGTAAATTCACACCCTAAATTTCTTTGAAATTTAGGGTTTGTTTACATTTTTACTTTTTAATTTAGTCGGTGTTGCCAATATCCCACCTTGCTCAGTTTTTGGGCGGGGATAGCGGTAACGGTCCCGCAAATTATAGGGTTGGTCCCGTAATCGTCAGATTGCGGAACCCATAGTTTTTAGTTTTTTAAAATTTTGTGTTTTTTGACCAAAATCTTAAAAAATTATTTTCATTTTTCACTTTTTAAGTGAAATTTTCACTGGGTTGTGGTTGTTTAAATAATTTGTTGTTATTAGTACAGGTAGCGCAGTTCACCCTCTACACGACCCTGAAGGATTTGTAACTTTTAAACATCCCGTTTAGAAGTTGCAAATTTTCGGGTGTGGCGAGGGAGAAGTTTTTTGGTTTTTAATTTTTTCAAATTTTTGCATTTTTGTTTTTTGGCCTTTTTCTTTTTATTTTGTATTAGGGGGTATTAAAGTAAGGGTGTCAAAAAATAGGGTAAAAATTACTCTATTTTTTGACATTTTTCTTTTTACGCTGCGACCTCGGGAAGTGGGCCAAATTCGGGGGGAAAGTTTTGGGAAATTGCTAATTGCCTTCATCAGGCGCTGAAGGCAATTTAGTATTAGGTCGTTGAGATCCGACTCCCACTTGACCGTTTTAAGTTAGGTTAGGTCTTAACTTCGGACTGGGTGAGCGGATCTCGACCAAATTTGGTGGAGGGGGGGCCGGGGCCACCATGGCCACGCCCTCAAGTTTTGGGGGACCCCCCTCGGAGGGGGGGGGCTCTGACTCCGATCTGGAGTCAGAGAATGACTATTTGGAACCGGAGGACTACCTGCCGGTTCCCTCTGGGTCGAAGAGGACCCATGAGGATGAGGGGGGGGCCCTCGCGCCGGATCACCTACCTAAGGTGAACACGGCGCGCAGGGGGAAGCCCAAGGGGGCATATTCGGGGCTGTCCGCGGCGAAGGCGAAGCTCGCCCTAATCGAGCCCCGGTTCGAGGAGAGGCAGGACGCCGCCGCGGCCAGGTACCTGCGAGACTTCCCCGCACTCCGCTCGAGGAGGGGTGAGGAGGGGAAGGGGGGAAGGGGGGTAGAAGCCGGGGGGGAGCGGTCGCGATCGCAGTCGCCCTCCCGTGCTGGCTCTCCCTCACCGTCGGGCGGCCAGGTGGATCGGCAGTATGCCGATCCCATAGAGGTGGCCCGAACATCGGCGAGGGACATTCTAGAGGGGGCCCGAAAATCGGGCAACCTGAAGGGGGAGGTGTGGGGCCTATTTAATAGGTCCTGCAGAGCCATCTTGGCGGCCATGGACGAGGTGGAGGCCGCCAAGGCCGAGGGCGAGGAGATCCGCATCCTTAAAGCGGACAATAAAAGGATGCGGGAGCAACTCGCCCTGCTCACCGCGGAGACCAAGGCGCTCAGGACCGCCTTCTCCGAGCGCCAGGCCCCGGCTCCCCCCCCTCCACCAGTGCAGTTCTCTACGGAGGAGCTGGTGGAGGCAATAGAATGTATGAAGAGGGACCTCTTCCTCAGTTTGGGCAACATGGTGAATGCCCGAATCGAGGAAGTGAGTCGCCGCCTTCCCCCGGAGCCCCCGCTCCGCCCCCCGCTGGCAGCGGACAAAAGGGCCACAGGGTCTGCCCCCCCGCCGCCCCCCCCCAAGACGAAGGCCACGAGGCCTACCCCGCCGCCCATGCCGCAGCCCGAGCCTGAGGCGAGGGCCAGACTGGGGGATGGGAGGCCTAAGGCCGCCAAGAAGGCGGCACCCCCCGCCCGCAAGGCAGCGCCCAACGCCCCTGCGGCCAAGGCGCCCAGGCCTGCCGCAGCCCCGGCTGCCGCTCGGCCTTCGCAGGGCGTACCCGGCCCCTCAGGCCGAATACCGCCTCCGCCCGCGCAATGGTCGGAGGTGGTAAAAAAGGGAAAAGGCAAGGGGAAGGCCAAGACCTCCCCCCCCCCGGTCAGAAAGGCAGCGCCAAGACCCGCGGCGCTGTCTGCCCCCAAGACGGCGGCGGTGGTGGTGACGTTAAAGAAGGACGCCACCACCACGTTGCAGGCCACCATGGCTAAGGCCATTCAGGGCCTTAGCCTGCAGGAGGTGGGCCTGCAACATGTGCGGGTCCGGACCTCGGCGACCGGGGGCAGGGTCATCGAGGTCCCAGGGGGGGATAGCGGCCGGACCGCCGATAAACTGGCGGAACGGCTGCAAACAATAGTCGGGGACGTGGCGAACATTAGCCGCCCCGTCAAGATGGCCGGCCTCCAGGTCGCCGGGCTCGATGAGTCGGCGACCGGGGAGTCGGTGGCGGAGGCGGTTGCCAAGGCGGGGGGCTGCGCGACGGCCCAGGTAAAGGTTGGGGCCGTCCGCAGGCTGTACGACGGCACTGGATCGGTCCTCGTCCAGTGCCCCGTGACCTGCGCGATTGCGCTGCAGAGGGCGGGTCGGATCCTGGTGGGTTGGGCCTCCGCCAGGGTCACGGCCGTGGGACCGACACCGATGCGCTGCTTCAAGTGCTACGGTGTCGGTCACACGAGGGAATTGTGCCCCTCTAGCGTGGACCGGAGCACGCTGTGCTTCCGGTGCTGCAAGGAGGGGCACAAAATGGGGGAATGCTGGGAGAAAGAGTGGTGTGCGGTCTGCCACCACTCCAAACTCCCAGCGGGGCACAGAATGGGGGGAAGGAACTGCTTCCCCCCCCCAACCAGAGGTAGGGACACGAGGGCCCCACGCCCCCGTCCCCCCCAGCAGAACCCCCCATCAGCGCCAGCCGCCGGGGCCCAGGAGGAAAGCATGGATGTCTAGATGCCAGCACACCCGCATCTAGACATCCTGCAGGTGAACGCCAACCACTCCGCCAGAGCTCAAGACCTGCTCATGCAGACCATGGCGGAGTGGGCGATTGGCGTTGCCGTAGTGGCGGAGCCCTACTTCGTCCCCCCCCTACCCAACTGGGTAGGGTCGGCGGACGAGAGGGTGGCCGTGGTGGTGCCGGCGGTGGGGGACTTCCCCCCCCTGACCAGGGTGGAGGGTGGCCCGGGATTCGTGGCGGCCAAGTGGGGAGACGACACCGTCATCGTTGCGGTGTACTTCTCCCCCAATAGGCCGCTGCGAGAATTTGAGTTGTTCCTGGGCACCCTGGGGGGGGTCGTCAGGAGGGCAGCCCCGAAGCAAGTGCTGGTCCTGGGGGACCTCAATGCCAAGAGCGCGGCATGGGGTTCCCCCGTTACGGACCCGCGCGGGGCGGCCCTCAGGGACTGGGTGGCGGCGACGGGCCTTACGGTCCTGAACCAGGGCAGCGCCAACACTTGCGTGCGGCGCCAGGGGGGGTCAATCGTGGACATCACGTTCGCGACCCCCGCCATTGCCGCACGCGTTACAGACTGGCGCGTCCTGGAGGACGTGGAGACCCTCTCTGATCATCTTTATATCAGAATGAGGGTCTCCACAGGTAGGGCCCGGCCGCTGCCCGTCCCCGGGGGGGGGCGGAGGGGGGCTGGGAGAGGAGGAGGGTTCCCCAAATGGTCCCTGTCCAAACTGGACAGGGACAGGGTGGACGAGGCGGCGATGGTGGAGGCATGGTGTGCTGCCCCACCCGCCGACCTCGGGGTCGAGGAGCGGGCATCTCGGTTCCGCTCCTCGCTGCAGGCGGTGTGCGACGCGGCCATGCCCCGGGCGAAGCGTCTTTTCGCCCGGAGGAGGGTGTACTGGTGGTCCGCAGAGATTGCGGCCCTGCGAACCACCAGTAACAGTGCTCGGTCGGCGTACCAGCACTGTCGGCGTCGGCAACACACCGCCGAGGAGGAGGAGGGGCTCCACAGGGCCCTCAAGGAGGCAAAGGGGGCCCTACAGGTGGCGATCGCCAAGGCCAAGGACGAGGCGCACGCCTCGTTCTTGGCCACCCTGGACAGGGACCCGTGGGGGCGGCCGTATAGGGTGGTGCGAAACAAAATGCGCACCGCCCCCCCCATGGATTCCCTGGAGCCCTCCCTCCTCCAGGCGGTCATCGAGGGGCTATTCCCGCCGAGCCCCTCGATAACTCCCCCGGTGATGACCGAGCCATCGGGGGAGCCGGAGGTCGAACTCGCCATCGCGCCTATTAGCGATGACGAGTTCGACCGGGTGTTGGACCGCCTCCGGGGCTGCAAAAAGGCCCCGGGCCCGGACGGAGTCCCCGGCAAAGTCCTCCCCATCGCACTGAAGCACCTCGGGGGCCGCCTCAGACAGCTGATGGACGACTGTCTGAGGGAAGGCAAATTCCCGAGGGTGTGGAAGGAGGGGAGGCTCTGCCTCCTCCGGAAAGAGGGTCGACCCCCTGACTGTCCCTCGGCATGGCGCCCAATTGTGCTGCTGGACGAGGCCGGGAAAATGTTGGAGAGGATCCTGGCCTCCAGAATCCTGCAGCACCTGGAGGGCGCCGGCCCGAACGTCTCGGACCGGCAGTTCGGGTTCCGGGAGGGGCGGTCCACGCTCGACGCACTGAAGTCCTTGAGGGACTTCTGTGAGGACGCGTCGAGCAGGGGAGAGGGTGTCGTGGCGGTGTCGTTGGACATCGCCAACGCATTTGGCACCCTTCCCTATGGGGTCATTAGAGAGGCACTTCGGTATCACGAAGTGCCTCTCTACCTCCGGAGGGTCGTGGAGCACTACCTTACCGAGAGGGTAGTGCTCTACGAGGGGCGGGATGGCGGTCGGGGGGAGCGGGAGATGGCCTGTGGAGTACCCCAGGGTTCCGTGCTCGGTCCCTTGCTATGGAACCTGGGGTACGATTGGGCCATCAGGGGGGAATTGCTCCCACGGACGGCCACCATTTGCTATGCAGATGATACCATGGTGGCCGTGCGTGGGACCGAAATGGAGGAGGTGATGAGGCGGGCGGAGGTGGCGGCCGAGCTGTCGATCCACCGGATCGAGCAGCTCGGCCTGAAGGTGGCCCTCTCGAAGACTGAGGGGATAGTCTTCGGGGGGCGTGGGTGGCGGCCGCCGGCGGGCGCGGCGCTCACGATCGGGGGAGAGACGGTCCAGATAAAGCCCCATATCAAATATCTGGGGCTAACTTTGGACCGTCGGTGGGATTTCGGGGAGCATTTCGCGAGACTTGCTCCCCGAATCGTGGGCGCCGCGTCGGCCCTGGGCCGGCTGCTGCCCAATGTGGGAGGGCCGGGCTCCTTGTGCCGGCGGCTATACGCCGGCGTCACGAGGAGCATGGCCCTGTATGGGGCCCCAATATGGGCGGACAAGCTGTCCGCCCGGAACAGGGCCCTGCTGCGTAGGCCCCAGCGGGTGGTGGCCCTCCGAATGGTGAGGGCCTATATGACGGTGGCCCACGCAGCGGCCTGCCTCCTCGCCTGCACCCCGCCATGGGAAATGGACGCAGAGGTGCAGGCTGAGACCTATAAGGTTAGGTCCAGGGCCCGGGCTAGGGGAGAACGCCCGGACCCTGAGGAGGTGGAGGAGACGCGCCGTATGACGGAGCGCCGAATGCGGGACAGGTGGAAGAGCGGCCTGGAGGACTCACCCTATGGTACCCGTACCATAGGGGCGATCCTCCCGTCGTTCGACACCTGGGTGGATAGGGCATTCGGCGCTCTGTCGTACAGGCTTGTGCAGGTAATGACCGGACACGGGTGCTTCGGTCATTACCTGCACAAAATTGGGAGGGAGCCTGGCCCGCAGTGCCATGAGTGCGGCGATCCGGACGACACGGCTCAGCACACCCTCGAGGTGTGCAGCCGCTGGAGTTCGGAGCGCGCCACCATGGCACTAGCGATTGGGCAATGGGACCTCTCCCTGCACAGCGTTGTCTCTGCAATGCTGTGCAGCGAGAGGTCCTGGCAGGCGGTGGCCTCCTTCTGCGAGAGCGTTATCTCGCAGAAGGAGGCCGCGGAGCGTGAGCGCGAGGAGTCTCCTCTCGCGCATCCGCTCCGGCGCAGACGGCGGGGGTTGAGGCGGCGGCGGTTTGCCGCCCGCCTCAACCCTTAGTGGCTGCAGGTGGGGGATGGGAGTCCCACACCTGCCGTAGGAACGTCACTTGGTTGTCTGGGGGAGAGGCCCGGCGTGCTCGGCCTCTCTCCCCTTTGGCGCAGGGAGCCCCGGCAGTGGCTGGGGCAGCCGGAAGGCGTCGTGGCAATGCTAACGCGGAACCACGGCGTCTTACTGAAACCGGCAGGAGGGTACGCCAGGGTGGTTTTTAGTGGGTTGCGCTCCTCCCTCTCTCCCCATTCTGGGGAGGGGGGGAGGAGTGAGTCCCACATATCCCTTCGCCACTCCCATGGTGAGGGGAATGCATAAAGCATTTTCCACCCTGTCAAAAAAAAAAAAAAAAAAAAAAAAAAAAAAAAAAAAAAAAAAAAAAAAAAAAAAAAAAAAAAGGTTAGGTTAGGTTAGGTTAGGTTAGGTTAGGTTAGGTTGAGGGTCTCCACAGGTAGGGTCCGGCCGCTGCCCGTCCCCGGGGGGGGGCAGAGGGGGGCCGGGAGAGGAGGAGGGTTCCCCAAATGGTCCCTGTCCAAACTGGACAGGGCCAGGGTGGACGAGGCGGCGATGGTGGAGGCATGGTGTGCTGCCCCACCCGCCGACCTCGGGGTCGAGGAGCGGGCATCTCGGTTCCGCTCCTCGCTGCAGGCGGTGTGCGACGCGGCCATGCCCCGGGCGAAGCGCCTTTTCGCCCGGAGGAGGGTGTACTGGTGGTCCGCAGAGATTGCGGCCCTGCGAACCACCAGTAACAGTGCTCGGTCGGCGTACCAGCACTGTCGGCGTCGGCAACACACCGCCGAGGAGGAGGAGGGGCTCCACAGGGCCCTCAAGGAGGCAAAGGGGGCCCTACAGGTGGCGATCGCCAAGGCCAAGGACGAGGCGCACGCCTCGTTCTTGGCCACCCTGGACAGGGACCCGTGGGGGCGGCCGTATAGGGTGGTGCGAAACAAAATGCGCACCGCCCCCCCCATGGATTCCCTGGAGCCCTCCCTCCTCCAGGCGGTCATCGAGGGGCTATTCCCGCCGAGCCCCTCGATAACTCCCCCGGTGATGACCGAGCCATCGGGGGAGCCGGAGGTCGAACTCGCCATCGCGCCTATTAGCGATGACGAGTTCGACCGGGTGTTGGACCGCCTCCGGGGCTGCAAAAAGGCCCCGGGCCCGGACGGAGTCCCCGGCAAAGTCCTCCCCATCGCACTGAAGCACCTCGGGGGCCGCCTCAGACAGCTGATGGACGACTGTCTGAGGGAAGGCAAATTCCCGAGGGTGTGGAAGGAGGGGAGGCTCTGCCTCCTCCGGAAAGAGGGTCGACCCCCTGACTGTCCCTCGGCATGGCGCCCAATTGTGCTGCTGGACGAGGCCGGGAAAATGTTGGAGAGGATCCTGGCCTCCAGAATCCTGCAGCACCTGGAGGGCGCCGGCCCGAACGTCTCGGACCGGCAGTTCGGGTTCCGGGAGGGGCGGTCCACGCTCGACGCACTGAAGTCCTTGAGGGACTTCTGTGAGGACGCGTCGAGCAGGGGAGAGGGTGTCGTGGCGGTGTCGTTGGACATCGCCAACGCATTTGGCACCCTTCCCTATGGGGTCATTAGAGAGGCACTTCGGTATCACGAAGTGCCTCTCTACCTCCGGAGGGTCGTGGAGCACTACCTTACCGAGAGGGTAGTGCTCTACGAGGGGCGGGATGGCGGTCGGGGGGAGCGGGAGATGGCCTGTGGAGTACCCCAGGGTTCCGTGCTCGGTCCCTTGCTATGGAACCTGGGGTACGATTGGGCCATCAGGGGGGAATTGCTCCCACGGACGGCCACCATTTGCTATGCAGATGATACCATGGTGGCCGTGCGTGGGACCGAAATGGAGGAGGTGATGAGGCGGGCGGAGGTGGCGGCCGAGCTGTCGATCCACCGGATCGAGCAGCTCGGCCTGAAGGTGGCCCTCTCGAAGACTGAGGGGATAGTCTTCGGGGGGCGTGGGTGGCGGCCGCCGGCGGGCGCGGCGCTCACGATCGGGGGAGAGACGGTCCAGATAAAGCCCCATATCAAATATCTGGGGCTAACTTTGGACCGTCGGTGGGATTTCGGGGAGCATTTCGCGAGACTTGCTCCCCGAATCGTGGGCGCCGCGTCGGCCCTGGGCCGGCTGCTGCCCAATGTGGGAGGGCCGGGCTCCTTGTGCCGGCGGCTATACGCCGGCGTCACGAGGAGCATGGCCCTGTATGGGGCCCCAATATGGGCGGACAAGCTGTCCGCCCGGAACAGGGCCCTGCTGCGTAGGCCCCAGCGGGTGGTGGCCCTCCGAATGGTGAGGGCCTATATGACGGTGGCCCACGCAGCGGCCTGCCTCCTCGCCTGCACCCCGCCATGGGAAATGGACGCAGAGGTGCAGGCTGAGACCTATAAGGTTAGGTCCAGGGCCCGGGCTAGGGGAGAACGCCCGGACCCTGAGGAGGTGGAGGAGACGCGCCGTATGACGGAGCGCCGAATGCGGGACAGGTGGAAGAGCGGCCTGGAGGACTCACCCTATGGTACCCGTACCATAGGGGCGATCCTCCCGTCGTTCGACACCTGGGTGGATAGGGCATTCGGCGCTCTGTCGTACAGGCTTGTGCAGGTAATGACCGGACACGGGTGCTTCGGTCATTACCTGCACAAAATTGGGAGGGAGCCTGGCCCGCAGTGCCATGAGTGCGGCGATCCGGACGACACGGCTCAGCACACCCTCGAGGTGTGCAGCCGCTGGAGTTCGGAGCGCGCCACCATGGCACTAGCGATTGGGCAATGGGACCTCTCCCTGCACAGCGTTGTCTCTGCAATGCTGTGCAGCGAGAGGTCCTGGCAGGCGGTGGCCTCCTTCTGCGAGAGCGTTATCTCGCAGAAGGAGGCCGCGGAGCGTGAGCGCGAGGAGTCTCCTCTCGCGCATCCGCTCCGGCGCAGACGGCGGGGGTTGAGGCGGCGGCGGTTTGCCGCCCGCCTCAACCCTTAGTGGCTGCAGGTGGGGGATGGGAGTCCCACACCTGCCGTAGGAACGTCACTTGGTTGTCTGGGGGAGAGGCCCGGCGTGCTCGGCCTCTCTCCCCTTTGGCGCAGGGAGCCCCGGCAGTGGCTGGGGCAGCCGGAAGGCGTCGTGGCAATGCTAACGCGGAACCACGGCGTCTTACCAAAACCGGCAGGAGGGTACGCCAGGGTGGTTTTTAGTGGGTTGCGCTCCTCCCTTTCTCCCCATTCTGGGGAGGGGGGGAGGAGTGAGTCCCACATATCCCCTCGCCACTCCCATGGTGAGGGGAATGCATAAAGCATTTTCCACCCTGTCAAAAAAAAAAAAAAAAAAAAAAAAAAAAAAAAAAAAAAAAAAAAAAAAGGTTAGGTTAGGTTAGGTTAGGTTAGGTTAGGTTAGGTTAGGTTAGGTTAGGTTAGGTTAGGTTAGGTTAGGTTAGGTTAGGTTAGGTTAGGTTAGGTTAGGTTAGGTTAGGTTAGGTTAGGTTAGGTTAGGTTAGGTTAGGTTAGGTTAGGTTAGGTTAGGTTAGTCGCGCGCGGCCCGCCGCAGCGTTCGGATCGTTTTTGCGCCGCTCCGCGGCCTTTTATTCCTCCGAACCAGTAAAATCATTCGAAATCACTTGTGTTATATATCAAAAGTTGCGCGCTCGTGTCCCCTATCTGCTCGTGTTAAAATTTTTCAAATCCGTCAATTCAGTGAAGTACAGTGACCAAAAACATCGTTTTCTATCCACTCCGCGGACGGAAAAATCTGTGGTGACTTGTAGAATCCATCGATTCTTAGTTTTTTGGTGTCTAATGATTAAGCAAAGTGTGTGCTATCGTTTAGTGTTATTGATGGGTGTCGGATGTGGGACCCTGAAGTAGGATTAACGGAAATCCGGTGAGTTCGTTCCAATATTTTCTTCAAGCGCCTACGCTGCTCGATTTAGATCTGTAACCCCCCTAAGTTTTAGTACGAAAAGATGCGCATTTAAGCCTTCTTTCATGCCAAAAAATTTCAGATTTTTCCTATAAATATTTTAAAAGATATCTTCAAATAACTATTTTTTCTCGAGCCACGTGCTCTTGATTAAGACGTCTCAGGATATCAAATGAGGTGTCAAAAGATCCGGCTTGGGATACTGACTCGAGTGACGTTTGATTTTTCTTTGTATCTCTTTTTGTTTTTGAATTATTGTCTAAAAACTAAAATTTTCAACTACACCAACTTCACCCCTCAATATTTTTAAAACTAAAGCGACGACCCCTATTTTTTATTATTTCATCCAATAGCCCATCTATCTGTCTGCTAGTATTCCAAATTTCAGATTTTTCTATACAGTAGATTTTGAGATAAGTAGTTATTTGTGTCACCCGTCCGGATATCTTGCAAAGTTACGTAATTTCAAACCGATATTTTGCTTTTTCCCCTTGGTACTTTTCCCAAATTTTCTTTAATAATCGTGTGCTGTAGGCTTTAAAAATAAGAACTACTTTTGTTCCAACTTTATAACCCTATTATTTTCATTTTAATACCTGTTTTATTTTCAAGTATCTCGTGAAGCTTTAACCGCTCGTTCTACTTTTACCCAACTAGTTAAATTAACTAATTGTATGTCAATCGGTAGGTATTTACTAGCCTTATAATCTATCAAATTTTCATATAAATCGCTTCAATATTTCCACGGAATTTGTCATTTTTCCGTTCATATTTCGAATTTCTACCTATCCTGCCAAACATCCTTCCAACCTACTTACACTTATTATGTAATTGGCATAAATTTTAAATAATTCTATTGACAATACACTTATCTACAACCATGAGAATTTTCATAATTTTCTTGCTAGCCATTTCCCAAATTTTCCGCAAGTCATAAATATAAAAAAAAAATTTAAGTAGGTACCTACTTCGGGAAGCTTTAACCGCTTACCAACTACTTACATCTATAAATTATACGTAATTCTGTAAATCATAATTACTTATTGCCACGTTAACGTGTCACGTCACGTGTATACCTACGTATACAATGAATCATCTACACCGGCGTCCTTAGTGCTTCAACTGACGGGGGTTGCAGCTGCTGGTGTCTATACAGTTAGCCAGATTTCCGTTAAAAACCTGCCTCCTGGTTACCATTAAGAAATAGGTTTTTTGTAGGTTTCGGCTTCCCTACTTACTTTATCTAAGTACCAGTGCGCTCTCAAATTCATACCTACCAACGACCCACATTTTAAAATAATCGTCGGCGCTCCTATTTTTACAACGTCTATCAACGGAGCACGTCTCTGCCGGCGCACATACCAGAAATCAGATTTCTAGGCTTAGTACATTTAGTGATAAGTAAATATAAGTGCGGCCACTAGCAAGCAGCTACTTTCAACCACGTGACCTGCGACCCCTGAGAACTCGACGGCGCCCGCGTTTTTGAAATGCCATTTGAAGGGTAGTATTGTCATCAATACGTCTCCCAATTTTTAGATTTTTCCATACAGTAGTTTCCGAGTAAAGTAATAATTATAACTATTTACTTAGTGATCAATGTATACAAGGAACCATTTACGCCTGCGTTCTTGGTACTGCATCTGACGGGGATTATTGCTACCGGTATCTATATCGATTGCCGGATTTTTCCGTTAAACAATCTGTAAGTTAAGTAATAATTAAAATAAGGTTACGTAATTACATTCCAAAAATGACTCTCTCGTTTTGTAACTTGTTTAACTTTTTCCTTCACAGACCTGCTAGTTACTGTTAAGAAATGGGTTTTTGTAGGTTTTAGCTTCCCTACTCATTTGTCTAAGTACTAGTGCGCTTTCAACCTTTATACCTATCAACGATCCATACTTTGAAATAATTGCCGGCGCTCCCATTTTTACAATGTCTATTGACGGGGCATATATCTACCAATGCATGTGCCAAAAATCAGATTTTTAGGCGTAGTAGATTTAGTGATAAGTAAATATAAACGCGGCCACTCGCAGGCAGCTACGTTAAACCACGTGACCCACGACCCTTAAGTTTCTAACGGCGCCCGCGTCTCGGAAATGCCATCGGAAGGGTAGCGTTGTCATTAATGCATCTTCCAATTTTCGGATTTTTCCACACAGTAGTTTTAGAGGAAAGTAATAATTAAATATGACTATTGCTGTTTCTCGATCACGTGACTTATGTAGGTATGCAAAGAGCCATTTACGCTTGCGTTTTGGGTACTCTATCGGAAGAGGATTGTAGCTGCTGGTGTCTATACCGACTGCTAGATTTCTCATCTAATCAGGCCGTAAGTTAAGTAATAACTAAGATGAGATTGCGTAATAACATTTCAAAAAAGACTCTCTCGTCTTTTAACTTCTTTAACATTTTCCTTCATAGAACTGCTAGTTACCGTTAGGAAATGGGTTTTTGTGAGTCTCAGCCTCCCTACCCATTTTGTCTAAGTACTAGTGCGCTTTCAACTTTCATACCTTCCAACGACCCAAACTCTAAAATGATCATCGGTGCGCCCATTCTTACAACGTCTATTAATGGGGTACATATCAATTAGTGCATGTTTCAAAAATTAGATTTTTTGGTTTAGTAGATTTAGTGATAAGTAATTATAAGCGCGGCCACCTGCAGGCAGCTGCTTTCAACCACGTGACCAACGACCCCTAAGAACTCGACGGCGCCCGCGTTTTTGAAGTGCCATTTGAAGGGTAGTATTGTCATCAATACATCTTCCAATTTTCAGATTTTTCCATACAGTAGTTTTCGAGTAAAGTAATAATTATAACTATTGCTACTTTTTGATCACGTGGTCAACGTATACAAGGAATCATTTACGCCTGAGTTTTTGGTGCTTCATATGACCGAGATTATTGTTACTGGTGTCTATATCGATTGCCATAATTTTCCGTTAAACAATCTGTAAGTTAAGTAACAATAATTAATATAAGGCTACGTAATCATATTCCAAAATGACTCTCGCGTCTTTTAATTTTTTAACTTTTTCCTCCACAGACCTGCTAGCTACCATTAAGAAATAGGTTTTTGTAGGTTTTAGCTTCCTTGCTTATTTGGTCTAGGTACTGGTGCGCTTTCAACTTTAACATCCGCCAACGACCCATACCTTAAAATGGTCATTGGCGCTCTCATTTTTACAACGTCTATTAACGGAGCATTTATCTATTAGTGCATATACCAAAAATCAAACTTATAGGAGTAGTAGTTTTAGTGGAAAGTAAATATAAGCACGGCCACTTGCAGGCAACTGCTTTCAACACGTGACCCCTACGAATATCGGCGATGCCCGCGTTTCTGAAGTGCCATTTGAGGGGTAGTATTGTCATCAATACATCTTCCAATGCTCAGATTTTTCTATACGCCACTGTAGCTTTCAAGTAGGTAAAGGAATTTCTTTTGTTGTAAAGTTACTGTCAAAAAAGACTAAAACTCTCACTTTGTTATATTTCATCCCCCTATAATTTTGAAAGTTAAGTGATGGCCCCCATTTTTGGCACTTAATTTATAGCCTATCTATCTGTCTAAATTTGCGCCAATCTCAGAATCTTGCGTGCAATAGTTTCCGACTCAAGTACCTAATTTATTCTGCCACGCGTTGCGTTGCGTTGCAGGTAATGTGAATATGTATGCATACATTTATGTATGTATGTAGGTTTACATGATTTTGGGTATGTGTGCTGGTTGTCGGGTGTTGTTGGTACACGTTGGATGTGGCTCGTTGAGATTAAATAAAATCTTTTGTTAAGGGTTGAGTTGCCCAGACGGGCTATGAACATGGGCTATTAAGATTTGCGCTCGCGGGGTTGGTGTTCGGGGCGGGTTGGTGGGGTCGAGTGTGGGGCCATGGGGGACGGGGGATGCGTTCCTGGGGGACGTGGCGTCGATTTTGGAAGAGAGAGAGATCGTACTTGGGGTTTCCCGTGATTTCTGCTTGGTTATTTTCCCAGTCAGGCATTGGATTGCGGGGATGGTTGAGTGCTGCTTTCCTTGAATCCGGGATCGCTGCCGCGGTTCCTGGGTGTAGGTTTATCGCGTCTCTTATGGTCTCCTGCTTTCCCGTAGTGGCCTGCTCGGATTGCTCGCCCTGTATCTCTGGGACATATTGTAGTTAATTTAATGTAAGAGCTGTGGGGGTGGGGGGGTCTGTTCTCGGGGACCGTCGCGTCGGTTTTGGAAAAGAGAGGGGCTGCAATTGGGGAATCCCGGTGGATTCTGTCCTGTTTATCTTTCGAATGTGGACGGGGATTACTGGGAATGTTTGAATGTAGAACTCCTTAAATCTGAGATCGATGCCGCGGTTGCGGGGGGCGGGTCTCCCTGTCTCTGTTGGTCTCGTAATTTCCCGTGCTGGCCCGTCTGGATTGCTTGCCCTGTTTACCTAGGGTATACTATAATCTAAGTACTTTGTTGACACGTTTAAACTGACCTGTTGATATTATGTATAATCTTATGTTATGGGTTGGGTTGCCCAGATAGGCTATGTACATGGGTTATGTTAGCTTTGCGTTCGCGGGGTTGGTATTCAGAGTAGGTCAGTGGATTCAAGTCTGGGACCGTGGGGGACGCGGAGTACGTTCCTGGGGGACGTGGCGCCGGTTTTGGAAAAGAGAGAGGTTGTATTTGGGGATTCCCGAGGATTTCTGCCTGGTTCCCAGACAGGCATGGGATTTTTGGGGATGGTTAAATGCTGCTTTTCTTAAATCTGGGATCGGATCCACGGTTCCTGGGTATGGGGTTTTTCGCGTCTTTTGTGGTTTCGGGCTTTCCTGTGATGGCCTGTTCGGATTGCTCGTCCTGTATGTCTGGGACATATTGTAGTTAATTTTAATGTAAGAGTTGTGGGGGTGGGGGACTGTTCTCGGGGACCGTCGCGTCGGTATTGGAAAAGAGAGGGGCTGCAATTGGGGAATCCCGGTAAATACTGTCCTGTTTATCTTTCGAACGTGGACGGGAATTATTGGGAGTCTCTGAATGTAGAATTTCTTAAATCTGAGATCGATACCATGGTCGCGGGGGGCGGGTCTCCCTGTCTCTGTTGGTTTCTTAATACCCGTGCTGGCCCGTCTGGATTGCTCGCCGTTTATCTAAGGTATACTATAGTTCAATTACTTCATTGACACGTTTAAATTTACTTGTTGATATTATGTATAATCTTATGTTATGGGTTGGGTTGCCCAGATAGGCTATGTACATGGGTTATGTTAGCTTTGCGTTCGCGGGGTTGGTATTCAGAGTAGGTCAGTGGATTCAAGTATGGGACCGTGGGGGACGCGGAGTACGTTCCTGGGGGACGTGGCGTCGGTTTTGGAAAAGAGAGAGGTTGTATTTGGGGATTCCCGGAGATTTCTGCCTGGTTCCCAGACAGGTATGGGATTTGTGGGGATGGTTGGATGCTGCTTTTCTTAAATCTGGGATCGGATCCACGGTACCTGGGTATGGGGTTTTTCGCGTCTTTTGTGGTTTTGGGCTTTCCTGTGATGGCCTGTTCAGATTGCTCGTCCTGTATGTCTGGGACATATCGTAGTTAATTTTAATGTAAGAGTTGTGGGGGTGGGGGGTCTGTTCTCGGGGACCATCGCGTCGGTATTGGAAAAGAGAGGGGCTGCAATTGGGGAATCCCGGTAAATACTGTCCTGTTTATCTTTCGAACGTGGACGGGAATTATTGGGAGTCTCTGAATGTAGAATTTCTTAAATCTGAGATCGATGCCATGGTCGCGGGGGGCGGGTCTCCCTGTCTCTGTTGGTTTCTTAATACCCGTGCTGGCCCGTCTGGATTGCTCGCCGTTTACCTAAGGTATACTATAGTTTAATTACTTCATTGACACGTTTAAATTTACTTTTTGATATTATGTATAATCTTATGTTATGGGTTGGGTTGCCCAGATAGGCTATGTACATGGGTTATGTTAGCTTTGCGTTCGCGGGGTTGGTATTCAGAGTAGGTCAGTGGATTCAAGTCTGGGACCGTGGGGGACGCGGAGTACGTTCCTGGGGGACGTGGCGTCGGTTTTGGAAAAGAGAGAGGTTGTATTTGGGGATTCCCGGAGATTTCTGCCTGGTTCCCAGACAGGTATGGGATTTGTGGGGATGGTTGGATGCTGCTTTTCTTAAATCTGGGATCGGATCCACGGTACCTGGGTATGGGGTTTTTCGCGTCTTTTGTGGTTTCGGGCTTTCCTGTGATGGCCTGTTCGGATTGCTCGTCCTGTATGTCTGGGACATATTGTAGTTAACTTTAATGTAAGAGTTGTGGGGGTGGGGGTCTGTTCTCGGGGACCATCGCGTCGGTATTGGAAAAGAGAGGGGCTGCAATTGGGGAATCCCGGTAAATACTGCCCTGTTTATCCTTCGAACGTGGACGGGAATTATTGGGAATCTCTGAATGTAGAATTTCTTAAATCTGAGATCGATGCCATGGTCGCGGGGGGCGGGTCTCCCTGTCTCTGTTGGTTTCTTAATACCCGTGCTGGCCCGTCTGGATTGCTCGCCGTTTGCCTAGGGTATACTATAATTTAATTACTTCATTGACACGTTTAAATTTACTTGTTGATATTATGTATAATCTTATGTTATGGGTTGGGTTGCCCAGATAGGCTATGTACATGGGTTATGTTAGATTTGCGTTCGCGGGGTTGGTATTCAGAGTAGGTCAGTGGATTCAAGTCTGGGACCGTGGGGGACGCGGAGTGCGTTCCTGGGGGACGTGGCGTCGGTTTTGGAAAAGAGAGAGGTTGTATTTGGGGATTCCCGAGGATTTATGCCTGGTTCCCAGACAGGTATGGGATTTGCGGGGATGGTTGAATGCTGCTTTTCTTAAATCTGGGATCGGATCCACGGTTCCTGGGTATGGGGTTTTTCGCGTCTTTTGTGGTTTCGGGCTTTCCTGTGATGGCCTGTTCGGATTGCTCGTCCTGTATGTCTGGGACATATTGTAGTTAATTTTAATGTAAGAGTTGTGGGGGTGGGGGGTCTGTTCTCGGGGACCATCGCGTCGGTATTGGAAAAGAGAGGGGCTGCAATTGGGGAGTCCCGGTAAATACTGTCCTGTTTATCTTTCGAACGTGGACGGGAATTATTGGGAATCTCTGAATGTAGAATTTCTTAAATCTGAGATCGATGCCATGGTTGCGGGGGGCGGGTTTCCCTGTCTCTGTTGGTTTCTTAATACCCGTGATGGCCCGTCTGGATTGCTCGCCGTTTACCTAGGGTATACTATAATTTAATTACTTTGTTGACATGTTTAAATTGACTTGTTGATATTATGTATAATCTTGTGTTATGGGTTGGGTTGCCCAGATAGGCTATGTACATGGGTTATGTTAGCTTTGCGTTCGCGGGGTTGGTATTCAGAGTAGGTCAGTGGATCCAAGTTTGGGACCGTGGGGGACGCGGAGTACGTTCCTGGGGGACGTGGCGTTGGTTTTGGAAAAGAGAGAGGTTGTATTTGGGGATTCCCGGAGATTTCTGCCTGGTTCCCAGACAGGTATGGGATTTGTGGGGATGGTTGGATGCTGCTTTTCTTAAATCTGGGATCGGATCCACGGTTCCTGGGTATGGGGTTTTTCGCGTCTTTTGTGGTTTCGGGCTTCCCTGTGATGGCCTGTTCGGATTGCTCATCCTGTATGTCTGGGACATATTGTAGTTAATTTTAATGTAAGAGTTGTGGGGGTGGGGGGTCTGTTCTCGGGGACCATCGCGTCGGTATTGGAAAAGAGAGGGGCTGCAGTTGGGGAATCCCGGTCAATACTGTCCTGTTTATCTTTCGAACGTGGACGGGAATTATTGGGAGTCTCTGAATGTAGAATTTCTTAAATCTGAGATCGATGCCATGGTCGCGGGGGGCGGGTCTCCCTGTCTCTGTTGGTTTCTTAATACCCGTGCTGGCCCGTCTGGATTGCTCGCCGTTTACCTAAGGTATACTATAATTTAATTCAAATTAAAATTCAAATTCAAATATTTATTCAGTAAATTGGCCACATACGGGCTCTTTTACACGTCAGTAATATAGAGTGAATCTACCAGAATTACTTCATTGACACGTTTAAATTTACTTACTGATACTATGTATAATCTTATGTTATGGGTTGGGTTGCCCAGATAGGCTATGTACATGGGTTATGCTAGCTTTGCGTTCGCGGGGTTGGTATTCAGAATAGGTCAGTGGATTCAAGTCTGGGACCGTAGGGGACGCGGAGTGCGTTCCTGGGGGACGTGGCGTCGGTTTTGGAAAAGAGAGAGGTTGTATCTGGGGATTCCCGAGGATTTCTGCCTGGTTCCCAGACAGGTATGGGATTTGTGGGGATAGTTAAATGCTGCTTTTCTTAAATCTGGGATCGGATCCACGGTTCCTGGGTATGGGGGTTTTTCGCGTCTTTTGTGGTTTCGGGCTTTCCTGTGATGGCCTGTTCGGATTGCTCGTCCTGTATGTCTGGGACATATCGTAGTTAATTTCAATGTAAGAGTTGTGGGGGTGGGGGTTCTGTTCTCGGGGACCATCGCGTCGGTATCGGAAAAGAGAGGGGCTGCAATTGGGGAATCCCGGTAAATACTGTCCTGTTTATCTTTCGAACGTGGACGGGAATTATTGGGAATCTCTGAATGTAGAATTTCTTAAATCTGAGATCGATGCCATGGTCGCGGGGGGCGGGTCTCCCTGTCTCTCTTGGTTTCTTAATACCCGTGCTGGCTTGTCTGGATTGCTCGCCGTTTGCCTAGGGTACTATAATTTAATTACTTCATTGACACGTTTAAATTTACTTGTTGATATTATGTATAATCTTATGTTATGGGTTGGGTTGCCCAGATAGGCTATGTACATGGGTTATCTTAGCTTTGCGTTCGCGGGGCTGGTATTCAGAGTAGGTCAGTGGATTCAAGTCTGGGACCGTGGGGGACGCGGAGTACGTTCCTGGCGGACGTGGCGTCGGTTTTGGAAAAGAGAGAGGTTGTATTTGGGGATTCCCGGAGATTTCTGCCTGGTTCCCAGACAGGTATGGGATTTGTGGGGATGGTTGGATGCTGCTTTTCTTAAATCTGGGATCGGATCCACGGTACCTGGGTATGGGGTTTTTCGCGTCTTTTGTGGTTTCGGGCTTTCCTGTGATGGCCTGTTCGGATTGCTCGTCCTGTATGTCTGGGACATATTGTAGTTAATTTTAATGTAAGAGTTGTGGGGGTGGGGGGTCTGTTCTCGGGGACCATCGCGTCGGTATTGGAAAAGAGAGGGGCTGCAATTGGGGAATCCCGGTAAATACTGTCCTGTTTATCCTTCGAACGTGGACGGGAATTATTGGGAATCTCTGAATGTAGAATTTCTTAAATCTGAGATCGATGCCATGGTCACGGGGGGCGGGTCTCCCTGTCTCTGTTGGTTTCTTAATACCCGTGCTGGCCCGTCTGGATTGCTCGCCGTTTACCTAGGGTATACTATAATTTAATTACTTTGTTGACATGTTTAAATTGACTTGTTGATATTATGTATAATCTTGTGTTATGGGTTGGGTTGCCCAGATAGGCTATGCACATGGGTTATGGTAGCTTTGCGTTCGCGGGGTTGGTATTCAGAGTAGGTCAGTGGATTCAAGTCTGGGACCGTGGGGGACGCGGAGTACGTTCCTGGGGGACGTGGCGTCGGTTTTGGAAAAGAGAGAGGTTGTATTTGGGGATTCCCGAGGATTTCTGCCTGGTTCCCAGACAGGTATGGGATTTGTGGGGATGGTTAAATGCTGCTTTTCTTAAATCTGGGATCGGATCCACGGTACCTGGGTATGGGGTTTTTCGCGTCTTTTGTGGTTTCGGGCTTTCCTGTGATGGCCTGTTCGGATTGCTCGTCCTGTATGTCTGGGACATATTGTAGTTAATTTTAATGTAAGAGTTGTGGGGGTGGGGGGTCTGTTCTAGGGGACCATCGCGTCAGTATTGGAAAAGAGAGGGGCTGCAATTGGGGAATCCCGGTAAATACTGTCCTGTTTATCCTTCGAACGTGGACGGGAATTATTGGGAGTCTCTGAATGTAGAATTTCTTAAATCTGAGATCGATGCCATGGTCGCGGGGGGCGGGTCTCCCTGTCTCTGTTGGTTTCTTAATACCCGTGCTGGCCCGTCTGGATTGCTCGCCGTTTGCCTAGGGTATACTATAATTTAATTACTTTGTTGACATGCTTAAATTGACTTGTTGATATTATGTATAATCTTGTGTAATGGGTTGGGTTGCCCAGATAGGCTATGTACATGGGTTATGGTAGCTTTGCGTTCGCGGGGTTGGTATTCAGAGTAGGTCAGTGGATTCAAGTCTGGGACCGTGGGGGACGCGGAGTACGTTCCTGGGGGACGTGGCGTCGGTTTTGGAAAAGAGAGAGGTTGTATTTGGGGATTCCCGAGGATTTCTGCCTGGTTCCCAGACAGGTATGGGATTTGCGGGGATGGTTAAATGCTGCTTTTCTTAAATCTGGGATCGGATCCACGGTTCCTGGGTATGGGGTTTTTCGCGTCTTTTGTGGTTTCGGGCTTTCCTGTGATGGCCTGTTCGGATTGCTCGTCCTGTATGTCTGGGACATATTGTAGTTAATTTTAATGTAAGAGTTGTGGGGGTGGGGGGTCTGTTCTCGGGGACCATCGCGTCGGTATTGGAAAAGAGAGGGGCTGCAGTTGGGGAATCCCGGTAAATACTGTCCTGTTTATCTTTCGAACGTGGACGGGAATTATTGGGAGTCTCTGAATGCAGAATTTCTTAAATCTGAGATCGATGCCATGGTTGCGGGGGGCGGGTTTCCCTGTCTCTGTTGGTTTCTTAATACCCGTGATGGCCCGTCTGGATTGCTCGCCGTTTACCTAGGGTATACTATAATTTAATTACTTTGTTGACATGTTTAAATTGACTTGTTGATATTATGTATAATCTTGTGTTATGGGTTGGGTTGCCCAGATAGGCTATGTACATGGGTTATGTTAGCTTTGCGTTCGCGGGGTTGGTATTCAGAGTAGGTCAGTGGATCCAAGTTTGGGACCGTGGGGGACGCGGAGTACGTTCCTGGGGGACGTGGCGTTGGTTTTGGAAAAGAGAGAGGTTGTATTTGGGGATTCCCGGGGATTTCTGCCTGGTTCCCAGACAGGTATGGGATTTGCGGGGATGGTTAAATGCTGCTTTTCTTAAATCTGGGATCGGATCCACGGTTCCTGGGTATGGGGTTTTTCGCGTCTTTTGTGGTTTCGGGCTTCCTGTGATGGCCTGTTCGGATTGCTCATCCTGTATGTCTGGGACATATTGTAGTTAATTTTAATGTAAGAGTTGTGGGGGTGGGGGGTCTGTTCTCGGGGACCATCGCGTCGGTATTGGAAAAGAGAGGGGCTACAATTGGGGAATCCCGGTAAATACTGTCCTGTTTATCTTTCAAACGTGGACGGGAATTATTGGGAATCTCTGAATGTAGAATTTCTTAAATCTGAGATCGATGCCATGGTCGCGGGGGGCGGGTCTCCCTGTCTCTGTTGGTTTCTTAATACCCGTGCTGGCCCGTCTGGATTGCTCGCCGTTTGCCTAGGGTATACTATAATTTAATTACTTTGTTGACATGCTTAAATTGACTTGTTGATATTATGTATAATCTTGTGTAATGGGTTGGGTTGCCCAGATAGGCTATGTACATGGGTTATGGTAGCTTTGCGTTCGCGGGGTTGGTATTCAGAGTAGGTCAGTGGATTCAAGTCTGGGACCGTGGGGGACGCGGAGTACGTTCCTGGGGGACGTGGCGTCGGTTTTGGAAAAGAGAGAGGTTGTATTTGGGGATTCCCGAGGATTCCTGCCTGGTTCCCAGACAGGTATGGGATTTGTGGGGATGGTTGGATGCTGCTTTTCTTAAATCTGGGATCGGATCCACGGTTCCTGGGTATGGGGTTTTTCGCGTCTTTTGTGGTTTCGGGCTTTCCTGTGATGGCCTGTTCGGATTGCTCGTCCTGTATGTCTGGGACATATTGTAGTTAATTTTAATGTAAGAGTTGTGGGGGTGGGGGGTCTGTTCTCGGGGACCATCGCGTCGGTATTGGAAAAGAGAGGGGCTGCAATTGGGGAATCCCGGTAAATACTGTCCTGTTTATCCTTCGAACGTGGACGGTAATTATTGGGAATCTCTGAATGTAGAATTTCTTAAATCTGAGATTGATGCCATGGTCGCGGGGGGCGGGTCTCCCTGTCTCTGTTGGTTTCTTAATACCCGTGCTGGCCCGTCTGGATTGCTCGCCGTTTACCTAGGGTATACTATAATTTAATTACTTCATTGACACGTTTAAATTTACTTACTGATATTATGTATAATCTTATGTTATGGGTTGGGTTGCCCAGATAGGCTATGTACATGGGTTATGTTAGCTTTGCGTTCGCGGGGCTGGTATGCAGAGTAGGTCAGTGGATTCAAGTCTGGGACCGTGGGGGACGCGGAGTACGTTCCTGGGGGACGTGGCGTCGGTTTTGGAAAAGAGAGAGGTTGTATTTGGGGATTCCCGAGGATTTCTGCCTGGTTCCCAGACAGGTATGGGATTTGCGGGGATGGTTAAATGCTGCTCTTCTTAAATCTGGGATCGGATCCACGGTTCCTGGGTATGGGGTTTTTCGCGTCTTTTGTGGTTTCGGGCTTTCCTGTGATGGCCTGTTCGGATTGCTCGTCCTGTATGTCTGGGACATATTGTAGTTAATTTTAATGTAAGAGTTGTGGGGGTGGGGGGTCTGTTCTCGGGGACCATCGCGTCGGTATTGGAAAAGAGAGGGGCTGCAATTGGGGAATCCCGGTAAATACTGTCCTGTTTATCTTTCGAACGTGGACGGGAATTATTGGGAATCTCTGAATGTAGAATTTCTTAAATCTGAGATCGATGCCATGGTTGCGGGGGGCGGGTTTCCCTGTCTCTGTTGGTTTCTTAATACCCGTGATGGCCCGTCTGGATCGCTCGCCGTTTACCTAGGGTATACTATAATTTAATTACTTTGTTGACATGTTTAAATTGACTTGTTGATATTATGTATAATCTTGTGCTATGGGTTGGGTTGCCCAGATAGGCTATGTACATGGGTTATGTTAGCTTTGCGTTCGCGGGGTTGGTATTCAGAGTAGGTCAGTGGATCCAAGTTTGGGACCGTGGGGGACGCGGAGTACGTTCCTGGGGGACGTGGCGTTGGTTTTGGAAAAGAGAGAGGTTGTATTTGGGGATTCCCGGAGATTTCTGCCTGGTTCCCAGACAGGTATGGGATTTGTGGGGATGGTTGGATGCTGCTTTTCTTAAATCTGGGATCGGATCCACGGTTCCTGGGTATGGGGTTTTTCGCGTCTTTTGTGGTTTCGGGCTTTCCTGTGATGGCCTGTTCGGATTGCTCATCCTGTATGTCTGGGACATATTGTAGTTAATTTTAATGTAAGAGTTGTGGGGGTGGGGGGTCTGTTCTCGGGGACCATCGCGTCGGTATTGGAAAAGAGAGGGGCTACAATTGGGGAATCCCGGTAAATACTGTCCTGTTTATCTTTCGAACGTGGACGGGAATTATTGGGAATCTCTGAATGTAGAATTTCTTAAATCTGAGATCGATGCCATGGTCGCGGGGGGCGGGTCTCCCTGTCTCTGTTGGTTTCTTAATACCCGTGATGGCCCGTCTGGATTGCTCGCCGTTTACCTAGGGTATACTATAATTTAATTACTTTGTTGACATGTTTAAATTGACTTGTTGATATTATGTATAATCTTGTGTTATGGGTTGGGTTGCCCAGATAGGCTATGTACATGGGTTATGTTAGCTTTGCGTTCGCGGGGTTGGTATTCAGAGTAGGTCAGTGGATCCAAGTTTGGGACCGTGGAGGACGCGGAGTGCGTTCCTGGGGGACGTGGCGTTGGTTTTGGAAAAGAGAGAGGTTGTATTTGGGGATTCCCGGAGATTTCTGCCTGGTTCCCAGACAGGTATGGGATTTGTGGGGATGGTTGGATGCTGCTTTTCTTAAATCTGGGATCGGATCCACGGTTCCTGGGTATGGGGTTTTTCGCGTCTTTCGTGGTTTCGGGCTTTCCTGTGATGGCCTGTTCGGATTGCTCATCCTGTATGTCTGGGACATATTGTAGTTAATTTTAATGTAAGAGTTGTGGGGGTGGGGGGTCTGTTCTCGGGGATCATCGCCTCGGTATTGGAAAAGAGAGAAGCTGCAATTGGGGAATCCCGGTAAATACTGTCCGGTTTATCTTTCGAACGCGGACGGGAATTATTGGGAATGTTCGAATGTAGAATTTCTTAAATCTGAGATCGATGCCATGGTTGCGGGGGGCGGGTCTCCTTGTCCTCGGATGTTTGTTCTTTCCCGTGCTGGCTCGTCTGGACTGCTCACCCTGTTTATAAAGGGTTAACTGTTATTTAAGTATGTTGTAACCAAATGACAATAAAGTAACATCTTTGCCCTATTTCTCACTCAGATTGTCCTTCTACGTGTTCTTCTGAAATTTCGGGGGCCACTGTAGTTATGGGACGGCGCAGTGTGGGTTGCTGGAAGGGACGGATAGGCGGAAGGCCCGTGACCTGCTCCTGGAAAGCGACCCCACCACAGTCGGAGTAGGAGGGGAAGGCGAACTCAGTGGACTTTGTTCACTGCTCGCCCGAACCTTCATTTGTGGGTGGGTGATCGGGTTGTTTGAAGTGTCGGGTGGGCAGACGGCCGGTAACTCGCTCACGGAGAATAACTCTTTTCGCTCTAACCGTCCTTCTGCGTGTCCTTTGAAATCTCGGAGGCCACTGTAGTTCTGGGACGGTGCAGTGTGGGTTGCTAGAAGGGACGGATAGGCGGAAGGCTGATGACCTGTCCTGGAAAGCGACCCCACTACAGTCGGAGTTGGAGGGGAAAGCGAACTCAGTGGACTCTGTTCGCTGCTCGCCCGAACCTTCATCTGTGGGTGGGTGATTGGGGTGGTTTGAAGTGTCGGGTGGGCAGATGGCCGGTAACTCGCTCACGGAGAAAACTCCTTTCGCTCTAACCGTCCTTCTACGTGTTCGTCTGAAGTCTCGGAGGCTACTGTAGTTCGGGGACGGTGCAGTGTGGGTTGCTAGAAGGGACGGATAGGCAGGAGGCTGATGACCTGTTCTGGAAAGCGACCCCACTACAGTCGGAGTTGGAGGGGAAGGCGAACTTAGTGGACTTTGTTCGCTGCTCGCCCGAACCTTCATTTGTGGGTGGGTGATCGGGTTGTTTGAAGTGTCGGGTGGCAGACGGCCGGTAACTCGCTCACGGAGAATAACTCTTTTCGCTCTAACCGTCCTTCTACGTGTTCCTTTGGGATCTCGGAGGCCACTGTAGTTCTGGGACGGTGCAGTGTGGGTTGCTAGAAGGGACGGATAGGCAGAGGGCTGATGACCTGTCCTGGAAAGCGACCCCACTACAGTCGGAGTTGGAGGGGAAGGCGAACTCAGTGGACTCTGTTCGCTGCTCGCCCGAACCTTCATTGGTGGGTGGGTGATCGGGTTGTTTGAAGTGTCGGGTGGGCAGACGGCCGGTAACTCGCTCACGGAGAGTAACTCTTTTCGCTCTAACCGTCCTTCTACGTGTTCCTTTGAAATCTCGGAGGCCACTGTAGTTCTGGGACGGTGCAGTGTGGGTTGCTAGAAGGGACGGATAGGCAGAGGGCTGATGACCTGTCCTGGAAAGCGACCCCACTACAGTCGGAGTTGGAGGGGAAGGCGAACTCAGTGGACTTTGTTCGCTGCTCGCCTGAACCTTCATTGGTGGGTGGGTGATCGGGTTGTTTGAAGTGTCGGGTGGGCTGACGGCCGGTAACTCGCTCACGGAGAATAACTCCTTTCGCTCTAACCGTCCTTCTACGTGTTCCTTTGAAATCTCGGAGGCCACTGTAGTTCTGGGACGGTGCAGTGTGGGTTGCTAGAAGGGACGGATAGGCAGAGGGCTGATGACCTATCCTGGAAAGCGACCCCACTACAGTCGGAGTTGGAGGGGAAGGCGAACTCAGTGGACTTTGTTCGCTGCTCGCCCGAACCTTCATTGGTGGGTGGGTGATCGGGTTGTTTGAAGTGTCGGGTGGGCAGACGGCCGGTAACTCGCTCACGAAAAATAACTCCTTTCGCTCTAACCGTCCTTCTACGTGTTCCTTTGAAATCTCGGAGGCCACTGTAGTTCTGGGACGGTGCAGTGTGGGTTGGTAGAAGGGACGGATAGGCAGAGGGCTGATGACCTGTCCTGGAAAGCGACCCCACTACAGTCGGAGTTGGAGGGGAAGGCGAACTCAGTGGACGTTGTTTGCTGCTCGCCGGAACCTTCATTTGGTCGGTCGGTGTAGTGTGTGGGTTGCTAGAAGGGACGGATAGGCAGAGGGCCCATGACCTGCTCCTGGAAAGCGACTCCACTACACTTGTTTGGAGGGTAGACAGGAAGGAGGAGAAGGCGAACTCAGCGAACTTCTGTTTGTTGCTCGCCCGAACTTCCGTAGGGCCAGGGTGAGGGACCCAAGATGATGGCTCTAACTGTCTTGGGAGGAGAGAATTGTGAGCGTACACAATTTCTCTCTTCTCTTGGAAGGGGCTCTTCGGAGCAGCTGGGAGACGTCCGTGGCCAAATGCTAACGCGGGTACCACGGCGTCTCACTCACCGGCAAGGGGCTAAAAACGCCGGAGTGGTTTTAGACGGTAGGCTCCTATTTGATTAGGTTGAGAGTCCGTCATACCCCCCCAATTTATTACAGCCTTCCCTAAGGCGGGGGGGATGCGTAATGCATTTCCACTTCGTTAACAAAAAAAAAAAAAAAAAAAAAAAAAAAAAAAAAAAGGTTAGGTTAGGTTAGGTTAGGTTAGGTTAGGTTAGGTTAGGTTAGGTTAGGTTAGGTTAGGTTAGGTTAGGTTAGGTTAGGTTAGGTTAGGTTAGGTTAGGTTAGGTTAGGTTAGGTTAGGTTAGGTTAGGTTAGGTTAGGTTAGGTTAGGTTAGGTTAGGTTAGGTTAGGTTAGGTTAGGTTAGGTTAGGTTAGGTTAGGTTAGGTTAGGTTAGGTTAGGTTAGGTTAGGTTAGGTTAGGTTCCCCCCCGATTTGCTGCCACCTTGCCGTGGTGGGGGGGCTTGCGCGTTCCTAGGATCCCCGACGCTATGCCGGACAGGGTTACCCATACCGGACAGACTAGGGGGGAGGGACCAGACTAAGAGCAGCACAATCCCCTTCCTTTTTCCCACCTTCCCGCTCCCTTTCCTTAATATCCTTCTCTATCCTTCCCACTACCTATCCTTTCCCCCATCCTACCGAACCAGTGGCGGTATAACCACTTCTTGGGCCAGCGCGGTCCAGGTGGAACCAAATACTCCCCGAAAGAGCGCCTCCTGTTGATGGTAAGTGGCAGCATCTTCAGGCAGTAAAAACTGCAAACGAGGGAGACTTCCCCTTCAAAAGTCAACAATGGAGCAAGCAGATTCTAAAAATGGTCCCCAGGAGGGTCCCCGCAAGGGGGAATCCCTCCCTGCGTCCTCGGACGCAGGCAGCCCCTCGTACTCTGGGGGGGGCAAGAACTGCTTCGTAGGTCGGCCGAAAGCCGACCTCCGTGAACACGACCTTGGCAAACGAATTTTGGACACTGAACGGCACACTGAAGGGAGGAATGTTGAGCAGGCGGTGAAGGCGGGCGCCCTGAGTGCGCGGGCCAACACCAACGACGACAGCTATGAAAGGGATTTTGATATTCTAGAAAAGAGACGGGATCTGGTGGAGTTGGAGCGACTCGTGGAGTTGGAGAGGATGGGCACAGAGGCGGATGCTCGTCCAGTATCTCCGGCCATCTCCATGGGTGGCTCCCAAACGAAACCAGTAATTGTGGTCTCGGACCGGGAGGAGCTGGACGCCGATGCTCCGAAGTCCGGAAAGAGACCACAACCTGATGACGGCTCGGATCTGGACCTCGACGACTGCCTGGAGGTGGAGGAGCTCCCGGTGGTGCAACCGGGCTCCAAAAGGGCCCATAAAGATGGAGGGGAGGCCCTGGCGCCGGAACACCTACCTAAGGTGAACACGGCGCGCAGGGGGAAACCCAAAGGGGCATATGCGGGGATGGCCGCGGCGAGGGCGAAGCTCAGCTTCATCGAGCCAAGGTTCGAAGAGAGGCAAGACGCCGCCGCGGCCAGATACTTGAGGGACTTCCCCGCACTCCGCTCAAGGGGGGGCGAGAAGGGGAAGGGGCAGTTGCCCTCCCGTGCGGGCTCTCCCTCGCCGTCGGGCGACCAGATGGATCGGCAGTATGCCGATCCCATAGAGGTGGCCCGAACATCAGCGAGGGAAATCTTAGAGGGGGCTAAAAGATCCAAGAACTTAAAGGGGGAGGTGTGGGGCCTTTTCAATAGGTCCTGCAGGGCCATCTTGGCGGCCATGGACGAGGTGGAGGCCGCCAAGGCCGAGAGCGAGGAGATCCGCATCCTTAAATCGGATAATAAAAGGATGCGGGAGCAACTCGCTCTGCTGACTGCAGAGACCAAGGCGCTCAGGACCGCCTTTTCCGAGCGCCAGGCCCCGGCTCCACCCCCTCCACCAGTGCAGTTCTCCACGGAGGAACTGGTGGAGGCGGTGGAGTGCATGAAAAGGGACCTCTTCCTCAGTTTGGGCAACATGGTCAATGCCCGAATTGAGGAGGTGAGTCGCCGCCTTCCCCCGGAGCCCCCGCTCCGCCCCCCGCTGGCAGCGGACAGAAGGGCCACAGGGTCTGCCCCTCCACCGCCCTCCCCCAAGACGAAGGCCACAGGGCCTACCCCGCCGCCCATGCCACAGCCCGAGCCTGAGGCGAGGGCCAGACTGGGGGATGGGAGGCCTAAGGCCGCCAAGAAGGCGGCACGCCCCACCCGCAAGGCAGCGCCCAAGGCCCCTACGGCCAAGGTGCCCAGGCCTACCCCAGTCCCGGGAGCCACTCGGCCCTCACAGGAAGTACCTGGCCCCTCAGGCCGAATACCGCCTCCACCCGCGCAATGGTCGGAGGTGGTTAGGAAGGGTAAGGGCAAGGGGAAAGCCAAGACCTCCCCCCCCCCGGCTGTACAGACCCCGGCCAGAAAGGCAGCGCCAAGGCCCGCGGCGCTGTCTGCCCCCAAGACGGCGGCGGTGGTGGTGACCTTAAAGAAGGACGCCACCACCACGTTGCAGGCCACCATGGCTAAAGCCATTCAGGGCCTTAGCCTGCAGGAGGTGGGCCTGCAACATGTGCGGGTCCGGACCTCGGCGACCGGGGGCAGGGTCATCGAGGTCCCAGGGGGGGATAGCGGCCGGACCGCCGATAAACTGGCGGAACGGCTGCAGGCCATAGTCGGGGACGTGGCAAACATCAGCCGCCCCGTAAAGATGGCCGGCCTCCAGGTAGCCGGGCTCGATGAGTCGGCGACCGGGGAGTCGGTGGCGGAGGCGGTCGCCAAGGCGGGGGGCTGCGCGACGGCCCAGATAAAGGTTGGGGCCGTCCGCAGGTTATACGACGGCACTGGTTCAGTCCTCGTCCAGTGCCCCGTGACCAGCGCGATTTTGCTGCAGAGGGCGGGTCGGATCCTGGTGGGTTGGGCCTCCGCCAGGGTCACGGCCGTGGGACCGACACCGATGCGCTGCTTTAAGTGCTACGGTGTCGGTCACACGAGGGAATTGTGCCCCTCTAACGTGGACCGGAGCACGCTGTGCTTCCGGTGCTGTAAAGAGGGGCACAAAATGGGGGAATGCTGGGAGAAGGAATGGTGTGCGGTCTGCCACCATTCCAAACTCCCAGCGGGGCACAGAATGGGGGGAAGGAACTGCTTCCCCCCCCCAACCAGAGGTAGGGACACGAGGGCCCCACGCCCCCGTCCCCCCCAGCAGAACCCCCCGTCAGCGCCAGCCGCCGGGGCCCAGGGGGAAAGCATGGATGTCTAGATGCCAGCACACCCGCATCTGGACATCCTGCAGGTTAACGCCAACCACTCCGCCAGAGCTCAAGACCTGCTCATGCAGACCATGGCGGAGTGGGCGATTGGCGTTGCCGTAGTGGCGGAGCCCTACTTCGTCCCCCCCCTACCCAACTGGGTAGGGTCGGCGGACGAGAGGGTGGCCGTGGTGGTGCCGGCGGTGGGGGACTTCCCCCCCCTGACCAGGGTAGAGGGTGGCCCGGGATTCGTGGCGGCCAAATGGGGAGACGACACCGTCATCGTTGCGGTGTACTTCTCCCCCAATAGGCCGCTGCGAGAATTTGAGTTGTTCCTGGGCACCCTGGGGGGGGTCGTCAGGAGGGCAGCCCCAAAGCAAGTGCTGGTCCTGGGGGACCTCAATGCCAAGAGCGCGGCATGGGGTTCCCCCGTTACGGACCCGCGCGGGGCGGCCCTCAGGGACTGGGTGGCGGCGACGGGCCTTACGGTCCTGAACCAGGGCAGCGCCAACACTTGCGTGCGGCGCCAAGGGGGGTCAATCGTGGACATCACGTTCGCGACCCCCGCCATTGCCGCACGCGTAACGGACTGGCGCGTCCTGGAGGACGTGGAGACCCTCTCTGATCATCTATATATCAGAATGAGGGTCTCCACAGGTAGGGCCCGGCCGCTGCCCATCCCCGGGGGGGGGCGGAGGGGGGCTGGGAGAGGAGGAGGGTTCCCCAAATGGTCCCTGTCCAAACTGGACAGGGCCAGGGTGGACGAGGCGGCGATGGTGGAGGCATGGTGTGCTGCCCCACCCGCCGACCTCGGGGTCGAGGAGCGGGCATCTCGGTTCCGCTCCTCGCTGCAGGCGGTGTGCGACGCGGCCATGCCCCGGGCGAAGCGTCTTTTCGCCCGGAGGAGGGTGTACTGGTGGTCCGCAGAGATTGCGGCCCTGCGAACCACCAGTAACAGTGCTCGGTCGGCGTACCAGCACTGTCGGCGTCGGCAACACACCGCCGAGGAGGAGGAGGGGCTCCACAGGGCCCTCAAGGAGGCAAAGGGGGCCCTACAGGTGGCGATCGCCAAGGCCAAGGACGAGGCGCACGCCTCGTTCTTGGCCACCCTGGACAGGGACCCGTGGGGGCGGCCGTATAGGGTGGTGCGAAACAAAATGCGCACCGCCCCCCCCATGGATTCCCTGGAGCCCTCCCTCCTCCAGGCGGTCATCGAGGGGCTATTCCCGCCGAGCCCCTCGATAACTCCCCCGATGATGACCGAGCCATCGGGGGAGCCGGAGGTCGAACTCGCCATCGCGCCTATTAGCGATGACGAGTTCGACCGGGTGTTGGACCGCCTCCGGGGCTGCAAAAAGGCCCCGGGCCCGGACGGAGTCCCCGGCAGAGTCCTCCCCATCGCACTGAAGCACCTCGGGGGCCGCCTCAGACAGCTGATGGACGACTGTCTGAGGGAAGGCAAATTCCCGAGGGTGTGGAAGGAGGGGAGGCTCTGCCTCCTCCGGAAAGAGGGTCGACCCCCTGACTGTCCCTCGGCATGGCGCCCAATTGTGCTGCTGGACGAGGCCGGGAAAATGTTGGAGAGGATCCTGGCCTCCAGAATCCTGCAGCACCTGGAGGGCGCCGGCCCGAACGTCTCGGACCGGCAGTTCGGGTTCCGGGAGGGGCGGTCCACGCTCGACGCACTGAAGTCCTTGAGGGACTTCTGTGAGGACGCGTCGAGCAGGGGAGAGGGTGTCGTGGCGGTGTCGCTGGACATCGCCAACGCATTTGGCACCCTTCCCTATGGGGTCATTAGAGAGGCACTTCGGTATCATGAAGTGCCTCTCTACCTCCGGAGGATCGTGGAGCACTACCTTACCGAGAGGGTAGTGCTCTACGAGGGGCGGGATGGCGGTCGGGGGGAGCGGGAGATGGCCTGTGGAGTGCCCCAGGGTTCCGTGCTCGGTCCATTGCTATGGAACCTGGGGTACGATTGGGCCATCAGGGGGGAATTGCTCCCACGGACGGCCACCATTTGCTATGCAGATGATACCATGGTGGCCGTGCGTGGGACCGAAATGGAGGAGGTGCTAAGGCGGGCGGAGGTGGCGGCCGAGCTGTCGATCCACCGGATCGAGCAGCTCGGCCTGAAGGTGGCCCTCTCGAAGACCGAGGGGATAGTCTTCGGGGGGCGTGGGTGGCGGCTGCCGGCGGGCGCGGCGCTCACGATCGGGGGAGAGACGGTCCAGATAAAGCCCCATATCAAATATCTGGGGCTAACTTTGGACCGTCGGTGGGATTTCGGGGAGCATTTCGCGAGACTTGCTCCCCGAATCGTGGGCGCCGCGTCGGCCCTGGGCCGGCTGCTGCCCAATGTGGGAGGGCCGGGCTCCTTGTGCCGGCGGCTATACGCCGGCGTCACGAGGAGCATGGCCCTGTATGGGGCCCCAATATGGGCGGACAAGCTGTCCGCCCGGAACAGGGCCCTGCTGCGTAGGCCCCAGCGGGTGGTGGCCCTCCGAATGGTGAGGGCCTATATGACGGTGGCCCACGCAGCGGCCTGCCTCCTCGCCTGCACCCCGCCATGGGAAATGGACGCAGAGGTGCAGGCTGAGACCTACAAGGTAAGGTCCAGGGCCCGGGCTAGGGGAGAACGCCCGGACCCTGAGGAGGTGGAGGAGACGCGCCGTATGACGGAGCGCCGAATGCGGGACAGGTGGAAGAACGGCCTGGAGGACTCACCCTATGGTACCCGTACCATAGGGGCGATCCTCCCGTCGTTCGACACCTGGGTGGATAGGGCATTCGGCGCTCTGTCGTACAGGCTTGTGCAGGTAATGACCGGACACGGGTGCTTCGGTCATTACCTGCACAAAATTGGGAGGGAGCCTGGCCCGCAGTGCCATGAGTGCGGCGATCCGGACGACACGGCTCAGCACACCCTCGAGGTGTGCAGCCGCTGGAGTTCGGAGCGCGCCACCATGGCACTAGCGATTGGGCAATGGGACCTCTCCCTGCACAGCGTTGTCTCTGCAATGCTGTTCAGCGAGAGGTCCTGGCAGGCGGTGGCCTCCTTCTGCGAGAGCGTTATCTCCCAGAAGGAGGCCGCGGAGCGTGAGCGCGAGGAGTCTCCTCTCGCGCATCCGCTCCGGCGCAGACGGCGGGGGTTGAGGCGGCGGCGTTTTGCCGCCCGCCTCAACCCTTAGTGGCTGCAGGTGGGGGATGGGAGTCCCACACCTGCCGTAGGAACGTCACTTGGTTGTCTGGGGGAGAGGCCCGGCGTGCTCGGCCTCTCTCCCCTTTGGCGCAGGGAGCCCCGGCAGTGGCTGGGGCAGCCGGAAGGCGTCGTGGCTATGCTAACGCGGAACCACGGCGTCTTACTGAAACCGGCAGGAGGGTACGCCAGGGTGGTTTTTAGTGGGTTGCGCTCCTCCCTTTCTCCCCATTCTGGGGAGGGGGGGAAGGGTGAGTCCCACATATCCCCTCGCCACTCCCATGGTGAGGGGAATGCATAAAGCATTTTCCACCCTGTCAAAAAAAAAAAAAAAAAAAAAAAAAAAAAAAAAAAAAAAAAAAGGTTAGGTTAGGTTAGGTTAGGTTAGGTTAGGTTAGGTTAGGTTAGGTTAGGTTAGGTTAGGTTAGGTTAGGTTAGGTTAGGTTAGGTTAGGTTAGGTTAGGTTAGGTTAGGTTAGGTTAGGTTAGGTTAGGTTAGGTTAGGTTAGGTTAGGTTAGGTTAGGTTAGGTTAGGTTAGGTTAGGTTAGGTTAGGTTAGGTTAGGTTAGGTTAGGTTAGGTTAGGTTAGGTTAGGTTAGGTTAGGTTAGGTTAGGTTAGGTTAGGTTAGGTTAGGTTAGGTTAGGTTAGGTTAGGTTAGGTTAGGTTAGGTTAGGTTAGGTTAGGTTAGGTTAGGTTAGGTTAGGTTAGGTTAGGTTAGGTTAGGTTAGGTTAGGTTAGGTTAGGTTAGGTTAGGTTAGGTTAGGTTAGGTTAGGTTAGGTTAGGTTAGGTTAGGTTAGGTTAGGTTAGGTTAGGTTAGGTTAGGTTAGGTTAGGTTAGGTTAGGTTAGGTTAGGTTAGGTTAGGTTAGGTTAGGTTAGGTTAGGTTAGGTTAGGTTAGGTTAGGTTAGGTTAGGTTAGGTTAGGTTAGGTTAGGTTAGGTTAGGTTAGGTTAGGTTAGGTTAGGTTAGGTTAGGTTAGGTTAGGTTAGGTTAGGTTAGGTTAGGTTAGGTTAGGTTAGGTTAGGTTAGGTTAGGTTAGGTTAGGTTAGGTTAGGTTAGGTTAGGTTAGGTTAGGTTAGGTTAGGTTAGGTTAGGTTAGGTTAGGTTAGGTTAGGTTAGGTTAGGTTAGGTTAGGTTAGGTTAGGTTAGGTTAGGTTAGGTTAGGTTAGGTTAGGTTAGGTTAGGTTAGGTTAGGTTAGGTTAGGTTAGGTTAGGTTAGGTTAGGTTAGGTTAGGTTAGGTTAGGTTAGGTTAGGTTAGGTTAGGTTAGGTTAGGTTAGGTTAGGTTAGGTTAGGTTAGGTTAGGTTAGGTTAGGTTAGGTTAGGTTAGGTTAGGTTAGGTTAGGTTAGGTTAGGTTAGGTTAGGTTAGGTTAGGTTAGGTTAGGTTAGGTTAGGTTAGGTTAGGTTAGGTTAGGTTAGGTTAGGTTAGGTTAGGTTAGGTTAGGTTAGGTTAGGTTAGGTTAGGTTAGGTTAGGTTAGGTTAGGTTAGGTTAGGTTAGGTTAGGTTAGGTTAGGTTAGGTTAGGTTAGGTTAGGTTAGGTTAGGTTAGGTTAGGTTAGGTTAGGTTAGGTTAGGTTAGGTTAGGTTAGGTTAGGTTAGGTTAGGTTAGGTTAGGTTAGGTTAGGTTAGGTTAGGTTAGGTTAGGTTAGGTTAGGTTAGGTTAGGTTAGGTTAGGTTAGGTTAGGTTAGGTTAGGTTAGGTTAGGTTAGGTTAGGTTAGGTTAGGTTAGGTTAGGTTAGGTTAGGTTAGGTTAGGTTAGGTTAGGTTAGGTTAGGTTAGGTTAGGTTAGGTTAGGTTAGGTTAGGTTAGGTTAGGTTAGGTTAGGTTAGGTTAGGTTAGGTTAGGTTAGGTTAGGTTAGGTTAGGTTAGGTTAGGTTAGGTTAGGTTAGGTTAGGTTAGGTTAGGTTAGGTTAGGTTAGGTTAGGTTAGGTTAGGTTAGGTTAGGTTAGGTTAGGTTAGGTTAGGTTAGGTTAGGTTAGGTTAGGTTAGGTTAGGTTAGGTTAGGTTAGGTTAGGTTAGGTTAGGTTAGGTTAGGTTAGGTTAGGTTAGGTTAGGTTAGGTTAGGTTAGGTTAGGTTAGGTTAGGTTAGGTTAGGTTAGGTTAGGTTAGGTTAGGTTAGGTTAGGTTAGGTTAGGTTAGGTTAGGTTAGGTTAGGTTAGGTTAGGTTAGGTTAGGTTAGGTTAGGTTAGGTTAGGTTAGGTTAGGTTAGGTTAGGTTAGGTTAGGTTAGGTTAGGTTAGGTTAGGTTAGGTTAGGTTAGGTTAGGTTAGGTTAGGTTAGGTTAGGTTAGGTTAGGTTAGGTTAGGTTAGGTTAGGTTAGGTTAGGTTAGGTTAGGTTAGGTTAGGTTAGGTTAGGTTAGGTTAGGTTAGGTTAGGTTAGGTTAGGTTAGGTTAGGTTAGGTTAGGTTAGGTTAGGTTAGGTTAGGTTAGGTTAGGTTAGGTTAGGTTAGGTTAGGTTAGGTTAGGTTAGGTTAGGTTAGGTTAGGTTAGGTTAGGTTAGGTTAGGTTAGGTTAGGTTAGGTTAGGTTAGGTTAGGTTAGGTTAGGTTAGGTTAGGTTAGGTTAGGTTAGGTTAGGTTAGGTTAGGTTAGGTTAGGTTAGGTTAGGTTAGGTTAGGTTAGGTTAGGTTAGGTTAGGTTAGGTTAGGTTAGGTTAGGTTAGGTTAGGTTAGGTTAGGTTAGGTTAGGTTAGGTTAGGTTAGGTTAGGTTAGGTTAGGTTAGGTTAGGTTAGGTTAGGTTAGGTTAGGTTAGGTTAGGTTAGGTTAGGTTAGGTTAGGTTAGGTTAGGTTAGGTTAGGTTAGGTTAGGTTAGGTTAGGTTAGGTTAGGTTAGGTTAGGTTAGGTTAGGTTAGGTTAGGTTAGGTTAGGTTAGGTTAGGTTAGGTTAGGTTAGGTTAGGTTAGGTTAGGTTAGGTTAGGTTAGGTTAGGTTAGGTTAGGTTAGGTTAGGTTAGGTTAGGTTAGGTTAGGTTAGGTTAGGTTAGGTTAGGTTAGGTTAGGTTAGGTTAGGTTAGGTTAGGTTAGGTTAGGTTAGGTTAGGTTAGGTTAGGTTAGGTTAGGTTAGGTTAGGTTAGGTTAGGTTAGGTTAGGTTAGGTTAGGTTAGGTTAGGTTAGGTTAGGTTAGGTTAGGTTAGGTTAGGTTAGGTTAGGTTAGGTTAGGTTAGGTTAGGTTAGGTTAGGTTAGGTTAGGTTAGGTTAGGTTAGGTTAGGTTAGGTTAGGTTAGGTTAGGTTAGGTTAGGTTAGGTTAGGTTAGGTTAGGTTAGGTTAGGTTAGGTTAGGTTAGGTTAGGTTAGGTTAGGTTAGGTTAGGTTAGGTTAGGTTAGGTTAGGTTAGGTTAGGTTAGGTTAGGTTAGGTTAGGTTAGGTTAGGTTAGGTTAGGTTAGGTTAGGTTAGGTTAGGTTAGGTTAGGTTAGGTTAGGTTAGGTTAGGTTAGGTTAGGTTAGGTTAGGTTAGGTTAGGTTAGGTTAGGTTAGGTTAGGTTAGGTTAGGTTAGGTTAGGTTAGGTTAGGTTAGGTTAGGTTAGGTTAGGTTAGGTTAGGTTAGGTTAGGTTAGGTTAGGTTAGGTTAGGTTAGGTTAGGTTAGGTTAGGTTAGGTTAGGTTAGGTTAGGTTAGGTTAGGTTAGGTTAGGTTAGGTTAGGTTAGGTTAGGTTAGGTTAGGTTAGGTTAGGTTAGGTTAGGTTAGGTTAGGTTAGGTTAGGTTAGGTTAGGTTAGGTTAGGTTAGGTTAGGTTAGGTTAGGTTAGGTTAGGTTAGGTTAGGTTAGGTTAGGTTAGGTTAGGTTAGGTTAGGTTAGGTTAGGTTAGGTTAGGTTAGGTTAGGTTAGGTTAGGTTAGGTTAGGTTAGGTTAGGTTAGGTTAGGTTAGGTTAGGTTAGGTTAGGTTAGGTTAGGTTAGGTTAGGTTAGGTTAGGTTAGGTTAGGTTAGGTTAGGTTAGGTTAGGTTAGGTTAGGTTAGGTTAGGTTAGGTTAGGTTAGGTTAGGTTAGGTTAGGTTAGGTTAGGTTAGGTTAGGTTAGGTTAGGTTAGGTTAGGTTAGGTTAGGTTAGGTTAGGTTAGGTTAGGTTAGGTTAGGTTAGGTTAGGTTAGGTTAGGTTAGGTTAGGTTAGGTTAGGTTAGGTTAGGTTAGGTTAGGTTAGGTTAGGTTAGGTTAGGTTAGGTTAGGTTAGGTTAGGTTAGGTTAGGTTAGGTTAGGTTAGGTTAGGTTAGGTTAGGTTAGGTTAGGTTAGGTTAGGTTAGGTTAGGTTAGGTTAGGTTAGGTTAGGTTAGGTTAGGTTAGGTTAGGTTAGGTTAGGTTAGGTTAGGTTAGGTTAGGTTAGGTTAGGTTAGGTTAGGTTAGGTTAGGTTAGGTTAGGTTAGGTTAGGTTAGGTTAGGTTAGGTTAGGTTAGGTTAGGTTAGGTTAGGTTAGGTTAGGTTAGGTTAGGTTAGGTTAGGTTAGGTTAGGTTAGGTTAGGTTAGGTTAGGTTAGGTTAGGTTAGGTTAGGTTAGGTTAGGTTAGGTTAGGTTAGGTTAGGTTAGGTTAGGTTAGGTTAGGTTAGGTTAGGTTAGGTTAGGTTAGGTTAGGTTAGGTTAGGTTAGGTTAGGTTAGGTTAGGTTAGGTTAGGTTAGGTTAGGTTAGGTTAGGTTAGGTTAGGTTAGGTTAGGTTAGGTTAGGTTAGGTTAGGTTAGGTTAGGTTAGGTTAGGTTAGGTTAGGTTAGGTTAGGTTAGGTTAGGTTAGGTTAGGTTAGGTTAGGTTAGGTTAGGTTAGGTTAGGTTAGGTTAGGTTAGGTTAGGTTAGGTTAGGTTAGGTTAGGTTAGGTTAGGTTAGGTTAGGTTAGGTTAGGTTAGGTTAGGTTAGGTTAGGTTAGGTTAGGTTAGGTTAGGTTAGGTTAGGTTAGGTTAGGTTAGGTTAGGTTAGGTTAGGTTAGGTTAGGTTAGGTTAGGTTAGGTTAGGTTAGGTTAGGTTAGGTTAGGTTAGGTTAGGTTAGGTTAGGTTAGGTTAGGTTAGGTTAGGTTAGGTTAGGTTAGGTTAGGTTAGGTTAGGTTAGGTTAGGTTAGGTTAGGTTAGGTTAGGTTAGGTTAGGTTAGGTTAGGTTAGGTTAGGTTAGGTTAGGTTAGGTTAGGTTAGGTTAGGTTAGGTTAGGTTAGGTTAGGTTAGGTTAGGTTAGGTTAGGTTAGGTTAGGTTAGGTTAGGTTAGGTTAGGTTAGGTTAGGTTAGGTTAGGTTAGGTTAGGTTAGGTTAGGTTAGGTTAGGTTAGGTTAGGTTAGGTTAGGTTAGGTTAGGTTAGGTTAGGTTAGGTTAGGTTAGGTTAGGTTAGGTTAGGTTAGGTTAGGTTAGGTTAGGTTAGGTTAGGTTAGGTTAGGTTAGGTTAGGTTAGGTTAGGTTAGGTTAGGTTAGGTTAGGTTAGGTTAGGTTAGGTTAGGTTAGGTTAGGTTAGGTTAGGTTAGGTTAGGTTAGGTTAGGTTAGGTTAGGTTAGGTTAGGTTAGGTTAGGTTAGGTTAGGTTAGGTTAGGTTAGGTTAGGTTAGGTTAGGTTAGGTTAGGTTAGGTTAGGTTAGGTTAGGTTAGGTTAGGTTAGGTTAGGTTAGGTTAGGTTAGGTTAGGTTAGGTTAGGTTAGGTTAGGTTAGGTTAGGTTAGGTTAGGTTAGGTTAGGTTAGGTTAGGTTAGGTTAGGTTAGGTTAGGTTAGGTTAGGTTAGGTTAGGTTAGGTTAGGTTAGGTTAGGTTAGGTTAGGTTAGGTTAGGTTAGGTTAGGTTAGGTTAGGTTAGGTTAGGTTAGGTTAGGTTAGGTTAGGTTAGGTTAGGTTAGGTTAGGTTAGGTTAGGTTAGGTTAGGTTAGGTTAGGTTAGGTTAGGTTAGGTTAGGTTAGGTTAGGTTAGGTTAGGTTAGGTTAGGTTAGGTTAGGTTAGGTTAGGTTAGGTTAGGTTAGGTTAGGTTAGGTTAGGTTA